>JABBOT010000009.1:19341387-20676659 GCA_016165875.1 Acanthopleura granulata
GACTAAAGTTACTGATGCGAGTAAAGCAGTGTGCTTCACAAAGTATCTCATGGACTAGTCTGATTTAAATGCGCAGTCAAACCAGCATAAGGTATATTTATTTATTTATTTGATTGGTGTTTTACGTCGTACTCAAAAATATTTTACTTATACAGCGGCGGCAGCCATTATGGTGGGAGGAAACCGGGCAGAGCCCGGGGGAAACCCACGACCACCTGCAGGTTGCTTGCACACCTTCCCACGTACGGCCAGAGAAGAAGCCAGCATGAGCTCGGCTTGAACTCACAGCCACCGCATTGGTGTCATAAGGTATAATATTATCTTCACATACAGACATAACAGAGATATTCCTCGGTAGATTTCCTCACCTTTTTAACAGGACTGTCATAGCAGACGTCCCGATAACGACGTGCGTGGCTTTCCAAGGTCAAATTTCCCACACCAAGGTCAAATTCTCCGTCAGACAGCGTGCGAGGCAAACTGTCACGGCTGTAGGATGCAGTGCTCTTGATGGATTCTCTTGACTCTGCACTGTTAACCTTTGACCTCTGAACAGTAAAGACCTTGTGAAGGTCGTCAAATCCACGGGCCATTATTCCTGTGGGAGTGTGGGCCAGGTCAAATGTATGCCCCAACTCATGGAGGGAAGCACCTAGTCCGGTTGCATAATTGGCCCAGTGATATTCTCTGTAAACACCAAAGAAACATTTGTAAATCAATTATTTTATTTTGTTTATTTTAATTTGTTACCTCAATGCTTAATGAGTTGCACGAGCTGAGAGAAGAACTTGTTTTACATACTTATTTTATGGGTGGAGAAATGTGAGCTAGTTTTGAGCGTCCAATCTTCAACCTTTTCTTGGAGGACTGTAGGGCTAGAGACATAATTCTCATACCTTTATGAAGCTTATACCTGTTGTGACACAAACAAATCATTTTGGTTTCATTTTTATAACTGTATCCATACACTACCCTTTAAAAACTACTGCAATCATTGAAAAGGTTGAAGATTTACAATAGTTAAATTAGCCGCATGATGCTGCAAGACACTATATATTTAATACATGAACAACTGTGGCATTAACAATAAGTCACATTCGCCTTTGAGGCTGCACAGCGCTATACACTCACCACAACAGAGCAGTCATGGTCAAATGTGCAACAAGTCACAGACTAGTGTCGGTCAGCAGCTTTTGAAATTTGGGGCTTAAGTTGATTTCTATGACTTATAAAGCTCAAACATTTCAAAGCAACACTTTCTACTTCACATTTCACTTTACCCACTGTTTTTTCTACAAGTTGCTGTGAACCAGAATACGATTTGGAAGGTTCATAAAAATGAGATAAAGGTGAGCATCTTTAACACTCAATAAGCAACAAGCACAATCCCTTTGAAGAAAACATAGAAAAGGACAGTCTGACTTTCTATTTCATAACCGGGCACAGAGGTGTTCAATGGGAAATTTAGCAAGTATAACATTTCCCAAATGACACATTTTGCTTGAATCCAACAGCTTCAGTCCACCAGCCACCTACGGATGGTGGCGTGTTTCCCTAGGGCTCTGCCTGGTTTCCTCCCAGCACAATGCTGGCTGCCATCATATAAGTGAAATATTCTTGAGTACAGCATGAAACACCAAACAAACAAATAAATAAATAAATAAATAAATTAAACTGCTTCATCCACTTCTCAGGGCCAGTTAAGTTTTTTTGTTTGAAGTTTGATTAATTTATTGCCAGAAAAACTGGTGTTGCGTGGCCTTTATGTACTTCTGAAAGTGTATCTTGATGTTCTAAACTTTAGGCAAGTAAGGCGTAACACAGTCAACTGACATTAAATTGTAGGGACATGAATTTTCTAAAGTGGAAACGTTTCCTCATTTAGACTTAACCCGAACTGTTATGTGAAATACCACAGCAAACATTAAATTGTAAGAACGCAGGGACATGCAGGACATTAGGCATGTTAGGAGAGGCGGCCTGAAAGGATTCAGCAGTTGATGAGCCGAAAGACTTCTGGTGACACACACACAGACACGCAGACTATAAACTGTACATGTAGAATTGGCCATTCACAGGCACCTCTTCCCTACACAGTTAATCAGCATGATTTCCCCGCCATGAATCATCGCATTCGATTTGCATCACAATGCCTCCACCGACACGACACTGTCTGCCTCGGTACATCTACTGATCTACACACAGACACTATTGACTGGCCAGTATTGTTATTCTGTCTGCGGTTTTTGCCTTGCTGTGGGTAAGGGATGTCTCTACCATGTACAATGTACATTTGTCACGAAATTACTGATGTAAGCCACATGTACCTAAGTCATCCTTAAAAATATGTTTGTTGGGCATAATCCAACTGACCCTTCAAAAAAGTGTCTACTCAAAAGTTTTTACTGATATTTTGATGGAAGTCTTTTATTATATTTTTCTCCTCATGTTAATTTCTTCAAAATCCCTATCTTGTTGGAGAGCCAGAATAATAAAAAAATAATTCCCTACCGACTGACCAACCCTGTTATTTCTCATAGGGACGGGTCACGCCTAACAAACAGTTAAGGACGGCCTTACATAACATGTACCATGTTGCAAAAACAACCTGCAAATACGCGATATGACTAGTCAAGACTTTTCACTTTCCCAACAGCTGTTCTTTAGGAGAGGCTAGCAGCTAAAGATTCAGTTTAAAAGTTTGGCTGAATGCATTATTATCCAATGTGTTATATAAACAAAGACTTAATTCCTGGTATTATCATTTACACATTTCTGAAAGATGAAACAGATGTAGGTGTAATTGTGTGATAGTTGGTGGCATTGAGACAATTACTTCACAATTGCCTCTACTGTTAAAAATTGTCTGCTGTCAAATTCTGTTATTCACTATGAGTGTGTTTATATCGGTGAAAACTTTCAGAATACCTCAGCATTTAATACAAATGAAATGAATCAACCAATCAAAGAGATTCTAGATGTTTAAAGGTGTGTCCACATCAAATTCTGCTCTTTCATCATGCTTACATTCAGTCTAATCTGTTTACACTGTGAGATTTTTCTGTAAATTATGGAAGCCGGATGTGGCCACTCACATTTTCACAGTTTTGACCTTTAAATAACAGGTTGAAAACCCAAAAACACAAAGGAGGGAAGGTTGAAAATGCGGAAACGTGAAAGAACATTTTCGATCTTTCAAAACGAGCATAAGAGCAAAGTTAACTTCGGGTTTTCATGTTTTCGCATTTTCAGCCTTTGCTCTTTTGCATTTTCACCCTATGCTCTTTCATGTTTTCGCATTTTCAACCTTTTATTTAAAAGATCGAAAGTGCGAAAACAAGATTGGCTGTATCCGGCTTCCATATTGAATCATTCCAGCAGTGTGATCTAGAAAACTACTGTATTTCGATCTAAAGTTCAGATTTTCTTCAAGACAAATGCATTTCCTTTGACTCTGATTTATTATTCATCCACCATACAAGGTCACTTGCATACAATTGTAAAAGAGTTTTTTTTGTGAAGTACAAATAATTTCTTCTCAGAAATACTTAAGCGTTATTAATTTTAAGACCTTTATGTGCTTCTGCAAGAGCATATTTACAGGCCAGACTGTTGGGTAAATACATGTCAAATATATCTACCTGTGCCTTATGACCACTTAGTGGTCGTACTCTAGGCACTGACACATATGCATGGACCTCCTGTGGAAAAGTCCTCTAGGGTATGTGTGTGACAACCTGAATCCTCAAGACTTATTATCCTCAAGAGGAAATTACCTGCCGGTAACAATGAATACAAATACATACGCACAAGCAGTGACTTTATATGTACATGCGCATAATGTGTGTGACCGACTGACCATGACACAACTGACCAGCATACTGTGGTCTGAAGGGTTTACTGTAATCATTATGTGAATCACACAGACCAGGCAATTGTACATGATAGCGCCCTGGGGTTCAGTAAATTGTTTAAGTTAGTAGCTTTCAGCCTCAGTTCAACATGAGTGTTTCTAAAAAAAAACACCACCACCTTATGTCAAACAGTAAATACAAAGTATAGTATATTAAATTGCTTAAAACTTTAAAAAAATTAACAAGTTTCATGAAACCAGGGGCAGGTTCCACAAAACTTCACTGAGGGCAGAAAAAGCATGTTCAAAGTTAAGTTTGCCAAAAATGTTGTGTTTATGCCGGTGATGTGTTTTTTCTACAGCTACTATAACAGTGGAAGTTGACATTTGACCATGCTCCATCCACTAGCATGAAACACAGCCATTCTGTCTAGGCTGTGACATAATTGTTCCAAACACCCAACACTCTTGTCACCTGCTAGAGCTGTGGTCACACACAATGTTGGACAATATTACATTTATTCTCACAAAGTATTTTTTCTACAAACTACTATGACAGTGTAAGTTGAGATCTGACCTTGCTCCTTGGGTTAGCATGAAACGCAGCCATTCTGCCTGTGGTCTGACGTAATTGTTCCAAGCGTGGAACACTCTTGTAACCCAAGACAGCAGTTACCAGCTAAAATTGTTGTTGAAACTTAAGTATATATGTAAACTTATAACATGAAATGATCAAAAAACTCACTCCCACCACGACCCATTGGTCTGGAAATAATTTGCAGTGTTGTTCACACGCACTTATTATAATTAAAATGTGTAACATTAAAACAGTGTCCTGTTCCTGTGTCATTACATGTTACATCAACAAACAACTCAGAGGATTTACAGGACAGCTTATAAACAGCTTATATCTCATAGCTTTCTGACTGGTCAGTCTCTCATAAGCTTCAAAGCTTGGTCACCTTTGGACTCCCAGTGAGCAGCAAAATACTCCACGTTTCAAACAAAGATAATTAGGCAATGAATTCATACAAACTCAAGCAGGTTTCTGTGTTCAAGAGAGAATTTTGTAATCTTTTTAATGAACAGTGCCTCAGTCATGAACTGTCTTTTATTTTACGAGAGCTTAATTATCCAAATTTCCCTTAGAGAGCTTTTATTTGTCCCAAAAGTTTGAACTCACAAAACTTCACTCAGGGCATAAAACACCCCAACCTTTAAGTGTGGTCCAATCACTCGAAAGTGTCAATTAAAGTCCCTAGCCGGGCTAAATCAAAATGGCGGAAATAAACGTTCATACAGTTACTCTTTGCTGAATACATGTAACCATTAAAAGTTCTATGAGAGCTAGTTTTACGCTGCACATGTAGTTATCCTTGTGTCCCAATATTTTCAAGACAAGATGACCTAAAAACACTTTAATGTAATGAATGAATGAATTATAAATACTGATAATAAACCTGCAAGTGTTCAACTCCAAAAAAACCCCAATAAATAATAATAATAAAAACATAAAAATAAGTAATAGTGTTGGGTGAAACAAATGTCGTCTTTCTGCATGAATGATCAATAGCTAATTCCTTTGAGATTTGCCAGTTGCTACGGCAACAAACTCCAATGAGACCACTTACATGGCTGATATAATATCAAGTGGCTGTCGGTGCTATGAAGGCCTGAAGGCTTTGTCCGTGGGTGTAGCATTTGCCTGATCATCTACATGTAAACAGGACAATTTATACATATAAAGCCTGAACCACTTTACATGACTTAAAATTTCGCCTGAGAAGTGCAAAAAAATATCTGAAAACATTGCTTCTGGAGCTGACACTTACACTTTTCCACTACCACATCACCCTACCTTCCAAACAAACCTCAAATCACCTGTCTACAAGCATTTAGCAAACGTGCTGAGGATGCATTCACTCAACACCACTGTGATGACCCATAGTAAAATTTTGCCCAGGACAATAAGTCACCCAATTCTGACAGACCTGTTAAAAAAGGTGTTATAAGGTTTGTTTGGAGCTTGGGAAGATATCCCCCAGAACAAATGTAAGTTTCACAACCAAAAGTAATTTTACTTTGTCTCAGAAAAAAAAAACAACGATTTTTGGAGCAGAATTTTAGATCAATTGTCATGTATAGCATCTACAGCTCTGATCACCTTTGTATGACCAAACTTCTATAAGGGACAGGTCCAGAGATTATTTCTCCTGCATCCACTTTTCTTGGGGCCTTGGTAGCAATTAAAGAGGCCAAGATCTGTTTGAAGTGTAGAGCCAATATGGTAGCTTTGTGTGTTTTGTGTGATCAGTGCTAACGCTGGAACTCTGGGCTTGCCCACGAGAAAGGAAAGTACATGTGGGGAAGCACAACGTCCCTGATGGCTGCAAATATGTGCAACCAAACTTTTTAAATAATTCACTGCAAAGTCATTTTCACTTAAATTCCCTGTATATTCATCAATGAGATTTCACACTGAAATTTGAATAGATTGTGATAACGTAGATACATAAATATGCAGAATTACCATGTCATGCAATCCAACAAGATACTATCACCAAGATAAAACTCTCTGGCATCTACAGGTATTTGATTACTCAATTAAGGAATTGCATTTACAGTGACTCAGTGACAACTGCTTCAAAGCAAGATACATTGTTGTAAATATGCCTTTTTTGGCAAACTGGGGAATACAGTGTCATTTGAATGAGCAAGTTGTTTTAGAAATTTCTTGATTTTTTGGCCAATATCAATCAGTCATGAAAATCACTTTCCCATAGGGCAGGTCTGTGCAAAAAGTTCCAGCACTAAGTGAAGATGACTTGAATTCCATCAACATGTACACCATTCAAACACTGAGCTCAGTCTGCAAAATTCTGTGAGGAAAACTTAGGAAAGCTTATCATTTACATACCAATCATTGTTGTTTTCCTCCGATTCTAAAGTTTCCTTAATAACACACGTAACAACGAATGCCATGATACACATCTATTAGTGAGATATTTTCCTGTAACGCGTTAAACACGAACAAATTAATCATCAGAAAGTCATACTGATATCCTAAAGAGATTGTGAACACACACAATGTCAGCATTATTCGTCTAATTTTATACACATTCCAAGCCCCAGCACAGAATGCCAGTATAGGAACCTGAGGCTGCCTGTCTGTCAGTCCGTCAACGTTGGATACCATTACCTTCCAGGCCTTACCAATACATCTCCTTGCACAGTTTACACTGGATTTTCATGAATCTTCCTGGGCATGATAGAGCATGACAATGAGGGTGTGCATGCGCTATTTTGGGTGCGCTGCTTCAACGACATGTATTTTACCACACACATTTACTGTCCTTTAAACATAGAATGGGACTTGTGGACGCCGAGTCCTTACAATCGACGCATCTTAGATACCCTACGGATAGGACTGATATTTCATGAAACTGTAGGTATGACAGAGACCATGTAAGGATGTGCAGGTGCTATTTGGGTTGTGGCACCACATCAATTATTCCCAGAATTTATATTACCTTTTGAATATAGGATAGGGACCTGTAGACAGCGAATGCTTATCAGAATTGTATTTACTGGTTTCTCAACGCTGATATGTAGCTTGTGAAATCCCTGGTTCTGAATGCCATTTAAGGGCATTTTCTGTAGTGTAATCAGGCAACACTGAACCCTGTTTCGTACGGAGTAACTGCTATAAACTATAAGTAGGTACTCTTGGCTTTACTTTCATTGTTGAAGATTTGGTTTTTTAATTAAATTGCAGCAAAAATCAAACTCTACAATTTGCAGAAAATACCACATCTCAAGGAAACAAAGTACCGGTGCTGCAAAATATCTTCAATAAGAATACACACTCTCACATATGTGTTTTGAAATAGTAAAATATTTGGAAAATACTTTTTATCATTAAGTCCAAAATATTGATCAAATATGGCCATCTGTATATATATTCTGAAAGCTAAACAACTGCTGATTTAAAAAAAAAACTTTGAAAATTTACCTAACTTTAATATTATTCAAAATAAAGAGAAAGTTTTTTAAAAAATCAGAGCTTTTCTTCAAATTGGTATTATTTTGCCAATTTTCAATATTTTCAACTTTTTCTTGCTTAAGAGGATAATTTACTATTTAAACTAAAAAAAAGGTCCAACAGGTTTTCAATGTTCATCTTAGATTGTTCTCAGTGATCATTTAATGTCCAAACTTTCAAAAAATTTTTTAAAATTTTGAAACTTTGATGTTCTTTTACAAATATCTTTAGAACTGGAAAAGAAATCAACAGTCTCTGGGAACATTTTTTAGCTTAGGTATTTAGCTATATGTGTGCCAAGTTTCATAAAATAAAAAATAAGTGAGAAATAAAAGTATTTCCCCACTCAATCATCTCAAAAATAGAAGGGAAGAAAAAGACCAAAATGTCTGGAGGAGCATTATGTGAGACAAAATTCGTCATTAATTAGTTTGTCAATTAATTTTAACCACAAATTTGTCCTGCCTCAGGTTAAAACGTTAACATATGCTCCCACTTACGTCAAATTTTAAATCTTATCATGCTCCATCATAGCGTAAATTGGTGTTTTATCTTGACATTTCTGAGCAAACCCTGCCAGAATTTGTTTACTGAACCCCACCCCAAATGGCACCCCTGTGAGGTGATTAAGGCTGTTGCTTTAGTAACCCCTCTTCAGTGAGCTAATCCCCCAAATCAGGGGGAAGTAACAAAATACAACTGCTTTGGTTCACATCCTGTTATACTTTTTGTCACATTTTTCATCATTGCGTGGGTGGAAAGATAAGACAATGGACAATAAGAATGAGAAATAAAGAAAAATGGCTAAAGTTCACCTCTGAGGGTTTCCAGTATCCTTAATATAAAAGTATTGCTGAACATGTGGAGTAAAGCCATCTAAATCTCAAATTTTTATTTATGTATTTGTTGTTTTACGCAGGAGAAATACAAACATATCACGTGGGAAAACCCACAACCACCCTCAGATTTCTGGCATTTCTGCATGTACATCAATCATGTCTGGAGAGGAAGCCAGCTTAAGCTGGTCTTGAAGTCCCAGCGTCTGCGTTGGTGAGAGGCTCCCTGGGTCATTCCGCTGCTCTACAGCACACTAACCCCTTCAGCCACAAAGGCCCCTGAATCTCAAAGAACACCAACATAAACTACTTTTGCTTTTCAAATGATACACAGCACTTATGTGTAATTGAACCCCAATGATTCCTGACCAGTAGATTTTTTATCCCACAGGAAGTAGATATTAGGGGAGGATTACAAGACAAAAACTTGGAATTGAAGCACTATGACCAAATGTATTTATGTTTGGCTAAATCACAGTGTTTTTCATCAGGTCCTGGCATGCTGCTTATGTACCAGAACCTGTATCATTTATACTGTAGCTGGCAACAAACACTTGGAATTACTAAAGTCAGGATTGTTTGGGCCGTTTCGATGGTTTTGGGTATATGGGGTATCAAATGAACTGAAATGTGGGTTGTGGTTAATGCAATTTTAACCACATAACATCTATATGGCCACAAAAAGAATCACACAACTCGAAGAAGAAAACAGTTTTTTCTCCCCTTTACCATCCACCAATTACAAGAAAGGTGAATTTCGAATGCATGGATATAGTTCAATGGACATACATTGCCACCATTGGTGATATCGCAAGCCATTTTTTCTATTCAAATCAGCGTCTTTAATTCTTATTGCATGGGGGATACATGTTAACATGGATGTTTTAAGGCCACACCAATTAAATTTGTTGTTTAACAGGTACAAGGAATCTTTCTTCAATGTTGTTGGAGGATAGAAACAATACAACAGAAAAATCATATAAAATTTTGTGGAAAATGGACACTATGCAAGCAATTCTCTCTGTGAATGACATATTTCCAGAACAGGAGAAAATCCATAAAAACATGAAGATTTAATATATGAAATAAAAAGTGGACTTTAAGCTCTATTTCCATTTCACATATCTTTTTTAGACATTTTAGTGTCAGGTCGCCCATAAAAAAAAAAACACAAAATAAAATGGGATCTGACTAAATAAACATCCAATATTGGTAAACAAGGCCACATGCAATTACCTAAAACTACAGAGAGGATTTCGGTGAATGTAAGTTTCATTTCACATCATCCCTTAATGTTGGATGCTGTGAATTCATGGTAGTTTATTTTAAGTACATCTCTTGATGTATTCACAGTTCTGGTTGTCTATTTTGGGTACATATCTTACTGTGTGTTCCTGGTTGTTTATTTGGAGTATATCTTTTGCTGTGTGCACATTTCTGGTTGTATACTTTGGGTACATCTCTTGGTGTGTTTTTTTTGTTGTTGTTGTGTAACTCAAGTACAGCTATTACTGTGTGTTCTTGATTGTTTGTTTCATTTTTGTTGTTTAATTTGGGTACATCTCTTGCCGTGTTTCTGGTTGTTTTACTTTTTACATATCTCTGCTGTGTGTTCCAGATTATTTACTTAGGGTATATCTTTTGCTGTGGGCACATTTCTGGTTGTTTATTTTGGGTACATTTCTTGGTGTATTTTTTTTTTTTTCTTATTTAACTTGGGTACATCTCTCATTGTGTGTTCCGGATTACTTATTTTGCGTATGTCTTTTGCTGTGGGCACATTTCTGGTTGTTTATTTTGGGTACATTTCTTGGTGTGGTTTATTTTGTTGTTGTTGTTGTTTAACTCAGGTACATCTCTTGCGGTATGTTCCTGGTTGTTTATTTTGGGTACATCTCTTGGTGTATTTTTGTGTGGTTGCTTAACCTGAGTACATCTCTGGCTGTGTCTTCTTGGTGGTTTATTTTGGGTATACTGTACATGTATCTCATCTTGCTGCGTGCATGTTTCTGGTTGATTATTTTGGGTATATCTTGCTGCACACATGCATGTTTTCAGTTGTTTAGTTTGGATACATGCATCTCTGGCTATAACAAGCAGTCTTATCTATAATGGTTAATCACCATGGACACTGCCCTGTGTTAAGACTGAGCTGGGGTGGGAAGTGACCCAGAAGAAGAGGGTGCTGCTGTAGTTAGCACAGGAAAACCCCCTACATGATCTGAAGCTATCCTATGAATGTGCAGAACATGTATATGTACCTGGGCTACACTGACTATTCCCAGACGGTTAATAATGGTAATCAAGTTACATATGACCAGCAATCAATACTGCCAGGGAAAGCTGTGGGAACATTAGTATACAACAGTGACCAGAGCAGTCTGCTGGTTAAAACACGGCCACTACATATAGAGTCATATGGGACTATAATCAGACACTATATATGCTTGATGAAGCCTGCACGGTCGCAAACCATGATCACTGCCCCATGCCTGATTTGTCATTGGAAATGTTCTCATTAAGTGGAATTCTGCATGAAATACGAAACAATTCCCTTGACTATGTTTACCACAACATACGTTTATATTGGGGCTCTGTGGAATATACAAGGCCGTTCTTAAAAACTGTTTGTTGGGCCTAACCTGACCCTATGAGAAGAAATAGGGTCGACAGGGAATTCTTCTTGTTTGTTCTGGCTCTTGAAAAAGATCAAGATTTGAAAGAAACTCACACGGAAAGAAAAATAAATAAAATAAGAAACTTTTGCCACAATGCCAATAAAAACTTTTGAGTGAACCCTTTTTTGAAGAGCTGCTGGGGTTACAACAAACCTATCTGTAAGGATGGCCCTACATTTACTGGTCTAACACCTCTTGGTGTTTCATGTGTAAGCTAGTAACCGATGAATAAGAATTCTCGAGATATGACTTGAATTGAAACAAGGTTCAGCCACTGCCAGATTACATGACAGCTTATATTATAACCCCCAAAATGCAGAAAATGTGGGGAAAAATGCATATCTTATCTTGCCGATCTTTTTCACACGCTCAGCAGAGGTCAAGATTTCATCATGCCGATCTCTTTCACACACTCTGCAGAGGTCAAGAATTTTAGAACCAATCAACAGCAAGGTTTGGCCGCTGGAGTTGAAATGGTTGCGTTTGCGAGACATCGTGCCTTATTGTTGCGTGTATTGTGACATCTTAGCTGAGCTCAGACTGGAATGTCGTGAAACAAAAGTGAGATCTATAAACTATGTGAAATAACACTTTCATCACAGAAGGGAATCCTGATATATATAAATAAATATAAATATAATTTTGTATAATTACACGTATTATAAAAGCATACCTACCAACTGAACAAATTCAGATCCTTTCATTTGTAGAAACAAACAGTCTGACACTGTATTATTCGTGGTGGTAATTGTTCGAACAGGTATATTGCATGTTCTCTGAAAAGGTCATCTCTGTTTAACATCTATATTTGCACATCATCCAGAGTAAACGACCCAACATTCTGTCCCCAAAATAGCATTTTTAGAAGCAAATAAAGAATGCCATACTAAATTACTTTCAATTTGGTTCTGGCTCTCCAGTACGGCCATCCTTAACAATCTGTTTGTTGGACAGATCCCAATCCTATGAGAAAAAACAGGGTCTGTCGGCAGAGAATTCTTTATTTTTTTATTCTGGCTCATGAAAAAGATAGGCATTTTAAAGAAATAAACAGAGAAAAATTTAAAAAGAACTTTTATCAAAATACCAATAAAAAGTTATGAGTAGTGCCCTTTTTGAAAGTGTTAGTCTGGTTACACCCGACGAAAATATTTCACGGATGGTCTATGATATCATGTACGGTATATTGAACAGTATTTCTTGATACTTTTCTGAGCGCAGCAATTTGTGTTCAAAAATGTAAACAATTTGTAACATGTTCACCTTTATAAAGGTATTCCTGTAGCCCCTGTCTCTACATGTCTTTATACACCAGTTAATGCCAATGTCTACCCCGGTATCGATTGCGGACCATGTGCAAATACACATATCAACCTTTCAAGGAACATGCATCGATAAGGTAGTGGTTCAATCTTGGCACTGGATGGGGAATTTATACACTGCTTCTGTTCTCATGCCCGTATCACACCAGGTAAGCTTCAGTGTTCACTGAAGACCATTTATATAGCACCATTGTGATTTGCATACTCGCATGTGTGTCACACGTGGAAAAGTTTACCAGTACTTAAGCCAAAGGTCACTGGTTTATGACGGGCACTCCAGTTTCCTCTACTAATAATGCTGACCGTCGTCACAGAAGTACAAAAATTTTGAATTTGGCATTAAAGAACATACTGGAATTGTTCATCCTTTTCAAGCGTTAAAGCAGTTTTTGAAGGGTAGTGCATGCATGTATATTTATTGTAAAAACGAGGCTAAAAATGATTTGTTTGTGTTGGCACAGGTATGAACGTCATAATCTATGAGAATTATTTCTCTAGATCCTACAGTCCTCCAAGAACATACTGATACATTGCCCTCAGCGGTGATTGAAAACGTTGAAGAATTAGGTAGTTACAATCAAATAAATACATACATTGTAACATTTCTTTCTTGGTTTCCATTGGTCAAAACAGGGTCACATGATATTCCGCAAAACATGATATTCCACACAACATGACGCACAACTGTCATGAGGCAATGAACAACGATCACGCGCCAATATCCAACGATATTGTGCGCTTATTCTAAAAGTGCATCTCCCTTTTTCAGCCCTCTAACATCCACTTCCAACTCAGGGTGTACAAGACTCAGCAGGGTCAGAGCATGTCAAACACCCTGATTAAAATCTTAATAACTTATAACATATCTCTCTCAGATACTTGAAAAGTAAAGATGCGGGTATGTTGGTCATTAATGGTCTAACCATGAGAGAAAAAAAAAAGATACATTCTATTCCTGTTACAATTACATGTGCAGCAGCTAAAAAAAGGGCAGATCAGACATCTCCAGAAATGAGGAGAATTAGGCTAGTCATGTACATGTAGGCCTCCTTCTTTGTAGCTGGTTTTCTACAGGGCAACAAATGAAGTCTGCCATTCTCTGGAGCTGTACATACAATTATATGTGACTGTGGCCCTGTACTAGCCTCCATCAAAATTGCGTTAGTTACAATCTGCTGGGTTATCATGGACACTAAGCGAGCTCTTTTTGATATCAGCTGATAGCATGGTGATTTTGGCCGTCTGATGATCAATAATACTAGCACTTTTATCGACCGCCTTGTAAACCATCCCATCTCCTTCAGGTTCTGAGCAAATGAATGTTACAATCAATTCATATTGCTGTTGGAAAAAGTTGTGTAAGACTGAGGCAAACTGTTTCACCGATGCATGTAATTCCATGGGTGAATTGATCAGTTTATGGGATGAAAGCATCTTCAAAAGATTCACCACAGCTCTATGTTTGTTTTGAATGAATGAATGATATGACGTATGCGTCTCTTCTGCCATATATTGCTGACATGTCATGAGGAAAGTTGTCCTGAGGAGTTATACAGCTAGATGGACATGTACGCTATTATACAGCTAGATGGACATGTACGCTATTATACAGCTAGATTGACATGTACGCTATTATACAGCTAGATGGACATGTACGCTATTATACAGCTAGATGGACATGTACGCTATTATACAGCTAGATGGACATGTACGCTATTATAAAGCTAGATGGACATGTACGCTATTATACAGCTAGATGGACATGTACGCTATTATACAGCTAGATGGACATGTACGCTATTATACAGCTAGATTGACATGTACGCTATTATAAAGCTAGATGGACATGTACGCTATTATACAGCTAGATGGACATGTACGCTATTATAAAGCTAGACGGACATGTACGCTATTATACAGCTAGCTGGACATGTACGCTATTATACAGCTAGACGGACATGTACGCTTTTATACAGCTAGATGGACATGTACGCTATTATACAGCTAGATGGACATGTACGCTATTATACAGCTAGATGGACATGTACGCTATTATACAGCTAGATGGACATGTACGCTATTATACAGCTAGATGGACATGTACGCTATTATACAGCTAGATGGACATGTATGCTTTTATACAGCTAGATGGACATGTACGCTATTATACAGACAGCCCATGTCATCGGATTGTCTAGGAGACATTGTAAGCTCGAGAGAAGTGTTGTTCCCATGCCATGCACTGTATATTTTATAATACCAAAAGAAAGCTGAAGAAAGAGGAAAAGATATGACTTGCTCTGCTGAAACCCTGTGTGATCATTGTACATTGCCTCATGACCGCTGTAGATCATGTTTTGCAGAATATCATGTGACTGTGTACTGATCAATGAAAACCAAGTATTTCATTGTGAGGTATAATAATATACAACATTAGGTTTTATTTATTTATTTGATTGTAACTACCTAATTGGTGTATGACCTGCTATGACACCATTGAGTCTCGTATACCCTGAGTCGCAAAGACCCTGGTTGAAATCTTAATGACAAATTTATTATCCCACAAGCCTGTCACCTCCATGATATTTTGTTTGGAAAGAAAAAAAAAATTCAGCATGGGTAGGCATACTTTAAAGCTGAAATAGATTATTAAATAAACTTAGCCTATTTGATCACTAAAACAATTTTCTTAGAATAATCCTGTGTCCATACTTACATAAAAAATGGCAAATCTATCTTGGTACAAATTTGATGAACAAAGCAAACTGTTAGTATATGCATGGTACCAGTGCTGCTGGAATCTATACTGGCTCATCAGCGTCAGTTGAGAGTCAGTGCATTCGAGAAGAGTTTATCACAGAGATGACTTGTTTTATTGGCGAGTGTTTTGAAGAGGTGTGAGTATATAAATAGAGCTGGAAATGGATGCAACATTTTGTTGAACATATTTGGGACTTTAAAGTGGGCGAAATATTGTGAGCCCTACATCAGATAGAGTGTTCCACTTCAAAATTTCTCTACATTGTTGTTGACACGCTGACAATATGAACTTCGAGATAATTTCTTTATCAGATGTGACTTCTATGATATTATAAGCCGAATCTGCATTGGAGCCTTCTTGGGATATTAACGTTGTTTGAGCGAGACATGGGTGGGTGCTCTTGCAAACTAATGCAAAATAACGCTAAGAAGACAAGATCTCCAGTAGTCGAATTCCATGACCCCCTCTCAGTCAATTTATTTTTCTTCGTTATTTTTCTGGACTTTGCTCACACAAAGTGAATAGGGGTCACGGAATTGTGTCTGTCAGATGTGTATTTTATAGCGACTACCATTCATCACATCTTTTTAGCGTTATTTTACGTTAGTTTGTGAGAGCACCCACCCATGTCTCGCCCAAACAATGCTCTTCTCGCGTGATGGCTCCAACGGTGATTCTGCTTCTTATTGGTGGAGAGTTTCTTTGGGAAAAGACAACTGTACAGGTTAATCAGGTGGAGTATTGGTATTTGTACAGTATAAGAGTATTCAGACATTTTATTTCGAATTATATTTGCCTGTTTTGCGCTTAAATTAGCCAGTGTTTTTCACTAAAAGCAGACGTCACAGTAAGAGCTATTTCCCCTCTATACAATGTAGCAATCGATTTTTTAAGTTGAGAGAGTTATAAAAACCTGAATTGTACCTGATTGGATAAAACGAACAGGATACAGTATTTAATTACATCATACCTTACAAATATCATAGCTTTTTTTTCTGACTGATAACACATGTTTTGTGGCACTGAAGCAAGACTGAAAGAAACTGTTGCCATGTTGAATTTAATATGACCTGCTTGACGGCTGCCAAAACAGTAATATGAATCCCTTCGACCCGTTTGATTAGCCACTAAAATACAGCGTCAGCTAAGAAACTTGCTAGATGGGGTAATAAAACATTTTGCTTTCAGCAGAACTAGTCCCAACAATTAGAGGAATTAGGGTATGTACAGTAACTGTCTCACAGCAATACTCAAGTTCTCAGGAATATAACATGGGTACATGTTGTCCCAGATTGCTCTGACATTGGGATTTGCATTGGGAACGACACTATCGTTCATATCCTGTCAGAGAGATCTGATGTGACTAACGTGGCGACCAATAGTTGGGCCCGCGAAAAAGCACTCCACATATCTCCAGCTGGTCATATCCTTGTCGTAACATCTCCCCTTCCTATCCCCACACATAAATTTCTAAGGGTAGTCCAGTAAAGTTTCGTTTCTCACGAAAATGTCTCAAGTTACATTGGTGCCTTTCGTTTTGAGACATCCATCATTTCCTGCTTCCTTTAAGTGGGTCATGCATGAAAACAGATGAATCGTCACCAACAGCTGCACTCCGGGACTCGCACAATTCACAGCTGACTTTCTTTCAGATAGCGCAAGACAACAATACCATAAATAAAACCACTAAAAAGACTTCAAAAATGCATTGCAAAAATAATTCAGGAAAGTCAAAAAGAATACACTCAAAACACCTTTCTAAAATCAGTTGATTCAGTAGAATCAGGAAAACTGAGTCACTTCATCATGAGCGAAACTTTAGGTCATTTACCTTGTTTACAAATCGGCTAATTTACAAATCGGCTAAATAAAAACGCTCTTAAAAGGAAGGCAGTTAGGCGTATAGTTTGGGCTAATCTCCGTTTAATCGCACAAAAATCACGTATTCCGGAAGACCCTTCCATGCGCGCCAGCGCGCTTGATGGGGCATCATACCGCAATGAGCATCAATGTCTAAGTTATGAATGAATGAACTTTCACTGTAACTGAATTAGGCAAAGCATGAAGCCTTCGTACAATGTCCAACAGGCTGCCATGTAAGGTACAGTTCAAGCACAAAACCCTAGACAATTAGGACAGTCATGACAACCAGGACAAAATCTTGTCGCAAGTGGTTTACACAATCCAAATTATCATGATTTCCAACGCATATGTAATGTAACATATTGTTTCAAATTGTTTGTGTGTGAGGGCTTCAGGCAAGATCAACCCAGCATTGACTGAGTATATGTACTGTATTTTACCGTCTTGAAATAAAGCCATTATTATTATGACAGAGGTCTGAAATGGCTGCATCCATGCAATTCATTGGTGTGACCAATGAAAATCTGCATGAATAAAGGCTGGTGCATGTCTTGAATAACAGATACATGACATTTTCCTTTTTTCTCCAGTTTTGCAACTGGACATACAATGATCTATTGAAGACTGTGATAACGGACCCAAAAGCACTGCCGGCCGAATCCCCCCCCCCCCCCCGCCTCAACCCACCCTGCAAATTTAAGCCCTATGAACAATGTGTGTGTGCTGCACACAAACTTACAACTATCAATTCACCTCCAGCGAGATAAACACTGACAAATAATTTTTAGTCCGATATAAAATATCAGTTAAATCATTATTATTTTGCACCAGTATTTATCGCAAGAAGGCACGTATGGTGGGAAAACATCAAGGGTGTTTGAAAGTGCAGCGTCATTTCTAAATTCTAAACCGACTGGCAACGTGATTTGTTCACGCGTGACATATCACACCAGGCAAAGTTTCCCTATTCTCCGACGAAACTTAGCAATATCAGTTTTAATTCACCATATGTTTTTTTTTTTTTTCTTTTTTTTTACAATTTCGGAATGCACTTCAGGTTCGCTATTGCAATCTTTATCGCTTCACCTTGCTTTTTAAAACACGAACATTTTGACACAAAAAGTCTGTTTAAGTCTGTAGGAGGGTGGTTTACTTAAGCTTCTCCAGTTTCCTCCACCCATAATCAACTTGACTGCTGTCATGTATAAAGTGGGAAATCCTTGAACAAGGCACTAAATTGCAATGAAACAAATAAACAATAACGATAAAATCCTGGGCATTCTCAGCGTGTAATATGGCAACCGCCTGTCAGATGACATCACCAGATTTCCTGCCAACCATCTATCAATGACTTCTCCCCTCAGCGCTCTATTGATTTTTAATAAATCTCAAAGTCACAGGCATTAAGGAGAGATAAATTGATAAAAAACTGAATCAATTCAGAGCTCGATGGACTGACACCACAAATAACAGACTGTGATGAAGATACACACAGCCAGGTTGGCTTCATGGCCCAAAATGGCTGGGTAATGGAAGTGTGGATAAACACCCTCGGTATGTCGTTAAGCCTCAGCTGCTCATTCAAGTCCACTCAACATACTTTATATGCATTTCACGGACTGCATAAAATAAAGTCCGTCAATCTTCACAGATCTCTGCACTCTCATGGCTTTATACTGTGTAAGGCTCTATCCCAAAGACAGTGAGGGTCTATGTACTAGCTCATCTTTGTGATCCCAAGACTGTGGGAGGATGTATGGTCAGACAGACTGCTTTTCCATGGCCGTGGGGCTGCATTCCAACATAATGTGGGGTCTACGATACTATTTTTCCCAAGCAGTTTTCCCAAGACTGTCTGCAACATACAGAATTTCCTAGACTGCACGGAGTTGCTATTTCTCAGACTAAATAGGCTGTATTTCTCACCGGGTTGTATATCCCAGACTGAATTTCTCAGATAGCATGGGGCTGTTTTCCCAGACTGTGGGGAACTGTAAAAGACTTTGTATACTAGGCTGTGTGGGGCTCTATTTGCCAGACATAAAGGGGCCATATGTCCCAAATGTGAAATGTGTTTCTCAGACTCTGTGGGGTTGCATTTCTCAGACAGCTTGAACCTGTATTTCTCAGGTCTCGTGTCAGACTGTGTGAGCTTTTGTTTTTCAGACTTCCTTCAGCCTGTGTGGGGCTACATTTTTTCAGGTTGTGTAAGGCTGTATTTCTCTGAATTTTATCAGATTGCAAAAGTTAAGACAAAAAGCTGATCAAAATGACAGCTTTGATTCCACTGGTATCAGGGTACCTTGGTGCTGCTCCATGTTGTCTCCATGCTTTGTAAACCCAGCTGAAGCATGACAGCATATTCAACTTTGACATACACATCCATACAAGGTCAGAGCATACAAGCTTGCATGAGCATCTACATTCACACAGACTCCTGAGGACCAAGTTTTACCCAAATCTAACAAGAACATCAATGACAGCAGGCTATCACAAAGATCAAATACTCTCTAACCCAGATATAACTGAGTGGAAATGTCTAATTTCCTAGCTAAAGTCAAGATCAACCGGTAAAGATGCTGACACGGACGATTTCTGGTCAATAGCTGACTGCCCTGCGTAATTAGTGGAAGCAAGGCGCTGTCTTGTTGGCTAGAGCTACCTGTATTTATCCGACTTCTGACATATCTGGTAACCTATTAACAGGTTAATTAACCCAACATCCGTGAACAATTTCCACTCTATCTTCATCCTTCGCACTGTTTGTACAGTTGTTCCAGAACAGTGGAGCCTCTATCCAAGTCGGCTGACGAGCTCCTAATTCTTAGCTACGTGATCAACACAGCATACGTGCAATTCATTTCTTGTCAGATGCCATATCATTTAATCAAGTTTTAATTTTCAGTACAGTAAACTATCTGTGAGCATGAAAACCAAGAAATGTTTTGTTTGATTTGTACTTGAGGATGGGAAATCAACCCTAATTATTGGGAATCGATGTCAGCCCCTTTTAGCCAATATACATGTATCTGTAACAAGAATACATATTTCTTTTTCTCACACAGTTAGAACATCTCATGAACAACATATCTATATCTTTACTTTGATGAAAAACTGGGAAAGGAAGAAAATATTTTGCTTCCAGCACCACTGATAACTGTCCCCAAAATTAGAAGAATTTGGGTAATACGTTTTAATTACTGTCTCGTAGAATACAATACAAACTGTTCAGGCCAAATCTGCCAATGTACATGGATGACATCTGCAGATGGACAGAGCATGAATGGCTTACATCAGACTGAAGGGCACTCAAGCTGGCTGAAATGGCCATTAAAAGTGTGTTGTTCCAGTAGTCACGTATAGGCCCGTGAAAATGCAGTAACATACAGGCTCAAATCCAGATCACGCTGCTTTGGCTGCAGCTTCAAGTCAGGGGATTTTTTTTTCGAAATCTGGCAAAAGGCTTTATACTTAGAGCAACGCGGGCTAAATCCACCAACCATGAGCATGACTACATTCAAAGAAGTGGAAAATTTTTAAACAATATAATATTTAACATCAATCACAAAAAAGGAAGAAAGGAGTAAAATTGCAACAATATTTACATATATTAAAATGTATCTGTGATGACTACATTTAGTTTCAGGTGACAGAAGTTACTGCTAGCACTGACAGCGTTGAACATTTTCTGATGACACTTTCTCCGTGTTTTTCAGTGTTAGGAAATTTCTAGAAATACTGGACCTGTAATTTTTTTTTTTTGCATGTACATGTCGGAATCCAATTCATGAAGACTCTGCTGAGAGATATTCTTGTATGATCAGAAATTTTCTCAAAACATTTAGGTCAGAGTTCATAAAACTTTCAGAAAATTCAACGAAAATAACTTTTGTATAAGAAATGCACGAACATGAAAAATATTTCCACAAAAAAAAATTTCTTTTTTTTTTTTCAGACATATTTACTATATGTGGTAATACATGTGTATCTTTATAGTGAAGTGTTTGTCATTATGAATACACTATCATCTGCAGCCAGGTTTCCTCACCTCCTCCTCCCCTCCCCCCATAGTGCTGGCCGCAATTACATAAGCAAAACATTCTTGAGCACGGCACAAAACACCAATCAAATAACTAAATACTATTTGAATGTAAATGCACAGAGACAGTTGACAACATGCAACATGACTATCAGTCCACACGTAGTTCTGACTGTGTCTTAAGGATATCACCGGATGTATCTCTGGATGTCAGAGGGATATTCTATGTTTCAACTTACACATGACTATCAGTCCACATGTAGCTCTGACTGTGTCTTAAGGATATCACCGGATGTATCTCTGGATGTCAGAGGGATATTCTATGTCTCAACTTACACATGACTATCAGTCCACATGTAGTTCTGACTGTCTTAAGGATATCACCGCATGTATCTCTGGATGTCAGAGGGATATTCTATGTCTCAACTTACACATGACTATCAGTCCACATGTAGTTCTGACTGTCTTAAGGATATCACCTGATGTATCTCTGGATGTCGGAGGGATATTCTATGTCTCAATTTACACATGACTATCAGTCCACATGTAGTTCTGACTGTCTTAAGGATATCACCGGATGTATCTCTGGATGTCAGAGGGATATTCTATGTTTCAACTTACACATGACTATCAGTCCACATGTAGTTCTGACTGTGTCTTAAGGATATCACCGGATGTATCTCTGGATGTCAGAGGGATATTCTATGTCTCAACTTACACATGACTATCAGTCCACATGTAGTTCTGACTGTCTTAAGGATATCACCGCATGTATCTCTGGATGTCAGAGGGATATTCTATGTCTCAACTTACACATGACTATCAGTCCACATGTAGTTCTGACTGTCTTAAGGATATCACCTGATGTATCTCTGGATGTCGGAGGGATATTCTATGTCTCAATTTACATGACTATCAGTCTACTTGTAGTTCTGACTGTCTTAAGGATATCACCTGATGTATCTCTGGATGTCAGAGGGATATTCTATGTCTCAACTTACACATGCCTATCAGTCCACATGTAGTTCTGACTGTCTTAAGGATATCACCGCATGTATCTCTGGATGTCAGAGGGATATTCTATGTCTCAACTTACACATGACTATCAGTCCACATGTAGTTCTGACTGTCTTAAGGATATCACCGCATGTATCTCTGGATGTCAGAGGGATATTCTATGTCTCAACTTACACATGCCTATCAGTCCACATGTAGTTCTGACTGTCTTAAGGATATCACCGCATGTATCTCTGGATGTCAGAGGGATATTCTATGTCTCAACTTACACATGACTATCAGTCCACATGTAGTTCTGACTGTCTTAAGGATATCACCGCATGTATCTCTGGATGTCGGAGGGATATTCTATGTCTCAATTTACACATGACTATCAGTCCACATGTAGTTCTGACTGTCTTAAGGATATCACCTGATGTATCTCTGGATGTCGGAGGGATATTCTATGTCTCAACTTACACATGACTATCAGTCCACATGTAGTTCTGACTGTCTTAAGGATATCACCTGATGTATCTCTGGATGTCGGAGGGATATTCTATGTCTCAACTTACACATGCCTATCAGTCCACATGTAGTTCTGACTGTGTCTTAAGGATATCACCGGATGTATCTCTGGATGTCAGAGGGATATTCTATGTCTCAATTTACACATGCCTATCAGTCCACATGTATTTCTGACTGTCTTAAGGATATCACCTGATGTATCTCTAGATGTCAGAGGGATAGTCTATGTCTCAACTTACACATGACTATCAGTCCACATGTAGTTCTGACTGTGTCTTAAGGATATCACCTGATGTATCCTTGGATGTTGGAGGGATATTCTATGTCTCAATTTACACATATAGACAAACACAATGAACACCACACTGACAATGGACACTCAGTCCTACACAAACCCGACAGCCAGTCATATCAAAAAATCCCCCCAACCAAATACCCAGACCGGCACGAAACGTCCGAGACATCTCCATCATTCTCTCATTTAGCACGTTCGGCCGATCGGATGACCGGCTGACCAGGGCTGACCATTACAGCGGCCAGTCAATGACCGTTTAGGATCTCTTTGGCCACAAAGCCATGGCCTTAGTGCTGAGGCATGCCAGTGTTTTGAGGGCCTGACTGTCTGGCCGTGTGATCTTGGCCGTCCCCAGACGACTCAACCCTCCGTATTGATTTGTGGCAGGAGAGACCATCCTTGTTACTGAACAGCCAAGAAGAAATCTGCGTAAGGCCCTCTGTCTTGCCGAACCCAGGCCTGGAAGTGTTGAAGCTGTTTAGCTTTGAAAGTATTATGACCATTTTGTGTTCTGCACTTGTCACTATCCTTAAAAGAACAGACCACATTTTCAGAAAGTACACATCATCTGAAAGGCAATTTCGTGCTCATTCCAAATATGGTTTTCAAATATGGCCTTTTCTTTACTGTGATTAAAAAGGAAATAAAGACTGAGGTGCTTCGGTGGATTTTTTGGACCATATTCAACCACAATCAGTGGCGTCAATTATTCTTTCTTGCCGCTCAACATGCTGTAACGGTTATGTTTTCAGATTAATTACAGATAGAGCGTAGACACATAGCAATCACAGGACGCTTAGCTGCAGAAAAGATTCTGCGACATCAAAGTGCTTTAACGTGGTCAAAAAAAAAAAAAATGCCAAAAAATAACGAAGGCTATATTTGGAATCAGCACGAAATAGCCTTTCGAAAGTGTTTTCTAAAAATGTGGTCTGTTCTTTTGAATTAAGTTTTCCTACATGAATCATTGTAATTATTCCATGTACACTGAAGTCACTTACATACATGTACACCTAAGATCTATGTTAATCCTTTTTATCTATAAACAGCAGTCTTTTATAGCGATCATTCTCAGACCATGTGATCGTAGGTGCTATAGTTGGTTCTTTCAATGTAGATTACACTCAGTGTTATATACAAATTTCATCATGAACTAATAAGGCATGCAGTAGTACAGGTAAAATGTATAGCCGTTCTTAGACTTGATCATTGCCTCCAACAGAATGACTGCTTGCCACAAAAATGTAAGCACAAAAGGCAACATTTTGAAATGTGATGTGAACTTACTAAAAAATTTAAAGTGTTATATTATGTGCATGGGCCTTGGCTACAACACATGTGGTCCAACTCTCTGTATCCACACATGATTACACCACACTTGTCAGGACAGTCAGAGACACAATCTCAAGGTAATCAGGTCATCTCGGAACAGCTAGATAAGTTCCTCAACAGGGTGGAACACACCACCCTGGGACCCATTTTACAAACAGGGTGTACATGAAAGTTACATCAGATGTAATTGCCATGACGACCCAGACTGGAGAGGTAAGCCACCATGGTTATTATTTATTTGACAAAACACCCTCTTTGCAAACTAAACCCCTGCTGTACGTGTATAAACACTAAGCATCTGTCACATCACCCTAAATGTAGAGAAGTGGGTATCTTCTACTAGTCCTTTTCTACCTAAGACTTGCTTTAGCTATCATCAGGGCCTCTGGTCTTTAGACTGATGGATTGACATCATGAAAGGGCTCTGGACAATTGCCTTGAAGTCGTATTCATTAAATGTACATTTTAGTCTCTGTAGTGTTGTCTAGGAAGGCTTTACCCAGCTCAAAAAGGAGCGCCTCTGAAGAGCCTGTGAAGCGCATTTGAAGCCCCCCCCCCCCGTCCAAAGTACCCTTGATAGAGAGGAGCGCCTCGGACGAGCGCCCCAGAAATACACATCTGAAGCTGCTTGAGCAGGTGCTCCTTTTCCAGACTGGCATATATCAGTCCATGTGCGAGTTGCAGGGGTTCGACTAGCCACATATGGGAAAGTTAAGTTTTAAACAAATTCTGCATTCAGTTTTCATGACATAAAAGGAGTTTTTGATACAATGGTGACAAAAATATATTGAGTTTTCTGATTTGTTCAAACTTACTTTCTAAAAAGAAATTGGCTAGAAAAACCCGTGGGCCTGGTTGCTTGAACTCTAGGGTTGCCATAGCTAATCCGAGCATGGACTAAACGATTGGGCAAATTAACAACATGTGAACAATATAACAAGGACAGGTTTAAAACACAATTAAATGATTAATTCAACACTTCAGAAATTTAAATACCAGCACAGTATGAATGACATAAGATAAGTCACTTCGATACAGTTCCCTTAAATATGCTAAAATGCAATTATCTATTGAAAGGAAATGTACATGTATACAGAAACTACTCCATTCACAGAAAACATTTGAAGTGTCAGGTTTTACACACTGGTATGTACTGATCCGGTTGTTACATCCAGTCTAACAGAAAACGCCGGACGAAACTATATAAGCTGGTAGCACAGAGAGTGAAAAAAAGGAAACTTTCCGCATACTCCAGTCCACGAGAACAGCAGCAAAAAAAAAAAAGAAAAAAAAGTCAATCATGTGGCTGAACGCATGACTGGGGAATATTTCAGCTGACAGTTGCCAATTTTTTTTCTCACCTGCCTGTCTGCTATATTAGTCCTGGAGGCATTTTTCTGCAGCTGTTCATCAATACAAACTAAAACGCTAAAAGCTGAGAAAAATCACACCTCATACAAAATTAACTGCACACAACAACTGTGCATTGGTTGGATGCATTTACCTTACACTGCATGCATATAAATATATATCCACATCTATATACACACACATATATATATATATATATCAAATGTATCAAGCCTTACAATGTTAACAATTATTTTGCATTATTAATGCCAGAATGTTGAATCATATTTGATGTTAGTGCACATGCACATATACACAGGCCTAGTATTATATTTATTTATTTACTCATATCATTGGTGTTTCATGCTGTCCTCAAGAATATTTCACTTATACATGTATGACGGCAGCCAGCATTATAGTGGGAGGAAATCGGGCAGACCCCAGGTGAAACCCACACCCATCCGCAGGTTGCTGGCAGACAACCCACGAACGACCCGAGGCGGGCTTGAACTCACAGCCATCGTACTGATGAGAGTATGCATATTACAAACATCTTGAAAACCAAATGACTTCACAATTCAGTAGCACTGAATTTGGAGTTCATTTCACAGACTTTCAATTTGTAAGGAGATCTAACAGCTTGCCTTCACTTTAACATTAAGATCAATGTCTAGGCAGTAAAACACTCTGCAACCCTTATTAAACTGCAACAGCAACAAAGCAAGAGATGTGCAATGCAGTTCAGCATGCTGTAGAAAGTACATGTACACAGGACTAATAGCTGTAAACAAAATGGCTAGGCCATGGCTCTGAGGAATGATCTAGTATTTCTGGGATTTCCATTAGTTAAAAATAAAATGACACGTGTCTACCTGTTTAGTTTATCTCTTGCTTTTGTAATTTCTTTTTTTCCTCGACCTTCATGCAGGAATTCCACCTGTACAGTACATATACATGTACCTATTCTCAGTGGTGCTTGAGGTGTTCATTCTACTGTACACACGTAACACACCTTTAAAAGGAAGAGAGGCTGTTCTGTTAAACCATGCTTAAAAATATGTTTGTTAGCTGGAAACCCTTCAAAAAAGGGTCTACTGAAAAGTTTTTATTTGTATTTTGACAAAAGTTTTTTTTTTTATCTCCCTATGTTGATTTCTTAGAATAACCGGAATAAAAAAACAAGAATTCCCTAATGACCGGCTTTATTTCTTTCCATAAGGTAGGTTGCATCCAACAAAAAATTTCTTAAGGATGGCCTTTCTCTTGAATTTCCCCACGGCTCCATACCTGTGGTGAAGATAACAGGATGTTCATGCTCACAGCACCCCCAGAGAACACAGTCTGACGTGCTATCATGCTGTGTTCTGGAAGGCGAAACAGTTCCGATGAAGCTGTCAAGCAACAGGCAACACTGAGAAGACAAGGCAGAGACAGAAAAGGCCTGCCTTAGTCATGTCTGTGGGATATTGATTTTTGATAAATCTTAAACCTTTAATTAGCTGTGTCGGGGGTGCACTGACCAGCCAAATCTGCACAGCAATCCTTTTTTATCCCAGAATATTTGTGGGCAGGGCACATGACAGAGGAAATGCATCTCATCATGGGGATAAAGGCAAGCCGGAAAAACTGATTTATCTCTGAGCAGTTTACACAGCAGAACAGGCCCACACCATCATATTAGAGAAAGCAAATAACAAAAGATGTTCACTGATCCAAGAACGAAAGGAATGCAGAAAACCAGATTTGGTCAGATGTCTCCAAGGAATAAAAACAATACTAGAGAATCTTCCAATAACACTGAGGAAAGTTACCCTTTGAAAAGCTACACTATATAAGTACATTTTTCCTAAGAATGCAACACTGCCGAACCTGTTTTAGCACATTTTAGTCACGCCTGTGCATCCATGTCTATGTTTGCTGGCTGACTACTTCATCATTTACCTTCATACAGAAAAATGATTTTGTCATATACAGTATTATATATATATATTACTTTTTCACACATGTATGGCATATGTACCATCTGCAGCCAGTTTAAAGCAAGTTTTATTATTTCTTGACAACAACATAAAATCATATGCATGCCTGTTGTCTAAAAACTTTAGAATTATGCAAAATGACCTAAAATTCCGTCTGTAACTAAGCTGCTCCACTGTCCTGATTCTGGCAGTTCTACTGATTTTAGAAAGGTGTTCTATTGTTTGTTTGGCAAGTAGAATCATATCCTTCTAGAAAATGTTACTCTTACCACAAAAATTAATATTTTCTGACATTAATTCGCCTCTAATTATGCACTATTTTATCGATCATTTACTGCATATCATAAACAAAGAGAGAAACCGCCTGGTGATGAACCCGAGCTCAATCCAAGCTTGACTTTTTAGATAAATACAACGCTTCTCTAGATGGCATTACATGATACAGTGATTTCATTCTAGAATAAAAAAATGACATGACTTTCGGCAAGAGAAACTCTCAAAATATAATGCACACCAAAGGTAAAACATACATTTCAAAAACACACCCAATCCTTGTAGAACTGTACGTGTATCAAGTGTACAGTTCAAGCATATGACCCAGGCCAGATTTAAAAATTCTTCGTTTGGTCCTTTTGGATGGTGACTGGCTAAAATAAATAAATATTTCAGCTCTAGAAATTCGAAATCCCCCAACATTTTTTCTATGTTTATTTTTCTTTAACAATAAAAATTACTCTGGAAAATATATCCATGTGTACTCTCAGAACAACATGCAAAATTATCTCTGTCTTAGATTTTACAAAACCTCAAATCACTCCATCTGTTCAACATCACAGCCACTGTTTTATGCTTCTTCTAGTTTTCTGTATCTACCTCATAGATGAAAACTGTCTTATCAGAAGATTTCTTGACAATCATATATCACAGACAAAAAGTACTTTAAAAAAATGTTCTTAAAATTCTGGCTCTAAACAGGGCCAATGGAACACAATCCAGAAACTTGCCTATCGAAACCTTCATGAATTTTGGCTTAGCATCCTTAGCGTTGGTTTCATACGATGAATCCCAAGACGGTTGGAAAAATACTCAGCTGCCAGGCAAACAATTTGAATGATGGCCTGCTTTAGTTTTTTAAAACTACACATTAACGATTTCATAACATGCACATGTATCATATCAAGATATGTGATCAAAGACAAGGTTCCTGACACAAATGGATGAATTATTTTTTCAACCCTGAGGTTCAAAGAGATTCATTTCCAATACTACTACATTACTGATCCAAAAACAATGATAATTAAAGACTTCATGGACCAATTCAATTGTGGATTTCAGACAACCAAGGTTCCTTCAATAATGATAATTTTAAAAAAAATAATATTCAATCAATGAGCATAAATTCAAAGCACATACAGCAGAATTTACTGTTGGCACATTTCAACAACAAACTGCTCATAAGAGGTCAAAAATTCAGATTTATTCAAAATTTTTTAATGAGTTCATTTGGCAAGGATCCACTTCAAAGGATGAGATTGTAAGAAAACATCAGTTAATCCATAACGCTGCAAAAATTTAAAGTTTTCACAGTCATGTGATCTGCCGGATATTTCCATGTGCAAATGGAAGAGTAAATACAGACTTTCTTCTCCATTATGGAAACCCACGACCATCCGCAGGTTGCCTGCAGACCTTCCCACGTACGGCCGAAGGGGGAGCCAGCATGAGCTGGTCTTGAACTCACAGTGACCACACTGGGGGGAGGCTTCGGGTCATTGTGCTGCAATAGCACGCTAACCGACTGAGTCATGGAGACCCCCACCGCTGTAAATACATATGCACAACTTACACGTACCTGTGTCTAGTTGAAATTCATGAAAAGCCGGGAGATTCCCATGGAAACTGGGTGGTGGGACATGACATGGGGTGTGTGAGATCTACTGATTCATATTAAGAGCAGAGCAACTCCTCTGTGTACCCCATGTCCAATAAACTGTTCTTGGACATTCATTATATTTCTGTTCCAGCGATCTTATATGAAGTTCAGTAGAGATCACATGACTTGCCTTCTTTGGATGTGACCTACACATTAAGGCCATCCTTAAAAAACTGTATGTTGGGCATAGCCCTACCTTATGAGACAAAATAGGGTCTGTCGGTAGGAAATTCTTCCAAAATTTCTGGAGAAAGTTTGACAGTTTAATATATAGTATGCACTTGTCAAACTGCAACAGTATCAATACTTTGGGCCCTGTTTCATACAGTGGGGTTGGGCTTAATTTTGTTCTCAGATGCAGGAGAACCTTGGTCAATGGTAGTGGTATTGGCAGAGGTGCTGAGCCCATTACTCTGTATTTATATAACCAAAGTCAACAAAATCTGAAACATTTCACAATTTATTCATTTACCAATTTGATTGGTGTTTTATGCCATACTGAAGAACATTTCACTGAAACATTCTACAGCGAGGTTGTCTATAACAGAGCTTCTGTCAGCATTTATCCACTGTGACAGGGGATATACACGTATGTTTACATGCAGAATGAGTCCGCTTGTAAACTGTCTGCATTGGGCCTTGTTTAAAATATGTTTGTTGCAGGAAACCCGACCTACCCTCCAAAAAGGCGCTCCTACACATGAGTTTTCATTGGGCTTTCCATGAAATTTTTTTTTCTTTAAGTTTTCTCTCCATGTTAATTAAAATCCTTACCTATTCCATTAGCAAGAATAATATTTCCTCACTGATCCACCATACTTTTGTAGTACAGTTGTGGTAGCTGCAACAAAGAATTTTTTTGAAGGATGTCCTTTATTTCTCTGTGTGTCAGACACACACGTACAGCTTGATCTGCATAACACACCTTGCAAAACCATATTACGTTCATACCAAGTATGACATAATTTCCACGAAAAATATAAAATGTATCTTGTACCCACCTGTATGCACTATCGTCCATCAAAACAGAGCGGTCTATTTTTCTCTCATCTGTGAACCGCATCACCACCTCCTCGAGACTTGCCGCCCAGGTATGCAAATTACCCGTGCCAAATAAGGCCAAACCACCGCCACCTGACAGTGCAAACGAGAGAAAAGGGAATATCGATTAGCGAGAGTTGTGCTACTTTTCCATCCATTTATTTCTGTGAAGTAAAGTATGTGTACACTGTACAAGATACAAAATACGCCTCAGAGTTTTCAATGGCCACTGAGGAAGTCCTGAGTTTGACCTCTTTTATCGCTTGAGGTAAAAGAAGTCCTATTGGGCCATCGGACCTGTCAGAAATGTTAGGCATTTTTGATTATATTTATTATCACATGGGTATTTGAAAAATGTTTTACCTAAAGTATGAAGGAAGGAGAAAATTCAGGAGCTGAGTGTTTTGTGGACTTAAAGGTTTCTGAAAAGGAAAAAGGTGTCATTTGTATCAACGGACCACAGAGACACAGGTACGTGATTAGTGAATTTATGTCAACAAAAGATGCCTAACATTTTTGAGAAGTGGCATGATATGGTTGGACATTTTCTACCATCAGCATCAAAAGAGTTCCACCTCAAAGCTCCCCTGCTGACAAAAGCATGGTCAACAATTTTAGGACATCCACACTTGCTGATCTGTTCATCGGCTTACATACCGATACCTGTTTACCTGATTGCTGTTTAAAGAATATCCTACCATACGACATCTCACTCTTCTACACAATGACAGTCGTCAGGTCAATGGGTGAAGAAAACCGGATAGGACCTTAAGCAAACTCTTGGCCACGTACCTAACAAAACTCCTGACTTAAAGCCACAGCGGAACCAGACAAGGCACTGGACATTACTCCATGTACTGGTCAAGAGTAGATTTGCTGTGACAACAGCATGAATATTTTCCTGCATGAACCTCAGGGGACACCCTAAGGCTTATACACCAACCTGTTACAATACAGTGACATAATGACATGGAACATTTTGGTCCATGCTCAACAATGGAGAACTGTGATTAGCTTTTATGCTTGCCATTACACCAACACTTATCCAAAGCCATGTGGCCTTCCACGATGCTTACACTTATCTAATGCTTTGTGGTCTTCCCATGTGCTCAATGCTGTATGGCCTTTCACTTTTGGATTTTGGTTACACTTATCTAATGTTGTGTGGCCTTTGGCATACTTCAGAATTTTACTATGGGTCATGGTTACACTTATCTAATGCGTGTGGCCTTTGGCATACTTCAGAATTTTACTATGGGTCATGGTTACACTTACCTAATGTTGTGTGGCCTTTGGCATACGTCAGAATTTTACTATTGGTCTTGGTTACACTTATCTAATGCTGTGTGGCCTTTCACTATGGGTTTCATTACACTTACCCAATGCTGTCTGGCCTTTTTGTATGGGTTTTGTTACACTTACCTAAAGCTGTGAGGCCTTCCGAAATTTTTTTTCTAACCTACCTAACACTGTGTGGGATTTGGTCTACTTCAAACTTTCATTAAGGGTGTTCTGTAATGTTTCTTTCATTACATCGGCACATATACAGTAGAAGTAGAATATTTGAAATTCCGTTTTTTCATAGTTTCATGACAATTTCCGGCACAAATGAACATCGTAGGAAAAAAATAAGACCAGATTCTTGATCAAGACGCCAAACTACGTTGGGTAGCATACATATAATACCTATACATTCATCCTAGACATCCATGCACTGCATATGTGTTGTGTAGCATACAGACCTAAATGTGCCAAATATGGTAAATCGGCCCTTTGTAAAATGTTGAAGCCCTGTAGATCCTGTATTTATTAAGACAGCTGAATGATTTTCAGCACACATACAGCACAGATATTGCACTTTACACTGAGCGATCTTGAGCTTCACAGTTTTTACCATTTTCTATCTCGCGACCTACAAACATGGGGGGAATTGTGCTTTTTCGCACATTTATCGCAATTTGCAGCAAAAGTATGCATTGTTGGAAAGAAATAAATTCAGATTCATGATCAGGACATCAAACTACGTCGGGCAGCAAGTTTAGAACACTCAAATTCGAAATTTTTATTTTAACATGACACCACTTCTGGTTACTGTTGTTTGTTCACACGCTGCATACTCTTTCTGTCCAAATAATCTAGAGGCAACAGCTGTTAAATATGAAAAATTTAAGGTCTATTGGACCTAGGGTTCTGAAGAAAATGGCTCTCAAAAGTTTTCGTATTAACCCAATATGGCGGCTAAGTCACGTCACCGAGGAGACCCAAACTTTTACTCACAACAGGCAGTCTCCAGGCCTAATACCTACCTAAATTTCACACATTTCTACTTTGCCATTTCAACTGCAGAAGTTTTTCAATTTTGAAACTTGCAACAATGGTGATTTTTTGGGGGGCATGTAATACTTCCAGTTTGCTGATATCATTTCCGGTTATGGAAAATTTGTCTCCATGCCTTGTTAGGCCTTAAGACTGTTTCCGGCTTCATTAGTTATAGAGATACACCCACTTCTGTTATTGATGACATCATTTCCGGTTTTCCAAAGTTTGCATATTTAAAATTAGTGTCTAAAACTGCATCAGATAAAACCATTTCCGACAACAAAATTCTTAATAGTTTAGAAAATATTTTGAAAAAAAAAAGCTTTTTGTCACATGATATTTTCACCCAATAGGAAACTTTAGAAATGTTCAGTGCAGAAAGTACTTGTTATCACCCTGAATTTACCTAGGCAGTGCAACTGGAGTTTGAATTTCAGCTCAATTGCACCAGCTGTTTTGAAGAAGACATTTAAAGGTTTTCAGCAAAATCCAAAATGGCCACCAAGTCACAAGATTAAAAGTTTCCAAAAGTTCAGGTGCAAAACTTAAGGTCTGTAGCGAAACATACTGAAATTTCATAACTGTGCGACTTGCTGTTTTCTCTAAAAACATGTGACAAATTTGTGGAGAATAATAATAATCATAACGAAAACAAAAGGGATTCAAGCCTGAGTGGCTTGAACCCTTAATTACCTAATGCTTTGCCCCATTTCCACAGTCTTTTTTATGCTTACCTAATGCTGTGTGGCCTTTGGTGTACTTCAGAATTTCGCTATGGGTTTTGGGGAGGACTCCATCTGGAGGGTTATAACGGGTGAAAGACATGAAACAATACCACTTGCACCGGTCTTTGTTGCTAAATTTGGAAGATGTCATAAGTTCCCTGCCGAAGTAAGACCACAGGTCATTTCCTGACATTTTGTACGCCTCCTGTAGTCTCAGTTTGCTCTTAAAAAGGTGGCAGACAGGGTTCTCTTCTGGGTCCAATTCTAACTGGAATGTATTCCGATCAAATCCATGCTCTCTCATTTTTTCGGAGGTAAAGCACTGTATTAACTGCGCCCCTAGAATAATCCTCTTCCTCGCGGAATCGGCTGAGCAGTCTTCAGAGTCAGGGCCTTGGAAATGGCCATTGTCGTCTGCACAGACGATGTAAATTGGTCGGACAAAATTTGCTGCCTTGAGATATTCGAATGCTAACGTCAACGTGATTTCATCTGCACCAAATTTTAGCTTTATGTTGTTCACGCCACGTCTCAGACGAACCAGTGCTTTGAAACAGCCCTCAATGACCGGCCAGTGTATTTTGTTGGCCGTCTTCCCTGGAAGGCTGTCATTCCAGACCTCGATCTCCTCGTCGCGGCAGGTAAAGGCTTCCACATCCCCAATGAGCAGGGGCAGGTGACACCTGGCTATGTCACCACTGCTGTAGTTGTACACAGTTATCCTCATTCTGCTGGCCCTCACCTCACAGCTTCTGCCCAGCCTACATTAACAGATGAAAAAGAATTCATTTAAATACATTTAACTGACTGTCACAGCATTGTTAGGTCAGAGATTAACAATTTTTTATGGGTTTTTTTGGAGGGGTGAGAGGGGGAGGGCCTCACAGCTTTTTTTTTTATTATGGTACCACTGCCAAGGCCTTTGGTGTTTATTTTTCTTCCCTCTGTCCATGAGCAGTAGACAGTGCACCTCTCAGTGGATCTCTGTATGTTACTAATAGCAATACAGACAAATCAATGAGTATGTTTCTGTCCAAAATCCACTGCATTTTCCTTCTGCTCTGATCGTAACAAATTCCACACACAGCTAGATGCTTACTGCGTCTACTCTCAGTCATACGGTGGTGACTGCCATCGGTACAATCGTACTGAAACATTACCACTAAATTCTGGTGGAATTTTTTTAAACGATTCTTCAACACTAACCAATGGACCAGAAATGCAAAGTATTATCCCGTTGTCAATAGTATTCTAACGTGTACAATTAGCTGAGGTAGAAATTACACTTAAAGCAATCTTAGAGTGTCATATGGATGTTTTTTTTAATCTTTTAATTATTCTTCTTTTCTGGGCATTATGCAAATCTTTCAAGTAATAAGTAATAAGTAACTGACAACCAAATACATAAATCTGTACATGAAATTGAATGTGTACATGAAAGTATGGGCACAAGTTCATGACTTTTTCATACTGCCATTATATTGGGTCCTCAGGCCACAAGGGCTGAATAAATCCGACTGCTGATCAATGTGATTAGGTCAATAAATAAAAAACGCGCAAGTATTATTATCTCGTTCTACCCATATACTGATAACTAGGGCAGGTCATATTTCGCAACCCCATATCAGAGAGATTGGCTGTGAGCCACTGTCAAACCTTTGATTACCCAATGTCACGTTTTCAAAGAGAACATTCACTTCAAAACCGTAACACCAATGTTGCAGTTTTGAAGAGAATATTCACAGGTAATTATCTGGTCAGCTCCTTAGCCTAATGTGGCTTTAGATTTACATATGTGTACATGTATAAGGAAATCAGTTACCTCTTCGCACAGGGTACTAATATATATGCATCTACAAATGGACAAATATCTGGACTTCCAATAAGCCAGGCAAAATAAATCCTGCTTCAACTGTTAAGGGGTCTCAGTCCATGGTGGAAAGATTAATGTGCTAGCACAGCACACGGACTCCGGAGATTACATGCCCATCCCGTCAGGCCTGACATGGGGTCCCCGAGGCAGTTTTAATAGTTGCAAGTAACTGAAACAGGCCATTGTATATGAGGCATGCTATCACCCTTCATCACCTAGCACATTCCTGAAACAAAATCTAGGTGTGGTTATAACACACGCCTGAAATATCGAAAATCTGGGAAGTGTAAATCTAGGTGTGGAAATCACTCTCCTGGTCTTCTGCAAAGGGTGTGATTTTCACACACCTGCCCAAAACCAGAAATGAAGGCCTGCTGACAGTGGTACACTCTCACATGTTCAGTCCATCTTTACCCACGAGGCCCTAGTCAACAGCAACAAACAATCAACAATAAACATGCATGTAATAAGAAGTAAAATATGATATAACAGGATATTTAGGAACTTTAACACTCAGATGGCCAAGTCTAAGGGAGGTGAGGAAATTTGTCAGACAGCCTGTCATAAAATCAAAGCACTTTTCCCTGTGGCGTGACAATCATCCAAACATTACTGGGTCCAGTCAATTCAGCGAGAACTATATTCAGTCATACATGGTTAAAGAAGCGAATGTTCAGAAACTCTAGGATATTAAAGTTTAGGCAGTGCTTGAACTTAACACCTTTAGTTGCCCGCTTGCCCTGGTCATTCGAAAATACGAGCATGACAGGTGGGCAAACTAAATGTCAGACTGTCCCTCATCATTGGCCTCACAGGCGAGCAAATTTTTTTAACCAACTCACTCAAAACTTGTGTCAACTATTGATAATGTGCAACAATGTGTCTGCGGTCACAAGTGGGCAACAAAACAAATGACCTAAAATTACATCTTAAAAAAGTAAATTTTTAGCAGCATACAAATATCACAAGATGTTACCTTTGATGTCGAAACATTTTCCCAGCAGGATACCATCCTACCTTCCAAACAAACCTCAAAACACCTTACACCCCTCAGAATCGGTAAAAATGAGCAATGAAATTTCAGGTCATTTACATAACAAGTAGGTATAGATGATCATGTAATGTATATACCTGTACATTAGAGATGTAACAGCTAGAAGATATAATGTATAGAGCCTGGAGATGTGTGTTGTGAAATGTAGGCATGCAGACTGACATACATATTTGTAATCAATACACAGGTAAGCACACCTGAGACGTGAGCCATTTACATGGTCACAAGTGCAGGTGCCATCTGGCGTTTAATAAGCTTGATGTGGCAGTATTGACAAACAGGATTTACTCCCCCTGGATATTTGACATCAAGTTAGTACATGGCACGTGAACTGAGCCTTACATAGAAGTTATATTGATTGCAGGTGTGTACACATAACGGTATGTGTAAAGATGACTTACCTGGCCTGTGCACGTACATCGTACATGTTCTGCATTTACAGGATAATACTAATGAATTTTGACTGGTTTCAGTTGTTTGCGGATCATATTTCACACACATAAGACCTGTGCTCACTTAAATCAATTATAATATAAGTGATTAATTCACTAATTTCTAAAAAGGAAGTGACACAAGCATTGTTGATTTAAAAGGGCTCAGTGCGTTATTTTAAAATTTTGACATTCATCGCAACACTGAGGTGATTACCCAAAATCAAAAAACTGGAACTGTTCTCAACAAGGTCTGCTCATACATCACACAAACTATCCAAAAAAAAGAAATTTTACTACGTCCTTTTTTGGCTGAGACATGGGAGTTGGAAGAAGATTAAAGTTGTAACTGTAGAATGCAAATGAAAACATCCTAATTTTCACGATGTTTTCGATGCCAGAACTCAGTCATACTTCAGGACCATGCAGCTTTTCAAAATGACTGTCAGCAAAGAGCCATTTGGTGTGCTCTAATTTTTTTGTTAGAGTTAAGTTACTGCAACCACAATGCAGTGATTTATTTAGTTTCATCGGTAGTAAATTAAGAAGATGGTATTCAAGACTCAACCAGAAAAGGACAAAGAAATGGGAAAAAATGGGTTTGCGTGCCTCTTGAGTCCATCCATTTCAAGTTTGAAAATCTGGGGCATTTTTTTCTTCGTTGAGGCGATGGCCATCAGAGTTTCAAAACAACACACGTAATACACTGAACAGATGAACTAACATCAGCAGTGTATGCTGGCAGTAAAACAACAACATAGTTCTAGTGTCAGCATCCACCCAATGTCTGGCGATGAGGCAGAGGTGTGCTGTATCTATTTGCCAAAACAGACATCTCTTCCTCATTATCATATACATAAGCTTCAGTACAACACAGCCACAAGTGTGTGTCCCCAAATTTGTCAAAAGTTTCAGTGATCAGATTTGGTTAATTCTTTACACTCAATACCTTGGTTATGAAGTATTTATTAAATAAAATATTTTACTTATTTGGTTTACAGTTAACTTTTAGCAATCAATGTTCCTATACTGTACCATATACTATAAATCCTCGACCTTTTTGATCTTTAGCGCAGTCTTTAAACGGTAATTTACGCAAACAGTTATTGTAAAAATAAAGCCAAAAGTCATTTGTTTGTGTCACCCGAGGTATAAGCTTCATAAATTATAAGAACTATTTATCTAGACCCTACATTTCTCCACGAAAATACTGAAATATTGCTTTGAAATGGTTGAAGAATTAGGGAAAGTCACAGGCTATCAGTAGCTAACAAAGTTCCTGTAACACCCTAGACTTAGAACATGGTAGGCAGACACTGAATGTCCCCCACCAACAGCGTTGTAATCAGGTAGAGATGTATGTGCATTTAAAACACCACTTACGTCCATAATGTGCTGCAGGCCGTTTATGTGTAGCAGCTACATACATCTCATTTTTGTTATAGACCTAGGTCTACAGTATATCCCAAAAGATCTCTTCCCGTAACATAGCAGACTCAATAGGTGGCCTGAAGCCTAGACAATACAACTGAGTGTTAGGTAGATGTATTTTAGTAAACAACCACGGCCCGTCACATCAGAGTTTTAATGGACACCAAATTTCAACACACTTTGCCTAAAATCACTTGACTTGCCTATTTTATATTTAAACTAATCACACAAGTGCATAGTAAACTTAAGCTCCATTTCATTGCCACATACATGTACAGGAGGTCTGGCCCTATGTTTTCTCAGCTTCAGTTTCACGTATCACTGATTAGGCCATCATTAAAGTATGTTTGTTGAGGGTAACCTGACTGACCCTCCAAATACGTGACCTACTCTGAAGTTTTTATTGGGCTTAAGATGGAGTTTCTTTTTTTATTTTTCTCTTCATGTTACTTTCTTTAAAATCCTTATCCTTTTCATAAGCAAGAATAAAAAAAATACTTCACGATCGACTGACCTTATCTTAGGGTTATGTGCTAGGGTTATGTTACCTGCAACACAGAAGTTTTTAAAAATGGCCTCACATGTATAAGTTAACAGTGGATGGATTTCTTGATAATCTTATTATCTTAGGTGACAAACAATGTTTGAAACTTCTGCATACACTGTATTCTTTCAAATCTGGCACACATATTCCAATAAAATAAAATAAATTAGGCGTGTGTAGGCTGTTTAACCCCAAAGGCAACACAAGTAGTGGCTGCACAAGGATTAACCCATTTCTGGCCATAATATGTTTATCTAAAATTAAATGATTTTCAAACACAAACCTTAGTTCACAGAGAGTAGCACAGAGAAATTCGTGCTGCAACTTATGGAGTGCTTTCTGAAATTGACAGGCCTTTGTATTTCAAGCGTGCTATCACCCTCCCTCACCTATATGTAGCACACTCCTGAAACAAAATCTATGTGTAATAATAACGCTCGCCGGAAAAGATGAAGAGCCTGAAGATTGTGAATCCAGGTGTTCAAATCACACTCCTGATCTCCTGATCTTCTGCAAGGGATGTGACTCGATCACACTCCTACCCCAAACTAAAAACAAAGGCCTGAATCGGCACTGCAGTTGCATTACCAATATATATGAGCCTTTATATGAAATGGAGCCCTGCACAGAAATTTAGTAGAGGTCATGTGGTTTTCAACAAATATCACACTGTACAAAAGTTTATATTAACTTCTTCTATCACTTTTAGTCACTAATGCTCTACAAACAGTGAGAGGGTGGGAATCTAGAACTTTCCTGTCCCATGGGTTTTCAACCCCATGTATGACAACAACTCGCTTCCACTTCAGCTATTTAGGCCACAACTATTACTACACAACCTCGACACTTTCTCAGCTAGGACAGGGTGACGTGTATGACAACATATTAACAACTACACATATATATGCCTAAACTATACACATCATAGTAAGAGCAACTCATCGCTAAGAGAACCAAAATAATACAGCAAAAATAAAACAAGCTGACCCCTACATAGATACTGAGCACCTATAATGAAATGATATTTTTCGACTGGGACCATTATAGATATTATTATCAGTGCACAAAGTCTATCAGTTTCCTCCCTGAATGTTTACTCATGATAAATTTGGTTTGCAGATATTCCTCAAACATACCTGCTTCCCCCCCCCCCACCCCCACCCCCACCCCCACCCCCACCATGAATACAGGCCACAACTTTCCACTTGTGTAGTTTGGTAATCCAAAGGTCTCGCCACATCACTCAATTTACCATCTTTCTAGCCCTGGATACATGGTGGACTTTGTCATATTTGTACTGTTTTCTTTAATGACCTAACTTTCCGCAGAACTCATTGAATTTCAAGCTATGTTGTGACAACGACAGAAACTTTAAAATGTTTATGGCAAGAAAGGCGACATCATCTTGAGACTTTTGGATTTATACCACACTAATCAAGCTGCCAGTTACAGCTTGTATTTTCACCTGGATGGAGTACATGTCTGTGCACCAGAACTATCACAATTAAGTGTCCGGGGAGAACTGACGGACATCAGTAATGGCACTAGACAAATGCAACAAGTCAGAATACATGGAGAAAATATATGTCAATTTAACTGAATATACTACAAACGACGACGCGCAACTCAGGGTGTGTCATTTGAACTTAACGGTTACAACCTGTCAACTGAAGCCTTGAACCATGAGTAGCGACACAGTATAATTATTGTTTTTTCTCTGTTCAATTTATTGATTTATTTGGTTGGTGCTTTACGCCACACTCAAAAATGTTCACCGCGGCCAACGTAATGGTGGGAGGAAACCGGGCAGAGCCTTGGGGAAACCCACGACCACGGTTGCTGGCAAACCTTCCCACATAACATCCCGTATTTTTGTAAAATATCTGTTGCACTACCCTCTAAGTGTCCAAAAAGCAGTTGTTCAATTCCACCATACGTCAGTGTTAATTATGTGACAGTGACGGGCAACCTTAGCACTAGCAGGATAGAATCAGCTGGTAGAAACCCCGACTGGGAACTGACCGAGCGAAGATTACGTGATGTCAACATTGTCACATTAATCCCCGTATCGTCATACTAACACTTACCAGCCATTCGTACGCTACGCTCCTCTCAAAGTTACATTTGAAAATACATATTGCTGCTATTTCTCTTCTGAATTATCCATTCATTTGCTCGTAATTTCAATGCAACACTGCTACTTGAATTCCGTACGAAATCAATCCATCATTCGCAAGGCGTGACAATCCTTCCTCCTTCACTGAAGAGTTAGACTAAAAAGGCGGGAGATTCTAACCAAAACCATCTTTCCGGTTAAGGGCCCTTCCTATTACCACAACATTTGTTAAGCCGCATCTACTGTCAGTGTACATTTATTAATTATTTTACGTTTAACATTTACAACAAAAACTTGAACTGTATAGTATTTAATATGTTAAAATTGTTGAAGCCAGTGCGAAATTGCTGGAATAAGCAAATAAGAACACGAACTTGAATGCGACGTGAATGCCTATCGTGGTGTTAAAGTAAAATCCTATAGTAGGCCTAACACCAGTCTACTGCACCAGTCTGGTCTGCTGGCGCTGCTTTTCGGGAATATATACATTTACATTAATTGTTATGGAGGCAGCAGGCCCAGTCACTTGTATGTATATGTACATGTACACAGTCTTTACACATAAGTGTGAACCCAGAAGGCCTTTCTCACAGTCAAATGATTCATTGTTTCTTCTTTTGTGTTACCAGGTATATGGTAACTTATATCAATTTATACTGAAAATTTACACCGCTTTGTTCACACGCCATGATTTAACGTTGTGTCTTTGTTGTAATATCGTTCTTTAAAACCGCTGGCCGCCGTCGTATAAGTATAATATTCTTGAGGTCGGTCATCATTTTCAGAGGCTTACTGAAAATGAATCCACTTTTGTCAATGTTTAAAGAAAGCCTATTGCAAGCAAACCACGGAGACAAATGTTCAAGTTGCTTGTTTATCTCGTCAGTAAAAACAGCAGGGTCTTAATTAGAAAATGAAACGCCAGTGTCATCGGCAAAATAACAAGATCATTTCAAGGAGATCTGTTGCGATCGTTGATATACAATAGACACAATAAAACACCTAGAACAGAACCTTGTGACACACCACGGGCGATTGTACATGCACGCATCAGATGTTGCCTCACCGAACTGGACATGTTGATAACGCATAGACATATGACTTTGAAACCAATCATTACGTGTACCTCGAAAACCGAAATATTTAGTTATATATCATATTGCTGTATTCATGCGCTTCTTAAGCGCGAATAAGTTTTTGTATGTCAAAACAGCCGACCGTTAGAATGATTTGCTCTAAGCCCATACTGATTCGAACATATGATATCTTCTCCCATTAAATTCATTCATTCTGATTGCCATAAGTTTCTCCAAAATTTTACTAAAACACGGCAAAACTGAAATAGGACGATAGTTTTCAAACGTATCAGTTTCGCCAGATTTATAGAAACGACTGGGTACTGAGCCATGATCAAAAGAAACATTTATGGTAGTTTTAAGAGGAGCTGCTATCAATCCTATAATAGGTTTGAGAAGTGACATACGTATATGCCATGGGCACCAGCAGACCCATTCTTTAAATCTGTGATTACTATTATTATTTCCTGTCTACTACATGGCTGGAGTTCAAATCTCTGAAAATGCCTCCCATTCAAGAAATCTCTGAAATTTTTTGTCGACCCATTCATTTTTTTTATTTGAGAGATCGCTACCTAGAGACGTAAAGTAGGCATTAAAGTGGTTGGCTACATTTGCTTTACTTTGGACTTCGCTACCATCAAGTTTAAACACCACTGGTAAACCAGACGTTTTCGTTTTACTAAGAAGCTGGTTCAAGGTTTTCCACGTTCCCTTCATGTCATTATTATACTTTTTGAGTTCATAATTCTTTTTTCGTAACATCTTTGATACATAGTTTAACTTGTTTCTGTATTCTGTATATTGTCGACTTCTAACGGGATTATTTTCACGAGTGTGTAGACGAAATAGACGATTTTTCGTACGAACTGATTTGAGCATAAAGCTGGTTATCAAGAGTTAGGCTACATCGCGCCTCGGATTCGTTGAAGAAACAAAGTGAAACATATATTATATACACTGTATATTCGAATTTGTTGCAAAATTGGTCACATGCTTCATGTGAGTCACTCGCTGTATTTACTTCTTCCCAGATTGCATCACTGAGCTTATCCCGGAAAAAATATTTTGTGTTCCACTGGAACTTTACTGTAAGTGAAAGTGCTGCTGTTATTATGTACAGGGTGTTGACAATTATTCACATGAAAGACAGGAAAATGGTCAATCCTATCAGAGGGAATAATACCTGAGGAGACTTCTTCTTCATGATAATTCGTGAAAATACTATCTATAAGCGTGGGGGTATTAGATGTGACGCTAGTGGGTTTTGTTATATTGGAAACAGGTAATGAGACGTCATGATATCTAAAAATGTTTTCGAAGCTATAGGTAATGCTCATCCTTCATAAGGCCAATGCTGAAATCGCCAAGTATAGCACAGCTCTTGCTTCCTGGATTAATGTTATCCATTAGGAGAAGTAGCTGGTCATTAAACGTATCTAAATATTTTTCCAGAGAGGCGCTGTATAACTCCGGTATGGAAATATCTTTGGTCGATTTCACGTTCAACAAGTAAAGATTCAAAATCTCCACTTGAATCGACATGCGGAAAATTTTTGCACAGTTTTCAGTTCTTTATGTTATCATTTATATATAGAAATAAACCACCGCCTTTTCTGTTGATTCTAGAAGATGTGAATTGTTAGTAATCTAGTTTATCGAATAGGTGCTCCGTAGAAGAATCGAGCTGACTTTCACTAACAGCTATGACTGAAAAATCTGAAATTTAGGTTGTGTGTTAACCGCATTAGTTCGGTAAAATGGTTTTTAACACTTCTAGCGCTGAGGTGAATAAATGACATGGTTTTATTTTCAGATATTTGATATTTCTGGACATGGGAGTTGCAAGAGTCTTGTGTAAAATACACCGACTGATGGTTATGAAGTTTATTCCAGTCAGCTATTTCGACACAGGTTTCATCGGTTACAAATAACCCTTCTCCATGTTCATTTAAGTACAAAATATTAAAACATAATGTTTCAAGATCCTGTAGGTTTGCTTGATATGAGCTGGTCAGGATATTAGGTGTGCCATGGGTGATCACGTATAGTATCGCTGAAAGAGGGGAGATGAAAAAAACCCTAAAGGGGGTCACTCTCCTGGTATTCAGAGTCATACTCAGCTATACTGTTGGGCGATACATGCACTGGGTTTTATTGAAGGTTTATCGTTAAGTAGACCTACATGTATACGAAATAAGATATAAGAAAAGACAACATATGTTTACAACCTTCTGATCGACCATAGAAAAACATTTAACAATTAAGCACGAAGCCAATTTCATATTCATAGTTGTATCCGTAACTAGAAGATGCATATGGGAGGGGGGCACTACTAGGGCAGTTTTCACAAACAATTACGGTCATAAAGGGTGCAGATATATGGATAATTAAGTGTGGAGGTTGATTAACACGTCTCTCAGGGGAGAAATCCATAAAACTGGTGATCGAAAAATAAACCTTAGTAGCCAAAATACCCTAGTACATTTTGAGGTTGCGCAATGGCTGTAAATAATACAATAAATATACCAATGGTAAGGATATATATATAAGGGCATTATCTGATAAGTGAAGAGTTACAGCATTCAGTACAAACTGACAGACAAGAAATTCGGTATTATAACGCAATCAAACACGCATATACAGAGAAGATACAGGAGAAAACAACATACGCTAAAATGTTTAAAGACACAAATTACAAAACAGTTCATAATAATCACGACTTGTTCGTATATGAGGTTCGTGTAGCACATTTATCGACAACGCTGTGATTTGGGTGGTAAAACATTAGCAAAGCTCTTTTAACGCAGCAGAGCACCGCAGAGTTGGCTTATATTCATGCAATTGCAATCGGCACTCAATACAATGGTTACAGTTGTGAAGCATTATGAAATATATTGGCTATCAGTATAATACAATGTATACAAAGATTTCGCCATATATAGATAGATCAGAGCATAGTACATGTATATCATTTGCAATCGTCTGCTTTTTTGGTTGAGTTAAGGCTTGAGTACTCCACTACAGTATTGTTCCTTACTTTTTCGTACATATTTGTCCTCTATACGTACATTTTGAAGAAATTCTAAATTTTATCTGAAGGCGTCGGGCACAAAGGTAATTATGTCTCTACACCTGTTTCTCAATGTATGACTTCTCTCTCACTGCTGTGCATTTTGTTACATCCACAGCAGCACATCATGTACGGTAGATTGAGGCACTTGCAATTCATGCTTCAATTAATTATAGTAACTTAAAATTCTTTATCGTTAAGACAAGGCAACTGCCTGTTGCAACATTGTCACAGCATTTGCGGGATCGCTTAGGTGGCCTAGTGTTTAGGGTCTCCGCATCGAGGTCGGGAGATCCAGAATGATTGTCGTGTCGACTCATACCAGAGACTTTTAAAATGGCATTTGCTGCTGTCTAGTTTGACAGTCAGGAAGGGCACAGGACTGGTCGTTCCCGTGTCAATATTATGTGATTGGGTAGGGTGTCATGTCCTGTGTCTTCGGCATGATGTTCCAATGACAGAAGCACTTTGGCAGCCTGGACTCGCCCTGCTACGAGAGAACTAATACTAGGGACACCTCGTCATCAAATGACTGAAAAGAAAAAAACGACAAGCATAGGACGTAAACCCTAAGTATAAATGCATATAGCATTAGAATCGTTTGTCCTCGCACAAGTTTACTCTAAATATACAGTTTTCGTTAGATATGATGCAGTTTTGCTGTAGTCGATAATCTTTAAAATGTATCCGTTATAATATTGTTGTTTTTTTGTTTTGCTTTGTTTTGTTTTGTTTTGTTTTGTTTTTTGTTGTTTGTTTTTTCTACATGTTTAAAGTACATCAGCAAAAGGGGCCGCCTGAGCGGTTTAACGTTCGTTTAAGACCATTTGTCTCCCATCAATAAGGCTTGCATATCTGTACGTCACAACTGGAAAAGTTCGCCAGTGACTTTCCAAAGATTCACCGGTTTACCTTGGGCACTCAGCCTTCCACCACCCGTAACACTAACTGCCATCGCAGAATTGAAAAAATCTTGACTACAGCGTTAAATAGAAGTCAAATTACCCGGATGTGAAGAACTAGTTGTGGTTGCTAAACGTGTCTATCATCCCCTCCATTCTGTGAAATATAATTTGTCCTGTTAGAACTTGTCTGAGTTTTCGAGGTTCTTTAGTAACATAATGACAACGCATATTTATTAGCATACATTTTCATCTTTATTTACAAAACTTAACGATTTATATGATATACATAAAACACAACACATACAGTTAGCACTGAGAAGCTGCACACTTGTAACCTAAGGTACACCAAATAACTACGAATATATTATTACTGGTCAGTCCAATTGTTTTCTTCTATAAAACATCGTTTTTCATTCTTTATACCATTTACCATGTTAAGATTTCACATTTGATTCAGCGAGAAAAGATACTGGAAAATTATATATAATAGTGACTAAAAGAACGGACTGTTCAGAAATTTAAGCCGGAGACAACAAGCACTCTCCAGAGTTCCTCCGATATTTCCCGCGTATATGTTGAAGAAGAAACAATCATAGTTCGGTGAATGGATGTTAAACACAGCTTCATTGTTTTCCCAGCGAAGTGTGGTGTGAGCTTCTGAGTTGTTCACATCCGAGTCACATGGTAGTAAACATGAACCAATGTCAATATGGTCTGGTACTCTCATCCGTATCTCTGTAGTTTGTTCCCCGGTTACGATGGTTGACATGTAGGGTTTCATCTGATTCAGCCCAAGCCCACAATTGAAGAAGTTAGACTTGAGCAGGGGAAGTCCTATGAACCTTTCTCTGGAGATGGGCGCGCCCAGGAGCTGCCAGGACGGGTCGTCAGGGAGGTGTTGATAGATGTGTTGGTAAGGATCTGTCATGAAGTAAAACTCGTCGACGCTGCTTGGAGTATGCCACGTGCGGTGACGTTCAGCCCACGTGCAGTTGACCAGCCTCCACGTGTCGTCAATGGACACCGCTGTCCAGCAGTTTCGGAATGAATGGGTCTTGATATCCATGCCGGGTTTGTATCCTGCTCCTTTGGAATATCCCTGGATTATTTCACATCGAAGTCCCGACAATCTAAAGAAATCAGGAACAACAACGTTGATTTTGTTTCGCTACTTTAGAAAGAAAATCAATCAACTATAGGCCTATAGTCTGAAATCGTTAAATGACCTCTAAGTGTGCTGAAGTAGCTAAATTTGCATGATGGTATCATATCCATTAAAACAAGAGAGACTCTTCGCCTATAGCTCCGTTTTCTGGAAAATGGAGTGAAGGGTTGTGATACATGCAGTGTCTAACTTGATTTAATGAAGATAGTTTGTATAAACTTCATTAGGCTAACCAACGTTCAAAGAAAAAGCGTTTCCTTCCCTTGAGACAGAAACACGACCACAATTGATAAGCCATAAATGACTTTTTATATCCCGTGTACACTAACCGACAAAGTCTTTGGTACAGCAGATGGTAACTCTGTCTGGGGGGTCCGCTTCCTGACCGCCTCTGTCTGTAGTCTTTCTCTACCACCCAGCGGAACAATACCCTGCGATACAGAAATCCGACAGAAAACGTCACGACATAATAAATGACTGCATGGAATATGAACAACAATAGTATGACTAATATTTCAGTGTTTGTAATTAAAATGTGTAAGAAATGTATCACCACGAGTTCAGGTTATAGAAATTATTATCAAAAAATATTTTTAAACTAGAACGTGAACAAGTGCACCATGAGTTCACATACCTGGCCTTCTCGATATCAGTGTCGCAACCTTTGACCAGTTTGTTTACCAGTTTCTGTAAACTTGTTACGCTCAGCTTAGAAATCTGAAAAAAATGGCAAATGTAATTTGAAAAACTGAAGTCTTTATATGTTGTGCGTAGGACACGAAATCTGTAAACCTAACAACCTTCACAAATAAAGATGTTCAAATGAATTCTAACGAACCACAGTGACGCCGCCATGTTTCAGGGAGTTTTGTAGTATAAAATTTTGTGTTCAGTTGCCGCGTCTTTTCACCACGATTTCTAGCATACATGCTTTTTCATTCTTTTTTATGACCATTCCATCAAATTACTGGTATCATCCTGTCCAACATTTTATTTTAGAGATATAACATATTGCACTTAATATTTAACTAATGATGATGTTAGAACGTGGGCACATCAACGCTTATCAGCAAGCACCTGTGAACGGAGCACGTATCAATGACTGCACACAGCTTTACCTGTATTGCTCTCTTGTCCAGTTTCTCAAACACTTTGGGTTTCACATCTATTTTGGAGGGCGGAGGAGTTGTTTTGCTGTCTCCACACAAGAATGGCGTTTTGTTCGTTGGCGTTAACTCTCCCTGAAAGCGTAAACGGCAAAATGAAAAATTCGCTCTTTATTAATTTATTAATCTGCTCTTGAAACACAAAGATAAAATATTTTGTCCAATGTTGTTGGCTCTCTCGACAAAAGAAATATAAAAATCAGACAAGCGTTTATGTATTTGAAAAAAATTGTGTAACTGTGTAAAAAATTAGCACTTAACTTAATGAGGACTTTAGAATCCCACAAAACAACCTTTCATGACGCGGACATATTTCTTGGCGGAAGAGCTAGTGTTTTTCAATGTCATCCTGCCCACTTCAAAATACATTCAACTTACCTTTGCTTCTATCCACATCACTTGATCTACTCGATAAATGCCGACAGACGAGCGTCTATATTCGGCTGAAGAATCCCCAATCCTGGTGGTCATGCCCGATGAGAAGTCTGACTTTGTCTTTTGCCCATTCACCTTGGCACAAGGCATGGTTAATTTCGCGCGTGGACACTGTGTGACGTCATTCGTCACAGATAACCTGCCCACCGCATTTGTGGGTTGTCCGGTGTGTTTCTCTGGTGATCTCAGATCGTTGGTCGATGTTTCCTCTGCTGATGAATTCTGGCGTAGAGAAGATTCAACTTCACTTTCGTGTGAATGTTATTGTAAGAGACTTATTTACGTTCTCAGTGACAGTGTAATAGATCCTAAATAAAGCTGTGTGCTAGGCACTATCGTCACGAGACATAATTAGATCTCAAGACAACGAGGAACAATTTCAGTCACGTAGGATATATTTTAGGGCAGGAAGTTTATTAACGAGTTTCGCTGATCTAAAATAGAAAATTATTCGTTTGTTTTGGTTTATTAAGTTCAATCCAAGTAAATTTGTTGAGAACAAAGTTTAAAATCAATACATGTTGTAACGGGTAAATATGCAAAGCCGTAAAATGAAATTCATACCATGTCGTTTATGCGTAATGAATCAGAAATCCGACACCCATCAACGCGTATTATTTCTCCATTTAACTTTTGAATGGTAAAATCGAGCAATACCTGTGGAAATGTGGAACAACACGTGTTGACTTCGTACGATCCCTTCCGCTTCCCAATCACTTGACCAACCCTCTTCTTCAAACGTCTGCATTGACGTAAGGCTTTACGAACAACATGAGTCAAGGACTTCTTTGGTTTCACCACGTTTAAGGAGGTTAAGGCCGGCCTACACTCCATCAGTATTTTAGAACAAACAGCTGTAACTAATTATTGCAAATGAAAAATGATAACGTTCCGAAAGTTACCTTGACTTATATAGCCAAGTCAGCGTCACGTGATTTTTTGCTTGGCGTTTTCCTGGGGTTAAAGGATTATTGAATAGAAGATAATGACCATAAGCAAATGTTAGTGTCAACAGTGAAATCTGCTCACCTAACCTTTAACGTACTTAATCCCTTCACCTAATCCGTTAGGCCATGAGTTGATGATACAGCAGCCATTGCTCATTTGACGCACCTGCTGTTTCACCTGATTACTTTGATCTCGGAGATCCAATCCCCCTCCTTTTGATAATTAATGCCTCAAACAAAACATGAGAGTTTGTTGATTCTGACTACAAAGAGTGCCGTAACGTTGGACTACCCGCACGTTGCGTACATCATTTGTGTAAAAGCACAAAGGCTTTTCAAAGTAAGAAGTCTGACGATATGTACAAGTAACAGTCCGATTCGGCAGCTAAATTATAATGTCTGAATAATATTGTTTTTGTTTTTACTTCTTGAAGTAACGGGTTCACATATGAGTTAGATTTATGCGTACACATGTTAAGGCTTATGTCTACGCATATAATTAAGATTTATGTGAATATATGAGGAAGAATTGATGGCCATTTTACTGTCGACGCTCTACAGCTTAGATCACATGGTTTTAATTAGGAGAATATTAAAATTTAACCTTTAAATGATTTTTATGTGGATATCTGCAGCACTCCGATAGTTTACCCTCTTCTAATGAAGTGATTGTTATTGTTATTGCGTAAGCCGTGTGACAAAGATTTATTTAATCGGTGTTTTACTCCTTAATCCAGAATATTTCACTTACACCCCAGCGGCCAGCATTATGCCCAGAGGAAACTGGGCAGAACCCCAGGGGAAACCCACGACCATCGGGAGCTTCTTGGCAAACCATCCCATGAACACTTGGAGAGGGAGCCAGCGTGAGTTGGACTTGAACTCAAGGCCACCCTATTAGTGAGAGGCTTAATTCTTGGGCATTGCTTGTGGTAGAAAGGATTATATAGATTTGTGTCCGTCGCCTGTGGCTGGTGAATGTTGAATTATATATTATTAATGTTTTTTGACCAAAGCACTCATAAACTTCATGGGTGAAGTAAACCGGAGTGTTCAGTGTAAATCGCGTGCCTTTTATACGCTACTTTCGCAGTTGTGAGGTAGGCATATGCACAAAGTATAAGTGGAATAGAGTTGATCAGCTGATTGGAAGATGTCTAAACTTTGTAGGCCATAGTGATTTATCTAGATCAAGGCAATATACTTAAGCAAGAGGTGTGACAAACTGGTAAAATCGTTGTATGATTCAGCGCACACAGGAACATTTTACACTTTTGTTGTTCCCCGATATTCTTAATTTCTTCAGGCATAGTAGTCATATCTGCTTATGGTCTGCCTGAAAACTCATGTAGAAAAGGTACACTTCATTTGATGATTTATCCGGTAAGCCTCCCATAGGGTGGATCGTCCCGAAATCTACATCCATCCACGGGGTTCTCTAGTAACATAACCATAGATCACTGTTTGCGTAAAAACTGAAATGTACTCACTGAATGTCTAACTCACGTAACCCTTACACGTAATCTGTTAATCCGCGGGTTATTGAGCTAGCAGACATTGCTCATTGGACACACCTGCTGTTTCAGCTGATGGCTATGATCTAGTGAATACACGCGTATGTTTAGCGTATAACTGCTATTTCATAATTGATATAGAAATGTAAACATGTGTATATTAATAAAATCACACATATTGCATGTATGACCTTTGTGAAAAATTAAGTGGTTATTAAATATATCCTGTCTCACAGACGCAATATTTTGTCAGTGTTTTTGGTCTAAAATACTGTCTTGCAGAAACGTTGAAAATAGGTAACATGAAAGGCAGAGAAACACAAATCAAGTGTCTTGTATTCATCGTATCTACACTGTCTTATTAGAACTAAAAATATAATTCTCTGAAGCATGTCCTTGAGTAGAGTGGCATGGCTGCCAATTGTTTATTATAATACAAATAATGATAATTACTTTACGTAATGTAACATGAATCACGAAATGTTCTGTTTGTTTCGCAGCAACACGTGTTCCGAGTGGCAAAGCCTTCGCTCCAGTTTAACATGGTGATGTAAAGCAGTTCCACATCATTTGCAGCGATATAATAGTTTCTATTTTCACTCACGTATCATTCGTTGTTTCATTGATAAAATGTGACTGTTCTGAAGTCATTTATGACCTAAGTATCGTGTTCTCGGTTTAGATTTCTTTTAGTATACAGGGGAATCTAAATCAGTAACGCACAAACTCTTTAAATAGATGCAGTTGATAAAGCCTCATTAATCTACTCACAGTCTAAGCTTATCCACCAAAACAATTCCATTTAAATCTGTATCCTCCATGTAACGAGAAACAATAACGAAGTGTATTTGTTAATGTGACCCACGCATCTGCTCGCCTCACCTGATATATTAAACATGAATCAATTGAGGGTATAGACAATGAAGTCGCAAGAGATTTTGCTCATTTGCCATGCCCGGGGCTTAAGCCAATTGTTAACTTTGATCTAGGTAAATCTGTATCTCCAGAAAATAGAGCCTAAATGCCGCATATTATTGGGTGTGAGATTGTGTAGATAATAAACAATACATGTACATGTTTATATCAGAACGTAAAATGAAGATGTAATAAACAAAAATTCAAGTGTTTCTCTATAAATGATGCCGTCAGTTGTTCGACGATAGTAGTTCAGATCCCAGTTGGATTGCTAAAGCCATATACGCCAGACCTCGACTTACTCCATAGACAAAAAGTATGCCTTCAGACATTCATAGACTTGTTATGACTGTAAACAACAAACTCAAATAGTGTACAGGCATACAAAACATCTATGGCCAGTTGGTGATTCGTACTCCAGAATTTTCGCCCATGGGTGGTGGAAACCGATACGCTCGGAGTAAACCACCGGCGTTCGGCGCGTACCTGCCAAACCTCCCGACTTAAAGCCGCTACAGAAACAGTGAGAGTTTCGACATCAGAATGAGGCTGGACTGACCATTCTCTCAGATCAAAGTGATTACATGAAACAGCAGGTGAGTCAAATGAGCAATTGCTGTTATCAGATCAGTCCCTGGATTAATGGATTACCAGACGGGGTTAAGTACCTTTCGGGTTAGCTGAGCTGATTTCACTGTTGACACTTACATTTGTGTAAGATCATTATCTTGTGATAAAATCCCCACGGGACAGAAATATATCAACAGTCCTTTAACTCCAGGAACACCCCACGCTACAGGGCTCGTGTGATGTTGACTTGACTATATAAGTCAAGGTAAATTTAGGGATGCTATACTTGATTACAATTGTTTCTTCAAATATACGGATGGAGAGCACGTCTGTCTAAACCTTCTTAAACGTGAAGGAACCAAAGAAGTCTTTGTCCCGTGTTCTGCGTTAAGCCTTGGGCCAATGTAGACATTTGAAGAAGAGAGTTGCTCGGGTGATGGGGAAGCGGAAGGGATCGTACGAAGTCAACACGTGTTGGTCCACACTTCCAGAGGTACAGATGGGTTTTACTAATCAATAGTGAATAGATGGGTAATATATACAGTCATCCTGGAATAATCCAGATTAAAAAAAAACTATATAAGGAAGGATATGTGTTTTTACTTTCTTGGATAAATGTCGGTTATAAACCATAGATGTTGTAATGAACAATTTTATTTGGTTAAAACGTGTTACCAAAAGATGCTAACAATTTTTTTTTCTTAAATTTAGAGGAATTCATTAATAAATGTTTCTAAAAATATTCCCCCAGTAGTTGGAATGGCGGTTGTTTTGTTATCGGAGTTAATTAATGGTGATTGCCAGGTGATTATATAGCACGAGGTGTTTTAATTAGCGCTTTAATCTGATCAGTGATAACCAGCTTCAATTACAAACATACAGACTCGGGTCATTTACGCTTTCGTTGATACAGTGGAGCCCGCCTATTTACAAACCTTAACTCCCAGAGCTTTGTTTGCGCCTTTAACAGGGTTTGTCCTTTATCCAGACTTCTAGTCTAAGGTACTGAGTTAGCTCTCTTGGTACTAGGGAGACCTGGTGACCTACTATATATATAAACAATGATGATTTCAATTTCATAAATAACAGGTTTTATTTGTGAATTATCAAGTTAAACACAACTATACTTTAAAAGTAGATAAATAACGTAAATCTCATACGGCACGTAATTTGCCGGAACCAGTGAACTCCAGGCCTTGACTTTCGTGGCCAGGGATATGTCTTTACTACATGTATACTTCGAGGGCTTTCACAGAAAACGTGAAGTTGCTACTTTCTTATGCCCTATGCAGAATTCAGGAAATCACCAGAGAGACACATCAGACACCGCACAGCCAACGTGTCCAGATTATCCTTGACGAATAACCTCAGACAGTGTTCAGATGTGAAAACAGACACGTCAAGGAGAATGGACATAATACAATTTTTTCCTTCTCATCGACCATACCTAGCAAGACTAAGGAATTTCCAGCAGAACGTAGAAGGGCGTCCTCGGGTGTTTATCAAGTGATGTGGATAGAGACCGAGGTAAATTAAAACATGAAAAAAATTTGCATAATGATAATGAATGATATCAGAAGAGACCAGTGTCCTTTCACAAGATTAATGTGGTCGGTTTCAAGAAAGATTTATTTAAAAACAGCTGTTATAAAATCATACTAAGGCCACGTGCAGCTTTAGCGAAATGAACAAAGATTTCATTTTACCCTTTGTTGTTTTACATATGCTTGTGTAGGTAGATTTGACACCAACGAACAAAGTCTCAAGTCTAACTTCTTCACCAGCGGACTTGCGCTGATGAAGACCACATGTCAACCATCGGCACCGGGAAACAGAACACAGAGATACGGATGAACGTCCCAGAGGCCAATGGCATTGTTTCATGTTCACCACCTTTTGACCCTTTTGAACAACTCAGAAGCCCACACCACACTTCGCTGGAAAAACAATGAAGCTGTGTTTAACATCCATTCACCTCACCATAATTATTTTGACTTGAACATATACGCGGGGAAGTTCGGAGGAACTCTGGAGAGTGCTTGTTGTTTCCGGCTTAAATTTCTGAACAGGCCGGTCTTTTAGTGACTAATATAGAATTTTAGTACTGTAAATAGAGTGGAATAGAGTATTTACACAGTAAATAGAGTGGAAACCTGTTTTTTTTTTGTTTTTTTTTGTTTTCATTTTGAGAAAAAAACAAATGAGCTTTATCTCAGTGTGGATAATTACTTTGGGTGCATCTGTTCACAAAATGTATAGACATTGTCAGTGCTAACGTACATGTGTTACATCCATGTGTGTTTTTTATAATTGTACCAATGTTTTTTAATTTATCAATCTATTTCTTTGAATTATCGTTACCTTTTGCAAATAAATTTCAAAGTATATATGTTGCACAACTTGCTTTCTGCAATTAAGATGCTTTTCTTAGAAAATCTTAATTCAAAATCGAATTCGGGAAAAACATGTTTCCAAATTTTGCGAAGCAATGGTTTCCCTCTAGGCATAGCCCGTCTCCCCTCATCACAACTGAAGATTTCATGAATACGAGGTTAAACAGCAACCAAATAAACAAATATACACTGTAAATTGACCAACACCCAACGCGTTTAATGGGTGATTAAACTTCATACAGTATATACACATATATATACACACATATTTAAGAATTAAACATAAGTGTGTAAAACACGTAGATGGGTCTATACTATAATGCTATAATCCCAAAGTGTTTAAGATACTTATATTTAAGTGTTAAACATAAGTGTATAAACATGTGTACGGGTCTATACTATAATGCTGTCATCTCAAATGTTTAATGTCTGATGCATAAAAGTGTGTATATGTTAAACATCGAAATTAACTGCGTATAAACAAGTCTGAGTTATTCTCCAGCGGAATTTGCTACATTAATAGAGATAAATTGACAAGAGGAGATATTTCACACAGAATTCTTGACATTTTTCGAATCGCCACACGTTGCCACAGAAAAAGAATTGCTCGCTCAATGGCATTGTACGACCACATTTTAACTAGGTTTAATTAGGACTTGTGAAAAGTGTGAGAACTTGTTTATCTTTTCTTGTGCTGCTTGTGCCTATGGATGTTTTTATTTCCTAGCTTTCAATTTTCATGCATATTATAATAATCATGAAGTGACAACAGAATATATAGGAATCCGGTGCTTTGCTTGACAAAGCAGAAACTCTGACTACATTTTACGGTACAACTTCTGACATGTCGACTTTCAAGAGAAATTACTCGCAGAGATGTCTCCCGAGTGCAATGACTGAGTTGTGGGAGGCCCGGAGCTGAACCCAGGTTCCCTGGTTTCCCATTTGGCGATAAATAGTGTTTAATAATTTATATCGATATATAGTGTTTCCTGTTTGGCTCCAATAAAAACGACAGCTTCCTTTGCGTTGCTACGAAACAGAACCAGGAAGAACACGACAGCATTTACAATGACTGACGTTGTAGCGTCAACCACAGGGAAGGGGCTGTCTCACCTATTTCGGAGGTCGCACTAATCATACAGGCACTAGTACAATAGCTGTAAATATTTGGTAATTTTAACTTTTGAAACTTGCAACAAAATTTTTAACGAGATATTGGAAGGTATGGAAGCCGATAGAGGCAAATATTTTTACCTCGCTACATCGACCTTTATAGAAGAGGGCGGAGTAGCGAGGCAGCAAGGAAACGAGATAGCGAAGCAGCGAAATGAGATAGCCAGGTAGCGATGAGAGGCAGAGAGGCAGCTAGGCATCAAGGCAGCAAAGTGAGGTAGAGAAACGAAGCAGCGATATGCCGAAGTGAAGTAGCGAGGCAGCTAGATGACTCACCTGGCCACCTCGCTGCCTCGCTTCACTGTCTCGACCTTTGTAAAAAGTGAAGTACGGATAAAGCGAAACGTAGTAGCGAGATAGCGGAGGGTGCCAGCGAGATAGCGAGATCAACAATAACCTCGCATCTCTGCCTCGCTTCAATACTTTGCTTCCTCGCCCTCTGTTAGAAAGATCGAGGAAGCGAGGTATCAAGATGTCCTCTATCGGCTTCCATAGGAAGGAGTCATTAAAAGGCGGCTAAAAGGGCCAAATTATGGATATTTATAAATAGAGGTTTTCATCGATATCGATAATTCTTTTATCGGTATCAAATAATTTATTTATTTGATTGATATCAGTAATTCATTTATCGACACCGCTTAACCAATTGTATATATCGATTCAAATATTCGTCAGATATTTTAGGTTGCATTTATTTATTTATTTATTTATATATTTATTTATTTATATATTTATTATTTGTTATTCAAGAACATTTCACTTACATGACAACGGCCAGCAACGGCAGAGACCGGGGGAAGCCCACGACCTTCCGCAGATTGCCACGTTCGACCGAAGAGGAAGCCAGCGTGAGCTGGGCTTGAGCTCACAGCGAGGCGCTGCGATGTAGCGCGCTATTCTCCTCGGCCACGGAGGTCCCTCATAGGTTGTAAAACCAGAACAGAGACAAGAGTCTCATAGCTGGCAAATGGTCATAAGTATCGATGAAAGTTCTGATGTCGGTTTGCACCAGTTAGGGTTTCATTCCAACTGTCCTTGTAAATGGTTGATTGAATGCATATCGTAACAAATTAGACGCCCCTCAGCGCAATGCCTTAAGCAGATCTAGGCAAATAAAATGCAGTGATGTTAACTGCAATTTTAGACGTCACTGGTCTTGGAATTACTAGAACTGTTGTGTTGTCATCACAATTTTTTAAGCAAACAATCACAAGAAAACGATGCAATGACGGACAGGTCAGGTGATGTATAATGTGACACACTGGAATATGCTTGACACACTATTTTTTCGAAGTAATAACTCGTGACGTTTTAAATTATTGGAATCATCACACAATACTCAGGGCCTGATATCCACTACCTCGTGACGTTTTAAATTATTGGAATCATCACACTATACATAGGGCCTGATATCCGCTACATGGCGAGACATGTACAGGACGCTTCGGAGTATTATCACCTGCTGGCCAAGCAGGGATAGCAATATACGAAACGATCCTGAAAGCGTGATTAGATAGCAAATAATCACATGAAAACAGGTGATAGCCAGCCTTTTGTCATTTTGCCACAGGTTTTTTATTCTGTTCTTATGCTTAAAAAATTGGCAATTTATACCACCAACTAGCACGAAAGACAATTCATTGCAATTTATATGGCGTCACTATTGTAAAACTGAATCCGACATTTGAACGTCAACTTCCGGGAATGCCTTGGGCACTGCGGATTCAGTTTATAGCTTGGCGCAGAAGACTCAGGGGAATTAGTATGGCTACTGTAGCACTGAGTTACTTCAAGACACTTCTTCAGGAGTTCAGCAGTTTTCCTGTTTAATTTTTTCAGCAAAATGCATGCATCGTGAGATTTCATCTATAAATGCGTGCTATTTCCGTGACTTCAAGCACGCATCAATCATTGTCCACAGTAGTACATAAATGGGTACATGCTGTTCTCCTTTCTTCATTTCCCGCATCACATATCACTAGAAATGTCGAACATTATTCTATACATATGTATTCAGATTTTTTCGCTTTTTTCTGTGGTAATGAACGTATTTTAAACCCTAATAACACTTCGTTTCAAACCGACTCAGTCCAGTCACCCCGATATACGTACGTCTCGTACATATATCAGTGAATGGTATTATGCTACCCAAAATATGCCCGCGTCCAATCAGACATATCAATATTACGATATTCACTAAAACACTTGAAAACAAATTTGAAAACAGCAAGCTAGATCTGTCACAGCCAGGTTTTATATTATGGTTATGCAGGGCGCACTTCCATAACTAAGCTATGCATGCAGTCACGTTGCACGACTTAGCAGTAAAGTCAGCAATCTCTGAACTTTACAGTTAAAGATTCGTAATCAGGAAAAGTAGCCACGCCCATGTTTGCACTTTAGCACAACAATATATCTAACTAATGAACAGCGGAAAGGACCTTGTTTTTAATTCATTTTTTTTATTGGCCGTCATAAAAATAGAATATAAAAATTATTCTGCTAAAGCCGGGGAAATTAATTTACCCCGTCTTAACCAATCAATCAAAATGCTGATATTTGAAATAACAGTTTCTCTTAACTCATTAGTTTGATTGTCTCTTTTTTCAACGGAGGGGGGGGAGTATTTCCCCCATGTTGGGTATCCAAACAGAATTGCCGCTATTTGGAATGGAGCAGGTCCAATGGTTAAAGTCGGGGGGGGGGGGAATGATTTACTCTGAGCTGGCATTTGCTGCTGTCTAGTTTGACAGTCAGGAAGGGCACAGGACTGGTCGTTCCCGTGTCAATATTATGTGATTGGGTAGGGTGTCATGCCCTGTGTCTTCGGCATGATGTTCCAATGACAGAAGCAGAAAAATGACAGAAAAAAACGACAAGCATAGGACGTAAACCCTAAGTATAAATGCATATAGCATTAGAATCGTTTGTCCTCGCACAAGTTTACTCTAAATATACAGTTTTCGTTAGATATGATGCAGTTTTGCTGTAGTCGATAATCTTTAAAATGTATCCGTTATAATATTGTTGTTTTTTTGTTTTGCTTTGTTTTGTTTTGTTTTGTTTTGTTTTTTGTTGTTTTTTTTTCTACATGTTAAAAGTACATCTGCAAAAGGGGCCGCCTGAGCATGCGGTTTAACGTTCGTTTCAGACCATTTGTCTCCCATCAATAAGGCTTGCATATTTGTACGTCACAACTGGAAAAGTTCGCCAGTGACTTTCCAAAGGTTCACCGGTTTATCTTGGGCACTCAGCATTCCACCACCCGTAACACTAACTGCCATCGTAGAACTGAAAAATTCTTGACTACAGCTTTAAATAGAGGTCAAATTACCCGGATGTGAAGAACTAGTTGTGGTTGCTAAACGTGTCTATCATCCCCTCCATTCTGTGAAATATAATTTGTCCTCTTAGAACTTGTCTGAGTTTTCGAGGTTCTTTAGTAACATAATGACAACGCATATTTATTAGCATACATTTTCATCTTTATTTACAAAACTTAACGATTTATATGATATACATAAAACACAACACATATAGTTAGCACTGAGAAGCTGCACACTTGTAACCTAAGGTACACCAAATAACTACGAATATATTATTACTGGTCAGTCCAATTGTTTTCTTCTATAAAACATCGTTTTTCATTCTTTATACCATTTACCATGTTAAGATTTCACATTTGATTCAGCGAGAAAAGATACTGGAAAATTATATATAATAGTGACTAAAAGAACGGACTGTTCAGAAATTTAAGCCGGAAACAACAAGCACTCTCCAGAGTTCCTCCGATATTTCCCGCGTATATGTTGAAGAAGAAACAATCATAGTTCGGTGAATGGATGTTAAACACAGCTTCATTGTTTTCCCAGCGAAGTGTGGTGTGAGCTTCTGAGTTGTTCACATCCGAGTCACATGGTAGTAAACATGAACCAATGTCAATATGGTCTGGTACTCTCATCCGTATCTCTGTAGTTTGTTCCCCTGTTACGATGGTTGACATGTAGGGTTTCATCTGATTTAGCCCAAGCCCACAATTGAAGAAGTTAGACTTGAGCAGGGGAAGTCCTATGAACCTTTCTCTGGAGATGGGCGCGCCCAGGAGCTGCCAGGACGGGTCGTCAGGGAGGTGTTGATAGATGTGTTGGTAAGGATCTGTCATGAAGTAAAACTCGTCGACGCTGCTTGGAGTATGCCACGTGCGGTGACGTTCAGCCCACGTGCAGTTGACCAGCCTCCACGTGTCGTCAATGGACACCGCTGTCCAGCAGTTTCGGAATGAATGGGTCTTGATATCCATGCCGGGTTTGTATCCTGCTCCTTTGGAATATCCCTGGATTATTTCACATCGAAGTCCCGACAATCTAAAGAAATCAGGAACAACAACGTTGATTTTGTTTCGCTACTTTAGAAAGAAAATCAATCAACTATAGGCCTATAGTCAGAAATCGTTAAATGACCTCTAAGTGTGCTGAAGTAGCTAAATTTGCATGTTTGTATCATCTCCATTAAAACAAGAGAGACTCTTCGCCTATAGCTCCGTTTTCTGGAAAATGGAGTGAAGGGTTGTGATACATGCAGTGTCTAACTTGATTTAATGAAGATAGTTTGTATAAACTTCATTAGGCTAACCAGCGTTCAAAGAAAAAGCGTTTCCTTCCCTTGAGACAGAAACACGACCACAATTGATAAGCCATAAATGACTTTTTATATCCCGTGTACACTAACCGACAAAGTCTTTGGTACAGCAGATGGTAACTCTGTCTGGGGGGTCCGCTTCCTGACCGCCTCTGTCTGTAGTCTTTCTCTACCACCCAGCGGAACAATACCCTGCGATACAGAAATCCGACAGAAAACGTCACGACATAATAAATGACTGCATGGAATATGAACAACAATAGCATGACTAATATTTCAGTGTTTGCAATTAAAATTTGTAAGAAATGTATCAGCACGAGATCAGGTTATAGAAATTATTATCAGAATTATTATTTTTAAACTAGAACGTGAACAAGTGCACAATGAGTTCACATACCTGGCCTTCTCGATATCAGTGTCGCAACCTTTGACCAGTTTGTTTACCAGTTTCTGTAAACTTGTTACGCTCAGCTTAGAAATCTGAAAACAAATGGCAAATGTAATTTGAAAAACTGAGGTGTTTATATGTTGTGCGTAGGACACGAAATCTGTCAATCTCACAACCTTCGCAAATAAAGATGTTCAAATGAATTCTAACGAACCACAGCGACGCCGCCATGTTTCAGGGAGTTTTGTAGTATAAAATTTTGTTTTCAGTTGCCGCGTCTTTTCACCGCGATTTCTAGCATACATGCTTTTTCATTTTTTTTTTATGACCACTCCATCAAATTACTGGTATCATCCTGTCCAACATTTTATTTTAGAGGTATAACATATTGCACTTAATATTTAACTAACGATGATGTTAGAACGTGGGCACATCAACGCTTATCAGCAAGCACCTGTGAACGGAACACGTATCAATGACTGCACACAGCTTTACCTGTATTGCTCTCTTGTCCAGCTTCTCAAACACTTTGGGGTTCACATCTATTTTGGAGGGCGGAGGAGTTGTTTTGCTGTCTCCACACAAGAACGGCGTTTTGTTCGTTGGCGTTAACTCTCCCTAAAAGCGTAAACGGCAAAATGAAAAATTCGCTCTTTATTAATTTATTAATCTGCTCTTGAAACACAAAGATAAAATATTTTGTCCAATGTTGTTGACTCTCTCGACAAAAGAAATATAAATAAAGAAAAGCGTTTATGTATTTGAAAAAATAATTGTGTAACTGTGTAAAAAATTAGCACCTAACTTAATGAGGACTTTAGAATCCCACAAAACAACCTTTCATGACACGGACATATTTCTTGGCGGAAGAGCTAGGGTTTTTCAATCTCATCGTGCCCACTTCAAAATACATTCAGCTTACCTTTGCTTCTATCCACATCACTTGATCTACTCGATAAATGCCGACAGACGATCGTCTATATTCGGCTGAAGAATCCCCAATCCTGGTGGTCATGCCCGATGAGAAGTCTGACTTTGTCTTTTGCCCATTCACCTTGGCACAAGGCATGGTTAATTTCGCGCGTGGACACGGTGTGACGTCATTCGTCACAGATAACCTGCCCACTGCATCTGTGGGGTGTCCGGTGTGTTTCTCTGGTGATCTCCGATCGTTGGTCGATGTTTCCTCTGCTGATGAATTCTGTCGTAGAGAAGACTTTCGTGTGAATGTCATTGTAAGAGACTTATTTACGTTCTCAGTGACAGTGTAATAGATCCTAAATAAAGCTATGTGCTAGGTGCTGTCGTCACTAGACATAATTAGATCTCAAGACAACGAGGAACAATTTCAATCACGTAGGATATATTTTAGAGCTGGAAGTTTATTAACGAGTTTCGCTGATCTAAAATATAAAATTATTCGTTTATTTTGATTTATTAAGTTCAATCGAAGTAAATTTGTTGAGAACAAAGTTTAAAATAAATACATGTTGTAACGGGTAAATATGCAAAGCTGTAAAATGAAATTCATACCATGTCGTTTCTGCGTGATGAATCAAAAATCCGACACCTCATCAACGCGTATTATTTTTCCATTTAACTTTTGAATGGTAAAATCGAGCAATACCTGTGGAAATGTGGAACAACACGTGTTGACTTCGTACGATCCCTTCCGCTTCCCAATCACTTGACCAACCCTCTTCTTCAAACGTCTGCATTGACGTAAGGCTTTACGAACAACATGAGTCAAGGATTTCTTTGGTTTCGCCACGTTTAAGGAGGTTAAGGCCGGCCTACACTCCATCAGTATTTTAGAACAAACAGCTGTAACTAATTATTGCAAATGAAAAATGATAACGTTCCTAAAGTTACCTTGACTTATATAGCCATGTCAGCGTCACGTGATTTTTTGCTTGGCGTTTTCCTAGGGTTAAAGGATTATTGAATAGAAGATAATGACCATAAGCAAATGTTAGTGTCAACAGTGAAATCTGCTCACCTAACCTTTAACGTACTTAATCCCTTCACCTAATCCGTTAGGCCATGAGTTGATGAGACAGCAGCCATTGCTCATTTGACGCACCTGCTGTTTCACCTGATTACTTTGATCTCGGAGATCCAATCCCCCTCCCTTTGATAGTTAATGCCTCAAACAAAACATGAGAGTTTGTTGATTCTGACTACAAAGAGTGCCGTAACGTAACTACCTGCACGTTGCGTACATCATTTGTGTAAAAGCACAAAGGCTTTTCAAAGTAAGAAGTCTGACGATATATACAAGTAACAGTCCGATTCGGCAGCTAAATTATAATGTCTGAATAATATTGTTTTTGTTTTTACTTCTTGAAGTAACGGGTTCACATATGAGTTAGATTTATGCGTACACATGTTAAGGCTTATGTCTACGCATATAATTAAGATTTATGTGAACATATGAGGAAGAATTGATGGCCATTTTACTGCCGACACTCTACAGCTTAGATCACATGGTTTTAATTAGGAGAATATTAAAATTTAACCTTTAAATGATTTTTATGTGGATATCTGCAGCACTCCGATAGTTTACCGTCTTCTAATTGATTGAAATGATTGTTATTGCGTAAACAGTGTGACAAAGATTTATTTAATCGGTGTTTTACTCCTTAATCCAGAATATTTCACTTACACCCCAGCGGCCAGCATTATGGCCAGTGGAAATGGGGCAGAACCCCAGGGGAAACCCACGACCATCGGGAGCTTCTTGGCAAACCATCCCATGAACACTTGGCGAGGGAGCCATCGTGAGTTGGACGAACTCACGGCCACCCTATTAGTGAGAGGCTTAATTCTTGGGCATAGCTTGTGGTAGAAAGGATTATATAGATTTGAGTACGTCTCCTGTGGCTGTGGAATGCTAAATTACATATTATTAATGTTTTTTTACCAAAGCACTCATAAACTTCGTGGTTGAAGTAAACCGGAGTGTTCAGTGTAAATCGCGTTCCTTTTATACGCTACTTTCGCAGTTGTGAGGTAGGCATATGCACAAAGTATTAGAGGAATAGAGTTGATCAGCTGATTGGAAGATGTCTAAACTTTGTAGGCCATGGTGATTTATCTAGATCAATGCAATATACTTAAGCAAGAGGTGTGGTAAACTGGTAAAATCGTTGTATGATTCAGCGCACACAGGAACATTTTAGACTTTAGTTGTTCCCCGATATTCTTAATTTCTTCAGGCATAGTAGTCATATCGGCATATGGTCTGCCTGAAAGCCCATGTATAAAAGGTACACTTCATTTGATGATTTATCCGGTAAGCCTCCCATAGGGTGGGTCGTCCCCGAAATCTACATCCATCCACGGGGTTCTCTAGTAACATAACCATAGATCACTGCTTGCGTAAAAACTGAAATGTACTCACTGAATTTCTAACTCACGTAACCCTTACACGTAATCTGTTAATCCGCGGGTTCTTGAGCTAGCAGACATTGCTCATTGGACACACCTGCTGTTTCAGCTGATGGCTATGATCTAGTGAATACACGCGTATGTTTAGCGTATAACTGCTATTTCATAATTGATATAGAAATGTAAACATGTGTATATTAATAAAATCACACATATTGCATGTATGACCTTTGTGAAAAATTAAGTGGTTATTAAATATATCCTGTCTCACAGACGCAATACTTTGTCAGTGTTTTTGGTCTAAAATACTGTCTTGCAGAAACGTTGAAAATAGGTAACATGAAAGGCAGAGAAACACAAATCAAGTGCCTTGTATTCATCGTATCTACACTGTCTTATCAGAACTAAAAATATAATTCTCTGAAGCATGTCCTTGAGCAGAGTGGCATGGCTGCCAATTGTTTATTATAATACAAGTGCCTTGTATTCATCGTATCTACACTGTCTTATCAGAACTAAAAATATAACTCTCTGAAGCATGTCCTTGAGTAGAGTGGCATGGCTGCCAATTGTTTATTATAATACAACTAATGATAATTACTTTACGTAACGTAACATGAATCACGAAATGTTCTGTTTGTTTCGCAGCAACACGTGTTCCGAGTGGCAAAGTCTTCGCTCCAGTTTAACATGGTGATGTAAAGCAGTTCCACATCATTTACAGCGATATACTAGTTCCTATTTTCACTCACGTATCATTCGTTGTTTCATTGATAAAATGTGACTGTTTTGAAGTCATTTATGACTTAAGTATCGTGTTCTCGGTTTAGATTTCTTTTAGTATACAGGGGAATCTAAATCAGTAATGCACAAACTCTTTAAATAGATGTAGTTGATAAAGCCTCATTAACCTACTCACAGTCTAAGCTTATCCACCAAAACAATCCCATTTAAATCTGTATCCTCCATGTAACGAGAAACAATAACCAAGTGTATTCGTTAATGTGACCCACGCATCTGCTCGCCTCACCTGATATATTAAACATGAATCAATTGAGGGTATAGACAATGAAGTCGCAAGAGAATTTGCTCATTTGCCATGCCCGGGGCTTAAGCCAATTGTTAACTTTGATCTAGGTAAACCTGTATCTCCAGGAAATAGAGCCTAAATGCCGCATATTATTGGGTGTGAGAATGTCTAGTTAATAAATAATACATGTAGTTCAAAAATGTGAATTCATGCAAGTTTATATCAGAACGTAAAAAGAAGATGTAATAAACAGAAATTCAAATGTTTCTCTATAAATAATGCCGTCAGTTGTTAGACGATCATAATTTCAATGCCAGTTGGATTGCTAAAGCCATATACTCCAGATCTCGACTTACTCCATAGGCAAAAAGTATGTCTTTAGACATTCATAGGCTTATTATGACTGTAAACAACAAACTCAAATAGTGTACTGGTATGCAAAACATCTATGGCTAAGTGGTGTTTCTTACTCCAGAATTTTCGCCCATGGGTGGTGGAAATCGATATGCTCGGAGTAAACCACAGGTGATCGGCGCGTACCTGCCAAACCTCCTGACTTAAAGCCGCCACAGAAACAGTGAGAGTTTCGATATCAGAACGAGGCTGGACTGACCATGCACTCAGATCAAAGTGATTACATGAAACAGCAGGTGAGTCAAATGAGCAATTGCTGTTATCAAATCAGTCCCTGGATTAATGGATTACCAGACGGGATTAAGTACCTTTCGGTTTAGCTGAGCTGATTTCACTGTTGACACTTCCATTTGTGTAGGATCATTATCTTATGATAAAAACCCCACGGGACAGAAATATATCAACAGTCCTTTAACTCCAGCAACACCACACGCTATCAGGGGTCGTGTAATGTTGACTTGACTATATAAGTCAAGGTAAATTTAGGGAATGCTATAATTGATTACAGTTGTTTCTTCAAATATACGGATGGAGAGCACGTCTGTCTAAACCTACTTAAACGTGGAGAAACCAAAGAAATATTTGTCCCGTGTTCTGCGTAAAGCCTTGGGCCAATGTAGACATTTGAAGAAGAGAGTTGCTCGGGAGATGGGGAAGCGGAAGGGATCGTACGAAGTCAACACGTGTTGTTCCACACTTCCACAGGTATAGATGGGTTTTACTAATCAATAGTGAACAGGTAATATATACAGTCATCTTGAAATAATCCAGATTAAAAAAAAAGCTATATAAGGATATGTGTTTTTACTTTCTTGGATAAATGTCGGTTATAAGCCATAGACGTTGTAATGAACAATTTTTTTGGTTAAAACGTAGTACCAAAAGATGCTAACAATTTTTTTCTTAAATTTAGAGGAATTCATTAATAAATGTTTCTAAAAATATTCCCCCAGTAGTTGGAATGGCGGTTGTTTTGTCATCGGAGTTAATTAATGGCGATTGCCAGGTGATTATATAGCACGAGGTGTTTTAATTAGCGCTTTAATCTGATCAGTGATAACCAGCTTCAATTACAAACATACAGACTCGGGTCATTTACGCTTTCGTTGAAACAGTGGAGCCCGCCTATTTACAAACCTTAACTCCCAGAGCTTTGTTTGCGAGCGTTTAACAGGGTTTGTCGTTTATCCAGACTTCTAGCCTAAGGTACTGAGTTAGCTCTCTTGGTACTAGGGGGAACTGGTGACCTACTTCTATATATATATATACACAGTGATGATTTCAATTACATAAATAACAGGTTTTATTTGTGAATGATCAAGTTAAACACAATTATACTTTAAAAGTAGATAAATAACGTAAATCTCATACGGCACGTAATTTACCGGAACCAATGAACTCCAGGCCTTGACTTTCGTGGCCAGGGATATGTCTTTACGACATGTATACTTCGAGGGCTTTCACAGAAAACGTGAAGTTGCTACTTTCTTACGCCCTATGCAGAATTCAGGAAATCACCAGAGAGACACATCAGACACCGCACAGACAACGTGTCCAGATTATCCTTGACAAATAACCTCAGACAGTGTTCAGATGTGAAAACAGACACGTCAAGGAGAATTGAGATAATACAATTTTTTCCTTCTCATCGACCATACCTAGCAAGACTAAGGAATTTCCAGCAGAACGTAGAAGGGCGTCCTCGGGTGTTTATCAAGTGATGTGGATAGAGACCGAGGTAAATTAAAACATTCAAAAAATTTGCATAATGATAATGAATGATATCAGAAGAAACCAGTTTCCTTTCACAAGATTAATGTGGTCGATTTCAAGAAAGATTTATTTAAAAACAGCTGCTAGAAAATCATACTAAGGCCACGTGCAGCTTTAGAGAATGAACAAAGATTTCATTTTACCCTTTGTTGTTTTACTTATGCTTGTGTAGGTAGATTTAACACCAACGAACAAAGTCTCGTCTAACTTCTTCACCAGCGGACTTGCGCTGATGAAGACCACATGTCAACCATCGGCACCGGGAAACAGAACACAGAGATACGGATGAACGTCCCAGAGGCCAATGGCATTGTTTCATGTTCACCACCTTTTGACCCTTTTGAACAACTCAGAAGCCCACACCACACTTCGCTGGAAAAACAATGAAGCTGTGTTTAACATCCATTCACCTCACCATAATTATTTTGACTTGAAGATATACGCGGGGAAGTTCGGAGGAACTCTGGAGAGTGCTTGTTGTTTCCGGCTTAAATTTCTGAACAGGCCGGTCTTTTAGTGACTAATATAGAATTTTAGTACTGTAAATAGAGTATTTACACAGTAAATAGAGTGGAAACCTGGTTTTTTTTTTTGTTTTGTTTTTGTTTTTGTTTTTGTTTTCATTTTGAGAAAAAAACAAATGAGCTTTATCTCAGTGTGGATAATTACTTTGGGTGCATCTGTTCACAAAATGTATAGACATTGTCAGTGCTAACGTACATGTGTTACATCCTTGTGTGTTTTTTATAATTGTACCAATGTTTTTTAATTTATCAATCTATTTCTTTGAATTATCGTTACCTTTTGCAAATAAATTTCAAAGTATATATGTTGCACAACTTGCTTTCTGCAATTAAGATGCTTTTCTTAGAAAATCTTAATTCAAAATCGAATTCGGGAAAAACATGTTTCCAAATTTTGCGAAGCAATGGTTTCCCTCTAGGCATAGCCCGTCTCCCCTCATCACAACTGAAGATTTCATGAATACGAGGTTAAACAGCAACCAAATAAACAAATATACACTGTAAATTGACCAACACCCAACGCGTTTAATGGGTGATTAAACTTCATACAGTATATACACATATATATACACACATATTTAAGAATTAAACATAAGTGTGTAAAACACGTAGATGGGTCTATACTATAATGCTATAATCCCAAAGTGTTTAAGATACTTATATTTAAGTATTAAACATAAGTGTATAAACATGTATACGGGTCTATACTATAATGCTGTCATCTCAAATGTTTAATGTCTGATGCATAAAAGTGTGTATATGTTAAACATCGAAATTAACTGCGTATAAACAAGTCTGAGTTATTCTCCAGCGGAATTTGCTACATTAATAGAGATAAATTGACAAGAGGAGATATTTCACACAGAATTCTTGACATTTTTCGAATCGCCACACGTTGCCACAGAATTGCTCGCAATGGCATTGTACGACCACATTTTAACTAGGTTTAATTAGGACTTGTGAAAAGTGGGAGAACTTGTTTATCTTTTCTTGTGCTGCTTGTGCCCATGGGTGTTTTTATTTCCTAGCTTTCAATTTTCATGCATATTATAATAATCATGAAGTGACAACAGAATATATAGGAATCCGGTGCTTTGCTTGACAAAGCAGAAACTCTGACTACATTTTACGGTACAACTTCTGACATGTCGACTTTCAAGAGAAATTACTCGCAGAGATGTCTCCCGAGTGCAATGACTGAGTTGTGGGAGGCCCGGAGCTGAACCCAGGTTCCCTGGTTTCCCATTTGGCGATAAATAGTGTTTAATAATTTATATCGATATATAGTGTTTCCTGTTTGGCTCCAATAAAAACGACAGCTTCCTTTGCGTTGCTACGAAACAGAACCAGGAAGAACACGACAGCATTTACAATGACTGACGTTGTAGCGTCAACCACAGGGAAGGGGCTGTCTCACCTATTTCGGAGGTCGCACTAATCATACAGGCACTAGTACAATAGCTGTAAATATTTGGTAATTTTAACTTTTGAAACTTGCAACAAAATTTTTAACGAGATATTGGAAGGTATGGAAGCCGATAGAGGCAAATATTTTTACCTCGCTACATCGACCTTTATAGTAGAGGGGGGAGTAGCGAGGCAGCAAGGAAACGAGATAGCGAAGCAGCGAAATGAGATAGCCAGGTAGCGATGAGAGGCAGAGAGGCAGCTAGGCATCAAGGCAGCAAAGTGAGGTAGAGAAACGAAGCAGCGATATGCCGAAGTGAAGTAGCGAGGCAGCTAGATGACTCACCTGGCCACCTCGCTGCCTTGCTTCACTGCCTCGACCTTCGTAAAAAGTGAAGTACGGATAAAGCGAAACGTTCTAGCGAGATAGCGGAGGGTGCCAGCGAGGTAGCGAGATCAACAATAACCTCGCATCTCTGCCTCGCTTCAATACTTTACTACCTCGCCCTCTGTTAGAAAGATCGAGGAAGCGAGGTATCAAGGTGTCCTCTATCGGCTTCCATAGGAAGGAGTCATTAAAAGGCGGCTAAAAGGGCCAAATTATCGATATTTATACATAGAGGTTTTCATCGATATCGATAATTCTTTTATCGGTATCAAATAATTTATTTATTGGATTGATATCAATAATTCATTTATCGACACCGCTTAACCAATTGTATATATCGATTCAAGTTTAAATGCTAATTTAAACCGTCAGATATTTTAGGTTGCATTTATTTATTTATTTATATATTTATTTATTTATATATTTATTATTTGTTATTCAAGAACATTTCACTTACATGACAACGGCCAGCAACGGCAGAGACCGGGGGAAGCCCACGACCATCCGCAGATTGCTGGCGAACCTTCCCACGTTCGACCGACGAGGAAGCCAGCGTGAGCTGGGCTTGAGCTCACAGCGAGGCGCTGCGATGTAGCGCGCTATTCTCCTCGGCCACGGAGGTCCCTCATAGGTTGTAAAACCAGAACAGAGACAAGAGTCTCATAGCTGGCAAATGGTCATAAGTATCGATGAAATAAGTTCTGATGTCGGTTTGCACCAGTTAGGGTTTCATTCCAACTGTCCTTGTAAATGGTTGATTGAATGCATATCGTAACAAATTAGACGCCCCTCAGCGCAATGCCTTAAGCAGATCTAGGCAAATAAAATGCAGTGATGTTAACTGCAATTTTAGACGTCACTGGTCTTGGAATTACTAGAACTGTTGTGTTGTCATCACAATTTTTTACGCAAACAATCACAAGAAAACGATGCAATGACAGACAGGTCAGGTGATGTATAATGTGACACACTGGAATATGCTTGGCACACTATTTTTCGAAGTAATAACTCGTGACGTTTTAAATTATTGGAATCATCACACAATACTCAGGGCCTGATATCCGCTACCTCGTGACGTTTTAAATTGTTGGAATCATCACACAATACCCAGGGCCTGATATCCGCTACATGGCGAGACATGTACAGGACGCTTCGGAGTATTATCACCTGCTGGCCAAGCAGGGATAGCAATATACGAAACGATCCTGAAAGCGTGATTAGATAGCAAATAATCACATGAAAACAGGTGATAGCCAGCCTTTTGTCATTTTGCCACAGGTTTTTTATTCTGTTCTTATGCTTAAACAATTGGCAATTTATACCACCAACTAGCACGAAAGACAATTCATTGCAATTTATATGGCGTCACTATTGTAAAACTGAATCCGACATTTGAACGTCAACTTCCGGGAATGCCTTGGGCACTGCGGATTCAGTTTATAGCTTGGCGCAGAAGACTCAGGGGAATTAGTATGGCTACTGTAGCACTGAGTTACTTCAAGACACTTCTTCAGGGGTTCAGCAGTTTTCCTGTTGAATTTTTTCAGCAAAATGCATGCATCGTGAGATTTCATCTATAAATGCGTGCTATTTCCGTGACTTCAAGCACGCATCAATCATTGTCCACAGTAGTACATAAATGGGTACATGCTGTTCTCCTTTCTTCATTTCCCACATCACATATCACTAGAAATGTCGAACATTATTCTATACATATGTATTCAGGTTTTTTCGCTTTTTTCTGTGGTAATGAACGTATTTTAAACCCTAATAACTCTTCGTTTCAAACCGACTCAGTCCAGTCACCCCGATATACGTACGTCTCGTGCACATATTAGTGAATGGTATTATGCTACCCAAAATATGCCCGCGTCCAATCAGACATATAAATATTACGATATGCACTAAAACAGTTGAAAACAAATTTGAAAACAGATCTGTCACAGCCAGGTTTTATATTATGGTTATGCAGGGCGCACTTCCATAACTAAGCTATGCATGCAGTCACGTTGCACGACTTAGCAGTAAAGTCAGCAATCTCTGAACTTTACAGTTAAAGATTCGTAATCAGGAAAAGTAGCCACGCCCATGTTTCCACTTTAGCACAACAATATATCTAACTAATGAATAGCGGAAAGGACCTTGTTTTTAATTCATTTTTTTTATTGACCGTCGTAAAAATAGAATATAAAAATTATTCTGCTAACGCCGGGGAAATTAATTTACCCCGTCTTAACCAATCAATCAAAATGCTGATATTTGAAATAACAGTTTCTATTAACTGATTAGTTTGATTGTCTCTTTTTTCAACGGAGGGGGGGGAGTATTTCCCCCATGTTGGGTATCCAAACAGAAATGCCGCTATTTGGAATGGAGCAGGTCCATTGGTTAAAGTCGGAGGGGGGGGGGGGGGGAAATGATTTACTCTGAGCTAGCAGTGTTTGCCCCGTGTTAGCCGACCTATCTTAACTATTCTTTTATGTTTCGTTTGTCACAACAAGTCATTCATGAATATTTCTTTAATTGTGCCTTATCCTTTTTATACCTTAATTATACCTTACCCTTTTTTTCATTTCGAGCATAGCTTCATCTCAAGGGCGGATCTAGAGGTGGCAGATGGGTTCCCCACCCCCACCCCCCAAAAAGCGTCGAAGAAAAAAAATTATGTGTAGGGCTATATAGAAAAGATAGAAATATAATATGCAAAAAATTATGCTAATTCTTTAATTTACCTTTTTAATTATGCAGCCAATAATAAGATCGCCCTTCGGTCCAATTAGTCCTTGAAGAGTTCCCCTTGAGAGCCAGATTTTTTTCTTTCTGAAAGCATTACTTACCCAGTGTTAATCGCCATAAAAGTATACTCGAATTATTAATGTGTTTATACATAATTCTTCGAGGCAACTGGATTTTTGGCAACGAGTGGCATCCGGAAGCAACTGCATGGGAACATCTGATAGTTGAAAGCCGGGATAGTTGGATTGATAACTGAGAGGAAACCTGGGTTTCTGCCTGTGGAGGAACATGGGATCAACTGGAAGCAACTCGGAGCATCCGATCAGACTAGTGTTGTCAACCTGACTGACTCTGAAGTCTTTCGGTTGATCTGAAGTTGATCATGTTCCAGTTTTCTGCCACTTGAGCCATATATGTATCCATTTCCGTTGATCTGAGCGTGCTTATTTGCCTAGAGTTGTTCACGATCGCAAGGCTTTGTCAAACTTTTCGTCTGTATTACAATATATTATTATCATTAAAGAGATTATTATTATTATGAAAGATAAGCGGCCCCTATGAAAGATAAGTGGCCCCTAGATTCTCGACTAACATAATGGGATAGACTTTAATTCATACTCAGTTGGTTAGCGCTCTAGCGCAGCGTAATGATCCAGAAACCTCCCATTAAATGCGGTCGTTGGGAGTTCAATTCCCGCTCATGTTGGCTTCCTCTCCGGCCTTATGGGGGAAGGTCCTCCAGCAGCCTGCGGATGGTTGTGGGTTCCCCCCAGGCTCTGCCCGGTTTCCTCCCACTATAATACTGGCCACCGTCGTATAAGTGAAATGTTTTTGAGAACGGCGTAAAAAAATAAATTCATATTCGGCGTCACCACTTTTAATTTTTTTTTAAATTAATGAATTAATTAATTCAATTAATTAATTAATTAAAATTAGTTTGCAATTGGTCACAGGTTAGCGGTGAAATCCAGCCTCTTGTCAATGTACCTCAGAGTTTCATTATAACTGTTCAGGTACGTGTTAAAACAAGTAACAACTGACACCCCCCCCCAACAACTTACACCCCCCCAGCACCATGTCTTAAGAAGAATTTGGATACATAAAAAAGAGTTACAGTGATGTTAAATGCAATTTATTTGATGTCAATGCTCCAGAACTCCTCAAAGCGCTTTGTTGTCATCACAGGTCATTTAACAGTTGACATCTTGATAGATTGGCCACGGGTACTTTACTTGTAACAGTCATAGATTGCTGACAACTACTACGCCCTGTAACGTGACTGCATACAGAACTATGTTGACGATGTGCACCCCAATAAACATTATATAAAATCTGACTCTTTGGAATTTTTTATTCAAGTGTATAATGCATATTTTTGTCAATTTTGCATGGGGTATGTCTGATTGCAGACAGAGACATTTGATGGAAACGCCGCGTTGTCTATGTCGCCGAGAGGCCCGGAGACCCTGGATCAATCCCGTGCCGGGTCATACCAAAGACATTAAAAATGGTACTTGTTCCTGCCCTCGCCAGGCGCTCAGAACTGAGAAGTTGGAGTGAAGAAACAGGACTGATTCGCCCGATGTCAGTGTAATGTGACTGGGTGGGGTGTCATGTCTGGTGTCTTCGGCATAATGTTCCAGTGGTGGTATCACTTTGGCAGCACGGACTCACACTGCACTAGTATATATTTATATATACATTCTACAGATTACTCGTCGTCATATAACTGTTAAATTGTCAAGTATGACGTAACTCCCAGACATACATATATATATATATACACACACGTACATATATTGTGGTCACTGGCGCGAGCCCTCTTCAAACGAGGTCATATCACGGTTTAAATATGTTCATTGTCATAGAAAAAAGCGTGAAAATATTTTAATACATATTTAAAAAAAATAATGCCCGACATTTCTGGTGATATGTGATGCGGGAAATGAATAATAGACAGAAGCTCTCTTGCCTGTTCCCCATCTATGTGCTCCATTGCACATTGATTGGTGCCTCGGCCAAAAACAGTGGACACTTCCTTTATTATTGCAGTCCTCAGAGCGTGTACACTGTTAATGAAGCCGGTGATGTTTAATTAGCCTCATTTCATGTTTATTCCTAATTTTGCTTTGGGGGCGGAGCTAGAGGGCATGTAAATTTCTATTTTTTAAGCGTACACATGAACAGTTAGAATAAAACTCCAACAACTCATGCAAACTTTCATGAGGCGGGGATTCAAAAGTTACATGTGGTCATTTCCCATCACACATTCGTAGTTGCTCAGGATTTACTGTCTTTACTGTAGCATTTTACGCAAACAAGAATGCAAGAAATTCAATCTCATAAAAGCTCTGTGAGTTTTAGTGCGCAAGCGCAGCACATCGGCTCATGAGTCTCCCAGCGCGGTGGATGTAAGCACAGCTCATTCTGCTTCCTGGTGGGTGGGAAGGTTGTTAGCAACCGGTGGCTGGTGGTGGACCTCCAGGTGTTCGGCTTCCTCCCACCATAACGTTGACCCCCGTCGTTTAAGTAAACTATTCTGGACTACAACAAAATACCAATCCAATAAATAAATAAATCTAATCGTAAAAGATTCCAAAATCTATGTGTTATCCTTACCTGGATTAGTATTTCTTAAGCAATACAGACTGCCCCGGGCTCTGCCTGGTTTCCTCCCACCATAACGCAGACGGCCGCCATTGAAGTGAAATATTCTTGAGTATGGGGTAAAACACTATTCAAATAAATATATGAACACATTTGTAAATCGTGTGTATAACGTTTATTTTTAGTAGCATTGCTTGGTTTACCATCTGAACCCGCTGAAGAACATGCATTACACTGAAACATCAATTATCATATAAGGCTGTCAAACAGATCTCTTTAGTTATGTAACTTCTGATAACATGTCTCTTTGGCAATACTACCCAGCTACTTCGCCTCATGTTATAACAAACTGTAAATTACATAAAATTTCGCCATTTTTTTACATGAACAAAATGAAAAACATAAACTATACCTTCCAATACTAAAACTTACATTTTTCTGGTAGGAAATTATCCTGCCATCCAGGCAAACTTCAAATCACCTATGTACAATCAACACAACTCTCAAACAAACAGGAAAAAAAGGCAATTTTGTCATGGACCAAATTTTAGGTCACTTCGGGTAATCATTTAATAAAACATGTCATTTATTCATGAGCACATTTGTATCACGCTTCGACGAGGTGCATGAAGCATGAAGAAAAATATAAACAACTATAAACAGCAGCAAACGTGGTGTGCATAAGTATATCTGTCAAGGACAGTGTGTTGGATGCAGCAATTGTCTTGGAACATCGTAAAATGTTTGGTCTGTCTGCCCAGCTGACCCTATGGCTGGCCTTTGCCAGTAGCGTGTTTGCTGCGATCATCTCTGGTCTGGAACTGGCATTTAACGTCTACGCCTTACCGCTGAAGGAAACCATGAACTACACACAGACACAAGGTTTGGCAATCTTATAATTTATGCGATATATATATATATATATACATGGCTCTGTTTAAATACACGTTAGAGAACTGTCGATCAACATGTGTTGAACTTAATCGTCGAAACCGACATTCGTATACCAGCCGTCAACCAAAACAGGCGTTCCTGGTCAATAATCACGAAACCAGTTTCTAAACCGCAAATAACACAAACTACCAAAGAACAAAGAACGTATAAAAAACACAAAATTCAGCTTCAAAATCATGCACCATTTTAGTATTTATGGTCTCAGTAATCAAATATGTGTTTCAATTGCGCTTTGATTGCAGCCGGCTCCGAGATTTAGGGTAAAGGCGTTTGATGGTACATCCTAGACACACTGTTTTTTTTTCCAGTATAGTGTAAGTCATCACACAACATACAATATATATATATATATATATATATATATATATATATATATATATATATATATATATAGATGAAACGGAAAATATTCACCTGGAGTTAGAAATGGTAAACATATGTTCATGATGTCTGAAAGACATAAGGGTGGGAAAAAATGAGGCGTCCAACCCACGAATTAGTCCAGGATTCTTACGTTAATAAATGAAATACGGCGTAAAACACCAATCAAATAAATAAATAATAAGCCAAAATTTTATAATTGTATTGTGCAACACATCATGCTATGAAGCAAGGAGACAAAGTATAAGAGTTTCTCAGTTTCGTCTTTATTTCAACTTTTCATATAAGTTTGAGATTATATTAAAATTGTGTCATGGTTCCACAGCCCCTAATCCCGCATTACGCGAAATTACATGTATATTATCAATGTAGGTATCATATACATATACATGCTCACGCTGCGATTACGAATTACAAGTAATAGCTGTTATATCCGGCAAAATGTAGTTGGGCGGTAACGCCCTGGATTTGTCCCATAGCTCATTCATCATATCCGTTCAAAAACTACTGTTTTAAGATTTCATGATTACTACTTTGTGTACGCGTTTGTCATACAATGTCTATTCATGTTGCGTTATACATGTTATAGATAACGGAAAATGCTCAGGGTCTTCATTTCGGTAAATTTCATGCACTTTTAATCCCCTTCAAGTCTTGATTTACGAACAAAAAGAAGTTGCTCCCCAGAACATAAGTTGTATAGGATTTGCAAATTTGAGGTAAATTGACTTGAGACCGTATTTCAGCGGTCACTTGTGACCAGTTGCCAATACCATAATGGTCGTCGCGGCTCAGGTTTTATTCTCTATGACGTAGTCTTTTTATATTGTATCTTAATATTTTTAACCTTTCTGCGAAAGCCCGTTTTAGAACACATGCAACGTCCTTCATGGTGAAAACAATAACTTTGTCCGTTGATTTTGGATGACATCACTTTTATGATATCGATATGATTCAAATAAATACGACTGCGCCACTGGTGCAGTAATTGGCAGTATAATGTAGCGGATATCGGTGGAGTGCTTTTTTGAACAAAAAGTTTGTTAGTTGGAGTCTGGATTTGTCATTTTTACGCAGATTGGTGTAGAAATAGATAAATTTTACATAACACAAAATCATTTTAAAATCGTTCCTGGAGAATTCCATACATCGTAGGAGCAATCCATTCATGTATAACTGGAGCCTCCTTGACCGAAGAGGTTGGTGCTCTACGACAGCATAATGAGCCAGCAACCTCTCACCAATGCAGTCGATGTGAGTTCAAGCCCAACTCATTCTGGCTTCCTCTCCGGCCGAAAGCGTAAAGGCCTGCCAGTAACCTGGGGATGGTCATGGATTTCCCCTAGGCTCTATCCGCCTTCTTTCCACCATAAAGCTGGCCGCCGTCGTGTCAGTGAAATATTGTTGAGTCCGGCGTAAAACACCCACCAAATAACCAAACCCATGTATAAATGTATATCTAGAGTTAAAAGTACCTAATGCATGGCCGTCATGATGGAAAGCTTTCTGGAATATTGCTCTAACCGAATTCCCTAACACAGAAATCAGAATCCATGCATACTGTTGTGAGATCATATAACTACAGGAGATAGCATAAATTCCATTTATGAAGGTTAATTTATACTAAAACTCGAAAACAACTGCAAAGTTGACAGCGTGAGGAAAGGAGTATAAAATCGATCACAGATCAGGCAACTGTTGTCGCTCTCTGTACTCCGTCCATTATCCAGCATACCGCTTGTTTTTGAATAATTATGATAGTTTATGTACTTTAGGCATATAGGCTAGTAAAACTATACACTTTATTTCATAAATTTTAACAAACAGAAGGGGTAGAAGCACCACTGTGCACTACCAGAGATGTACACCTGAGAGAAAACTTTTTCCACAGTTTTTTGAAGTTTATACCGTTGTTTATCAACTTGTTTCCACGTAGGCAACGATTCGCATACACATTGAATTCTTTGTTCTTAGTGACAAGTTTTAATAGTAAACCTATATCTTTTATTGGATACTCAGCAGAAAATGTGAAACCTATCGAATGGCACTAACCAATTCCGCACAACACAGAGAGGACCGTTTACAGAGTATTATTGTGATCTGAATCTAAAAGCGAAAGACCTCGTAAAATTGAATTTGTGGTGAGTCAAAAGACCATTAAAAAGTGTATCTGAAAATACCTTCACTAAATTTGTTAGATTTTGTTTCACCAAAATAAACGCAGTCAAATGTTTTGATTGTATGGTGGGCTTTATGGACCATGTGGTTCACCAGTGACGTCTCACAACTTTTTGTATACCTTTATAAAGTTCTGAATAAAGTTCTTGTGAACGGTAATCCCTAATGCTTGTCTGTGTATGAAAACGCTAATATCACATTAAATTTCTGCTTTAGGGACATAGAAAAGTCGGCGTGACGTCATCGGTGAACCACATCATCCATACGGTCCATAAACCCACCATTAAATCAAAACATTTGACCGTGTTCATTTTGGTGAAAAAAAAATCTAAAAAAACTTGAAGGTATTATCAGATACAGCTTTTAATGGTCTTTTCGCTCACCTTAAGTTCATTTTTACGAGGTCTTTCCTTTTAAATAAGCAACCAAACGTAGGCCTACACACTTCCGACAAAACATTCATGTCTGATATTAGCGTTCACTTACGAACGTGTGTCACCGTTGAATGAGTTTCTGTTATGGCTTCTGCCTTCACTCTGACTTTCTCATCAAGTAGATTATCAATAAGTGAATGCCATTAACGTATCCTACTTTTTGTACTCGGGGAGTACTCAGAATGTCTAGTTTCAACGATGCGTTTCTGTTTCGACAGGCTATGTGAACCTAAGTTACTAGTTCAGAGAAAAGGCAACAGAGCACATGTTACAAAGATGTGTTTACACGCGAGAGTGGCAGAATGGTTACCTTTCAGTGACAAGGACACAAGAGCAAGTTCAAGGCCAGCTCTTGCTGGTTTTTCTCCAGTCGTATGTGAGAAGGTTCACCAGCAACTTGCGGATCGTCGTGGGTTTCCTTCTGGCCCTGTCCGGTTTCCTCGCATCATAATGCTGGCCGCCTCGTATAAGAGAAATATTCTTCAGTATGACGTAAAACACCACTGAAATTAACAAAAGACAGGTTAAGCAACTCGCTAACGAGCTACGAGTGCGACCCGTGCGTTTGGGGCAGGCGAACTCGAGTCGGTGCGACGGAAGACTGTTGAGCTACTCGAGTAACACGAGTAGGACCCATAAAGTAAATAGGACTAATTTTTTATTTTCATGAAGTCACCAGGGATATAAATCAAGAATGGCGCAAGGACGAAAGATTACGCTGTTTGTATATTTACAGCACGGGAGTAGAGTAGCATTGGTCTATAAAAAAGGCAGCCCCGTACAATAGGCCTACGCCGCTAATCGTAGTCATGAAACACATGCAGTTGACTGATAACGTTTTCTTGCCTTAATTTCTACTTTTTGCACACAAAAATCTGAACTTACGATAGAATAATGCTTCAGGAGTAGGTCGTTCCTACTTTTATTTCACATTCAAACAAATAAAACAGCCAGATATTGATTCGGAAATTCATAACAAGTGAATACCGCTCATCTCGTTAAAAACGAGCAGACGGCACTACCTAGATTTGCCAAGCGTGACGTCACACACAAGTAACGATGACGTCAACGTAACTCGTAAGTCGTTTACGAGTTGGCCACACACCAGAATTAATTTCCCATTAACTTGCAAGTTAACGTTTGGGCTCACAGCACAGTCCCCAAATCTGGAAGCCCTAAACCCTCCGGGCCTGATAGCTCTTGTCCCCTTTGAAAACTGCAGTCTAATTCCTGACAGGGCATGACCGCTGAAATTTTTCGCAAATTTGACAAACAGCTGAAAGGGGTCAAACTCACCCAGTCAGAAGTCAGTGCAATTTCCTGAAAATACACACAAATTTAAACCTGGAATGAAACTTTGGAGACTGTCCCCAAAATGATACCACCCGACAAGCAGAAAAAATGAAAAGGACAGCGCAGTGGAGCAAAAGAAAATATCTGTATAAATACAAAGGATCTACATTCGCCTTCTCGACCCGGAAGCATTAATTGTTGTGTGTAGCTAGTTGCTTAATCTGTCTATCAACATAAATCTTCAACGAGCCTTACAGACAGCCTCAGCAGCCGGAGGAGAGTCACCGACCGCATATTGTCGCTAGCTATGACAGCGATAGAATGTATACACATTCTCTGTCCGGAGGCGGGAATGAACGTGGAAAAGTTAATCAGTTATTTGCGAAAGGCCAGTGGTCTACCCCAGGCATTCAGATTTTGCTAACACATAAAAAATACAGTCAAATAAACTTGAACTGCATGCAGTTTCAAGTATAGTCTTCACACCACTTCTTGACTTCCTTATCAGCATCGATAGACTTCACACCTTTATGATGTTTGGAGGTGTCGAACGGTCGTGGCATTTTCTTAGATTTATATCCTTTTAGTGTTATCTCTTTGACGGCTATGTGATGAGTTAGTCGAATTCTATTTCTTACCTTCATAAAAACTGATGTCTAAAATTATATTACAAATAATCAGGGCTTAAATACTTATATATTAAAAATATATAAGGAGTGCACATAGGTTCCTTTCCTGGTTCCAATCCTAAGCTGCAGCTAGAGTGGGCGATTGAACCAAACATATTAGGTTTCCGTTTCTCAGCAACTCATTTCAATCGGAAAAATAACCTTTATCAAATCACGAGATACTAAACGGGAAGAGATGTCACAGCTTACTGATATCAATTTGAAACATGTTTTCTTATCCCGAAAGTTCTAAAGATGCAAGATTAGAAAACTTTCTGTTTAAAAGTTTGCATCAGACATGTGCACATTATTGTGTATGCATATTATGTGTACGTTATCTCTTCTTAAACTTACATGAACAGTTAAAATAAAACCCTAACTGAAATTAATTGATAAGAGGCCGGATTTCACCGGTAACGTGTGACTATCATACTGTCGTGGCTGCTCTGGTTTTACTCTACATGCTCTAATATTTTATGTCTAACAAAATGTAACCTTTACAAAGATTGTAGAGAAGGTGATGATATTTGTGAACTCTGCATTTAACAAAGAAAAAAAAAACATTGAACATTTACTTCTCCAATAAAATATTTATGTTGTGTTTTGAAAGATGCGTAAGTGAGAATTCCAACTTAACGTGCAAAATTACCGAAGCTAGAATAATTTTAGAAAAAAAAAAACAACGAAAAAAAAAGCAGCTGACATGGCACCTTTGACATACCGTCATTGTCAACAACTGAGTGGTTGTGACAATAAGATTGAGCACTGAGTGCCCTGCAATGAGTCATACAGAGGATAAACAAAGAAATATGCCGATAATTATATGGATGACTTCAACCATAACCCAATATTCTGCCCAGTTCTAGAAAATTGTTATTTGGTTTTCTTTTTAGTTGGGGAGTGGGATTGATTTTGACGAAATAAAACCAGTGAGTAAGGGCGCAGACCACGTTCTGCACTGTCTCTGTTTCAGTGGAAGTAATCGCCTCGATGGGGACCATCGGGATGGCCCTTAGTTGCCTCGAGACTATCATCACGTGGTGGTTTGGATACAAAGTCACGTGTCTGATTGTCGTCATATGCTTCCCAGCCGCAAACTGCCTCTTTGCTCTGCTGGTTCGGCATAACCACATCTTCCACTATTGGCCAAGTGTGGTGTGCCTGGTGCAACTCATAATGGGCGGGTGATAGTCTGTGCACATTGTGTTTTATCACTTTAGATTTCACACGGGCTCCACACATCTGAGAGGAAACTCCGAAATATCTAATCGTTCACCTTCTAGGTGACCGTGGAATTCCTGTTCCACTGCCTACCATTTCGGTCATTTCATACACGTTGACACTCCGTGGCGGGTTGGAAACACGAAGGGATGAATCCTTACATTTGCAATGTCTCAAACAGTTCGATCAAACTCTTTTACCGTTTCCAATATTTCAAAGTCAACTTCCTCTCCGCCCTCTACATCAAGTGGAGAAAACATAGTCTTATCAGATAATTTAATACCTGCTATACTTGGACGGCTATTCTGGTACTCTCCGGGAAAGACCTTAATTCAAGATCATATAGGGTAGTTTGATCATGTTCTCGTCACGATATGGTCGGGACTTTAATGACATGGCCTTAGACCATAATCATTCATTTATTAATTATTTCGCTTCAGGAGAGGTAATTCAGGCATGTAAAGGTTTGGTCGAGCAAGTGAAAAAACTAATGTCTAAGATGTCATAGATATAAAAAAAAACTCACTGACATAACGGTCTTCTTCTCTTCTCACAAATCGCTGAACAATTCTCAGGGGATTATGATAGTCCGGCATGCTAACTTAGGTGACATCAAGGCGTCAAGAAGGTGAAGCGGTTTACATCAAAACGTGACGGCAAAGTGGTTAGGTTTAATTCTTATATGTGCTTGTTCAAATTGAACAGATCAACATGGCCCACACAATGTCCCATACATTACTAACCCAACTAGGTCTTTGGCCTGTCAGAAGTTTGGGGACGTTAGGAACCAAGAAATAAACTGGAACGTTTCCTAGAAGGATCAAGAGAGACAGGATTATAAACTAAGTGTTCAAATTGCAACAGAGACCACGTTTCTTATTTTCATAAAAGAAGATTTTCACAATAAAAGGAAAACATGACACCGGGTATCAAAAGGCCCGTGAAGTCTATACTACCCGTGCTGCACCTTGCAGCCAAACCACGTGGGTGTGGCCAGTTTCTGTTTCAGTTTCTCCGTTTCTGTTAGGACTAAGGCCACCTTAACTCGGCTCATGAGCGTAGAAAATCCAAAAGACTTGACTTGTCAGGGCAACTAGTCGAACATCAAATCCTACCCAAACTTGTCAATCTGAAAATATGACAATCACTACAAAAACATCGGTAAATCAAGAAAAATTAAATAAATCTAAATCACCTGAAAACAACTCCAATCCAGGTAAATCCGATGATTAACAAGTAAACGGGGGAAAATCGGAGACGCCACGGCCACACCCTGCCTTCCTTTACGTCCGCAGTCTCTTTTGATACATGACATAACTTCAGCCTCACGAATAACATCTCCATCCCCTTCAAAATTCCACATCCCAAACACTAACGACCCTTCCAGTCCGTTTCCACATAAAATCGTTTTTAATTATAATAAGAACATGTATTCTAACTAAACACGTACCGATTTAACTCAACACTGAGCACATTTCATATTATACTCTTGTAGGTTTTCTTTGTGCCTTCACAGTGCTCTCTCATTTTCTTTTCTTTCTTTTTTTTCGAAGGAACAACCAACAGCATAGCTTACGTGGCTCTTTCGAGAGTTTGTGTGGAGTTACCGAAGAAACACATTGGGAAACTGGTCGGGCTGTATTTGGCTCTGTGCTGCTGAGGAAAAATGTACTTCGCTGGGCCTGTGGAACTGTTTTTGTCCGAGGACCGGATTTTTCCTTTCCATCGCGGCTGTTTCTGTTGTATTTTACGGGACTTGCTTTGTATTCCTCTCTGAGATATCGGCAAACAAGACTATGTATCAAGCACCCGAAAGTGAAACGCCGAGTAGTGATACAGAAGAGGAAGGAAGAGATATTTCCGGACGGGACGTACTTACGTCGCCATTTTTCCACGCCACGTTCTGGCCCTCCGTCCTTTACTACGGCTTGGGTTACACTTGCGTTAACAACATGACATCATTTGCACAGGCTGTAGGGGTTTCCCATCCGCTCTGCACGGTGCACCTGCTCTCTGTCGTAGTAGTGATTATTCGCTTAAGCTTCGGGGCTATTTTCGATAAGTTCTCCTCATTACCGTGTGGATTCGCCCTTATGGTGATAAGTTATGCGGCACTCATTGCTGCTTCGGTCATCGGCATGGTTTACCTTGATAAATACTTCATATTTCTGGTCACTATTTTCATCGGAATCGGGATGGCTCCTGGATTGACTATCCCGGTTTCCATGCTCCTGTTACGCTTTAATCGTTTTCACTACAGCGCTTTTACGGGTTGTTTCTACACCGCTTCTGGGACTTGTCAAATTTTCTTCCAGATTTTGATCGGATTCTTATATGACCTCGAGACTGAAAAGCTAGGGTTAAGCGACAGAAGTTGTGTCGGACGAAATTGTTTCTTTCGGGCGTTTGCAAAGTTACTGGGCACTTCATTCGTTATTTGTTTTACTCAAATCATCAACAGCTTGGCATCCAGGAGGACACGTTTCAAAGCATATTTTGTTTTAAACGAATGCCCAAAAATGGAGATGATGAATTGCTGCATTTGTCTCATGTTATGTGCGATTGTACTGTTCGCAGTAAACTGGCACCATCATTGTGTCAGTGAATAACAGCTGTAGCACCCTTGATATTTCAGACATCAAATTCGCGTGCGATTTGTACAGAAGGTACCAGCAGAGTGTCTGCGACTGACTCTGTGGTTACCTTCATGATCAGAATCTATAATAATGTAGCTATCAAATTAGCAAACGAAGTCTTGAACTAAAATGAAGCAAAGAAGCCAAAATTGGCCTTTAATATGTCATGAGGGGACTGTTTGACCTATGACACAGTCCACTGACGTCGCTTACAATACAATACGATTACATCAGAATTCTCTACTGACAAGGGACCGCCTTGATGACGTAGTGATTAGAGCGCCCACCTTGTGATCGGAAAATCCTGGATCTCGGTCATACAAAAGACTTTTAAAATGGTACTGGTCACGTGGCGCTCAGCACTGAGGGGTCAGAGCCTGGAAACAGGACTGGTCGGCCCGGTGTCAGCATATACTAAACTGGTACACGGTTTAAATACTGATTTTATTCATCCGCCTCGAACATTCGTCTCCTCTTCATCACTGAAAACTGTTCATTGCTCCTCTTTACACGAATCCGTCGTGATTTTTTTTTCTATATTTTATATAGTTTCTTCGATGGTTTGTGTTACTTGTCGTTTTTGGAAAAAAACCCAGCAAAGAACTATCATTACCGAAATCGTGCTGGAGGGTTAATCATGGACACAGCGTCCGCACACTGCAAATATCTCTGCACTAGGCACCATACCCCCAGCGAGTCGGGGATCTAGGAGAGGTTTATCGGGCAAGTCACGTATGAAAGGTTTGACACACAATGGTGATTCTTAAGAGCACAACCCCCCTGGGGATGGTGTTGAAAGTACCCCAAAACTAATGTTATCGGTCACGGTTGAGTGCATGGATGAAACTTACTTTATAGGTTCGTCATGACAACCTGCCAAAATAAAGTCAATTCTTAAGTTCCCAGCGTATGCACAATGCCACTCTAATTAACACTATTTATGATTTTTATCGGCCATGTCATCTACGAGCAAAATGGTTTTACTCAAACATACCTTGAGATGTGCTAATTATGAAACTCTGATTCCTAAATTCAAACTCCACGTTGAAAGCAAATTAAGGAGGCGTCAAAGGTCAACATTTGGGCTAAAATACCTCATAACTACGGTATTGGTCGTGGCTGAGTACAAGAATGAGAGTTATTGTATACATCCTTCGTGACGTTCTGGTCACTGAAAACCAATTCTTCAGCTTGTGCTCTATGGCACCCAAGAAGAACCTTACTAAAGCTAATTGTGACTGTTATCGGTCATGCCGCGTACGCAGATTTTTTGCGAAAAGATACGCTGGGCTATACTGATTAATAAATGAAGGGCAAAGCTATTTTAAAACAAGTCAGAATTGAAGTCATCAGTTGCCAAGACAGTGGGACCACACGTCTAAAGTTAGCAGCTTAGGAACTGATTTATAATTTTATTTATTTATCTGCCGTGTATTAAAAAATACAACGTCGTGCTCAAGAGCCTTTCACCTTTATGACGGCAGTCAGATTTCGGAGGAGGCAACCGCCAACCTTCGCCAGGTGCCTGATAAACCGCCTAACTTAAAACGGCATCCTGGACACCACGAGCTGAAGTGAAACAAGAGTCAGCGAATGATTTGTTATTTTTTTCGTCGGACTACTACGGCGTACTCGAGAACATTGCACTGATACGAGGGCGGCCAGCATTGTGGTAGAAGGATACCGGGTAGAGCCCGGAGGAAATCCACGGTCATCCGCAGGTTGCTGGCAGATCTTCCAATGTGCGACCGGAGAGAGTGCCAACCCTTAGCTGAACTCAAACCCACGGGGACGGCATTGGTGAGAGGATGCAGAGTCACTGTACTGTATCAACACTCTAATCACTAGGCCACGCCTTAAGCCATTCAGTTACAACACTTAAGAACGACCCAATTAAGGTTCTCATGACATGCATTGGTATCAATAGATGTGGATCAGGTGTGAACTGGCTGAAATTATTTCTTGGAAAGGAATAAATAGACTATTTCTCGAAAAACTAATTGGATATATGATTGCAAGCTGCATTATCAAAACACACTCCGAACAGCAAAATTTATTGTTGGATAATAAGGCCTTCGTCTTACAGCTTCAAATTACTCTTCATGTGTTTAACAGTTTCCACCTTCCCTTCACTCTTCTGACGGTACGCTCAAGGAGGGCTCATCCTTTTAAAGGCTTAAAATCTACACATCTATCGTAAGTTCGGTACCATTTTTCTTTGCGCCCTAAATAGCCAACATCTATAGAAGGGGCAGTTCTTGCTGGATTTTCCCTCACCAATGTTCGCCAGCACCATCTGGGCGTCCCTGTCATTGTCTAATAACCCAAATGACCCCTTCTATCCCGCCCGAGCGAACGCTGCTTTATAATTACATCCTGTGACGGCGTGGAACCCAGCGAGGGCTGCTCACATAATCTCACCCATGGTCTTGGCAACCGAAGATAAGCTGGTAAACCTTCTGTCCTTCAACGCTGTTGCTATCATCCATTCACACAGTACCCATGGTCTTGCTGCAATGGTTTACTAATATCACCGCTATGTCAGCGTCTTAAGCGCGAACAACGGCATAGCCATCCTGAGTGTCTGCGTACAAATCACACAGACTTTTGGTTCATGGTTGTTGTCATTGAGAAATTCCACTCTTTCTATGTTTACCTGTCCGACTTTGGCGTAAAAATGCTAGCTGTTCGCCTGTGGAACAGCAAGGTAAGCTTGACGGCTTCGAAGGGCATAGGAAGGATCTGGACACTCCCTCGCCAGAAATGAGAACAACCCTTTTTTTAACAACGTGGACTTCTGTGTCTACTGTCCTCAGTAACAGCTCCTCTTTTAAATCTTTCCGCGTCTTTCAGGGATGGTTTCGCATAGTCATCAAAACAATGTGTAGACAAACCTTTGATATGGCAAATGTCTGAATGAATATGCTCCCAGCCATGCTACCCTACGTAGGTGGAAGATTTGATGGCAATAAGTGAAGAAGATACTGTCTATGAGGTAGGCAGTAATCTTCTTCGGAGAATTATACCCTGGCCCTGTTTTCCTTCTAAGATCTTCAGTAATTTGCTCTTATCTGACTTTGTCATTGTTCCATCAGGATGGGACACTGAGAATGGAAAAATGGGGTAAGTGAGAACTTCAATATGTACTGTAAATCAATTTCTCGTTGCGTAGCTAGAATGATTTGGCGTGCCATTAAATCACGAGTGCACTTTAACTCAGCAACCCTTTTGTGTCGTCCTTGGATGGATTGAAAATCGTTTTGATTGGGTCGATAACTCTTTTTAAGTCTGTAGAATCCCTTTGTATTCGTGGGAGTCGAATTTCGGCAGTGGTACTAGTAAATTATTTCGCTGCAAGTCCAGCCATCTCGTTCCGCTCACGGATAAAGGACGCACATGTTTATCTTCCACCTCAGACTGGCACAGAGTTGGAAGATAACTGTTAATTGCATATCTCATTTCACCCCTGTAACTCTAATAGTCTGAGACACATTCCATGAAGACTTAAATATGCAGTTGCAGTTCTTCTTCGCCTTTGATGCCAGCCATGAAGGCCTGAATCTCATTCTTGGTTTTGTATGCTTTCAGAAAGAAAGGACAAAACAAAATCTCAAAGACGAGAGCTAGCACTGGCTGGAGCCTTCTACACCGACTGAAGTGCTTCCCAGTTATAAACCTAGGTGTCGAAACCGACATTCGTATACATCAACCAAAATGCCGTTCCTGGTCAACAATCCCAGTTGTGAAACCGTGCAGTGAACTGGTTGAAAGCACATCTGCTTCGGTTAGCATACTCAGTCCACCGTAATCGGCAATTAATTCGCCAACTGCCTTGAAGAAACCCATTTCAAAATGTAATACGCCAAGCATGAGGAATAGGCCTATATCATCAAATACTGGTACGATAAGTCACATCTCTGTAGTCAACCGTTACCAGTACCGCAGTTATGAGGAAATTTAGTCCAAATGTTGACCTTTGACTCGTTCTTAAGTGGCTTCCAGCATGGAGCTGGAATGTAAGTATCAGAATTTCATAATTAGCATATCTCAAAGTATGTTTAAATAAGAAAAATTTCATCGTACATGGCATGACCGATAAAAGTCAGAATGAACTTTAATTTGGCAGTACTTCACTGGCATAAGCTGGGAACTTAAAGGTGACCTGATAAACATGTACTAAGATACTAAGGTACTAAGATAAGCATGTTAGCAAATTACAAGTTTAGTGGAACTCTTGGTTTGACAATGCGACCAGTGCGTGTTGTGTAGGTATGTTTGTGTGCTTGTTTGAGTGTCTGTCTGTCTGTTTGGTGGCGTGTCTGGCTGCGTTTGTTTCAGAGAGGACTGGATTGGCTCTGCCGACACAGGTTCTGCCGAGTCTTATGTCGCGTATTTTGGCGGGGTTTGCAATTCACCTGTTTCAATAGGTGTTCTCGATTTCGGCGATAAATGGTTTTATCTTGGCTTGCCCGATGAAGGATCGCGAAGTATCTGCTGTCTTCTGCACGATAGCTGGTTCCCATCTACCTGTGGTTCGTTTCATTCTGTTCACCTGGGATGATTGGTTTCTGTGGTCGTGACGAACAATTTCGATCATGGTGATGTTTCTGGTGCTGTTGTTTCTGTCGATAGGTTTCCTGGATCTTGTCTGATCTGATAGTTTTCGGGATAAGCTGCATTCCTGTGGTTGGTAATACTGATCGTAATCGTCGACTCATTAGCAGTTGAGATGGGGATGCTAGGTTGTCAATTTGCGTGTTTCGGTATATCAAAAGTGCTAGATACGGATCCTTCTTGTCGCTTTTTGCCTCTGTTAACAGGTTTTTGACTTTGAACAATCCGCCCGGCCAGTCCGTTTGATCTGGGATAATGGGGGCTTGAGGTGATGTGTTTAAAATCTCAGGAAGTAGCAAATTGCTTGAATTCCTGGCTGTCAAACTGTGGGCCATTGCCTGTGATTACTTGCTCCGGTATCCCATGTCTAGCGAATATACCTCGTCTTTTCATGCACAGAGTCCCACTGAAAGCTCACTGTTCACTTCAGTAACCCCAAATATCGATTTCTCCGTGTTCAGTTTCACCCCTTTCTCCTTGGATCGTGACAGCATTTCTGTCAAATTCTTATTGTGGTCATCAATGGTGGTACCTTATACCAATATGTCATCTGACAGTGCGCACATGCCTGGCAGTCCTTCATATACTTTATCTACTTTTTTCTGGAAGACTTCTTGGGCTGAGTGAATCCCAAAAGGCGTCTTGGTGAACCGGTGTCTCTCATATGGAGTGTTGAATACCACATTTATCATCAGATCTATCATCACTTGGATTACATTGTTTACCATTGTTTTTCTCCAATGAGAGAATTACCTTTATGAGGTTTAAAGCAATGCTAGACGGTACGTTTAAAACTGGTGAGGATTCTGTCTGGACAACATAAAATTCCAGATCATGCTAGCACCCTTTGTGTTTACATACTAGCATACATTTACCTCTTACATCAAGCTGTGTACCCCCATATCCAAAAAATTGTTCTTACACTTGAATAATTGAACATCATTTATGAGAAGTGACTGAAACACTTTCAATGGTAGCACATTAACCTGGGCACCTGTATCAATTTTGCATTTAATAATCTGACCTTCAGAGCCAATTTCAATGTCTACAAACACTTGGTCAGGAGTATTAGTGACACTGCTGACGTGATCAGAGGGGTTTCAATGCAAAAGTCACACCCACTGTCAGTGTCTATGTCGTCTTGTACTGTGTTCACAGATTTTAATTGTTCTGACGTCTTAGTTTTACACCTGGACCGGAAATGTCCAAATCTGTGGTACCTGTTACACTTCTTAGAAGAAGTTGGACATCTGTTAGAGGATTTATGTGAATATTCACACCGTTCACACAGTTCACCTGTCTTTTGTTTGTTTTGCCTCCCTTTGGGTGCGTTGGACGGTTTAACAGGCTTGCCTGCTCGCTGAAATTTGGGCCTAAAGTAGCTCCGCCGCTGTCGTTCACTTTTCTGTCAATCGAGCTTACGGTTGCCGCCTCATCACATTTCATGTGTTTAAGTTGACTTCGTGCAGCTTCCAGGTTCCTAGCTATGTCTACCGCTGCGTTCAGTGTCAATTCTGAACCCGTGCTCACTAATTTTTTTTGAGTTTTGCCACAGGTAGTACCAAATACACGCCGATCGCCCACCATTTCGTCAGGTTGAGAAAATCCACAACCTTGAACCAATAATTTCAGTTCAGTCACGTATTGGTCTATGGACTCACCCAATGCCTGTTTTCTGTGGCTAAACTGGTGTCTGGCGAACATTTTATTGGATTTCGGCGTTACGTAAGTTTCAAACTTTGTGAAGTACGTTTCCAGTTTTTTCGCCTCTTCCGCGGTAAGATTCCATGTGTTTGCAATGTCTCTGTCTTCTTCACCACTCCAGATTAGTAAATAACTGCACAGTTCGGTTTCCCCCTTGCCTTTCAGAGGACCGGCAAACATCAGATCGACGAGACGTTGAAATTTTCGCCATTTCTCCGCGAGGTTCGCTCCAGACCAGTCCATCCGCGGTGTGTCAACGCCTGCGAGGGCAATTTAACTGTGCAGACAATTTCGGTGGTCGTTCAGGTTACTCTGCAGCTTGTTTTTAATGTATTCCAAGCTATAATATTTTCGGTCCATACAAAACCTTGCCATGAATGGCTACATTAAAATGTGGAAACGGACATGATGTTACACATCTTGTGACTATTTTAACCTTTAGAAAATAAAAACATATTTAACACCAAAATTTCCCGGAAGAAAAGAGAATACCAAGTTTCACGAAATTCAGTCTGTCGGTCTTATATGAAAAGTATTTTTTTTTAAATCTGGCGAATTTTATTCTCTCAATCACCTCGGCTCCGTGTTTCGGATACAGCAAGGATATACAGGGCCAGTTTAACGCGAAAAACCGGGACAGTTCACCTTAATGAATTGGCCTTTCTGGCAGGTTGTCATGAAAAACGAGCAAAATAAGTTTCATTCTCGTACTCAAGTCTGACCGATAACAACCCGCCCTCAAGGGGATGTGCACGGTTGCCACACTTAAGAATCACCAGTTTGGGCTTTTCGCCCATGGCTCTATATGTTGTGCCTGTGTCAAAAATTTCGTTCGCGACTTGACCGACAAACCCCTGTTATCACCCAGACCAGATGAGGGCACGGGTGGGTGCCTCGCGCAGAGCAGAAATATTTACAGTGTATGAACGCTGTGCACATGCGACCAGTGGTGAATAACTTTGAAAGGCAGAGCAAGATTTTATTGAAACAGGTGTTTGTATTCATCGCTATGCCATTGTGTATTTTTCTGGCATGTTGAGACAAGGATCCGTCTATAAACAGCTAAGTTATACCCACTCTATTTAGTTAGCCTTCATTCTGTAGCTCTCCGACTGCCAAACTTTATAAAACGGGAGAGGTACAGTTCTAGGCCTGCTACTGTCAGTATTCAGTGATCATGATGGAAGGAAACCGAGCAGAGCCCGGAGGGAAAACCGACGACAAACCGCAGGTTAATGCTGACGGACCTTCCCACATACGACAGGAAAGGAAAACTGAAGTATATAGCAGGAGACATTTTTTTTTTGGCGGGTGAGCGTGGGAGAGCTTTGACTAAAATAATGGTGGAAATCTGGGAATAATTGTCGTTCTGTCCGCACCTCGCATAATTTTGGGGTCTTCCGGAAGCTAAGCTGCTATCCCAGCTGAGTACAGGCGAAGGTTCGGAAATTTGGGCCTTTCAGGTAGCCTATGTTTAGACGATTAATGGTTGCTAAAATTATGTTTAGAAACCGAGAAAAACCCATATTCGTCGTTTTCAACCAAATATTTAGTAATTTTTGGACGGCTTAATCATCGAAACTAACCTATTCCAGCCGTATTTAAGAGAGACTCTTGGGGCGGCCTATAGATAGGTCCCCAAAACAGATAGCCGGATTGGATGTTTTCAACAATTCTGAGTATATAAATTACATAGCAAGCCGGGATAAACTGTGTGTAGAGGTGGCCGGTGTAAAACAGACGGGGGGCAACGCCAAACACTTAACTCCCCTGGATTTGCCGCAAGTTTTTCGCCCGCGGAAAATAAATTTTTCTGCAGAGGCGCATTGGGCCTGGAGAACGACTGTCACCTGATCATGCAAGGTGATTATGCCAGTCTGTTGCAATATACATAAAGTACCTATGTGACATCATGCGTAACTATGTTAAACTGTAATTGTATTCGTTTATCACTGTGACCTAGCACATGCAGCGGCCTTCCATAACAGGCTATAGGGCAGGGTCTACAGGCGCTTTATGTAGGTCAGGGTGATAGAGTAAACCACTCTATGTGGCTGCTCGGGTAACCCCGAACACATGTCCGGATTACCCCAGACGTGTGCTGGATTACCCCCAGAAAACTATACATATGTATGAGTGTTATAATTCTGATTTAATCGCACTGCCAGGACTTCTGGTGTTAGAAACGTGCCTTGGACTATTTTTATTTTGTAGTAATGTTGTATTAGAAACGAAAATACGTTAGAAAAACAACACGAGCACAATGGACGGTTGCCCAGCTTCGATCTGCAGTGCGACTTGTGGAATCAAATACAATGTCCCGAGGAAGGCCAGCGAGTCATTTGGCATTCCACGTTCAACTCTGCATGACGCTGTTAAGGGACGACATTCTCATCCACAGCATGAACCAGGTGACTCAGGCAGGTACACTCTTTTTAACTTTAAGATGAAATCTGAACTCACATGCTATGCCCAGGACCTGTGCAACATGTTCTTTGGGTTAACAGCATTTGAGTTTCGAAACCTTGCCTTTGACTTCGCAGAAATTAACAACCTTCATCATCTTTTCAACAGAGAAAAAAATGTGCGGGAGAAGATTGGTTTTCTGGGTTCCTCAATCGAAACCCTAAACTCCGTCTCAGACTTCCGGAGTCCACCAGCTTCTCACGAGCAATAGGATTTAGGCAAACATAGGTTCAAAGATTTTTTAACAAACACAAACCTGTTCGTAAAATGGGTGAGTCGCTTCAACTCAACTTTTGGGGCCGTACAGGAGAATGAAGTTCTCCTTATACTCGACAGCCACAGTTCCCACATTTCTCTGGATTTATGGTATATCTCCCTCGAAAATGGCGTTGTAATGCTTTCAATATCACCTCACGCCACACGAATTCCAACCTTTGGACAGAACGTTTTACGGTCCCCTTAAATCCAGCTACAGTAAAGGCTGCGATCAGTTCCTGAAGAGCGAATTACTCCGTATGAAGTTGCGTCCTTGTTCGGATGCGTGTTCATCAAAACGGCCACCATAGAAAAAGTACTCAGTGTCTTTAAATGTACTGGGATATGCCCCTTCAAGCCAGATAAATTTCCAATGGAGGACTTTGCGCCATCGACTGTTTAGGCTACTAAGGCCTGCAGCCGATCAGATTGAACCAGGTTCTATCGAGGATGCACACCCAAGCCCCTAAACAATTCCTGCAGAGAAAAGGCCGATTTCCCAAATAGGGAGTTACGCTACTGAGAGAACAGTCGTGCTCACAGAGTATGTTCCAAATAATGCTACTTAGAGCAGTCCGTCATATGTGTCCGTGTGTGATTTATCCCCACTTCCACGGGTTGCACCCAAAGCTGCAAACAGACAACAGTGTAGGGAAAGCTTGCGTTCCGAAATATTGACATCAACTCCTACCAAGAATTCATTAAAGGAAAAGGCGTCGAAAAAGCGCACAAGGAACATCGCTGGTCCAAGTCAGAATCCATCACCAAGAAAACGACCGCAGCTGGAAACCACAGAGGGTAGAAGCAAAGCGATACCGGAAAGACTCCATTGGAAAGGAACGCGAGCACAGCAGCTTAAAGGGCAAGAGGCTTGTTCACAAGGAGTGGTTTTGCATCTTTTATGACGAGAGATATCCGAAGCCACTGACTAAAGACTGAATGATGTGCTTCAGGTGTCATCGATGGGTTCTTGAGAACTGTACAGATGGCCAGTCAACGTCCAGCGGCTATCTTTGTGACTTGTGTAGAAAGAACTGAACTGAATTTCGTTTTTGCCTTCCCTATTTCCAGAAAATTGATAATATTCAATCAGTTGTAGTGATACCTCACCCTCATTTTTTGTTTAAATTTTCCCATTGAATCATCTGGGCGGATTTTGTTTAAATGTCTCAGATATTGGGTGTTACTGATAAATTTACTTGAATATATGTAAAGTGATAAAATATATTTGAGACTTTCAAAGTATATCTGGTATTTCTGGAGTACATGCCGGAAAATTTTACCATTGAATGTGCTGGTCGGTATTACCCCATATTGTAAGGGGTAAAACGTATACTGCCATTAAAAATTTTCAAGATAAATGTCTATTGAACAAAAACATATCATAATTCATCTGAATCCCGTGTGAGCTACGTTTAAGTTGTGCGTCCGGTATTGCCTGGTCTCCCCTGTATATTTGTCGTTACCGCCATTATTACCAATATTTATAACTTCAACTTTCTTTAAATCGTAGTTCAAGCCCAGCTCATGCTGGCTACTTCTCCGGTCACGAGTACATGAGAACCCCTGACAGTAATCTGCAGATGGTCGTGGGTTTCCCCCGGGCACTGCCGGGTTTCCTCTAACCATAATTCTGGCCGCCGTCGTAAAAGTGAAACATTCTTATATGACGTAAGCACCAATCAAGTGAAGAAATAAATATAACTGCAACTTTCTTCAAGTGGATGTCATGCCACAGTCAATACGCAGTGTTTTGTACAAAATTTCCACGATTTGGAACAAATAGATTTATAAGACCATGCACACGTTGCAATTATGATCAGCCGACGACTTAACAGGAAGATATCGATAAATGAATTGAAGATATCGAAAAATATTGATTGAAATTGGTAAATATTTGTCGATATCATTTATCGATATCGATAATTCTCGATTAAATGTTAATTTGCCCCACCCCACCCCCATGTCCTACAGCATGTTGCAGTGATTGTTCAACATTGCGATAACAGCCATTTTGTCGAAACACTCTAATCATATTAGGCCTCTTCATGTAAATTCTTTTGTATTTCATAAAAGCTCGTTGGAATAAGGTTTGTTTGTTTTCTAGGACTCTGTTGCATAAATTTCTTCAACGAACACTATCACAAGAAAGGCATCATTATTTCAGGGGGTGGGGCGGATATGAGCGAGACTTCACCTCATTGAAGGTATCAGTTATGTTTGCAAAGCCACTCTCACGTTTGACGTAAGTAGAACTCTTCTGTGTTGGAGGTAGTTTTCTTGCAGCAGTGGACTTCAATCTGTCTGTGGATGACGGAATGTGCCAGCGTTGTCACTGTCATCTCTAATCGTGTTTAGAGTCTCCCAGAAAGAGCTTTGGTGAGGGAAAACCAATGGAGAAAAATAACGTTCGCCTGCAGGGGACTGGGTCGCTTCAGGCAGAAGGGACAGCCGTATCGGGCGATGGCAACTTGGTCGGTTTGGGACCAAACCTATCGGACATCGATTTGCTGAAAGATTTTGAACCCGGGCCTTTAGATGAATATCGCAAAAAGTCCTCGTTTAGTTGGAAGAAAATGAGACTTTTCTTTGATGGAGAAGATATATTGCGATTTAAGGTTGAGTATTTTGCATGACACTCTTCGGATCAAGTATTTATGATGGTTTATATCAGGTGGACAATAAGTAATAATCAGTGCATTGACACCTCGCTAACGTTACTCATCTAACACCTGTACACAATACGAAAACCCGCCATAGATGTGTATTTTACACTAAATGATGGGTTTGATCCATCGAAGCCGTAATAATTCAAACATTTTGAGTAATTGTGTATGATTGTAACGTATGGTTTTGGGGGGGTGGGGGTGGGGGGCTGTTTTTTTTTTACACACATGAGAAGTCTGGTACCAATCTCCAGCTATACTAGCTGGCAGTTCCACCAGGCATCATATTATTCCTTGACTGTAGCACTGCAGGGTGAATTAACACTGGCCAGCTGGATAAGGGTAGAAGTATGAAGTTTCAAGTAAAAACAATAGTTATAGACATATGACCCAAGTTTTCCAGTATGGTCTTTGAGGTAAACCTGTATGTAGCCAACATTATACTTTAGTACAAAGATTGTTCATACAGTCTACCGAAAATTAGTCATGTTAATTAGTATTACTGTTAAGAGAGAAAAGTGAAGGAAATTGCTTTCTCCCCTTTACACTGAGGTTAAATTACCATTTTGAATTCCAGTCTGCTAAGGGAGTGAAATATAATGGCATATCTGGGATAGGAAGAATGAAACACTCACCCCCCCCCCCCAACTGATTTAAAATATTTTTGTTTTTTTATCGATAACTGATCAAAACATGTTGTTGTATATTACAGAACTATGTATGGAAGACACTGGAGAATGACCCCCTATTTGCAAGGTCAATCGAGACACCATCTGTAGTCAAGTCAAGGGAGTTGGCATTCAAGCGTTGTAAGCGGCTGTTTGAATATGACTTTGTTAGTGACGATCAGCTGTTTCAGAACCCTTTGTATTACAAAGAGCTCAATGAGTGTCTTGGTCAGTATGACTGGGCAATGGCTGCCAAGTACCAGTTGAGTCGACAGGTAACCACCAAAATCTTTATTTATTTACTTATTTATTTGATTGGTGTTTTACGCCGCACTTAAAAATATTTCACTTACACAACATCAGCTAGAATTATGGAGGGAGGAAACCAGGCAGAGCCCGGGGGAAAGCCACAACCATCTGCAGGTTGCTGGCAGACCTTCCCACATATGGCCAGAGAGGAATCCAGCATGAGCTGGGCTTTAACTCACAGCGATCGCATTGGTGAGAGACACCTGGGTCAGTACACGGCACTGGTTTGCCAACCCCCTCGACCACAGGGGCCTCTAAACTGACAAAATAAACCCTACAGTAACAAACCTGCATGCATTCTTAAAAAGCCACAACTACCCTATTCAGGGCTGGTATTGAACCACAGCTTGTGTGTCCTGCACCACTCTAACGGAAGCAGCTTTCCAGTGCTTATACTAGCTATAGCTAGTGGGAATTTTCCTTTAGCTCAATTGGCAGAGTGCTGGATTTTGTCTGTAGATCCAAGTTCAAATCCTGGTATGACCCACAGAGTAAATCCTCCACCCATTACACACTCAACCTGCTCCGTAATTTATTGAGATATGACCTTGCTTGTGTTTCCTGCACGACTCTAACTGAAGCAGCTTTCCAGTGCTTATGCTAGCTATAGCTAGTGGGAATTTTCCTTTAGCTCATTTGGTAGAGTGCTGGATTTTCTCTGTGTAGATCCAAGTTTAAGTCCTGGTGTGACACACAGAGTAAATCCAAAAGCTGCTCCATAATTTATTGAGATATGATCCTGCAGTTTTCCACTTGAACAAGCCAGCCTGAGGCAGAATTAAAAAACTTCATAAAACAAAATATATTAGTTAGATTTAGACAGTTGAGACCGCTATAGAAATGAGTTATTCAGATAATGTATTTAGCCATATAGTAACTCAGATACAAAATCTTGTTTCAGGGCTATGGTTGAAAAGGTTGAGGATTATAATAAAAGTTTGTTAAATTGTCCTGTTTTACCCATCTGCTCAGCCCATGGAAGGAATGAAGTGGAATGGCTTTCCTGGTGCTCGGAATTCAGGATTAAGGTTCTGATGTGGTTTATTTGTTTCAGTTTTTTGGTGGCACCTTGCAGTCCTCGGGGTCTTCCAGGCATAAGGAGCTTATCCAGCAGTGTGATTCCATGGAGGTGGGTACCAGCAGACACTGCATTTATCGTTGAAGGAAACATAGTTTTGACTTTGTTGCATCAGATTTTAGTTTATTTATTTGATTGTTGGTTAATGGAGTTCTGAAGAATTGTTACCATACAATTGCAGCCAGTTTCTAGGTGGAGAAAACTGGAGTACCTGGAGTAAACTGTCTACCTTTGGCAAGTTGGAGGTCATATTGGTGTGGTCATTCAAGACCACCCAAAAGAACACTGTTAATTGTACATTGCCACCAAGGTATCAAGAAGAATGACAGTCCAAAAAAGTTCCTTAACCAAGATTGTGACTGAACTCCCATCTTATGTGATTTAGTGATTGAAAAGCCAGTGCTACAATCACTTAACCAAGGCCTGCTCCATCTTGAATCATTTATCTGAAATTTGAAGTTAAAAAAACATGGACACAAATATTTGGCTCTTGGTTATTCACATCCATATTAATTATTTGCATCACCCTGGCTCAAACCATGAGGCACGAGAATGCAAGTTTAGCGCTAATCTTACGTTCTTGAGGCGTGGGTTTTGCTTAGGGGTTTGACAAAACCTTGCTTTGCCTAATCTTGCCATCTGGAGCCATGTGTATTGAAAAAAGGATTAGTACTATCTTGCATAACTTGACAAAATCTTGGATTTTGTTTTATCTTGTTTTAAGAAAAACATGCAGCTTGAGAATGTGAGATTAGCGTTAATCTTGTATGGTTTTGCCTAATGTCGCATTCTCGCATTCGGGCGTAAAATGCACAGCTTGAGAACATGTGTGGCTTCATCTGTCTGTCATGCCAATGATAATGATTTTACTTTTTATGCAATTCTAGAATCTCCATGGCAGAATGGTTAGTGTGCTAGCCCAGAACAGTGACTTGTGAGTCTCCAGCCGTTGCGATCACTTTGAGCTCACATTTGACATAGGCTAGCTTCCTCTTTCGTTGTACCAGGTCACCCAGATACTTGCTAATGGTCAACGGTTTCCCCAGGCTCTGCCAAGTTTCCTCCCACCATAATGCTGGTTGCCGTCATCTCAGTGAAATATTCTTGATTATGGTGTAAAACACAAATAAAATAAAGTAAATAAATTCGTAAAATTTTCCCACTCCCCCATACCTGCTCCTGTCAAAACTCACCAAAAGGGAAACAACTCCTGCTGTTTTATTTTTACAAATTCTGCTGCACCCAGCTCATACTGGAGGATGATGAGTTCCTTTCTCTTTGTGTGTTTTGTTGTAGTTGTTTGGATGTTTTGCCCTGACAGAGTTAAGTCATGGTAGTAACACCAAAGCTATGAGGACTACAGCCACCTACATCCCAGACACAGAGGTCAGTATGCAACCTGTTTCCATGACAACAAGGCCATTTGAAATGAATCTAGTATAGACATTGACAAATCTTTGACATGACTTTATATTTGTATCAAATAACACACCTTGTCACTTTGCCTGTGTGCCAATCCAGTAACCATGTGATGTTAGTGTTTGTCACGGGAAAAGACCCCCCTCGTCACTTTGCCTGTGTGCCACCTGTCCAATAACCATGTGATGATAGTGTTTGTCATGGGAAATGACGCCCCCTCGTCACTTTGCCTGTGTGCCAGTCCAGTAACCATGTGATGTTAGTGTTTGTCATGGGTAGTGACGCCCCTCATCACTTAGCCAGTGTGCCAGTCCAGTAACCATGTGATGTTAGTGTTTGTCATGGGTAGTGACGCCCCTCATCACTTAGCCAGTGTGCCAATCCAGTAACCATGTGATGTTCGTGTTTGTCATGGGTAGTGACGCCCCTCATCACTTTGCCAGTGTGCCAATCCAGTAACCATGTGATGTTAGTGTTTGTCATGGGTAGTGACGCCCCTCATCACTTTGCCAGTGTGCCAAGCCAGTAACCATGTGATGTTAGTGTTTGTCATGGGTAGTGACGCCCCTCATCACTTTGCCAGTGTGCCAATCCAGTAACCATGTGATGTTAGTGTTTGTCATGGGTAGTGACGCCCCTCATCACTTAGCCAGTGTGCCAATCCAGTAACCATGTGATGTTAGTGTTTGTCATGGGAAGTGTGCTGAAGAACACTAAGGCCACCTCGCTTTACTAGAGATCATCCCTACAGGCAGGACTCCGCATCTTTGGTAGGAAATTCGCGTTTAGTTCAAATACTCATATGTTATGACCAATAAGGTAGAAGAGATAAGGAGTTATTGTGTCCAGTCAGAGTGTCCGTCTTATGTGTGCAAGGCAGAATTGAGGTCACACCATCACGCAACATGAATTTAAAAGGAAAATAGGAGAAGCTGAGAGATTTCAATGGACGACCCAGCACAGACTAGTCTGTCAAGAGGTCGACTTTGTTGTAGTACTAGGAGAGATCAAGGTATGTTCTGTGATGAAGCCAAAAAAAAAAAAAAACCTTGACGTGGTGAAGGTGAGTGAAAGGGGCAAAACTGGCAGACTGATGGTTATGATTTGGCAGACTTGGTTTTCATATTGACCACTCTGCATGTTTGATCACATTACTGCCCGGTCCAGTGCACAACATTGAATCAGATGCCTTCAGGAATTCATACACATTCATTCTTACTGGCATATTTTGCCAAGGATTTGTCGAAAAAGTGAATATTCAACTGAATAAATTCATTGTGTGCGTTCCATGCTTGAACATGCGTTGTCGATGGATTAAAAACTGATGGCAGTTTTGACCTTCATTGTGCAGGGACTGCCTCGGTGGCATGGTGGTTAGAGCGTTCACCTCGAGGTCAGTAGATCCAAGATCAATCCTTGGTCGGATCATACCTAACACCAAACGGTACTTTTTGCTACATAGCTTGGCGCTCAGTGCTAAGAGGTTAGAACGAGGAAAGAGGACATGGTCGGCTCAGTGTCAGTATATTATGTCTGGGTGGGGTGTCCTGTCTGGTGTCTTTGTCATCATGTTCTAGTGGTGACAGCACTTTGGCAGCATGGACTCGCCCTCCCACAAGAAGACGCAGTATATATATATATATGTATTCGTTCTGTTACGATGAGTAACTGAACAATTGCTGATTATGTCATAAAACAATAGCATACGTACGAGTCCATGCATAAAGAGGATATGCTGTTAAAAAAAAGGTAACTTTTAGCATCAGAAGTAGTTTTTTATGGCATGTATTTGCTTTTAAAAATACACACTTTTGCCGTAAATGCACAAGTAGAAAGTTAGAACTAATATGCACTGATGATACGATATATTACAGTAACGTAACAGTAATCATTCACAGTATTGTGTGCTATTTTTGCTGAGTTTAGATCTGTTGTTGAAAAAAGGCACAGCTGGAAGAAGATGTTGTGCCGGGTAGGTTATCTCCCCTTTAAATGCCACATCCAGGTGGATTTGTACCTATCTTAGTCCTGATCCATTACAAGGCATTATTTCTGATCTCATTGACTTGATCCTCTTCAAACTGTTGAATTATCAGGAGTTTGAGCTGAACACTCCTGACTTTGAAGCTGTGAAGATCTGGGTGGGGAACCTGGGGAAGACAGCCACCCATGCCCTGGTCTATGCACAGCTCTACACGCCCGATGGGAAATGCCATGGCCTCCACATGTTTGTGACACCGATTCGAGACCCCCGCACCTTGCAGGCTCTGCCAGGGGTCATGGTGGGTGACATGGGCGAGAAGATAGGCCTCAATGGCATTGACAATGGGTAAGTCAGAAGGTAGGCCTCAAGAGCATTGAAAACTGGTAAGTGAGAAGATAGGCCTCAAGAACATTGAAAGCTGGGAAGTGAGAAGATATGCCTCAATGGCATTGACAACGGATAAGTGAGAAGATAGGCCTTAAGAGCATTGAACATGGGTGAGTGAGAAGATAGGCTTCAATAGCATTGACAGTGGTTAAGTGAGAAGATAGGCCTCAACAGCATTGAAAACGATGGACTGAGAAGATAAGCCTCAACGGCATTGACAGTGGGTAAGTAAGAAGATAGGCCTTAAGAGCATTGAAAACAGGTGAGTGAGAAGATAGGTCCAACGGGCACAGAAACAAATGAAGTTTTACTTAATGAATATACATACTGTAAGCAAATAAGTCTTAATGGTCTAATAGTGAAAAGGCCTATATGGCATTGACAGTGAGTGAAATCAGAAGTTTTGGCCGTGGAGATGGTGGCAGTGGAGGTAGGCCTCAATGGGTAAAGGGAGAAGATAGAACTTAATAAGACTTAAGACCTAAGATGGGCCTATGTGGCATAAGTAATAGGTAAAGTGAGAGGATAGGCCTCTGTAGGGCATTGATAATTGGTAAATTAGAAGATAGCTCTCTGCGGCATTAATGATTGGTAGTGTGAAAAGATGTAGCATTGATATTGGGTACACATGGTAAAGTGAGCAGATAGGCCTTTATGGCATGATAATTGGTCACGTGACAAGATAGGCCTACATCGCATTGACATTTGATAATGTGTGAAAGTGTATGCCTCATTGGTATTGGCAGTGTTGGGTAACTTGAATTGATTGGCCTCAACTTGTCGACATCTGGACAAATTAAGTCACTAGTAAGTCTGAAGCGGCATTTATATTGAGTAAAGAAAGAATTCAATTTGACGATTGACGTGTTATTCATGGAAAGCTTGTGTGGGTGATATGTTTGTGTATTGACTGTCTGTTACAGATTTGTGATGTTTAACAAGCTGCGAATTCCCAGGATCAATCTGCTGAACAAAACTGGGGACGTCTTGGCCACTGGCCAGTATGTCACACCCTTTAAGGTAACTGCCAGTATGTCACACCGTTTAAGGTAACTTCCAGTATGTCACACGGTTTAAGGTAAATTGGCCAGGATGTTGCACCGTTTAAGGTAACTAAAAATTTGACTACAGATGAAATGATTTCACTGTGATGTATGATTAGATTTATTTCTTTGATTGCACCATACGCAAGAATATTTCACTTAAAAGATGACCGAGAGGATTAAATTGGGCAGAGCCGAAGACAGCATGATGTACCCTAATTCTTATAATTTTCGTGACATCTTGTCTTCTGGTTTCAGCCAATGTGGATGTAATTGTAACAGGAATGCGCACTTTATTTTTCCTCGCATGATTAACCCGTCTAATGAACAACGTATCCCTACCTTTACTTTTCTTTTAAAAAATCTTGCAGAGAAATGTCATTTTTCACTTTACACAATGTTAATACCTGCCCTAAAAATTAGAAGAATTAGGGTATTGAATGATATAATAATTAGGCATTTTGGGGGGGGGGCATCTAGATTTATCTGTTAAGATGCAAAAATGTCATGCGTGTTTATTATTTTAGTCATTTGATTTGAATGCAAAAACATTTTGCCTTCTCCAGATTTCATAGAATTGTTACAATACTTAAAGAGCTACTTTGGTGTCAAAACGTCTGTGTGTTAAAAGCAAGGCGAATTTGCTAAAGACTGGGATAGTCTGAATTGCTTTCCAAAATTGTGAAAATAATGCAGCGTATTAAAATGGAACTGGTATGTTTTGTCAGAATATGCAGAAACAAAATATTTCTGTTGCTTCCACTCTGCCTGGTGTGACGTCAGCCACGAACACATGACGTCATCAATCGCTGACATGTATCCACAAATAACACTGCCCTTTCAAACGTTCTTGACGTCATCCCAGCATAAATGCCTTACTCAGCGTCACATCTGCCTGATTCCATGTCATACAAGAAATATTATCACGTCACATTTTATTATCATTTTACAGACACAGCCGAAGATTTTGTTTTTCAAGGAATCTTCATTTATATGGGATAAATATTGTCATTCATCAAAATCCTTTTGAAACATGGTGTTAGGTTTACTCCGTAGGATTTCCTTCATATCATTGTAATATTCTGGCCAGAGTGGCACTGTAATAGAATTTGGCAATATACCATGTGATTCTCTATACTGTATGGAATCATTATCATATTTCAAAGAATTCCATCAAAGCTGCCCATGCAAATAACACATGAAAGTTGAATATGACACACATGAATGTTGAATGTGACACACATGAAAGCTGAATACCATAAAATATCTTTGGAAATGATGATGATATTTTTCATTCAAACTTATTCACAGCACAGAAGTGTGCATTGTTTCATCAGTTCTTGCATGAACATATTTTCATGTTGTTTCACCAAATTTTAAAATAATAAAAATATGGGGCAAGCATTTTACATTTTTGGTGTACATACACATAGATGTGGATATGGCCAAATTTGATGGCCAGTTTTGCACAGCAAAAACAAAGTGTACAAACACCCAGTTTGGGTATAAATTGTATTGGCGTATGTTGACACTGTACTTTGCCTTGCAATTACTAGACATACACAGTTGCATAGTTTTGGTGTGTGTTTGTATTGTCAGGACCCCAATAAGCGTTTTGGAGCCTCCCTTGGGGCATTATCTGGGGGCCGGGTGGGCATCACCTCCATGGGACTGACCAACCTGAAGAGTGCCATCACAATTGCGATCAGGTACTCGGCTGTACGAAGACAGTTTGGGCCTCACGACAATGAGGAGATTCCTGTGCTAGAATATCAGCTGCAGGTAAGCGTACCTGTCACACACGTCATCAGCTGCAGGTAAGCGTACCTGTCACACACATCATCAGCTGCAGGTAAGCGTACTAGTCACACACATCATCAGCTGCAGGTAAGCGTACCTGTCACACATGTCATCAGCTGCAGGTAAGCGTACTAGTCACACACATCATCAGCTGCAGGTAAGCGTACCTGTCGCACACATCATCAGCTGCAGGTAAGCGTACTAGTCACACACATCATCAGCTGCAGGTAAGCGTACCTGTCACACACATCATCAGCTGTAGGTAAGCGTACTAGTCACACACATCATCAGCTGCAGGTAAGCGTACCTGTCACACACGTCATCAGCTGTAGGTAAGCGTACTAGTCACACACATCATCAGCTGCAGGTAAGCGTACCTGTCACACACGTCATCAGCTGCAGGTAAGCGTACTAGTCACACACATCATCAGCTGCAGGTAAGCGTACCTGTCACACACATCATCAGCTGCAGGTAAGCGTACCTGTCATACACATCATCAGCTGCAGGTAAGCGTACTAGTCACACATGTCATCAGCTGCAGGTAAGCGTACTAGTCACACACATCAGCTGCAGGTAAGCGTACTAGTCACGTCACCACCTGCAGGTAAGCGTACTAGTCACACACATCATCAGCTGCAGGTAAGCGTACCTGTCACACACATCATCAGCTGCAGGTAAGCGTACTAGTCACACACATCATCAGCTGCAGGTAAGCGTACTAGTCACACACATCATCAGCTGCAGGTAAGCGTACCTGTCACACACATCATCAGCTGCAGGTAAGCGTACTAGTCACACACAACATCAGCTGCGGGTAAGCGTACCTGTCACACACGTCATCAGCTGCAGGTAAGCGTACTAGTCACACACATCATCAGCTGCAGGTAAGCGTACTAGTCACACACGTCATCAGCTGCAGGTAAGCGTACCTGTCACACGTCATCAGCTGCAGGTAAGCATACCTGTCACACACATCATCAGCTGCAGGTAAGCGTACTAGTCACACACGTCATCAGCTGCAGGTAAGCGTACTAATCACACACGTCATCAGCTGCAGGTAAGCGTACAAGTCACACACGTCATCAGCTGCAGGTAAGCGTACTAGTCACACACATCATCAGCTGCAGGTAAATGTACAAGTTACACATAGTACCATCTGCAGGTAAATGTACCAGTGACACATAGCATCAACACAGGGGCTTGTAAAAGTCTTCTGAATTTAGGTTATATTGATATTTAAATTAGGGAATTTATATTGAATTTTGATAGATTATATTCCTAGAGTTTTGTGGTGTGTGTTGTTAGCTCATATATCCACCTGTACAATGTCAGAGTGACCTTTCCCAGTGTGTTGTGTGGAAAGCGAAGATTTTGATGAAGGGAATGGTATTCGGAGTAGGTTTGCTCTGGAGATTGTGATTCTTGGTCGTTGTCGGATGTTATCTTAAGACTCCTCTGAGACTCCGCTAATTATAATCTGATGAAGAGCACATTAAAGGATGGCTGGTTATGAAATATATAATCTGCTTATACTTATCAATAGCGCAGCACAATCACCCAGAAGCCTCCCACCAATGCGGTCGCTGGGAGTTCAAGTCCAGCTCATGCTGGCTTCCTCTCCAGCCATAAGTGGGAAGGTCTGCCAGCAACCTGTGGATGGTCGTGGGTTTTCCCCGGGCTCTGCCCGGTTTCCTCCCACCATAATGCTGGCCGCCATCGTATAAGTGAAATACACTTGAGTACGGCGTAAAGCACCAATCAAATAAATAAATAGATATTCTTATCAAGTTTGTCAAGGATATCAGTATTCTAATGCTCTACAGATTATCAAAGTACCTGAAGTGAAGTAATACTATATGTTAAAAGTTCAGGTATCTTCTGAACAAGCGTCTGATCTAACGGGTTTGTTTACTACACCTTTTTCTAAGTAGATTGTTTAACTCTTAGGATGTGATATCAAGAAAGATTTCTGATAAACATATTTAGGTATGGAATGTGTATAAAAGGTGAACTTGATTCGTAATGAAATAGACAAATCCATCTGTGTGTCCTGTCTTTGTGTTCCTTTCTTAAGGGGTGCTTGTACCATAAGTATCTGAGCAACACTGATCCGAACCTGGAGGGTTAAATAGGGTATCTGTAAACTTGTCCCTGCTTCAGTACTAAAGAAAACGGATCCCAAAACGTTTACAAAATGTTGAAAAGAAATATTTGAAATTTTACATGAACTCAATTTGAACATCTGCAAAATCCCGAAAGTGACCTGTGCTTGGCACATCTTCTCTCCCTTGCACTGGTAAAGACTTGAGAAGACATGATGACAGTAAGTTTCATTGGTCTTCAAATTCTCACAAATATATTTGATCCACTCTTGGGGCCACACATTTGCTCTCTCTTTCACAATAGTGTAGCACAAGTGACTGTGATTGCATGCAGTCTGGCTGGTTCCTGTCCCCTGACATCAGATGGTGTTGATAAGATGAGTTCGGCAGAACAGCCCAAGCTTTATGACACTGTTTGACTTTGCGTGGCCTTGAAGTCACTTCAAAGCACGCAGACTTCTGCAGGTGTTCACAACTTCTTCTCCAGGTTTCGCTTTTGATAGTCTGAAGTTAGATTGATGGCTTAGTGCAGCAAAATAAAAGTTTTGTTTGCCACACATGAACATTTACCAGTTTATCAGTTTGCTATGCCCAAAATCCTCCAAAAATTTGACCAGTGAAGTATAACCACAGATGTAATTCAGGAACATAATTCGTAAGATTTTACAGCCTTAATTGTATTGTTCAAATAATGGGATCAGATAACATTTTTCTAAAATGTCAAAACAGGCACTGTGTCTGTGGTCGATTGTATCAAAGAAGTGGGGAAAATGTGTGTTTTTGTTTACAGCAAGACCATGGATATGTGTGTGACGCTTCGTGTGAAACTTTGTGGTATATATATATAAGCGACAGGGTGCTTCATCACATTTAATCTTGAGTTTCTCAGCTTCATTCTGATCATTCTAATGAACAATCCATCGAGAAATGTGGGCCTCTTCATTTTCTCATTGGCTGAATTTCACTTTTCTCGTAACTCGTAACAACGTCCACAAGGTTATTTAGACCAAGGCGAGAGTAATTTACTTAATGAACAGAACATCTAAATACACAATCATTTTCAAGGGGTGTCATGGTGTTTAAATGTATTTTTTTTTTTTCTTAACCTTTTGACTTCAAACTACATCATTTTTGAAACGTCATTATTCAGTCTGAAAAACGCAGCCACGTATTCCGTAAGCTATTTACGGCATGACCACTGTATCATGATTCAACAGTGAAAGATTGTTTAAAGTGGTGTCAAGACCAGCTTCGTGGACCTTGAGTTTCAGTCAGTCTAGATCAGTGGTGGTAGTTGTGAGCTTTTGGGCAGATCTCCACTCTCCTCTTCACCCTGTTTGTGTCTGGAGTAAAGTAAACGCTAAAAAAGCCTAAAGTAACGCTACATTTAATTGCAGTGCTCGCTGATTATCAATCTGCAGTGTCAAATAGGATACGTTTATATGGTATATGACTACGTTTTGTGTTGACATAGACAGTGATAATTCATTCAGTCAATGAAGGTGACCCGAGGCCCAGAAACCTGTGGATGGTTATGGGTTTACCCCGGGCTCTGCCTAGTTTCCTCCCACCATAATGCTGGCTGCGCGTCGTATAAGTGAAATATTTTGAGTACAGCGTAAGACACCAACCAAATCAGTTATTAAATAAATAAATCAGTCACTGATGGAAGATGACCAGTAAATACAAAGAAAAGAAATCATTTTCCTACTAAGGGTAGTGATTTGTATGTGGAAAAACTGACTGGTAAGGAGGGCAAACAGCGAAAGCAGGGGAATTTGTGAATTCTCTGTCCAGGCCTGGGTTTGAAGCCCTACATCAGCTGAAAGGCAAGCACCTTACAGTCTGAAGATAAAGATGTTTATGTATTGTTTATTATCTTGTGTTTTCAGCAATGGCGACTGTTCCCCTACATTGCAGTGATGTACGTATTTGAACATTTTTGTAAAACCTTTTTCATGGATTATGTGTCCATCCGAGTGGGAACAGTCATGGGAGACAACAGCCAAAGACAGGTAAGAGTCATGGCCCTTTGCAGGAATTCTTCAACTGCCAGATTCACTTGGCCACACACTACAATTAATTTCCAATTTATTTACATGTTAACATGTGGCCTCACAGCACTGTGAAGAAATTTGTAAGCCCTAAACCCTCCGGGCCTTACAGTTCTTGTCCCCTGAGAAAATTCCAGTCAAATTCCTGATAGGGCTTGACTGATGAAATTTTTTGCGAATTTGACAAACAGTGAACTCTGATTTATCACTAGTTTTGCCTAGTGTGCATCTGCCTCCATTTTCTGATAAACACACAAATTTATACCTGGAATGAAACTTTCAAGTATGTCGTACAAAATGATACCACCCAACGAGCAGAAAAAAATGAAAAAGGGGAAGCAAAAGAAAATACCTCTATTAATAGAAAGGAACTAGCTTTGTCCTTCCCGACCCAGAAGCATTAATTGTGGTGTGTAGCCACTTACATTGTTTTAAGGACTATCACAGGTGGAGAAAATGAGTGTGTGGCTGGACTTGTGCATTTCAGTAGCCAACTTGGTACGATCTTTAGACCTATACTTTATGGTGGATCCTGCTTTTGGAATTACATCTGTGAATTTGTTCATAAGCAACAAATCTGCAAAGGAGTATCTTTTATAATAGGGACTGACATATCAGCTGGGCAATATTTCCTTCGAATAAATGCCTGATTAATAATGCTGTGAATTACAAAGAATTACAAAACTGGGCAGGAAATTCATTTTGATTCAGGAGTTCAGATTCAGCAGTGTTAACCACTTACATGTTTGATTTTGGTCACGTAAGTGAAATATTGTTGGACACAGCATAGAAAGACTGTTTATAAAGTACAAAGTATATGCGTAAATAAAATGGTAATCATATGAAAAGAAAATAACAAACCTCGTTGAAGGGTTAGACCAAAGTGCCCCTCACCAATGTGGTTGCTGTGAGTTCAAGTCCAGCTCATGCTGGCTTCCTCTCTGGCGGTACATGGTAAGATCCGCCAGCAACTGGCAGATAGTCATGAGTTTCCCCCTCACTCTGCCTGGCTTCCTCACACCATAATGCTGGCTGCTGTATTAGTGAAATATGCCTAAATAAAATGGTAATCATATGAGTACAGTGTAAAACACGAATCAAATAAATAAATAAGTCAAATCTCTTTGTGGCCCTTCTCTAGGCTGACTTGGGCAGAGAGGTGCATGCGCTATCTTGCGTTAGCAAACCACTGTCAGGGTGGCTGGTCAGGGATGCTATACAGGAGTGCCGGGAAGCCTGTGGAGGACATGGATATTTCAAAGGTACATGGAATAAGATTGGTTCTTGGCCGTGGGATTATGACACTTGTCTTTCAATTGCTAGGTTACTCTAGATGTGGGTTCAATCCTGACCATAGTCACTCTCCCTTTTGCTTTTTTTGACACTCATCTTGTTAGCTTGTCGTCCACCATCTTATAAGTGAAGAGGTATGACGTACATAATGATAAACAGCAATGGATAAATCAATAAACTAAAGGTGAGACCTAAAGTACAATAAGAAGAGGCAAATTCAGGTTTCTGTTATGAAATCAGTGTCATAGACAAGGTTTTTCTGTGTCCTTCAATGCAAGAAAGATGCCAAAAAGAAGAAAAGAAAGCATTGAAAAAATTAGAAAAACAAAACCTGCACTAAATCATTATTCATCAGTTCAGTAACTTCAAGTTTTTTAGGTGTAGGATAAAATAACTAAGAAATACTCCAGATTGACTCTGGGTTTTGCATCAGTAGTTCAGAACTCGTATTCATAATACACAGAATGCAAGATCTCTAGGGAGTGAAGCTGGCTAGTTCAAAGGTTACAGAACAGACTGCAAATTTATATTATCCCAAGGGGGGGAGGGGTCGCATGCTAGTGCAGCATAATGACCCCGGTACCTCTCAGCACTGGAATTGATGTGAGTTCAAGCCCAGCTTATGCTTGCTTCCTCTCTGGTTATTCATGGGAAGATCTGCCAGGTATCTGCAGATGGTCATGGGATTCCCTGGGCTTGGCCTGGTTTTCTCCAACCATAATGCTGGCCTTCGTTATGTTTGTGAAATATTCTTGAGTATGGCATAAAACACCAAACAAGTAAACCAATGAACAAATACAGCATGCTAACTAATTCAAGTATCTCCCTTTACAGTAAACCGCCTGGGTGACCTGAGAAATGACCATGACCCGAACAACACTTATGAGGGCGACAACAATGTCATACAACAGCAAACCAGCAACTACCTCCTGGGAATGTTTGAGAACTTTGTCACCAAAGGTACAGTCAGTTTTGCACAATCTTAGTACATCAGACCAGCAACAACCTCCTCAGAATGTTTGGGAACTTAGTCATCAAAGGTACAGTCAGTTTTGCACAATCTTAGTACATCAGACCAGCAACAACCTCCTCATAATGTTTGGGAACTTAGTCATCAAAGGTACAGTCAGTTTTGGACAATCTTAATACATCAGACCAGCAACAACCTCCTCATAATGTTTGAGAACTTAGTCATCAAAGGTACAGTCAGTTTTGCACAATCTTAGTACATCAAACCAGCAACAACCTCCTGGGAATGTTTGGGAACTTAGTCACCAAAGGTATAGTCAGTTTTGGACAATCTTAATACGTCAAACCAGCAACAACCTCCTCATAATGTTTGAGAACTTAGTCATCAAAGGTACAGTCAGTTTTGCACAATCTTAGTACATCAGACCAGCAACAACCGCCTCAGAATGTTTTGGGACTTTGTCACCAAAGGTACTGTCAGTTTTGCACAATCTTAACACATCAAAGAAGCAACAACCTTCTGAGAATGTTTTGGAACTTTGTCACCAAAGGTACAGTCAGTTTTGTACAATCTTAGTACATCAAACCAGCAATAGCCTCCTGGGAATGTTTGGGAACTTAGTCACCAAAGGTACTGTCAGTTTTGGACAATCTTAATACATCAAACCAGCAACAACCTTCTCAGAATGTTTTGGAACTTTGTCACCAAAGGTACAGTTGGATTTACACAATCTTACTACATCAGACCACCAACTACCTCCTCAGAATGATTGAGAACTTTGTCACTTTGGTACAGTTTAGTATTTGCACTCATGCAACAAACTCCCACTTCCTGGAAGTATTTGAAAACTTTGTCACCAAAAAGGCACAGTTAGTTTTGTACAGATTTGCAACACTAATAACAAACCAGCAACTGCCTGTTGGGAATGTTTCTTCACCATAGACATATTTATTGGCTGGAACAAACAGTGCTGCTGGTGGTGCCTTGGTGACAGTAACGGGTTGATGATGCTCTCTCCCTCACTGCTGGTGGTACCTTGTTGACAGTAACGGGTTGATGATGCTCTCTCCCGCACTGCCGGTGGTGCCTTGGTGACAGTAACGGGTTGATGATGCTCTCTCCCCCACTGCTGGTGGTACCTTGTTGACAGTAACGGGTTGATGATGCTCTCTTGGCCTTTGGCACAGTCTGTCACTCGTTGAAGACCACTTGACTTTCAGCAGTGTGGGCCACTTTGTCAGATATCCAACCGTTTACATGACACAAGGTGTAACATCATAGGTTTTTGGTATCTTTGCCCAATCGGTACATATAAGTTTTGCATGTCACATTGATGATGTGCAATATTTTCATCCGTTGCTGCTTTCATTCAACAGTTTTTCTAGATTTTTCTTGATTTTTCAAAGAAATGTTGTTTGAGATTCATTTTACAACCACCCAAATTAAGCTGGAAAACTTCCTTGACCCGTACTTGTTTCTTGTTTTTTTTTTTTTTATATGCTCGTGTATGTACGGCTCTGTGAGTTATAATGATTTGTTACTGATTGTGTTTCAGGAGAGCCCATGTCCTCTCCACTGGAAACCATCAACTTCATAGGTGACTACAAGAGTCTCCTCAATGAGAAGTTCTTTGCCAAGTCCATTAGTGACTGCAAAAATCCTAAAGGTTGGTACTCTGTGCTCACTAAAAAAAATCCTTTTGTAATATTTGTAACTTTCTACATGTCTCTTTGGCGTTGATGTAATAAGATTGATTCAAAAACGTAGTGGATGCTGATTGAATGACAATGACGGTAGAAAATACTATCATAAGCCTGATGTGTTTTGTTCAACGCTGAGGGCCCTTATGGATTATTCAGTTCATTAATTAAAGCGCTTTATTCAGTTGGAAACCAGCTTGAAATGTGCTCAGTATGACCTAAAATTTCGTCCCCAAAAGTACATTTTTAGAGGCAGATTAATGTTATAAAGTTTTATTGTTGGTACGGAAACTTACATGTTTTCGGCTCCATATCGTCCTACCTTTCAAACAGATCTTAAAACACCTTTCTAATATTGATAGAACTCTCTGCATCCAGGAAAAAGGCAACGTGGTCATGGTCGAAATTTTAGGTCATTTAGGGTAGTTGTCACAAATAGTCCTGCGGTTTTATGTCAAGATATTTTTTCAAGCACTATTGTAAGAGCTGTAGTTTACTCCAGGCATTTGAGCTTCCCCCACCCATTATGTACGGGACACTTTTTTTCAGTTCAACAGTAAACACCCATCAAAGTATAACTTTTTTGAAAATGTCTGCAGTTCCAGTTCACATTGTTTTGTATCAATCAGCATATTTTACATTCATTTCAATGTTGAGGTTCAGAAAACCACTAAAAATCATCTATTTGTTTCACAGTCTCCTGAAAATCTGACTTCAAGTGAAAGACAGTGCGTGTTCAAAGTGAATTTTGCCATTATATCCAACCAGACACGTTGTGTATCGCTAGTCGTTTATGACTCCTTTTTCTGCCTTGATCAATCGACTAGGGGAATCCATTCCAGCCGACAATTGAAAAGCTGTCATCGGTATCCAATCAGATACTTGCCTGCTTGGTTTGGCATAGAATTTATGCACGTAGTAAATTTCAAACTAGTCAATCAAATACATTGAAAACTCGAACACATGGCGGGCGAACATTACAAGTTGACTGAGCAATGTACCTATTCTCTAGCATGGGTATCGTACATAAAACATTTCGGAGCACAAGTTTATGTCGGTTTTGTACCCATCCTTACAGGTGTGGACAGTTCTTGTATTTCTAAGATTTTAACTGTCCTCAGCTGGGTGCACAGACATGTGTGGGGGAACTTCTGTTTGATTGGATAATATATTTACATTATCTACATGGAGGCTGACATCTGAGCTCCTTGGCCCACGATGAAATGCAGCCATTCTCTGTGGGCTGTGATGAAATTCTTCCAAGCACAGAACATTTGTCACCAGAGAATGTTGTAAGCTGCTAGGGTTGTAGTTGAAACTTAGGTATATATGTAAATTTATAACATGGAATTATCAAGAAACTTTCTCCCGCCACAACACAATGATCTGAAAATACTTTACAGTGATGTTCACACATGTACTTGTTGTTATTAAAGTATATAACATCCTGTCCATATATTATTACATGTTGCATTGACAGTCAACTCAGAACATTTACGTCACAGCTTATAAACAGCTGATATCACCTAGGTCAGTCTCTCATAAGCTTGAAAGCATGGGTGCCTTCAGATCCTCAGTCGACAGCAAAATACTCCACACTTCAAATGAAGACAATTCAGCAAAGAATTCATACAAATTCAGACAGGTTTTCACATTCAGGAGAGAATTTTGTTACCTTGTTAATGAACAGTGCCTCAGTCATGAGCTGTCTTTTACTTCAAACAATAATAATGTAAAGTGATTTTGTCAAAATTTTGTTTGTAGTTTCCTGTAGTGTGTAAACCTCAAATAAAGATGCACAAGCATAATGTTTTGCATATTAAATTATTTCCTGTACTGAGACTGTTCATATATTTTCTTTAAATCATTCAGTTTTTAGAAAGTTTGAGAATCAGCTTGGGCCATGCATCTGTTTTGCATGTTTAGCAACTGATATAAATTCCCTACATTTCCATGTTGGTTTCTGTCTTCAGTGGCTCTGGATGCCTACAAGTGGCTAGTGTGTCAGTTGATGAGGGACAGCTATGACAAGCTCAAGCAGGAACTGGGGGCGGGGAAAGACCAGTTCACAGCAAGAAATAACTGCCAAGCCTACTACAGCCGAAGCCTCTCTCTGGCCTACATGGAGGTATGCCGTCATGCAAGTTTATTTTACAGGGTAGGGCCTGGAGATGAAGGGAGTGTTGCCAGAGTTGATTCTAAGGCCTACAGGGGTTTTTCTAGCAACTTTCTTGTTGTAACCAGTATGAGAACTATCAGTGCCTTTTAAAATTAAGTTTTAGACAAATTTTGTATTGAGTTCTCATGAAGTATAAATTTGAGTTTTTTTATAAATTGGTGATTTTGAACTGATTCGTTCAGAGTGAGCTAGTTTCTAAAGAGAAACTGGCTAGAAAAACCCGTGGACGTACATTCAGAGAATTTTACTGTTGATGTTTGGGGAGGGCAGATGATACATAACGCAGTAAATCTGATTTATTTGGTTTGATTTGATGACTGTACTTTATTGTTGATGTTTGGGGAATGTGGACAACACACACATGACATTAAAGCTTGCTCCAGCCCACCCCGTGGACAAAAAGATAGAGGGAGTGTTGCTAAAGTTTATTGTATAAAGCTGTGCCCTACATTCAGCGACTTTACTATGGATGATTTGGGAAGGTGAGAATAGGGGGCTTGTCTTTCAACTGCCAAGGCACACGACTTGCAAAAGGTGGTTCAATCTGTTTAATACCCGTGGACAGGGAATCCGTCCGGAGCGTCTGCGTGAGAACTGGGAGAATGTTGCTAAAACTGAGTTTAAGCCATTGATATTAAAGGCTTGCATTATTGATGCTTAATAAGGAGGCTGATGCTGGCAGAGTGGTTAAGGTGCTTACATTTTAACTGCTGTGAAACTTTGGTTCTTTTGCCTCGCCTGATCTAAGGCCTTGATGATAATAATCTGTCTACAGTGCCTTTAAGGCTGTTTACGTATAAAAAGTGTTGTACAAAAGTTTGTTGTAAGACAGGGCTTATTTTCATCATTTTTTACCAGAAACTAATTATCTTTGCTGGAATCCACTAGAATCCCATCCAAATCGAGTATCACAAGAATTTGATCCAATTAAAGATTTGAAAGTATATGAAAAATATGTTATATATTCATAACCCTTATGATCTGAAACAATACATTTTTTATGATAGTTAAACAATTAATTTGAGTTTGACTTTTTTTTTTCGGGATTCCATTAGATTTTGTTTATGCAAGTCATGATGTGAATCTGATTCCCAGTTTCCTGTTGAAGGTAAAAGTCCTGTAAGACACCTATGACCAATTTACACCTTTCACCGATATGTGGTCTGTGGGGAAAATGTGAATGTTACACATGGGAAAGCTTGTCAGTTACTCACTAAAAACCAGTGGTTTTCTCCAAGCAGTCCATTTTCCTTCATCCTTGAAACTGCCTGGTTTGAATGTTTCTCTCTCTGTTCTCAGCACACAATTCTGGATAGGTTCTGTAACCTTTTGAGTGGACAGTATGAGGACTCTGTTCCCAGTGACCTCTACCCTGTTTTGGAGAAACTTTGTGCCTTATATGGAATGTGGAGCTTAGAGAAGCACCTGGCCACTTTGTATCAGGGTAAGTTAGATTTGGTAACTGTTTATGGAATGCTGCACATCTGTATTACCTAAAATTCTACCCGTAACAAAGTTAATCATTTTAAGTGATCCAGAGGCTTCTGTTGATATAGGATAGGTGTTTTGAGGGTTGTTTCAAAGGTACACTATAGTATTAAGTCCTATTCGGGAAGATTTCAGCACCAAAAGTAATATTTTATGATCTTAATGCTGTCCTTGCAAATTTCTTTGTTGGGCTTATATTAGCCTAATGAGGAAAATAGGGTTGGTCAATAGGGATTTCCTTTTTTTTTTTTTCTTTAATTCTGCCAGAATCCAAAAATAAGAGATGTGAAAGAAAATAACATGGAGAGAAGCCCCCCCCCCCCTCCAAAAAATGGTAGAAAAGAGTTAGGGAAGGGCCCTTACTTAGGAGGTTGTCTGGGTTAGACTCAGTGAACATGTTTTTAATGATAGCCTTATCTGAGTTTCTTGAGGCTGAAAAGGTTCCCTATTACAAATCCAATTGAAAATTTCATTTTGTTATTGGATTCAATGAGTCTTAAATTTTAAGTGTTGGCTTTCCCATAAAATGCAAAATATTGTATTGGTTAGGAGGCTATGCTGTGGGCCGTCAGCCAGCTGAGTATATCAGAGGCGCAATCCTGGAGTTGTGCCAGGAACTCAAGCCAGACGCTGTTGCCCTCGTGGACGCCATGGCTCCGCCGGATTTCATCCTTGGCTCTCCGATTGGACACTCAAATGGCCAGGTAACATGAATTTCTCATCACAGATTTTGCATACAGCCCCTCCTGCAGGCTTTTAGTGGCCAGATTCATATCATTTGGGCTATGTGGAATGAACATCGCTGAACATTTACTGGGCTTCCCCTACAATGACTAGGTAATATGAATATTGACCCATCATATACAAAAGTAGCCAGGGGACAATAATAATCCATCATACAACACAGCACTGGCCAAGTAACATGAATAGCATAAGAATTTTAGCACATTTAATTGATGGGTTGTGTCTCTTCGAATGTAAGAAAGTGCCATGTTTTTTTACTTGCAAAGATGACAAAAAGAAATATGATAAATCATGTCAAAGTGAATTAAAATAATTTATATTCACCATGTTCATCGAAAGATATTCAAGAAACCAAATGGTTGCTGAATAGATTATCCAACTCAAAAGAGGAGGACCTGGCACCTGTGCAGAGTGACATCCTGCTTTTCTCCTTTGTAGATTTACAAGAACTTGTATGGAGCCATGCTTCAGGGATCCAAGGTTTTGGAGCGTCCGGATTGGTGGAGAGAGTTTCTGGACAAACCTGTGATTGGCTCTTTGAAAGCTGTGTCCAAGTTGTAACCTTGGCAGCCACAAATAGAATCATTCCATTAGTCTAAAAGGAGAACATGATTGGTTGACTGCACAGTTAAAAATGACATGACAGGAAAGAGATTCTTATGGACTGCTGTTTGTTGGTAAAGGACATTTCCATAAAGAAACTAACAACATTCGAAATGTTGTTGAGCAGTAATAAATAGATGTTCTACATCCAGAGGAATCTTTTCCCTGTCCAGTTCTTTCCAATTTGTAAATGCCGCTTAAAGATATCTTTTGCATATCTTTAATTTTTTGAAAAACTTGAAGAGAAATGTAATAATTTGCTTGCAGCTTTGCTAATACATGGACATCTGCTAATGCATGTACATCTGTCCCAATATTAGAAGAATTAGGGTATGTGGGCCGAAAAATGTTTTCCTCATGGCTGATAAAACCGCAGACTTACTGTAAACTACATGTAGATGAATGTTTGTTTTGAAGCATAGATGTTATTCTGAACACTGACATACATATGTATGCAGCAGTGCTTTTTACAGGGCAAAGAACCCACAGAAATGAAGTTATGGTGTGTGAAAAGACCATGGAAAACCCTGAAAATACATTCACAATTTTTTTTTCCACCAAATTAAATGCAGCCCAATGTTTTGATTGTATGGTGGGGTTTATGGATCATTTTGATGATGTGTCAACACTGGTCTTTTTACTCATCATAACTTCATTTTTTTGCAGGTTCATTCCCTATTAATGAAACTGTAATTGGTAGTATCTGAAGTACTGCTTTACTACAGTTGATGAAAAATGCTTCATTCTACGCTGGAACATTACAAACAGGAAGAGTACATGATAGTCTTGTCTTGAGGTATTTAATATACACTGAACTAATTTGTGAAATACCGTAATAGTGCAGAAGAAATGGCCAGAAGCTTGGTATAGTTTTATTCAGGCCAGCATTTCCTAAACACACGGGTGATTAATAATTTATAAAATAATTTGTTCTTCATCAAACAGTGTGCAAAGAGAGTTTTAAAACATGACGTGTTTTCATGCCTTTAATATTAGACAGCTGGATTCAGTGTCCAGAAATCGTTAGTTGACACATGCACTTGAAATATTGCATTAATTTTATCTGTTTTTCTTTTTTATGGTTTTAGACTGCCAATGTGTGATGAATGTCAGAAGATATTATTATTAATGAAGTGTTATTCTTATTCTCATTAAATTTTCATATTAAACCCGATTGATGGAGATGTATATGTGCTGATAAACCTTTGAGACCTCACATAAACAAGAACAAATATTTCATATGAATCTTCACCACAGTGTAATCATTAAAATAGAGTAAAGGTAACTCTGAGTATTGAAGTCTATAGTCAGTCTATATTTCAGTCACTGTGTGTGACACCGTCAGGAATGTATTTATTCATAAGATTTTTGTGTTTTACGCCTTACTGAAGAACATTTCACTGATACAACAGAGGCAGTGATTATAGTGGGAGGCACCTGGCTCATTAGGCACACTAACCCTTGAGCCATGCAGGCCCCCACATCAGGATTGTTAGCGCAGAACAGGAAATCGTGCGAATATATCATTATTCATCACATCACAAGTTGTCAAGAGGCTTAAGATATGTGGCTAAACTAAGTTCACACCTTCCTGCTTATCACACAAATACATTGACTGAAATGAAGACCGAGTGATGGCCTCAACATTCCGCGTTACCTTTTAGTGTTTTGATGTTATAAAAAATTGATCTGTGGAAGAACCAGATTGTTACGTGAATCATGCTTTATTTGGGTAGGGTATTTATTATCTTAATTCACGATTTGTCATTTCCTGTGTATTTGGAACAATAAAATGAGCAATATGCGGCGTGAAGACGTGAATAAACGGTGGGAGGCATTGTAAAAGTGATTTCAATCTGAAACATCATGTGTTATTTTTTATGAATTATAATGAAGAAAAAATTATATCAAAGACTTCAACTTTTGCAAGTGTCTTTGTTTTATTTGTTTTTCTTTTTGTTTTTTCAGCTGATACAGGAATAAACCTGATATATTTTTTTATGATTTCCTGGATTTCATCAAAATTTGAGTAAAGCTGGGGATATTTGCGGCTTTAAATTCCATGACATTTGGAAGTTTGTGTATTCATAGAATACTTTAGTTGGGGTTTATCAGGTTTGGCAAAACTGATGTGTGACTCAGACTTACATCAGACCTCAGTTGACCAATGGGGTTATATCCTAGTCCTCAGCTCTTGCTGCTTTGGCTGCAGCTTTAAGTCAGGAGGTTTTTGAGGTACCTGATGAAGGCAGGTGAACCACTCAAGGATCTCTGGTTTCCTCCTCCTCTTATACGTCTCACCACAGAAAAAGTGAAAAACTCTTCATTTAGTGAAAGGCTAATCACCTCTGAATCAGCTTTTTCATGGATGCCAGAACATCAAGGATTAAACGGACAGTTTTCATGAATACTGCTCCGGCGATTAAATTTCAATGACATTTTTTTCTTCTTGCTGTTTTATGCAATGTTGATGTGGATTTAGGTTCCTGTTTCCCCCAGTTATAAAAGTAAGGACTCTCACAGCACAAGGATTTACGGAGGGAGAAAGCTAGAGAAAAGATAGTAACCAGGGTTACATGGGGGCCTTGGAAACCTTGAAAAGCTGGGAATTTGGAAGTAGCCAGTTTCATTTTTGTGCCTGGGCCTTGAAATTAGATTTGTTTTCTGACATCTGTCATACAAATGATACAAAGCAGCTCAGTATGATGTTTTGTGTACATGTCCAGCTAGAAAAATTAAGGTCACTTCTACATAGTTTTATATCTATACAGTGAATGAACTGAAATTTTGTCCAGAAAAGTGTGTCTTTAGAGCCAAATACATGTCATAACATGTACAGTTCTGGAGATGAAACTCACCTTTTTTCCAGCAAAATATCATCCAACCTTCGAAACCGTGCTCAAAATTACTCTCTAAAATCAGCAGGACACTCAGAATGAAGAAAAATAAGCAATGTAGTCAATGTAGAAATTGTAGGTCATTTGGGATATCTGTACATTCAGAAAATTTATTCCAAATATCCTGGAAAATGTGATTATTGGGCCTGGAAATCAGAAATCTATCAAGTGTACGAACACCGCTGTACATGCAGTGAACCTTTAAGGTTTGTTAAAATTAGGGAGAACACCACTCAGACTCAAGAAAAATGAGTGTCAATTAGTTTGTGATGTTACAATGCCACTGGCAAGATCTGAAACAATTGGGAATATTTCTTGCCCAAAATAATTTGTGTCAGAGATGTGAGGTCTGTTGGTCACTCCTGAATTTACGATGACGTTTTGTGGGCAAACTGGTAATGCATTACTCATACAGTGCCGGAGAACAATAGTCAAGTCAGCTTGGGACCGAATCGCCATTGTGCAGAAAAAGGTATCCCATTGTGTTGAATAAGATAATATTTCAAAGAAGGTGTACATGACATGAGAAACAAAATTGTACTAGAGGTATAGTGCTGGTCTAAGTTAATCAAATATAATTGGCTATGGGACTGACTTTCGGGTGGAGATAACATTTCGGCACTTTACAACTCACTCCAATACATTGAGTAAACACATCTGACAAAATTGCCAATCAGCTTGTGGTACAGCGAGAGACAAATCAAAGGTTGTTGGATTTTGATCAGTCATCCAGTGGTGCAATCTGCAAAACGACATGGGAGAGCTTTTAAAATTTAGCTTGTCCTTGACTGTGTTGTAGTCTAAAGAAAGTATCAACCTTCTTTACTACCTTTTACTTTGCCAATTCCTCTGACGAACCTATGAAGAGGTAAACAACAATATATGAAAGACAAACATGGGCATTCACTTTAAAAGAATAAACAGGTTTTCTGTGTTTACAGCATTTAATGAATTCTGATAATAATGGATGTGATGGTTTGATATTTTCCACAAAATCAGAATCATACATGAACCTGAGTCACCACTTTTTCTTCACGCATTCATTTTCTTTTTTTATAATGCCAATACAGACTGATGTCGGCTGGAACAGTCATTACATCTCTTCATAACTTTGATTGTTGTTTTAATCCCATGTTCAAGATTTTTTCACATACACAATGTACAAAGTCATTAATGGGAATCAAAGAACCGAAGTACCCGGAATAAACCATCGACCTTTGGCAACTTATTGACGAACTTTCTCACACTAAACATACAGATATGCACACGGTACTAGTTGAAGATGACTGGTTGAACCGACATGTGAGCATTGTCGACAGCTTGTTGTCAGTACAGCCCCATAAGTAGGAAGCGAGAGTGGGACAGTCTGCCTGTCCAAACCCGGCTTTGAACCAGCTCTTCTTGTGTCCTAGTGACTGAACATCCGTCATGTCCATCTTTCCCCAAAAAAGGAAAATACACACACACAAAGATAAAATAAAATAAATTAAAACATACAAGCAACAATTTATTACTATGTAACTGGTTTTTATTGAACCTAGAACAACCGGAGCAGTATTCTGAAATCTTCTAAGGGTTCTGATCTCAGAGATTTTAGTTCATGTACAGTGTTTACTTCCAGCTCATATAACTGTACTCGGGATGTTTATAGTTTACATGTAGATTTGATATCGTCATTTATTAGTGTTTTCATGTCATTTTACATGTACCATACACATGATTTTTTGTTACAGGGAAACAATGCTTCCTTAATTAAGACATTTCTCAGAATCTTTTTGAAAACAAACCTTTTTTTTTTCTTGTCAAGCTGGGTGGTGCAGCGGGGTGGGGGTGATATGGTTCAAGGCATTCAATTCACACACTGAACTGACAAACAATTGTACATGCTCTGTACATAATCACAAAACTTCCTCAATATTCACAGCTGTAACTAAAGCATTCTGTCCTGTTATCAAGCTAGAATTACCTTGGCAGGCCTAGACATTTGTTGATATAATATTACGGTAAACTAGGCAGAACACAGCATGTCAACTTTTTGAACGTATGCGTAAAATATCATTAACATGGCTGTGTGTGGCGTAAAATAGAGACCAAAAACTCATTGGTGCTTCTAACTTTAATTCTAGGTAATAAATATTTTGCCACCTACAAGTGTATGGAGGTAACGCCTAAAATTTTTCCAAATTACAACCATATTTACACTCACACCCACCTGGAGCTGACAGCCAAGATGTCTATGAGTATGAACAGACACTTTTTCGACGGCCCTAGACAGTGTATTGAGGACAGCTTGGGAAATACAGAGGTGTTTAAGGCAGGCTTATGGAAGATTGTATGTGTTATTACAGCCCTACAGAGCTAATTCAACAGCCAAAATTAATCATGTGATTAATAAGAAAATGAAAGTTCGTGAGACTGCACAATTAAGATTGATTCTTTTGGTGTGTAGCATATGGAGACCACACAATTATTGTGTCATTAAAAAGTTTCACATCAGAAGTACTGAAACCACAAAAAAAAATTAAAAGACAAAACAACATGAAAGAACTTTAAAGGTTGCGTAAGTTTCTTTTACCTGACAAGAATAAAAAAATTTAAAGATCTTCCCATATATGTCCAGAGAGGAAGCCAGCATGAGCTGGGCTTAAACTCACAGCGGCCATTTTAGGTGAGAGGCAACTGGGTAATGACACCAAGCTGGCACGCCAACTCCCTACATTAATATGTAGAGAACTTCACAATAAGCTGAGTTGTGCTCTATGCCCTTACAGTGTAGAGAACTTCACAATAAGCTGAGTTGTTGTGCTCTATGCCCTTACAGTGTAGAGAACTTCACAATAAGCAGGGTTCATAGTGCTTCATGCCCGTAAATTGCAGAGAACTTTACAATAAGCCTGGTTTGTGGTGCTCCATGCCCTTAACATGAAGAGCCTGGTTTGTAGTTGGTAAGGTAGCCCTTAACATGTAGTTACCTTCGCCCTGTTCCACTGGGCAATCATGAACTAAATTCATTGCAACCACCACACCAACACAAGTTTAACAAAGACATGTTGCTATGCTGGTTGCTCTCATTTCTCTATTTTTTAGAACAGATGTTAACATTTCTTTCCCGGTTTTCTCAGAAAAGTAAAGGTATACACATAAATCTATTGTTTATGACATGGACTAACCATGTGAAAACACAGAAACTGTGCATATGTATTTTTGTCGCAGTTACAGGTATAACGGCTAAAGAAGCAGACCATATGCCTTGGATGAGAAGGAGCTGGGTAAAGTCAACTTGGAACACAAAAGTTCTGTTTATTTACTTCATTTATTTATTTGTTTGGTGTTTTACTTTGTACTCAAGAGTATTTCACCTATACAACGGTAACCATTATAATGGTGGGAGGAAACCGAGTAAGTTTGTGGTATAAGATCTAGTCCATATGTGTATTTCCAAGATGACTTTTTACCTCTGCATCCCAGAACAGGTATTTCACGATATATTTTTTTTTTATTTATATCGTGCAATGATCAATGAAGAAATAAAGCCATGAGGCATCACCTTTTCACATACAAATTCAAAGTGCACCCTGTTGTATGCCAATTCAGAAAAATAACTTGCATACAACATTCAGCGTTTTCTCCCAGTATCATCATCAAAGTAACCAGACTTAATTTACTTCGTCTTACATCATTTCAGGTCTCAATTTCCATAAAAAAAAATTCATATGCACTCAAATTGTGCTTTTAAGTACAAGATAATAATTGATTATTAAATAAAAAATTCAGCATACAGTATATACCTGCAGTAAAAAATAATAAAGCATTAATACACATTATTTAACCAAAATTTGCTAATGTAAGTACATGTATATTTTAAAAAAAAAAAAAGAAAAAAGAATTACAATGCACATGTAACCTGTACAGGGAAAAACGCTGAGTAAACAAGAAACCTGTAACTATTCAATAAAATCACATGTAAAAAAGTAGCTGCAGTAGTGTATATAAAACACAAATAACTACAAATAACAACTTGCATGTATTAAAAAATAATAATAATGATAATAATAATAATAATACCTGCAACCATATACCTGGTGCAAAGTGCATGTACATATTTATTCCAATTTACAAGACAGGTTGCGTTATGCCATTGGGCGTGTCCAATCCATGATCAGTACAACTTGCTCGTGACTTCAGGGACTTAGACAAGACATACCTACATGCAATTAAAATTCAGCATGCCTTGTCAGATTTTTAAAGCTTTCTTTCATATCTCTGACAGTTATTTCTAGTCTGCAACAATAGTGAACACCATGTACGATTGAATTTCCACAAGTGTACTTCAGTGAATTATTCTGATAAAATCCTTTGCACTACAATTCGTATACATGTACGTCCCTGTGTTCAACTTCGAAACAAGACGAGACACCAATGCACAAAAAAAATAACAGTAAACATGGTGTTATACCCCAAAATATACACCTCAACATTGTACAACTAAAGCTTTATCCCATTCTTAAAAAAAAAAGGAGAAACCAAAACAATAGGTACATGAAATACACTACCAAAAGAGTTGATTAAATAATCTGTGTCTTTGTACATGAATTTCCTATGGACAACCATGACATTTTACACCAGGACTGTCACATAGCTGAACACAGGAGCAGAGCTGACCAGTTCCAGGTTTATACACATTTGTACATATCATTTTGTCTGTTTAGGCATTTGAATGCATACATATATTGTGTCAAAATGACTTTAGTTCATTAAATATGTTTAATATCATCAGTAAGTTAGTCATATAGGCCTACATTAATTTTACCCATGTAAACTACAAGTATTTCTGAAATAAACCAAAACATTTTAATGCCTTCATCTTGCTTTTTTTCAAATGAGACCTCTCTGTAAACCAGCTAAAAAAAACCCAGAACATTTCCTACATCTCCTGACTGATATTTGGTTTCATTGCAAATTACTCATGAGACATGATTACAGGTTGTGTTCTCCACGATGATATTCAGATGAAAATAATTTTTTATTTGCTTTCAAAAAATATTTCATCTTTTTCAGAAGTAAAGGAAACTCTAACATGAAATATGTCAGATTAAAAGCTATCCAGGGAAACAGCTCCATTTATCTCTTAAAATTTTTCTGACGGAGTAAAATGCTTTGGTGGTTCAGCGGAAACCAGTGGGTATAAATGACATCATATCCTTACTTTTGTTTAAAGTAGTTTGTTTCCTCGTCCACTTGGCAAAACATTACTTTAACAGCTGCTTGTGCATTTTGAACTGTTACCATAACAGCATTTGGGTCTTCAGCTAATGTAGACACTCCACGGTAAAGTCAGGAGCTAACAAGCTTAAAAGACAATCACAAAATGGAGTTCTCACCCATAAAGTTACAGATTTGGTCAAAAAAGTTTCAAACCACAAACTGAACATCCCATTTGCTCCGAGCAGGTTCAATACACTGACTAACTCACATGGCGAGATAAGAGATCCCAGGGCATTTGTTGCTGCTATATTTATTTAGGCCATCACAAGAGGAAACATCCTCACACTGCAAAGTTATATCTGTACAGGGTATAGACATGCATTGTTAGACCCCTAAACCCAGCCACATCCCCAATTTTGCTTTGGGTTACTTCAAGGTCAACTTTTCTATTCAATTAGCAAAATGGTAGAGGTCTCCTGCATGTAAAATTTTATCAGAGGGTGAAGGTCAGGGGTCAACATCATTTTCAATGCTTTTGGTCACTGCAAACATGGACCCATTTAGTAACACAATACATACTAGGAAACATTGCTTTTCAACACCCAGGAGCAGTCTTAAAGTAAACTCAATGACCTTGAGTAACTGAGTTGTAGCATAATTGAGTATGAAGGCCCTAGGAAAAAAAGAAAAGATAAATATATATATAAACCCCAAAACAAAAAATGTATTTCTCTACCTGTAAATTGTAATATCTTTCCAGGTCTATGTATTAGAAATGTGCTTGCAAAAAAAGATCCCCAAAAAAGATCCACTAGTTCTCGCGATATATGTAAACATCCTGTTTGCAAACAAGAATACCTGGACAACAAAAAATCCACAACTGAAATTCGTTTTCAAAATACCTGATTTTGATACCTACAGGTATCATTCCATGGTCTGATGTCCCTAAAATGCCATTGAAAGGGTCATCTTTAGTACAGGTTTCCTCAGAGTTCTAGTCTATCATGCCTGTGGTGTCATTATTGCGCAGAGTCACTATGTACAGACAAGTCCAATATATATTAATGCTCTATAAATACTTTATGCGCTCTTTTACATGTATACAGCTTTTTCAGGACCAGAAAAAAAAAATCCCACCCATAAAACAAAGTGGGTTGACCCGTATCTGGCCTGTTGCACCCCTTCTCCGGTGAGATGGATTGTTTTGACTCTTCTTCTCACCAGCCAATCACTGCTCTTTATTGGCGAGAAATGTTCTAAATCACAAGGTCAAAAGGTCAAACCATATCAGTCGGCGTAGAGTCGAAATACTTGACGTTCATGTCAGGGTTGTAGGCAGGCCGCTGAACTGTCTTGTAGCCTGGGACAACCAACTGGGAGCTTGGCTGAAAGAAATTACCAAAGTGAATCAGAGAATTCATTAAGTACACAAACTTATGCACAGATTTCACTGGTTTCAGATAAAATGTGAGTTTACACAAAGTGAACCAGTACACAAGTTTTTAGCTCCATTGGACAATATTTGGAGGAATTATTTCATGGAAACCAAAATGTGACAGATAAAATGCTGGATGGACTGACAGCCAGACAGGCCCAAACTAACATCACTAGTCTTCACACAGGCATGGGATGTTAACAAAATATATGTACTATATGAGGCAACAGGTATTTAGTTATCCTTCCACATTCAGCAATTTCTGTTATCAATTTTACCACATGCTACAACTCCACATGTCAAAAATCAGACGACACTGATTGTTAAGCTTACAATGAAGAAATGGAATGATGGGATATCAAGAAAATGCAGAAACATGTTCAAGCATTCATCAATTCCTTTAGGACATTATCAACACTCCCTTCTACCACATCCCCCATGATCCCACCCAGTCCATGGCATTATACCATCACTCCCTTCTCTTTGCACAACTGCCCCTACCCCCAACACACCCAACCCTCACTATTCTCCCTCTACCATGCACATTTCTAAGATGTGAGAAAAAAAAAGAAAAGAAAACCGTATTTGTTGTACCAGAAATCAACCATCTTTTTTTCCCAACCACACTGTCATGTTCTCCATTACACATTCACAACACTGTCCCATCTCACCAGTGAGTACTGGAGCACCCCAAATCCCCCCTCTCCTCTACTGCACCTATATCCCTTCAAACCCTCCCCCCTTGAAAAGATGAGAGTACTGTCTGCATGTTGTCTCTGTAGCCCCTAACGTGAATATCCTCTCCTGTCTCCCCCAGCACACTAACACCCCCCCTCCACCACCACCCATCTCACCACCCCTACTAAGAGAGTATGGTAACGGCGTCTGCATGTTGTCTCTGTAACCATGGTTGTCCTCTCCTGTCTCCCCCAGCACACTAACATCCACCATCCCCTCTCACCATTCCTGAGAAGAAAGAGTACTGTACCGGTGTCTGCATGTCATCCCTGTAGCCCCTGACATGGATGTCTTCTCTTGTCTCCCTAGCACACTAACATCCCTCATCCCCCCTACCACCTCTGAGAAGTAAGAGAGCACTATACCGGTGTCTGCATGTCATCCCTGTAGCCCCTGACACGGATATCCTCTCCTCTGTCCTCTAGCTCATCGTCATCTTCCTCTTCCAGGAGATTGGCTGTAGATGGAGCATGCGAATCACGAAGACTGACCTACAGTTAAGGACTTGTTTGATTTATGTGATCTGGTCGCTTCCCTGAGTCTTTCAACTACACCTTGGTGGTTAATTTTTGTGGACGGAGGAAACGAGAGCATTCGGCTTAGACTACACATGATTCAGAAGTAACTAACTTGTCAACGTGATCTCAGATGTGCACATCATACTGGTGACAGATGCCTGACACTAAAGGAAGGAAATGGAAGTATTTAACAGATTTGTCAGGCAGTGAATTTCCTTACCAAAGCAACCCTTTTCTTTGGACTGAAAAATGTTCCAAAAGGATACAGTTGCCTCGAACTCTTCTTTTTTCTTCTTGAAAAAAACCTCCTGGCCAAGTCTGCAAACTGTCTTTTGGAAGCTGAAAAGGTTAAGCAATGTTAAGTTTCGTTAATATCATTATCTATTACACATTTACTGCGTTCTTGAGTTCGAGTAAAATTTCTCTTTTTTTCTATGTATTTATTTGTGTATTATGCAAGATACTTCACTTCCACGGCAGCAACCAGCATTATTTTGGGAGGAAACCAGGTCTTTTTTCTTTTCCACTCATATGTGATAAGCAATACAGTGAAATATAAAGGTACTAACACTATTTCCTTTTTAGCTGTGGTCAACCAGCTCTTTAGTCCACGTTTTTTTATCCCTTACTTATGCATACCAACTTTTCAACACACAAAATTCACTAAACAAGAGGCAGAGAAAGAAACCATACGCAAGGAGAATGCAGTCTCGCTACACCAGAGGTTATCCCTACACCGAGATGACTCTGGCATCTTTGGTGGGTAAATCAGCTCAGTTCAAGTACACCTAACTCCTCTCACCCAACAAGGTGCAAAGAGTGAAGGAGTTGTTGTGACCAATCAGTGCCTGTCATAAATGTACAAGGCGGAATTTAGGTCCCATGATTGTGCAACATTGATTTATGCAAGAAAAGAGGATATGCTGAGAGATTCCACTGGATGACCCAGTTTAGATTAGCCCATAACTTCGCCAAGCCAGTTGCAGTAGTGGCAGAGGTCAAGGGTGACAAAGCTCAAAGGAAACCTGGACATTGTGAAGGTGAAGGAATACTGCTGATATTGAGAACTTGAATTTGTTAGTGTTATGTTTGAGTTGTCTTCTGCTTTGTCTACTGAGCTATTGATCTGCTAATACAGACATCACATCCCTGACCTTTGCCCAAGTGCTTGGGTTGTCTGCATAGCTCTCAATTTGTCTCTTGCTTTGTCTACTGAACTATTGATCTACTAATACCGACATCGCACCCCTGACTTTTGCCCAAGTGCTTGGGTTGTCTGCATAGCTCTCAGTTTGTCTCTTGCTTTGTCTACTGAGCTATTGATCTGCTAATACAGACATCCCTGACTTCTGTCCATGTGCTTGGGTTGTCTGCACAGCTCTCAATTTGTCTCTTGCTTTGTCTACTGAGCTACTGATCTGCTAATACAGACATCACATCCCTGACCTTTGCCCAAGTGCTTGGGTTGTCTGCATAGCTCTCAATTTGTCTCTTGCTTTGTCTACTGAACTGTTGATCTGCTAACACAGACATCACATCCCTGACCTTTGCCCATGTGTTTAAGTTGTCTGCGAAGCTCTCGGTCAGCCTCCTCAGCACCGTTGTTCAGTTTCTGGGTGAAAGGGAAAGCCTCTAGGGTGTCCTGTCTATCCTGACCGTATCCCTCTGTAAACAGGGTTTATTTACTCATTTATTACTTATTTGCTTGGAACACCTGACTACATTATATGATGAAAGCAGAGCCTGAGGGAAAACAGGTAGAACCCATGGAAAAAAGAAACAGTTAAGAGAAAACCAAGAAGATAACAGTATTATCATTATCAGGGGGTTATATCCAGATAATACTGGATATAACAATGACATGATAATAACAATAATACTGTTACCTAAATACATTTTCTGAATGACATGTAACAATCTGAAACCAGGAAGAATATTAAGGAAACAAGGAGGACCTTTGCAGGAAACCAAGAGGAACCCTTAGGCAAATGGGAAGATCCAAAAGGAAAACTTAACAGAACAGATGACCCCAGGAAGAGTGTGAGTGGAAGAAACCAAAAAGAGTTCAGAGGAAATCAGGAAGAGCTTGGAGAAATCCAGTCAACTGACAAGCCTCTTGGTGGTAGAGCTAAGCCAGCTACAGCTCAAGTACGCAGCCTCACTGGTGCAGGGATAATGGTCTGAAGTTACCATGTGTGGATTCTCGGCCAGGAAGGTTTTTCCTTATGTTACTGGTACCCTCCATGCACCCTGCAGAAATTAAGCCTGTGTTAATGGAAAATATTCAGGCTTCAACCTGCCATTTCACTCAGTCAATCCCAAAAAAACACACCAAATAATATTAAGGCAGGTTTGGATATAAATTTTAATGGTCCTTCTTAAAGGACTTAACTATACTGAAATTTATGGCAGTGAACTGTTACCTCGATTTAAAACAAAGTGTCGCCTGCGACAAAATGCACTACCATGAACTTACAGAACTTTCTTATCATCATATGCTGTCAGAAAACTACATGGATCAAGATGACAGAATGAGCAAAAGGTACAACAGTGCATGGTTACCAATTTGGTGAATCATATGATTATCTTATTTTAGCATCAATGAAGCACTACTGAGCAATGAAACAACATACTGGAATAACATATTTTAATAACACAACCAAAACTTGACCAAACACAGCTCATAAACATAATGCTCTCTTTAGAGATACAATGTACCTTAAATCCTCAAACTTTTTGCATATAAGCCAACAACTTCAAATGCAGTGTATCCACCATATAAAATTTAATACAGACAGGGTGAGACTACACTGGATGAATTGGCTGGTGTACTGGACAAGCTAGATAGTTGTTTCAACTGCGGCATCAGCAGTGGGTGGTACATCAGATAAACAAAAGCACATGGTCATTTATCCCTATGCTTTAACATCACTGTCTTCAACAACAGCCCAGCACTCAGCTACATGTAAGTTCTAATACTTTAGGAGTATTTCTCTACGTTTTTTAACTAGAAACTACTTTAAATGACCTAAAATTTCGTCCATGACATAGCTGATCGACTTTTTAATTCCAGGAGATCTATTGACTGCTATAAGGAGTTTTAAGGCTTGTTTGCAAGGTAGGATCATTTCCTTCTGGCAAAATGTAAGTTTCAGCAATTAATGTAATGTTTCATGACAATTATTTACCTCTAAATATGAACTTTTGTGGACGAAATTTTTAGGTCATTTACAGATGGCTGTCCCAGATGTGACCAAAACGTGTATTAAAGTGGGCTGAATAAAAGTGTGACTGCCGACAGTTTATACAATGTTTTAACAAAGTTAAATGGATTTGTTTGCCCCAAAACGAAAAAATCATGGTCATACGCACTGGAAAAGACTATGTACATGTGGCTCATTCAGTAATCGAATCAATACTCTAAAAATGACACTGACAAAACAAAAACCTCTTGTACATACATGCGAAAAAAAGAGACTGTACCTTGGAAGTCTTCAATCTTGTCATCAGGTATTGGGGGTAACGGGGCCATCTCCTTCGGGGTCGGGGTGGGGGTCTGAGTGGGGGTGGAGCTAGAAGATGTGGACAAAGACCGCACTGGCCGGCGTGTTGTGGGAGGGGTGGAGGGCGTGGGCTCAAAAGCTGATGCATTCAAACGATCTGTAAACAAATGGCATAGCCCACGTCAGTTTCTCGTCAATACAGCCAAGGTTATTTATCACTGCCCATGTTGAGGAAATGATGAACTCAGTTTTGATAATGTACAGCATAATAATTACACATTTGTTACATGCTGCAGAATGGAACATCATGAACTGTCAGCACAATGAGTGCCCAGCTGGAGTTGTACATCAACTGCTGACACCTGACAAATGGAGGTCTTCCACTTTGCAACATTTAATAGCTGCACAGATGCACAGCGCTAATTTCCATTTTACTTTACATTTCAGAAAGAATATTCATACAGAGAAGAACGTTGATGCAAAGCACAGAATACACATCTCAAGTGCACACCAAACATGTGGCGTAAGTGGTAAAATTTGGCCCATGTTAAAGTTGCACGTTTTGCTTGATTCTGAAAGTTTTATGAGCCGACTCGGCATTCCCTGAGACTCACAAGTTCATGCAGGTTGAGGTGAGACAAAGGAGGCTACATGTACTCTTGCAAATGATCATGACAGAGGACGGGATTTTACAATAGTTGCATAATCGGCCTTTTCTCAGAGCAAGCTCAGGTATTTCTGCCGCATCAAACTCCAACAGCTGAGTTCTGAATGAATCAGCCCAATCTATTAGCATAAAACCATGTCTATAGTCATGTTGGTTTGTGAGCACCCCCTTTATTTCGCCTCAATCATGTCAACATGCGTGAACTTGTGAGACTCCCGAAATGCCGACTCAGATTATTGATCTTGGGTTTGATTTGGACAGATCAACCATGATACCGTGCAGGAAAGGCATAAGTTTTACATAAAAAAGTAATATTTCCTTACATTCATTTGCCACCAAAAGATCAATTTTTGGAGTGAAATTTTAGGTCATTCACCATATCAGATCCATTTCCACGTATTCTTTACCTCGTTCCAATGTCTTCATGAAGTCCTCATTTTGGCGAAGCTCTTCCAGAAACTCGCTGTTCTGCAGCATGATTGCCATTCGCTCATCCTCCAAATATTGGGTCATCTCTGGGTCACCCCTAGAGGGTGTTGACCTTCTCCGCCTTTCGTTCTCTCGTAACTTCTTCTGCAGGATACTACTGCTGATCTCATGCCGAACTAAACACTGTAACAAGGCAATTGTCAGCTTCAGAGTGCTTTGGGGATTAACACTGCTTGTGGTGCTAAATGTATATGGCAGACTACATGGGGCACAAAGCAGGAGTTAACTTAGCTGTTCTTGTAGTACTAAATATACTCACCATAACTTTATTTTAGAGAGGGTTTTTATTTTTACTGGATTTATCTTTGAATGCCACACTCAAGAAGTTTCTCTAAACATGCTGTTGACATGACATGGCTGAAAAAATAATCATTCATTCGGGAATTTTCCACTTATATGATGGCAGTCAGTTTTACGGGAAGACAAAACCAGACTGCCCAGGTGACCACTGAATTTACACATGTTACTGATGAGCTTCCTCATGTGTAATGTGCACACATGTACAGAGATGAGCACCACATTGGTGGAAGACAAGGTGTTAAAGTGAAAGACAGCTCATGTTCAAAGGTAAGTATTTCTTCAAACCGCTACCACAACAGCAGAAATTGCCATCTGACTGTGTTCCATTGACTAGTATGAAACACAGCCATTCTGTGTGGGCTGTGACGTAATTCTTCTGTAACTGTAGTCAGATACTAGGGTTGTGGATGAAAATTAAGTATACATGCAAGTTTTTGACATAAAATGATCAAGAAACTTACTCCCAACACAACAACATAGTGTGGGAATACTTTGCAGTGTTGTTCTTACACATACATGTACACACGTCATAATTAAAACATATAACATTAAAACAGTGTGCTGACTAATCACCAAGGCATTGACGAACTGCAAGGGAAGAGTGAGTTATATTTTCTCTGTGCACAGACTTACTGGAGGTCGTTGCTGTGCTGGCATGCTCTGACTTCTCCCAAGAGGTCGAGATGACCTATGACTTGATCCTTCCGGTTTCAGCCTCAAGAAGTCATCGGGTAATTTCCCTAACAATGGCGGGTGCCATGTGCGCTGTCTCCGTGGAGACCCATTTTCCAGAGCCTGGTCGCCTAGCAACGTCTTTGGGTCTGTACGTTCTGAGGACACGGTGGCCAAGGTGCTGGCAAAAGTGCCAATATCAAGGTCTAGCAAGTTTGGCGCAGTGTGTTGTCTCCCCCTGGCTGCCAGTCTGCCTGCCTTGCCACCTGATGGCACTCTTTTGGCCTGCACTGGAGGCTGATGGCGAATAGCTTCAGAGTACGACGGTGGATCCTCGCAAGACAAACTCTTAGATTTGGTTTCTGAAGACAATCTTGCTTTTCCTTTTGAGTGAGTCTGCAACAAAAACAAAAAAAAAACCAATAAAAGAACATTTTATTGCTGCCTGTCCGTATGGCTTCTGATTCTTCAGCACTGTAATTTTTCAATCCTTTTAGGCTTGTTTTGCGAGCTGTTTATTCTGAGGACATTATACTGTGTAGACCGAATTAATAACAGTTTTGTGAAGTTCTGATACAGGTCAACTCAACCAATGCAGTTTTCTTAGCATAGTTCAGTAGAAAAGTTTCTTGTAATACCTTTTTGGGACAACTATATATTATTGTACACCCTCGTTAAATGAATTGAAAATGTCTAACCACCAGTAGATATAAGGAAAGCCCGCCCCTGTCCTTTTCTTCTAATCATGTAAAAGTGTACAAGAAAACTTGTGTTGGTTGATGTACAGCCAGTATTAATTAGAGAAAAGTGACCCGTAATACATAGTAATTCACTGTGATATATTAGTTATACCAGCATGTTGCGTAGCTACATGGTCTGATATTTCATGTCAAAGCAGTTCAGGCTCATGAAAATATTGATCTTCTCAGCAAACTATCAGGTCTATCAGGTCTGGTATAGCGTTTAGTTTCCAAAATCAAATTGAAAAGATGCAAAAGTTTACAGCGGAATTTACTGTTTCATATGCTAAATGGAGGGCATGCATAGTCCTTTCTCATTTCCTGCCACTGTTACCACGGTTATCATGAGAATTTCACTTGCTGAATGTTCTATGAAGCCATGAAGGCTAAAACCAAAGCAAGCAGTTTGGAAACTAGGCTACATATATCGCAGTCCAATACATATGAATATATGACCTCCTACACAAGCATGCAAATAGGTGCCTGACATTTTCTAAGACACCCATTTGGACGAAGAGGTATGACCATGTTTTCCATGTTACAGAGCACTGGACAAAGTTCATTCAGGTCATATGAATTCCAACAAAGGGGAGTTTTCAAGAAAGTCAGGCACCTATTTGCAGGCTTGCTACCACAAGTTATGAGAAGTTGTTTTTTCCCCTGAACCTACCCGGCGTGTCAGGCCGGCCACATTCTCAGGTCCATCCGTTTCCTCCTCATTGTCGATATTCATGGTGAGGAGCTGGTCTATGGTGGCGTCCACAGCGCCATTGTTGGCTCGCAGAACGGCCTCAATGATCTCCTCATCCATCGTGGGAAACATGTGCTGGAAATCCGCCATCGCCTGGTAGAAATCCAACTGGCGCGTCGGACGAGATTCTGATTTCTTGGACGCCATGTTACTTGGCATATAGTCATTTTCTGACCGAGTTGCCATGGTTATTAGACATGGAGAGTTCTCTCCCTTCAACTCATTGAAAGAAACAAAATTATTTAGAACAGTCAGGACTTCTTTCTACATTCACACTACACTTTCAAAATAAAAGAGAAAGTAGTCATTTTCATTATGCTGGTGCAATCTTGTCAAAGCACTCATGATTTCATTGAACTCTTCTGTATTTCATGGAACACAGTAAGTGGTGTCAGAGTTGCCAGCAACTGTTTCCATGGTAATCAGCATCTTTCATCCCAGACTGATTTGAAGATGCTTCAAATAATACTGAAATGCAAATAGTACACAGGAATTATTAATTATCAGCAAAGTCATACCTGCTAAGTGACAACAAAGGTCAGAAATATTAACACAGGATCAAGGGATTACAGAATACATGATACTTTTACATGTACAAGTTACAACTAACTTCTTTTGGAAGAATCTGACTTATTTATGTATTTATTTGATTGGTGACTTGCACCTTACTCAAGAATATTTTACTTGCAATAGTGCGGCCATCATTGCGGTTGGAAGAAACCAGGCATAGCTTTGGGGGAACCCACAAATATCACGGGGGGGGGACTTAGAAGATGACAAAGTAACATCACAGGTTTGTATACATCGATTAACAGCCTGAGATTATAAATGGAGTATCTAAATAATTCATAGATATAATGCTGCCATCATCATTATTCCCAGAGTTTCACACCTTTATTACATGTTTGTAGCCATGGTAATAAATGATGTACCCTGGTAATCTATTACATCCATCAAGTTATTATCATTTACTAAATGGCATTTCACAGCTTGAATCATAATTTTTGCAGCCCCACATCATGTTAGATCATGCTGATCACCTTTGTCCTCTACTTTTACCATATCACCAAAATAATTATCATTACAATATGATTTTACACTATGTTTTAGTTTGTCTTACATTGTTTTGACTATACTTATACATACAGATGTCTAGCCCTCAGTTTAAATACAATGAGAGTACATATGCTTATCATATGATCGTTTTCTCTCTATTCACTACACTGCATCTGGAGTACACCTACATGTATGTATGTAGGCAAGTTAAAAGAAATGACAACAAACAATTTAACCTTATTCTTTCAGACGAGATGTGGATTGTGGAAGCACACCTCATCCCCTATAGCCATTTCTTTCTTGTATGCTTAGTAACTGTATAAATAAAATTTTAATATAGAATTCTTATAAGGCCATGCAATGGGCCATATTACGGAAACCAGAAACACACGTCACTGACACGCGACTATCATTCAGTCTTCATGGTAAAAAGGCATATGGTGTACATGTAGCAGTGTTTAGTGTGCATGCAGGATCACAAAAAGGAATAACCAGTTATTTAGAGCTTAGAGGTGCACATACATGGAGAAAAGTCACTATCAGAGATACAAGCGACATCTCGTGTGACAATACGTTTACATGAGCATGAAATGGTTTTAAAAAAAGTCTGTATATCGTAATGACCCCAAAACGACGACCACCGGAATAATCGACCACCTGCAAGCATTGTTGGACATACGTGAATCTACATACACGTAGATTTGGAACAGTAGTTTGTTTGACGCAAACAATGGACCTTCTTCTACAGATGTTAGACAGAAAAACAAAAGAACACACACGTGGCAAACAAACAGCCTGTTTGAGATGCATGTAACTTTAGGTGAGAATTCAGACACTCCTAAAATCAGAAAACCAGGATAGGTCCATTAAGCAAGTTATGAAAACAGGAATGCAATGTTTCTTCCGACTTCAAATCTGTGGGAGATGTTGTCATCTCTTACCTCAAAACCACAGCAGGATCAGGAAATCAACTTGCCCACACTGACACACTGGATCTGAAGACATGTTATTAATGCATATAGTAGGGCTAGCCATCAAACACGTCCAAGTGGATAGGCTAAATAGAAAATTAATACTACAACAACATCCTATCAGAGAAGTAAGCAGGGATAACTTAATATGGATAATAAGTATGGGTGCCCAAATTTCAAATAATCCGAAAATGTCTTCTCCACCAACCCCTCCCCCCCCCCCATGATAGCTGCATGTATTCTGTGATGAATATTCAATGATGACTCTTGTGTGTAATGAAGACAAAGCAAAAGCATTTAATCAATTTGAAACATTTTGACCAAAAAATGCACCCGATATCCCCACCTACCCACCAAAAAAATGTCCAAACAGTTATCCCAGAGACACATGGATTTGTTTTACAAAAAAAAAAAAAAAACGGAAAAAAAAACACCTGAACATCTGGACGCTCAACTCAACCCCAAATGACTTTCAAAAGCGATTTTTGGGACACTCAAATTTTTAATCACCTCCTGTAAGTATATTCTCATCAACATAAAAAAAAACTTATTTCAATGTTGCTTTTTTTGAAGCTGACACTTCACTGGACTGTGTAGTTCAGGTCTCCCTCACCTAGCGCACTCTTGAAACCAAATCTAGTTGTGCTACTTAAATAGAGAAGGCCTATGAATCATCTACAGTAGGTGTTAAAATCACACTCCTGTAGTCTGTAGTTTCAGCAGAGTAAGCCCAGCTTTAATAGCATGCTTAATTAGTCCATAATCAATCCAATGCTAAAGGAACTAACTTTTTACTGCTATGTTGTCCTGAGGCCGACTCCAACAAGAACTTCTACACCGAACTGTAGCTATTAAAACTACATGAGGGATGGGGTATGCATAGCCTACAGCTATACCCACTATACACACACACACTTCTTACTTGATTCACAAGCAAAGCTTCACAGGACTGGTTCTATAGACTGATTTTAGCATAGGGAGAAGAGCAAACCAAGCATGTGTAGGGAATTAAGCATCAGTTCCATGTAGAGTAGCAGGATTAATTACGCTGTGCTCTCTTTTGAAGCTGATTATTAACTCACAAGTTACAAATCCTTAGAGAATTCCTCAAATTGCATTTCTGAAGCCAGGGCTTTACATAATCACTGTACATTATTTCTTCTTTTTTAGAAATTCTTCGGGAAATCAGGTATCCTCCATTTTTTCTAACAAATTATACATGTAATTTTGTAACAGAAAAAAGACCCTTTCTCTTTCCACACACGGTTTACAGCCCAACTTATAAATCCTTATATCTTACATCTCTGTTTTCTTACATCTTTAGTTTTCAGTCCTACAAATATTTGTCCTAAAAATTCGGAGAATTATGGTGTGACAAGCAGCTTTATAAACTGTTCTCTCTGTCTGTCCATTACACACTCAAATTTATGATATTCTAGATGTGTATCTTTTAGCATGGGCCATAATTTTGACATCTTACCTTTCAGCTTGGGCCAAATTGGTCAAATTCATCCTATCTTATAACATATAACCTATAGTAATCTAGATCCTGTATAAAGCCTCTGTAATGTACACATACCTTAGTCGGTTCTCTACGCAAGATCACATATACAGGTATGTACATACTGGATATCGCTGCAACACTGGTGAATAATTATACGAGTATATCCAGCAGAAGGAACTCACATGTACAATGTACATTTTCCACTTGCTGTCCTGGATGGTGACCAGGCTTCATTCTTACGCCCAACAACATGAATGAAATACTGCTAAGGGGATTCGCACTTGATTCCCTGTCACCACTTACACATCATTTCACCCCCCACCCCCCACCCCCACACACATGTGAACTCATTATTCGTTATTTCCCTTTATCACAGAAAAGGTCACAATGGATCAGATTATCATAAAATTTAGGCAACTCATGATCAAACCTTAACTGTTTCTTTGCCAGCACCCGTTTTCCAAAATGCTATGATAGGAAACAACTGATCAAATGTCAAAGGCCGAACGTAATGTGGTATTAAAACCCAAGCAGTCATTCTTTCACCCTCCTACAGCTTATACAGAGTCTACTGAACTGAAGCAAATCACTTTAGAGCACTTGGCCAGCACCTCCTCCCCTCCCCGCTCCTTTAATCCCCTCTCTTAAGAGCCAACTATGACAAATGATGAAGTCATTTTAAGCAAGAAACCAGCCACACATTAGTACAAGCATTAACCCAGAGTGATTTACACAGAGTTACATTCATGAGCAGACATCTGACAGAGTTCTCAAGAGCCCTGGTGCTAAGCTGACAGGAAGTCATTGGTGACTGTAAATGAGATCACTTCCTACCATGATCATTAGCAGCTGGCCTTCATTGAGATGGAAGGGAAGTGGTTGATGTGACAGCCCCACACTGGCTAGACATTGGAGTAGCCTAGGGGGCCCCAATGGGCAGAGGGAAGAGGTATTGGGCAGGGGTGTGTGGGGGGGGGGGAAACAAACAACATTTCTCATACCAGTAATTAAGTGCGCACAAAATATTATAATCACTTACATAATATCATAGAATTTCTTTCCGAATTGCTCTAATTCTAGGACTTCTTTCCAGGTTTACAATGTATTTATACAAGCACATGTATCACATTTTGGGAGCATTGTTTTGTGTAGCTTGTCTAAATTATACTTTTTGTGAAGCCCTGATACTGGCCAAACCAACCAATGCAGTTTTAGTTCAAATATGGTATTTGAAAAGTGCACATCTAGCACTGGAAGTTGGTCTTCCATATGTGGACAGGTTGAGGAATTAAGGTAATGACCCTGTTGTCACAATCGTAGTGAAGGGGGTGATTAATTCCTGTAAAGCTTTGTTAGGTCTGATTTACTGTTAATCATATTACCTTTGTGTAAATACAGTGTTTTATTTAATTAGATGCACATCAGCAAACCTTACATATAAACCGTAACATCCTTTTCCAGTGGACATATAGTGACTGTATCTCATAAAAATTGCTGGCTTCCTCTCCGGCCATACGTGGGAAGGTCCAGCAACCTGCAGATGGTGGTGGGTTTCCTCCAGGCTCTGCCTAGTTTCCTCCCACCTTAAAGCTGGCCAACATCAAATAAGTGAAATATTTTTGAATACGGCTTAAAACACCAAATGAAAAAATAAACAAATAAATAAATCAATCAAAAATTTGGCATGTAAACACTCACCTTTAGAAGCACACAAATGCCTTAGAAATGATAATTTTAATGCCAACCCTTAAATTTTTATGATAAAAGAATGAATCAAACTGCACAAAAAACAAACTCTTAACTGACCTATTATGGTGAATCTAAATCAATCAGAATCAAGCAAAATGAGCGACTTCAAAAACGCTACATGTAAACTTAAGGAACATGTTATAAATATATCTGCTTTATTCTGCCCACCTCCTATGGATTGTACAAAGTACACATACATGTATTGTAAAATGCATCAGATGCACACGCTGCCCTGAGGCTTTTAGCACATCTCATTTATCTGGTGGCACACACATATACAAAAAAAAAACTTTACATGTACATCCACCAAGTTAATCAGAGATTCTATTAACATAACACTACATGTGACATTATCCAGCTACATGCCTTACAGCCATATCACATAACTGATTTATATATGTATCTATCATACAAAAAAAGAACTCACACTTTTTTATCCAAGCTGTCATTCATGTGCCTTAAACAAACTGATCTCATGACGGATTGCAAGGTGACACACATGTACAAGTAGCATACCGATGTCCCGACAAGGAAACCTAGTAAGCAACTCCAGAACTCTTTTGTGCTTTACAGGTGAGAACACAAAATTCAAAGAGGAAGAACAAACACTTTTTTTATTTTGTCTGACCTTGAAGGTTTCTTTTAAGTATAATTTTCAACTTTTTCAAGGTTTCCTATCATGTAAATCTTTTAAAATTTGAAATTTGAGTTCTATTTCTATTTTTATATCTTCTCACAACGTGGGAAAAGATATATTTAGCCTGTAAATCAACACAATAAAATGGGGTATTGCCTTATCTGAGAAATAAACCATTTCGAGTGGATTTTTGAATTTGATGTGTGATAAAACACTCCCACAGCTAGTCTAACCTTGTGCACTCCTGAAACAATATCTAGGTTTACTAATAACACACACCTGTAATAATGAGGAATCTGGGAAGGGCAGGTCTAGGTGTGCATCACACGCACATCTGGTGTTCTGCAAGGGGAGTGATAATCACAGACGTGCTCAAATACAATTTTAAACGAAGGCCTGAATTTTTGGTTAGTGTAATTCATACTTAGATGAGAGTTGTCCACTATGGGAGCAGAAGGCCTCGGCCCAATCAATCAGTATCAATAAAATCAACATACTGTCAACAAAACAGCCACTAGGTAATGCAGAGGACAACTGTCACACACTACCAGACAACCCCTTATTTCCCATCCAGTCGTGCCAATGGTACATCGCGATCATCTTTCACTGTTACTGTCACACTAAAAATAAGAAGTCTGATGCCATGCTGTAACATATCACTCACATTTGGCCTTCGACTGTATGGAGTTTTTGATTGATTGGTGGTGTTTGCATTGGTACTACTGGTGGCTGGTGACTTGCAAGACACCAGGGCATACAGATCTAAAGGTAATAAAACTAACAAAAAAAGTCTTCTTTCTAACACTGGCGAAAAGTTCCAGGTTGTTTCAGGCCTTTACTTCCCTACACAGAGATTAGGCATATTGTATTATGGCCAGGCATGTTTGATCAGTTAAAAAATTCATGGTTCAATATATGGTTCCTTGTTCCTACACACAAGTCAGATTTTTGGAGAGAAAGGACACATTTATTCAATTTCTTGAAGTGTTGTGAAAACACAATGCAACATATTTTCAGTTTATATACTTAAGGTAATAAAATCCTCATTTTGACCAGGCTATTCATTCTGTTAATGGCAAAGAACACGGAAAAATACCAAGTATAACAGGTAGCATAACTGACAGAAGCTCAAGAACAACATACGACGGCGTACACTCAGTGATGCAAGTTGAGTGATTTTCAAATGGCACCAACTGAATCAGATTTGTTAAGAAGCTATGTAGTAAGAAGAAACTAGCATAATGAATTAGCGTTATATGTGCTGCAGATATAACGTCTAACAGAGGTCCATTTACAAAACGAGAGGTATTTTCCTATGTATATTTAGATGCTGCCTAGCTTTCAAAACCTGTATGTTCCTAAATCACCCATGATCAGCCAAGGGGATCCCATGTCGCAGCGGTTTCAAAACGCTTGTGTAAGGTCCATATCGGCTGTTTTAGACCACTGCTTTGGTAAAAAATCCCCGAAGTCCGCCATGTTTAGTCAGCCATCAAGAAAATCCAGAAATCTCTCTCATGTGGAGTTTTTCAATGCAGGATTCAAACTGCTACATGAGATAGCTTAAAAGCCAAAAACTCCCACAGTGCGGAGACTTTACGGTAATCAAAAATGTCTAGTGATCAGTAAGTAGTTAATAATGAGGTCGCTTACTAAAACAAGCAATGTGAGCTTAACAGAAGGGTTTTAAAACTCCTGCACTGGGCGATCCCCTCGGCTAATCATTGCTGACTGAGGAACATACAGATTTTAAAGGCTAGGCCGCGTCTGGAAAAGGACAGGAAACTACCCCTCGTTTTGTTGAGGGACCTCTGTTAGACGTTATATCGGTACCATGCAACATCTACTTCTTTAGGTTAAGAAGAGACCAACTTCTTACAGAACAAACTCAGAATAAAGTTCAAATAGAGAATTTCAATGCTGCAAGATCTATATACAAGTACCCATTCAGACTAGCAATGATTGAGGCAAAATTGTATTAAATGAAAGTAAAACGAACAATCAGTCAAACTAATTCAAACTGTTGACATAATGCTGTGTATAGCAGCTTCTAATTCCGCTCATTTCATTAACAACTTACCATCTGTGATGTGTGACAGCTGACTGACTCAGTCATGGCCATTACACATCACATGTTCAAGGCCAGGGTTTGGGTAACTCTGTCTACCACTGGGTGAACAACGATTTTTTCTCTGTACCCGAATATTTCACTGCATAGCACTTCCAATGATTTTAGATTGAAGGCACAATCTCAGCGTAATGTCAGTTGCGTGACAGGGTACAGGCGTGATAGGAAACCTATAATCCGCGACAAAAACACGCTAGGAAAACACTAATTTATGGCATTAGACACTTACCACGGTTTTCTCCCAAACTTGGAAATTCCGTCCCCTTTTGGCCACTTCCTAGAGGGAGATAATTCACCGGAAGTAGAAAAACGCGTTGTGTTGTAACAACAACGTGCAACGGAAGAGCACATGGAATTCGTTAGAACTGTCAAATTTCTTACGCATTTATCTACGAGAGAATGGCAGGTAGTCGACTGGAAAAGATTGGTTCCATATTCCTGAGGTTTGTTTGCAGTTTTATGAATGTAAAATGAAAATCACCAGCATCCGGTCATTCGTGTTCTGAGCGAGTGACTCCTAGATTTTTTTTCCGACCACACACAGCCTGCACTGCTGGAGTCGGGTGACTAAACTTTATTATGCACCCCGTCTATCACTCTCCACCCTTAAGGTCTCACTGCAGTCAGTTCTTTTTAAATTCTTAGTGAAACGGTCATTACTTACTTTCAATGTCGTGTACTTTCAGTGTCTGGGGTGGGTGGGGGTTTATCATCATCTTCTGATCAGATGACAGTTGTTTAATAGCGTATCAGGACACTTCGTGCCCAAACCGCTTCGTGTCAGGTTACCTCGCACCATAATTACTTTGTACCATTAGCGTATTGTACAATAACTGTAGTAAAGCACTAAAGGTATACTGTATGCAGTTGTGGACATCAAAGGGCAACGTTATATGTGTAAACACGTCAGCAATTGATGACATCATGGGTTCGTGACTTACGTCACACCAGGCAAAGTGGAAGCGACAGAAATATTTTGTTTCCATATACTCTGACGAAATGTACAATATCGGTTTTAATCTGGATGGACTCTGGGAGTCTGACATTCATCACAACCTTGTCCTGGCCCATCACTCGAAGTCGATGGAAGCACTTTCAGCAAGGTCCATGCTAGTCTCACATAGTTAATGTGAACACATGACCATGCGACTTCAACTTAGGAAATCTTCCGCAGTTTTGTTCATTTTCGGTTATGGTGTTGCAATGATGAGGTTATTGTAACCATGAATAAAAGTCACCTGTGGAATTCTGTATTATTAGAGGTAATATATCATATATGGTACGAGATATGGTGCGAGTCAACTATGGTACAAAGTTGACACGAGACAAAGTCACTTGGGTACGAAGTCACATGAAATCGTTTAACAGGGTAATTTTCCAGCATTTTGTACTGGCAAGCTTCCCTGTGTTCCTCATTAGTTTTGTCATGGTAGCTTGACAGAAGTCACTTTCATAAAACTTAGCAGTGTGATACTTTTCTGTAAATATTGCTGTCTTATGGTGCAGTAAAATAGACATTTTCCAAAATAATAAGTGAATAAAAATGAAGATAAAGATTACATAGACATGTTCTCAGTTTATGACCATGAACTAAGATGTCTTTTATTCCTAGACATAAAGGTTACTGTTTTTCTTTTTCAGCCTTAACTTGGAAAATACTAATCTGGTATGGTAAGATAAACATTGTGTTGACCATTTCAGAATGAGAGGTCTCATGACCTCAGGTGCTGTGAAAGAGGTCGACAAGCCTTTATGGTTCGAGGTTTACGAGGCATTTCCACCAAGACAAAGCCCCGAGTACAACCGTCCTGAACCCACTGAGCCTGTGCGAAACATTCTCTATGCTGAGGACATGATTAGGGCGTGAGTATTAGTATTATTCACAAAAGCGAGTATTATTTATAGACCAGTACCCTCTAATATATTGCCTGGGCCTCCATAGCCAAGGTGTATGGGCTCTAGCACGTTGCAATGAGTCAGGAGCCCGTTACCAAAGCTGTCCCTGTGAGTTCAAGTCAGCTACCTCTCTTGTGGTACATAGGAGGGTTTGTCAGGGACCTGCAGATGGTTATGGATTTTTCCCAGGCTCTGCCCAGTTTCCTGTAACTGTAATGCTGGCTGCCATTGTACAAAAGCTCAGGTAACAGGACATGCCATAGGGAATAAGATTTTAATGCACAATAAGCAACATTCACATGTCAAATGGTGGCCATTTTTTTTAGTGAGCATCTCGCGAAATATTGCAGGACATGGAGAGCTGAGGGCTAAATTTGGTCAATGACCTGTCAGATGACCCAGCGTCGGCATGCTGACCACATCTAATATCCTTATTATTAAACTTCGGCAATGTGCATTGCCTTCTCATTCATAGTAACTCATAGCAAAAAAACACAGGGAAACAGGAAATACTAAGTAGAAAGTGTTACTTTAAAGCCTTGGCACTTTATTAGCCACAGAAAGCAGTTTCAGCCTTAAACTTCAAAGGCTGCTGACGGGCACTGGTCTGTGACTGGGTGCTAATTTGACCATGGTTGTGGTGAGTGTTGTAGCACGCAGCCTGAAATGCAAATGTGACATATACACAAGGTGGTTTTTTAATGAGGTCCTGGGACAGGCATTTCGTAGAATCACCTACACTTATTGTCTTCTGCAAATAGGGTGCACAAGTCTGCAGGTCACATGTGGGAAAGTTCATCAGTACCTTGCTCATGGTCAGTGGTACTTTGGTTTCTTCCACCTATAACATTGACTGGTTTCCTCCCACCATAAAGCTGGCTGTCGTCGTATAAGTGAAATATTCTTGAGTACGGCGTAAAACACCAATCAAATAAATAAAGAAAGAAATATAATACTGACGGCCATCTGATCATATATAAGTCAGTGAAATTTCTTGAACATGACATGAAACAGCTATCAAATAGAAACATGTGAACTAGTTACCTGAGAATCGGATATGTAATTATTAACAATCCATACTATTGATTAGGACATCCTTAAACAATTCTTTGTTGCGGGTAACACAACCATATAACAAAAAATAGGTTGGGTTGGCAGAGAAATTCTTTATTTTCATTGTTGCTAATGAAATGAATAAGGGTTTTAGAGAAATTAACGGAGAGAAAGTAAAAAATTTAAATTCCATCTATAGCCCAAGAAAAGCTTTAGTGTAGGGCTTTTTTTCTTTGAGAATCGTTTGGGTTACCCACAACAAACATATTAGTGATGATGGCCCTGGTTTTGCAAAAACAAAGATACTGGTAGTGCTTTCAGTATTGAGACAGCCCAGTAAGATTGTACCAACTGGTCATTGGGTGGTCCTGTTAATGTCTTGGTCTGGTAGAATGGTGTAAGTAGTTTACATTTTTCATTGTAGCAACAAGGCAATGTACAAGTAAGTCTTGTCATGTCCTTCACAACAATGTGTAAAACGCAGAACAGAACCTATATATCACTGATGTGTAGATATACATATATATATATATATATATATATATACTGTATATACCTCTGATCTTTAGTGTGTATATGTTACAGTGTGTCTGAAAAATTTGTGTCTTTCAGACAATTTTACAAAATTTATGGAAATCCTGATGTGGTCGATCTTCAGAATGAGAAAGTGAAGACAACCTGCCAGAAGTAAGTGATGAGGAAGTGGGGAACTTAGCAGGATGCTGTGTGCTAATGTCACACAATTCTGCCTCTAAGACACAATGGAATGAAGGTGGCAGTGGCTGAGAGGTTAAGGTTACCGGTACCTGAGAAGTGGGTTTAATCCCATTATCTGACAGGCAATTTTTTACCTTCTCCTCCCTCCATTGTATCTGGGGCAGTAAGTAATCAACAGTGCCCTCATGTGGTCTTGCATGAAGTTTGCTGGGGATTACTTTGTATTGATTTTCACCAATGTGACATACATCGCAGGTGGGAGACTGATACTCACTAGTAACAGATCAGTGGTCGTTGGTTTACTCTGGGCACTCGAGTTTCCTCCACCAATAAAATTGGCTGTCATCGCAAAAAGTGAAAAAATCTTGAATCTGACATAATCAACAATAAAACAAACCAACAAATATAAATAAACATGGTTGGAAATTATAGTTGCATGGGTCACCTACGCACCCAACTTGTAGCCAATGCACCCAAAATATTTATCCTGATTTTTTTTGTAAATCTCAAAGTACAATGTCATCCACAGTTTTTTGGCTGCCCCTGTGGCCTAGTGGTGAGTGCGTCTGCACCAAGGTTCTATTTTCGACCCCTGATAAATAAATAGTGCATTAGAGGTACACATGTACTTTTAATGAGAAGTGTTCCTTTGGCCGTAAAATTCCAGGCCATCAGTGGTTAAGGTTTCCACTGGAAGTCCACTGGCCCTTCACCAATTGCCAGAGGTTTGAATCAAGTGCCCACTGGTTTGCATCTGGCTCCATGTCATTAGGGTTTGTCATGTACATCTACCTGAGTTTTTGTCTGGACATATACAGTGAGCTTGAATGTGACTGGTAAGGGTTTTTTTTATGGAGATTTCAGAAGTTTTGGTGTCCCAAAAAAAAACAAAAAAACACAAAACAAAAGAAAGATAAGCTGGAACAAAGATATTTGTCAAAGCAATGTGCCTGGAAACTCTCTGGATACGTCAGTTGTTATAGGCAGATATTAAGATGACTACCATCAGGTGAATAAATTTCTCAGCGGCAAGTCATTAAATAAAATAAATAAACTAGTGCTTCTTTTGTGGTTCACTGGTTTTTCATGTCAACACTGTTTTTGAGAAATGGTTCACAGAAGGGTTTGAAACATTACATTCCTGAATGTTTTGATCATCAGTGCCAATCTTCAAAACGTTTTTTGTTATACACTCTTATATGACAAGCTTAATCTGAGGTTCGAAAACACTTGTTTTCTGTCAGAATCTGAAAGAAAAAACCTGAAACATTAAACTACAATAATAGTAATATGCCAAGTGAGTGGTGTGCTAGTGATGATCGGTACTGTTTCATGATTATATGGATTGACCTGCAGTGTGCACCCGAGTGATACAAACATCCAATCACGGCCAGTACTTGAAAAGTATTTCTGTTATTTCAGATTTGTTGAGAAGTACATGCAACTGTTGGCTGCAGGAAAAGACAAGTCAGAGGTGTTTTATTTGACTAGTGAGGCATTGAAGATGGAGGGTACTCGTTTAAGAACACTTAAAGAAATACAGAAGGTGAGTTGTGATACGTGAGCATTCTTTGGATATGTGTGGAATATCCAAAAGTGGAAGATTTATCACATTTTGATGGATTGTGAATTAGCCTTTTTTGTATTAACTATCAGCTGTATATTTTGTATAATTGCTACGTGAACATTGTACTAGCAGTATACAGATTCTTTTGAAGCCCAAATATTTGACCATAAACTTGCATTTGAAAAAGAAAACAGACTGAGCCACGAAGTAAAGTAACTGTTATGGTTTTCCAATAGAGCTCCCATAAGGCACTGTACTAATTTTCATTTAAGAACACTGAAGAAGAATTCTGTTTGTACAGTTTTTACCAGAAGTATACAGATGCTTCTGAAGTCCAAATATTTGACCACAAACTTGCATTTGAAATAGAAAGCAGACTGAGCCATGAAGTAAAGATCCAGTAGAGTTCATATAAGGCACTGTACCAGTTTGCATTTAAGAGCATTGAAGAAGAATTCTGTTAGTACAGTTTGTCAACAGTTCAAGAGTTGTTAGTGTTAGTAAAGAAACTCAAATGAAGGAGAGCTTCTCTTGAACTTGAATTGAAAAATGCAGCAGCTCCAAAGTAAGTAGCTTTTCATTGGCTGGCATTTTCAATTCTACCTATTAGATAATTAAAAATATACCGTTAACAAGCTCCTGTCTTTTTGTTGTTGTTGTTTTTGCTTTATTTTTCAACTTCAAGAAAGCTTTATTGTTTGCTTGGTGGTTTTCAGTGAAATCAGTATAAATTATAAATTGGATTCATTAGACTCAGGTCACTCTACTTCAAGTTATTTGTTGGTATTATGGGTCGTATTATGGCATGGCGTTATCCATCCATCTGCCCGGCAACTTCATCAGTGGCACATCTGATGGCATGGTGCAATTATTGCTTGTTGGAGAGTGGAACATCAGGATTTTCTGGCTGCAAACACTTAATATACGAGTGTGCTGCAAGAGTTGTACATTGACTGTGGAGAGCCAACAAATCACGATGTTCCACTCTGCATCATGCAGAAGCACGTATACCAAATGGCACATCGTGATCTTAAATGTGGCAGAATCTGCAACCACCACTACATCAAAGTGATTGAAGCAGACGACTTGTGAAATTGATAACTAGGGGGCACAACTGAAGACAAGACCAATAATGTATGTGATGTAGCGGGGTACGTTGCCCTTGACGTGTAGGTGTCACTGGGTGCAATATCACTGAATTGCCCACAGCAGACATGGCTTTATCCGATGATAAGAGAAACCTATTTGAGGCATAATAATGTCTGTTGTTCAGTTTCAGGATTCCAAAATGTAGCCACCTGCATTGAGTTTAGGGTTCTTCTAAAATTTTGATGGCATTTTCTGTTGATTGCATGGTTTTTAAAGGAACAAGGAAAGTTGAAGCCGAGTAACAGAGAGCGTGAGACAGTCCAGACGGTATCAGCCAAGGACGTGTTTGGGAGGATTGCTGAGGAGGACTGGACAGAGGAGGGGGAAGAGTTTGTGGATCATGGCAGTGAGGAGTACAGGTAGTCCTTGTCCCTGGAGGTAAAGTGTATGAAATGATGACTGCAGAACAAGGACAAAAATGTGTTTGTGTGTAGAAGCAGGACAAAAAGGCACAGAGTGGTGACTCTGGAGTCAAGACAAAAAGTGTGCAGAGTGGTGACCCTGGAACCAAGAGAAATGTGCAGAGTATTGACCCTGGAACCAGGACACCAAGTGTGCAGTGATATCTCTGAAACCAGAAAAAAACAAGTGTGCAGTCATGACTCTGGAACCAGTTCAAAAAGTGTGTCCAGAACCGGGAGGAAAAGTGTGCTGTGATGACTGGAACCAGGGCAAAAAGTGTGTAGCATATAGGCAAAAACTTGTGTGGAATGATGGTGTAAAACCAAGGCTGATATGATTCTAACAGACACCTAAAACAGTTTTATTGGTGAAGGCTGATTATGTGTTGCACAGGCTCTCAAGGTCAAGTTTATCTTATGCTGAGAGTGATGTAAAGTGAGCGGAGTGTGGCATGCACAAGCATTGTAAGGTGTACGAGAGTGAAGAGTGAGGAAATTGCCAAGGTAGCTTGTGATAGAGGACCAGGAACATGTTGTACATTTAAAGTGTGCAGAGTGGTTAACCAAGGATTTTTATGGCTGAACGTTAATGTTTGGTGCTAGGGCATTAAGTATGCTAATTGCTTACATCTTATATAGCTACTTAAGATGAACTTTGGATGAAGTTAGTTTAAAAGCTGTAAAATGTGTTAAACTTTTTACCATCCAATCACTTGTGTAATTTTATTGAATTCATGTGTGAACTTCAAGCATGAAAACCTGAAAGTGTTTTTTGGTCTTGCAGGATTTGTTTGATTTAGAAACAAAAACTATTAAAGCCATTTTTCTTGAAAATTTTGAGGTTGTACAAGGGCATGTTGGAGCATGATTGCATCCCATTGTATGAAAAGTTTTGTGCCTTGATCCCCATAGACTTGCATAAACATAGACTTGCACCACTCATCTACATGGATGATCCTAGCAGAGCAAATAAACGTGGAATAAACCAGTTAGGTACTAAACATAAATGACTTGTATGTAATCCATTTGGTGTTCATGTGTGAAGGAAATGATAGAATTTATAAGTTATAAGATCTCATTTAATTGATAGGTGTTTAACACAATGCTCAAGAATTATTCACCTATATGATAACAGACAGGTTTAATTATTTATTTGATTGGAGTTTTACACCGTGCCAGTACTCAAAAATATTTCATTTATACGACAGCCAGCATTATTTATTTATTATTTATTTGATTGGTGTTTTACGCCGTACTCAAGAATATTTCACTAATACGACGACAGCCAGCATTATGGTGGGAAGAAACAGGCAGGGCCTGGGGAAACCGACCATTCGTAGGTTGCTGGCAGACCTTCCCAAGTACGACCAGAGAGGAAGCTTGGGCTTGAACTCACATCGACCTCATTGGTGGGAGGTTTCTAGGTCACTGCACTGAGCTAACCGACTGCCAGCATTATGGTGTGAGAAAATGGAGCAGAGCCCAGGGGAAATCCACAACCATCAGCAGGCTGCTGGCAGACCTTTCCCCGAATGATGGTCAGATTTATGCTTGGAAGAAACTGAAGGTCCTGAACTCAACCACTGACCTTGGCTAGGCACCAAGTACAATAGTGAATACACCTGAAAACAACAGTCGGAAAGGATTAATTTGAACACCCGTGCTTCATCGGTCAAAGGATTGATGGTCAAATCTGAGCCAGCAAGGCCCCCAATGCTCATTAACCTGACATAATTAACCTGAGGTGGCTTTACTCTTTAGGTTTCGTTAAGGTCAGACTTTGATTAGAGCCATAATACAACACAGCATGATTTGTGTAAGACTGGGAATACATTATAATGTGTTGTAGATCTTTGATTTCATGGCAGAATTTCTCGTACTGGATGGACATTTTCTGAGTGTGATGTCATGTGAGTGTTAGAGCCAGGCAGAATTATAAATAGTGTAGTTCTCCATAACTTCAAGGGATTCCATCACCATATGACATCAGTAATGTTTTATTTACTTGTTTGACTTGCTTATCCAAATATGGACATGGTCATCCGAAGAGTTGGTATTTTCACGTTGTTACAGAATGGTATGGGTATGGTAATTTTCTCAAGAAGTAAAAGTTACAGGCTTTTTGTTAAACTCACCATCAGCATTGTACTTTAAGTGAATGTTTCAAAATATCAAAAATACTGAAAACTCAAATGCCTGCCAATATTTAAATGAGGCCTGACAATTCAGTGGAAATGGAGCATGCACACAGTGCTCGGTAAACTTCATGTGTAAACAAACATGGCTGAACTTATGGCTCTCATGTAATAGGATCGGCCAAAAAGAGGCGTAAAAGAGAACTTAGCATGTTGACCAGCTGGTCTAGAGTTGTAATTGCTGGCCAATTGATGCAGAACTAGTGTTTGATGGGTTGGTGCAAATGTTGTGGCAGTGTTAAACGTCGAAGAGACACAGGCTTATGACTCTTAGTTTGATGAGAAGATTATTGGTAACCTTTTCTCAATGCTGCCTAAACTGCTATACTGTGCATGTATCTATTTGTATCAAAATTCGAAATTATCTAAGTTCATGTGGACAATATCAAAAGATCTCGAATGCCCGCCTGCAGATACAAGTATGCTTTGGGTCATTTCTGTCGAATGTTAATGAGGCAAAATAACCCACCCTCTTTGTGTTGAATTCAAATAACAGCAGGACTTCTCCGGGCTTGTACAAGCTACATACTAAATGAATGTATTCAATTTAAACATGACTGATTTAGTGTGTGAACAAACTTCAAAGTTTCGTTAAGATGTCGCCATCAGAATTTGTTTAAAAATCCTTACTGAAGAATTTTTCACTCATACAGTGGCAGTAAGTTTTATCATGTTCATGGGTGGATGAAGCTGGAAGGGTCCTGGCAGTTAAAACTACCAACGTTTAGAAAGTTACAGACAACTTTCCCTTGTGTGAGGTGCAGAAGCTGTCACCATACCAGCGTGACTGGTGGAAGATGAGTGGTCTTCAATGAACGTTAGACTGCACAAACGTATCGTTGGTCCCTCATGGTCACCAAATCGTCACGGGCAGTAAGAATGGGAGATTCTAAAAATTCCCTGCCTCAGGCTAGATTTGATCCCACACCTTGTGTCCCAGAAATTGAAGGGCAAGTGCCTTTAACCACCAAACCACGACCTGCTCCCCAGTAACATCTTATAGAACTATGTGAAAAAAAAACAAAAAACAAACAAAACTGACTGCGTGGATCTTTCAATTTGTGAATGCCTGGATACAAACAACTGATTTCCTGAAATCTCAAAGTTGTTTCACAATGTAAAGTGAACGATAATACCAATAATGGCAACTTAAAAATCCATATTAATTATCTTAACAAATAACTAAATGGTAAATGAAAATCTTCAACAGTTTGTAAGTGTATGACAGATTATGTGTGTTAAGGAAGATTTAACAAGCAGGCACGACAATTCCAAACCACAGATGATTATATTTTCACAGATAAGGCACAACCATAAAGTTGTGGTATATTTGTCACATACTTCAGGTTCAAGCGTCAAGAGATTTGGAAGTTGTCTAAGAAAACTATCTTTCCAACACCAATCTAAGTACTGTGTCTTCAACCACTCAACCATGTAATTATTGTTAAATATGCTCATGTGTACTTACATGTTAAAATATAACACTGTAAAAATATAACTGTCATGTATAACAGATAATACAATTCCAGTAACAATTCAATACTAGCTACAAAAAAAGGTGTAAAGAAATATATCACAGGTAGATCATTGGGTAGCTATGAACACACTGAATGTGTATCATCTTAGGACTAGCCTAATATGTCATCAAAGTAAAATGAAAGACAAATGTTATCTACAAGTTCAAGAAGCCCTGCATAAAGATAAAAACAAAAGTACATGTATAAGTATTTGATCCTGTGATCAAATCTGTCGACGTGTGATCATTCACACACATTCTGACACAATTCGTTGTTCATTTTCTTGGACTATATGTAAGTGAACTTGAGAAATGAAGAGAATACAAAGAAGAAAAAGTACATAGTTTATTCCACTGAGGCCAGTAACAAACAAATCTTGAACTGGCCATTCAGAACAACCTAAAACATACTTTCACTACTGTACTACTAGTAGTAATGAATGTTACATCCCAAATTAGACACAACCTGATGTCCAGTCAGCAGTCGTGTCAGAATATCCCATCAAATATGTTGCTGAAATTGGCAACAGTCTCCTCTTCTGGGCTGTAAAATCAAAATTATGCTAATATTAACTTATTAATGACTTTCTTATTAAAGATATAAAATGTGAAAACTTGGTTAGTGAGAAATCAGACTTGTGATATTGCAATTTGGTTACTGACAGTGTTTATGTTCTGATGATCTTCATAATGGTAATTTTCATAATAAAACACTGAGGTACAACTACCTTAAATGACTTAAAATTTCATCCACAACTAACTTGGTCATTTTTCCTAAGCTCCAAGTCCAAATGAGTTTAGAAAGATATTCTAAGGTTTGTAAGGCAGGATGATATCGTACAGGAAAAATGTAGCATTCTGTACCAGGAATAATATTTTATCGCAAAAATTTGCTTCTAGAAAATTTTTTTTCAACCAAATTCTACGTCATTTACAGTATGTTTCAAAATGTCACTGATTCTTGTAACGATACACAAACTGAAAATACAACCTAGACTGCTTGGAGAAAAAGTCTGTGCCCTGGCAAGCAACAGGGCTCTGTCTAATGAAGTCAAGATTGGTAGTGGTTGTCCTATCCCCCAGTTCTTGTTTGTCCTGCATGTTTACTCCATTTCTGTCAATGTCTCCATGGTTTGGCTGCAGAAGAGATGTGCAGTTTAGCAAGAAACGTGAAATCATGGTCAATGTATCCTAGTAAGCCTGGAAAGAATGTCTCCAAAATAGCAAAGAAACACACCTGCAGATTGTATATACACATAAGGTATATTTTGCATATCAGTTAGTGCGCCTTTGCAGCATAATGACCTAGGTGCCTCTCATCAATGCAGCTGCTGTGAGTTCAAGTCCAGCTCATGCTGGCGTCCTCTCTTGGTTGTTTGTGGGAAGATCTGCCAGCAGCCTGCGAAAGGTCGTGGGTTCCCCCCTGGCTCTGCCCGATTTCTTCCCACCATAATGCCAGCTGTTGTTGTATAAGTGAAATATACTTGAGTATGGCCTATAACACCAATCAAATAAATAAACACTTTGCATATCAGATAAATACTCTTTGGAGTCCAAGTATGTTTTAATCCTTGGACATGGTGTTCTCTTGTGTGTTAGTTCATATTCATATTACAAATCACCAGGATGTATGCCAAAGTAATAAGTATCTTAATTGACTTTTCTCTATTTTAAATTTTACAGACCAAACAAACTATTCATACAATATGGTAAATTTTTCAAAATTTTGACCATGACTCAGTTGCATACTTGGCTAAACTCTGAGAGTGCTGCCGATCTTAGAAAGCTGTAGTTTTACTCAAACTTTCTACTGAGCATGTGTGATGAGCACTTCTTACCTGTGCAGATAATGGTTCACTCGACAATACAGACAAATCCTTAACTGTTGGCTTCACTTGGTCGACCTCCTGATTTTGGAGAGTAAGGGTGATGTTCTCTGGTTGAGCACTGAGACTGGAAGACGTTGGGATTTTCTGCTGTATGGCTTCCTTGTCGCTCTGCCCCACTGTAGCATGTGCTCGGACAGGAGCTGTCTTCGTCATCGTTTCATCGTCACAACAAGATACCGCAGTACCTACGGCCTTGATGGGATCATCTGATTTGGGCCGTGGTGAATGATCATTGATGTTGGCAGAAGCTCCGATCCCTTTGTCAGGCCTGTCCGTTTGACCAGTACAATCTTCCAGGTGTTTTTTGACCAGAGCAGTCTTCATGGCATCTCCACAGGTCCGGGACTTGACCGTACCAGACACCAGTCTACCCTGACTGCCTGCCTTACTCCCCTTACCTATATGTAAACTTCTTGGATGCTGCCAGACTGGTGCTGCTGGACTTTCTGTAGCATGATACTGATTAGGAATCTTAGCACCTGTCCTGGTGTTGTTCATTGTACTTGGAACCCCCTCCTCCAAGTTTTCCAGGTAACTGATCATCGCCTCATCATCTTCATCAGAGCTGAAGGCAGGCGAGGTTTTCACAGGGACCATTGGCCTGACAGGGAACCTACAGACAGGAGATAAGACGCATGTACTGGTAATGTTTGTCAGTAACCATACACATAATACATTGTAATTATCTTCTTTCGTTGTTTGTTTTTTGTGTTGTTCTTTTATTTGCAGTTTGACAGCACATTCAACTCTATTTAAGGGTTAAATTACTACACAAGGTACTCGCAGGCTTATTCCTCCAGCAATGAACCTGACAGCTAGCCGTTATATGAGTGAAAAAAAATTTCAGTATGGTTTTACACCATGCAGTTTTTTTTGGGGGGGAGGGGGGAATTTGATTGATTGAAACTTGAGCATCAAAAGAAACATTTTAACGCCTTTATGTGTCTTTGAAAGTGCACTTTTACAGACCACACTTTAGGTGAACTACAGAAAGTGTTTGACATATCTACCGTGCTGCCTCACCATGCATTTGCCAGTACACTGATTTTCACATCAGACCCAGTTCCCAACGATAAAAAGGCAATCGCGCCTGAAGCTGTGCTTCAGAGCATCAAATACAGTAGTAAATATCACCCAACTCAAAAAATCTATGCAGTGAAAAGTACAAAACCCGAAGTTTTTTTTTTTGTGAAAACAACTGCGTTAGACAGCCGCATGCAATTCTTTGTTATTTCATTCAGTGTTTCATGGTTCACTCAAGAATATTTCACTTCTACAAACTAAGAAGGTTATGTTCATGAGTGGATTGACTCCAGTGGAAAACAAAAGCATTTTGCACGTACTTTATTGACAACCTACTTTCAAATGTAAGGACTGACAAATACACATATTTGACCAATATGGCCACTGGAATACATGCATTCATATCATATGATTTCCTACTGCACATAATACCAACCTTGTGGTTTTCTTTTCTGCATTATCCTCATAAACCTGTCTGGCCAACACAAAATCTGTTGCCTTAGGGATGCATGGCCTGAAAGTAAATTTGAGGTAAAATAATTTCACATTTTCAAACATACCCCCATGTAAAACAGTCCAGTGAAAAAACCGTCAAACGAAAAAACACTGGTTAAGCTGGAAGACACTGCATAACTTTGTAGATTCAAACATTAGAGAATTTTGCAGTCTAATTCAACATTTCAGTTTAAACTCCAATCACACTATATCCACCCCAGTTTACAATGAAAGGATTAAAAAGTGACTTTCGATGTTAACTGTCAACATGGTCAAGTGGGAGTCTCTTCCAAAATATATTTGTAAAATGTCAGCCATGAAAGATTGCAGAAAAGCACTACGGATCTTGTTGCAAAGCAATGTATAAACATGTATTTTTTTTATGTAAGCCAACTTTGGCTTCAACTAGAACACACATCCACATGTACATGGATTTCCCCTGGCATTCAAAAGCTCTCATTACCCTATTAGCATGCTGTGAACCACCTTTTCTGAATGATGTTAAGTAAAGTGTTTTTTCTTTGATTGGTGTTTAACGTTACTTTCAACATTATTTTGGACACATCACAACTGTGTTTTCCCTCTGGCAGACTGGACCCCATGCTGACATACAGGTCTTTATAACAATGCCTCAGTGCAACACCATGCCAACGACACCAGGCATGGCACTCATTCCCAGTCACATGCATGCAATACTGACAACAGTTCAACTCATGTTTAAGTACATCATCATGGCCAATTTCTTTTATGCAGAGTGCTAAGTGAGGTAGTGCCAAGATTACTGATAGTAGGTAGGAGGTGGTATCGGACTAAGCATCTGATAAATATACCATATACAGGAGTTTTTTTAGACATTTTCTTTTCGAGGTAACCCCATTGAGAAACATGTGTAAACTGAGATTTTGGTATGTTTTGAAACTGAGCTTTTCAAATTAAATTAAGTATCTTGGTTATTTGGAGATAAAAGCACTGTAGGTTCAAAGAAAAAATTGAGTTTTAGTATTTTTCAAATTGAGTTCAATAAAAGATTTTTATCTAAAACACCCATTTCCGGAAACATCTGCTTTTTCCACTACGTCTCTGCTACTTGTGGTGGTGCCATTCACAACCAATGCCATTCTCAACCGGGCCATTCACAATCTAAAAGCACAGCATCTGTTCAACAACGAAGTGCCGCTTGCTTAACGCTCACAAATTCCGTTACCTCTCTGACTGGCTGTCTTGACTCTCTCCGTCACCATTCTGTCCAGATGAAGTTATATCCCCATCTTTACCAACAGCTGGTTTGGCTACGTCATTTCTCTTTGACCTCACCGGCCATGCAAACACATGTCCCTGTTTATGGGGCAGTTTAGCCTGGGTATTCTCGCTTTTCTGTTGATCTGGTCTTGTGCTGGCACTGGAGCTGATAAGACAGCCTCTGTCTGAAGGTGTCATCTGCCCAGCCAAAGAGCCATGTACCCTAAAACTGTAACCAGATTTATCTTCATCATTCAGCTCACTGTCATCCCTGGCAAGGTCATAATAATCTGGTTTGCCAAAGTTTTCTTTGCTCTGCAAGGACCCATAGCCTCCACCTCTTTCTGGATGACCATATCTCTTAAGATGGCCTTGACCCTTAGCCAAGAAGCCTTGGCCTGACAACTGACGACCTTGAGCAGCCAACTGAAGACCTTGACCTCTGTAGACCTGTACATTCTGATTGGTTCTGCCATGAAATGGCTCGAACCAGCAGCGATTTTGCTGCTGGGGACTATTATCACGATTCAACTGACTAACAATTTGTCGTCCAGTGAAAGGTGAGTAGTTCTGGCCATCTGCTATCAGACTACCATCACAGCGTGAGTTCATGATCTGAGTTGTGTATGGCTGGGCACAGTGACGTGAGCCTACAGTGTAGTGCTGGTGTCTGGTCATCGTTGGCAGAGTTATCTCCCCTTGCCTCAGCAGCACAGCATCCTCGTCTTCGCTGTCCTGGAAGTCCTCAGGTGTATACACTGGGTGGCTGACCACTGCCTCTGGTGGTGTTTGCAAGCCAAACTCCCCATACTCCTCAGCCTCTTCACTGACATGACAAAGACAGAAAACAGGGCATATTCACATGACGTTGCTGTGCACAAACACCAGGTACTGTAATTCTTCAAACTTGTCACATGTTTGCAAGGCATTTATTCAAGTATATTCTGAAGGCATTACTCTGACTGAATTATACTTTCTGTGAAGCTTGAAAGTGGCAAATCCAAGCAATGTAGTTTCATCTCCAAAATCAAAATAAAAATGTGCATAAATTGCACTGAAAGTTGCTCTTTCATATACGAAAAGGTTGAAGAATTAGGGTAGGTGATGATTCATGTTTTCTGGGGTTTTTTTAATGTTCCACTGAATGTTTGGATAATCTCTCTAAACCTCCAGCACATCCCTTTAACTTGCCAAAAGTGGTTTACCCCAGGAACTTCGGTTTTCACCAACCGTAAAACTGACTGGCATCACTTAATGGAAATTTTTTTTTGCATAAGAATAAACAATCCTCAGAGCATCAAGTGTAGAAGACATATACTATTGTGAACTAAATTAACTCCATCCGTACATTAAACAGTGAACTTTTCTAAATGCGGTTTATCAGTACATTCACAATGGTGACTTTCACCTGAAGCTTTTTAGCTTTGTTTTCATGTCACACATTTTCCTTTATTATGATTGATTCATCCACCTCAGTAAAGTTGGTTGGTTAGCATGACAGTGCAGCGTAATGACTCAGAAGCCTCCCACCAACGTGGTCCCTGTGAGTTCAAGTCCAGCTCATGCTGGCTTCCTCTCCAGCCGTGTGTGGGAAGGTCTGCCAGCAACCTGCGGAAGGTTGTGGGTTTCTCCCAGGCTCTGCCTGGTTTCCTCTCACCATAATGCTGGTCACTGTTGCAGGACTGAAATATTCTTGAGTATGGCATAAAACACCAACCAAATAAAGAAATAAATCAAGCTGAATAGTTAATTAATTTCTTATCAGAAAAAATTTAGTTTTGGAATCAAATTTATCATTTTAAGGCCTGTATGTGTTTCTGAATGTGCATTTTTACAGGTCAAACTTGAGTTGAAATTCAGTTAACCTTTCATAACCAGAGTCACGTCCGACATCAATTCCTGCACATACAGAGGCTGAACTAGCTTCAGACATTTATTAGACAAGGTAGAATGATCTGAAAATTGCGTGGAATTGCCAAGTGTCAAGCTTAAATATCTTCTATGTTTTTTAACATTACTTGATTTCATAATGAATTATTCTTCTACTACATGTACTTCTGAATTCTTGCTACATTTTGACGTTAACATGAAACAGGAAGAAACACCATTTGCTCCTTTCTAATATACAGAAAATTCCATAAACACGTAGTATTACCTTTTCTGCTCTGCGATTTGATTGGGGTCTGACTTGTTGAAATATTGTGCCTCAAATTTACCTGGAATCACATCTGGAAGAGAGCCATCCTCACCTAAAACAAGCATAAATCAGTCCACGGTGGAAAAGTGTCAAGGCCTGATAATCAGTTATATGCAATATGTTTAATAAAACTTCCTTACAGATGGTCAACTGCAGAGAGGAACATGGCATGTGGCTACTGTTTTACTTTAATCATTCATGTCATTAGCATTTTTTAATATCATATCATTCATGTCATGTACACTTACAAACTGTGAGTTTAATATTTATTTATAATTTATCTATTTGTTTATTTGTGGTTTACACCATAGTAAAGTATATTTCACTTATACAACAGCAGCCAGCATTGTAGTGGGAGGAAACCGAGTCCAGGGGAAACCTACTGCGATTTGCTTGCTGCTAGCAGATATTCCCAGAGGAAGCCAGCATAAGCTGCACTTGAACTAACAGTGACTGCATCAGTGAGTGGCTCCTGAGTCATTATGCAGCACTAACATGCTAACCATTCAGCCCCAGATGGCCTTAACAGCTTTGAGTTTAAATCCAGTAATGCCAATATTAAGACTGAATATTTGAGCAGACTGATCTACCTGACCCTTCCATGTTGTCTACGTCGTCTTCTCTACAGCTGGCATACATATTCAACTCCTCCCAGCCTGTAGACCTTTGCCCAATCACATCACCAGGATTGGGGGAGTGGAGTAGTGACGTGTGCTGACCAGTGGTGAACTGCAATGGCTGACGAGCTTTGTATGCAAATCTCTCCAGGTAACCATTCACACTAGTACCAGTGTTCATGCTTGCCTAAAAAGTACAGATCAATGTACACTGCCTTTTATCTTTTTTTTAAGACCTAGTGCTTGTAACCCCAAAAACCTGATCAATATATTTTGTAAATGGAAGTCTGAAATATTCTAATATGGACAACAAAAAATTTAACAACTGTAGATTTATAATGATTAAATTGATGCATATTGTTCTTTCCACAACAGGGCCTGAGTATTACAGTATGAATTTATGACTTGTTCCAATTTTGCCTACCTAAATGAACAGTCGGTTTCATCGTTGTCATTTGATGATTAAATATTTGTTACTTAATTAAAACAGACATTTTTTGTAAGCTTTAGGGCTTTATGTCCGGTACCCATCACTGGCCAGATAAAAGCTAGAGGGACCAATTATTGACCTTAAGGATTCAATGTGATTTCTCAAGCTCAAGGTGGGACATCGGTTACATAACATATGTTACTTTATCTGTGTCAGCAAGTTAGGACATACAGAGTTTGTCTCTGGTAACGACACTCAATGACCTCTGAAATCAACCTGACCTATCTTAGGGTGTTCTATACCATAAATGCCATCAGCTGGTTTCTGCCCTGAGGGCTGGGACTGTTTAGCCATGCACATATATTGATCCATGCATACATGTATGTAACAGGAGCAGGTTTCCAGATGCTATACTAGCAGTAGCTAGTGTGAATTTCCCTTTAGCTCTGTTGATGGAACTGAATGCTGGATTACACACCTTGAATGCTTTGTAAGTTCCAAATTTCTCACTTTGCTATGACTACATCCCAGTTACCTTCCTCCTCTTGAGACCAGGTGTGTCTGGCAGACTCTCAGCTTTGGTCCTGAGATCGTCCATGTAACAGCTGACAGTTCCACCCGGGCGGGGCTCCCCACCGGCGAGGGGCGTGGCGGCAGCCCTCTTTAAAGACCGGCTGTTAGACACAGGGATTCCAATCTTACAGCAATCGTGACCACACAATGACTTGTTCAGACACCGGTGAAAACAAGACCGTCTCTCACCTTCCAGCTGTGGGGTGGCTGTTGGTGGGAGGGGGAATTAGGGGCACATATAAATAATATATCATGTGCATTTATAGCCTTACAGTAGTGTAACATATTTTTTCCATGTTCATTGTTTCCTTTAATGAAACAGAAGTTATTATTACATGGCATTATTGTTATTCCAGTTTACTGAAAGCAAAATAGCTACACTATCTTTCTATGATACATGCACACTGTATATATTTAGCCACATGAATATACATTTCTGAAACTGTTATTTGAAAAGAAAAACATCTGTGTCTAATTTCATTATGTGAACAGAATCCACCAGCCAGATTAGCCCATCAGTATCATTCAAAATGTACCTCCATCTTGCATTGGTCTAGTGTTGTTCACATGGCAAGAAGACTCTGAGTCCTGTTAAAGGGTACAGATAACTGACATGAGTCAAGCTGTCATTATATGAAAAACTGTGACAAAAACAAATACTGTCCAAAAACCCCACTGCTGGCCATGTCAATCTGCAAGGGACCCCTACCGCTATAGGTCAAGAAAACACGCTAAAAAGTATAAAAATCTGGAATAAAGGTATTTTTGAAAAATTTAATATATTTTTGGTCTGTCTGGTTTTCTTTTAGACAAACCACATTCAGATTATCTGCCAATTATCACTGAAGCAGTCGACGTGTATATAACACTTTCACTTAAAATATATTTAATATAAAACATAAATCCAATAATTATAAGTAAAATAAATGCAATAATATTTTCACATTATTCTTAATTAAGTATAACTAAGGACAATAACAGACATACTCTGTACAGCAGCAAATAATATGCCAATTCAGGACAGAATATACAACTAGATTCCACCTTAAACATCACAGATGATAACACCTTTTCATCCTGAGATATTTCGTATCAAGACTTACCTCTGTTTGTACTTCTGAGCTTGTACCTGTGTAGTACGGGGTATAAGTGCTCTGAATATCCAAGCCCACTGTGGTAAACAGGATCAGAATGTGTACATACATGGGGGATACATGACAATAAGGTTTGGGTACTACTAGTACTGCTGAACAGAAATATTACAAACAATGGCATTTCTGGAAAAAAGATCAATTTGTCAACATTACCACATAATTAGAACACATGCTGTCCAGTTTAAGAGCTTTGCCACATCAGTCAATCATACACTGCTGCCCACAAGTGGATGTTTTCTTAACTTGTTTCTGAGGTCACATTCCAGCACTGCAGTGTCCATCATGAGCTGACAGGCATATAAAAGTTAAACCTTTTGACTTAAAACTCCAGCCAAATTTGAGAGTTAGAGCAAAATTTCATATATAATCATAATATTAATGTCTTTATTTTCTGAGGGTAATACAACTCTGTCAATATATTACTGATCTTCCCTGTGGCCCTACACAAACACACATTCATAAATATACAATATATTAGTTGAAGTAAAATGAAAACAGAATGAAATACAAAAGATATTATAACACTTAAAAAAATACATGGTAAAATGGGCCATGGAACTCGGGAACTACTTACAAGGCAGGCTACTGTAAATCTTCAGCCTTTTCAATTAATAATGCCCTTATTAAAAGCTAGTGAATGTATTCAAATATTAAAGAAATGAAACCATTTGTTTGTGTCTCCAAACGTATACACTTCATAAAAGTATCAGAATTACTTCTCTATACCCTACAGTTCTCCAAGAAAATTTTAAAATGTTGTTTTCAGCAGTGGTAGAAAAGATTGAAGAATTAAGTTATATAATAAAGTAGTGTGACCTGGCTAACCAGCTGGGGATTTGCACCAGCGATCTTTGGATTTCAAGTCAACACTTCTACCACTAGACTAAAGGGCGCTGCGAGCAGGGTTGGTGGGGTGGCTGTTACAGTAGCTACCTTTCAGATACATGTGTACGGGTTAACCCCATAAATACATGTCATACAGGTGTGGGAAATTCTGTATTGAAGAGGGACATTGAAGAGTAGAAGGGAGAGTATTCCAGTTCAAACTTCCAGAATAGCAAAGACTCTGTTTAAAACTTTTACAAAACATTATGAATTTCATTAAAAACATTCAGACTCAATCAAGGGCATTTCAACTAAAGTCTACAGGTGTTTGACGCTTCAGCTTACCCCAGTCCTCACTGATGAGGTGGACATCCAGGTGGTTGCCTTTGTTGGCTCTCTCCACAGTAATTTTTCTCCACCAGCTACCTTCCTTCGCCAGAAGACGGTCACTGACAATAACAACAACATCGTAGAGCTTACATGTACATTTTTCTTTCAATGAGCAACATTCAGCATCACTGAAGTGCAACTACATCTATGTTCAGTGCAGGTTTAATTCATCACAATAACTTTTGGACTCACTCGATTGGAATTACATGTATATACACATAGGTGACACACTTTAAGTTCACCTTTCTTGTACAGTAAAACAGGTGAACAGAGGCAGCATCAACATTTGTGACAAATGCCACCTGTCATTTTTTAATTTTTTTTACATTTAATATAATGCCATAAAGTGAAGATATTATTTCAAATACAAGTTAAAAACATGTATACTGTGAAATGCTGCCAGACCATGTGCCCCATAGGATCTGAGGTTGGTACATTACAAATATGCTTGCAAAGTTTATGAGACGAAAAATGTGACTAAATCCAGCAGTACTTATGTACCCTCCAATATCCCCAACCCATGATAACTTCACTGCTTGTTTATGATGATGCATTCTGGGAAAACCTCAGACGTGAAGACACGATATTTCAGACGAGCCTACCTGAGCTTGGCCTTCAGTATAATGTTGTTGTCAGCATCTCCTATAAGAAGGACACTGAAGTTCTGACTGCCAACAGCTTTGTTGGGCTTGACAGACTCTGGGTTGGCCAAACACACAGTCACAGCCAACTCTGCAGATACCGGGCTGTACTTTGCAACCTGGAAAAACGAAAAAAAAACACACACAGATATATGCTGACTGTCACTCATCCATGTTATCATCATATTAAAGTGAAATTTAAGCCAAAAACAAGTGAAGACTTCTTCACTTATCTCATGGAAGTCAAAATTATACAGGTGTAACAAAACCACTGCCCGTTACCAGCAAACCTGATAACCCTCACGACTTCAAGACGCAGTCAGACAGTCAAGCCAGCAACAGATGGATTTATGTAGATGTGGGAACGAGGTTTTATCTGAATGATTGAGCAGGTGAGAGTATACTTCTTCATGTGTACATGTAGAAACAAAAGGAACTTTACATGTCCAAAATAATCTTAAGGCTGTCGTTACACATAACTTTGTTGCAGGTACCCTGACCGACCCTCCAAAAAAAGGGCCCTATGCTAAGGTTTCATTCAGCTTTAGATGGAATTTCTTTATAATTTTTATTTCCGTGTTGATTTCTTTAAATCCCCATCTACTTCATTACCAAGAATAAAAAAAGAATATTTTACTAACAACGGGCCCCATTATTTGTAAAAGGGTTGTGTTACCTGCAACAAAGAACTTTTTATGAATGGCCTAGTGGCATATTATATTTGTTTTTATAGCAGAGTGATAGCAGAGTGATAACCAGCGGTATTTCTGTACACAATATAATACTACACTATGGGAAATGATACTCCTTTGATATGTAATGGATACATTATAGATATATTTACAGATTCATTTCACCTCTTTCATTAATACAAATAAAAACACTCCGTGTCAACCAGCTTGATGAAGAACATACGGTCACTTTACACAGCTCTTGAAGAACTGTCACTATTACCCGTTCACTATTTTTCAGCTGGAAATTTTTTAAAATTTCTACATTTTTTTAACATCTGTCCAAAGTGTGATTTAAGAACATCAAAGAGTGTTTTTGCTATACATGTACCTGTTCAATTGAGAGTTCATACTTAGGGAGTTGGGTGACGGCATCTCGTAGCAGATTACCAAATGGTGGATGTCGATTGACAATCTGAAACAAGACAGCTGAAATGAATATAGAATTACTCACTCCTTCAAAGAAAATAATTCAGAAGTTCAATACTACAGCTAACCATTTAAGTTTAACTAATTACAGAATAATGATGCCACTGTTCCATAATGTCCCCATTTGACTTCCAGTTTTAAAGTCTGTCCCCATACTTATTTTTACACCCATTGATCTAATATGTGCAATTCAATAGATGCCATATGCTACAACTTCATACTGCACTTTCAGAGATGTAAAATTTGTGTTTTAATAATACCAGTTTTTATACAACAGTAACATGTTTCACAGTTTCTTCATGATGCTCGACATTCCCTTATTGTAAACAAAATCCATGGTTGTGATGAGCTCAGAAGGACATGTGACACATCAAAGAATCCATGGTTGTGATGAGCTCAGAAGGACATGCGACACATCAAAGAACCCATGATGTCTTGCTTACTTGCTCAAGCTACCGATAATGTATTCCATTTAAGAAATAAAGGATTTCTCATGTTGTGGTACACTGATCAAGAAGAATATAATACACAATGTTGTTGACAAAAGGTGTCTAAATTACTATATGATCATAGAGCTGGAGTTTGAGTCCAGTACAGATCCAGTTCTTAAAACTTTTAAAACATGTAGAGAACCTGTCATACATTAAACAAAAGAAATCAATGATTTCAGTTTATTTTTCATCAAATTTTCCTCCTTTTGATTTTCATGACTGTAATACACAGAGTGTACATGCATTTGTCAGAATTCATCATAATGACTCAGTACAGGAGGTACATGTACCATCATAATGACTCAGTACAGGATGCACATGTACCATCATAATGACTCAGTACAGGATGCACATGTACCATCATAATGACTCAGTACAGGAGGTACATGTACCATCATAATGACTCAGTACAGGATGTGCATGTACCATCAAAACCTTACAAAGGGAAAGTAAACTGTGACTTTTTATCTAACAACATGAACTTGGATTACCAGCTCTAATTCCCTTGGATTAGTTTCCTCGATCTTCTGAAAGCTTGTGATGCCAGCATTGACCAAGGCATTGGATAGTGTGGTGCCTGCGGGAAAAAGTGAACAGTATGCCTGAGTTTCGTGAGTGACATTTATGGTGGACATGGTAACAGCATGTTTCTTTGAATGCTGACTTCAGTAACTTCTCTCAATGAACACTACAGTACCATGTACATGCATGCTGTGCTCTCTGTTTTTGCCCCCAATAAGACATTGCTATGCAAAAGTGTCTTCATAGCACTTGTCTTCTGAGACAGCCTTCTATCATGTATATATACTTGTCACACCAATGAAGGGAATATCGATCGTTATATCAAAGCAGTATTTACCAATGCCCTCAAGCTGTTTGGTGACAAACTTGGAATTTTCCCAGAGCCTTGACTTTATGCATTTACAGAGCATCACTGAAGTTAGCAGAGTCTGAAAGTGCGGGGTGCTCCACATATACTCGACAAGACCTGAAATAAACAATTCATTTATTTATTTAAAGCATTCATTAATGTTTATGTAACAATATTTCCCTGACATGTCAGAAGAAGTCCTATTTATAGACTGAGGCAACAAGGCAAAGGCATGATGAAAAAGTTAGATAACTGTAGAAATGATGCAGAAAACCTATGCATTATGCAGGCATACATCTTATTGCCTATACACAATAAAATATCACTGAAGCTAACATAGATGTTAGGTCAAAGATGAACTTCTATTTGTATATGTATTGTCAATTCATGATCTATTGGATCATAATGCCAAGATTTAGCATTTAATTCTGTTTTACATACAGTTGCTGTGTTTGTGTAAACCTTTCAGTAGAACAGTTCCATCCATTCCATGATGACACATTCAAAATGAAAAAAGAAACTGTCAGTTTATTTTTGTTACAATTACATATGCACTGGCTAAAACAAGCAGACCAGGTGGCCCCCAAATCAGAAGAATTAAGGTACCAGTACATGTAGATGCATTAAATTACATCTGGACACATTCCTATCCCACAGACCCTCCATTTACAGCAAGTGCATTATGTGACCAACCAAAAAATAACAGTCCTTGATATCTGAACTGGCCTAACCAGATGACCTAAAATTTCGTCCATGAATGTAAGTTACTCATATTTCCTGACTCTGAAAGTTCCACTGGTTTAAGAAAGGAGTTTAGGGGGTTTGTTTGGAAGGTAGGAAAAATGTCAGTTTTAACACCCAAAAGTAATTTTTTATCACCTGAATTAGTGACTAAAAATGCACTTTCATGTGTGAAAATTTTAGGCCCTTTACATTATATGTACAGGACTCACATTTAGCAACCCTCTGAGCAACTCTAAAGATCTTGGTGGTGTCTTGAGAGAGAGCAAAATCCTGGACTGTAAGGCTTCCAAGCTGGGCTTGAATCAGGCTGAAACACAGAACAAGGAACAGTTACAGATTCTTACATCATGTACATGTAGCATGTATGTCAAACATGTCATCTTTCAGCCCATCCTCCTCACATCACACCATCATGACCATCATGTTACTGTATTTCACCTTTCATTTGCCCCTCCAAAAAAATTCATTTTCGTAGCAAAGTTCTTAAAGTGAAACTTTTGATACCAACACTTATATTTTTCTACACGAAATTAATCGAACTTGATAAAAAACTCCTAAGTGGCCCAGTATTGTGGAAGAATCAATCAGAATCAAGAAAAAGCCAAATTCTCAACCAGTGTTAAACATTATTCACACATGTTAAATTTATTTATTTATTTATTTATTTGATTGGTGTTTTACACCGTACCCAAGAAAATTTCACTTATACAACCGCAGCCAGCATTATGGTGGGTGGAAACTGCAGGTTGCTTTCATGCACAGCCTGAAAGGAAGCCAGCCTAGAACTCACTGAGACCACAATGGTGAGAGGCACCCAAGTCATTACACTGCATTAGAGTGCTAATCCTCTCTGCCACTGAGGTCCCTCACATGTACATGTACCTTGGTACAGAACAACAATACATTTCAATGTTATCAAATTTGGGTTCCTAAATGAGCAACCAGTCGAGGCATGGCCTTGCCCTTGGGTTGTGTGGATTCTCCAATCACCAATGTTTCCAGCAAAAGTGTACAGCAGGTCAGATACAATGTGACATGCACGTAGAGATCTGTGTGAACAACTTTCAGCCGAGTTTGATCAGCTTCTTACATGCATTAGGATAAACTCTGTGACAATCTTTAGCTTGTTTGTTTTGTTGTTTGAATCTGGTTTAACATTGTTTTCAACATTATTTCAGTTAAATCATGACTGTCTTCTTTGCAACAGGTGGTATAAAACTTTATGGTGCTGCATCAGTGCAACACCATGCTGAAGACACCAGATACAACACCTGACCCAGTCACATTACACTGCCACCAACTGGAATTCGGCCTATTCATGTTAAATGCTCAATGCCGAGAGGGTCATTGCCAGTATTACCAATACTGAACATAGTTTTTAGGACTTGTTTCATAATCTTGCACCTAAAAGACCAACCTTCAATAAACAAAAAAAAAAAAGATGACCTTAAAAATGTCTAGCTGGCTGAAATTTTCTTGCTCATCTCTATTGCATGTATGGTATAACTTGGAACAGTATTTATATATATATATATATGTAAGTCTTAAGGAAATACTGAACTATAAATTTTAAGTTACTCATGAACGAATTCTTACTTACCAGTTCACTTTCATTTCTTTTGACTTGATCTTACCAGTCATTGGATACCTGAATACAGACAAACGAAAAAAAAAATAAGTTAAACAAGTGATTTCCTATTTTATGCCCGTGTCTTAGTATATTTTTAAGTGATAAAAATCAACTTAATTTAGGTTTCCCCTCATAAAAAGTAGGGTGACCTAAATTCTGTTATTACTATTCAGGCACACTTCTTTAAGATAATCATTAAGATTAATTCATTATTGCGATGTTACATCATGCTCAGCAATATTTCACTTGCCTACATGTAACAAGAGGTAAGGCTTATGGTTTAGAGGCATTTAGTGGAAAGAATTGCAAGAGATCCACAATGCCTTATAATTTTCTACACACAGGAGATATAGATAAATGCAAACATATCGAACATTGGACCTCAATTATTTGACAGTGGTAATATGTAGTTGATCTGTGGTAGAACCCATTACCCTAATTCGTCTACTTTTGGGGACATCTGGTCTGCCTGGTTTTAGCCAATAAACATGTAACTGTTACAGAAAATACATGCAGTTTCCTAATTCTTCTCAGATGGTTAGTCTTTCCAAAGAATGACATAACCTAATTCTTCTAATTTTAGGATGGCAAAAATTACAATTCTCTCTTAGTTTTTTCTGAAACATAAAGGTATCTACACGTTGTTCATTAGATGGAATAATCATGTGAGAAAAGAGAAAGCATGTATTCCTGATACAATTACATATATATTGCCTAAAAATAAAAGACCAGACGCCCTAGAATTTAGAAGAATTATGTTATTCATATCCTTTTCCCAAAAAACTCAGACAGAAAAGCAATGTTTTGCTTTCATATATTTGTCCAAAAATGAGAACATGAAAATGCAATGATCATGATGATTCTGATTTTAGGGTATGTTTAATACCTGATAGTGGCTCTGTTTTTGTCCTTATTCAGCATGTTCAGATGTCTACGCTCAGTCACTCTCAGCTGAATGTCAGAAAACTCTTTGCAACTTGACAACACTGTCACCTAAAAATTGGGAAATCAAAATATTTCCTGATCAGTCAAAACCAAATTATGCTACAAAACTTTCTAATCCTATACAAAGCAGTATACAATACACAACCACTCATACAACACATGCAGAAATAAAGTAAATATTGTTTCATAAACAAATCATTTTTCTTTGAGTTTCTTTCAGATTATTACAAACTTTAAATACTGTATTTCACCTGAAGTTCAGTTAATTTTTGCCAGTGATTGCTTAATTGATTTATCTTATACGGCCATTTAAGGGTTTATTGTGAAGATTGACTGGTTTCTTATCAGAAAAACTTGAGCATAATTTTAATGCCTTTATGAAGTGCTTCAAAAAGTGCATTTTTACAGACCAAATTCTAGGTGACATACAACAATCCAGACAGACATGACAGAGATCGTCCTTACAAGGTAATATTCATTATAAACTCATCAAACTAACAGGAAACTGAAACTGGATTTAATTTAAGACGGTTTTCTATAAAGGAGTCTTTTGCCATCTTTCTTTGCTTTTACTGAATCTTTGGTAAACTGTGGCAGTTTATCACAGAATTCAGATTTGTGCCCAAACACTGTTTTTATTGAATCTTTCGTAAACTGTGACAGTTTAATATAGAAAACAGATTGCACCCTAGCACTGATGTACTGGGTGATCTCACTGCAGGACTGAACAGGATGGTTATATACTGAAGAGGAACCCACCATGTCTGACATTGGGACAGTACCAGAAAGCTCACTGAACTTCTTCATTGTGGAGTATGTGATACAGAACCGGGCCATTATTCGACCTCGCTCTGTAACATTCAACATGTTCATAGGCTGCAATTCTGCAATCATTCTGAAGTTACATGCTTAATACCATAAATGATTTACCATTCTTTTTACATACATGTACGTTGCAGTATGTTTTCTTTAGTTAATACTGGCTCGAGTGAGACTCCAACTCATGACTTTGGGTGTCTAGTCCCACAGCCCTACCAACCGAGCTACCAAGCCAGATGGGAACGGCTCCCTTGTTAGAGTCCAGTTATATGAAGTGAGTGGTTTATTCTCAAATATATACAGCACCTATTGTATTATGGTGCCTCCGTGGCTCAGTCGGTTAGCGCGCTAGCGCAGCGCAATGACTGAAGCCTCCCACCAATGTGGTTGCAGTGAGTCCAAGCCCAGCTCATACTGACTTCCTCTTTGGCCATACATGGGAAGGCCTGCCAGCAACCTGCGGATGGTCGTGGGTTTCTCCGGGGCTCTGCTTGGTTTCCTCCCACTATAATGCTGGTCACCGTCATATAAGTGAAATATTCTTGAGTATGGCGTAAAACACCAATCAAATAAATAAATAAATAAATATAGTACTATGTACCAACAGATGACTCAGTGTTTCAAAAGCAATGAGCAATCATCTTCAGAGAATACATCAAATAGATATGATTTCCTACACTGATACATCAAGACCTGCAAAAATACGGGCTCGAGTGAGACTCTCACAACTTATACCCTGACGATGTTTGCTAATTGCTTTTGATATATGAATATATCTATTCCATGTATTCCTGACGATGACTGCTAATTCCTTTTGATGTATGAACATATCTATTCAATGTTACTCCCTGATGATGATTACTTATTGCTTTCGGAACACTGAGTTGTCTGTAGGTACATAGTACAAAAAGTGCTGTATATATTTGAGAATAAACCATTCACTTCATATAACTTGGCTCTAATAAGCAAGCCGTTCCCATCTGGCTTCGTAGTTATAAACTAACGTCTCCAGATTCAAAATTAAATAAGGTCAAGTCCACAACAAAGAGAATGTTTGCAAGAGGGATTTAGAAGTCCGATCTCAAATAGCTCTTGAAAAACAGTGGCCACATGTAATACAGATGTACGGAGCATACAAACCCACACATGTCAGACAAACAGGTGCAAATCAAGGAGATCCCAATGCATTCACAATGGGGATTCAAAAAGAGATAATAATATATCTCCTCCATAATTTTATAAAGCCAAAATGAACAGTAATTAAGGTGTTTCCAAAATCACTGACTGCTGACAAGTAACCCACCACATATACAGTACACGAAACATGAGCACCAAACTGAGCCGACGACACCCGGTTTTAAACATGACAGCCCAGTAGACTGAAGACTTGAATGTTCCAGCCCACAAACCATACAAATGAAAGGGTAATATACCTGTAGACTGGATTTCAAAGTGGTCATCATCCATCTTAATCAGCTCAATCCCGGACAAGAAGTTCAAATTGCGCACGCACAGGTCTGTAAACAGCCAAAGGAGTTGGAGATTGGAATTACATATGACAAATCCATGACACACCAAACTCCATTCTGAACAGTTCTGTCACCACTAGATCAGCCATTAGAATCTTTTTATTCATTATGACCTATCTTGCTGCAATGTGTACTCTTACTTTAATCTGCTAATATAAGCATATTTTTTTCATGTACAGTGAACAGGCTGCGAAATCAAGGTTCAAAATCAAATTGCAATTGAAAGCAAGGGAAGAATCAAATTACATATTGAAATTTTTTGCCATGATATTCCACTTTGTCTGCATCATCTTTATTTTTAATCACTTGAATCCCTTGTTGCCAAATTTAGATTGTTTCACAGACATAACAAACTAATAGCTAACATTACTTAGATACAGAATACCAAAATCAGATTAGCCTTTCTTTCCTCTTATATCATCAAAGACAGAAAGGAGTCCTTCTAGTACATAGTTTTTTGGAACAACATTCTCTCTCCACTCTAACCTTGCAACCGCTTTTCTACTTGGTTCTTTGTCAATCCCACAGGCATATCTAAAAGTGAAATACAAAATGTTGATATCAGACTTTTTATGCGTTTCCATTTTTAACATTTAAAAAAAAAACACAAAAGGCAGCAGCTCAATTGTAGAGCCCTTTACAATGGAGAGGTACATGAAAGTACTTTGAAATCTCAACAACACTTAGGATGAATCGAAACATTCATACACAGATCAAAATATAGATGAGTTTTTCTGTTATTTCGACAGCACTGAAATACTCTGGCATTTCCTGTTTTAAGTGGTGCAGCACTGAGGGGCAGAAAAGGGTGCCCCTATATGTCCTTATATACAGGTCCATTTCACCAATGGATATTGAGCTTCAGCCATTACAAGGTCGTTTCATCATTTCTATCTTCATCAAGGCTCATACTGAGTGCACCAACACCACTTTGATTATCAAAATTAATTAAAACATAGTAGGAACTTAAAACATGGAATCATGCAGTATAGCCTATAAAGTAAATCTCATACTGGTAATCATCATCTGTCATCACCTCGCTGACAATTTTTCCTGTCTTTATTTGCTTCCTTTCAGTTTAACTTTGCATTCATCTGTATTTCAATACGAAACTTTCTCTTTGTAGCAAGCCTGCATGATGTTGCCAATAGATGTTGCCTCCTTAAATTCAATGTTTGGATTACAACACTTGCCATATCATGTTACACCCTGAGGCATGATACTGACACTGGTTTGTCTAGAACAGTGTAAGTTACATTATGTTCAGCACCAGATGTAATATTTCATAATGTTTAAAAATGCATCTTTGTGGGAGTGAAATTTTAGGTCATCTAATTTCATGTTAAAACTTGAAACTATAACTAAACCCAGCTAACTCCTGGTTATAAGGTAAATGCTAGACGTCTTGGGTCATCCCAGTGCTAGCACTACAAGCAAACAACTTACCGTAGTGTTTGGGGTTTTTCATAACCCTGATGTACAGAAGTGTAGACCTGATCCACTCCAGGGCTACTGTGACGTCAGTGATCGTCCTCAGACAGATCTCAGCATTCAGGTACTCTATCAGGTGCTTGTGCAAACTGTCAAAAACATAGGCATGTTCAATTAGGCGCAGTTGACTATGCCCTCCTGTACAAATTATAAGTGAGGAACTACAGCCAGGCTGGAAGTTCTTCAAGAGCATGCCAGCAATTTGCAACTAGTGTGGCTGTGGTTTGTCTTTGGGAACATATCGGAGTGACTGTAGAAAGTTTTGGTTGACTCGGATCATCATATATCTATAGACCACTTTAGGAGTGTATCTACTCATTTTGTCAAGATGTAATTATAACTATATCTGCACACTATAGCGTTTTGTCAGATTTTACACATAGTGTGCACACCAACTGTATTTTTTTTTATGCTGTTTTTCATAATTGTGACAGTACAGCTTTACCTGCTTTCCAGTAGCTGGGTTCCTTTAATCAGGGCCTCATACTTGAACTAAAACATAATAACATCACATAAATGAAGTTCCATGCAGAGAATTAAATTAAATGAATGCAACGATATTAGTGTTATTCTACCTTGAGGATTCTGATTTATTAGCCTCTCTTTATTTTCCTCTACCCATCATCCTGAATTATAACAGTCTTAAGAGTGAAAACCCTCAAGTGTGGTGTAAAAATAAATAACTTTGTAAGTACAAAGCCAATCAGTAAGATATTAAATTCCATGTATATGACACTACAGTATCAGTGTACTTCTAGTGAAAAAGTTCCAACAGAGGAACACCACACTAACAACAGAGAATGAATACAAAAAAGACATGTTACATATCTGAAACTTACCTTGTTACACATCTTTGTCATTATCACAGCTGTAGCTGATGTGTCAAACTGCATGAAATTCAACAGATTAGAAAATAAGAAAATTGAAAAGAGAGTTGATTAGGGTAATAGAGAAAAATCAAGCTGCTAAATGAATGATAACAAGAATATTGCCTTTACAGTGCCACTCTGGTCAGAATACAAATTGCGTGGAAATATTACAACGATATGAAAGAAATCCTACAGAGTAAGCCTAACGCCATGTTTCAAAAGGATTTGATGAATAACACTATTTAACCCATATAACAGAAGATTCCTTGAAAAACAAAATCTTTGGCTGTGTCCGTAAAATTTTCCTGATATGACGTGATAAAATTCCCTGTATGACCCTGAATTAGGCAGATGTGACATTGAGTAAGGCACTTATGCTGGAATGACGTCAAGAGCGTTTGAAAGGGCAACATCATATGTGTATACACGTCAGCGATTGATGACGTCATGTGTTCGTGGCTGACGTCACAAGAGGCAGAGTGGAAGCAACAGAAATATTTTGTTTCGGCATATTCTGACAAAACATACAATATCGGTTTTAATTCACTGCAATATTTTCACAATTTAGGAAAGCAATTCAGGCTATCTCAGTCTTTATCAATTCACCTTGTTTTTAAGACACAAATGTTTTGACACCAAAGTAGCTCTTTAATATGGAAGCAGGGTAAGAATTTTATTTTTATTTTTCTACATATATTTTTGAGAAAAGTGAGGAAAACTTAAAAAAAAAAATTCTTGTGTTTTATCAATTTACAAGAAGTTAAAACTGTGTAGCTTTCACATCTGTAGCAATTAAAGCCCTTGCCAGATAAGATAAAGGTTCAGAATTTATTCTTGACTGCATATCACACTGACTGTGATAGGTACTTGTACCTGTGGCCTTCCTGCTCTGCCAATCATCTGAAGGACTTGGGTGTCTGAGTACTCCTGGGCCACCCCCATGTTGTACTGCGTCGTGGATTTGATCACCACCAGGTGGGCCGGCAGATTCACCCCCATCGCCAGCGTGCTTGTGGCAACTGTGACAGAAATACAGCAATCCAATCAGTGAGGAACCATGTTTCAATCATAGCATGATTTATCTGAACAAAATTGTTCACAGCTGAAGATATGAGCAATAAAAAATAGAGTTTAGAGTTCATTTAGATGAGCATTATCAGTTTCTATAACCTTTTCTACAAAATGTTTTTTTTTGGGGGGGGGGCAGAAGTGAACTTAATGACCACTTGTCGCTATCAATCAAAGTAATTTGACCAATTACAAGTACCAGTCAAACTACTACATATTCAGCCACTTGAAAACTTCACTTTGCTGACATTGTCATTTTGCCCATCAAATTGGCCGGTCAAGTAAGCAAGTTTTACTGGAAACATTTTTGGTAGGTTTTTTCATTATTGGTGTGACAAGCGGTCTATGAGATGTCAAATGAAAGTCCTTCAATCAATGTGATTGCAGGTTCAATTCCTGGTATTGGGCAAGAAAATACTAATTTTATGGACTCAATCTTATGCAAAACCAAGCAGTGGACAACGCTCGTATTATCGTTTGCACATTTCAACATTCATGGAGAACCATTTGTCTTCCATCATTATGGTGTGTATGTGTACCATAAAAAGGCAATAAAAAAAAGAAGAAAAAATAAAAAAAAATGCTCACAGAGTACAGGTAAATCAGCAGCTGTAAACAGTTCCTCGATGGCTTTTCTGTCATGTAATTCCATGCCAGCGTGATGGTAGCCCACACCACACAGCACCAGCTCTACAACATGGAGATCACGATGATGAAAAGGCAAACACACAGGGTATAATCAATACACAAGCAGTGCAAGTGTATGGCAGAGATAACCAGGTTTATACACATTAGACGAAATTAATCTTGCTTCCATATAAAACATTCTGAATTACAGTTAGGCCAGCATTAAAAATATGTTTGTTGCCTGTAACCCAACCGACTTTGCTAAAAAGGGCTTCACTCTACAGTTTTTATTGAGGTTTAGACGAAATTTTTTTCATCTTTTATCTTTCTCTCCATGTTAATTTCTTTAAAACCCTTATCTATTTCATTAGCATTAATGAAAAAAAAAATTTCCCTACCAAATGACCGTATCTTTAATGACAGGGTTATGTTACCTGCAACAAAGCATTTTTTAATGATGGCCTTACTTCAATGCTCCTGACAGTGAAATTTCCCCTTATCCTTGTCAAATTCTAACGGACAACATATATTATGGACAAAAAGGCAAGATACCACTCAAATGAAAAACTTAGATCACAGAACTGATAGGACCTTTACATATAAGATTACAAAAATTATGTTTACTAGTATACCGAGTCCCTTTCATGCCCTGTTACTATCATCCAGCACAGCTGATCTAATCCACCTGCAGATCACTAGTCTTAGAAAAATGATGCCAGGTTTTAGAATTTACATGTAGTTCTTGCAAATAAACTAACAATGCCTAATTCACACCACAGAAAAATGGGCAAAAAACATTTAAAATAAATGCTTTCTCAGCATTTTGCTCATTTAAATATTTTCCTCAAAGAAGATGTGAAACAACACCACAATGTCCATGTAGTAGCTGAAATAAAACTTGGTATATTGCTCAGCCAGAATGTTTACCTCTTAACTTTGAATCCCTCAGGAAGTTAGCACAGCGAACGAGCCTCTCTTTGTGATGAGAATCCAAGATAAACTTGGAGTCTTTTACAAGAACTGTTGCAGCCTGCTGGACACTCTTTCTTGTGGAGCAAAACTGCGCAAGTAAAAAATGCTTTCTGAACGAATGGTAATGTGATCAGCCATATTGTGGCAAAGAAATGCTTTTACTTTTAATTATAGTGAGCAAACAGTGCTTACAAACTTGAACCTACAATGAGAAAAGACCTGATACCCAATACTGAATTGTGGTGTTTTGAGGTAAAAACAGTTGGTTTTTGTTTTTGACGTTTCTATCTCTTGACAAAAAACCTGAAGATTCATGTCCTACATTTTTAGTTCCCACTGGATTCATTAATTTCTTGAATTGTAAGATTGCAGATACTTCATGACTGTTTCCTTCAGTCATGCCTGGATGGAGTAAAAACATCCTTGTGATATCACTTTTGCTGATGCCTGTCTGAGGCTATCACATACATTACAGTCAGCTTATTAAGGAAGTCTGTATAGCCATAGTACTCTTGCAGGGCAGTGTTTAATTACATATTCAACAGCCAAGATCATTTTAATGCAAAAACTGCTTTACCGGAATATCTCCTGTGATCACATTCATAAAATTTCACAGAGTTTTCCAATAAAACTGCCTTTCCATTGTAGAGGCATGATATTAAGTTAATATAATTAAATTTTATGAAGCTAACTTCAAATATGAATGTCTGCTCCACTGTTTCCCAGTTGTCATGTCTGGTCTCAGATTTCATGATGTTTTCAAAATTGTTTCAGTCATATAACAACAGTGTGTCCCTTGTAACATGTTGGCCTCTAGGCTAACATGTGTAGAGCTGCCTCAATGGAATACCATGCTGAAGAAACCCGGCATTATGTCCTACCCATTTAAAGTACATGGCCTATTAGCCTTTAAGCCAGCACAAAGCATAGATACATCTGCCTCAGTATTGAAACTGTTGTTTGGGGTAAGCTTTGATGGCTTAACCGATGTTGTCCTAAGGTTTGTAAAGAGTGAGTCCTTGGATTAAATATTTTTGTCACAAGAAATAAATACTCCTATAGTCTTACCACCAGAGTGGGCTTGTTCTCAGAGTAGGTGTGGATAATGCCTGCCATCTTGTAGTTGAGAGAGATGTCAAACTTGAAGTCAGATGACTCATCGGACCAGTTGTATCCCAGCACGACCCTTCTAAGTCTTACCGGCCTGTACTTCTCACCCAAACTGAAATGATCATTTGCAGCTACCTTTAGTCATAAAAAGTTTTTACTGATTTCGTCTTTTTACCACCTACCCTATTTGGGAAGCAGAAGGTGTGTCTATCTCTTCACAAAGCTTAGAGTCACAGTATTACAGCTTGTGTAAATATGTTTTACTTGTCAGATTGGTATATAATGATCCTTACTTATCCTTAATGTTCAAGGGGTCCTTCAACAAGCAAGGGGGCAAAACATTATGTCACAAATAACAAATGAGTTTGTTTAAAAGGCATGAACACTCAATTAGACAATAAACCGTTTTTCCATTCCCATTAATTGACACAGAAGCATAGTACAGGGAACAGAAAACAATAGTCATCAGGAAAACTAAACTTAGATCATATTGTGGTGCATAAAATAAGCATGATGTGTACAATCCTAAGTGCATCAATATCACAAATATGCAAACATTTCAATGTCTGGAAGGCTATGGCAGCCATTATGTGAGTGGGTTATCTCCAATGTGCCACAGTTATCTAATTCCCCAGAGAATTTACTCTACACAGGAAACAAATTAATTGACTGGAGCTAAAGTCCTGGAAAATTGAGGAAATATGACAGCAATTATGAACATCATGGGGTACATTTATACAGAGATGAATAAAGAAATCTATTCTTTGTCCTTTCTTTTACGAGGCACCTGTACCACAGATGGGCCCTTACCTGTGGAAAACTGCTTTTTCCTCACCTGATCCCAGCCACTCTGCAATCTGAAACATAACAAACAATGAAAAAACTTCTGCATCAAGATATTTTCAATTCATTTATAAAAGTCCTGTAACATAAAACACCTGTCTGAATAATTTATTTGTCTGACCAGAGTTTTATGATATACTCAAGAATATTTCACTTCTATGACCACAGTCATCATTTCAGTGGGAGAAAACCTGACGGAGCCCAGAGGTTAATCCACAACCATCCACAGGCTGCTGGTAGACGTGAGAGGGAGCCAGTATAAGTTGGACTCGAAATTAACATTGACATCTATGGTGAGAGACTCCTGAGTAATTACTCTAGCCCCTAGGCTAGGAGAAAATGTACTTTCATACTATTTTCATGGTATGTACAAGTATCAATTCTTTGAGAATATAAATAAATAATAAATCTCCATCACTTTTATTTCATACAGTTACTTACATCTTCAATGTTTGGGATGGTGGCTGAGATAGCGATGAACCTCATCGCCATGGCGGGCTGGTTTGTCCAGCTGAGTGCTGACTGGACAGTTTTCATACGGCTGATGACAGCCTCCATTGTTGCTCCCCTTGTGTCGTCATTCAGTATGTGCACCTGGCAAAGCAGAGCACAAACAACAGCAGGTATAGGCAGATAAATATCATTTAATTTGTCAACATGTGGATTCCCCAAGCTGATCTTTAAATATAAGCACAATTTTCACATCTGCCCAAGTAAATAATCAAAGCACACATACAACCTACAATGCGTTGCCTTATTTTATTTCCACCAATTCACCCTAGATATTTGAAGTGCATATTCATGGGACAAATATGTAGCATGGAGTTAATACATAGAAACTATCACATATTCTGGGGAGGTTGTCTAAGGCTGTCTTTATAACAGAGCTGTCTATTTACAAGACATGGATTTTTTAAACGGAATTTTAACTTTTGCAAATCCCTAAGACTTGTCTTCACATTATCATGTATAGTAGCAATCATATTTGATCATCAACAAACAAATTTAACATATATTTACTTCACATAGTTTATCTGACCCAAACAATACAACTGAAATACATACGGGCCATTTTTAAAACCAAATCCCATACGTATATAAAACAACAAATTAAAGTCACACATGTATATGTACACAACTTGAGAGATTGACTCGGAAATTCAACACACCTCATCTATCAGAAACAGCCGAACCATCTGAACCAGGGATTTGTTGTCTCGCCACTTCCTTGTCATGCTGTCCCATTTTTCCTAGTGACATAATGTACAACATGCATGAAATTATGACATAAGTTAGCGTTTTCTCTACCTCCGTTTTGCGTTCGATAAGCCAACTCATTCCATTGCCAAACCTATCGTTTCAAATTTCCCTTGAAACATACAAATTAAGAGAGAAGAAAAACTTTTCAATTGCCAGCTGAATACCTGGATCCTTTTACAGATATGTTGATTGTTACAAGTAGTCATATCACCAAACTAACTAAATTCCTGTGTATCCACTACTTTATCGACAAGTTCCGTTTTTGAATCTGTCATTGCATTTCACAATGGTGTCATGCATCATGGCAAGGCCGCACTGTCCCTGTTACATGTAGTCCATCTATATGGACTCAGGGTGTTATTTTAAAATTCTGCCATTTATCGCAACCCTCAGATAATGACATTCATCGCAACCCTGAGTCCATCACCCAAACTCAACGAAATCGCAGCAGATCACTGAATTTGATGAGTGAGTGAGTCCATGCTCATGTTTCACAACCTTACGTGTATTCAAAACTGACAAAAAAGGTAGGAAATTAAGACAATAGGATTCGCGATTCAACCCGAACATGACATAGAACTGGGTCAAAGAGGTGTCCATCCAGGTAAACTAAGTTAAGTGACGGTGTAGGTCAGTGATCCTCTTCGCGGGGCCAGACAGCCTGAAACGTTGAGCTCCGTTTTGCGGGGACAGGTCAGCATAAGCAATTTATTGCACTACACAATTACAAGTTTCATTAACGCCAAAATTCATGACCAGGCAATGTAGATTTTCTACATTCATATCTTTGATCAACCAATTTATTTGTTAACAATAATAAGAATTCTTAAGCCGATGATAACCCGAAGCCAACAGGCAAACACATGGCCATGGACAAGTAGCCTCATTTCGTTTACCCAGACCAGTTGTCTTCATGCGATCATCATATACTGTTTTGAAACAAAACTTTTTTGAACTGTAATGAATTACAAAAATCCTAAAATTTGTTTAGCAAACCATGATGACAACAAGTTCTCAAATACACGTCAATTTTTGTGGGCTGATTGCAATAAATTCACCATATACCTGGCTTTGCGAGCAGAAATAAATGTCTTAAACAGTAGTGTATTGCTTATTTAGTAAAATTCAGAGGTGAATGAAGCAGCAGAAAACAGATGGATTTCAGGTACTCTCCTATGCCATTATTTAGTGACTTTTTTCCAAAAATTTGCACTATTACAAGAGGGGGTATCCCCCCCCCCCCCTTGGCACACGTGTCCTTGCTCAAACGGACTCAAAATTCTTTTCTCTGGCAGAAACCCTGTAAGTATTAGTGTGCTTCCTTTGGGATTTCAACATTATTGCAATTGCATTACTTGTGTTTGTTGTACCAGAATTAATGGTGGCCTATCTGTAGTGCTGCCATGTCCCAGAGACCAGTTATGATGGTCTTCGTAATTCTGTAGAATATTGACAAGGGCAGCTCATGTTTTAGATTGTGCCAAAGTGCCAAACTAGTGCTCAGATTGCTCTATGCCCATTTTAAAGCAGAAACTATTAATCAGTTTTACAATTCATGTCAATGAAAAATCGCACTTACTCTAATATGTAGACAAAGTCATGCCAAATTATCATATGACACTTTACAAAAGTGATCTTACAACCATGAATGCTACCTATAAACTTACTGGTGTTGTGGTGACAATGTTGACTTCCTGTAGCTGGAAGTAATCATCTATATCTGTGTCCCCGGTCAGCTCCTTACACTTCAGCCCTAAAGGTTCAAACTTATCTTTCCAGTCAAGGTACCTCTCACTACACAGGGCTTTGATTGGGGCCACTAAAGGGGAGCAGAGGGCATAAAGATTCATCAACTTCCATGTCTTATACAGCAAAGAAATGCATTTCCATGTAATTACAATCATCACTTGTAGGGCCATATCCACAGTCATTTGAGTTTGAAAAATGTATGGGCTCCCAAACTATTGGGCACCTAAATTAATCAAGCCGAACAGAAAAACTGAACAAAAATATGATGGTATATCAATAAAAAGACATAAAATATAATATAATAGAAAACAGCTAAAAGTTCTCAGAAAGGATAATTTTGAGAATTTTCATTAAATTTCTGTATGCAAGGTCACCATGCCAAATTTAGAGTTAATTAATAAGGCCCTAATTACACCACTATTACAACATCCATAAGAAGCCATTTCATCAGTAATCAGTTGAAGAAAGAGGGTTATGTTTACAGTACTTTAACATCTGCTTGGATTTATTTCTACACAAATTTTGTTTCACTTCTTAGTAGGATCTGAATGGGCGTCACCGCATGAGAACTTTCACATACCCTTCAGACAGCCTATGCACGTTGCCAGTGATATCAACACAACTTCTTCTACACCTTCAAATCTAATAAAAACTTTAGGAGAAGATGTATTCACCAGGCATGATTACTGAGGGACCTATGAACATACTGACAGACAGACTGACAAACAGATGGACATACTGGCATTATATACCAGGAGGATAATAAAGTATCATGTACTCACTATATATGATCTTGATTTGCCCAATGTTCTGTGGAGTGGCAGCTGTCATAAGCAGTCGTAATACTGCCAGTTCGAACACAGCAGTTTTGCCTGAGCCAGTTGGTGCACAGACCACAAGGGGTTTGTCTGTATACAACACCTGTGGTAAAAAACAAAAAATACGAATTAAACGAACACAGAGTATCAAGATGCTAAAGGAAAGAGTATCTGTCTATCAGAATTCTTCAGTATTGTGCAGTGGAAAATTGACACTGTACTCCTCCACTGCGCCGCATGTACATGACAGCAAAGCATTCATTATTGGACATCATTTGTCTCACCATACCTCTATGATCTCACCACAGTGAGAATAACTGAGATATCTTGTGAGCTTGAAAACATACACAATCTTGAGGTGCCTCTTTTGCCATAGCTTAACAGAGAAGAAATGTGCTTTCAACAAATTTCTGCTAAATACAGTGTGTACTGTGTTATAAACTATGGTAAAAATGAAGTTATTTGTTTGGCAAAGATTAGGGTTAGATTACCAAAAAAAATTGAAAATGCTAAAATATGTTTGTAAGCTTTTGTGAAAATTATAGTACTTACCAGTTACCCAATACTGGAAAGCTGATGTAGTAAGTCTGAGCATGTGCAATAAAAGGTTCAGAAACATGCAATCACTAAAGCTGACAATTTTGCTATTTATGTAAATATACTCGACACGACACTTACATCATCCAGTACAAGAGACTGCACAATATTGAAATATGGGAAGTTGAAAATGTCTCTGTATCTATCTGGTAAGCAGAAGTCAAGGCAAACACAATGTGACTGTGATGGTAGACCTGTGGATGTGGGTTGGGAGTTATCCCCCTTTAGTCCGCCCATGACTCAGGATTATCTACCCTTTACTAATCCAATGTTGTTTCAGATTAAAAACATAAATAATAAAAATAAAAAAAACTTGATTTCAAAAAAAGCTTGATCCCATTTTGAAACTATAGTAGAGTTAGGATTTCCTATTTTCATCGTGTAAACATGTAAAACAAAGAATGAATTTTCATTCTTTGAGGAGCTCTCCGTAGTAGCCAGTAGTCTGTGAGGAATCCTCGTTAAATAAATAAATAAAGAATTAAATTAAATTAAAAGAACAACAGTTGTCTCTTTAACAACTAGAATGATAAAAGCTCACTTTGTGAAAGGATATGAATTTCTTCTACTGATCGAAGTTTTGTCTGTTTTCCTGCTTTCCCACACCCAGGGTCTGAAATATGAGAGATATCTTCTTTAAATCTAGGAAGTAATTTAATAATAATAATAAACATTTAATTTATTGAGGGTTGTTTAGTCTAATATATAAACTTTGCTTTTCCCAGGAGCTCTCTATTAAACACAAAAACATGCTGACAATAATTAATACATTGCTCAATGTGATTTTATCTTCTAAAAATCATTTTATGTCCTTGAATCTACATAGAAGTATTGCCTTCTCATCATTGTAATTCCAATACAACCACCATTCTTACTGCACAGCATGAATACTGAGCGACACATTCAGTCTAAGTTCACTCAGTGCTGAGACATATGTTTTAGCACTTAAACTAAATATCTAATTTTTTATTCAAAATTTCTGGAAAACAAAGATCTTCTCCTAAGAGAGAAATAATGCAAAACCTATATTTATACATAATATTTATATTTGGAATTAAAGGGAAAGACATAAAACTGGCAAAGGTGAAAAAAAAAGAGGGATAGGGAAAGTAGCTTTAATGGAAAATAAAACTGAGTGTAAACAACTTCATAATCACAGGAATTTTGCACGCATCTTTATTACATGTGAGCTTCTTGATCATTGCAAATATACAGAAATTAATGCAGTGGGTGAAAGAGGAACATTCATACCTGGGATAGACAGGGTCTGTGGCGTATCATATTGCATAACTGGATGATATGTGGCTTGTCGCTGGGTACCGGGGTACTGACTGCTACACTGATCAGGGGCCTGTGCGTGGCAGGGCAAGGTAACATTATACACTCTCAAATCAAGAAGTCAAGTCAACTTAAGAATATGGACCAACAGATGTAAATGCATTTTAAGAAAAGAGCCAGGGAAACAAACAGTAAACTACATGGAAGCACAAGTGAGTGATATGATTCTTGTGAATCTATTTCATAACAATCAATCCAGTCTACCATTGCACTGTGGAACAGGGCCCTGGATTTGGGATGTGTTCTTTAAACTTCTGACTTAAACCTGGGTGGTGAAATTTGGTATGGAAGTCACTGTGAGGTACCAGTTCTCTTAAAAATGGATCCTTTACACATTACTGAATATCCAGTATTTTTTTCTTTGTACTATTTCTCTTCATAAAAAAAGTTAAACTTTTGGAATTCTTAGAATATGGCATAATGGATCGTAGAGGAATATGGTTTTTGTATTAAGAGATAACTATTTGCTTCTATTTCAAGCAAAAATTTTTTATCACAAACCCATCCTAACTTTGCTGAAGACATGCCTGTGGTTGATATAAACCTGGGAATGTGTTTCCCCCTGAATGGGTCCTATCAGAGAACACGTCATCATCAGAGCCATGTTCTGGGCTCAGTGGGGGCGGGGGCGGGGACGAGGGTGGAGGATGGTAACCTGTGGTTGGCTTCCTGAACACATCAGGGACATCAGGCACCTGTGAGAGAATCCTGAAAATAACACCACAATAATATTTTGAAAGTTAGGAAAATATAAATAAAACATATATATTCTGCTATTAAGAAAACAACACATGACAACAAGAAAAACTGACTTTGGAACACATGAAAATTTGTATTTAGGTCTGACAGTTGTACTTTCATAAGAGCATTAAAAACAATTGTAGTTTTAAACTCTTCAAATTCAGATGTTTTGCCACTCAAAAAGTTTTGGACTTCCAGTAAAAGGAAATAAAAACATGAATCACTTCAACAACCACTGTACACAAATGTAATGTAACTTTTAGTTATTTGATAACTAACCTTTTAATAGGTTGTGACAGACTACAATTTAAGGACTTCTGTGTTCCAAACTGTGAACCTGTTAAAAGATAATGAAAACAAAGTAGAAAACAATTAAACATAAATAAAATGGTACCAACAGACTGCCTGTAGATTGGATTATTTTAAAGAAGGTTTTAATAATTCATGACGATAAAATTCTCTTTTTCTACATTTCACTTCTTCATAATGGTAATTTAGAACAATTCTCCAGTACCTTAAGCCTCTGAACCTTAGATGCCAAGGCACTAGTAACTTATAACCCTGGATTCCTCACTAACTAACATTCATTGTCCCTATCTGAATTTATTGGCAAAAAGCCAGAAAAGAGGCCTCACAGGTATGTATGTAATAGAAACATGTTGGAAAACTGGCCTCTCAGATGCTAACTGTTAAATAACATGCAGATATATTATTTTGAGTTTCTGATGCAAAAAAAAACTTTGCAAAAAATCTTTTTAACACATGAAATGAATGTAATCCAGTGATTTGGAGAGTCAGACAGTGTATACAAAAACATAGTGTTAATACATGAAACTTCCCTCACCTGATACTCCATCCCTTGTAACCACTGCATTAATATCTGTGTAGCACAGAGGGGTTAAAGTTAACATTAATACAGTGTCATTGTGCCATGACAATAATAACTGTACTGCCCACACTGATTATAGACAGGTGTATGAATTTTGTATGTGTACCTTCCATCACATCATATGCCTCATTCTCTGGCAGAACATCTCTCCTCTGGGTTTGGCTCATCAGCTGTGACGGCTTGAAAGACATCAAGTCATCATGAAGATGCGGTGTGGATATAAAGTCATCAAAGGTTGGAGGTTCTGGACAAGGTGGGGCTTTCTTCTGAGATACATAAAGTGGCTCACTACAACAGAAAAAGCACAGAATGAGACACACAGTGGCTAACTACAACAGACACAGCACAGAATGAGATACAAACAGAGGTTCACTACAACACACACAGCACAAAATGAGACACAAACAGAGGCTCACTACAACAGACACAGCAAGGAATGAGACACAGAGGCTCACTACAACAGACACAGCAAGGAATGAGATACAAATATAGGCTCGTTACAACAATAGGCTCACTAAGTCTAGAATCAAGTCTGTTCTGCAGGTTTGTTATTTGGCTGGTTTTGATGGCTAATGGCATCCAGAACTGAAAACCATCTTAACTTCTAACCTTCAGGCTTCAAAGCAAGTTAATAAATGTTTTCTGTGAGTGAACATTTGTACATACACCCTGGCTTTCTTCTGCAACCTGTGATCAAAAAACAGGTCATCCAGACTGTCCATGGTTCACCTGCGTAACGTCTTCTCTCTGTAAGTTGTCAATTTATTCATTTCCTGGAAGTCAAGGTACAACATAACAATTATTTATATTAAGAATTCACAGTTCAATTAACCAATTAATATTACTCACTTTATCCATATAAGTTTTTCACATACATAGCATTTTTTCCTCTGTAAAGTAACTTTTCTTTCTCTCCCCTGTATAATTATGTTAGTGTGTACAAAATAATGACAAAGTGTACAAGTGGACATCAATTATGGTTATTGTACTTAATACAAATACATCTATTAAAGCATGAACTGTTGTATATGCTCTTAGTTTTGATAATGCACCTCTTGCTTCTTTGAGTGGCTCGTGAGCCCTGCAAGAGTTACAATGTGTTTCATGTTCTAAAATGTTCATGTTCTGGCTGAAGCCTGTTATTGGTACATGAGCTCTATCTTCAGAAGTAAGCCACACAGCCATCCAAAACTTACACATAAGATCCCTAGGGCATGTATGGACATACCAATATCAAAAAATTCCACTGGCCAACTCTTCCACCAAACCCCCACCCCTTTTCATCTTTTTTCCCATACAATTTTAACGCTTTTTTCTCATACACATTACAACATCTAAAAAGGCAAAAAGTGAAAAAACGTGCTCATCAGTCCGGTTTTTTGGTATCATTAAGTTCGTATAAGCACTAGGAATCTTCTGTGCAAATTTTCCTTGGCTATATGGCTTATACTTCAAGATAATTACCCATAAAAGTTCTCAATCAGAAGGTCGATTGAGAATTTTATTCGGTAATTATCTTGAAACACGTACCAATACTTCTGAACAACTCTGAACAAAACGTTTGCTCTGCTTTGCATCAGGACAAGAGCTATTCCACATTTGGGTGACGAAAATTAGGCCTCGCTAAATCTCGATCCAATGAACCAAAATTCACCTCAAATTACATCAAAAGGACATCAGACATGTACCAACAATCGCCATGCGTATCCACCGCTATTTTGTGTACAAATATCCTTATTTAGTATTTAGAGGACAAACATGAAGACGTTCCATAACAAACGAGTAATGGATAAAGCAGACGACAGTTTTGCCCTCGTCAGTGTCAGAGGGTTGAATGTAACGTTAGGCAACTGATTGAAAAATAAACGAAAACGGAAAAGAGTCTCTAAACTCGGGCGACAACATTGATTGATTTGATGACCTTGATGGCCAAGAACATAGAATAACAATATACACTGAAGAGATAAAATGCTTGAATTTAGCATTTTGGCAATAAGAATTTAGTGTTGACTCATGGTATGTAGGTTCCTTATCGAAGTATTTGTGTTACTTTCATCACTAAATAATTCAGGTACTTTATCACATGGAAATGACTGTGTGATTTACAGTATGAATGAGAAACCAGGAAGTAGCCCGATTGCCTCAGTCACTGTCCATACAGTATTCAGACTACTCAGCCTCGGTCAGTATGCGGTTCGAATCCTGGCCCGAGACAAGTTTGTCGCTTTTTTGTTAGTGGGAAAAATATTGTCCAGTGATAAAAAGCCTAAATAGCTATACTTTGTCGATTATCTAGCTGCGTGATCTGGTTCCTTTTTTGAGTGAGAAAGAAGGAGAAAAATGTCGATAATGAAATTTTTTCTCCAGTGTTAAATGAAAAAAAAGCTTGAAATTCGATTCATCCATTAACTTAATCCGAATGTATCTGTAGAGTTTAATATCGAAATGCCAGTTTCATTGAGTTGCTTCAAGGTCCAACTATATTTGCATATTTAGCCTGGGGCTACGTAGGTCTCGATCCTTGCTCCATCGTACCAAAAAGTAGGCTATATACACTGTAGAAAAGTATTAAACAAAATTAAATAAGGATTTTAATCTACGAGGAGCGAGTATGGCAACCCGTTTGTTTGCATTTTGTGATGTCGCACTCTGTCTGAATAGCCATGTGCTCGTTATACATACAAATTCATGGCCACGTGCCATGATTTAATTGGCTATTAGCGTCCATTGAGGAACTATATAGTCATAGTAGCCTATCCTTGTGTGTTACAAACTTTCAACCCTGCCATTCAGCATGAAGAGTTCTTGGGATGTTGCCCACTGTGTCCGTCATTTCATTCTCGTGGAATGACATCACCTTCGTGCAATGTATAGGAATGTTTCAACTTTTGTCGCTATGAGCAGTCAACGATTGAATATTGTCGACAGATTTAATTCACTACCTCACTAGAACACCCCGTATCACAATCTGAGCTGAGCGTGAAGCGAGATAGCGGTGGTTCCAAGATTAACGATGTAATAAAATCTTAGGCATGACTCGATTCGGAACTGAACCCCTGATCTACCGCTTACGAGACAGGCTCTCGGACCATTGTGCCTTCTCAGCAGATACGAATGTTTGATCCTTCTTCGAATTGAAGTCGTCAGAAAGAGCAATACTCTATGCAGTAGTAGAACTACAGTCCAGCAGCAGCATTCCAGTAGTGGAGCAACAATCCAGTAGCAACATGCAAGGAGTGGAGCAACAGCCCAGTAGTAGAACAAAGGACCAGTAGTAACATTCTATGGTATTAGAGCAACAGTCCAATAGAAACATTCCAGTCGTAGAGCAATATTGCAGTAGCAACATCCCTGTACTGGAATGCTCCTCCTTGTGGCTACTTCATTTCCATGGAATTCTGTCATAGTATGGTATAGAAACGTCTGAATCTTTGAATTTCGCATAAATCTGTCATGGGGATGACGGGAGCTATTATTCTTTGCATGGGTGTACACACGGTGCGGGATTCTGGCCGATAGCCTCCGTAGGCCTAGCCCTGAAGAGCATTTTGCATTTCCCCCTTCCCCATTGTTCGTGGTGACATGAGGACAATAAGCCGTCGACGGCGCTCGCTATACACCCTTTGTCTTCTAGCAGTGTGGTGTGCAAGTTTGCAAGTCGCGTGAAGGAAAGTTCCCCAGTGACTTGTCAAAGGTTGTTGCTTTACGACTCGAGAACTCCGGCTTCCTCCATCCATGAGAGCTGACCACCATCGTAGGCTACATTGTGTAAGCGCCAAATTCTTGAATATGATGTTAGAAAAGTGAGTGAGTGAGTGCTTGGGATTTAACGTCGTAGTTAACAATGTTTCAGTCATATGACGACGAGGAGTCCTTCTGGTGTTTGCATATAGCGTGCCTTCTTGTAGCAGGGCGATGCCGCCAAAGTGCTGCCGTCACCGGAACATCATGCTGATGACACCAGACATGACAACCCACCCAGCCATATTATACTGACACCGGGCAGATTAGTCCTGTTTCCTTGCTCTAACCTCTCAATGCTGAGAGGTTAGTCTTTGATGTGACCCGACCTGGGCTTGAACATGGATCTCCAAACCTCGAGACGGACGCTCTAATCAACAGACGACTCAGGCTGTCCGTGCTTTAAAGGAGGGGGCAACATAAAACTTACATAAAGTTCTTGGAATTCAATTTTTCTTCAAGGAGAAAACGACACATGAAAATCATTTTTGGTATGGTGGATATTTGGGACCACCTTTTCGTATATATTGTCTTTGCGTAATGATGTTATAAGTGATCATGTAGCACATGTTTAATAAATATATTTGCACTGGGATTTGTTCTTTTCAGTTAAAAAATGTGTTCAGCCTTGATTTGGATCATATGTATATATTTAATATGTTCATAAATATTATCAATTCAGGTTAAATGCAGATGTTTGGATATAAACAACGCATTTACATCCAAATCAATTTATTAAACATGTATCACATCATTAATTACAACATTATTAGGCAACGCCAATATATACCAAAAGTTCGTCCCAAATATCCAGCATACAAAAATATATTCAAATGCCCTTTCCTCTTGAAAAAATAAATAAACAAAACCCACAAAAGACCATATTTGCAAATAAATTTTAACGCTTTTTCATTTGGTTTGGCCATATTTGTTTGTTTTCTTTTCCTTGAAGCAACGAGCAAATAACTATTATCTAAGCAACTTTCTCCAGTATATTACAAGATGTATGGTTACCTACTGTGATTTTAGCAAATCCTTTGCTCAGTTTTGGTGATTAATACCACTAACCTTAAATTAGCATGGAGACCTAAGCTGGGCAAGCGTGAAGTTAGACGATGAAACTCAGGGCTATGTATACCACTAATAACTGTGAGATATAATCCTGTGAATTACAATGACATACCCCCAAAAATATTACACTGAATTATTCAGGTTGATAATATACTGTGATATACAGACAGAAAAATATATGAGAGGGTTCAGACTTTTCATTCATTTCGCTATAGCATTAGATTGAACACTGAACCTTCACAATCATTAATGGTTTCACTGATATATTTCATAAATCATTTCAAGGAGCAAAGCCCTTGACACAAACACGGTGGCCTTGGAGAGAAATGTCCGCAGGAAATTAATTCCACGGGTTTCTGAAGGTCGTGTATATGCTTTTATCACATTTAATACAAATAAAGATATAACAGGACAGATATAGGCAGGTGGCGCACGTGGCATAGATGCATTACATACATAACGCTCAAGGAGAAGAGCTTTGATTTCAATTCAATGGTATGTAGGGTACACTAATTCATTCTAGAGGCATGGCGAGAGGCAGTACACATGTATTCAATATCGTCACTCCATGCAAGCTGCATGCCCTAAATATAACAAAGTTCACAATATAAATGAACGCTAATATGCATAAACCACTGTTCACAGTGACAAGATCGACACAGGCTAATTAGCTACATGCAATCGTATCTTACTATCACTACAGGCCCCAACGAACATAATGTCATTCGTCAACCTTTTCCTTTGTTTGCAGGCTGTCTACTCTCTTGCATATTTTAAAGCCATAATACATGTAGGTATCGATGCGAAACCTCTCCAGGCTCCAAAGAACACAATGTAGTTCGTCAACCTTTTCGTATGTTTGCAGGCTGTCCACTCTATATATTCGATGATATTTGAGAGGTTTCACATCAATAAGCCAGATAGCGGTTTCGAGTTGGGCATAACTGCGCGTGAGCAGAACGCGTCATACGGTAGATAAACAAAAGCACATGGTCATTCACGCCATTCTGTTAACGTCACAAAATTTTGGAACAGCCCAGTATAGAGCTCTGTTCTAATTTTTTTCTGTGTGTTTGAATGAGTTTTCCTCTTAAAACAGTCCTAGAGTCCATGCATAGTCTCAAATGTTAAACAGACAAATAAAAGTCAGGAAATGGGTTGGATTGTGTGTGTTGCCTACCGTTACAATGCTTTTAACACAGCCACGAGGAACTGTTTATCCACCAGTGAAGGCATTTCTGTCATGCGCAGTCGAAACAGCCGTCTGGTTTAGACGTTTTATGTCCTCAAAATGTGCTATTTTGAGTAGACAGCTTGCAAACATGCAAATACGATGACGAAGTACATTATATTCTTTGGAGGTCTGGTGGTGATATGTTATGTATATGACTGCATGCAGCTGCATAACCCACTTAAAGCAGTGTATTTAAATACTTTACCATTTGTATATTGTGGAACAAACCAGTGTCATATGCTACATGCATGGAGCCTGTGTAAACGTATACAATTATTCCTTTTCTGAAGCCCTAAAAGTGACCAAAGGTCTGATGATCATCAGTCTTAAGATTCCCACACTATCCAAATGAATTTCACCTAACAAAATGTACTCCCCAAGAAATCAAATCTATTATCTTAGGATTGAAAAACGGTGCAGCTGGTTATGATGGGATGAAGCCATACTTAATAAAACTTGTCTCAGACCAAATTGCAGAACCATTATGTCATCTTATTAATCTGTCATTTGAAAAAAGTATAGCAATTTTACAAAAACCGCAATCCTCACTCCTATTTACAATTAGAAAGAAACTATTGACAACTATCGACCAATATCAGTTTTACCATGTTTAAGCAAAATACTGTAAAGATTAGTAGCCAATAGAATGTACACATTCTTACTGGAAAACAATATTTTATTTTCCAATCAATATGTATTCATGAAAAACCATTCTACCATGTTGGCAGCCTTAGCGCTCTATGAAACATTAATAACTGCTAAAGAATGTGGTGAATTCAGTCTATTTACGTTTTTAGATTTATCTAAAGCCTTCGACACAGTTAACCATAACATATTATTATCTAAAATGAACCACCATGGTTTTCGTGGCATGGCAAATAAATGGTTTCGTAGTTATTTAACTAGGAGAAACCAACGCGTTAGATATAAAAATATTTTGTCCGACCAGAAATGTGTAAAATGTGGTGCACCACAAGGATCAGTCTTGGGCCCTATCCTATTTCTTCACTAAATTAATGATATAGGAAATGTATCAAACTTACTGCAGATAATATTATTTGCGGATGATACTGGTGTCGTTTTAAGTGACAGAGACCCATTAAATCTCATCTATCTCATGTGCCACGAACTTGATAAACTTTATGAATGGTTTCGTGCAATAAATTGTCACTCAATATTATAAAAACTAAATGCATGATTGTAAAAACAGGTAAGCTTTACAAACATAAATTACCGGAAGTAAAAATTAATAATGAAGAAATTTTAAAAGTAGACAATTTTATGTTATTGGGGATACACTTTATCCATAAAATGAATTGGGTTACACATATATATGAAATAACTAAAAAGATCTCACGGAATGTAGGCGTAATAAATCATACAAAACATTACATTAATAAAACGTCACTTTGTTTGCTATATCACTCGATCATCCTCCCTTATATGACATACTGTAATCTTCTATGAGGAGCACTTACAAAAGCCATCTTCAGCCGCTAGTTCTTTTACGCAAGAAATTTATACCTTTTATATCTTATTCCGGTAGACTAGAGCACACAGAGCCATTATTTAATCAACTCAATCTCCTAATAATAGCTGAAATCAACGATTATCTTATTCTACAACTAGTTCATAAATCTGTTCACTTCCGACTGCAATACCCAAAAGTCTTCGTCATCTGTTTACTCCCTTGTCTATTATTCATCATTATCAACTTATGTCGTCCATTTGTTGCATCAAACCTTTCTTCACCTTTAACCTTCACCTCAGGTTAAAGGTCCTCGACTGTGGAACAGCCTGCCATACGACATAAAAACTGTCTCGTCTATGACTCTACTTAAATCTCGAATTAAGCAAAAAAAATCATTAACAGTAGAGCGTAAGAGGTATCAATAAGGGATGCATTGTTACTCATCAGTTTTCAAAACAAGACCTCAGAAGTTAAATAAAAAAATAAAAATTTGCGTTCTTTTTTTTTTTAATGGATAGAACAAGTCCCCTGGGATTTTCATCTCGCTTGAGCAATATGTTTATTCTTTAAAGCTAGCGATGACTGAACTATGTCTGTTTTATATATTCTTCGTACCATTTGCTTTTACCCGTTTATTCTGGTGAATAAATAATCAAATCAAATCAAAAGGTAGTTTTGTCTCCAACATCAAATTAAAAAGGAACATAAATCGAGCTGATGGTTGCTCTTTGATGTGAGAAAAAGTTGAAGAATTATAGGGCGTAGGTATGTAGAGCTGGTATATCGATACATATTAGATTGCCTGGGCTTAAGTCAAAGAATATTGGAAATGGCTGTCACGATTTTTATGCGTCGAGGAACATATCTATGCATATATCTACAAGGTGTATGTTTTATTATATCCACAGAGGACAGTGACCTACATCAATATGTAGCGAGGATAAATTAATTGGTTAAGACACTAAACGCCCCCAAAGCTGTAGACATCATGTATTGATGATAAAAAACCTGACCTTCGAAAATAATCGACGTGCAGATGAGTTTGAAAACACTGTAAACAAACAAACGTACATATACATGTACGTAGGCTTACGGCGTGCATAAATAAAAGTGTATGACCCTATTATGAGCTCAAAGGCAAATGCTCACTTAGCCTGCAGACTAACGGAATCCTTATTCAGACAGAACTTGGGCGAGGGCCTGCTGCCGTAATTTAAGAGCCTCTTATTACATACAAAAAAAGGTATTTTAAAAGATAAAAGTAGTGGACTTCCGAACTTCCGTGCACAAATATACATTATCTAAATAGTGTAAAACGCTGCGAGCAGCCCGAGTTATATCTAAATTTCAGTGAAAAAAGTAACGGGAAGACATTTGGACCTCGCAATTACAGTTATCCAGCCCACAGATATAATTGCGATTTCACTGCAGCGTAGGAACAGGTTATGATTGCAATATTTCACCACTTATAATTGCATGTGATTCATGAAAGGGAAAGTTAAGCCATACAACTCAACCCAATGGCGAGGAATCCAGGATTAATTGCAGATTATATACCCTTTATTGATTTGTTTTTCGTAGGGGTTTACAATGTTTACTGGCTGTATGTGGCAACTAAAGGATCCCTTGCAACTATATGGGAAATCGTCCCCTGACGGTGCAGGAGTGAGGTGTAATTTTTTTTTTTTTATAAAAAACATAGAAAAGTTACTTTATTTCAGAGTAGGGTCAAAAGAAGATTTAGGTATTTTAAGACGTTTTGCGGAAGGAATTCCCATCATAATAAAAAATATGATTACGTGAACCAAAATTATTTGTGTATATTTGATATCTGTTTGAATAGTTGTAAGTTATTCCAAAGCATCATGTTTGTTCACCAATCATATTTTTGTAAATCTAAAAAGTCAAATACTTTCTCATGCCATTGGAACTGTACATTCACTATAAATAGTTCGTGGGTTTCAGGCTATTGTTTTCCATGGCCAGGAGGTAACTCTAGCGGCTTGCAATCCAACCACCTCTTGAATGCAAGGTCGGAGTCCTGTTGCAGGCTGAAAATAACAGATTAGGAAGTTTATTAAACCAGCCGAAAAACATGCCTTTTCTTTATATATGGCAAAGCTATATATTAGATAATTTTCCAAAATATAAGAAGTATTCATGGGTAAATACATGAAATTCCGAAGCAGGGCACAATGCAGACAAAAATATGTACATATATCCGATTCGACGTGACAGGTGTTCGGAGTCCTCATGTGTCATTGGGAACAGGCACGTACATGTGTTTATCAGCTTACCATCTAAACCTTTATGTTCGACAATCGCCCAATCAAATTTTCACGATGCAGTTATTTTGTTAGACCAAACTTGTTTAAATGTGCCGATATTTTTTGTCTTTGGTTTTAAAGACACAGTATATAGGCTCATGATTAGTTACAAATATTTTATCTCGCCTATTTCATCGGCTACTCCTGTTACATGACAATTTCAACCGCATTTCGAAGACGATCGGTCACTATGAGCAGGATGGAAATCGGCCTGAGCGACAGAGGGACGATTTCCCATCTGGTTGCAAGGGATCCTGAATACCCAGCTCAAATTATAGGCGAGTGCCTTAGGATCGCGCAGGCCATGGAAGCTCGGGTATTTTAGATAGCCATATGCGGAGAGGTATTTTGGGCGATTTCTGATAAATATGAAGAGATCGGAATAAGGTACAGATTCGTGTATTCTTCTTATGTCTTTGTGTTGACAGCTTTTCCCTAGCGGTTTTTCTTAGTGCAATACATATCCACGATTTCTCGTTGTCTATTGGATGACCGTGTACATATACATGTGAGTTCATAAAGACCAAGAGCCTCGTTACGTCAATTAACATGTTGTTCCAAAGCCAAAATATCATTCACACTCTTAATATTCGTCTCTTAATGTCACAGGATATGATCAGGGTTGATCCCGGGCCTGTTGCACAAGAAGTTCTAGTCACCTGGCCACAGTATCCGTTCACTCTCATTGTGTAGGATTTGTGCGGTTTTTAAAAATACCGTAGGTTTTATTTGTTTTCTCACCTTTGTCTTTCTTTCTTCTTCCTTCGTTCTTTTTTTTCTTGCTTTTTTTTCTGCAACCTAAAGGGGAGGCGTTCCCACATGGCGGACCTTAGACATACCTTGACTCGCCACTGAGTCATACTGTTTTTCACACAACTTCTGTGATGCTTGTCAGATCATGGGAACATGGAGAGAACCGGAGTTCCCGGGATAACCCTTCCACCTTTGGTCACTTACTGAGGAACTTTCAGACATATATGACTTGCACGCCATATTGGTGACTTGATTGACTACTAACCAGACTTCATTGTTATCCACTGAGATAGGTGTAACTTAGTTCGCAAAGGATTTATGCAAATAGGAATTTTCTAACATGCACTGAGCATAGAATGAATGATTGATCTTGTTTTAACGCCATATCAGCAATATTAGTCTTATGGCTGCGAGATTCATTGTATATACTTACGTATGTATGTATACTTGCATTTTACGCCGTGCTAAACATTTTTCGCTGTTATATGACGACGAGGAGTCCTTAGAATGTATGTAAATATTGTCTTTATTGTCTTTCAAATATAGTGCGGGAACATCATGACGAAGACACCAGACACCAGTCGACTAGTCCTGCTTCCCTCTCTAAGGTCTCTGTACCGAGCACCAAGCGAGACAGCAACAAATGCCATTTTTAAAGTCTTGGGTATGACCCGACCTGGGAAAGAACACAGATCTCCTGACCCCGAAGGTATAGTGAATGCCATCGAACGGTCCAAGAATATGGGAGAAGCTGATGTGTATGTGTTGGCTACTACAGGCACCTAAGTGCATTCTGAGCACACAGGCACCTAGAACATGACATAATCCAAGAAAGAAGAAAGGAGCACACGGCTTAATTTGGAGTTTGTGAACGAGTTTCCCATTATTTTGACTCGACTATTGTGGCAGCAGACTAGCAGCTATAGTTACATCTTGTCTTTCTTGTCCGAACTCGTAGATGGAGTGAAAGGTGTTTGCAGGTGTTATCACTTTTGACCCGCTATATCAGCCTTGAATTATGCGGATAACCAGGAATTCACAAAATCTGGGCCAGTTATAAAGGCGGATATATACAGGCCTAAATGAAATATTCTTGGGCCAAGGTGTAAAATTACAAATCAAAATTAAATAAATAAATGAATGAATGAATGAATAAGTAAATGCCGCCGGAAAGGAGGCCAGCATGAGAGGGACTTGAACTCACGGCGACCAAATTAGTGAGGGCCTCCAGTGTGCTTCGCTAACACAATAACTTGTAGGCCTAAACATCTAAATGTACATGTAGGGTTTACGTGTTTACGGTAAGTATTCACCTGGCCTATACATGTCTGTTTCAGTTTTAATGCACGCTTAAAATTAATTCGGCCACCGCCATCACTATGATGTCATGCAACCTCTCTAATACTCTAGCTAGCAGGCGTATATATTTTTGTAAGGCTTCGTTCATGGCAAAATTAACACATTTAATGCTGAAGATGGAACCAAGTGTATACACCACGCGCCACCCTGGTGGCATAATATTTTACTAAACAGTGGCTTGGCTATATGCCCCAAGGCTCAGCGTGAAGTCAGGGAATTATTGAGATTTACCGATTTTAAAGTCTTAGGTAATTTAAGCCCCCTGGTACAATGGGGCGATACATATATCCGTATCTGCGTATAGGACTTGCAATTGTGTATGTAGACCTGTACTGTTCAAGTAGATCGGCTCGAAGAAACGCAACAAGTATCGAATCTTAATTAATTAAGTACCAGTATGCTGAATGGTTTATTTCTACCAGAGACTCAGAAGATCGACAGCAAGGGAATGTGGAGCCCGTGCCCAAAATGGTTGCAGGCATGCAGTTTGCGTGAGTCATGTAGGCCTCGGTGTGTACACATGTCATAGGCCTATGCACACCAACTGCAGAGACTGCATGTATTCGCCCGTTTTCTTGCGCGCCGAGCTGTGAGGAGTTCCCCATCGCATAAGTGGTTAAAAAGGCTGATTATCAAAGGACGCGGACGCTGGGCGGGGTCATGTACGCACTGTGAAATGTTACACTTAGTGACAAAAGCACGGGTGGCTTATTGATAAAACTAAACATAAACAACTTCCCAAGGTTCGCCCTCAGTTCATTCATGACAGTAAGCGATCTGCGACGAGGCTCCATACGATATAAACAGAATTTAGTGTAATCACGATAACGTAAATAAAACGAAAAATTAAGAAGATTTTAGTCATTTCAAAGATTAAAATATTTCTAAATTATGTCATTTAAAATGTTAGGCAAAGCTATTTCGGCAGTTTACGAAATTCTACCTTAACACAATGGTTGTGTACCCCCTCCACTTAACCCTCCGTGTAATGCTTTCAGTGCGCAGGACCGGTACTGATGTACCGAATCATGGAAAATGAGCTGGTTATCATCAACGAGTAAACGTTTCACAATCACAGTGTTTTCTAAGAAAGGTGGGACGATGTGGACGAGATAACAGTCCAGAGAAATGGCGACTGTGAACGGAGATGTGTCTGACAGCGATCACACGCCGAGCTGGCTACAGTTTTGTGACCGTCAGGCCGTTTCTGCTGCCGAGGTGTTCGTGAGGAACTTCCGTGTATTTGCTGCCAGTTCACAAACTAGTAACTCAACGTCCTCCGAGACACCGACCGCCGATGCAGGTGATCAAGACAGCCCCACCGATCCGCTAGAATTTGCCAAAAAGTTCGTGGAATTGTTCCTCAGTCATTTCGAGAGGCAAATCCGACGCACGGTGCCGTTCGAGTGCGCCGGGGCGGTGACAGGCTCGCTTCTTCTCAACGACTACACGAATCCTGAAACTTTGACAGGCGTCTCGGAAAATGGCGCTCGGTTGGAGGACGGGGAAGGTGCGGACCAAGATGATTACGCCAACCAGGACAGCGAGCCGGCCAGCCCGCAGCCCACCAAGCAACACAAGGGCTTCTTCAGGAGACTCTCGTTCAGGAACATCAGGAAACGAACTCTGTTCAAGCAGAATTCCGACGAAGTCGAGCTGGACAGCAGTAACCAAAGCAGTGGGTCTTCTCAGTCTCATCATAGGTCGTCCGGAAAGCACCGGTCGGGCAGTCGAAAACACAAGGACAAAGTGGAAAAGGGGGCAAAATCCAGCAAACTTATACACTCACAGACAGTACTAGAGGTGAAAAAGGAGGCTATTGTCAATGTGCTCTCAGGGGAAGACTCCAAAGGGAAATCAAAATGGGAGAAGACTAGGCTGATGCTAATCCGAAGTACAGGGGGATACATGCTGGAGCTCTATACCCCTCCAAAGGTGTGCTGGTATAACCGTTCGTATAAGCCGAATCAGTACTTCACGAGTCTCATGAGATCACACAGGTCTGAGTGAGATTATAACTGGGCTGAAAGATGTGATTTTTGTAGTTGATAGGTTGAATGTAGACATACATCCTGTACATATATTCTTATGTATATACATTTTGTATATATATTTGATTTGTCAGCGCAATGGCACCCTTTGCTATTACTGTAAAACCACATCTTTTAGCTGTATTAGTTTGCAAGAGCCCCCACATTGTCGCGCATAATCCAGTGTGAACTCATGAGACTCTTAAAATGCTGATTCGACAAATTGATGTTGTGGTTTGAGCATTAGTTATTGAACAGGACATAATGAAAGTGTGATAGGGAGTTTCTGGTTGACTTAATTGTGACATGGTATACTTTGTACCTACATATAACTGCAGTTGCAAAGGTAGTAAAGGATTGCGTGCTATCATGCAGAATGATTTGATTTCATGATGAACAGTAATTAATAGTCAAAATAAATAAACACAGGCAGCCACAGGATTCCTTGCAACTCTCAAAAATGCCACAATGGCAGACCTACGTTTCTGTTTTTGAGTAGTTGTGTGATTATCCCACCTCTTGCAGAAGACCAGGAGTGTGATTTGCACACCATTCACATTCCCCATATTCTTAATTATTTCAGACTTTGTTTCAGGAGTGTGCTATAGATGTGGGAGTATGATAAGATGACTCAAAGACAAAAATTAAAGGTGTTCCAAATCACACACTGTTCAAAGTTGGAATATTGATGAGCTGGGCATCGCTACATTTGAGTTTTGAGTGAAACGGAAACACTGGGGAAGCCCTCTCATCATGTTTTCCCTACATTGCCACTTTGAATCAGAATATGAACAAAATCCCTCCCAGTTACTCACCTGAACGGAGCACTTGCCAATTTTATAAATCAACTTCTGCTCGTGGGACCACACAACCGCAGCAAACCTACAAGCTGAAGGTGACCACATGGTGGCCACTAACCTATTCAGTTGAGATAGTGATGGAGATCTTATTCGTGGTGAGTCACAGTGGCAGTGTGGAAAAAAAATATGATTAGGGAGTGAGCTTCTTCAGTGTTTCTGCTTGATGCACGGCCATATTGTAGTGATACCAGGGCTGAATTGAAATGCGCACAAGTCGTCTTTCAACTTTGAATCAGGTGACATTATCGACATTGGTACATACATATGTTAGTTCATGAACTGCTGGAGCAGTTGCCACTGTCACTTTATACGTGTAGTCTGTGTACATGTATGTATTGCCGTGGGCTCTTGCTTACGTTTTATGGAAAGTCAGCCTGATGTTTCATATTGCTATCTGCTTCAACGTTGTGGTAGGGAAGCAAGATTTAGTTGAACTGATTTGCGAAGATAGCAAACTGCCGCTCCGTCATATTATATCTTGTGTACTTCTATGGCAAATTACCCAGCCTTAGTCTCTTACACTTGTTTACATTTAAGTACGTGTAGGGTTCTGTGACCAGTGTGCTAGTGCAGCGTAATGACACATGTGCCACTCAACAATGTTACCCTTGTGAGTTCAAGCCTAGCTCATGCAGCTTCCATTCAGGTCATACCTGGGAAGGTCTGCCAGCATCCTGCGGCTGGTTGTTGCATTCGCTCAGGGTCTGGCCAGTTTCCTCCCAACATAATGCTGGCTGCCGTCGTACATGTATAAGTGAAATATTCTTGAGTAGGGCATAAAGCCCCAATCAAATAAATAAATATATAAATAAATAGGTACAAAGCACACGTAGTCATGCAGATGCTTCACTACTGTGTACGTGTAAATGCTTCAGCATTGGTTGCCATGGTAGTTGCATGAATGAAACACTAGGTATATACTTTGTAAATCAGGCTCCAGGGTCAACCAACAGAACATACATGTACATGACAAAGCAAAGAGCATGAGGTAAAATGTCATGTATGATTGCCCTTCATCATTTTATTGACTTTGTCATTTATTAGGTCACTTCCTAACATACTTTATTAATTTGATCAGTGTTTCACTCCACTTTTATTCAGTATTGAATAATATAAGTGATTAATTCAATATGACAAAAGTGTAACATGACAGGAATCTAGGATTAAGGTAAAAGGAAACCAGGCAAATGCTGGAACAAACTACTTAAAGGCCTTCTGCATCTTATCACAGCCAGACCTGATAATGTGTTTGGGCATATAGGGTTTTTTTTTCTTTGGACAAAATTCTTTTGTTGAACTCAGTTTGACTTAGGTCTGTATTTAATCACTCAAATAACAAAGATACTCAATTTATTCTGAAACAGTCAGTTTCAAAATATGCCCCAAACTCTGATGCCTGTTACCCCGATGAGAAAGTGTCCTAAAACACTCCTGGATATATATACATATACTGATGTCAGGACAATGACAGGTAAAATGTTTTCATGTATCCGGGGCTCTCCGTGGTTAGTGTGCTAGCGCAGCACAATGACCCCTGAGCTTCTCATCCACACGGAATTCCAGCCCAGTTCATGCTGGCCTCCTTTTCGGTTCTATAATAGAAGGCCTACCTGTAGATGGTCAAGGGCTTCCTCTGGGTTTTGCCAGGTTTCCTCCCACCGTAATGCTGGGGGCTGTACATTTGACTTAAATACACTTGAATATGGCGTAAAACACCATTCAACAAAATAAATAAATGTACTGGCAAAACTGGTATTTGGGATCGGATTTAGCATAGAAATAGTCACAAACTGTTAAAACTGTGTTTTCCCGTTGAGCTCAGATTAGAACGTCATAAAACAAAGTGTTTTTATGTATTCTATGCAAACGCATAACAGTGCATTGACCAAAGTACAACCAAAAACAAATACACTGTAGTTCTAGAGATGATGCACAGATTTAACCTTTCTGGTGTTCAGTTTTGCTACATGTTCTTTTTAGAAAGTATTACAGTGAGGACGTGAAGTGACAATTTAGTAACATCAGTTTAACATTTAATTTGTAATTTTTTTTCTCCTCTGTGAGCAGGAATATTTTGTTGTTTTTGTGAGGGTGATTCAGGCTACAGTGCTAGAACTAACAGTTAGCGAGAGGTAAATAATTCAGAGGACAAATCTTTTGTCAGTATATATCAATAAAAATAATTCTTAAGTGACATTGCGTCATTTTGGCTGTTTTGACAGTATTAGAGGTGTGATTGTTTTCATTTTGTTTTTGCGGTTCTTTTGATGTCCATGCCCGACGTAGTCCTGCAGAACTTATTCGGGCCATCATTGTGGATCATCGGCCGTTGATGTGTGCCATGCAATATGATAACTCAAGAAATATTGCTTCACTCTTGACGTATTAAATACCACCGAATAGAGAAAATTAGTAGTAATTGATCTGTAGTAGTTTTGGGTCAATATGTATTGCTGTTTTGCTGGATGCCCAGACCAGATCTGAGAATCAGCAGAAGGGAGAGACTCGCGTTTACGCCAGCCCTACCGAGTGCCAGTGGTTACATCATTTTTCAAGGAATTTGAACACAGGTGTCATGTTCTAGAATGGTACAGACCCACACTCATGTGTACCTGCCATAAACAATGCAAATCAATAAGTATATGTAAGATTGGGTTAAAACTTGTTTTAAACAAGCCACAAGTCAGTAATAACAAAATTGGACACTGTATAATGTATCAGTTTTGTAGTTGTAAGTTAGGTCATGGCAGGAGAAACTCTTTAAAGCTCAGGGTAATGTATTACATGATTTTAAGAGGTTTATATCGATCATCTTGCTTTCCTCATAAAGCGATTCTCAAACCTCCTAGCTTGCACAACAAACAATTGATGGATAAAAGTGTGAAATTATGATAGATTTACTTTAGTGTCTTGACCATAAACAAAGGCCAGGCATCAGAATTATCTATATGCAAGAAACCTGAGCATTAATCATAAAATTTTGAGTGCCTATAGGCTCTAAGTTTTTTTCTTCACATTACGGCATCTGGGTGTGAAATACCAAAATGTAATAATGAAAGTGATATTCCACTTCCGTGAAATATCACTTTTATCAGTGAAGAAAATCCTGGGATTTCTCTACTAGTCAGTAATAACTGTGTACATTGTCCCATCCTTCAAGTATGTACACTGTAAGTATTGATTGTTTTGGTCCCGTTGGTGATTTGGTCACATATATTCCATTGGTGACAATTGTGTCATTTCCATTGATAATCAGGTGGTTTTGCTTTTCCAAATTGGATTATCAATTCTTTTAATCTATCACCTTGTTTTGGGTAGTCCTTATACAGTTCTCATTATTATTGATGTTTATAGCATCATTTCAAGCCTTTGTCATTGATCACTCTTAACATCACATGTCCCTCCTCAGTTATGATTGTTAATTTAGTCACGTTGCCACTCCTGAATCAGCTGTCCATATTGTTTACCTCATTCCCATTTGTTATTAGTACTGTTTAGCTTAGATCTCCATTGGAGATAAGTACTGTTTACCTTATCTCCATTGGGTATTAGTACTGTATACCTCATCCCCATTGGTTATTAATACTGTTTACTTCATCCCCAGTGGGTAGGAGTACTGTTTACCTCATCCCCATTGGTTATCAATACTTCTTACCTCATTATACCTCATCCCCATTTGGTGTCAGTACTGTATACCTCATCCCCATTTGGTGTCAGTATTGTTTACCTCATCTCCATTGGGTATCATTACTGTTTACCTTATCCCTATTGGGTGTGAATATTGTATACCTCATACCTATTGGATATCCATATTGTTTACCTCCTCTCCACTGGTTATTCAATAGTGTTTACCTTACAAGAAATAGTTTAGCTCATTATTGTTTTTTCGTTTGTATTCTAGTGAATGAAATAGGTAAGAATATTATAAATAATTAGAAAAACTGAAAAACAAGAATAAGAAATTCCATCAAAAGCGCAAAATGAAAACTTCAGATTATGGCCCTTTTATTGAGGGTAGAGCCATAGCCAGCCTAGTTTTATTGTTTATTCCTAGCCAATTTATGAAGTAGATGTTAACCTGTCTCCAGATGTGTCTGACTGTATGCCTGTGCATGGGTAAACCATTTTGGGATTCTTATGGGTGGAAATTGTTTCTTGTATAAATTGTTCAGTTTTAACATATCAATGTACCTAATGTTGAGAACATGCACAGCCTATGTAGACAGGTTCATGTATATAGGTATAGGATGTTGATTTTAAAACGGGAAGGATCAGGGTTGGGATATCTGCCTTTGTAACCCCTATAATGACGTTAGCTGGGGCCTTGGAGATGTACATAGAATAGTGTAAATGACACAAAAATTTCGCCCTCAAAACTGCATCTTCAAAGGCAGAAAAACGTCATTTCTGGTGATGACACGTACATTTTCTCAGTAGAGTATGATCAGACCTTCCAAACAAACCTTGAAATAACTTTCTGAAAGCAATAGAATTCTCAGAATCAGGAAAAATAAACAGTTCAGTCATGGACAAAATTTTAGGTCAATTTGGCCATGGTATTTGCAGATGAAAGCTGTACAGTGTCATGTGCAGTGTATGATGTAAACAAGTACATGTGTTTTCCTTTGTAGTGTCTCCTGTTGTATAACTTGCCTCAGGTTGTTTACATGTAGACAGGATCATCATTTATTAATAGGATTGTAGAGCAACTGAAAGGGAAAGACCTCGTAAATATTAACCAAGGGTAAGTGAAAAGGCCATTAAAAACTGTATCTGAAGTTACCTTCACTGAATTTTGTAGATTTACTTCACCAAAACAATCACAGTCAAATGTGTTGATTGTATGGTGGGTCTTATGGCCCATATTGATGATGTGGTTCATCAGTGATGTCACACCGACTTTTCTGTCATATTAGCGTTTCCATACAGGAGTACAGGAGTACCCTCACAACAACAACAATAATATTCAGAGCACTATCAGTATGGTCCATAAAACCCACCATACTGTCAAATTATTTGACTGCGTTGGTGAAAAAAAATCTAAAAAATTCACTGAAGGTATTTTCAGATACAGTTGTTAATGGTCTTGTCACTCACCCTAAGTTCATTTTTGTGAGGTCTTTCCCTTGAAATACTATCATTAGCTCAGTTGGGTTTGAATATTTTGATGTTTTAGAAAATGTACATACGTCTTCAGTTTAGTCACATATCTAGGTGGAATTCTTTGCATTCAATTTTCCTTTACTTTCTTCCTTTTTTATATTATGGCTTTTAGCCGATGTCTGAGTTTTTGCCGCGGCTACCAGGTGTTTTAAGAAGACAGGCTAGATTATAAGGAAATACCCTCCTTGCTTATAAACTGCTGTAGACTTTAAATATGCCTATTATAAGTCCTTTATTATAAGTTTATTATTCCTTTATTAAAAGATTATTATTACTTTATTAAAAGTGTATTATTCCTTTATTTTAACAGCCTTGCTATTCGCCCAGAATATACACCCTTAGCTGTGTAAAAGGTACATTTGTATGCATGTTGTCATTATGAAACCAGTAACAGTATAAAGGTCTAATTTCAGCAGATATCACGAATGTTAAGTAAAATAAATTTTCTTCTTAGGGTTAAAAAAAAACACACACACACAAAACAAGATGAGGTATTATGACAAGATCTCGTTTCAGCTTCCTGTGATGAAGCAGAACACACAATCACAGGCAAAAAAAGAGAGAATAGGAGATAAAGGAGCAACGGGAAATGCAGTCAGTATTGGTTTCCTGTTAATTTAGTGTAAGTGAAGGATATTATGGGACTGTGTATCTGTTTGACTGTCTGTCTGATGCATTAGTTTTCCATGCAGTGACTGCTCCAAGTGCTTTGGCCTGATTTGGCCAAATTTGGTGCCACCCATTGTTTTTAAAAGCTATTTGTATTCATCACAACAGTGACAGACACGAGCATGGCACTCCTGCAACAGTCAAAAACAACAACAACTTGCTTACATGTGCTTATTTACATGAAATCCTGTTGAAATATCTACTTTAAAATTAGCATTAAGTTTTCCCCTGTGTGTTACATGTAGAGACAACCATGTAGCTACTTTTAATATCATCACATTTCAGTGTTTCTGGTTCTGATGTATGGTTTGTGTGTCATATGTATTACAGTGTATACATGTACATATTAAATCAGTCAAGACTGAGATCGAGTCAAGTTCTCTTTTCATTTTCAAGCATCTTTTTTTTTCTTGTTCACGGGCTGGCATGGCACGGGGTGTTTGTCAGTGGAACTTGTTGGTGAAGTTACATGATATCTCTGAAAATAAATTCAGTGAGACTGTTTAAATTTGCTAAGTAATATCTTGTTTCCCAAGTTTGTTGTGGTCTGATTTACACATTTTGCATTGCTTTTTTACTGGCTCTAATGGTCGAAGACCAGAAGTGGTTACTATATGCATTTTCCAGTTGTCTGTCAGGCAGGCGTCCTTCCGTCTGTGTGTCAATTTCCCATTTCATGTCTGGCGGTCTGTGTGTCCATCTGTTATCCACCACATTAGCATTTCCTTCAAAGCACTACTTCTCCTGCAGTTTTTGTCCAATTTCAACCAAACTTGAAGTGTTGACTACATAAAGATACATCATTCGCAGGATCAATTTCCTCCCACCATAATGCTGACCACCGTCATGCAAATGAAATATTTTGAGTACTGTGTAAAAACATCAATGAAATAAATAAATAAATAAAATAAACCCCATGTGCCTACTCTTTTTTTACACTGTATAAAATAATATTTATTGATTTATTTCATTGGTGTTTTACCCTGCACTGAAGAATATTTCACCTCTACAATAGCAACCAACATTATGGTGAGAGGAGACTGGGCAGACGGGGGGTGGGGGGGGGGAACCAACGACCATCCGCAGGTTGATGGCAGACCTTCCTATGTACAACAAGACTGGAAGCCAGCTTCAACTGGGCTTGAACTCACAGTGATGACATTGGTGAGAGGCACCTCACCAACTCCTTGATCACACAGGCCCCTATAAAATAATAAGCATGTGAGAGGTGGAATTTTGTAGCCCTGGAATAGAGGTGAACACGTACATTTCACTGTGATACATGAAGGGGTATGTAAATTAATGATATAGAGTTAATGTTAATCAACGTTGTCATTGGTTTTGTATACATGTAGTTGTTATACCTTTTTGGGGAGGAGGGTGGGGAGCTGGGAAGGTGATATTTATTTGTTTTGGCAACTTGGGTGTTCCAGTCAAGCTCTGTGGGACTTGCTTACGGGCTTGTTTACACCAATAGCTGAAGAGCTGTTTTTTTTTTTGTTTGTCTGAATCCATCCATTTCTGGCTGGAAGTGTTTGTGCCAGACATGCCAGAAGGCGGAGTGTTAATTTGTAATCAATCCTGACTTAGGTGAATTTATTGCCATGTTGTTTGCTTTGTATCAGAAAACACACATGATACAGTGATTCATGGATTTGCTATGTGAACTCTGTGAACTAGTGTGTGATGACCCAATCATGAAAATGGAAGACTGTTGATCCTTATGTTTTTGTGTTTAATTGTGCCATCCATAGGATTTACAGGTGTAGGGTGTGCATTTCAGTTACATTATTTAAGCCACAGTTTTTAGTGGTGTTTGCATTGACCTTTCCTGCAGCATAAAAAGCATGTACTTATGGGATTTACCAGGGTAATTATGAAGAAATATTTATGACAAAGATTTACATGTATATGAAAACAGGACATATCATTCTTTTGCATAAGTGATTGCTTGTTCTTAAAATGCCCAGGTCATCCTTGAAAATTCGTTTGTTGGGCATAACCCAACCCACCCCTCAAAAAGGGCCCTACTCAAAAGTTTTTATTGGTATTTTGATATCAGTTTTTGTTATTGTTAATTTTGGTGAAATCGTTAGAGCCAGAATAATAAAAAAAAAATTCCCTACCGGCCAACCCTGTTTTTTTTTTTTTTGTTCATAGGATCAGCTTACACCTAACAAACCTTGAACAGCCCTGGTAAACCTCGAAAAATGTGCTGGGTTGTTGATAGCTCAAGACTTTGACAGTGCAGTTTTCAGTCACTATTTTTTAATTTTCTATTTTCGTTTCACTTCATGAATGGTGCTCTTTCATTCTATAGGTGTATGTGACATAACACATAAGACAAAGTCTACTGAAGTTATAAAAACAGCCCTTTAGTGGTAAAATTCAGGTCTCCATCAAAGAAATGACATCCTGTCTGGTGTTATTAAAATGACATATTAAAGTGTTGTCAGATTAAAGTCTCTTAACTCTAGCTAACCGAGAAATTATGAGCTTTTCTTGAATATTCAGTTTTTAAATTGTAATACATTTATCCCAAACTCCATTGAAAACTCCTGGAATCTTGACTGTATTCAAAAGTCTAGAGCCTATATGTATGTCATTAAACTGCGGTTTACTGTGTCGACTCATCGCCAATATACCACACAGTTGGTGGAATTGGACACATTGCACCACGTCAACAGAAAGTGGCTTATAAAATAACATGTCTTGTTTTTGCTTGACTGACCCTGTTTGTCCTCGAATTACGCCCAACAAACGGTTTTTAAGGAGGACCTCAATTTCAGAGAATGATATGGTATTGTGTGTATCTATGGAACTCAGTATACTGTTAACAGCTTTGACGTGCATGCATATTTATAATTATGTACAGACCCAGCTACAGTGAAATGACTGTACCAGTTGTCCATACTGACATCATCAAAGTCAAAAACCTTGATCCAGAGAATTATATCTCCGTAAAAGTCCCTCCAGAAAGGCCATTCTATTGTACAGTGTGAGAATTGATCTAGTTATGATTCTCAAGCTGTGAGAGAGCAAACTCGTAAAGTTGGCTTCATGCGTGTTATCAGATACAATTTGTTCAAGAGATGATAATGAATGAAACCTTCATGTAAAGAGGGTAACTCATGAATGAAACCTTCGCGTAAAGAGGGTAACTCATGAATGAAACCTTTGTGTAAAGAGGGTAACTCATGAGTGAAACCTTCATGTATAGAGGGTAACCCTGTCAAATTGCTTAAATTGCTCTTCCCAGAAGCCCTCTATCCAAAGAATACATTAACAAGTAGAGACAATATATATACACTTGTATTATTAAGACATGAAACGACCATTAATGCATTGCTACGACATGGGCATCAGCTGAAATCATTAATAGACGTGGTACAATTTACTGATTGGGGTAAGTTTAAAAATACTGTTTTCATATTACATTCTAAGCTGTTGCAAGCCTGACAGTCCACAACAGTTTTTTTTATAGTACATTGATACTACCCATACTGTAAATACCTAAGTATTAGGCTTTTCTCATGCATTAAAGAAGAAGCTGCATCATTAATCCATATATCATTCATAACTCATTTAGAGCCATATTTACATGTCTTCATATTCTGCTCATCATTCGGTCAGTCGTCTTATGTTATTTACATTTCCCCATGCGTTTCCAAATACGTTTTCATTCTGGACTCTACATGTTTGGAATCTGATCAAATTTCCATGTTTTCAAGTTTGTCATTCATTCATTTCGTCACCCATGTCCTCATTCATGTCTTATCTAATCTTGATAAGCATCCCAAAATTCTTCTAAATTTTGGGACGTCTGGTCTGCCATTTTTAGCCAATGTATAGTTGTAAGAGAAATACACATTGTCTTTCTCCTCACACAGTTTATAATCCATGTAATAAACAACATATCAATACCTTTACTTTTCCCCCAAGCTGGGAGAGAAACTTGAATTTTTCCTTTCAGAAGTACTGATATCTGCCCCCCCCCCAAAAAAAATTTGAAGGGTACTTTCAGTTGGTCAGCTTTATTGTCATCGTCATTTTCATTCCTATCTCGATTGTGTCTCTCTGTTTAGAGTTTGTTAGACGACTGTTTTGTAAACCATGTTGTCATTCTTTTAGTCCAATCTTTTGACTAATCTAGATGATATTTCTGTGTTGTCAGTTTGTCACTCGTCTGTCACACTCATGACAACTTCATCTCTTAATGAGGTATCAGCGGATTTTTTTCGCCCAGTGGGTGTTGCCGCAGTGAATAGGTCCTAAGTCAGAAGTCCTTTGTTACGCAACGTCAAGCATGTTGCGTAGAACGTTTGTGATTCATTTGTGATGTATTTGCTCTGCTTACTGTGATGTCGCCCTGTAGACGCTGCAATGGAACCTTCAACGTCACTAAAATGACGTCACTTGTCCCACTCTGGACTTCTGCCGGTATCCCATTGTCATTGAATAATAGGTCGTTTATAAGGGCTTTCCTGTCCCAGGTTGTTAAAGCACTGGCTCGCTGCGAGTATCACACCATTGACCAATGGGGTTCTGTGTTTGAATGCAGCGCTCACTGTTTCGACCACAGCTTTCAGTCTTTTGCTACAGAATATTTAACTCTCTGCCATCTGGGTTTCTTCACCTATAAGAGATCTTTAGAATACAAGTTTACCAATCAGCATCGATGTTAAGGTAGCAACAACCAATTACATGGCACTGACAATGGTCACAGAATGAGCCGGTGAGAGCGGCTTGCTGGTTAGCCATCCTGGTGAGCATAGGACTTGACCCGCTGTGAGCGGTGAGTGGTAGCAAAGAGATACATGTAAGTCAGTGGCTTTATCAGTAACAAGCTGAAGGCTGGTGGCTGTCGTTTTTATACTTTGGGCACCCATTAACCGAACAGCTTTCATATAAGTGAAAAATTCTTAAGCGTGTCAGAATAAATACGGTCAAATAAATACACCCGTCCCTCATCATAACCTTGTTTCCGGGGGACAAATTTTGTCTACCATGTTATACATGTTATAAATAAAGGGTGCTACATGAAATTTTTAACCCACTGATAGGCTTTAACATATATACGATACAAATGGACACAGTGTGATGCTTGGTAATAAATTGTACATGTAAGCCAAATCAAACATGCAGCTTTTATTGAATATTAAATTGCATTAATTGAACAGATGGTTACAACAGCAAAAATTTGGGGGACACAAGTTTTGTTATTTATAGATCACAGAAATTTCAGGATTTTCTTCAGTGACTCATAAAAACAATATTTTACTGCAGTGGACTATCGCAGTTGTTATTACATGTCGATATTTCACATGTGGACGCCATGACATGAAACATCTTGTTTTATAACTTTTCAGCCTCAGCGGGATAACGTCATAAGTTTAGTAAATTGTGACTTTTATATTCCAAGCAAAAACACAAGACGTCATACAATACGTCATGTATATGGCATTGAAGGCCTAAAAAATTGCTTAAAGCTTCTTTAAATACACTGTGCACAAAATCATGATGTTGTTTAGGTATAAATGATAAGTAAAATATTGTGCAGTGAGGATTAAAAAGGTTAAATATTGTCCTTGTTTAAGGTGGAAATGATAACCCACGTGTTGTAATGAAGCGTGTTAGTAAATCAGAAGGAGAGATGTAAATAAATGAATTAATCCGTTCTATTTTTTTGTTTGTCTCTCTTCAGTCGGTCAAACCTCGATCAGGGATCTTCTGTTTCCTCATCCAGGAGGCTCGTGAAACCACCTCATTACAGATGCAAGACCACGAACACACTTTTGTTCTCAAGGTAAGGTTGTCTTGGCCGGTCTTCTGCGGTCATTCCTAACTGATCCAGCCGACTTAAAGAGCTACTTTAGTGTCAGAACCTCTGTGTGTTAAAAGCATGGTGAAATAATAAGGAATGAGATAATTTGAATTGACCTGCACTGAATTAGTCTCCCATGAATCACTGAATTAGTGAATTTCGCTCCCTTGAATGATATGTGTGTTGTAGCCCTGTGTGGTCATGTGGGATCTTGAAAGTGGTTGAAAGTTAAAGTGAGATCAGTTGGCAATATTTCAATAAAGCTTGATCACAGCAAAATAAATTTATCTGTAAAGTTGAGAGTTTGAAGGGAAAATGGATTATTCCGAGAGTTTTTATCTTGCCATAAATCACTTACTTTTCGCTGGAATTCCCCACTTGAGGTCAAGAAGCAGTGTTGGGTAGAGATTTTCTGATGACGGCCACATGTCATCAAAGTGCAACAAGTAAATTCTGGTGTATTTATTTGGGATCAATCCAAGATCGTCGTTCTCTTCTGGTGATCTTCAGCCCTTCAGTTTCTGTATTTTGGGATCATCTATTTATTTGTGAATAGAGAAGAACTCCACTGACTGCAGCCTAAGATACTTGTCAGCTTGCTTCACTTTCTTGTTGGATACCACACAGTTAACTGTACAGCAATGTTTGTTGACGATTTTTAGTGAAAAATTGTGCACTCTGATGGTTGGAGAAGTTCTGTTATTGTTGTGGATAATTAGAGATTGCCTACGTCATTCAGGCTATGCAAGAAGGTCCAGCATATTGTACGTTCATGTAACAAAAACTGTTTTAACATCATTTCATGTTGGCTATCAACTGACGAAGCAGGGAGTGGGGTGTGGGGGGTAATTCAGTGTGGGCCTTTTGCTTTCTCAGATGGTAAAAACAAACTGTAGTGTAATAAAACCGATACAATTGTGTGTTTCGTTTGAGAATACGAAAATCAAATTTTTCTGGTCATCCACTTCGCCTGGTGTGACGTCATGACTAAAGACATGACATCACCAATCACTGACATGACTGATGCAAATGACATACTTTTAAACTCTGTTGAAGTTGTCCCAGCATAAACAACTTACTGGATGCCACATCTGCCTAATTTGACATCATTTAAGGAATATTATTGAATCACGCCAGGAAACTTCTATGGACACAGCCAAAGATTTCTTTTCTTTTGTGAGGAATCGTCAGTTATGGGGGTTAAATCCGTTCCTTTTGAACCACGGTTTTCCTTTCTTCCATAGGGTTTCCTTCGTATCATGGAAGTAATTCTACGCCAGTTTCTATTGGAGCTCTAGTGGCAGTTTGAGCATGCTTGCTGAAGTCAAGTGGGCCTGGTCCATTGAAATTTAAGGTCTTATTTCATGTACATGCGTGTACAAGTCTCTGTTACAACCTAAAAATTCGTTTAAAGAAAAGAAAATAGGCCTATTGCATTGAAGGACATGGAATTTTGTCCTTAAAAGTGCACTTTTAGAGGCAAATAAATGTGAAATAAAACGACTTTCATTGGTGAGGTAACTTCTGTTTTTTCAGTGGAATATCATGCTGAATGAATCTCCCTCTGCTTGGTACTAAAACTAGATGTTACTCCATGATGCTTTTCACTGCCCCAATCTTATTTTGAACAAACTGCAAAAACTTTGATCTGACGTATCATACAGCAATGTCGGCATAAGCAAAACGACAATATGCCACTAAACGTGTCATTGCTTTAGCTGAACGGTAGTGTGTTGCTGGCTGGCTGGGTGAATAAATTTGGCACCCCTTGTGCTGTTTCCTCCAGTGGAATTTGTCTGAAATGGCCACTGAGATGTGAAACAACTCCGATGGGTGCCATAGCAAACCTGAAAACTACTTGCTAAGATCAGTGGAACTCTCAGAATCCAGCAAAACGAGCAACTTTGTCAGATGAAGTTCTAGGTTTTTGCCTTTCAGCTGTTGAGAGTATCAACATAATGAAATCCAATGAACAAGAGGAAACATCATTGCCATCTGCCTTCAGATATGGGCCTGTTTGATAATTGGAAAGGATGGAAAATGTATAAACATGTATTATCTGTATTCTTCAATCAGTGGATTGAATGTCACATTTGTAAGCGATAAGCATTACTATTAAATTCTGCCCAAAGATGTGTATTTATAGGGGAAAGTAATTGGTGTGAAATACTGGTTTTTGTGCTGAAACTTGCATTTTTCTTAGATATCATTTAACCTTCCAAGCGAACTTCAAAACGTCTTTCTAAGATATAAAATAGGAGACGGATCTACTGGAAGATGTTCTTGTAACCTATCACCTTCAACAGAGTAAATGTTTCTCGTTGGGAACTGACTGTATGTACACGCCGGGCCTTCTTAACAGGTCGCCATACCGCCTGCATGAATACAATGGCTTTTCATACAGGTGAGAACAATTCAGCGAGAACAATATAGAGGCATACTTGAAGGCTGATAGAACAACTTCAGGTGTATATATGTTGTCAGTTCCTCACAAGAAACATTTGCTCAGAAAGTTCTTCCAGGACATCAGTCTCATATTTTATTTTATTTATTGTTTACCTAGATGACAAAGAATTTTAATTCTTACATACCTTTCTAAAATCATTAGAACTCTCAGAATTAGTCAAAATGTGGAACATGGTCATGAACAAAATTTTGGGCCCTTACCATACTTGACTGTGTACATTGACAGTTAGTTGAAATTCTACCCTGTGCCTCAGTGACAAACTATTTGGTGTTGATTTGAATGTTATTGTTTATATTCTGTGTATTTTGCTGTTGTTGTTAGAAGGTTTTTTGATGTTATCAACGATTAGAATTAAGTGTATTTATTTATTTTTTTTTTGAAAACATGTTTTGCCATTGAAAACATCAGTTGAGATTGAGTGGGTGTTTAGAAGTCTTGTTGCTTTCTCACATTGCCATCATTCACCCTTTTAACGACCAGAGATTCCGATAGCTTGTTGTTTAACTGTGGAACAACTGCATGTACCATAAAACGAATGGAAGCCAAAGGGTTATATTTGTGTTGTGTGTGTGTTCTTTTGAAAAAACAATGTACATATATGAAGTCAAGCTGTATAAAGTGGTAAACAGCATGTTCTGATTGTGTTTTCGAAGCACCACATCATTATCTCTGTATGGGCTGGTTAGAGCTAAATTGGACTCTGGACATGTCTTTAATGAGCACTATTATTTATAGCCTTAATCTAGAGGTGTCATGCCAGGACGTCTGACTGGCCGAACACTGTGACAATAAAACAATAACAGAAAAAAAAGCTACCTGGCTTTAAATAATTATCAAGTAAATCAAAAAAATACAAAGAAAAAAATTATTTGTGCAAATTGTGAGGTTTTTTTTTTACTTGTTTTCATGAAATATTAAATTGTTTTGGGTGATTTTTTGAAAAAGCCCTGAATTCGATAAACAACATTTTCGTGTGCATAGTGAATTTTTATATTCCTTGCAACATGAAGCCTGTCTTAGTTTTAGTTCATATGGTCGAAAAGCAGATGTTTTTGGAGGAGTTTGTTTAGCCGTACGCGGTTGTGATTCGTTACGTCTTTTGTATGGTCCAGAAGTTTTAGCATGTCTCCTGCTAGGAGCTGTTGATAGGGCCATTCTTGTCACAGCGGGTTATTAAAGCGACTGTACCAGAGATTTGGAGAGAAAGTCAGATTTTGCTATTATTTTAGAGTAGCCCAGATAATTACTTTTTCTCAAACACATCATCCTCTTCTGTTACCATTCAAAATCAGTTCTAAGATTCATAAAATTTATGACACAGCTGGCTTTGTAGCTTTTTTTAACCTTAAGAATCGTGTATACGGTACAAGTATAACTGATATTCTGGAGGCTGTAATTTGAGCAGTTCTTGATAAATAGAGAAAATTGTATTTTGGCTGGCGAAAACAGATTTTTGACAAAAAATCTCCATGCTTAGCCTCATTGAGCTTCGATCTGAAAGGTTGTGCTCGAATCTGCAGATCTGGCCCCTGTTCCACCAAGCAATCATAGACTAAGTTGATTGTAACTACATGTACCATGGCTACCTATTCTCTTAACATGGGTTGTTATGGTAGTTACAATCAACTTAGTGTATCTCTTCTTTGTGGAACTGGCCAGGTCACTACTGGCTCTGTCGTGACATTATTTAAAGTCAGAAGATTTTATCAAATGCTATAAAGTGAGGTGTGGTGATTTTTTTCACACTACTGAAGCTCAACCCAGTTGGTACACCTAAACTTCAGTAATTGTCATTAGGTGTATAAATTACTTGTTGTTGACTGCAGGTGTTACTCAAGAGATTTTGTCAAATGCCATAGCTGAGCCCAGTGTTACTGTGCTGGTGAACTTCTGGCTGTCATTGTGTATATCATATGGCTTGGTGTATTGACCATAATGTTCAGTCAGGTGAATTTTTCAAATACCTGATGCCTGAAGTGTGGTGGTTTTTTTTTTTTTCTGTACCGTTCAGCATGTTCTATGATTGGTATTATATATGCCAATATTTTTAGTATGACTAAAACACATTTCAAATAAGTGACTTAAAATTTCTCCCAAAGGACATTTCAGAGGTAAATATTAAAATGTCATGAAATGTTAATTTTGATGCAGAAACTTACATTTTTCTGTAGGATATCATCCTACCTTCCAAGCAAACCTCAAAACACCTGTCCCAAGATCCATACAGCTCTCAACATCAGGAAAAATGGGCAACAAGGTCATCAACAAAATTTTAGGTCATTTTACAGTAATAAGACATCTGGGTGGAAGATTATGGAGCTATGTATGAACAATTTAAAACTGTTGCTTGGTTGTTCTGGTAACTTTTGTCAAGGCAGAAAATCTGTTATAACTCGCTGTTAGGAAGTAAGGCGAGGTATTATGTGTTTTGGGGGAAAATGGCGTCATTGTTGACCATGTTTGGAAGTAAGGCGAGGTATTATTTGTTTTGGGGGAAAGTGGCGTCATTGTTGACCATGTTAGGAAGTAAAGCGAGGTATTATGTGTTTTGGGGAAAATGGCATCATTGTTGACCATGTTGTTATGATAAGCTTTTAAACTAGGTCAGATGTCTAGTGAACTTTAACTGGCTGCAGTTTAAACTTAAATAAGAAATTACCAGTGAGCTGCCAAAGTTTCCTAACCTGTGTTTACTATGTCTTATTTATCTTAAGTTTTCTTTTTTTTAACAATCAATTATATTTATGAATTATATGGGTTATATTGGGAGGCGGTTGTGGCTGAGCTTTAAGATGTTAGTCCTTCAATCAGGGGGACATGCCGGGTGCAATTTTAGTCCTGGCCTGGGACAGGCAATTGGCGGACTCCCAGGACTCACTGTTTAATGGGTCGACCTTGATAAAAATAAGCTGTCCATGACTCACATGAGGCTATTCGTGCCATGTTAGCATTTGTTCCATGAGAATGGTTTGCCCGCATGTATGTGTATGACGCGTTGTGGTGGTGGTGGTGGTGTGGGCTGGGGTGCGCGGGGTATGAGGGTGGGGAAGTATGTGCAACTTGCCAAAGATAGGTGGTTCTATACCATGGTTACCTCCAGCCTTAAGGCTGACCTCCATGAATTGTATAAGTAGAACCTTCCTCAGTATGGCATCAAGACAAGAATTAAATGAATAAGAAGGTAAATGCAACGTATATGCTATATATTTGTAGGTTATGTCATGAAACAGGTGAGTAAAAGGATTTCCTAAAGGTCCAGTGAGTGTGGCAGAATTTTAAGTTCACTTATAGTTGACCATTCAGGTCTCTGGTTCAAATCTATCTTTTTGTGAAGCCTTGAAATTGTCCAACCCAGCCATTCAATGTAGTTCTGCCTCCAAAATCATACTGAAAAGGTCTTGAAAGTTGCAGTTCTATATATGCAAAAAGGTTGAGGAATTAAGGTATGTATGTTCTGTTCACTGCTTGATTCAGTTCAGGGATGATCTTTTCTGAATCGCAGTCTGTTAAATGACTTGCCTTCATGTTTTAATGTTACAGGTGTGTAAAACCAATCCAGCAAATGTATCTAGGGATATCTGTTTTATATTTTAGGGAGAAGGCAACATAGAGTACGTGGTGGAGACCAATTCTAAAGACGAAGTCAAAGCCTGGTTGGCCACCTTACACAGCTGTATGAATTTACACATGGACACAGCACTCAGTACCCTTCCCGAGTCGTAAGTCTGCACACGTTCATATTGGAGATTTTATTGAAATTTTATTTTCTTAAAATTTGTGAGACACTCTGTGGTCTTTTTGCACTCCAGAAATAAAATCTAGGTGTGCAAATAACATAATAAAGTCTGGACAATATGAATGTTTGTGTCAGATTTTGCCACAGTTGGATATTGGGTTTTAAGTAAGTTCATTGTTTGCTTGTGGATTGTTGTAAATTCAGGATAATGATGAAGCATGTTGTTTTTTATACATTGGGAATGCTTCTGTTTAAGCTTATACATGCATGAATATTAAGGAAGACGCACGGACACTTATCTTTTGACAGAGCCAAGTTAATGGGTTCTGTTTTGGCAGTTGAGGAGAGAGTAAAACCATAGTGCAGGGGTGTGCCTTCTTGTGCCATACTTGTACTTGTGCCATCTTGTGCCATACTTGTGCCATCTTGTGCCATACTTGTGCCATACTTGTGCCATCCTTGTGTCATCTTTTGTCATATTGTGCCATATTGTGCCATACTTGTGCCATCATAAGGGTGTGATATCCTTGAGGAGATCACTGATATAACACTATGGCCCAGTGAAAGTTTTGCTTCACATCTGATCTAGTATTGTGCATGTGCACATACATGTTCCGTCATCATCACACCTGGTTTGTTATGATAAACGTTCAGTATTGTATGTACCAGCCCATGTTAAATTATGCAGATTGACCCAACCAAGCTGTAAAGCGGCGACGGCATGTCACAAAGGAACATCACTTTCTTGTCGTAACATAGCATCTGGAATCCTGCATATTGTGCAGAAGTTGTTGCTGTATAGTATGAAAGCCTGGATACTGGTAGTATTAAATTGTCACAGGTCATAATAAAGCAGTCGCATGGGCCATGTGTTAATGCTGCTATGGTATAAAAGCAAGCGTCCGAAACAGGTGAAAGTGAGAAAATTATTTTGCTCTCATGGAGTTTCAATTTGCACTAAAATATGAACAGTCTTAAAAATGTTCACATTGAATTGTTGATTCCAAGGGACATAACTCTAAGGATACTTTTTACATGAATCTATTTAGATTTGCTTCCCCTTTATGATGGCGTGGCCGAAGGGTACATTTAAATCATTATAGGTTCAGTTTGGCTGGAGAATTAGGTTGTATGAGATGTTGGGAAATGCATAGTGTGATATTTGCCGAAATTTGTGGTTCCATGCCTTGGGAGACATGTATATCCGAAATTGTTGGTATGTTATATATTATGTTGGTATAATACATATACATCTGCAATGATATGTCATATCATAGGTAGGAACCACCTTGCTTGCCTAGAGGTTATAGCATCTGCCTTGAGGTTGGGAGATCCAAGTTCAGGCACAGGTCGAATCATACTGAAGACTTTAAAAATGGTACTTGTTGCTGCCTCGCTTGGTGCTGAGGGCTCATAGGTTAGAGGAAGGAAACAGGACTGGTCGGCCCGGTGTCAGTATAATGTGACTGGGTTGGGTTTCATGTCTGGTGTCGACAGCTTGCAGCACTCTATGTTTGCCTCAGCACTAGAAGACACAGTATATATACTAAGGACTGCATGTGACTGAAAACTTTTTAAGTGCAATGTAGAAACCTAAGCATACACTGAAAAATTGTTAAGTACGACATAAAAACCTAAGCATGCATACATACATACATACATACATACATACATACATACATACATACATACATACATACATACATACATATCACAGGTAATAAACCGCTCAGTGAGATGGATGGAAGTGAATGGCTTTCTGGTATCTGGTGGAATGGACAAACATGAGGTACAGATGCAGACAGCTGGTACATCTACTGTTACATTCATGATCTGGTAAGGCAACTTACACCTATCATTGACTTATTTGATTATTTTGATTTGCAGACGTCCGAGATTACCAACTGCACCGTCCTCCACGGGCAGAGATGTCACGAAAGGTCTGTTGGTTTTTATGCTATGCTAGGGACTGGGGCCAATTTCACAAACTTTTTTTTGACTTATATTTGGATTATTAAATGTTCACCCTGTAAAAATACCATCACAGTAGTTTTCTTCATAAAAAATCAGTTAAGCGACCCTATAAAGGGAGATGAATCAGACAGCATCAAACATCGTTTACTATGGTTGAAAATGATGATTGATCAATCAATCAAAGCAAGCCGTTCAGAGTTATAGAAACTGTTCTCAAACACGAGTGATTTTTCTGCACCGTCGGAATCACAATGCACAATTTCTGGTTTCAGAATCTCCTAGCTTGACATTACGTCGTCGGTCATCCCATGCCAGCGTCGACCACGTTCCTGAGGTTCCTCCACGCACTGTGTCACGAACTCTGACCTCTACTGGTGTGGCAAGGTCAGCCAGTTTATTGTCAGGCTCGGTGGAGTTGGCAAGCTCACCCCGCTCAGATTCTATACTTGGTGAGTAACCCACAAGCTCACCCCACTCAGATTATGTACATGTTGAGTAACCCTCACAAGTGGTCCCTCTCAGATTCTATACTTGGTGAGTCACCCACAAGCTCAGCCTGCTCAGATTCTATACTTGGTGAGTCACCCACAAGCTCAGCCTGCTCAGATTCTATACTTGGTGAGTCACCCACAAGCTCAGCCTGCTCAGATTCTATACTTGGTGAGTCACCCACAAGCTCAACATGCTCAGATTCTGTCCTTGATGAATAACCCACAAGCCTTCTGAACTTGTATGTTTGGTCAGCTTGTGCTTAGTAAAGACGCGAACTCATACTCGGTCTTTCCACTGACCCTCGCTTCATTCACCCCCTGGCAATGAAGTGGAGGTGGGGAAGGTGGGGACCAATGATAAAATGAAATCACACCGTTTCTCCAGCTGTAGACATGATTATGTCCATGTAACTCCTTCCAAAGTAAACTGCATTTTATTGTTCTGTTTTCCTCCAGCGTAAAATACAGAGCAACAATTGTCTTGTTTCCCCTCCAGGCTCTGATCCACCTCGTGAAACCCCCTCGGCTGATGGACAGATCGACCGACTGCTGCGTCAGTACCCCTGGTTCCACGGGACTCTGTCACGCGTTGAGGCTGCACAACTCGTTCTGCAGCAGGGCAGCTCGGGCCATGGGGTCTTCCTGGTGCGCCAGAGTGAGACACGCAAAGGAGAATACGTTCTCACGTTCAACTTTCAGGGCAGAGCCAAGGTGAGTCGTGGTTGACCAGCGAACCGTGTGGAGCCTTAGGCAGGGCTTTGTTTTCATAATTTTTTGACCGTAATTTAAATGGACTCCCACAGATTCCTTCTGCCGGTATCCACCAGAACCTTGAGCAAATCAAGATCACCTAAGTTGACCCAAGCATAGATTTCAGTGCATGTAAAAGCAGACAGATCTTGGGGATTCCATGTTCACATCTGATTTGTAACAGTCTGTTTTTTTAATATAATACAACCATGAATTTGTGTGCGACTTTTGTTTTATCAAAGGCCAAGTAACAAGAGTCTGATTCTCCATCGACAGTAAGCATGGATGATACTCATGTGTCTGCAGTTTGTTGAGGAACAGTTGTCTTCCACCAGTATAATGTGCATATCTGACATGTCTAAACCTTGCAGATGGGAAGATTTGTCAGCCACTTGCCTCTTGATTGGTGGTCTATCCCAGACATTCTGCCCTCCTGCAGACATGATGCAGATGTTAGAATGTGTGTTGAAAACATTGCAAATCAGTAAATCACAAGTTGTTTCCCATGTGCAAACTCTGTGATGTTACACTTGTCAACTTTTAAAATGCATCCTTAAAAATGTATTCGCCATGATATATAAGTGAAAAATTCTTCAGTATTATGTTAAACAACAATATGAAGTAAAAAAATTTATAATAACAGTGCCTGAGTTACACGGCTTGCACTAAGGAATTTGATTTTAACTTGCCTGTCTTACCTTAATGTGCCTCTAGAGATTTGAGGCAGCAGATTCTTATGTCCAGTTGTACTAGCCCGCACAGTTTCTCTGCTTTTAACATGTTGGAAATTTGGTGTTGCAGCACCTGCGAATGACGATAAACAGTGACGGCCAGTGCAGGGTCCAGCACCTGTGGTTTCAGACAGTCTTTGACATGTTAGAGCACTTCCGCACGCACCCGATCCCGCTGGAATCGGGCGGCTCCTCTGACGTCACCCTCACGGACTATGTTGTCGCCCTGGAGCGACCCCGCACCCCAACGGCTGCCACACTCCCACGTGGGTCGCCCAGGCTAATTGGGAACACGGGGAGGTCATCCTCCACCTCTAGTCTGGGAATGAGGGGCACGGGCGCTACCCCAGGGGCGCACCAGGCGGCTGCGCAGGACGGAGCACGCGACACCCTCGTAGTCAGCGGGTCTGTACGGGCCCGCACTGAATCCATAGAAAACGTGATGCGAGAACAACAACAACAGGCTGCGGCACAACAACAACAGCAACAACCAGGCCATGGGAGAGCAGTGGAGAATCATTATTCTTTTGTATGACACCATGATGTGATAACTGATTTTTAAATCCTTTTTTTTTTTTTTGCATGAGTTTATTAAAAATGGCTTTATTGTATACGTGTATATGTAAGCATGTGTATATATATATATATATATATATATGTTTGACTGGTTAAAATATCAAGGGTCCTCATAAGTAGACTCTTCTCTTCATAATGCTGTATTAAGTGTACAGTTTTACTGGTATTATGTACATAGAGTGTGTACATTGCATTATCTTGCCGGCAAGATTTCAGTCTCAGTATGGTTTTAGGGTCAGTCCATTTTTTCTTCTTTACCAGAAACCGCAGATGTTTCTTTTTGATGTTGACATCTAGCTTTAACTTTTATATATTTTTCCTGGGGAAGGGTGGGTGGCTGGGTGGTTTGTCAGAAAGGGTTGGGATGTGGGTGTGAACAAGTGGATAACATATCCCATATCTTCTCTAATGAGAATGATTGTCTAATGAACTAATCAAGATTAGACTGTTTTATGATTGGCTGATGCAATACTTTGAAAAAGCCAAGTAGATCAGTACATGTGACCTGGGATGTATGTACTTTTTTTTCTGAAACTTCCGCATTGTTACCTTACAAATATTTGCAATAACGAGATAAAATACTCCCAGTTATTATGCTAGAGGAAAGAAGTAATTTTTACTTTATGACTGAAAGAAAATACCTGTTGTTTTTTTTCTAGGAGCCTTCATAAGAGGACAGTAACGCTTGAACTTTGACCTTTCTGAGGTGAAATCTGGGTGATTTGTTACACGTGATGGGATATTTTTTTTTCCTTTTTCTTTTGGGATGAATTTATTTTTAAGCATTTTAAAACTTGTATATACATGCATGTTGACAACCATTTGTCAAGCATGTGTTTGCTGATAGGACCCTGTTTACAAGTGTGTTAGTGTAATTCGTGCTATAATACATACAGGTACAGTAAATTTCCTAAAATTTCACCCATGACTATTAAAGGCCATCGTTAAAAAAACTGTGTGTTGGGCGTAACCCAAACTTGTGAGAAAAAATATGATCAGTCAGTAGGGAATTGTTTTTTTCATTCTGTCTCTTGAAAGAGATAAGGATTTTAAATAAATTAATATGGAGAGAGAGAAGAAAACTTTTACCAAAATACTAGTACCAAAAATATCTTTTGAGTAGAGTGTTTTTTGAAGGGTCAGTCGGGTTATTCCCAAGGAACATAGTTTAAAGGATGGCCTAATTTGAACATTTTGCTCGATTTGATATTAAAAAAGATGTATCAAAGTTTGTTCAGAAGGTAGGATGATATCCAGTTGGAAAAGAAATGCCTGGTATAAGACCAAGAGTAATATTGTATGACATTTATTTGCCTGTAATCATGGACTTTTGTGGGATTAAATTTTAGGTCAGGTTTACGGTCATCTAAGCCTGGGGCAAAATTTTAGGTCAGGTTTACGGTCATCTAAGCCTGGGGCAAAATTTTAGGTTAGTTTTACGGTCATCCAAGCACGGGGCGAAATTTTAGATCATTTTACTGTTAAAATATATGACCTCCAAGCCCTTCCCCAGCCTCCACAATTTTTGTTTTTTTTTTTTGTTTTCGTGGAAATCGAAAGATGGGTGAAATCAAAATTTACATAATTGCTTGTGTGAAGAGTCGGTAGTGTTATGCAGTTTACATGATCTGAGAAAGAGAGTAGCTGTTTGACCAGCTTGGTTAATCCGTACTGCTCAGTGGTAGTTAAATAGACTACATGTATTGGCAGGCCTATATGCTATAAAATGATATGGCCAGTGTTGTCAAGTTGCCAAAAACTTGGTCTGAGCTTACAGAAGTACAGGTGGCTGGCGACTGTAGTGTTCTCTTGATATAACGATCTGCGATGTTTGTTTGTCTTTACTTTTTTTCCTAAAACATTTCCTAAGCTACATACACTGTCACCTTCATGACTGTTGAGCCCTGAAAAGAATACTGAAACACTTTAATGGTTACGCTCTGGTGCTACGCCGTTTTTGCCCATCACAATGTCTCGGTTACAGAAACCTGGCCATAATAATCATTATCAGGGCCCACATACTCTTTGAATTAAGAGTAGTACTAAACGAAGCATCTAATTGAAAGTTTAGGCTGTCAACCGGAAAAGCAGTATCCGAGGTCAAATCCCCGAACACCGGTTTCATGAATAACTTAGCATGACAACCTCTCAAAATATGTACGATTTTAACTGGAAATCAGTCACCTTGGGCCAGATTTACGAAGAGGGTGTAACGTGTCATCAAATGTAACTAACGTGGCGACGTATCCATACAGTATGTGGCGTTATGACAGCTGCGTTTGACGTAACTCAGGCCTACACCTTGGTGGTGAAACGGGACCCTTAAAGCAGAAGTAATCCACCGTTTGTAATGATGCTGGAGAGACACAGGTGTGTAATAACTGACGCGTCAAATCCGGTAGGTAGCCCTCAATTTTAACATTGAAAGGTCCATGTTTGTCTTCCATAGGTTTTACACAGCAATGGCGAACTACAGGGTATGGTGAACTGTGTACTGGGTGTTTTTATTGAACTTTGTGATAATAGATGATGCGCATTGTGAACCACAAGCCTGCGAGTATGAGCGGCGCCATTGTGAACTGCAAGCACACAGTATAAATGTTCTGTTGGGCATTTTCTTGACTTTTCTTAATTGAGTAAACACATATTTTCTTCTGCAGGTCAGAGAAAGGTAAATTATGGCGCTTACTTTTCAGTGTTCTGAATATGTAAAAAACTTGTTTTTGAAATTTTGCCAACTTGTTGATTTCTTGGGTTTAAGGAAAATTAAGAAAGGTGTCAATTTTGAGAAATTTGCTACCACGGCAAGACTTTCTTTCTTGTTGGGGGAGGGGGCAGATTTCTGAAAACAAAATAAGAAATTCCTCATGTTGTCTTTTTTAAGAAAATTTTTAAATTTTTGCTATTTACAAGAAGGACTGTTATTACAATGTTTGACTTCAGGCAAAGCCGGTCCAAAACATTAGCCTTTCGTACTGAAAAGGCAACTTCACACTAACTGCTCTCAGGTGTCCGTGAGGAAAAGTGTGAGCTCTCAAGACAACGTCAGACAATGTCCTAGAAAGCCTTTTTCACCGCATGAGAAAAGCGAAAACGGTCTGAAACGCGTGTACATCACACTTGCACACGAATCAGCAAGTGTCTTCAACGTTCGTGCATTCGTGAGCTACATGATTATGTTGTGAATATGTTCGTAAACTATCTGAATATACCCGGAGAACTACGCGTGTATAGCTTACACGAAAGAGACCGAGAGATGTATCCTAAATAAACTATGTGAATATACCTGGAGAACTACGCGTGTATAGGCTACACGAAAGAGACCGAGAGATGTATCCTAAATGAATTATGTGAATATACCCGGAGAACTACGCGTGTATAGCCTACACGAAAGAGACCGAGACATGTATCCTAAATGAGCTATGTGAATATACCCCGAGAACTACGCGTGTATAGCCTACACGAAAGAGACCGAGAGATGTATCCTAAATGAACTATGTGAATGTACCCCGAGAACTACGCGTGTATAGCCTGTACGAAAGAGACCGAGAGATGTATCCTAAATGAAGTGTAAGAATGCGCGTCAAATACCGAACGATTAACTGTTTCGCGTATTGAGTCACGAATTGTTAAGCTGCGTCAAGCTGTCAAACGATTTGATAGAAAATAGAACAACCCTTGTTTCAGAAAATTTGTACTTTTCCCCGTGCTAGAGTCAGTTGACCTTTGTAGGCGATTTGATTGTGTTGAGAAAAAAAATTGTGCAAGTATGAACGAAATATGCGATGTATAAACATTCACAGAAACGGGAATGCCGATGATTTTAACATTCATTATACCCCTATATCGCCACTACCTGACCCATACGTAGTGCAATTCGTTCCTTGAAATGATTTCAATTTCATATCAACAGTGCACTTTATAGTTTGTACCATTCCATGACTTCCAGCCAATGTTTCGAATATCTGCTGCCATCCTATTATATAGGCTAATGGTTATTTTTGAACCGATCGTGCATGCATATTACCGGAAACATTAAGTTATTGGGTAAAAATTTTGAGCAGTATATAAACCAAATGTTTGAACTGATAACGTAACCAAGTGGGGAGATTTAAAAGACATTAATGTATACCTTTGTTTCGTTGACTAAATGCCTCAAACATCAGTCAAAAGCGAGAAGCAAGTCTACAAGTCCAGTAGCATCATGCCATGCACCCCTCCTATAAGTCGAATTGGCATTGCAATCTCTCGAGATGACGCTGGTTTTGGCAGAGACAGGGTGGGGGTTCTCGCGAGCTACCGTGATTTCACGGAGGTTGACTCCCTGTTGTTGTTAGGCGCGAGAGCCCACACCCTGTCTCGTCCAAAACTAGCGTGATCTCGGGAGACTTCTGTAATGCCGCTTCGGCTAATATATAATGGGCATTATTTTAAAACGATCACATTACCGTAGAAGGTCATTTGTTATCAAATTTTTAAACAATGTATTTAAACCGAATATCTGAACTGAGAACATATCGCAATCAAGTAACAATGTTTACCAGACATGAACTTTATCGGGGTTAACTATATGTTCCAAGCACCACGCGAAAGCAAGATGGAAGTCCACGTGGCCAGTTATCCTCCTATATAATGGCCATTATTTTATCCGACCAGTAAGTCATTGTCGTGTCAAAGGAAAAGGAACAGCAGTACAAAGGAAATATCCGTACTGAAAACATATCAAGTAGCAAGGTTTACGAGACTCTTTTATTTTCGGTTTGCTAAATTTTCCAAGCGTCATATGAAACTAAAAGCAAGTCCACCAGTCGGCATTATGCTTTTTAGTCATCTTTTATGGGAAAGTCGTCTGCAGTAGATGTGTGAGAGATTGGATGTATAGTTATTTGTATTGAACGTGCCGTCTGTTCTATGTGATGGTTTATTGTAACGAAAGTGTATCATTTTGAAAGTCCAGGACAGCAACCTTTTGTGTTATGGAGATAGATTGTTGAGAGATTTGTATGAAAAAAAAAGGAAACCTAGTCGAGACTTCAGCCTTGTAAAGCCAGTCTCTACATAACATGAATTCTAATTCAGACCGTTATGCAGATATCGTCATTCAACCCTAATTAAACTTTTGAAAAACTGGCCCTTATCGTGGGAGATTGTATTAAGATTTAACGCTCAATGGCTCAAAGTACTACGTCTGTCTATACAGACTAAGGTCGTTATTGGGCTGCTTTTACCCTTGTCCTGCTTTTGAAGAACTTGACTCCAAATATTCGAAAGTGTGTATAGACCCAAAGGAAAATGGATACCGCGAGTTAACAGTTAAAACTGTCCCAGTCTACTGCTGGACTAAGACAAACGCTTCTCGTCACCGTTTACTGAGCACTTTACTGAAGTGTGCGCGCATTGTCGTTGAGTTTTTCACCTCTTGAGGTCTTGAGAAAAATATCTGTCCAATTTGATTTTTTTTTTTTTTTCACTTGGGGGTCAAAAATCGCCTCACAGTGTGTACGTTGAAGCCAGGGGTTTATATGACCAATCAAAGAGCAGCGTCTTCGTCATGTGACCTGTCAAAATGGCGGTTTATGCCCAACGAACTTGTGAGTGACGTGTCGCTGTGAGCTGTTCAAACAACGTGTGCGATGAAGCAGTACTTGAGTGAAGTGTTCTTCAATAGCTGATAGCTCGTGTCTGCTCTAGGTTTTTAAACTCCAGGAAGTCTTGTCGCTTTATATTGTTTTCATGTGATTGTTTGTTACATGGGATGAGGACAAATACAGCATTTTGAGCAATTCAGGACCAGTGATGGCTGGTAAATTTCAGTTAACATTACTGCAGTAGTAAGTTTCTATTATTTGTGCATTTACATGAACCATTAGAATAAAATCTTACCTGAGGTAAATTGAAGAGAGGCCGAATTTCACCGTTTACGTTCCCAATTGTCAACTTTCGCATCCTTTCAGTAGTTGCTGCACCAAGTTACACTCCCCATGCTGTAGCCTTTAATGGCGTACATAACAAACACAGCACCTGTTAATTGAGTGAAGCTGGTACTGTACTTTTTATTCCCGATGCTGTTTTGAAACACTGATAACGGCTGGCTAGCTAAAGCTGATATTAAGATTAATGTGAGTTAGCATGATAAACGTTTTATAAAGTATATGGTTTCGGGCATACTGAATGGATTTTCTGGAGTTATCATGATCAAGTGTAATTAAATTAAAGGATTAAATTAATGAAAATACAACGTACACCGGGCAATTGATTTAACTGGTATCCATTGTTATGGTTTTTGGAAATTTTTTGTATTTCTCCAAGAGTTTATTATTTCGTTAAGATTTGTTAATTGACGCATGGGTATGATTCTATGTTTGTTGGTGTTAAATTTGTTTTAGTAGATGAAAACGTATTGGAACGAGGTCAGGTCACGATGTGTTATGGAATATGATTGTTATAGTCTTTCAGGATGATGTGTGAGGTGTGATTTCCTTAAACTGTTTTACATTTTTCCTTTAAAAAATTTTACTGTTTACTTACAGTGAATTATTTACCTCAAAACCTATTCTCACCGTGTGAAACTGTTCATCGAACCCGTCGTTGATTGGCTGACGATGGAGATGAACGATGTTCGGTTAAATCTGGTCTGCTGGTCCCATTAGAGGTAGATCTGAGATTTGTTTTATTCTTCCCCAGCTTACCGTTTCAGAAATGCTGTACTGTACCATTCACTAACCCGGAACTCAGTTTTTCCAGCATGCTATCGTTTTTCCAACATGTCAAATCTGTGTGCTATAGAGACACGATTCCATTAATTCAGACTTCACATCACCTAGTTATTTGTTATTCCTCACATATTGGGGTGATATGGATTCAGAATTACTTCATGATCACGGAAAGCCCATTTTCGTCCCATACAGCTTTGACAGGATAAGCGAAAAACTCAGTTGGAGGATAGTGAATGTAATGATTCAGAGTGGTTTATGTGGAAGTTGAGCTGGGGATATGGCCAAGCGATCTCAGAGATACATTTGGGTGTACCAAAGCTGTCCATGTTTATTCAAGTATGTTATTTGAAATGGCGATCGTGTAAATTTGGGTATGAGTGTATGCATCCCTCTCAGCAACTTATCAGTAACGACAGAAGTACAGAAATAGAGAAAGGTTTATGTAATTCCCCATAAATCCGCTCCATTGCACAGGAGCAGAGAAAACAGGCACGAGAACAGCAGTGTAACGTGGTGGCGTACGTCTCTCATGCATTGCTGAAATGGGTTATGTTTCCAGATACCATACATCCTTATACAGATACGCTCTTCCCGCGAATTTTAATTTATTTTAACTGTCTCTCTGATTCATGGTTAAATATTTTGAATGTTCTCACATATGTATACGCTAGCAAATGAAGCGATTTCCCAGTCTCTTGTGGCATTAAGAGAATGTAACAAAATTAGGTATAACTTGAATATAACCTGGATTGATCAAGATGTGCATTGTGTTGGCTGAAGTGTTGGAGGTGATGGCAAGTACCTGCTGTAAACCTGAAGATTGCTTATTTATACATGTATGTTAGACATGCCCAGTTGTGTATTTGCAGGAATTGTTCGCCAAACTGTTCGCTTGTAATGGAAGCTGAAAAAGGAAGATTTAATACTTATCCATGTATATTAGTCACGGTTATTTGTGTATTTAAAGGCGTAACTGTCAAAATATTGGCCTAACAGGAAGATAGTGTACTCATACGTGTATATTAGACATGCCTAATTGTGTTCGTGTTAAACTATTCGCCTAACACAAAAATCGTTTTTCTATTATACATGTACCCTAGGCACGCCTAATTCTGTGTTTGAAAGACGTATTCCCCTGACTGTAAGTGTATATGTGCGGATGTCTAACGTTGTTACGTTGGATGTGATTGAGATAACTTTCCACCTGTTCGCCGAGCCCCTCGAATGAATGATATGTTCGTCGAATTTTGAGCTGCAGGTGTATTTACAGTGTATTCACCCAATGTCGGGTATTCTCCTTACATGGAACTGTATATAATTCAGTCGTTACATATGTCAAATTTGTATAGTGAATCCACGTGGAGAACTATGTCATTGTAGGGATTCATAATTTTAAATTAATCAGTACTGAAATGTGAGTGCAAAATTGAATATATTCTTGATTTTTCCTGACTTTGTTTCCTTGAACAAAGTCTTTTTTTCCTCCGCGTTTTTGTACAGACTATCGCAATCGTTTGTCCAAGAAATCCGAAATTGTCTCTTGTTCGCATTTTTGTCAAGCGCGTCTGGTATATGCTGTGACGTCATAGTTTGATGCAACCACTTTGTGTTTTCAAATGACGTCATTTGGGTGATTAATGAATGCAGATTTCACACAGTGGATTCTTTGTTGTGTGTTTGAATAACTAGAACTGCATATTGAAATCCTATTGTCACTTTTCATATTTTAAACTGCCTGCTTACCAAATAGTATGCTAGCGTGGGTTGAATGGAAACTTAAGCAATCTTGTATAATTGTCTATTTTTCTTTCTTTCTAGGAATGTTTTCCCATTTTGCATGCCTGTCATGGCATGTCATGTCACGTGATGACTTGTGAGCCTGTGTGTTGTATATTAATTTTGGGTTTGTACAGTGATATCTCTTTGTCCCTGCCATTGTGTCAACTCGCGTTGTACAAATGACTATGGCATTAAATACTCAATTACAACACTGTTTTTATACGTCATGCGTTTGTGTGTATTTAATACGTCACGTGTGTGTGTACTCCGAGCGCCATGCTTTTGTCTGTAGAGTAACTCTTCCAGCAGCCCGGTTTCCTCTCACCATAATGCTGACATTAGAAGTGAAATATTTTTGAGTACGGCGTGAAACACCAATGAAGTAAATAAAAAAAATAATAAATGACTCCTCACGCCTTTAGAAACAGTATTTATCGGTGGAGGACAGGTGCAAATCAGAGCATGTCAAGAATATATAGGGGCGTGTTTGTTGCCATATTTTTATGCATTTAAATGAACGGTTAGCATAAAATTAAGGTAAACTGACAAGAGGAGTGTCGCCGTTGCTCTGGTTTTACCGTTTACTCTGTAATCTTTATTACATCTCTTGAGGGAGGGGGCTGTGGCCTAGTGCCCAACGGCGCTCGCCTTTCAATCGCTCCAAGACACGAGATGTGGGTTCAATCTGGACCTTGGACAGGTAATTGTGGAGGTCACTCTTTAGGCACAAGTGAGATGCATACTTTCGTGCAACGACAACTTATTGACTTTCATGGTGGATGATTTGCACACGGGTTAAATTTACACATCTTAAACATTCCTAGCTATGCATCATTAGTAAATAAAAAGACCACACAAAAATAAAGTTATGGTGCGTGAAAAGATCATGAAAATCTATTTGAAAATAACTTCACTGATTTCTTTTTATATTTTTTTCACCCAATTTTGCTTCAAATTAAATGCAGGCAAATGTTTTGATTTTGTGGCGGGTTTTATGGACCATGTTGATAACGTGCTTCACCAGTGACGTCACACCGACTTTTCTCGGGCCCTACAAAGCAGAACTTTAATATCACAGTTTCACACACAGGCAAACATTACGGGAGTACACATCTCAAGACCTTCATTCGATACTAACCAGAAAGGTGTGACGTCACTGGTGAACCACATTATGAATATGATCCATAAAACATTTGACTGCGCTTAACTTGGTGAGAAAAATCGGAAAAATCAGTGATGGAATTTCCATGTCCTGTCAGTTTTTGTCGGTCTTTTCATTCACCATAACTTCATTTTTCTAAGGACATTCTTCTTTCTCTTTGGTGGGTTATTTTCGAAGTTGTTTTTTGAAATTTGTCTTGCCATTATTGAATGGGAATGTCTATTATTGCTGAGGCTTTGTATAAGAACTGCTTGCTACGATGTAAACCAGTCACGAAGTACTGATGTCAGACTAAAAGTGCATGATAACGGCACAGTCCTGTGGCTACCTAGAAAATAAAGTATTTAAACTGAAACACTTATTAAAACGACTGTGCTAAAGCTCAAATCTGGTGATAATAACTGCACAGTAAAGCACAGCGTTGTGATAACTGGTGTCTGATCACACATCACCAGTAAGGAAGTCCAGCCCTGGAGGGCTACCTCCCTGGAATGGTCTGCGCATGGTCAGGAACCTGCGCATGATCGTGGGTTTCTCCGGGCTTTGCCCCGTTTCCTCCTATGCACCGCCTTGCCGGTCGCCGTCCTATAAGTGAAATATTCTTGAGTGCGACGTTAAATACCGATCAAATAAATAAATAAGTGATCGGTAAAGTACATTATCTTGACAGCGTTATTAATGGATTCGGTTACACATAACCGGTCAGATACATGGATTCGGTTATACATAACCGGTCAGATACGGTCACTTGACTTGATTATAATTTGCAATTAATCACAAATAAAACAGTGACGAAAATTTAATAATTGATGTATTTGGCACACAGAACCGGTGATGATACGGCAAGGGTGTAATAATAAGTGAGTTTCGAGTTGGAACTCTTCTGTGTATGTGTTAAGGTAAACAGACTTTCGTAACATTTTTGAGAAATGACGCGGTACAGTATAGGGCTCTTTTTACCTCTAGCGGAAAAAGAGTTCGTACGAGAAACTATATTAGTATATAAGACCATACAACACTAGTAAAGCGGCGATGACTGGGTGGCAATTGGTATCGATGCGTACTAAACGCAACCACGTAACATTTAACGTCATCAGGGGTCCACCACAGTACTTGAAATGTAAAACAGATTACGTCCCTGAAAATACATTACAATTGGAACTAGTTGCTGCCTCGCTTGACGCTCGGCCCGGTGTCAGTATGATGTGATTAAGTGGGATATCATGCCTGGTGTCTTCCACATGATGTTCCCGTGGCGGCAGCACTTTGGCGCCATGGACTCGCCCTGCCACAAGACGACACAGTCAGTATACATAATAAGGAGCTTTCCTCGTCATGTGACTGAAAAATTGTTAAGTACGACGAAAACCCAAGCATACATACACTTATACAAACGTTCCCGAACCGACCAAACTTTGCAGTGACCGTGTATATCTATACACAAAATACCATTCTATTTGATTATCATGTCAAAGATGAAAAAAGCAGGCTTATCTGAATGCGACTATATTCACTTTATCCCCATTTCGATATGAAATCAATCGTGTTTGCATGTCCTATTTTAGGGCCATTACCATTCCTATTTTAGGAGATGGCAAGTACTCAAAGCTGTCATTTCATTTCATTTCATTTTATTCACCATAAACCACGAAATAATAACTTAAATATACATTTGAAAAACATGGCTGGAATAAAGCTCACGAGAGCTTGCTCTATCCCATTGAAAATATAACATTAATTGTTTAACAGGGATGCATGTGGGTGGTTGTATTACAATGTGTTATTTATAGTAACAAAACATAGTAAACAATCATGAATCATAACACGATATATAAAAATTCGAAGGCATTTTTGGCGAACTTAGATGTTAATTTTTTTAATTATTATTTTACCTACATGAGCAAAATTGCGTGCTTAATTAAGCTCTTCAAGAAGATGTAATTTAAGTCGAGATTTGAGGAGACACGGAATTAATACTGCGGAGTGTGACAAGTAACTTATTCCATTCTCGAGGGCTGATTGTGGTTAGCGAGAAATATGATAGATAAGTTGTGTATATAGGTCTGTGATAGTCTAATCCCATTTCTCTGGTGCTATAGTGACGTACCTGACGAGACATATTGTCTCATTAGATAGGTCTCCAAACTGGAAGGAATAAGTTCGGGATGATAAAACAAACTTGTGTGCAAATGGCGATACAGAGAGGATAACCATCATGTCATTCTAGCACCCTCGTCGTCCCATTTCGCTATGCAGTTTTACTGTACCTGTATTAGTTGTACGGTACGGTACATTGTATGTGATGAACAGTATATCTGTACTCGCCAGCAGGGTCGACACTTGAAAGACGCTGATGCATTCTCGTGTGTGTCACTGTGAGGAGTTTGGCACGCCCTTACACGATCAACAAAGCTTAGTCGATACAGATACGTGCAAGTGTTCAGTTTACCATATATGGTCAGGCGAGGTATAACGCTGATGTCTGAGTGTACGTGTCGTCAAGGCTTGCTGTTGCTGCCTACGAGGTGAAGGCCGCTATTAAGGTCAGAGGTAGTGTTTACAATTAGATCATTATATATGCACTGTGCCAGTGAAAAAGCGTACGTATCCCATATCTCTGAAGACGTATACGTAAACGGTGACTTTATGCGTCACGGCCCAGTATAGAAGCTTGCAGGCCGTCCGGTTCAGATCAGTGTTATATATAAGTTTTAAGTCCGTATAACACATATTGTAAACCGAGCTCACATCAAACGCTTGCTTGGCGAGGCGTGTTTGCTCATCTCCGTCACATACACACTCGGTGTTAAGCCTTCCTCGTTAGAGGGGTAGAGCGTTAAGTAAGACTGCAGAGAGATGTCTATCTGGGACTGGGTGTTTGGCTGGCCTACATGGGTCTATGTCGTCGTCGCCTTCTGTCTTCTACTCTATCTGTAAGTACTTTTACAGTGTAATTAGTCATCTCGTGTATATATATAGGAAGGCCTATATTATAACTTATGCCGTCGTGTTAGTGATTGAGGAAGCCTATGTTTTAGAGTGTACTGTGCATATGTGTAGGTTGTCTTCAGGCAGAGCCCTGTTACCTTACTGGGATCGAAAATATGTGAATATTATGAGGGATCTCTGCAGTGACCCCTCTACACTTACTGCATACGTACTTGTATTCTGGGTTGATGTGATTCAAACCTCCAATATTAACAAAATACTGTGAACAGTAATTGCATGCATGCCGGCACAGGTAAAGTGCCGTTACAGGACGCCTGTGTGTATATCGTCTATAAGGCACCCTGGCCAACAGCAGTGGGCCACCTGAGGTCAAGAGATACGCCTTTGTTAATCCCAGGTGTAGATCTAACAAAGAATACAAACGGGAAGGAAGAGGATTGGGGGAGGGGTATATGTGACTGGTGTATGGGTTTTGCATTTTACATACCGTATAGTGTAACAAAAGGCAAAAATAATGTGTACTTACGCATCAGCAATATAACAAATACACAAAAAAATCCCCAGATATCACGTTCGTGTGTGCCGTTGTTGTCAACAGCAAATAAATATATAAATATATAAATAAATAAATAAACAACAAATCCAAATTTTACTGAAGGTGATGTGGGTTTCCCCCCTTGTATAAAAATAGCCCACGTTACACGATTTATCAAAACTTTATACATTGTCCATATATGGTCATTTTCCTAAGCGTTGCAGCGACCTGACTATATTAAGTGCTGAATAAACGCCGGGGACTATATAGGTCACCAGGTGTACTATAATCAATGGGTGAAGCCTACGCCCAGGTAATGTGTGTGTATATATATATATGGACATTACTTATTATTATTTACATCGTAGATGACACATTTCTCAGGTACATGCCCATATAAAGAGTTTGTCAGAACATATCCTTATTAATTTACTTACGTCGATCCTATTTTTGAACGGCGAGGAAATTCGCAAGCATGCGCACTTGGGTGAGTGGGGGGTACTTTAGACCTTAGGATTCAGTTCCCTCCACAGAACGAAACCTGAAATAAAAAAAAAAACCTCCTCATCAAAGAGAGCACACGGGAAGCATTAAAACAGAAACAGGCAAATGATAACACGTCACTGGTGAAATACGGACTCCTAATTGTCAGTTCATTTCAATTCACGTCGGGGTATCATTCCAATTGCTCACGCGCATTTTTAAAAAGCAACAACTTACACTCCCCCTAGCACCATGGCTGAATTTAAAAAAACGACGTAGATAACTGCAATTCATTAGATGCCACTGGTCTAGAACTACACGAAATGCTGTGTTATCATCACATTTATTAACCACATAATGATTGATGTTGATTGCCCTGAGAGATTAGGTGTCACTGCTGTAGAATTTATTCAAAATACAACGACCTTAATATTTTTTTTTCCGCAGACAGACCTTCTGTTTCTTTGTCAGTGGCGCATGTACTGACGGCGTCATTTGTCTAAGATTTCACATTTTCAAATGTCAATCTTCTACCCCCTGTGTCAACCTTTATTTCAGGTATGGAATATGGCCATATATTACCCGCCACTTCAAATTCCCTGGGCCTCCCCCTCGGGCCTTTATGGGCACCGTCTGGGATATGTTCTCTATCGTAAGTATGGGGTTTTATCAGAAGTGCTCAAGAGCACTGTGTAAATGCATTTCCCATTTTTATGTCGTAATTGATGTAAGATTGCGCAGTAGGCCAAATGACAATGTATTAGTCAAGACCGATAATTCTGTATTAGATAACGAAGACTCAAAATGCTTTGCATATATGGCAGTTAAGTATACCGAGAGCACTATATATCAACAGCGTTATAGTTGACATAATGGTCACACGTAAGTGGTGAAAACCATCCTCTTGTCAGTTTACCTAAGGTAGGGGCTCTATTCTAACTGTTCGTGTAAGTGGTTTGTAACAACTTACAACTAAACTTAAGTAACAACTTAATACAGCCCTCCTAGCACCAGGACTAGAGCAGAGGTATAGGTAACATAAAATGCAGATTTCATATGCTGCTGATAAGAGGTCACATATTTAGAATTAATCTAAATGATGTGGTTTTCATTGCATTTGGAAACAAATTACATATACATGTACAGCATGAAAACAATGCAAAGGGACCTGAGGCCACTTTCATTAAAATATCGTACGTGTGCGATAATTTCGACGGTACGACAACTGTGTAAGATGTCTTACCTCGCGTGTGCGTCTGTTTCATAAAACAAGCTTTGTGAAAACGGGAAACTTCGTAAATTATCGTGCATGACGTTGTACGATAAAATTTGCGACAAAAAAGTATCGTACGCCCTGTGGTGAAAGTGGTCCCAAATGTTATTTAGGCCTCCAAATTTTCCTCGCGTGCAAAAGGATGGACACTCCACATAAAAGAAGAAATCGCATCCTCAGTCCCTCTGAATATTTTTATATTATAATCGGTTGACCGCTATACAGGTAAGTTGTCTTAATCCCACCAATCTGATGTACAAGTTCGTCAGTAATTTGCATACAAGTTGAAGGTTGCCTACTGTGGTCACTGTGGTTTAATTCACTCATATAACGAAACGCCATCAAATAAGTAGAAATTCTTCTTTAAAAGATTCTAATGGCGCGAAAGGACAAGCAAATAAACAAACAAAGAATCAAATAAATACATACTTGTAAATAAATATAATTTTGAACTGGACACAATTGTGTAAAGCTCTCTTCTCATTCTTAACATGAATATTGTTTACATTGAACAAATTATCTTCTTTAGTGGCAGCGACTGGCAAATGTCACTTAGATTGTAGATTCTCTTATATAAGCCCCACAGTTATAAACGCAATGAAGGAAGTGTAGACCAGTGACGTCGGGTATATTTCATTGTTACTTTTGAAACTCTTACATGAATAATTAGAATAAAACCGTAATTTATTGGGTAACCTGACAAGAGACCGGAGTTCCCATGTAGCCTCTGACCATTTGCGAGCTATGTTACGCTGTTTCGTTTTTCTCTCTATATGCTGTAGTGTTTTATATCGTACACATCTTGCGTTTTGTCTTTTTTTCACTTTCCTCTCTTAGGGTGTGGCTGAAAGCGATTCCCGTGTCTGCAAGAAATATGGCGATGTGGTAATGTGAGTAAAGATCATCTAAGATGTGTTACAGTAAATTAAACGTACCCCATGTTACAGTGCCGATTGAAAATACCCCATATCTGCTAAATGGCATGGTTCTACTTTGTAAAGCATTCATTCCACAGATAAAGGAGGTATATGGCCTTGTAAAAGCGAAATATATGTGACTCATCTTCCCCTAATTTACACACACAATTCCCAGGGCCTTTCACACCGGCCCCAGCAGTCGTGGAATTCTTCGGGTGAACGATTGTGGAGAACGTCGAAGGAAAGATATACACAATATCGATACGGTATACATAACATGCCGATTAACGGGCTACAGTATCAGTATGGTCTGTATTTGTTTACCTATTTATTGTTTGGTGTTTTGAGTTGCATTCAAGAATATTCCTCTTACACGACGCCGACCAGCACCATAGGGTGGGAGGAAACCGGGCAGAACCGGGCAGAGCACGGGGAAGGCTCACAACCATATGCAGGTTACTGGCAGACCTTCCCACATACGCCCGCAGTATGGTCCTAAAATCGAAAACGTTTGAAATATAAGTAAAGGTATTTTCAGATCCTGTTCTTAGACGTCTCTCGCCTGCTGTTTATTTCATTTTTAAGTAGATTTTCCTTGTAGAAAACAGTTGTAGCTTGAAACATAATTAAAAGCAAGCTGTGAAGATCAAGCCTGTCGGTTGCTCTTCTCACAGAACTTGGGGGATGCGACAGCCTCAGCTTCTGGTGGCTGATCCAGACATGATCAAAGAAATTCTGGTGAAGAAGTTTCCAAACTTCGTGAACAGAACAGTGAGTTCGAGTTTTATTTACTTGTTTATTTCTTTATTGATTTGGTTGTTGCTTGACGTCTTAACAGTCATAGACGAAATTTTCCGTATGCATTTACTATTGCTTCTAAGGTATAAAAAGAAAGCATTTCCCTTCTTTTGTCTTTGTGCTTTTGTGTTAAATAAGAAAAACAGTGGTCATTTCCAGACAGTGGATACATTTTCGATGACTGAAGTGGAAAGTAAGCAGCTCACCATCTTACAAGACGACCACTGGAAGTTTGTCCGGGCCACTTTGTCTCCAGCCTTCAGCTCAGGCAGACTGCGAGAGGTGAGGCTGTAGGGCACGTAGTTTGTCTTTGAAATTTTGTTAGACTGGAAGTTTTTTTTGTGACTTTGTCTCCGGCCTTCAGCTCGGGCAGACACCGAGAGATGAGACTGTAAGACTGGTAGTTTGTCTTGTTTGAAATTTTGTAGGACTGAAATGTTTTCACTCTGTCTCTCGCTCAGACAGGCACCAACAAATAAGACTGCACTGTGACAGAGTTCTCATATTGTCTTTGCATTATGTTTTCAAGTTTTACCAAATCACTTTGACTCTGCTGTAAAGCTGAACGTTTATCAGCGTCATTTTGTTTTTGCTGCTACGCTGAACGTTTGCATTTGTCATTTTATCTCTGCTCTATGGCCTAACGGTTGTCAGCGTCACTTTGCCTCTGCTGTAGCTTTCAATATTAGTCCTTGTCTTTTTGTGTCTGCTACACCACTGCACGTGTTTGTCTCTGCTGTTATGGTTGATGTTAGTCCGCGTCACTTTGCTTCCGTTGTAACACTGAAAGTATGTCCGTGTCACTTTGTATCTGCTGTAACGCTGAACGTTTGTATTTTCCACTTTGTCCATGCTGTAAGGCTGAACTTTTGTCCATGTCACCTTGTCTCTGTTGTATTGCAAGACTTAACCTTTGTCCGTGCAACTTTGTCTCTGCTGTAAGGCTTAACCTTTTCCTTGTCATTTTTTTCTGCTCTAACGATGCACGTTTGTCCGTGTCACGTTTTCTTGGCTTTAAGTTTCCGTAAAAATATATTTCTCATGAAAATGTCACGGTTAGGCACTCAAATTTCAGACTGGAGATCAGAATTTTGGAAATAATAACATTTATGGACAGTTTCCTTCTGTTTTTTTTCCCAGATGGTTCCAATAATTCAATTTGTCTTGGATAATTTGCAAGATGTGATAGCGGAAAAGAGCAAAGACGGGAAGAGCATTGACACCCAAGAGTAAGAACACCCGATGCGTCTTTAGGAGAGTAACTAAATTTTATTTTTTGATACATCCGACGAATGAAATCGTATATTTTCATACAGATCTGATCCCAATAGGCAACAAATGGAGTCTAACTGCAGCCTATAGTTTATACTTAGCTTCCATCTTAATACAGCATTGAACAGCCAAGCCACAATGTTTTGTTTTAATTACATCTTTCCTATCGGTTTTACCTAACGGAAAATCTGTCCTGATTTTCTCACTGGGTATGGTTTCGTATATGCTAATGTAAAAACCAAAGAATATGCCGACTTTGTTGGGACTAACTAATTTCTAGTCATCCATATACCAACAAGCCTTGTTTCACTCGAGATACGGACAGCCGAATGTCTTCCTTGATGGCGATTATTAATTGTAATACGATGTTAATCGCACCAAAATCATTATTCCCTAGAATAATGAAGCTAGTAAGAAATGCCTCCTTAACATTGAAGTGACTTTCTGACTCTAGGGTAGTTTTGATATGACTTGACATTCTTACTTTTGACTAACCTTTGATATGACATGATTACCTCACCCTTGACTAACCTTAATATCACGTGAAATTTTGACTCTTGAGTTTTTAATGACATGATTTTCTAACTCCCGACTTACATTGATGTGGAAGGACTTTTTACCCGTGACTTTCATACTTTCAATTTGTCTTGGATTGAAGTTTGTTTCTCTTTTTTATCACGTGAATTTCTAACTCTTGATTTAACTTGATATGGTATGACTTTCTTACCCTTGACTAAGTTTGATGTGATATAAGTTTCTTTCTCATGACTAACTCTGATATGACATGAGTTTTTCTTTAATCTTGACTCACACTGATATGACATAATCTTTTTTACTCGTGACTAAATTTGATGTGACATGGATTTCTTATTCTTGACTAACTTCACGTAAATGTTTTACTCTTAATTGACTAATTTCGACATCACGTGACTTTCTTACTCCTGACTAACCTTGGTATGGTATGACTTTTTACACTAGGCTAACTTTGATGTGACATTAGTGACTTCCTCTTGACTAACTTTACTGTGACTATCTTACTCCTGGCTAACCTTGGTATGGTATGACTTTTTACACGTGGCTAACTTTGATGTGACATTAGTGACTTCCTCTTGACTAACTCTACTGTAACATGACTTTTCTACTCTTGACTTATTTTGATACCACTTTTTTACCCCTGACTAACTATTGTTTTCTCCCAATATATAGTTTGTTTAAAGGATATACATTAGACGCCATTTCCGGAACAGCCTTCGGGATAGACTCCTGCAGTTTGAAAAACCCGGACGACTCATTCCCCAAGCTGTTGAAAAAGCTATTGTCTCCCAAAATCTCCATGATGGTCCTTGTGAACAGTAAGATATTCAAATTTTTTTTTGGCATTTAATGTCGTGTTTGTTGCTTTATGTTATAGTAAAGAATTTTTTAAATAATCTAAGGCCGCCGGTGTATTGTAGGTGGAGGAGAAGGGAGTACTCGGAGGAAACCACCGACCTGTGGCAAGATGGTAACATACGTCATATTGGTGATAGACAAGATGTCAGCGGCAAATTTCATACAACACTACATGAAAGAGCACCGCTACGCGCCTATTTCCAGCCATATAGACCTAGAGAATAGCGAAAGCTGTGGAATGTTGAAATTTCATTCAGAAGGGTTTTGAACTCAAGTGCTATGTGTCTTAGCGATTTAAAGGCAGCAACTTAATAGTAAATTTGTCTTGTTGGCACTGATGATGAAAGGGCTTGCAAGTTGTAACTATCAGATCCTCGGTCAAGAGGTTGTGCGTTCGGACCCAGCACTTGCAGTTTTTGACCGCCGCCTGAAGTCAGAAAATATTGTGAGATACCCGGCGAGTGGAGGTGGTTTACAGTGGGATCTACAATTCCCCTCACTCCTAAACTTAAGCACCGTCATATGAGTGGAAATTTCTTGATTATAGGTCCTCAAACAACACTGAATGAGTGAATCAATCCATCAGTTAGGCTTTGTTTGCCAGGTCATACCGATATAGTTATCTCGTTCTTGTTGTTGTTTCAGTGATATTTCCCTTCGTCACTAAAATCATGAAACTGTTCAACATCAGCGCCTTCCCGAAGGCCTGGCAGGAAACCGTGGACGTGATTTCACGAGATGTGAAGAATAATATTGACCAGCGAAAACAGCACGGCACAGTAAGTAACATTAAGTTCCCTTTAAGCTGCAGTCTCTCAGTGTAGACAAAGTATCACCACAATGATATTATCCGTAAAACGGGCGCCAAGTCACTTCTGACTTCAGTCAAAATGTGAAACACAGTTCTAGAGTTTATTTGGGGGCTCTGGAAATTAAAATTTTGACCATGTCATCAATGCTTTTGAAAGACAAATAGGTCATACTTGTCGGAAATAGAATTGTGTAATTGGTTCTTTGGGTCTCCAGCCTCTGCTAGAACATTGCAGGTATGAGTGCACCCTGAAATAGGACATACCCTATTTCCTTGACACTGGAAACGGCGACCGTAGCATATGCATAGACAATCTTGTTTTCCCAATGCATAAGGAGCTCTCTTGAGGCATCGTGACGTCAGAAACTTCATATATTATCACGAAAAAAGAAGGTAGTGAAATTATAACACGTGGGAGACACCAGATGTCAGCATCATCCGCATTGAGCGTCCACTTGTTACCTGGCGTCATGGTTCAACCAGATTCCGCCACCTATTTCATGACTACTGACCTTTTTACTTAGCGCTCTGTAACTTGGCTGAAAATGACAGCCTATTAAATTAATTATCCCACCGTTGAACTTCATATTTAAATGTAAATATTCTACCCATGCCTTCCTATAACTCCAATCAACTGAATAAATAAAATACATACAGATAGATAGCATAATGTATCCTTCCAAAGAATCACTGAAACTACTCCATGGCATAAGTGAAATATTCTTGAGTATGGCGTGAAACATCAATCAAATAAAAAAATAAATATCTAAATAAATCAGCATGACCCGGTAGTCCATTCTGGTAGGGGAACGGTTTAAGAGTTTCAAAAACAATGGGGACATGCATTCAGCCGTTGGCAAAAGAATAAACATTTTCTATCTTATGCCAGGACAAATCCCAGTGTAAAATTATACCGTGGAAAATGCTAGTACACAGTATGGGAGAAGTGATGTCTAGATGTACCTGTATTATGTTTCCATCTCAACAGACAAGGCGTGACCTCCTTCAGCTGATGATTGACGCCCGAGTTGATGACCTTGACACCGCCGACGTGGACGTCGATCGAAGTGCACTGAAGAGCGAGGTCCAGAACCAAAGGCGAGGTAAAGTCATAGTTTTTTCTGCATTTGTTATTATTGTTTGTTTGTTCCTTGGGGCTTTAACATTGCTTTCAGCATTATTTGGTCTTATTATGACGGGGTCTCCTTGTATCAGGCCACACCCAATGCCGGCACAGCTTTATAGTGCTGCTTGAATTGAACGTCATATAAAAGACAACAGGCACGACATCCACCAGTCACATTACAGTCACATCACAGTCACAAAAAGGGCCCTTTTTACAAACAAGGTTGTAAGTTATATCAAATTTAACTGCCATGACGACACATACTGTAGAAATACGTCGCCATGGTTGATACGTTTGACGTACCGTTACACCATCTTCATAAAACGGGTCCCAGGTGGCCCTCAAGTCTACCATTTAAGAGGCAGACGCTCTAAACACTATCCCAGCACCGAATGTAGGCTATGGCCCTTTGCTTTTTAACATGGAATTGTTGAACCTATTTCCAGGTCTAACCGAGACAGAAATCAAGGCCCAGTGTTTCGTCTTCATGTTGGGTGGATATGCGACTACAGCGGGAACGTTAAGTATGCTGTCCTACTGTTTGGCGATGAATCCCGAATGTCAGGAGACTCTTATTGAGGAGATCGACAGTAAGGTCGGGAAGGTAAACAGCTAAGTCTTATTTCTATCGAGGATGCAACGTTACAACATATTTCTGTTTCACCTATAAACGGGAAATATACAGTATACATCTTTTGTTTTATTCCGCTGGCATAAATATGATATTTCTTGTTTCCTCAGAGCATGATAAGATATTTGTATATTTTTTCTATAAACCTGCATGCAACAGGATTTTGTTTCTCTTGGCATGGAGTATGATAGATTTTTTTGGGTTTTGCTTGGAGCAAACAGTTTTGCTTTCTTTCAGCAAACCATGAGAAGATATTTCTGTTTATACTATAACAGAATCTTTTCCATTTTGCTCTTAACCTACAATGTGACAAGATACTTTTTATTTCTTTTGTTCTCAACATGGCAAGATATTTCCATGCTTTCAAAACAGCGGGCAAAATGACAACACGTTTCAATTTTTGCCCAAACCTTTCATGTACGAGCCATTCTATCATTTACATGAGCATACAATATGACAAGACATTTCTACTCTTTTCCTTACAGAACAAGCCAGATTATGAGAACGTAATGGGGCTACAATACCTGGAGCAGTGCATCAGTGAAGCGCTCCGAATTTATCCAGCTGGACAGAGGTAAGTCTCAGGCTTGATGCTTAATCTGACAGGCAAGCTCGTTTGAAGGACAAGATCAACGAATGAAATCAGTGTGTGTGGTGACCCTGAGCGTCCGCCATGTTACCATACAGCCATTTTGGATTGGACTGGAGCCGACCGATGTATTCAACTTTCGCTCTGTAGCTCTCTGTCAAGGAGAGCTGTAGTTATCGATCTGTTCAATGGTCTATACATTTTGTCCCTGGCTCGGTTGTATAAAGAGCTGCTCTCGCATCTTCCCTTCGGTGATTGGTTTACCAGGTCAAAAAAGATATGCATTATAAATTTTACGAACTTTTTTGAAACTATTAGGAAGAATTCGATAGGATTTTTGCTGATCGAGCTCAGGCACATCTGGTTAAGTCTCGATAATTCAAATACTTATATGAATAAATGCAGCTGTCTTTGACTATAACTTTACGTCAAGTAACCCGGTTTCCTCAACACATGTTGCTCACCTCTGTCACATAAGCGAAGAGTTCTTGATCAACAGGTATCAAAACAATTAAATTAACTGGTCATAACTTTCTACCGTGGCATTGTTTCCCTTTATTCTCCAGGTTAGCTCGTGAGAGTAAAGACGACATTACCATCGGAGGATACCAGATTCCCAAAGGCCTATCTATCCAGATACCTGTTAATTACATTCACAACAACCCCAAGTACTGGTCTGACCCTGAGAAATTCAATCCGGACAGGTATGTAACGGTTTAGAGAAGAACAGACAGAACCTGGTTCATATCCACTTGTAATGCACAGAAAGAGGTGAGCTTAGAAGCACATGTGAGGCCTCTGTTCACTGGTGGTTTGAGTGCGGTCGCTGTGAGTTCAAGTCTAGCTCATGCTGGCTTCCCCCGGGGGCCGTAAGTAGAAAAATCTGCCAGCAACCTGCCTGTGGCATTGAGTTTCCTCCGAGCTCTGCCCGGTTTCCTTCCACCATAATGCTGGCCGACATCGTATGAGTGGAATTCATGAGTAGGCGTAAAAAAGACAGTCAAACAGGAACAAAAACACGTGCTGCTGTCCTTTTTAGCATGTATATATTGTCGGTAATACAATCTATGCAATAAGGTAAACCTAATGCGGCCATCTTTGTTGTGCTGCCAAAACACGGGAGTTAGCACCCACTCACCCAAATTTCTGATCCCTCCGCCTAGTATCTGTCGTGACGAAACAAAAATTATGTCATTGCATGGTGACAATTCAGAGTCCTCTAGCATGACTATACGGCGTATCATCCTAGGGCGATTTTACTGGCTGAGATTTTAAGTCATAGAGTAATTTTGTCATACTAAAGAGATTGTACGAATAAAGCTTTAAATGTCATGGTGAGTGATGTAAAGTAATTTTGTCATCGTATGATGATGATCGGACAACAAAAGTCAGGAAACAGCAATTTTGTCACAATAAGTGACTGTGCAGACAAATATAAAATAAATAAGCTCGGGGATAGGGCAGTTCTGTCATCATATGATGATTTCATTTAAACTAGTCGACCGTGACCGAAAAACAAAGTTTGTCATTATAGGGTGAAGGCACAGACTTTAGGTTTTAGGTTCTCCAGAAGTTACGATATTGTAATTTTGTCCTCGCGGGGAGATCGTGCAGATTTGAAATAAAATAATTGATGATTAAGACCTTGTTATTTTTTCACCACGTACAAATGCATAGTCGGCGATGAAGTTTGTCAAACCTCGCACAAAGTTGAAGATCCAGCTTAATCAGTGCCTAAGTTTGGCATTTTTAACGTATTCCATGATTATCACGGGTCGTTGGTGCAGTAACATATTCTACCGTTATGTTCGTATTGCCCTATTATATTGGTATTCTCCCCTGATATTCATACTTCCCCTCTGTACTTAGATTCTCCCTTATATTCATATTTCGCCCATGTATTAATATATCTCCTCTTATATTCAGATTCTCCCCTGAGGAGAAGGCCAAAAGACACCCTTATGTGTATCTGCCCTTCGGCCACGGCCCGAGGAACTGTGTCGGAATGAGACTGGCCTTGTTGAAAGCTAAGATGGCGATCGTGTCCATCCTGCAGAAGTACCGCTTTGTGAGGAGTGCGGAAACTGAGGTTGGTCGGCGTCACTTGAATTTTATTGGAAGCATTCCACAAAGCGAGTTTTGACTTAAAAATTCAAAAACTTTATTATGATGAGTAGTTTACAGCCATGAGGCCCGTCTTACGAAGCAATCCCAACGGCGTGGGCTAATCTCCGCGCCAATAAAGAAATTCCTAAATGCGTTTGAGTATAACATTTTGACGGTTTTAGAAGTCGTGTCTGTGAGCCTTAGGATTCATGTTTCTGAACATTACACATCATATGTTCGAAATTTTAACACCAAGTGTGAAACAATAAACGTTTAGATCTTTATTGAAATTTCAAATGTCGGCAGAATTGGCCTCAGCTACGATGTAGTCAATAAACGTGAGTGAATCTACGGAGGGTTCGGACCATTTTAGAGTACCGTGCATATAAGAATAATAAGGGAATTCAAAGATAACAAAAGATAATTTTGCCCAATCTGAGCCTTCGTTCCCGGAGGGGGAAGCCGACCTTGTGAAATTCCAGTTCAACGCGACAGGAAACTGATAAAGTTTGGACGATACCAGCCCTCATGAGGCAAACTCACTGGTTGCTTAAATACAATTACACGTAGTGTCACGGTTAAGCACGGTAGAAATTAATTATTTTAAATTTAGTTTGAAGGCTGAGTTAGAGTAGAGTGTTTTTCATCACTGCTGTTCGTGATAGTTGCACGATGTTCTGAATGTTCTTAAACGTCTGAGAGTAGATTGGCTGTTAACGCTAAACAAGATAACGTCTTCTGTGGCGTTAGGCTGGGCGCCTTCAGCTAATGTATCCACTATACCTACATGTATGTTGTTGTTGTAGTAACAGTACAAGACACAAATATAGAAATGCTAATGCTTTAGCTAATTTAATTTCCTTTACCAGTCTTTAACACATGACTGAGAAGGTGATTTAGATATTTCGTCTGACTTCGCCTTTTGGGATGAACACTGTTTAGTTTTAGCCACTGAAAGAAAATGTGGCAAACAAAGTGAGGAAGCGTTCATGACTTTTGTGATGCAGATTTTTAAAAATTTTTGAAATTAGCCATTTTGAGTATGATCAGATATCTGTGAAGTTCATACACTCTGTTCATCATCTTTCAGGCGGAACTGAAGTTGCAACTTTTTGGATTCCCAGAGGCTGTGAATGGAATTTGGTTAAAGCTGCAACCTCGATCCTGATTATACCGGATAAGACGTCATTCCTTCGACACACAGCATAGTACAAGGTCTACTATACATAATGTTTTCTGTCTGTACATAAATTACGTAAGATATGTTTTCTTTGATGATGTACTGAATAAACCTACCTGTAGCCAAATGTCACACTTAACACTGCGTCTCAGCTCCTGGAATGCAGTAATAAATACAATATCTCTACTCTGACAAATTGTGTGCTGAATATAATGCAATAACAAGCACACAGATGCCTTAACATGATACTTTTGATGCCTAAAATACTTGGAGATTTATGATAAATCAGTGAAACACTGCTAAATTTCTTTAGGTGGCCCTTTAAAGTGCATGAATCAATTAGAATCGAGAAAAAAAAGTGTCCCTTGAAAAAAAGCCAAACTTTAGGTGGCAAATCTTGAAGGCATGTTCCAAGTATTGTACAATGCTTTGTCTCTCCAGGAGAATTTCTGAATAATATGTGATGTCGGTCATGTGCAAAAATGCTAAAAGCATCGTCTCAAATTTGACAAATTATATTGAATAGAATTCCTCTGAGTCCACTTCGACAATGCACTTTCTTGAACAGAATGTACCTAACAACTTCCGGTGAACACAGGCGTTGATTCAGACATCATAGTGAATACAAATGTCTACTGAACGGTCATGCTGACAACGTTTCTAGTCTGGAAGCATACTGAATACAATGACCTTTTTGGTATATTGAATACAAAACGTCACATACTGAATACTCTGACTTTATTTTGGCATGCTGGATATGAAATGTCTGTTGTAAAGTAATGCTAACGCTCTCTCTCTCTCCTGCAACAGGTAGAAAGTGACGATTTTATTTTCGCATCATAATGAATACTTTATACCTAGTATAAAATGTTAGTCTCCCAACAAACTGTGGATGGTCCTCGGTCGCCACCGTAATGTCGGCCACAGTAGTATAAGCGAAATCTTCTCGAGGTGAAATACCAGTCATATATATAAATAAATATCGAGACTCTGAAGTAAGGGACAGAATTGACAGGGCATGGAAACAATCTGATATGGGCGTCCCCTGTAAGTTTAGATATTTTCTTTGGAACATGAAAATTTTGACGAAGGTGAAAGAAACATTGATATGTGTATATCTGATTGTTTTATGCCGTACTCAGGAATATGCCTCTTACAGAGACGCCGGTCAGGGTTTTAGACAAAGAAAGCCCGCAAATCGCTGCATTTCGCCAGGCAGTGTGATTCGAATGAGTGACCAGAACAGATGAAAAAATGCATTAGCCTGTTTCAGTGACAATTTCGACACAAATCACTTGTGCAGTTACAAACGTGAATTAAATGAAATTTTTATCGATATAGAGAATTATCCTGTGGTTGTATGTATATAATTTGTAGAGCGGGATAAAATGCGCGCAAAAATGTTAAATTATATTTTGAGATTCTTTGTTTCATTCTCATATCATATGCTTTGTGTATGTTGAAATATTTAGTGATGTGTATATTGGGTTTCATATGATAATGGAAATTCACAAATTCTTTTTAACCTAAACACTTTTTCTTTTTATATCCTTTTTCAAGGTCTGTTCTTAAAGTTAGTAGAAAATGTAATAATGAATAAAGTGACTACATAGGGAAAAATAAGGGTTTGGATTGAGTATATTGCATTAGGTTTCAAAGAGTGATATCGGATGGTTTTCGTATCAATCTTTCAACAAAGGCTTTTCATCATTACTGACAACTTGGTTCGTGACATGAGGGGCTATGTGAAATATTGGCGGGGTGAGGGGTCATGAGGGGTGAGGTCAGACATTGGTGGGGTAAGGGGTCATGAGGGGCCATGTCAAAGACTGGTGTGGTGGGTCATGAGGGGCTATGTGAAATATTGGCGGGGTGAGGGTCATAAGGGGTCATGTCAAATATTGGTGGGATGGGGGGTCATGTCAAATATTGGTGTAATGTGTCATGAGCGGCCATGTCAAATATTGGTGGGGTGAGGGGTCATGAGGGGCCATATCAAATATTGATGGGTTGAGGGGCCAAGTGAAATATTGGTGGGCTGAGAGGTGATGAGAGGTCATGTGAAATATTGGTGGGATGAGCGGTCTTGTCAAAAACTGGGTGGATGAGGGGTCAAGAGAGGCCATGTCAAAAACAGGTTAGATGAGGGGTCATGAGGTGTCATGTTAAAAACTGGTTGGACGAGGGCCATCAGGGGCCATGTCAAAAACTGGTTGGATGAGGGGTCATGTCAAATACTCAGTCCGGTATCAGTCATGTAGTAGTGCTGTGACTAGTGTAGTGACAATGTGTGGTGTCCTCGGCATGTCTCCTGAGGTAGCATTATGAGTTGTTACAATGAGTCACCACCGCGACATGACAGAAATGATGATGAAAACTTAACAAAAACCTCAATCTGGTTGCTTCCTCTCTAGCATGGTATAGTCAGGACCAGGCGATAGATCGACAGGGCTCATCATTCCGGTATACCCTGGAACACCATGCCTGTACATCGCATTTCTGGAGTTCTTGTTTTATTTATCAATATTGCAGTGTGAGGCATTTTCTAAGAAAACTTTACATCCTCTGCCATATGTTTTTCTTCACTATATACTACTAAAGTCATGATAGGTAGAGGATGTCCATGGAGTGATCTTGTAGTATCAAACTTAACAACAACAATTAAACAACGGTGAAAAAAAAATTCGCCGCAGAAGTGCGGGGTACTTTATGGATTCGACGTCAGTGATTTGCCTTCAGAGTAAACAACCACAAAGGAAATTTTTGACCAGTTTAATAAATTGCATTCAGTCGTTGGAGATTCTGCTTATTTCATAAATGCAAAGTTGAAAACCGTACAGAATTGGGTAAATCAGTAACATTATGCCGTCTTGTTTTTCTGTTCATTGAGGCAGAAGAGCGGAGTAATTTAAGGATGTGACGTCAGTGATTGGTTCTCATACCACAGCGCTACACCGATACACAAAACAAAATATACACCACGCAAAAGAGTTCTACATCAGAGCAACCTCTAATGACATAAGTTTGGCTCGATTTTTGACATTATCATCTATATAGCTAGACCTGAGTAGCAGATAATTCTTTTGAAACAGTTTATAAATATGTTTGTCCGACAAAAAAAGACCTCGAGGAGTAGCAGGGAAGCAGTAGTGATGACGACACGAGTGTAGTCAACCTAAGTGAGAGCCCACCTGAACATTATAAAGCCACCAACGGCAATCATTCGTACAAACCAATAAATGAAACATTTAACGGAATCTCTCTTTGTCTTTACACTGTAAAGTGTTATTCCCGAACATCTGCACTCACTGCAGGCGACAAAATTACGGAGTACACCGAAGAAGTTCAGCGTGTTCACGAGGATAGTAACAGTAAAGATGATAACAAATACAACAGGTTACAATGTAAAAGTGTTTTATTTTCGTGATTTTCTGCATAAATTCGTTGGCTCATTAGTGGATCAATAAAATCAAGGATGTCCTAAGGCGTCATTTCGCCCTTACATGAATTCCACTCCTAGTAGAAGTCACATAATCCTGCTTGACCTTCAGCGACCACTTCTCTCAGAAACTCTGTGCTCTGCGAACCTATTCTGTAGCTCCAAAGCTTTTGCACTGATTACGTTTAGAGCTCTAAAATCGGAGTGCTTATAGTAACGTCCGTTTAGTTTGCTTACTTGAAACTCATCTGTTGGTTTGTTTGTAAGTTTGTGCTTCGGAAATATATCACGCCTTAACGCTGAACGCGGCGTTTCTTCGCTACTCTTCCATGGAGCCAAACTTGAGGGTACTCTTTTCCCCTGTAGTGTACTCTCCACTACACGTCTCGTGTGTATCTTTGACAGGCTGAGGGTCCGTCGAATCACCGCAAGGAACGAAAGGTGCCGCCAGGAAGGTCCAAAATGGCAAAAATGTTGAAGAAATGTTATTAGGGTCGAACAAGCTTCACTTTAGCTATCACATTTAGGAGAGAAAATGGGGGGAAAATATCCTAACTCTCTTTACCCAATGTTCACATTCACTGAATGGAATCATGTACTGTCTCCATATGTTTGTTTCGCTTTTCTACTGAAGGGATTTTCCGAGAAATTCAAACTCCCTCCGTCCGGGAGTTTTACTTTTCTGTGCAATAATAAAGTCGTTTTCCGACAAACCATGTATTGCCACACGTGTGTTTTAGCTTATCGTACAGTACGAAAGGCATTACCCCAGAAATCCATATTGTCTCTAAACGTACAGTTAACTTGTCCGCAAAAGATCAAAAGCGTTTTCCTAGAAAATCCGGCAAACATGTTTTATTTGCCTTAAAATGACAAAACGGATTTTCCGAGAAATTCCCAATGTCTCAGCACGTAATGAGTTTTTCGTAGCTGTATAAATATTATGCATGTAGATGTTTAAGAGTTATGTTACATTGTGTAAGTATTGTTTATACATTATATCGGGTTTCTCTCCTGGTTTGGCTGCATTAAGTCAGGAGGTACAAAATGGAACGTAGATCACTGATATAAAGCGACCGCTAATGTCATATGAGGCAAGGGGTCAATCCCAGGCATGTGCAGGGAATGTTTACGTTACCCACTCTTATTATTCGTAGCAAATCATTTCTTCTTGGGATTTCGTTCAGTAAAGACAAACTGCGACGGCCTGCTCGGTTCGGTCAAAATGAGATAGGTTTTGTCCATGTCCTGGCCAGTCCATTCAATGTGGAACGTCTTGAACAACTTCGTCAACATCGTGTACAGCTCTTGCTCGGCAAATCTTCTCCCTATTTAACAGACGGTAAGAAATCACTGGGGCAGTGGCAAATGCGGGACGAGTTATTACGATGCACAGGCTTGAGTGTCAAGGATATTCCATTAAACCCACAGGCCATGGTCTACGAGTGACTTGTCGGGCCTGACGGTGTCCAGTATCCGACATTGTTATACCCCATGTAAACCAAAACCGGCTATACCAAATTGGCAATCACTCGACGCATTTCGAATATAAAAAACGAGTCTGCAAAGGAAAATATAAGTCATACACAGTTACATAAGTCAGTGATTTTTAAATTTCACCATGGATGCTCTGGTGTTTATTCATAAACGCTACAAAGGAGATGAATTAAAGAGGCTATAGTAAACATACTGCATGTTTTACATGGTTTAATAAATCAGTGGATAATCTCAATATACAACAACAATCCTATTAAAATTTCCAGTAATATGTTTATTTATTTATTTATTTGATTTGTACTTTACGATGTTCTCAAGAATATTTCGCTTATACGATGGCAGCCAGCATTATGGTGGGAGGAAACCGGTGAGAATCTGGAGGAAACCCACGACCATCTGGTTGCTGCAGGACCTTCCCAAGTAAGGCAGGAGAGGAAGCCAGTATGAGCTATACTTGAGCGCACCGCGATCACATTGGTGAGAGGCACCTGGGTCATTACGCCGTGCTGGCGCGCCAACTCCCTTTGCCACCCTACTTGTAACATATCAAACTATTTAACAGAGTCTAGTGTGTAACCATGACTTCCCTTAATCACTAAGCGTGCTGTTCATTGAACTAACTCCAGAACGAGTTCATTTTTATTGTGTGTTATTTTCCTTAAGGATACTAGAACCTCTCAGGGGTGGAATTTGGCCAAATTTGTTTTATTTCACATTTTTATTCTCCGTTCTCCTGTCTTTCCTCTCACTTAAAGGTGAAAACCAAACTCGAATCGTAAATACCTAAAATTTGATATCAAGTATAACATGTTGTGAACCAGTGAAGTTGTGTTTTCTTAGTTCCCCCTTATTAAGGGGATTAGCCTACTGAAGTGGGGTTACCTGCTGTGACAGGCACCCATCTGGCAAATGTGTATTTGCCTTCTGCTATAAATTGTGCATGGTTGCTGGTGCAGACTACTCTAGCAGACCTATTAACCGAAACAACAGCCTTAATCACCCAACCGGGGTGCCACTGGGGGAATAAACCCATTCTAGTAGGGTTTGTTCAGAAATGTTAAGATAAAACACTAATTTACGCAATGATGGAACACGATAAGATTTATGATTTAACATAAGTAGGTGCATACTGATCATTTACTCATCAGTGGCTCGACAAAGGTCGGTGGTTTACTTCCGGCACTCCGGTTGCCCGCATCATTTGAGTATGTTGTTAAACAGCAAACAAATAAATGAATTTACTAATATCTAATACTACTTAAGATAGCATTTTTTGTTGTTGATTTTTGTCTGTCGCCAGACTAAGAAATGTTTTAATTGTAGGGTCGTGGTCAATTGAGTTGGGTGGAGGAAACCTAAAGATACGATGGTGTGTTAATTATTTTGCGCATAGAATATAAAAATATATTTAAAAAAACGACTTTACAACGCTTACCAATGCACATGCGAGGCCCATGTCCAAAAGGGATCATGATAAACGGATGGATGTTCTGTGTGGAGCTGTCCTTGATCCATCGCTCCGGAAGATACCTGTCTGGACTCGCGAAGTACTTGGGGAGCATGGCCATCACAAAGTTGTTCATCTCTAACTGAGTCTAGATAGAAACACAAGAAATAAATGACTCGATGTGAGAGCGGCCACAAGCTGCAACGCATGCGCGTTTCATAAAAGCGCCCCACACTCGGAAACAAAATTGCAACATCCTAACAACAACAACAACAACAACGGGCATCGTGCTCCCAGAGAAGTGCTCCTCACAGATAGTCTAGGCATCATATATCAGACATGTGTAGACCACTCGCAGGACATGAAGGGCGTTCCAAGTTGATAATTGCAAGATTCGTTTCCAAAAGTGAAGGTTTCAGTCTTTTAATATTGTTTTTTTTATAAAGGCCGAAACAGAAGCAACTCATATGTTCCCTAGCACCACGGCTAAAGCAGAACAATAAGTAAAAGATACACTGATGTCAACTGTAATAAACTGAGGGTCAGTGGTCTAGAATTACTCAAACTGTTGTTTTGTCATCACATTTATTAACAACATCAGATGAAAACATGAAAATTAATTACGCCAGACTTAGAGGGTAAAGAGGCAATTACGTATGCTCTTGAACTGCATGGTTAACTGTCCATGATTTCCCCAAACGGGCTGTTAGTGGGAGCGCTGTCTTAAAGGGAGGCTCTGACGGGTACAACAAAAAGGGTCCAATTCGCAGACGAACACACCATTTTCTGCTGAGATGCTGTAGTGTGTGTGTACTACTCAAGTGCTTTCTCAGCACGCATGCACCTAAAAGTGTGACGTAATCCAAGAAAGAACAAAGGAGCACATGGTTTCGGACGCCTTTGTTAAAGGCGGGAAGGAGTTCATCTGTACTGAAACTGAAGGTTAAAACCATTCCTTAAGTACACTTAGATTTATTTTTGTATTTATTTGATTGTTGTTTTACGCCGTACTGAGGAATATTTCACTTATACGATGGCGGCCAGCATTATGGTGGGAGGAAACTGGGCAGAGCCCGGGGAATTCCACGACCATCTGCAGGTTGCTGACGGACCTCCCCACGTACGGCCAGAGAGGAAGCCAGCATGAGCTGGAATTCAGCTCACAACGACCGCATTGTTGGGAGGCTTCTGGGTCATTTCGTTGCGCCAGCGTGCTAACCAACTGAGACATGGAGGCCCCAAATGCACTTGGAAGTCGTGAAACTGCAGGTAGTTCCAGTATATGATCAACATCTGTTATCAACCTGAGGAGAACCTTTCCCGCTAAAGGTAATTCGGGTCAAAGCTGTGTAATCTATTGTTCATTGCTGCGATGAACAATAGATTACACAGCTTCTTTACGATGGTGTTATGTGGGCAAAGTTATAACGTATTATTCGTGCAGGGCAAGAGAACGATAGTCAAGTGGGCTTATGACCGAGACGCTATTGCGCGGGAAGAGATATCCTTACAGACCAATCGGCGACGGTGGTGTACCGGGATCAATCAGTTTCAGGTCATGATTTTGGATCACTATTCTGTCACTCACCCCAGCGGGTAATTTATAACCACCTATCACCATGTCTTTCTTCAAAATCCTGGAAATCTCCAGCCCTATTGGAAAAAACCTGCAATAACAAATTATTTAATGACAGAATAAACACCAAAAAGCGTTAATATATTTCTTATTCATGTCTTTGTTTGGCTTATGTTCAATATTCTGCTCTGGAAAACCGACGGCATCCGGTTAGGTACTTGTTAAACCTTCCGACTTAAAAGCGCAACAGATCCAGTTGCTCTGGATTCGGAGTAATGGGTTTAATTAAGGCCAATATAATACTGCGTATACAGCCAAATGTTAGCTAGCAAAGGGAGTTGTGCGAGTTGTTGTCGAACAATCAAACCATTGAGGGAAAGAACAGACCGATCTCTTCCTTCTTACTGGCTGACAGCTTTATGGTTCCATTTTGCACAACCAGGATGCCAGGAATCACACAAAACGGGAATTTCCAGTTCGAACTCTTTCACCGCTAAAGGTAAGAATAGTCCTACTGTGCCACATGACTTGACAAAGATGTTAGGCAACTATTTCTGATTACATTTACTACAACATGAGTGTCTAAAAAAGTGTCACAAAAATTTATTTAGGGTGGACCGAGGTGAAAACCGAGGAGCAGGTGATCAATAATCCGGGTGTCAAAAATGGCAATGTTATTACAGCTGTAAATAGTTTACTTATTTATTTATTTTATTGGTGTTTAGTGCCGTACTCAAGAATATTTCACTTATACGACGGCGGCCAGCATTATGGTGCCCGGGGGGAACCCACGACCATCCGAAGGTTGCTGGCAGACCTTCCCACGTACGGGCGGAGAGCAAACTAGTATGAGCAGGACTCACAGCGACCGCACTGGTGGGAGGATTCTGGGAGGATTTATTTATTTTTTATGTTTCAGGTAGTTGTGATGAATGCCTGTTCCGACGTCTATATTCAAGAACATTTCGCTTATGCGACAGCGACCAGCATTATGGCGAGAGGAAACCGGGCGGAGCCTGTGAAAGCCCTGACCGTCTGCAGACCTCAGCACTCGCAAAATTTTCGTATGCCTGGTGGCCCGTCGGGCAGGATGCCTTGAGAATTTGGCAGGCCGAAAAATTTTCTGTTAGTCCAAATTCAGTCAACAAAGTACATGATGTACATGTATTTGTTAAAAATTCAGGAAGTTTAATGTAATTGTGGTACACTTAACTATATGTATGTTTCAACATTGCACACCTTTGAAATAAAGTTCATTAAGTTTATCCAAAACATTGTTAAATATATTCCTGACAATCCCTACTATCGTTTATAAGCATTTAATTCCAGTACATTTGATATCTGGTTTGTGTTATTTTTTACATATCTTTATTTATTTATTCTTTTTTCTTTTTCTTTTCTTTTTACTTTTGTTTTTTTTTTTTTTTTGATTTTGCAAAGGCTTCAGTAATGATAATTCTTCTCTTGTCACATAATAAGTCGCCCTAAAAAGTTTGGTGAAGACGTCAAAAGTTGCTTTGTTCCGTTTGGTAACTAGCCTATAGTTTTGCCACGTCAGTTTCTGTAGCTGATCGGGCCTCTACCCACTTCTCGTTGTTGTGAATCAAAATTTGGGCCTTTCAATAATTAAATGGTGCAATGTAAAAACGAATTGTTAGCATAGAAAACATTTGGAACATGCGAAAAATGCTGCAAAATACTGTGTTATTTTCTACGTCGTTCCTCACGCACAACCCTTCTTTATTCCAAGGCTCTACGTAGCCACATTTACTTTCATAACTGGATTTCCCCTTGGTTGGTCGCCTCAGTGTCGCACTGGGTTGGCTGATAGTCCATGTAGATGGACTCAGGACTCTGGGTGTTATTTTAAAATTCTGACATTCTGAAAACGAGCCACAAATATCCGAACTCAAAGTCGATGAACACAAGTGACACTCCAACTCACCTTTTTTACCCATTTCCATATCATTTTTCGGTTCAATCTCGAATCTTATCTTCATAATTTACTACTTTCACTGATTAAATTAACTCCCAGTTTTGTGGTCACATTAGCTGGGAGAAGTTCGAACTTGCAAACGCCTCACCAATGGCAGGCATTTTGAAAAGTCTCGTACCTTCTCTTGGTCCTGAAATGTAACTGAGCTCCGGTATCGAAAACATCTTGAAAACTATGATGTTTTTATTACTGTTTGTACGTTCAGTCTTCAGTCTTCATAATACAACCGAGAAGGGCATGCAAGTTTTCGTTTTGTCAGCTTTGAATACAGGTAAGTTTGAGTGAGAGGAGCGCGGATCGCAGCGAAAGCATTTCCATTGACTTCGGGTCCGGAGATCTGCGGCGATTTGTTTGAGTACGGGGATGGACTCAGTGTTGCGATGAACGTCAGAATTTTAAAATAACACCTAAAATCATCTAGATGAACTAGATTGGTTTAGTGTAGCATCGGTAAAGTATTTTCGGACATCCACTGACAGCTGTCACAGACAACCACACTTATTTGCGATCGTAAAGTCGCCATGTTTGCCAGTACCCGGTTTGTGCACTCGTACATTTCCAGTCTCTGTTTCCCTAAGAGACACGTTACGAAAATGCTGCAGTGGCCGGATGTGCTAACTCGTAAATTTCTCGTATTGTTGGACAACAGCATGGTGTCGCTAAAGCTTAATTCTAATCGACTCAGGAATTTATTTTTAGTCAGAAGGAAATTATGTCGCTTTGGTTTGAATAAAGCTTCGAGTGAGCTGAAAAAATGACACAACTTTATCTTTTACTGCTGAAATTTCTGCTAGCCCATCGGGTAGCTCATGTTACATTTTTGGTAGCGAGACAAAATGTTTAGTTCTCGGGGGGGGGGGGGGGCAGGTTAGCGATTATGCGAGTCACCTTTCGTTTTTGCTGACAGTACATCCTACGTCCAAAATCATAACTGTACTACATGTACCATACCCATACCTAAAGGTTTCTTTTACACACGCTTTGAGGTAGGACATTTTACTGAGCTTCTCTGGTGTCAGAGCTTCCTCTCCTGGAAGGTGCGTCTCGATTTCGTCATACAGTTTTTTCTGCACTTCTGGATTCTTGGCGATGCAGTATAGGTTAAAGTAGAGCATCCTTGAGGTCTAAACATGAACAAACAATAGCATACATACATTTAGACCCTCAGACACTAATTAGCATTCACAGAACAGCAAAAGAACACCAAAACTTTATCTGGGCAAAATTTAAAATAGGGAAATCAACATATACATATCATTTACCCTGAAAAGGCATGCTCTAATGAGCTTAGTCTGGTCACGAAATGAAACTTGGGCGACTTCAAATTCTGAAACGAATAATTACCAAAAGAGCGCAAATGTTGTCTCGTTACGTTCATTGAAAATCGCGATAACAATCAAACACATTAATATTTTGATGGCAAACCGGGTGTGATGGCGGCTTGGAAGCCGTGGAATTGCCAGCAGTTCTAGTTCCATTTGCTTTTAATAACTCCCACGATTTCTTGACCTTAATACAATGGGGTCAGCTTTATGGGATGAAGGAGGCCTGATAGCCCGGAGTAAACCATCTGTGTCCAGTAGCTATCGAAACTCCGCACGTGAATACGTCACAGTGGTGGAAGGCCGCGAGGTAGTGAGATAGTGAGGTAACGAAGCAATGAGGTAACGAGGCAAGAAGGTAGTGAGATAGTGAGGTAACGAGGTAATGAGGTAGTGAGACAGTGAGTAAAGAGACAATGAGGTAACGAGATAAAGAAAGTCCTCTATCAGCTTCCGTACAACTGAGAATGACCGGGCACTTACTGCCTCTAATGACAGTCACTGGACTATACATACCTTTGGACAATTGAATGTGTTACATGCTCTGTTTATACAATGACCCACAGAATAATAGCCCTTCAGATTAACACACCTTTATTTTATAATGTAGCACATTTAGTACACACTAAAATATGTGTTACATTTATAAATGGGAACACAAACACATTTCTGTTACACTTAATAAACGAGTGTGTCCAGTGTTTACGCTGAAACTTTATGAAAGAGATGAATAAAAGAGGTATGTTATGACACTAAACATGTGGAATGTTTACATGGCAAATAAATTGGTGTATATATTCAATACGCATTCGTAGTACAATAAAAAATGTCTGGTACAATGTCAAAATATGTAGACATGTTTGCTGTTATAAACGCGTCTTTAAAAGTACTGGACGTACTGTTTATCGAAAAAAAAAACGCACCAACCAGAACGCGTTCGGTTTTAGTGTGTATCATGGAAAAACTGTAAGGGGGCCTCCGTGGCTGAGGGTGATTGCGCGCTAGTGGAGCGCAATGACCCCAGTGCCTCTCACCAATTATTGTGGTCCTGAGAGTTCAAGTCCAGCTCATGTTGACTTCCTCTCCGGTCGTTCGTGGGAAGGTCTGCCAGCAACTTGCGGATGGACGTTGGTTTTCCACCACTCGCTGCCTGGTTTCCTCCCACCATGATGCTGGACGCTGTCGTATAAGTGAAATATTCTTGAATACGGCGTAAAACACCAATGAAATAAATAAATAAATAAATAAATATCTGTACCGTGCTGACGCCGTCAAAGGGGAGCGAGAGAGTGAGGATGACGATGTCTGTATACGTCAGTTGTTCCCTGCACAACAAGTGGGTCAAGAAGCTGTACTGACCCTCAGACAACTCTCCCTTGTCTTGTAACACTTTGATCTTCTCCAGAGTTTGGTCCACGTGTTTTTGAACAATGCTGAAACAATCAAAGAAAGATTGTAAGAAATGCAAACCACGCAGATTATGGTTCCTTTTTTTTTAGTAAATAAATATTTTTTTCAAAGATATACAATTTGAATAAAAAAAAATTAATTCCGATAACATGCGGAAAAGAACTTTCTCTCATGTTACAGTGGGATTTATTGTTTTATGCCTATTTATCCCTATGAAACTTTTTTCAATTGAAAAAATTCTCTTTTCTCTATTAGACCAAGAACAATAAAAAAATCTTCTCTGAATCCAATATTTTTTTCTCTATTTGCCTCCCACAAGAAAGAGAATTTATTTACTAAAAAAATTTTTCACGGGGATAAGTATTCCGCTAACACCGGGGAAAAGTAATTTTCCCCGTCATTACAGCCAATGAAAAATCTTTATTTCAAATATCAGCATTTTCACTGGCTGGCTAAGTTTTTGGAAACAGTATCGCGGCTCTGTAATATTGTAGTAGCAGTTGTCATGTAAGTTGTCAGTATCTGAAACACGGTCTCTCTCCGTCAAGGCATACTGGATTCGACCAATTAAACAGCTTGTCACCTGTATTTGATTAATTATGACGTCGCCCTTCCTCTGGTGTTCTTTTTCAAACATGCTTATGAAGTGTAACATTATTAAATTAGAAAAGGCATTCCTGCGGCATTTTCGTTGCAATTATATGTACGTCAAAGATATTGTGTAAAACTTGTGGTTTTACATGTCACTGGCTAAAGGCAGGTTTCGTAGAATTTGAATGATTGTAGAATATAGGTGGAATATAGAATAGAACATAGGTGACAAGTTAAAGAAAACGGAAGAGAGTTAAGACTAACCATTGTTCAATTGATGTCAAGGGTTCTACTGCATGCCACGACTGAAAGCTAGAGAATCCTCGGCATTACGATGCTTTACACTTCCAAATGACACCGTACCACGTAGACGTCTTTCCGTTGGTAGTCAGCGAGAAGAGATTAGCTGTGTTGACAGCAGTGAATTTTGATTACGATAAAATAATTACATATGGGGAAGCTACACATTAGCCCTAATGCAAACAACACCATATTCGCACTGACTGCAACAAGAGCTTTGTTGTGACGATTACGCTCGGCTTTTGCTATTTCTTAACTTACCCTAAAATTTTGTCCTCGGCCGCGTAGATCTTCTGTCGCTTTGGTGTGGGGATTATCCTGTACCAGGGCACGGAAAACTTCATATCTTTAGAAAGATGGAATATCACACTATTGGCGTGAATTATTGCCTGGGCGTCTGTATGATCGTTGTTGGCAATACATCCGAAATGAGTTTCAAACGCCGTGATCCATGCAGCTGAAAGCACAGGAAACATTACGGAATGAGGGTATTATTTACTTATTTATTTATTATATTGGTCACCAATGCGATCGCTGTTAGTTCAAGCCCATGCAGCTCATGTTGGCTTCCTCTCCAGTCATACATGGGAAGGTCTGCCAGCAACCCGTGGATGACCGTGGGTTTCCCCCTGGCTCTGTTCGGTTTCCTCAACCATAATGTAGTTAATAGCGGGTGGTCAGATTTAAGAGTAGAGAAAACCACAGAGCCGAACGTGATCCATCGATCTTATTTCCACACGTTCCTGACAAACCTTCTAACATAAAGCGGTGGCAGAAACAGCAAGAACTCGAATCGCTGTTCGAATCGAACACATAATCTCGCTGGTCAAACCTCTGTTAGTCGCAGAGTGCCGGCGTGTTAACCGTCTGAGCCAGCGGCCCCACTGAATGCTTTCGGTTACAAGGAGCATGCTCAAACCTTATGGCCAACAGATAAAATCCAGATGTAATGGAAATATGATTTGGAAATAGAAATACTTCTAATTACCTTTTAGTTTATATTTCTAAACTGAAACTTTAAGGTTCAGAATTTACAAGAAGAAACTTGTAAACTTACATTCTATGGACCAGCGTGCGATTTCATTCCTCAAGTTGGGAATTTGTCCGGAGGCATTTCGTATTCTTAACAGCTTCTGCAGGAATTCCTCCGCCACACTGTTAACTTTTGGGAAGTAACGTACAACCTCTGTAGGGGCCAGCATTGCCTTCTGAACTCCACTCCTCAGTCTATACCATTCTTTGCCCAGGCTGCCACAATGGTTGAATTAAAAAAAAAAAAGAAGAAAGATGTTTTACACATTTTCATCGATGAATAGAGCACTATTTGACCCATATAACTTAAAAAAGCCGTAAAATGCAGTGTTCGCCTTTGTCTGTGAACCTGGTGTGAGATGATAATGTTCCTTTCATACATGGCGTCGAATCAGGTAGATAGTTTAAGGCATGTCATATGATTTCACAGCATGAAAAAGTCGCATTCCCACTAATGGGTTATTCTATGTGTCTTTGTAAGTTTCAATCGTTTAAGTCTGTATTGATTAGATTCCTATTGCTTTGTTATTACTACGAGGACTTGTACACTGGACTAAGGATAAACTTATTGGACTAAGGATAAGTGTATTACCAAGATGATATGCGTATTGTTCTCAAAACAGGAGTCTTTGGCTGAAGTCTGTTGTCTTGAGAACTCCATTTCTAATTGAGCATGGCCTCATTTGATTGAGGACATCCATAGTGGCCTTACAATAACTGTACCAACATGAAGGTAGTTGTCTTCGCCATATAGAGCTGTGGTATGGGCAACACGCTGGCAGGTTTTCAGTAAAATGTACGTAGGCTATCAAATTTGCACGTCTGACTTTCCTAGTGACTTGGATTTAGGAATGTAATGTTAACATTAAATCTTCCGAAAATCTAAGAAAAACCTGGAAAGAAAATTATTCAGTGTCATGCATAATACGGTGCTCCGACTACAGCTGGTTCCCTGAACCAGCTTGCGCAAGCACGCCAACAACTCGGCCACGGAGGACTTCTTCATCGAGTGAGAGTTCACACGTTTCGATTACCCTGAGTTATGAAAGATGGTCTAACAAATCCCACCGTTTTTTTCGGAATTTTAGGAAGTTATATAATATGCAGCTGTTCCCTGAAAACTTTAAAGGGGTGGGTCAGTTTATTTATTTATTTGATTAGTGTTTTATGCCGTACTCAAGAATATTTCACTTATACAAAGGTGACCATCATTATGGGGGGAGGAAACCGGGCAAAGCGGGGGGGGGGGGGATGAACCCACCACTATCCGCGGGATGCCGGCAGACCTTGTCACGTACGACCAGAGAGGAAGCCAGCAAGAGCTGGGCTTTCAACTCACAGCGATCACATTTTTGAAAAGCACGTGTGTCGTTACGCCGCATTAGCAAGCTGATTCACTTGGCCACGGATCGAGTCCCCCGGTGATTACAGACAAATGGAATCAGGATATATCAAGCAGACTAGTAATTCGACTTCATTGCCTTCCACCTTTCCTGCCCTAAACCCCAACTCTCTCTAACTGTTTTTCCTGCCCACTCCTCTCTCTCCTACGTCTTTCATACGTCTTGGAGATGTGTCTGAAATGCCAACTCACGAGTTTCCAAGTCCGGGAGACAGTTTACGGTGTTTTCGGTACTGTTTAGTGACGTCCAGCAAGGGTGGTACATCGGGTAGCTTGTCCTCTTGCTGGAAATACGCTTTCACGTAGTCTGGGTCGAAAATGTGAACCACTGTTTGCCCAGCAATTGTTTCCTTGACAATTTTGCCATAGCGCGTGTAGTAATCCAGGAAAACATTGTGCAAGTTTTCAATTTTCAAACGATCTGTAACAATATAGAAGTGGGTTCGTCATGTGTATTACATATAAGATTTCCAGACTTGTCAGTAGAGAGAATTCCAAAAACAAAAAATTATATTGATACCCAGTCACACGAAAACATCTTCGAAAATATTATACACTTATTAACTTGCTAAGCAGACCGGACCTGATGCCCGAGTCCGCCAATAAGATCGGACCTCGGATGAAGAGTCTGACCGATGGTCCCGGATTCATGGTATTGACTTTCACAAGGTAATAATAAGTATTTTAACTTGAGACTTTAATTTGAAGCATTGTAAGTTGTGTTAGAATACGTCACAAAGGTATAATCGAAATGTCTCATTAAATCCTCCCCAACTGTCCCATAGTTTAGTCATGACACCTGGGTAGAACAAGGAAGATAAACATTTTATCTGCCTTAACGACAACGCCTTGCACGTCAATCTTCACCCAAACGTCAACAAATACAGGATGACGAGAATTCAGTTACAAACAATACATAAGATGTTCAGTTCGAGTGGGGTGAATCGATTTCATGATATTAACACAGTGTCTTTTCGAAACATAATGACACATAACAACAACTTGCATTGGCCACTGAAATTTCGAGACAGATTTATGAATATTTACGAGATATAATAAATATATGTATTTCATGGATGGCTAAAGATGGACGGGAATTCTCAGGCTAATAGGAGGACGGCATTGTTGTCGTTTTTGTTGTTGTTGTTGGTATGGCGGTTTTGATCGTGTATTTTTGAAATGCGCATATGACAACGCTTGAGGCCGCACATTGTTCTTATTTTTGTTTTCTTGTTTATTAATACGGCGTTGGTCTTGTTCACTGAGAGATTATAGCCTCCATAGCCCGCAGGTTGGTGTCGATCCTGATAATAATAATGACGACGACAATGAGGATGATGTTGATAATGATGGTGGTGATAAGGATGGGGAAGATGGGTATGACGATCATAATGATGGTGATGGTGGTCAAGATGATGATTTCTTTTGTTGGCGGCTCCATTCTAATGAATTATGTGGGCCAAGGCTAGACGCAAGTTAATCTTAATAATAATATTTGAATTATGGCCGATTACAGTAACAAAGTAACGGTTAAAGTTCTGGTTATGTGCGATCGTGAATAATTCATGTCAGATACTAACTACATCGTTGGGGTTTTATATCATGTTTTAGCACCTTGACCTGACGGCTAAGCGACACTCTGGTGCTTAGGCAATGGTCCTAGGGTCCAACGGTCACTTCTTTAGCACTTAGACTTAAGCATGAACAGTTATAATAAAACCCTAACTGAGGTATAATGACAAGAGGCCGGATTTCACCCGTAACGTGTGACCATTTGCCGATTATCACGCTGTCGTCGCTGCTCTGGTTTTACTGTTTATGCTTTGGTCTTTCATACTGCATTCCTTCATAACCCCGGATTCTGCTGGTTGCCTAAGAATCCCCGGATCCTGGTCTTTTTGTATCGTTTTCATGTTGTTGTGTACATATGTTAAAAGTGATGACAACACGACATTTTGAGTAGTTCTAGATCAGTGATCAATCTAATCAATTGTATTTAACATCACTGCATTTTTACCCAATTCTGCTTAAGGCCATGGTTCCATGGGGCGTTTAAGTTAGCATAAAACCCTAACTAAAGTTGACAAGAGACTGGATTTCATCGTTAAGGTGGAACCATTTGCCGTTTATCACTCTGTCGTCACTGTTCCCGTTTTATTCTCTATGTTGTAGTTTCCTCACTTTTGACCATTCAGAACAAAATAAACAAATAAATAAATAAATACTAATGTGCAAAGCATGTCAAATTCTTGGTGGCTACAGACTTGGGCCTACTTCCACGAAGCCCTCTGAACGTTCTGGTTGCCATAGGTAGTTACGTTCTCGTAACATTATGAGCAAGAAGGCCATGGACAATATAACCTCTGATAAGTAAAAATAAATCTGTAAGACAGAAAACAGTATCAGCCACAAAAGTTTAAGTCATAGAGCTAGACAGATCACACAGAAGTGGTAATCTAACATGGGGTTATTGATGTCACAACTTACATCAAATTTTGATTTCAAAATATGTGCATGAAGGCACGTAGTATTTATTTACTGGATTTATTTCTCTTATGTCCTGTATACATTTACTCTAAAAATTCCCATGAAAATCAATGATGCGTTTTTCTTTTCAAATTATTACTTTTTCCTCTGTCGGCATGCCACATGTTCATTATCTTAGCTGAATAGCACGGTGTGAGATTGATCGAAGCGCGAACAAGCTTAGTTTAAATTACTTGTACATATAGAAAGATTGGATGAATGCACCACATGAGCGCCCGCCCACCGTCCGGGACGGTCATTGAGTGTGACTGAACCGACCTCAGCTGTCAATCATTGGCAGACCACAAAAATGAAAAGTGAGTCACAAGCGGGTGGGCTGGGTTAAAAGGTCACACTGTATTTTGACACGGCGTGATTTGGTAGTAGCCCCTATTTTCTATAACGACACGAAAACTGACACGTTATTACAAGCACCAATAATCTCATATGTATTATATGTTTTGACATTGTAAACAATAAAAAGATTTGTACTAAAATACTACTTTGGATCAGTAGGACATATCAGCTAAATATTCTTATGTATCCCGTAAAAAAAGAAATAAAAAAATTTTTCTCAAAATTTGCCCATACATGACTTTTCTGGGTTGTGGCATCATAAGGTGCGCCAATTAAAGTGAAAATCGTTCTCCAAAAAGCAATTCTTGGCTTGTTCGAACTTAATTTCGTGGTGTTGTTACTCTCGCAAATTCGTCAGGGTTCAAAACTCGAAAGTCAATATAGCGACCCTTATCGTCAGTGGCTACAGCCTGAAAACAAATGCCATGTGGCTACTCGTTGAGTTTATTCCGAAAGCATTTGACTCTATACGTTTAAGGGAAGATTCGTCGACACGCATCACATACTTATAAGTGGAGAAGGCGTTGTCTGGACACGGCCCAATGGAATATTTGCTAATCGTTGGACAAAACGGATCTATTAAATCCTCGAGCCATAGGCCTACAACCAATCCAGATTCTTTTTTGCAGAAAAACCTATTTACATTTAGCTGAATCACGACACAAACATATATGACCATACAATCATATCAAAATTCAGATCACAGAGAACTCGATCATATTCTTTCAGCATATACACATTTGTATAAAATAAACTGATATAAAATAATCCCCCACAACATTTTAGAATGCTTTGTTATAAGATGTAAACGCAAACCGTTTAAAATTATATCTCACATGGAACGTAATCTGTGAATGTCATATATGCAACATTCTGGGACAGGTAAACAAATATTCTTTTAAATTTCAAACATTTCTAAATGGTTTCACCTCTGGACATACGTGGGAATTTCTGGCCTCCCATCATAATGCTGGTCGCGGTCGTGCAAGTAAACTATTGTTAAGTACGGCGTACAACGTCAAATAAATAAATAAATAAACTGACCACCGCTTTAAAGTTTTCAGGGAACAGCTACATACATAATTTCCTAAAATTCAGAAAACGCGGTGCGATTTGTTAGACTAACTCGAGACAATCGAAGCGAGTGAACTCTCATTCCATATAGGAGTAATCAGTTAATAAATAAGTTCATAAATTAATAAATAATGTACCAGTATTGTTGAAGAATTAATGCTGTTTGTTCCTTACCGGTTTTATACTGTAAAAGTGTTCCCACATATGGCAAACCCTTTGGCCCGGGTATCGATTCAAAAGGTAAGGCACTTTGGTGGTGTAGGTGGGCATTTGCCGGCGGTTCTTTGGAATCCATGACAGACACCGTCCTCTGCCATGGCGCACCACGTGCTACATATGCACGATATGAAGCAAGCGCATTCCACCTACCAACAACAGCGCGGAGAGATTTGATGGCAGGCAAGATTGACATCGCCATGAATTGTTAAGGATGAAGATTTTCACAAACTGAACGACGTCTTGTGACAAGATATCTTACTCAGTCAGGTGTTACAGGTACTCCAGCGATAGCCCCTCATGCACCGTGCGAAGAAAATAGCCTAGAAAAAAATGTATTAAAATAGATCGTGTGTGACGATAACTGCGTTTATTCCAACATATTCATGGGCGTGCTTGACCTTAGCAGTGCACTATTTCAGGCATCCGCGTCAAGGTTGTGTATTACCATGTAGGTCAGATGTTTTGACTGAATGGGCCAAATAAACCTTTACCCTTTAAAACACTATTACGCAGGAGATGTTCTTGTTTCATATCGACACGATTATGCTTATGATATCAGCGGTTACCCAGTGGTTCCAAAGATCAATTTAACATTAAATAGAACGAAGGTAATATTGAAGTCATTACACCCCTCAATGTATATTTCGGCTATTTGGTTTGCACCATCATCAGGAAATATATGCAATAAGGACTTATACAGGCTTTTGGGACATGTAGCTGTGTAGGGAGTTGCAAGCATTGGAGGCATTAAAAGCATAAACTGACTCATGAATGGTGGCGATAATAGCAGGTTTATAGTGCAAGGATGCAATCATGAGGAAAATGATGTACATGCAGTTGGAACCACGGCAGAAAAAGAGAGGGAAGTGGGCTGGGGGCATGGAAGTAACCATGATGCAGGGAATATAAACAAAATAAAACAAAGCAGCGCATGCACGAGACTAGTTTATTTGAACAAATAGAGTACTCTCAAAAGCTTTGATACCATTGTTTAGCTCTGGCTGGTTCTACTTTATCGCGAATGCTTCTTTAATAAGCAGTTTGTTAGAGTGTGTGGCTCAGCCAGTTATTTTGGTGTTCCTTAATAGAATGTATGGAGGTGCAGGTCTAATGTGTTTGGTGTTATGACACTGGTCGAGGAGATTTTCACATCATATTGAACATTGTTCAATATGATTATGCATTTCGCTATTGCTGTTGTTGGTATGTTCTGACAGCCTTTGTAGCAAACATCGTTCTGTTTTATCTATATAACTGTGTCAGCAACCAGAGCGTATAAACTGATACCCTAACTTCAAGTTTCAAGTGTGGACTTGTCGTTGTAAGGAACAAACAGAGATCTGGGTCGAGGTGTTATATCATAAGGATATGAGTTTTCTGTTGTCCTGTACTGTTATAAGCCCTTCTATGATATTCTAAGATCGTTACTAGTATTCCAAAAACATATACGGTATTTATGTAATATCAGTATGTCTTATACGGGCTTCCGTAGATTTTTACTGCATGACAGGTTTGCCATGTACGGGAGATATGCTCCATTTACTCTATAATGAATGCTATGCTTAAGAACTATTACTACTCTGCTAACAAAGTTCGCTTCGTATAACTTGCAAGAAAATATTTTCTTTCAAGATAACAGTTTTTGGTCGGTCCATTCTACATCTCGGCTTTGCGCAATTAACCCGCGCGACATGTGAACACACAAGTTGATAGCTCGATTTCTGAACTGACATCATCTGAAAATCTCCATTACCCATGACTTAAACTTGACACAAGAATCATCAAAATACGTTCTACAATATTGCTAGGTAATAATTCAAGGTGTACGTTACCTGTAAATAGACAAACAGGGCGCTGTATTAACCCACCGCATCAGCAAGTAAAGCAACGGCTATGGACAGTTTGCTGGAGCGATGACGTCTGCTCTGGTGTCTGTTAAAATAATTATTTACACAATATTTATGGACACTGACTAAAGCGAAAACACATATCCCGTTATTTCCGTCATTACTGTGCACCAGACATGACCTAACACTAAAAATGAAGCTTACCTTTTATCAGCTTCAGTAATTACTCAAGTGTAACTCTTCAAAGACGCTCAAAATAGAGCAATTGTCGCAAGTAACATGCCCGTTTTTATGACGAGTTGGCAAGGGAAATAAATCTAGGGGTGTGAACGATGGATTTAGATTCTCTTCCCCTGAACTGCTCATTTACTGTGTATACATCTACTATACGTCACATACTCACTGCATCTCCCACTTGCATATTAGTAAACCTAACTGGTAGGGATGCTGCGGCAACAGTACATATTTCGAACAAACTGGTTTTGATCAGCTGTTGTTATATTTACCACGAATAGATCGATAGGAACTTTCCGCTACCAGTCGACATATACCTGCCTATCTTTCTTATTTCCCAGAGTCGCATAACCAATTAAACGTGAGCTTTTAGTTCACTAATGTTGACATATGTTTTCAAGACCCTTCAAGATCCTCTTGTCCAGATTATGTGTGCATGGTGCCAGTCCTGTTGTTTGACCTTACATTGGACCACCGGGCGTAAACTACCCAATACTCTTTTGTGTGGGGATTCTCCTGTCTTCACAGCATTTCGGCTATTTGATGGGCTCTCTAACAACTGGCCAATCAGACTGTTGGGAGAATGCAACGGTATTTATCGATGGATGGAACGAATCAGTATCGACATGGTGAAATAAACCCACTCACATTATTAGAGTACTATAAATTGGCTTACACCCTCAGGTGACTGATTTATTTCTTTTTTGATTTTGTTTTTGTTTATATTTTGATTATATTTGATTTCATTTTGTTTTAATATTTTTATTTTCTTTTTTCAAAGTTAATATTCGTATATCATGCTTGGCATACATGAGCCACCATACACACTAAAACAGTATGCTATCTGTACATAGATGTAGAGGCAAAAAATAATTCAACACTGATGAAACACGCATTAGATCTATATATTCCTGGAATTAGGACAGACTGACCGCATGATCGACTAGCAGTGACGATATCAGTGACGAGGTCAGTATGACATCAGCTATATGACTTCACCACAAAGTCAGCTTATATCAATGGCGTGAAATCCATGTAAGGCAAAAACAAATTTTAGAACTAGATTTGCTGCTTATCCCTGAGACACTTGTTCACGTGTCATTCACGTTGAGAAGCGGGAATTCGCGATACATGAACTGTGTAATGTCCTCCATGGATCAGAGTGTGTGAGATACATTTTCTCTCGCAATGGTCAAAGCCGAGCTGACTATTGTTCTCTTGCAATGCATGAGGGCTGAGTTAACATTTTGCGCACATATCGCCGCTGCAAAAGAAGGATTTTATTTTTTATTTATTTGATTGGTTTTTTTCGCCGTACTCAAGAATAATTTCACTTGTACGACGGGGAGCAGCATTATTGTGGGAGGAAACCGGGCAGAGCCCTGGAGGAACCCACGACCATCCGCAGGTTACTGGCAGACCTTCCGACGTACGGCCGGAGGCGAAGCCAGCATGAGCTGGGGCTTGAACTCACAGGCGCGCTAACCGACTGAGCCACGGAGGTCCCGCAAAAGAAGGAATGAATAATGGACTACATAGCTTGGACCAGAGTTAATTTAGGTGGGAAAGATTCCCCACTGTTAACGGATTTTGTAAGAGAAATAAAGGTTTTAGTATTTTCTTTTCGGCTAGGATAGTATATGGATCTTTTGTTATCGGTAGATGCGGTTTGTCAGAAGCCCATATATCATAATGTTTAAACAGGTTATAATTTGTATAACTAGGACCAGTAGGTAAATTTGGACACTAATCCTTTAACTCACCATTAAAGAATGTTTCCCTTATATGTCCCCCCCCGTGTATGGCGGGGTGGGGTGGGGGTGGGGGCAGCGTGCGCACAGGAAACGGTTGATTTATTTATTTATTTATTTGATTGGTGTTCATCGCCATACGCCTGAATGTTTTATTTATGGCACTGCAGTCATTCCTTTTTGCCAGGAGAAAACTGGCATAAGCCATCTACCTTTGGCAATTTACTGACGAAATCTCCAACGTGTAACACACAGATATGCATACCACATTGGCCGAAGACACGTTGCTTTCAAGTTAGACTGCGCCAACGGCCTGGTTAGAAGTGTTGTGGTCCGCTTATGGTCCCACGAACAACCAGGGCGGGAAAACCATTTGAAACCAAACAGCAAAAGTCACAGCAGAATACAATAAGCCAAAGCTGAATTCGAGCATTTGACCTCATCGGTAATGTGAAAAACGTAGAAAAATGAACCTGCGAGTCCATAGAGCCCATTTAATCTGTGACCATATAATTCACAGATTAAACGGGGTCACCCATTTAGAACCAGTAGGCTATCAGAACGGTATTAACGAAGCCTGTACTAAAGTTGGTTGGGTAAAGCGCCAACCACCATGATGATGGCCGTCGTCATATAAGTGAAATACTCTTGAGTACGGCGTAAAACACCAATGAAATAAATAAATCTACTAACGTTGGTAATATATACATCGGTAAAAGGATTATGGAGCAACGTGATATGTCAGTTAATTTACGATATATCAGTAACGGTTTGATATGTCAGTAAATGTGGGATATATCAGTAACGGTTTGATAAGTCAAGAAAGGTGCGATATGCCAGTAAAGTTGTATACACAGTGCTACAGCTTCGCGAGCGACGATACAGTGTATTGATTTTCCTTACTATTTATATAGTAAATTTGTCAACGTCAACCCCCCAAAATATATATCCCCACACACAGCCTGGGCTTTTCTCTACATCATATCAAGATAGCAACATAGTATGACCACCATCTTTGAGCTATTGCTCCTAGAAGTGACGTAATAGCATTTGCCACCATGGTAACCTGGTGGGGGGGGGGGACCAACAACCTAGACTGGCTGTGGCACTATTATCTAATCTGTACGCATCAATTCGGAGCCAAATTTTGGATCCAATCGGTCGCATTGCACATGTGTAACCTATAAGCATAGCCTGGTAAGGTCCTTAGCGCACACATACATTCCACTGAGGAGCTGTAAATCTAAGGTTGCTGTCCAGTGTTTGTGGTTTTCCGGTGTCTCAGTTACTCGTTGGGAAGAGCAGATTCTTAATGGATTGACGTGATACCGCATTGAAATGCAGGGAAATGGCATGGAATTCTAGCCAGCAAATATATTTACCTCTTCAGCATTCTTTGTTAATTGCATCTAGTTAGCACTTTTGTGGCTTGAGTTTCAGATTGGGAAATACATTCTCTTCGACTCTAGATCTGGGGAATAATTTTAGTGCCACTTCTGGTAATTTACATCTAATTAAACAACAGGCTGAAGTAATAATTAACAAATATATTCTGTTGTAAAGAGTAACTTGGTTCTGGCTGTACTCGAGCTAGTTAGCATCATTTGGTTATGCTAGTTTGCTACCATTTCCACCTAACTTGAAATGCTAATTCATAGCAAATATATTCTAACAGTGGCATGCATCCAGCAACACTAGCCAGCATCACACTGCTTGATATGCTAAAACGCTGAGAGTGTACTTGAATGACTTCGGCGTGGCCAGTCCACATACCATATAGGGAGAGTTCATGTAGTCCGGTCCAGGTATAGGCCTGACTGACACCGCCAGATGCAATACACCCAACATGTCTCGATCATTAGGACGAGTGCCACATAACCCCCATATAGGGGCCTACCACACAGTCATGCTAGTTTTCGTCAGCCGTTCTACATCCCCGACGACCTATATATACATATATATATATATATATGACTAAGGCCAGATATCTAAAGGTTTTCTACGTCCTATCGGCTCGAGTTATATATGCGACTCAGTTTGAGGTCGTATCTTTTCACATGTACATAGCCAGGCCCGATTTTTGTACAGATGTTGTCGCCACCTTCTGGTTGTAGAACGTTTAGTATAGAAGTTTAGCTCTACCTGTTAAAACAGTGACCCGTGCGCAAGCGCCAGCCAGCCAGCCAGCTAGCTCTGTTATATGTTGAAATAGGCCTACATCTGACTGCGTGGACTTTGTCAACGAGTGAATACAGCAGCATGTCGCTGTTGGACTGGGTGTTTATACTGCCTACGTGGCTAAATATCGTCCTTGTTTCGGCGGTTGTGTTGTACATGTGAGTATCCCTGTACAGAATCGGCCATTCTGAGGTGTCTAGGTTTGATATATTTGTTTGTATATAAATACACTGTGCAGGAAATCCTGCATGGGACATGAATGTCCGAGCTAGATGCGGGATTCGCTTTGCATGAACCTTGCGTACAAAGTCGATTTAGTGTTTTTATACCTACAGGGCATGAAGCAGGCGGATCCGATTTGTCCAATAGCCTCGCACTACCCCGCACGTCGTGTCAGCAGCCTGTAACGTTAGACAGTCTAGAACTTTACGTGTCTACGGCGTGCAGCGGCGCGAAGGCATTTGATCATCTGTCTGAAATGATAAAACGTGATTTAAATGCTTTCATAAAACACAGAGACGTGGAGAACGTTGTACGATTAACATATTCTAATGTGCTTGCTACATTGACCGGATTATTAGTGTCTTCCTGGCTGTGAACCTTGAAGTTACGGGTTCGAACCAGGCTGTCGTGTATCAGGCTGCAGCCTTTTTGCGTCTGGAGGTTTGAGAGTTATACATGGCCGGGTGCGGAAGTTTTCACTAATATTCTTTGCACATAAACCTGACTGCATGCGACAGATCCATCTGAAATATTCCCAAGAAAGGTGTGGTAGGGGGTGTGTAAGCTGTTACTTTTTACATGAATAGTTAGAATTACCTAACTGAGGTAAATTGACAAGAGGTTGGATTTCACCGCTACTTTTACACTCTCGTATCTACTGTGTGCTGTAATCTTTTATATTAGTCACGTCCGATGAAATAAAATAAAGAATAAAAGGAAATAAAGATATATACATTGTGTTTCTATAAGAGGCGATCATGAATTAAGGCCGTTTTAAAGAGACCCTGAAGCATTTTCAATTTAATGAATTTGAAAATATATATTTATATATGCGACAGCGGTCACATTTATACGGGTAGAGGAAACGGTAGTGTCGAAAACAAAAGAAAGAAATAAAAGGACACAGTTAAGTGCACGTGTGTATGTATTGGGAATCGGATAGGTCCCATCTGAAACAACTGCCATTTTCCAGGTAAGTAACAAACTTCCCCATATCATTGGTCAGTTTCCAATCTAATACAATGAGACACATGAGGGCCACGACATCAAAGAGAGCGTTGTGAGTCACGAAAGCGACAATAGCGATGGCATCGATGGGAGTAAAGCGAGCGATGGGATTGAGGAGAGCGACAATATAGTATAGTATAGGTGTCAGCATGTATGGCATATAAATCAATATGTAGGTCATGTCACTCTTCAGTCGACAAAAGTGCAAACAAAAGGTAGCCATCAGTTCTACTGATAAAATGCAAATGATAAAATGTGAACATTTTCCAAGTGTTAAAATGATGTGCCTTGTTTAATGATGTAAAACGTGTTTAGATCTTAAACATTGAATAATAGAATGATTTGTGAAATATAAGGCTTAAAAAACAACAACTGGGAAATATGAGGTACATCTTGAGGGTGCGCGTCACGTCATGATGGTGCACGTCACGTCATGAAGGTGCGTCACGTCTTGAAGGTGCGTGTCACATCATGACGGTGCGCGTCACGTCATGGAGATGCTTGTGTACAAGTGTTTTATTGTCCAGAAGATATACTGTAATAGATTTATACGGTATTTTCTTAAAGCTTTGGAAAAAGTCATTCTGGTAGACAAATAAGTGCATACAGAAACATAACCTCCTTTGGCCGACATCATAAAAAGGTTATTATCCTCGCCCTATAAATGACCATGGTGACCACAGGCGAGATAATCAAGACCTTCTGTTTCAGTTACGGAGTGTGGCCTTACAAGACAAACAACTACAAATTCCCAGGTCCGACACCCTACCCTTTCATGGGGAATCTCACGGAGTTGTTGTCCAAGGTATCTTTTATGTACTGAGTTACTCATTTAGTTGAATTATTTAGAAATTTCGCTTATTTTCGTCTCAAAAAGTTTCACAAAAAGTCATTTAGATTAGACAAACGAACGAGAAGACTCAAGACCTAAATGTTTGTAAACTTAAGACGTTTCTGAAGGAAAAAGGTGTCATCTGTGCCTTGGAAACACGGCGAGAAAGGTGACTAGTAAATTAATGTTAGCGAAAGTTGGCTTACATTTTTGACAAGTTACATTATAGAGTAGGATCTCGAAATACTCTTGAGTCGGTAGTTTGGCCTGCGTACCCGTGAAAGGATTCGTTTGCTTCCTAGTTGTTAATCTCTTTGGTGGATCGCACAGCGCTTACTAGTCCGAGGTTGCTCTGACGTTGGAATTTGCATTACACTTGACGCGGTCGCCAGCGGTCTCAAATTCCACGTCAGAAACCTGTCCTATACTGTACCTTGCGGCGAATTGGTCTGACTTTCATAGCGGCCTTATACATCCAAGAAACATGCCAAACAGAAGCCTAAAACTGTATTAAAACTACTCCCTGGAAACCTTGGTGACTACATTGCATGTTGTTCACCCTATCAAAATTATTGTCGTCTTCCTTTCCCACCCAAACTAAACCCAAAACGACTCATCCGCTCGGGTTCGCTCAAAAACACTGCGACCTTTCCTGAACGTGCAACGACAATGGACAGATTTCCGTCAGCTGTCACTTCAGCTGTAAAATTCGCGTTGGATTTGCTTTAATAAATAATATAGTGTGTAGTCATATGTGTTTCCAGGGAGTAGCTGTTACTACAGTTTAGGCCAATGTTAGACTCTACTCTCCGCGTGTAGGACCCGTCTAAAAGTCAGAACTCATCGCCGCACGATAGAGACTAGGACAGGTCTCACACGTGGAATTTTGAACGTCGCTGACGAGACCGTCATTTGTAATACAAATTCAAAGGCTTGAGCATCACCTCGGGCTAATCGGTTACACCGCTGGTTAACAGGAGTTTCTTATGGGATGAATGTTTAAGACAATATTTTGGTTTACGAGAAAAATAACGGGTGTCTAGTGGGTGTCAAGTCTTACCGTATTTGCTTATTTGTGCCAGATAGTTCTATCTTCTATCAGGGTATATGTACGCTAGACAGAAACTAATTTTGGGGGGTTTCCTTAATCTACCAGAGTATTTTTTTTTCACTTTTTCAGGGAGTGGATGAATTTGACTCAGATGTCATCAAGAAATATGGCAAAGTATCACTGTGAGTCAGAACCAACAATTTTATTGCTATCGTCACTTTCTTGTAGTTGTGATTTTTTCGCGAATTAATGCATGTTGGTGATACAACTGGCTTTATTTCGAATGACCTTAACGTGTCCCTAATGATGTCTGTGAGCTCTGAATCTGTTCCGAATGACCTCTGTTTATCCTGAGTGACCTTTATATGTTCCGAATGTCTCTTCTTTCTCCCTTGAATGGCTGTTATCTGTCCAGAATGACCTCTATTTTTGCAGAGCGGCCTGTGTGTCTCAAATGACGCCTTACTGTCCTGAGAGATCTCTACCTGTTCCGATTGACTATGGTCTGTTCAGAATGACATCTGTCCGTTCCAAATGACCTCTATCTGTTCCAAATGAGCTCTATCTGTCCTCAGTGACCTCTATTTGTCCAGAATGACATCTGTCTGTTCCGACTGGGCTCTACCTACCCCGAATAACCTCTGTCTGTGACGAATGATCTCCGTTTTTTTCTGAATGACAACTCTCTTTTCCGAATGAGTTCCGTCTCTTTCAGATGACCTCTGTCTACCCCGTATGTCTGTTCAATATGACCATTGTCTGTTCCAAGTTACCTCTGTCTCTTGCAAATGAAGTTTATCTGTCCCCTATCTGTTACGAATGACCTCCATCTGTCAAGAGTCACATCGATATGGCCTGTGTCAGTATGTACGTGGCAATCTTCTGCTTTCAGAACCTGGGCTTGCCGCCAACCACAGCTTCTTGTGGCCGATCCGGATATGGTGCGGGAAATCAACATAAAACAGTTCCCTAACTTCGTCAACCGCGTAATCACCGTAAGTCACGACGATATTAGTTGTCCTTACACACAGTAGCCTAAACACTTCGTTAACCCAGTAGTGACTGTAAGTCACGGCGATATCAGCTGTCGTTATATACAGTAGCCTAAAACTTCCTCAACCGAGTTGTCAGTGTAAGGTGTCCGATATTAGTTGTCCTTTATACATAACTTAGCTTAAATCCTTCGTCGACTTCTAAATCACCGTAAGTCAGGGCATACATACAGTAGCCTAAAACCTAGTTGTTACTGTAAGTCAAGACGATATCAGTGGTTCTTATATACCTTAGCCTAAAAACTTCCTCAACCGAGTTGTCACTGTAAGTCAAGACGATAGCATTTGTCCTTACTCACAGTAACCAGAAAACTTCATTAACCGGGTTGTCAGTGTATGTTAAGGTGGTTTCAGTTGTCCCTACATACAGTATCCTTAAAACTTTAACGTAAGTCAAGGCGATATCAGTTGCCCTTATATACCGTACTCCTTGCATACAGTCGCCTACTTTTGAGCCCTTATTAAATTAATACCAAATTAATAGTCTTCATGGTTGGTTGTGGGTGGGTACACAGTATTTATATAAAACACATGTGTATTTATATACAATTTAAAGACTTAAAGACAATTTAAAGACTCGTTCAGTCCGCCAGCATCCAGTGGATGGTCACGTGTTCGCCCAGAGCTTTGCCCGGTTTCCTCCCACCGTATTGCCGGCCGCCGTCGTATAAGTGTATGTCCTTGAGTACAGCTTAAAACCTCTATCAAACAAGTAAATAAATCTATCAACCCACCAACCAAGCTAATAATATGGTCTGACGGCTCATATTGATAACAATATCCACATTCACCATTTAAAACACGATCGATTGCGGGTTTTTTATTCGGAAGAACTTACAACTTTTCACGAACTTTGACAATTTATTTATTTATTTATTTTATTGGTGACGAACTTTGAAAAGAAATGGACGGTTGTTATTAAATGCAGTTCAACATAGGCTTACGCACCGACGCTTTGTTAAGATCCGATAGCAATCAGGTGATATTAAACGGCACGTGAGCAACCTCGCACAATGGCACGCACTTGTGTTCTCATTTGCATATAAGCCGTTCGTTTTTCAAGCGGTAAGTGTAGACAGACGTTTGTCAGATATGGAGCGATGGTCAAGCAGAAAAAATAAGTCAAAGCAGTTATACGTTTCGTTTTGCATTTATCAGCGAGGGAGATTTGCTATGACAGAAATAGAAAGAAATCAGTTGACGGTGCTTGAAGGTGACCACTGGAAGTTTGTCAGGGCCACACTGACTCCGGCTTTCAGCTCGGGTAGACTCCGACAGGTAAGACTCTGATATATCGTTCGAAGTTTGTCCAGTCCACGGAGAGCTTTCTTTGAGTTCCAGTAGACTCCAAAGAAGTAAGATTCTGGAGGTTTCGTCTGGGTGTCTTGATTATCAGACTTCTACCTCGAACCGACTTTCTCTGGTACAGTATTTCACTACATATATCTAGACGTTTGTCTGATCCAATTTCAGTCCTTATCTCCAAACACGAGAGTTTCGAGTGTGAAATCTGTTATCGCTAAAGGTACAAAAATGTCCTATTGTAAGTTGTGACCTTATAAATGCTATTTAGGGAACTATTTTTCATTATATGTGGATTTACCACAACAATGGCGAATGAAAAAAGTTTCACAAATAGATATGTAGAGTAGCTGAACGAAAATTGAAGAGCAGGATCCACTTGCACGACAGTTTCACAGAAGCAAATCCAAAGATAGACAGGTACTGGATTCGAACTCGCGAGTCCATTGGTCTGGCGCTCGTCACCCCCTGTAAGTACACCTTATACCAGTCGGCCAGCCATTATATAGTATTAATCTTTTTGTCTTTTCTTCAGATGGTTCCATTACTTCAGAATTGTACAGACAATTTGATGGACGTCATCTGTGAGCGCTCTAAACGAGGTGACAGCTTTGACGTCAGAGAGTAAGTGTGTAGAATAACGATGAAGAGGGTATGAATGAAGATTTCGAGTCAGATTTAATAACCAACGCTCAACAGTTGTATTGTCATTTTTCTTTGAGAAATATGCGACAACTTTCTTGAAAAATTGTATTAAAAATGAAAAATTGTTATGTGAAAAAGGGAAAAATTGTGTTGTAAGAATTGTTTTGTTAAAATATAAAAATTATTTTGTTAAAACTAATATTAAAAATTGTTTTGTAAAAGACTGCTTTGCCAAAAACTATAAAATTGCTTTTTCAAAATACTAAGTTATGTGATGAGCCTCTGCAACACCAGTAACATGTAGAAAACATCCAAAAACTTCCAGTGAAGAGCCATAACAGTTATATGCCATCTTACTACACAGTCATACATGTTTTATAGTGTTGTGCTTCAAAGCATCACATATTTTGCAGTTTTTTATGTTATGACAATTTCATCTCTGCAGGGTTTTCCAAGCATTCACGTTGGACGCCATCTCGACGACCGCTTTCGGATTTGACTCTTGTGTACTGAAGAACCCAGATGACTCGTTTGTGCAGCTGTTAAAGAAGTTCCTGGCACGGAGAACCTCTCCTCTGATTTTTGTTACCCGTAAGTCCGTTACATGAATCTGAGCGACCAGCCTGATGGCGGTAGCGCAGTAACTCTGCGGCCTCTCACCATTGTGGTCACAGTGAGCTCCAGTTCACCTAATTCTGGCCTCTTCTCCGGCCGTACGTGGGAAGGTCCGCCAGGAATCTGTGGATGGGCGTGGGTTTCCTCGTTAAAAATAATTCACATAAATAATTTTCCGCGTTGGTTGCCCATATTATATACATGTGTTTTTTCTGTGCCATTCCCCTTTGCTGCACACAGTGTGTACCTTTGTCTTTTGATTCGTTGGCAACATTTGGCAGTTTTGTTTCCCCTTCCTCGCTAGTATTTTGCACCCTTACGTTCTTGTTTCTCCTCCGTTGACCACATCATCTACCTTTCTGTTTTTGTTGCAGTGTTGTTTCCCATCGTTGCCCAGATCCTGCAGAAGTTCAATATCAGTTCCATGCCAAAGGAATCCCAACAGACGATAGATGTGATAAGGAGAGATGTGATGAATAACATTGAACAAAGGAAGAAGCAAGAAGCTGTACGTGTAACGTGTATTGGTATATACCGAGGTACTGGCGGTGTGTATGTCCTAGGCTTGATCCACTTTGTATTGTTTTTTCGTAAATGTGTAGTAAACACCCTGGTAACGGAGCACTTTGAATAATTCCAGATCAGTGATTTTATTGTTTACCTAATTCTGCTTAGGTGCTTAGCATGGTGCTAAGAGGCGAATAGGTTGTCACTTGTTATACATTCTCATGACAAGAGGCCGGATTTCACCGATTACGTGTGACCCACTATCACGCTGTTGTCACTGTTCAGGTTTATGAATTTGTTGCCTTAGAAAATTCTGAATACAACATTAACTATTCTTCTATCACGCAAATTTTGCCCCCCCCCCCCGCGATTGTTTTTCCACCCAAGGCGACAACATCTCAGATCAAGCCTTAAAGGCGGATAGCCAACAAGATATCAGTGGCGAAATGTGCACCTTATTGTTGTGTCCAAAACCTTATGATACTCCTTTATAGGATTGTTCGCCGTACTCCAAGTAACTCCACAGCGTGTGGCATTTTGCGAGGCTAAATTTCTCCTCTTTTTAAAAAATCTTCAAATCCTTTGCACGTCCCACAGGCCTTTTTGAAAGCTCGAAGTTCGAGCAGAATTACGTAGAGCGAACTGAATATAAACGCTCTTGGTAAAGAAGTAGGCATTAGATATTGTTTGCATCACTACGAAATCCAGAAAACACGCTGCCCGAGCTTACCCACATCTTGATTGCGGGCATGTAGGGTATAGGTTTAGCTGTCACTACTAACGCATTCTTTGACCTTAAGCAATAAACTCCTATTCATTACTGAATGAACTAAAACAGACTATATTCATATTTTACACTAGTAGTTTTGCGTCCTTTTCAGTATAAGGTGCCTACAGTTCATGGAGTGGCATAGTCTTGGTATTTCCTACCTTCCTACATGGAAGTCAAAAACGACCCCAATATCAAGCCTTGTACCCATACCGATAGTGTAGCGCAGCGTAATTACCCAGAAGCCTCCCACCAATGCTGTCGCTTTGAGTTCAGATCTTGTGAGCTCATACGTGGGAAGGTCTGCCAGCAACCTGCGGATGGTTGTGGGTTTACCCTGGGCTCTGCCCGGTTTCCTCCCACCATAATGTTGGCAGCCATCCTATAACTGAAAATTCTTGAGTACGGCGTAAAACACTAATCAAATAAAAAATAAACAAACAAACAAATAGATAAATAAATAAGTAAATAAAGCTTGTGAAATATAAGGCTGCCTGAAATGAGCTGATAACTAAATATCTTGTATTTTCCATTTCTCCAATTGTACAGATGTGGATAATTTATAATGCACTTTTGTTTCCATGGTTACAGAAAAGACGTGACCTACTTCAGCTGATGATTGACGCACGAGTTGATGACCTCGATACGTCAGAAGATAATACTGACGCAGCATATCTGGAGAACAGTATTAAGCAGCAAAGAAAAGGTAAGCATACATTGATGAGCTTTAAAGCTCATTGGCTTTTTCAAAACCCGCACATTCGTATAAATTATAGGCCCTTGACATTTGAAGCACTGGCTTTTGGTATGTAAAGCCTATACAGTCAACTGGCTAGAGCACTTGAGGTTCAGTAATAAGGGTTCAATGTTTGTCCCGACTGTAACGTTCGTTGGAGAGTATTTGTCTTCCGCCTATATTTTTTATGCATATGTGCACGTCACACATACAGGCGAAAGTTTATCCATGGTCGATGCTTTACTTGGGACACTCGCGTTGTTCCGCCCATACAAATCGCCAAGTAAGACGTTAAACAACAAATGAGGGAACAAATTTATGACACCTATAATTGCCCCTCTTATTCCGCCCAAATTCCTCGAAAGTTCACAAACACAACGACATTTTTGACAGCACTAATTAGTAGTAATTACCATGCAACCCCCAAAACACAAACGGAAAAAATCCAAACAAATAATAATGCAGACAGCTTACGGAGTTTGCCGCATTTTACATTACAGGAGTAAAAGTTTTTGATTTCTCTGTCTGACAGGTTTGAACGAATCCGAGATTACGGCACAGTCCTTCATTTTCTTGGTGGCTGGATACGCAACTACGGCCGGAACAATGAGTATGCTAGCTTACAACCTGGCCCTAAATCCTGAATGTCAGGACAAAGTCATCGAGGAAATCGACAAGCAGATTGATGAAGTAAGAACTTCGTACAGATTTCTTGTTCTCGGACATATCGAACAAAGTCGTTTGACTTGCATACACATTTGCTAACTTTATGTAATATACTGTACATTAGCTGAAGTTTGGTCTCTATACTGCACAAAAACGACATCAAAACGATACCTTTCATGCCAACACTGAAGTTGTTCTAAGATATTAATCGAATTTCACAAAAACTCTGTAAGTGACCCTACAAGGCAGATGAATCTGTGAGAATAACAAAAATATGTCACTTGAAAATGGCTAAACTCCAGGTGAGATGCAGTAATCACGTTTGTTGTGCAATACTTCGACACGCTCTTGTCACAAATTTATGTAATGTTTTTACTTATTTGTTTAACTGCGATGTAATGTTTTTCAACTATACAGTGATTGTCAGGTGTCTAGGTTGAGCGAGTTCTGTTATATAGTGTTGATAACACGTGAAGCACCGACATCCTCAGAGCGTTTGTGTTTTAGGAGAAGCCGAACTACGACAATGTGACGAAGCTGCACTATTTGGACATGTGTTTGTCGGAGACCCTCAGGTTGTTTCCAGCCACGACCAGGTAACTTATGCTTGCCAAAACAAGAAAATAAAATAGATAGATAGATAAATACGTAGATAAATAATTAAATAAATGAATGAATAAAATAAATAAATAAAACAAACACATAAATAAAGTAATAAAAAAGAACGACATGAAAGAATAATCACATCAGTTCCATTCTTAGTAATCCATCAATCAATCAATCAATCAGTCAGTAAATAAAATTGTTGGCGTCTGAAAAATAACGCCTCATGTTTGAATGTACAATAAAACACGAAAGTAAGAATAAATTGAATTGAAGCCTCTTTGCGATTTGGGAGAATTCAGTTGGGTTGCCTCTGATATCCTATCTTACCGATACGTCCTCTCAGAATACGGAATGGTAAAGTTCAGAAAGAGCGCAATAATGCTTCAACTCTTGTGTACTCCGTAATCCAGATTATCTCCTTTGTTCTTCAGGACGAGTCGAGAACCCAAAGAAGACATCGTTATAAAGGGTCACCTGATCCCAAAGGGCTTAGGCGTCCAGTTCCCAATCGGCTATCTCCACCGTCACCCGGAACACTGGCCGGAGCCGGAGAAATTCAGACCGGAAAGGTAGGAAGGATTTATATTAAAACGGCTGCACCAGAGAGTTTTGACAAAAAATCAAAGTTAACATAACAAATTAGATTTTCATTACTTATCATACTCAAATTATTGCTTCAGAGAAAATCTCAGGCTCTTACCTGTACTGCTATATCCATCAGTCACCGTTTCGCTCTAATCTAACACACATGATTAAATGTTCTCCATCTTTTCAGCATTTGAACATTCATGTCCGTCTGAGTTCTGTCCGGTATACTCCCAATGCAGCCCCCCGTCGTATACATAAGTGAAATATTCGGCGTAAAACGCCAATCAAATAATTAATAAATCAAATGATACACACCTAATTCCTTTCAAGCGGTGTTGTGTTGTAACTCTGGATGCATGGATTGGCATAAATATCACAGACTACAACATATAGAGGATAAGAAAACATGATACTAAAAGATTTTATATTTCTACTGGTCACTCTCCTTACGGGTTGGGCGTGGTTATTTATTCAGATGGCGATAGTGACAAGTCCGTGAAGGCCGATGCTACTAGACTGACCATCATCTTTATCCCTGTACCTTTTCTTAAGTTGGGTTGCTTTATAAACGATTGTCGCAACACTAACAACAAGAAAAGCAACTGTTGGAAATAATGTCGCCGCTCACTTTTTCACTTTTGTGTCTCCTTACAATGGCCTTTTCAGGCCGCCATCTGATACATTATGCCGTCAAACACCAATCAATCCTCTACTCCTTTGCCTAGATTCACCCCCGAAGAAAAGGCTAAGAGACACCCGTACGTCTACCTCCCATTCGGTGTCGGACCCAGAAACTGTGTTGGAATGCGATTGGCGCAGCTTGAGGCCAAGATGGCGATCGTGTCGATTCTGCAGAAGTTCCGGTTCGTAAGGAGCGTAGATACCGAGGTAGGTCACGTGACTTGTGGCGTCATACCGAATAAGGTGACCATCAGCCACATGGTTCCAAAAGTCGATTTTTATCCACTACTCATACAATGAACTTTCTGTTACACGACGATATCGGACTTCAGCCTAAAACTGTAATCAGAATTAAGCGTTCAAACATATGTATGAAAGTTATGTATGAAAACGGCTGATCTTATGCTACCCTATTGTACTACACTTTCATCCAATTTTGAACATTCATTGTTTTTAAATATTTTTTTTGTATACATTTAATTATTTATTTATTTGATTGGTGTTTTAAGCCGTACTCAAGAATATTTCACTTATCCGACGGCGGCCAGCATTATGGTTGGAGGAAACTGGGCAGAGCCCGGGGGAAACCCACAACCATCTGCAGGTTGCTGGCAGACTTTCCCACGTACGGCGGGAGAGGAAGCCAGCATGAGCTGGACTTGAACTCACAGTGACCGCATTGGTGGTAGGCTTCTGGGTCATTGTGCTGCGCTAGCGCGCTAACCGACTGAGTCACGGAGGCCCCCATTTTTTGTATAGAAGTTTTTGACCTAAGCCCGACTGAGCTGTGCTAAAAAGTCCCCTGGAGAGTGAATCCATACTCCTCCCACTTTGGATGATCCAGTAGTTATCCAATAGTTTGCCTGTTGGCTTGATTCGAGGTTTAAAGGAATACACCACATTTAAACAAAGTACACATCATCTGTAAGGCCCTTTCCTGTCGTTTCGAAACATGGTCACAGTGACATCACAGATTCTTTTTAGCTGCCAAACGTGCTGTAACTGTTTGGATTTCCAGCTTAATTCAGATATTGTGCTACATAAATATTCACGTAGAATGAAGGCATAGCACTCAAGTGATGCTAAACAGCCATCAAAGAGTCTGTGACGCCACTGTGTTTCAGCTTGTACAATATGGTCCAAAAAGTCCACGGTAGCACCTCAAACTTTATCTTCGTTTTAATCCCTGGAAAAAAATCTAAAAAATGATGGAAACCATATTTGGAATCAGCACGCTTTTCACATGACGCTTACTTAAATGTGCTCTGTTCTTTGAGGTCACTTACAGCATTCTTTCAGGCATAGCCCAACGGCCTCTTCTTGTAACAGGCTAATATATTTATGGTGCTTTCTCACTTACACGCCTTGCTGGAGACACCACACATGACATCCCATCCAGTCACAGTAACGGCCATTGCCAGAGAAACGCAGAGATTGCCAAGTTCAAAGGCACTACCCAGCGGACATAGGGTTGGTTGGTGAAAGCTCGTCTCCGGCTTTCCACTTACCAAGTGGATCTCTGTGACAGGTTTTGTGAAAGTCTTCGTGGTTCATTGAATTGACGACTTTTTCAGAACATTTGACTTGCATGAGAAAAGTAGGATTGATGGGTAGAGCAGAGGCTGGAGGAAACCGACAGCCTACACTGGAATGTCGTCGCTGTATTAGTGTTACCATCCATGTTGTATTCTTAAACATGTATATTCCCAAAATGCGTACAAATTCTACCTGGTAGATTTAATATAGTTATGATTATGACATAAATCATGCAATAATAAAATAAGTTTAACCAAAAATAATGTAAAACATATAGAATTTATGATTCTTTGTCTTTTCTTTTCCAGGTCCCGGTAAAATTGTCAAAAGTTGGATTGAACGAGCCAGTGAACGGGATATGGTTGAAGATAGAGTCTCGCAGCGGCAGTGAATAGCCGAATCACACAGTTCTCTAATGGCATCATTTGGCATGTTTAGACTAATTATGCGTGCTATAACACAAATACTACAGATAGATGATATACAACCTTTTAATTGTAGGTAGAAGAGAGATGAGGGATGCTTGGTTTTTCCGTAGTTGGCTTTGATTACCTTACCACGATATGAGTGCGGTGCTACCAAACCAAAGGGCGTTAGGCCATCATAATGCTTTCTCTCTGCCACTGTTTCGTAGTCTGAGGAAAGGAGGTACTAAAATTTGCTGAAATTCCAGAATTTACCCCACGTGTTCGTTCCCTGGGTACTTCTGAGTCTGTCATCCGACTGTTTGTTTCACTGGTTTGGCTGGTGCGAAATTGGTCTTGCGATTATTTACCCGGGGCTTCCATTATGATTGATGGCTAGCATATGTCAGTGTCAACGGCAACGCCTAGATTAAATGGGGCGGCATGAATTCTTCCTCACTTCATCCAACCATCGACCATCCGTCGACCGAAATCATGCGCCTTTCTACTAGAGTTCCGAGATGGAGACTAGACCTTGATGTCAACGTAGGCAGTTGGTAGCCGACGTCTAGACATTTAGAAGGAACCTCTAAGGACAGCTTCACAAAACAGGTTACTTATGATCGGCGTAACGTCCATGATATATATGTATCGACGACACGTGCGTCAGCATAGCACATGCGCACAACGCAAAATTGCTGTGTAAAGTTTCGCGACCCTGGAATATATCAAGATAACTTTTCTCAGTGCGCAAAACCGGGATTTTATCATTATGAATTTCAGTCGTGAATTTCAATTCACGAGGTTACATGTTAAAGTATTGCAACACTCGACAGTCACACACAATTCAGGAAATTCTGTGGGTTGTAAATGACTCTTTGAGATTTTTTAATTTTAAATCTTAATACCTTAGATTAATCGTGTGTATGCAATGTCGTGCCATTTGCTTAAGTGACCATGTGCCTTTGTTTTTCACGTATGACCCGCTCTACTCGTGGATATGGATACCCCACTTGAATCCAAGTAGAGGCCGCTGGAAGGTTGAATTCTGTGCGGAAGTGAAAGGTGAGAATGACCTTGACGTTGGCATATGCGATCCGAAATCATCAAGGGCCATCATCAAGGTTACCATTACAAACTCTATATATAGATTACTTCATGATATGAATGCGACGGGAAGAAGAATTCAGTAAAATCGTGAAAAATTGTTCACAATCCTAGATAGGTAAACTGTAACGGATATGTTTAAAGGTGTTTCAATTTTCCATTTAGACCTGCCGAAACGATTTCATGACTTAGGTATAGTATTGCTTGTAGAATTATTTGTTATTTTAAGCCTGTATAGATGACTCAGAAGGATCAACTTTCTATGTATATCATCTGATTGATTCGCCACGATATATCTGTAATATTGGCCAAATGCCGTTAACTCATGATTATTCATTAACTTGATTCTTCTGGTCTCTATTTTAATCAGTAAGACAATATTTTAACCAATATATATAAGTGTATATATTAGCCGTGACTATTACGAATCATTTTGATAGGAGCATTATTTTTATATTTTTCGACACCAAATTTGTGCACGTACTGTTTCATGACCACGTACCCAGAGAGTGAGGCTTGTGTATGAGTAATTTTGTGACTGATGATAAATACATTTTCCGGTTATTATATCCTCCTTCCTTACATTCTTTCTTTCTTCCTTCCAGAGCTGCCCCCTCCTCCCTCTCCCCCCATATACACACTGTTTACTGATTTTCCTTTGTTATCAGTTTCCTCATTCGTGGTCTTAAGTTTAACAATACGCACTGATTTTTATCGTTGTCATGAGGACTTACGTAACGATAAAGATTCCAACACGCCCAAATCACCTTCGTTTTCATGAGAAAAGTCCTTGAGTAGGCCGATTAATATGTATATATCTTCATTGCAGAAGGCCAGCTGGCCCATGAGCATACAATAATAAATAAATCGTAAAGCTTAATAAATTCACAAATGCATGGGGAACATGTGACAACGGGAAGGTGGGGAGAATCAGACAAACATGACCGCCTTATTAACTGTAAATTTATTTATTCATTTATTTGATTGGTGTTTCACGCTGTGTTCAAAAATATTTCACTTATACGACGGGGGGCAGCATTATGGTGGAAGGAAACTGGGAGGAGGCTGGAGGAAACCCACGACCATCTGCACACCTTCGCACGTACGGCCGGAGAGGAAGCCCACATGACCTGGACTTGGACTCACAGCGACCGCATTGGTGGGAGGCTTCTGGGTCATTGCGCTGTACTAGCGCGTTAACCGACGGAGCCATGGAGGCCCCATTAACTGTAAATGGCTTAGGTACAAGCACTGACAATTGACGACAATTGCTGCACATCAAATCAGTCTGGGGAATTGCGCTGTATTAAAATATCTACGGTAGTCTGCATTTAACTGCCTTTCTCTCGAACTGTAATCCAACGGTAAGCCAGGAGGACAAATCAATCAGTCAATCATTCGTTGTGTATGTAATAAAGTGTCAGTTTTGGTATCGTTGTAGACGCTACAGCCCAATGAAAATGCCCGGAATGTTCGTTTCCGTCAATTTGATGCAGTTTGGAACCTTTGAAGTCCTGATTTAGGGGTGAAGTAAGTTGTGGCCACAATTTTCACAGGACATATATCTCAATTACTTCTAACCTTTGTGCAAAAGATCTTTCGTGGGCTCAACTTTTTTCATGGATAAAAACTTTGTCTTTTCGTTTGACAAGAACTCTTTGACGCACTGATTTTGAAGAAATAAATGCTAGTTCGAGCGGCTATACGTATTAACCATTGTGGTAAGAAAGTATATTCATGTTTTATTTTCGACAGGAAGGTTGTGGGTTCGAGTCCGAGTAGGTGAACCCCGTTTTTCAAAAAAATAAATGGAAAACTTAAAACACATCAGATAAGTTAAATACCTTTTTTTCCTATACTTCCAAAAATGCATTTGTGTGTAATGCATACAAAGTCACTCGAATATGACCGGCAACCGAAACCATTCCCTTGTCTGATGACATAGTTTTCAGCTTGCCGTCAGCGAATGGCCAGCGCACAGTCAGACCATCCGCCCTTTCAGCCACTGGCTAAAACCCTTGAGTTGAACATGATGCCTGAAGTTTGTGGATCGGCTTTAAAAAGCAAATGCATGAGATTGAGATAGGCAACGACGCGGAATTAATAAGGAATATAAATTCTATACGCCATATATCTCAAGGTGCCAGTAGATATGACGAAATCTAGACGTTCTGTATGAATAATTCATCTCCCAGTTCAAGTTTTGGGACTTCTCCACTGATCCCACGAGCAGGCGCGATTCATTGGTATGTAGACATAGTAAAAAAGGGCACCGTTCAGTTTTCTCCCCTTGTTTCCAGCTTCATCCAAATTCCGTTGACAGCTTCACTAAGGCCCGTCAGTGACAATTTGATTGGAACCTACAACCACATATATTTATTTACTTATTTGATTGCTGTTTTACGCTGTACTCAAGAATATTTCACTTATATGACTACGACATGGTGGGAGGAAACCGGGCAGAGCCACAGACCTTCCCACGTACCCTGCAACCATAAGTCATCCACAGATGGACTGACTATCAGATTCACTGAATCTTCTAAACTGTTATTATCAATGATTGGATTCAGGGGCGATGAAAGGTAAGATTATTTCAAAGCTTTCAAACCCGGCCTTGGACAGGCAATTTGTATATTCGCCAATTCTCACTTTGTGTGGCCTTCGTGACATTTAGGTTACAGGAGCGCCTTGATTTTCCTTACTATTTATGTAGTTAATTTGTCAACTTTAAGCCCCAAAATAAATGTCCCCAAACTTTCGCGTGGTGGTATGCCATACCACCACACACACAGCTTGGATTTTTCTCTACATCATATGAAAAAATCATGACCACCATTTTTTAACTGATGTTCCTGGAAGTGACGTGATAGCATTTAGTCACCTTAGTAACAGGGCCATGGGTATTAACCCTGGCAAAAAGTTTTCATTTCTATCTAAAGCAGACAAATTTCTGACATATGTTAACTAGGTGCAAAATGACACAAAAAATTTATAGTGTATAACTAACCAAGACTGTCTGTGTGGCAGTATTATCAAATCAGTGCTTCAACACTCTTCAATTCGGAACCAAGTCTTGGACCCAACTTGTTGAATTGCACAGGTGTAACTTTCAGGGATCCGCGACGCTCGTTTGGCCGTTTGCACAGCGTTGCGTTCCTTGAACATCACTTTTCTTCCACCAATATCTTGTGTATATTTATGAAAGTTCGTCAGTAACTTGCGAAAGGTTGGTGGTTTACGCCGAACACCCCGGTTTCCTCCATTTATAAAACTGACCGCCTTTGTGTAAGTGATTGAAAACTCTAAAGTATAAACTTAAAACAACAATAAACTGAACAAATGTTTCAAAGTTGAAATAGCGAACGCATTTCTTCTGATTTTTACTCTTGATCGCTGTTTAATGCCATATGTAATTCATAATTTTTTTATTTGTCGGATGTCGGTCAATATATTATCGATGGAAAAAACAAGAGTTCCAGGAGTAAATCAGCCACCTTTGGCCAGTTTAAGATAGAGTTGAACTTTCCCGCATGTAAGGCATCGCATATATTATTGGAAGACAAGATGTCTCCAGCGTACATAGTTAACTGGACAGACCTCTCGTGTGACCAAGCGACTAAAGGCATCGCTCTCGACACCACCCTCTTCCCAATGGAACCAATTGGCGTCCCTAAAACAACTCCTGTTATTAAATTGATATACTTTCTGTAATCAGCACCCTGGGAAACATTGCAACGCACAACAAAACAATGTGCAAAACAATGATAACCTTAATTATATTCAAATCAGCTACCTTGTAAAATTTATCTGAACGAATCATAGAGAACCTATAAATCACGTGACTTACCTCGGTATCCACGCTCCTGACAAACCGGAACTTCTGTAGAATGGCCACGATCGCCATCTTTGCCTCGAGCTGCGCAAGTCTCATGCCAACACAGTTTCTGGGGCCGAGGCCGAATGGGAAATAGACATACGGGTGTCTCTTAGCCTTCTCCTCAGGGGAGAATCTGGGGAAAGAAGTAGATGATTGACTGATTGAATGATTGGTGTTTAACGCCGAGATATATCTGAATGAAGGCGGTCAGATTTATTGGGTGGGGTGGGGGGTGTGTGGAACGGGTGGCGAAAGATTCTTAGTGTAACAACGTTCCTGTGTGTGAACAAAATGACGAAATTTAAACTAAGCAACATTTAAATAACCTAAAGTTAAGGCAATCCAGTCCTGTTGCGAATGTGTCATTTGTCTACGTACATCTGTCCTGTCTTAAAGCTCACATGTTTATAGGACACCAACACCAGACCTGAAGAACATTGCAGTTAATACAAAACTTGCGGGCCATGTCAATGCACTACACATTGGTGATGTAGACAATTTGCATACGTTGTGCAGTTTGTCCCACGTACTAGTATACTTGCCGGTAAATTTCTGGTAGGCCTACAGTTCTGAGAATATCGTCCATTATTGTAGATTTCTCTATTCATTCCATGTTATTTTTGACCCTGTCGTTTGCTAGCCATAGCGGCTGAAATGTGAACCTTGCCAGGATATGTGTCGTGTCAAATATTGTACCTTAAATGGAACACTATGTGGAATAGACCAGGCTTGTCGCCAAAGCATATCCAGCTAAATTAAACCGACCCATTAAGGAGGAGGTAACATGGTTGTCAATTTAAAAGTGTGCAGCATAGCTCAAGCCACCTGAGAGGAATACTTCTTCCATTAAGGACATATTCATAGACAAATGTGTTTCCTCGTTCTCAATATCCATGGTTACCTTTCCGGTTTGAACTTTTCCGGTTCCGGCCAGTATTCAGGGTTGGTGTGGAAATACATCACGGGAAAACTGGCGATGCTGTTCTTGGGAATCAGGTGGCCTTTGATGACGATGTCCTCTTTCGTGTGCCGAGTCAACCTGTAAAACAACCAAGTGTACGCATTACGTCTGACATCTGTGAAATACTAATAAACCATGAAGGAGTGTTGCAAGCCTAGTATAAAAACCAGAGCAGTGACGACAGTGTGATATTTGACAAATGGCCACATGTAATCGGTGAAACGGGGCTTCTTGTCATTTTACCTCAATTTGTGGTTTTATTTTAACTGTTCGTGTCAAGGCCTTAATAGTAGCAATGGTATTTACATCAGTATTAGCGTATACATGTAGGTAACACTGTGTTCTGGTAACCGGAGGATTTGGGCATTGTCCTAGGTCTATAGGTTCCCACAGGAAACCATGACAAGAGATTAAAACTCGTAGGTGGTAAACAACTGATCATGTCGATTGCAAAGATATCGATATGTCAATCGCGCTTTCATTAGAGCTGTTCAGGATAAAAAAGCATCACGACCGTGTAATAAACCTAGATGCTTACATATCCCATAGCCTCAGGTTAAACAGAGCTAGGTACAGCTGTAACAATTTTGAACCAGATGTGGAGTATCCATATCCACGAAACATCAGTCTGTAAGCTAGCCTGCCTGTAACAACAAGTGTGAGCAGTCCCACCGCCTGGTGATTTGAATCAGTGATCTCCCGATTTTTATAGTTCCCGCCTCCATCACTATAGGGGATGTCCGTGGCCGAGGGGATTAGAGCGTTAGTGCAAGGACCCAGGAACCTCTCAAGAATGCAATGCGATCTTTGTGAGCTCAAGCCCAGTTCATGCTGTCTTCCTCTCTGGTCGCACGGGGAAAAATCCCCTAGCAAGCTTCGGCTGGTCGTGGGTTTCCCCAGGGCTCAGTTCAGTATCCTCCCAGCATGATTCTGGCCGCCGTCGTATAAGTGAAGTAAATTTTGATTGAAACACCAATCAAATCAAATCTACCATTATAGAAAATATTACTTTGTATACTTAACAGTTTTTTAACGCCATCTTCATTCATTTTCACTGATAAGATAACTGTTGTTTAATGTTAACCGAAGTCTACTGATTCGTATGGCGAAAACCACATACGAAATAAATAAAATCAATAAACCAAAGGAAATTAATAAATGAATAAATGTTAACCTGTTGCTGCCGTTGCAGCATATTCCATTTGCTCACCTCTGAGCTGGAGGATAAATCCTCAGAACCTCCGACAAGCACATGTCCAGGTACTGTAGGTTCATCACGCTGTCATATGTGGGTCTTTCCTGAATGCGGACAAAATGAACAGTTTTAGTCACCATATGCAGCTTCATATCTGTCTGTCTCTCTGTCTGTCTGTGTGTCAGTGTGTATGTCTCTATGTCAGTCTTGTCAATCGGTGAAAAGTATTGACCACCTGTCTTAAAACAGAGACGCTTAACGGGTGGACAGAAAGTAAGATGGATGAATGAATGACACGGGCTTAACGTCACGTCAGGGATGTTTCAGTATAAAAGACAACAGCACACAGAGTAAACTCAGAGCAGCTACAACAACGTGATACTTGGCAAATGGTCACACGTTACCCGTGAAATCCGGCCTCTTGATAATTTACCTCAGTTAGGGTATTATTCTGACTGTTCGTGTAAATGTATAAATAGTGGCAACTTACACCCCTCTTACCACCATGGTTCGAGCAAAATTAGGTAAAAACAGGAAAGGCAGTGAGGTTAATTGCAATATATTAGACGTCACTGTCTAGAATTATCATAGAGTAATCTGGAATTATCAGTCATATGATGTGCTCTTTTTATTTTTTTTTTTAACGTTTCGCTAAGAGTTGGCCAAAACTGGTCGCAAGGATAAATGAGTAGCATAAAAATTACACAAAAGTGAGTCATGTTGCGTAATGATACCAGATATATATATTATACATTTAAATGTAATTTGTTTTAAGTGTTGGTAAATACTAAATTGCATAGCAGTAGGAATATGACAGCAGTGGCTAAGTATCATACATGTATTCATAGGTTAACTGAGCAAAACAGCTAAATTCGTTGTTACATTTAAACACATGTAACATAGTAATTATCATTAAAAAGAGGTAAAAGCCCGAGAAATCACAAAAGTACCATTTCTGAAATTCTCAAATCTTTACACAGCGTCCGTTATATATGTAAAAAGAGGTACTTACGTTTTTCAGTTCTCTGTCAATCTCCTCAATGAGTTTTTCCTGACACTCGGGATTTACCGCCAAAGAGTGAGCTAGCATGCCCAAGGTTCCAGCCGTAGTTGCGTATCCAGCCAGCAGGAATACAACCGACTGTGCCATTATTTCGGTTTCTGTCAAACCTTGGAAGCAAAGAACAGACACTGAGTGTCTGAGACTCGATTTTGGAATATTGCTATGCGTAAGTACCCCCCCCCCCACCCAACGCGGTTTTTAAATGCATATAGCATAGCCTTTGTACTAAGGAATTTTCTAAACCTGAAACATTTAATTAGCTAATTCATTTATGTTTTACGCCATACTCAAGAACTTTTCACTCACATGACAGCGGCCAGCATTATGGTGGGAATAAACCGGGCGGAAAACCACGCCCATCCGCAAGCTGCTGGTGGTTATTCCCATGTAAATTGGTATAATATTTATTTAGTTATTTATTTATGTTATGCGCTATATTGAAGAATATTTCACCTATGACTATTGCCAGCATTATGGTGGGAGATAGCCGAGCAAAGCCCAGTTGAAACCCTCGATCACCTGCAGGCTGCTAGAGGACCTTTTCACGTAAAATGCTATAGTAGTCCATCCACCAATGTAGACAGGCCAGATCAATGAATGTTGAAAGTCTTATATATTTATTTACTTCATTTATTTATTTGATTGGCGTTTTACGCCGTACTCAAGAATATTTCACTTTTACTACAGCGGCCAGCATTATGGTGGGTGGAAACCGGGCAGAGCTGGGGGGAAACCCATGCCCATCCGCAGGTCGCTCGAAGACCTTCTCACGTACGGCCAAAGAGGAAGCCAGCATGAGCTGGACTTGAACTCACAGCGACCGCATTGGTTGAAGGCACTGGTCATTGCGCTGCGATAGTGCGCTAACCGACTGAGCCACGAAGTCAAATATAAATGTTTACAAAGTCACAATAAGAAAGATCAAAGTGCGGCCACGAAGAAGCTGAAACGAATGATCAAAAATTAACAAGAAGTACTTTCCGCAGCTTGGTCAATATTTAAGTATACTTAATTGATATTTAGTGGTTAAATATTTATTGGGAGACAAATTCTAATTGTAAGTCTAGAGTTATGAACGAATCGTAATTCTAGAATCGTAAATCGATAGGTAGCATGTAATGTTCATAGTAAGACTCTGTTCTTTCTCTGTCCGACCCTTTATCAGTTGACTATCATGAGCTGACAGGTAAATGTTACCTAAGCCACAGTCTGGCGTTAGGCCTCGTACCTTTTCTCTGTTTCTGTATTTTGTTTTCCAATACATTTATGTCAACAGCAGAGGGATCAAGGTCATCGATCTGGGTATCCATCATTAGCTGAAGTAAGTCACGTCTCTTCTGTAACAGTGGGAACGGACGAGAACTTGAATTGCTTGTTACTCATTTTTATAATATTTTTTCCTATCAATGAAGGACACTCCTTACGGCATATTCGCCGTTCTCTAAGCTCATTTCACATCACTGCCAATAATTCTTCATCTTTGGAGTCAACGACACCAACTACATCTAGCCTCACCACTGATATCCTTGCGCGCATCTCCAATCACCATTCACCAATAAAACTGTTAAGGCGTCCGTTAGAATTATGTTGTGTAACCTATACAGGTGCTTCAAGAAGAAACAAAGATTGACAAAGAGTTTGTGTGTTTTCTAACATCACTTCCTACCCCATCACCATGACCCCAATGACCTTGGCGTTGTGCACGATTTCTGCACAAAAAATGAAAGTGATGTAAAAGAACGGATACGCTGTAAGGAGTATGTCACTGAATGTTGCCATCCAACAGAAATGGGATGAAAAGCACTTAACAGCCTTTGATACGCGGGCTCTACTCATGTTTTGTAACATATTCGAGGAGCCCATGGTCCAGCCCCGCGTCGAGTAAAATTGAAAATTTTGTATTTCCTGGTATTGTTGAATTGCTGCAAGTTGATAACATAGTGACACCGTCAAAGAATGTTAAAAGCCACCTTAAACTTAAGCGAACAAAGAAACAACCAATTAAGGAAGGTTAAATAAAATCTGGATGTGCGACATGAGACGTGTAGAAGAGGTCAAGCACAAACGGAAATCAGAGCCAACTTACTATATTTTTCTCCCTCCTCTCTGCTATGTTACTTCTGATGTTTTGGACGATGGCGTCCATGGCTTGCCGGGTTTCGTTTGGTAAAGCACTAATATCAAAGTGTTCCATGATCCGAGTCACTGGTGGAAACATCACTGGATGTTAAAAACAAAAAGAGACTGGATCAGGACTTTGTTGTCTTGCACACAGGGTCTTCGTTGAGTGAATAGTCCATATTAAAAGACATTTGCTAGACCGACAAGTCAACAGAGAGCCCCAAGGCCAATTCAACAGTGCGGTGAAGAGACGTGCCTATGGGGTAAGGTGACGGCCTCTAAGCAGGGGACTTCTACCAGTGCTGGTTCAATCCCAGCTTCGAGCGCAATTTTGCTGAAAGCTCCGCTCCGATAAGTAACAATGGGCGTTCGGGAGCCATTTGCGCAATCTTACTTTTTGTGGTGCAAATCTGTACGTTACAGGTGTTTTACCCAGGGTACTTCAATTTCCTCCACCACTGCATAAAACTCACCGCCATCGTATATGTGAAAAAATATTCAGTATGGCGTAGAACATCAACCAAATAATTCAAAAAAGTATTGCAGAAACCAACCAAAGGGGGGGCCTTCCCCAAACTCTGAAACAACTAGGACTGGGTGTATATTTATTTTATATGATTCCAATTTAATGCTTGACTCAAGATTATTTCCCCTCTGACTAAATTTAGAAGTGGAGATAAAACGCCGCCAAATTTGTGATGTTCAGCTGTGTATGATTTTATCGACACTTACTATTGACGAACATGAGAAAAGAAATCCTCTTCTGGAACATAGTTTCTAAGAGCTTGGCGAAAGGGTCATCCGGGTTCTTCTGGATGTTCGTGTCTATACCAAAAGCCGTGGTAGCGATGGCGTCCATGGTGAAAGCCTGGAATATTCTAAGGAAAGGTAGATCATTTGAAAGCTTACAACCTGTCTCGGAGCATTTATCTGTTTAAAGGAGAAAAAACACCATACACTAATGTAGGATTAGCGAGAGGCAAGGTTATAAACAATCTTTCATATGCTCTGAATGTATGAAAGTATGTGTGAAGGGATGTATGCTACGGAGTCTGTAAAAGGGTCTAGTGCTTGTCGGTCATCCTGGAAATAAACATGAACAAATATTATTCAGTTGTTATGAGTTGTTCCCCCTTTTTATCGATTTTGTACAAATGCACTTTTAATGTACGTTTTCTCTACACTAATGTCACGCATATGCTATTGGATGAAATGGGGACAACTCTTCAGTAAAGTGCTCGACTCCAAGTGCTAAGGCACGGGTTCAATCAGTAGACAATTTTAGACAATAAATGAATAAACAAAATTTGATTATACACTCGGAGTTGTGGCCAGGATACGTAAGATTATACACTAGGAGTTGTGGCCAGGATACGTAAGATTATACACTCGGAGTTGTGGCCAGGATACGTAAGATTATACACTCGGAGTTGTGGCCAGGATACGTAAGATTTAGAAGATTCACAAAACCTACGACAAAAGCTCACATACTTCTTCATGTCCACACTCTTGCCTTCCTTGGTGCATTCATGAATAACATCCTGTAGATTTTTCAAGCACTCCTGTAGTGTGGGGACCATCTGTCAATAACCATGTATGATATCACTGGCAATGAAGAAAATCTATACTGACAAAAACTTGTCATACACTGCAGAAGTAGTAACAAGCCAAAGAAGTAGCAGACAAGATTAAAACAAAGAATGAAAGAAAGAAAGAAATGCATATAAGGCCGAAGCTCTATCACGATATTACAAGGCAAATGTATCAAAAAAGTTTTCTGTGATGCCGACATCATGACAAGAGAGACAGTTTCAGTTGTAACATTGTTAATTATTCTTATGTATTTATGTATTAGATTGGTGTTTTACACCGCAGTCAAGAATATTTCATTTAATACACGACGGCGGCCAGCATTATGGTGGGAAGAAACCGGTCAGAGTCCGGGGGAAAGCCACGACCATCCGCAGGTTTTGATTATTCTTACTTTTCTTACGGAACATATTCTTACGCAAGACATCCAAGGCATTTCATGGCATGTACGCATCTCATGTGTACGTATCTCACGTGTGCGTATCTCATCTTGTCGCATTTGTTAGATCCTGAGTGTGTTTTGTGGATCTAACTCAATAAGCGTCACATTTTGTTATTACAATACAAAACTGAAGCCAGTGTGTAAAGAATATTTCCCCAAACACCGTGGTCACTCTATAAATCTCTCAAATTTTACAATGAGTACAGTAGGGGCGAGATCTAAATAAGTAAATATGGATCAGATATATGGACCGTTGCAATAAAAGCGAAGCAACATATTCCGATTAGCTAGCATCTTTCGCATTTTGAATACTGATCAAATTTATTTGTCCACAACATTCCTGGTGTACTTAATTTATTTATTTATTTGATTGGTGTTTTACGCCGTCCTGAAGAATATTTCACTTATACGACGGCGGCCAGCATTATGGTGAGAGGACACCTGGCAGAACCAAGGGATAACCAATGACCATCCGCAGGTTGCTGGCAGACCTTACGACCAAAGAGGAAGCCAGGATGAGCTGGACTTGAACTCACAGAGCCCGCATTGGTGGGAGGCTTCTGAGTCTTTACGCTGCGCTAGCCAAATGAGCCACGGCGGTCCCCTAATGTACTTTCGTCATCATTAACAACTATTTACATGAATCTCCCCTTACACCTTTTATATACATGTTAGAGGGCTTTGCGTGGTTTCCTCCGTGAAAGTGAAATGTTCTTGAGAACGGCGTAAAACACCAATAAAATATTTAAATAAATTATATACCTTGTTTTTTTGTTCTTTGACAGTTTGTGTCCTATGGCGTTTTGAAATTTTGTCCTGCAGATATTATGGTTAAGGACTCCGTGTCGGTGTCTACGTAGCCAGTAGAGAAATTCCTCCCATAAAGTGAAGTCTTACCTCGCGGAATCCATCTGACTGAGAGATTGCATGGAGTCAACGTGATGTGAAATTCTGGTGATAAAATCTTACTTTTCGGCGTGTACCTGACCTAGGCACTGGAATGAACGTGGCTAGCACAGAAATAAATTCTGATTCCACAGATATAAAGTGTACACTTACCTCTTGGAGTTAACCTAACCTGGAGACCTAAGTAAACGTGCCCCAAACAGAATATTTAGAGATATTACATAAAAGTAGATTTATACCTCCCGGAGTCTGCCGGAACTGAAGGCAGGTGTCAAAGTGGCCCGGACAAACTTCCAGTGATCGTCTTCCAACACCGTAAGTTGCACACTTTCTAGTTTTGATAATGATATTGTTCCTTTCTAAAAGAAAGGAAAAAAATTTATCTTTCCAAAACAATCAAAGAATCAACCGGCAGTATTATACTTGTTGATAATAACAGATGAATTATATATATAGTGTATATCGATAAGTAACGCAGATAACGGAGATAACGTTTGGGTAAAGATGCACATATGATATAGCCATCTTGCTGCTTTCTCCAAATAAATATATGTATGTACATATATATTTATACATAAAGGAAGGATTTTTCAGATGTAAAGAGATAATGGAATAAAAACGAGTGAGCATTGCTTGCGAAGAGCAACACGTTCGAAACTACAGTCGGAATACAAGGATGTAAATCCGAGTCTTTGATGAGACAGTAGCTCTTCTGGTTGGGATAAAATTATAACGGAGTCGATTACAAAGTTATGTATGTAAAACGGACAATTGGCAATCAAAATTGAAAATCAGTACTACGAAATATGTAATATTGTTTCACTTGTAAGTTCTGTTGAAACTGGACAAAAACTGTAACAGTGCCTGTAACTACACACTTAACCAATTTTCATTGAAATCAGAAAAAACCTGTACAAGGAGTAGTGATTGAAAGATAGCTTAACATACACTGGATGAACGATCAGACGAACAACCGATCACCAAAATGAAAAATCGATATTACAAATTACGTACCTTGCTGTAATCTACATTTGAATCAAGTTTCGTTGAAACAAATAAATAGACAGACAGACGGAGTCGGACAACCTGCTAATATATAACCTCTTCTGGACCACCAGAGCTAAAAATCGAAAAGGGCTCACTGGTTTTTTTCATTCTACATATATTTCTTGGAGAAAACAACAAGGTCAAAAATATGGTTGTAATACAAGACTTAGCAGAAACGTAGCAGTTTTTTTAATGTATACATATTCCCATAATCACATCAGAATCAGAAACTGTTTATCTATACTATACAGTGTAAGATAATTGACCCGGGAGGCCCATTTTGGCTGACGGCTGACATATGTCCGTTTCGACGCTGAGGTTTTACATCATACGTGAAGTGTATGTAATATATGACATATATATATGTAAAAGGTAGCCTTACCACCACTGTCCTGTTCACGAAGTTGGGGAACTGTTTGATGAAAATTTCTCTGACCATGTCTGGATCCGAAATCATCAGTTCCGGTGTGCGTGCGAACCAGTTTCTAAACAAAAATGAAGAAAGTATGCACGTGTGCTACAAGCCTTGTCTATAAGAGTTCCAGAGGACGCGACTGAAAAGCTTTATTAAAAGGTATTATTTTCGGATATTAGAAAAAAAAAGATTTTTGCTCCTTGTTTCAAACAAGATATAGAGCTGAATAGAATTATTGACTGAAGGCTAAAAGTTATTACAAAAGTGATCCCACTGAGACCATAAATGTGTGTGCAAAACCTCTGCATATACAGGAGGAAAACATTAAAACTCACTGGCCAAATCCACTCACCCAAGCCTGATGACGTCATGGTATCACTACTGACAGCCGCAAGTATACGGGGCAAAATTCCAGAACAAACGCATGAGACAAAGCTACACAACATTCAAAACAAAGAGATTCGGGTAGTGACAGTATGACGTCATCATTTTGGCTGCAATGACGGTCTACAGGAGTTAAGTACGTAGAATCGTCAGAGGGATCTCAATATACCTTTTTGTGATGCCTGTGGTGTCGATGTCTTTAGGCAATAGGCAATTTTAAGAATCAACTTTCCCATCACAAAATGTTGCGTACAGTGTTGTTCAGCTGGAGCAATTTTTAGTTGGATATACTTCTAGTGTGACACATTAAGTGACGTTCTAACTACTCACAAATAAACGGGACCGTATTTCCTCACGTTAGCACAATCTGCCTCCTTCACTCCCTGTAAACATAAAGGAAAATCACATTTATTTTATATTTATCTAATTATGTATTTGGTAGGTATTTATACTCTAGAATACTTCACTTATTCTTACTTCACCCGGGAGGAAACCAGGCAGAGCTCAGGGGAAACCCATGATCATCCGCAAGTTGCTGACAGATCTACCAGAGAGGAAACCAGCATGAGCTGAACTCACAGTAACTGCACTTATGAGAGGCCCTAACCACCTCCGCCATGGAGGCCCTTCAGAAACCTGTGTGCCCGAAGTAAACAACCAACCTCTAGCCAAGTTATACAGGCAAACCCTTTTCACATATCTTGTGTTTTAAGAGTTTAAAGAGATATATGTAGGTGTTTCAAATTTTGTCAGTTTGAAGAGTTGCCGTTAAAAAACACTGAAACATATTTAGAACTCTGAAAAGACCAGCCGTTATTAGTGTTAATTATATTTTGTCTCTCGAAAACTGTCCCGTCTCTGAATGTAAGAGTTACCAAGGTAAACCAAATACTTACCACCCAGAAGACATCCATCATATTTCCAATAAAAGGTAAGGGATTAGGACCCGGGTAGGGTATCTTTGTGGTCTTGTACGGCCATATTCCATAACTAAACTCACATGAAAAGAAAGATTGGATTACTTATAGATTCACAGAGTACTGACAAGGAATTCGGGTTGGTGTTTTTGTAGTATCATGACTATATACAGGTGATTGAGTGAGGAATATGATTAGGCTGTTCACAGTGTGTCGGAATAATTGTCCAGAACAACGACTAAAATAACACAAAAAAACACACCAGTATGGCGCAGGCGTTTTATTAGCGAGATGCTTGTGGATCTGGTAGAGGATGCACATTTCAAAATTTCAGTTCGGTTTCAAACTCATCGACCAGCTTTCACATCGTTATCTCCATCAAATGTCTCTGGACAGATTGTCTATGTAATGAGACATATTGAACAAAAAGAAGGAAAAAGAACGTGAATCTGGTTGGGTTGCAGTTCGTACAGTCAAACTTGCAGGTCAACTTTTCACACATTTGACTGACTTAATCGGGGCTAAATATTGTCCAGAAACCTATATCGCTTTGTGCAGCGGATGTATCAGGGATGTTGTGATAAACTCAGTGATAAACTGTTTATTTAATAAAAGACGTTGTATATTAAGTTACGTGGATTATTTATATAGAATATCCTCATCTCGTGAAGAGTGTATTGAAACAATTGAGCTATCATAGTCAAAATGTTAAAACATTGCAGTGTGCCACGTAGCACACGTATCCATTACGGCTCTTCTCATGATCTGAAGTAGACAATATTAAAAAGTGAATGATCATCACTGGGATTCACCCGATTTCTGTCTTTCTTTCTTTCCGTCCACCATAATGCTGGTCGCTGTCGTACAGACGGAGAGCATTCCTGAGTGCGACGTAAAACAAATGTATAGAAATAAAAAAATAAAATCTGATTCTCTCAGAGGTTGACTGTTTAGGTACTTGTACCGAGCGAGGAGGCCGTAAGGGGATTCCCCACTATGAACAAAAACTAGGTCACGCTGTCCTGAATGACCTCCGGGAATAGTAAACAACAGCAACACGAGCATGCAAATATATACTTCTTGGCAGCACTCGCTATGCGGTGTTCTCACCAGCATCAAGTACAGATATTCTGAAGAACGCCATCTTGGTGCTAAAGTGACAGCGATGAACCAGAAAGTCCACAAAACCCCCCCCAAAAAAACAACAACAACAAAACAAAAAACAACAACAATAATATTTTGTATTAGCCTTTGTTTCTATTCATACTTGATCCGTTCCTTTTATCTTATATTAGTTTCACATAAGTGGAATGATTAAGCGAATGAAAGCCTACATGTGATGCACGTGGCCCAAAAGTAAAATCTGTCAAGTAATAGTGGTGATGTAAAGAGAGCATAGGGACCTGGGTATGGCCTGTGAGCAGTGTTGTTAATTGGGGGGGGGGGGAACTACACGAAGTGCAACATACTTACATATACAAGGAGGCTGCTAGAAACAGCAAGACGTACAGCCACGTTGGCAAGGAGAAAACGCATTCCCACACGCCCATGGAGGATGATCAAGAAAACTGTTTTCTTCTGCAATAGTATAGGGCTGTTGAATGTCAACAGAGCTGTGTACCACTGAGTTTTATATGCTGACGTGTGGTAGTGGTCAACGTATGACACAGGTCTACTGGCGAACACACGCACTTGTCAAGTCCCGCTGCACTGCATTAGCTGCAATAATGCCTGCTGTGTATGTAGTAAAAGCACTTGCCCAAGGTCGCAGTGCGGTTGTAGTTCATACCTTTCATAAATATGTGCACTGGCCTACGGCTGTTACATGGGTACTGTTCGATCTAAGCTGAGACTATACACACTTTTACTGTATAACTGCTACATGCTTGTGGCCTTCTCGCCTACAATATGAAAGACTATACAGCACAGAAAGTAAAACCAGAGCTACGATGAGGGTGTGAGAGTTTGCGCGTTATCGGTGAGATACGGCCTCTTTTCAGTTAACCTCAGTTAGGGTTTTATTTTAAATGTTCAAGTAAGTATTTAAGAAGTAACAGCTTACACTCCCCCTAGCACAGTGGCTTAAGCAGAATTTGGGGAGGGGGGATTACAGTGATGTTGAATGCAGTTTATTGGACGTCACTGGTCTGGAATTACTAAAAGTGCTGTGGTTTCATCACACTTTAACACATATGTACACAATAACAGTCCAAGTGCAGCAACGAATGCCTGTTCCAACTATACAGCATGTCCTGTATTAAGTACCCTGACGGCCCTGTAAAATGAATAGGCCTGTTTGCTTTCTGAATTCTTAACGACAGCTTATGAATATAATGTGTGAAAGAAACAATTGCAAAATGTTTCATGCGTAATAAAATTCAATGCACAATCTCCTCTTGGTGACGGGAATTGATGAGTGTGTATCCCAGTCATTGATTAGTTGCCATTTTTCACTTAGTATTGTCATCGTCAGTAAAATGAAAAGTGTACAATGTCGAAGAAACAATGATGTCATAAGTTTCGTTTCACCTCTGTGTGAGTCTTAATGTTTTAATTTTAGTATTCGTTAGAACCTGTTTGTTATGTGACGGTGTCGTTTAATGATTATAAAAATAGATACTAATTTGAAGCATATTCCCTTATACCTTTTCAGTCAAAGTTGCTTAACATTTAATGAATGTATAATTCTCTATGACTCGTGTAAGTTGAGTAAAATGTAATTCACATGACTACACATATTGTAGAGATACGTCGCCATGGTAATTACGTTTCAGGAAACGTTATACACTTTTCGTAAAACGGGCCTCTGAGGAGTAAACTTGGACGGAATGTCCAGGATCTCTGTCACTCTGTGTAAGAATTTGTCTATAGAGCGCCCATCACCCAAGCTTATATAGCTTGAGGCTATATACTCACCGCGTTTTGAATAATATTGCCACGTCGGATATATGCGCAGTTGCAATCAAAGCTTAAAGTAAGATATTTGAAGTTTTGGTTAACGAGAATGGAAAAACTGACAACTAGTGTTCTCTGATGGAAAATTCCCTTATAATATACCATAACACAGATTGGAATTTCCTTACAACATAGTAATTCCGATGGGTACTAATCTTATAATGCTGTAACTCCGATGGAAACTTCCCTTATGATATTTTAACCCTGATGGAAACTTCCGTTATTATACAATAGCTCTGATGGAAACTTCACTTATGATACTGTAACCCTGATGGAAACTTATCTTATGATACCGTAACCGTGATGGAAAACTCTGTTACGACACCGTAACTCCGATGGGATCCCTTATCATATTGTGACTCTGATGGAAACTTTTCTTATAATAGTGCAACCCTGAGGGGAAACTTCCATTATGATACGGTAGCTGAGATGAAAAGCTTTGTTACGACACCGTGACACCGATGGGAGCTTCCCTTATCATACCGTAACTCTGATGGGAAGTTGCCTTGCCATACCCTAACGCTGATCAGAGGTTATACCGTAACACCGACTGATTCTTCCCTTATAATATCATAAATCACATTCGAACTCCCCTTATAGGAGTTTAATAATACGGCAATTTCAGTGGGAAATTTCTTTCTGACACCGTAATTCTGAAGGAACCTGCTCTGTGTCGTATTTGTACAGTGCTGGATTATATCTTGTATTGTGTTTTCTGATCCTTTTAGAGTAACCTCATAGCTTATGCTAGAAAACAAATTATTTGCAATACTCCAGCATTTGTTTAAGTGTAAATACATGCTTTTACTTCATATTTCCAATGGACTTCGTTCGCTGGAAACCTTGAGCTTGACACAGACCAGCCCTCATACCAACCAGGTCGCAGACTTGAATGCTGTTCTTGTTGATTCGACCGTAAGTTGTAAGTGACGAGGTATACACGTCATGAACCGAACGAATGCGGGTGGCTTTTATACCCCGGTTTGCCTGATCACAAACCCGCCTATACGCGAAAATTTCTTGAGTACAGGTTGAAAGCCAAACAAATGAATGAAAAAAGTAGTAAGACTAAATATATATGTAATGCAGGGTGCCAGCACACCATTTAATAAAGGGCTAGTGTGTTTGTTGTTGTTATCGTTTTTCATGTAACTCCCAACATTTTACTTGAACCACGAAGATTTTGTTTTAATTTGTTAAGTGACATCATTTGTGGTGTGAACAAATAATATTATCTCAAAATCATGGTCACTAGACTACCCTTTTTTTCTCGAGGGGATTTAAAAAGACTTTATGTGGTCGAAATTTGCCCTTCCTCTCCTACTCTATACGCAGTTCGACCATATATAAAAAACGTATGTGGGAACGCCTGTCAGAAACCTAAGGATGGTCGTGGGTTCCCCCCGGGCTCTGCCCGGTTTCCTCCCACCATAATGCTGGCCGCTGTCATATAAGTGAAATATTCTTGAGTACGGCGTAAAACACCAATCAAACGCATAAATATAGATAAAACATACATAGGCCTTTAGATATTCACTTCATAACTTACATCCATTTTTTTCTGAAGAATACTTAATTATAAAGACCAGCACTGGTATGAAAAGCATCCCATTTTTTTGTAGGTTGCATGTTGGAAGTCAGTGATCACCAACCGCTTAATCTAGCGCTATTTGGCTAACAAATTACAACTGCGCCAGTATCAACGCAAAAGCCTTAGATTCCGGCTGTTGGCAGCTTTCTTCAGAGACACGACACATGATATGCGGATGGCCCTTCGCCTCTACCTATATATATATATATACATACATATATGTATATCGTTTTTTTAAAGTAAAAGACAGCTCATAACTGACGCACTGCCCATTAAAAGATTTCAAAATTCCCTGTGTGAATTTGCATGGATTCGTTGCTGAATTGTCTTCGTTTGAAGTGTGCAGTATTTTGCTGCCAACTTCGGATCTGAAGGAGCCCATGCTTTTAAGCTTATGACGACAATTCAACTGTCGTATAAATGAATAAATGAACAGAATACTGTGTAACGTTTTTGGTAAAGTTAACTCAGAACATGAGCTGTCTTGCACTTTAAGTGTCACAGCCCAGTGGCTCCTCTCCCTGTCCGTTTTGAGGCCTATGTACTCCCTAAGTTGTTGGTATTCATTCGGCTATCTGTACACTCCGCCATACGCCTTCCCAAAACTGAATTTCACCAGTGACACGTAACCCAACAGGCCCAACACATCGATATGGTGGACGTGCACATCATTTGAGGAGGAAATTTAATTCGAATACTTTACTCTGCTTCATAATGTTTAACTTCAGGAAACTTGTTTTCAACACCAAGAACTCATGGACTCGGGTGACGCCATAATTTTTTTTTAAAAACAAGAGATTCCAGAAACCAAAGGTTTCTGAAAACCGAAACATATATGGAGCAATCCTCAAATGGGGTAGGGGATTCAGAATCCGTCCGCAGCAGTACTCACTCTCACGGTGAGCCATACGATGCCGAACATCCGGGTCTCATCTGCAGGACAGAGTTACAGCAGACTTTACCATTTTCTCAGGTGTATCTCAGAATCTTATGACAAGATAAATCTATGATCAGATCAATACGAACACCCTAACATTCCTCTGACAATGTATGCAAAGATAATAGAATATTTTCTGAAAACCAAAACATGTGTGGAGCAACCCACATCAATTTTCAAAATCACCGGCAAAAGAATGTTTGGGAATACCTTAACGTTCAAAACAAAACAATAGCAAAACGGTTATTCTGAGGCTTGTATTTTTCTGTCAGTTGAAAATTATCTACACAAACAACTCACTAACCTTTCAAAAAAACAAAAACAAAAATCAACACAGGCCATTGTTAAAATCGTCAATGGTTCTGATAACACTATGACAACACACGTGAGTGTCCTTGCTATACACCCCCTCTCCACAACAGCCCGTGCTTGGCCCAAACGGCCTCGGCTTCAGGTTCCGCCAACAGCATACCTGGTCTCGGATGTCATAGACGTTGTTATGGCAACAAGTGGTGTATATCTCGTGCTTTCTCGGATAAACGTGACCCCCACAGCAAATGTGTGACGACACGTTATGGGTAGTATTTCCACAGCACTCTAACCCACGTTTGTATTCCAGCAGATTTCCCGCGCAACAGATTTTTTTGTTCACGTTGTAATTCTTTTGTCCACAGCAGTAGTACATATTGCTGTTGTAGCGGGGAAGTGGATTAAGAATCCCTCCGCAGCACTGCTCGCTCTCAAGGTCAAACGACGCCGTGCCACAACACGCGGAGAAACATCCGGGCCTCGTTTGCACCACAGAGTTACAGCAGGCGTGTGACTTGATGCTGATGATACGCGTGCCGCAGCAGATCCAGTCTTGTGGCCGGAACATGGGCCGGGGTTGGACCACGCCATCGCAGCAGAGTGACCGTCTAGTGTCGACCAGCGCGGTCCCACAGCAGCTGTAAATCCCCATCGTTCGCGGTCTGGGCAACAGTTCGTTCCCGCAACAAAGATCCGTTCGGAAAGACATGAGTTTCTTGCCGCAGCAGCCGTATGCCTGATACAGATCCGGTTTCTTGAAGACGCTGCCTTGGCAACAGACTTCGGTGTGTCGGTTGTACGTGTCGCTGGCACCGCAGCAGAAGTGCCTGGGACTGGAGCGTGGTAGGAGCGCGGGAGGAGCTCGACCACAGCACAGCTGGAGAGTTCCCACGTATGGCTCGGTGCCACAGCATCCCACGAGGTGCGGCGAGGACCCGGATGTGACGTTAGGTAGCGGACTCAGAGTGTCAAAACAGCAGATGTGAGTAGATATATTGTAGCTCGTTCCGTTGCACGTGTCTGAAAGGTAAGAAGATCGAATGCCGTTGACAACGCGGTATGCCGGAGAGGAGCTTATGTAGATCAAACCAGGCTTTGCTTGCTTGATGAATGGATTAAATTGATATAAACATGGTTATATCCCTCAGATACCCTCTATCCGGTGAACTTTTCTTTGACGCTTCAGTCAGGAAATTTCCATACATGCCACATTTTCCTGGCTGACATCGTTATCATGCTTCTGTTCACTTAACGCTTTCACACTTACGATTGCATTGATACAAACATGAGCTACCCGAAGCTGTAGAATATAAAACCGGAATCGAAAAATATAAAGTGGCCAGAATTTTTCAAATCCCTTGAATCTAAGAACATTGCCCGCATAAGGGAAATAAATGAAAATAGTAAAGACTTTTCCGAATAAATACAGAAGAAAACGTATGAGGATTACCCCATGCAAATAGTATAAATTCATCGTAATGTCTCTTTTTCCACCAAACATGCTACATGTGTTTATTCTGTGATGTCTGCCTTAGCCCAGTCCCTTATTATATATATTTCATTGATGATTTACGTCATATTCAAAAATATTTCACTTATACGAGGGCGACAAGCGTTGTGGTGGGAAGAAACCAGGCACAAACCAGGAAACACCCACTAACATCCACAGGTTTTAGCCACATTCGTGTAGCAGACATTTCACTTTTTAACGTACAAACGTACTTATAAGGGCCAAAGCTCTGATTGCTGTATATTATTCTACAGGTTATGAGTGAAATAGTGCAAACAACTTGTACCTCGTTGCCTATGCATTCCGCTAACGGCAACCAGTTTGTAACTATCACGGAGGGGTGGCTTTCCAAGGATCAACTGAAGGCTCTAACTAGGACACAATATGAAAGACTACAGCATATAAACCAAAGACAGAGCAGCGACGACATGGTGATAGCTGGTAAATGGTCACACTCTACCGGTGAAATCCGGCCTCTTGTCAGGTTACCTGAGTTAGGGTTTTAGTGTAACTGTTCACGTTAATCCTTAAACAATAGCAGCTTACACTGCCCCCAGGAAGCAGAGTTGGATAAAAACATGTTAATACTACTTTTTATAGGACCCCAGTGTCGATCAATTCCCTATCCTGTACTCTATACTGAACGCTTTAATCGAGAACCTCTCCAGCGATCTTCAGACGTTTCAAGCTATTCCCAAAGCTGTATTTGAACATCGCCGTACGGCGTTTAACTACCAATCGAATCATTACAAGAAAACAAGCATGCATCTTTCTGAGCAATGGGCAACTTTTCCCGCCAAAGGTAATTGGGACTCAAAGCTATGTAGTATATTGTTCATTCCTGCAGTGTGTGGGCCAAGTGATAACGTATTACTCGTGTAGCACAAGAGAACAGTGCCATTAATATCACTGCCTTTTTTTCACCTAATTTTGCACAGGCCATAGCGTTATGGGGTGTGAAAGTTCCCCGTGTTTAAGGATTTACATGAACAGTTAAAATAAAACCCTATCTAAGGTAAATTGTCAAAGGGTCGATTTTCACCGATTACTTCAGACTATTTTCCAACTGTCGCACTAACGTCGCTGCTCAGGTTTTCTCTTACTTTAAGCTTCAGGCTTCTATATCGCCTTTACTTCATACAATTACTAAATGTTCAACAGCCCAAAATGACTGAAGTTTCTTGAACGATCAATTAGGATATACATTGTTTGACTCACCTACAAATTCAGAAGCACAATCCACGAATTTCACCCAACTAATGATAAAAAGAAGGAGCGAAGCATGCATCTTGACTACTCTATCGTTTCCAGTCTACTTTGCATTAGTGTTAAACCCTGTCAGTTTTAATAGCATTTCTATTTTGGACAACTTAAGTTTGCTGATTAACCCGGGCTGTTTGTGATGTGCATAGTTATACCCAATGGTCAATCTGTGCTAAAGTTATCTCCACACAAAACAACAACCTCTTCAACAGACGGTCACGACTTGCGATGCGTCACTCAAAAATAGACCAGCTGTTGCGGCGGCGGAATGAAAACAAGTCGCACTAGCGATAATCGCACAAAGCCCGCGGTTAAACCGTGCCTTTGTTTCGGTGGACAAACAAGACGATGCCATACATCGAGTGTCAAGCTTGGTTGAGAGCAGCTATACGTTGACATCGTTATCCCATCGAGCCAAGTTATAAATACGGCAAACGTGGCTATAAATAAGGCAATGTGTGTAGCGTAATTTAATTAGAGAATTCCAGAATCTGGTATCGGTTGACGTGATATTTAATCACTCCTATGACTGAAAACTCCTATGACTGAAAAAACATTAAGACAGATACAAGAAAGAAAGAAAAACACCTTACTCTTGACGTATCCTTTTGTCTCTGTATAAAAAGACACCTTTTTATCCATACGCCTTTTACACTTGCGGTTGTTTACAAAGTGGACATGCGCACTCAAGGCGTGCATCTGATGTAATATAGTGGCAGTCAGTTTTACGACTTTCAATTATCTACATCTAATTTGCAATGTAAGGCCTTTTAATCCATCCTCTTTTCATACTGGCCATAAAGGTACCCATCAAACGCATTGTTTACGCCGCACTGGACATGCGCACATGAGGTGTGCATGAGATGTAACGGTGGCAGTCAGTTTTACGACTTGCAATTACCAATAAGGACATTACTTTACAATTAAACGGAAGAATATATCAATCGAACAAAACGGGATTACGGGATTATGAACAGTCAAGGAAACATTCAGCCAGTTATGGAAACAAACACTGTCTGATTGCGTAATAACTTTATTTTTTTTATAATCAAGTAACAAGAAAACCGTGTAGTTAAAGAGAACACGGGAACAAGCAAAATAATGAAAACCAGCTCTGTAACCATTGCAATATGTACAGATGTCTAATGTGATCATGAAAAGAGAACAACTAATGGTCCAAATATGCCAGAGGGAACTCGCAAGAAAGATGACTTCAGCAATTAATACCGAAAGCCCACAGTTCGATAATACACCATACTATTACGTGTTGCCTAGAGTCCTATGCACAGTCTGGGAGCAGCTCTCTTCAAATTTTGGAAGTTAACCAACAACGAACGAACTTTTAAAACGACAGTCTGGGAGAATGTCGTCTGTCGCGTTACCGGCAATGCAACTGTTAAGAATTTCCGATTACAACAACAACACACACAGTTGTTAGATTAATCTGTTTCCACTTCACCCGAGTTAACTCGTGATAGTGTGTGGTTTTGCGAGATTACTCAAACAACGGCGTCAGTTGATCGCGACTTCTTTGCAATTATCTGACCTGTTCTCCAATTCCATCCATTTGTAAACAGTAACACTAAATTCACTTGCGTAGGGAATCTAATACTCCAATCCGGATTTGTTTACATGTCTCAGTTATGAAGCATGTCTGTTGCTTGTATCCGTTCCCCGTGTCAAGCATAAAAGATATGTGTACATATCTGTACGTCAAACGTGGAAAAAATTGTCAGTATCTGATCAGAGGTGTGTGGTTTACTCTAGAGTATATATTTTTTTAATATGGCGTTAAATAACAATAAAATAATAAATGGCAGAGACATGGGGGAATGTTTTCTTTCATGGCTTGGCAGATGGATGTATTTGAAATAGACAATGATCTGTGTTCACAATAAATGCTTGATTATAATTTGTGAGAAATACAAAATTAAAACTGGTGTACATTTTACTTTAGTGCACGTGTATGTTTAACAAATCAGCTTATATTGTTGATCTTGTCTAAATGCAAATATCAGGAAGCGTTCATAATAATTATTATTACACCTCATGCACATTTCTCTTCCCCTCTTTGGATAAAACACTTTACGTTGATTTCCGGAATTCATAATGTTGCACACAGTGACGTCGTTTGAGGAACAAATGCGTTTTACCACGCTGGAGCATACTACATCACATTTTTTGGTCGCTTCATGAGTAGTTCCTCGTGTAATCGATTTCGCGCGTCGTCTGCTTCTGTCAGTTTCATGTATACATTCTCAGAGGTGTACAAAGCTGAGCGGAAATCTACATGTCTGTCACGTCTAAGATTATTGTATGTCATTCGGTATGCAATAATTGGATATTGTACCCTCAAACCTAAAAAGAAAACCATAAAGTTATGGTAGTTATTTTTAGACTGTTAATCGCCAAAAAGAATCCTCTACACTGTAACAAAACGTAATGACGACATGTTCGAGTATATCATTCAGATCGAGGAAAACCAACAACCTTTGGCAAATTACCGACGAACTTGTGAGGTAAAGATGTGCACACCACACTGAGGGAAGACAAGAGGTTTTCAACGAAAGGCAAGGCGTGCGTCGTCGACGATCATTCTCAAGAATAGTGAGAGCAGTGGTGGGGTTGGAGGGTGCATGGGTTGTCTACAAATCCACTAATTAAAGTAAGGCTTGAACCCGCATCTTATATGACGTAGCAATTAACCTGGGCTATTATGCACTCTTAACCATTCGACCACGTCTCTGTTCCGAACGAATTCTGAAGAACATTATAAAAAGCATATAAACTGTTACAGTAGGCAAATGAGCGCAAGACTATCGGTATTTGTTTAACTTAGTTTGATGCGAAATGATCACAATCTAAGCACAGCTAGCTGGTCCCCTACGTACGTTACCGTAGCGCCCAGCTCCGGTCCCATAGAAGTCCATGGTGAAAATTTCACTACAAGTAACAGCTTTAACCCTACCTTGCATTTGGTATGAGACAGATTCCTTGAGTCAGCCGGTTTGTGAAAATAACAAAACCGATCAGTAAACCATCTTTCAACAGTAATCCATCTGGTTAAACTGTGTAACTTCTTAAAAATTTTATCTCACCCTACACATACTCTGTGGGCCTACAGCGCACGAGTATGTGTATGGTGGGATAAAAGCTTCGCGGCCTATCGCCTGCGAGAAGTACCAATTGGGTTGGAGCTATTACTTGTAGTGAAATTTTCACTGTGGACTTCTCTGGGACCGAAGCTGGGCGCCACGGTAACGTACGTGGACCATCAGCCAGCTCTACTACCACAGACTCCGCCAATCACATACACAGAGTCAACAAATAGCATGGTGTCATTTCTACAATGTCATGAGGAAACAGCGAGTTCGACTTTGTATTTCCATGAAAAAAGAAGAACCTTCAATCGGTTTATATAGTGCTTTAAATGACCACTTCCAGATATTTACGGCCAGGATTTGTACTGTTTAATATGTGAATACCACAAATATGTAAGCAAATATATAAATCAATCCGAGATCCTTGTGTATTTCTAACGCCTTCTGCATAAAAGAGCTCTTAAAAGTGAAGTAATCGGGAATCCATTCATAGCCGGTGCATATCATATATATATATATATATATATAAGTTTGCAATACGCCATCTTCAAAAATGACTACATATACATTAATTAAAATCTGCATAAATAAGCGATCGATTAATGTAAGAAAATGTTAACATACTCTGCAGCCGTTTCCCCTCTCCATAACTACTAAGCAAATTTCATACAGATATTTCATTTCCGTTACTAAGAAACTTTCGTTCAAATGAGTTTCATATCTAAATCTCACAAGATTTAGGGACTTACAGAAGGCAGTAGAGAAGTGTATAACTACGACTAACAGTTTTTTAATCAGTACAGTATAGGCCACTCCTTTTGTGTAGAAGTTCACGGATAACTGCACCCATGAATTACCGTCAAACATCAAACACAACAATGTACAGGTTTAAACGTGTGACAAGGATTTCCTTAGTGGTTTGCACAACTTGAGTGACTCAATTGAAACAAACGCGAACATTTAAATAGTACAAGCAGCAACACCTTTTCTAAAAATGACACCATAATGGTTGTTGCCATGACAACACGCGAATCACCGATAAGAACACTTCAGGGGAGGTCTACTGAGGAAAGGTATGAGTCACGATATTTGATTGGTGGAGGCACTGGAACTTGTTTGTCTTGCACCTTTTCGCTGGTCCACGATAAAAAGCGAATTTATTCCTACTTCGCTCGCTCTCTCTTCGTCTCTCAATCTTGTTAGAAGCAAATAAAACGGGCATTGTGCTAATCCAGCGCTGACTTGTTATCCTGTAAAGAAAAACAAAAATAGCAACAATAGTTATTCGATAGGTTTTTTTTTGGTGAAAACCTGAATGACTAAGAAATCTCCCACTGTAACATATCTAATGTACTGGTTATGTTAGAGGAATGAGAATCGCGAACTCATTGCAAGGGGAAGCAAATCTGGCATATCGAGGAACGGCATTGTACTTTACCTATGTCCATAACGGTACCAGCGCATTCAATAAACTGTATAATTTTTCATGAATAACAATGGCTGGAATTGCTATTCAAGCAGACAGGAGGTACTACTGTTCCAGATGAGTTATTCGATTTGCCTCCCTTTCTATAGAGCTGGTAGGTCTGCCATTGTTAGGTATACTGTCAACAGAGCCTATGAAATACCGAACCAGGTCACTTTGCCTGTTTGCCCCTTCAGCCACCAGTTGGCGCCAGGGTTCTATGTCACATGTTTTATGTTAAAGACTAGTATCATCTAGCAGAGGTCGCGAGATCAGTTGGCAAAATGCTACATGCCTAAATAAAAATTGCCAAAGACTGCCTGTCTCTATTACATCAGATGCACGTCTCGAGTTCGGAATTAATGAAAAAATCACAAAATATACTGGTTGCCAGGATGCTCAGATCTTGCGCATGTGCTCCCAGACATGACAGGCCGTAGATTCGAATAAAACACTAAAATGCGTCATTTGATAGCTTACGTCTACGGAGTCCTTCGTGTACAAAGACTTGGATTCCTTTCCAGCTTCTATGTACTTTTGTGAGAGTCCGTTCTGGTCACGCCCTCTGCCGGTGACCTCTGATGTCCTCAAGGTCACCCCAAATATGTCTTCGTGGAAGCGATTGGCATCCTACAAAAAACACAACACAAACTGTATATAGTCAATTAACGACACAAAATTAAAAAGAAACCCTTGTTTCTCTTCTTAATGTAAATTGCATTAACAAGGAACTCAGAGCTAAATTTAGACACCCCCTAAAATTACACAGGAATAGTTGGAGTCGAGGGTACTTTACACAGATTTCCTTCTTTCCTTATTAACAAATAATATCTCATTCAGCTGGCACAACAAGCCTTGAAATTGCAGAAAACAGAACCATCGACATTCCATAACTCATTACACTGGAGTTGAAACAACGGATTTCTCGGTGTTTTTTATTTCAATCTTTTTTCAGGATGTCATAAAATCATTGTGACAGCTTACCCGCAACTTGAGGACGTAATTCTTAGCAGTTTCCGGCGACATGGAGCCATAGTTCTGCAAAATCTTCTCTAGGGTATTACACACGTCAGAGGCCATGGAGACGTCACCGCAGACGTAAAAGTGTCCGCCATCTTGGACAATTGCCCGGTACACCTTTTCAGAATTTCTTAGGAGAATATCTTGGACATACGTCTACAAGAAAAGATTATTGTTAGGCTGCTAAAACATAACCGATATGCGAAAGTTTATTTTTTGGCTTTAAAAATCTGGTTTGTTAACTTTATATATATATGTTTGTATTCATTTGGTATTTTAAGCCAGGCTCAAGAATATTTCATTTATACGACGGCGGTCAGCATTGTGAATGTTGGTGACGTGGTTTCACCTAAATATTTGAACTATAGGCTTTTTTCTTTGTGAGAGTTTACAAATAGTGGATTAGTCTAGTTCATCGTGCGGAATCCCCAAACTATAATTTCTGAAATATTAAAAACAATCCAACGGCAAAATTTCACCGTTGTAAGGGTGGACTAGTTTATCTTATATTAAAAGAAAATACAACACTCGATCAATATAAATATGTATCGATAAAGCATCCTATTCGTAGTTCAAAAAACGTCACTTTCTATTTTTGTGATGTATGATAACCAAGATATCACAGTTCAAAGTAAGTAAAAACGTCTACGTGGTGAAAATCCAACGCTCTCAATTTTAACCAATCAAGGGCGAGATATTTCTACCACCCGAGAAGACATCTCTTTCCGCAGTGACGCCAGCAATACTTAGTGCATCATTTTGCCATATAGTAGTAGTATTAAATTAGCTGTTTTCCTTGTGATTACGAGACAAGTGTGACAATACTTTAAAGCCATTTTCAACGAGGAAGTGGTAGCGGAATACATCTGGGGTTATTCCCCAAAGTCACAACCATTAGGTCACAATGCGTGGCCTTCGATTGTAATAATAAACGAGACCGTACTTCACTCACAAAACAATGTCTCGGCCCTAATAGTGAAGAGCGTAGGGTAGAGATGACGCGACATCGTGTTTCCGGTTTCATTAAAATGGCGCATCCTATGGCCTCGTAAGAATTCCAGATTAAAAGCGATCAATACAGTTACTAAGCACCTCATAAAAATGCCTATGCCCGTTTAGGTCTATATGGACCCCTCTTCAGAAAGAACTTTGGTTATATATTTTGTTTTCTTTTCTTTTCAATGAAGTAGCCATGCGTACGATGCCAATCACCAATGGCATATTAAACAAATTCTGGTTGCAGCAAGTTTACCTTGGAGAGTCCTGGTTCCCGCGACAGAGCGATGAAGTATTTGGAGATGACTCCATCGGCTTTGGCCTGCAGTACCTCATCTTTGTAGATCTCATCGATGTTAGCCTGACGACAACCGAAGTACAACGCCATTTCTCCCCAACCGCGTTTATTCCCATCTGCAGGATTACAAAATTAATGTCGCTAAGTGATTAACGAGACATGAATCCCTCTTTATATGGAAGCTACTCTTGTGAGTCATTAAACAACAGCTCCTTGTACCTATGTATACTTGACTAGCAATATCAGCTATGATTCTTCATGTCCGCTTGTACTTTTATTGAAATCATTGATATTGTTACTGAACTGGGTAGTGGTCACAGTCGACCCACTGGTTACAAGATTTACTTCCCTTTGTAAAGTGATGATGGACGCTACTGTATGCAATTTACATTGGTAGAGATTTTCAGTCTGTGGTGCCTGTCTTAAAAATCCATAAGCTACCACTTAGCCCATTTTCCTTAGTTTCATTCCCTGAAAACTTATTCTAACTAAAGTTAGAAAACATGGCACTATACAGGAAATGCTGGCCGTTTGAAAGCCACTTACAAATGGTATCTCGTTTTTCTCTCTCGACCACTTCAGCAGAGAAACGAGACAGGAATACCTTTCAAATTACTAAAGTTCGATACATAAGGTAAATGACTGTAGGAGAATCACTTACGCTCTGGTACCGGCAACATATCCATGTCTATTTTACGCTGTTGCCAGAAGCTTCGAAAGGGCGCTATGCCTGTTCCCGGGCCAACCATAATGGCTGGCACTGTGTTATCTTCTGGTAGGTAAAAACTCGGCGCCCTGTAATAAGGATACCATCTTAAATTACAATATAAAGATTTTTATGCCTCAAAGCTATTATATCAGTACTCTGATGACACGTTTCATGGGAGTACCCTTGTTATAAGACAAGGGGGAGAACCTGGAGATTTTGTCACAAAGCCATGTTCTCTTACCGAAATACTGACAGATGGAACAGATCTCACTTCCCATCCATTTTTAACAGTTCCTATGGAAATTACAGTGTTAGCAATAAAGGAGTCCAAATCAAGACTGTCAAGGCACTGATATCAGTATCGATTGTAAAGTATGAAAAGAAACACTATCTATTTACAGTCGATCATAATAGTACAGTTTGGTTATGATTGGTGATTACTTTGGTGCACAATGGTGACCAGTTCGGAAGGTCCGCAAACTGCGAATGTTCGTGGGATTCGCCTGGCCTCTGCCTGATTTCGTACCATCATAATGCTGTCCACCGTTCGAACAGCGAAATATTGTTGGCTGCGGCGTAACCACCAATCCAATGAATAAATAACTAGAGTCAGTTCTCTATCAATTTGGAACATGTGCATTAATGATCCTCTTATTTATTGACTTTGTACATTCTTGACCCAGGATTCTACCACTTTGGCACATTACTGGCCTATCTGTCGATTATTTTGGCACTTTGTTGACCCTGACTGGCTCGTGGATACTTACGCTCGAACTAAGCAGGGCACGTTATCTCCTATTTCGCACGTGTTCAGCCAATTGGAACAAACCCCGCGATGCAATGGTCCAGCTCCGCCTAGCGGCAAAAATAACAGTCTTAAGATGCAGGATTGGAAACGTTGAAAGTGAGTGCTTTTCAAAGCAAATCATTATAACTATCTAAACACTAAAAATGCATTGAAGACAACATACTCATATCAGCAATATTACGTGGGAAACAGTAAGTCACACTTTAGGAAGCGGTTCGTCAGTAACTTGCCAAATGACAGTGGTGTTAACTCCAGTACTCCGATTTCCTCCTGCCACAGAAAACGACAACCACCATGTGGTTTTAAACAACACTCTCTTACTGAATCAGTATATTTTAAACGTATACCACTCTGAGACCACGAAGGTTGGTTCCTAAGTAGTTAATCGTAAGAAAACTCCCCCTCCCCCATCCCCCCCAAAAAACAACACAAAAACAAAGCACACACATAAAAAAAACAACAAATCCCCAAAACGATAACACCAGTTTCCAAAGGAATATGTAAGAAACAATAGTTACGTATATAGTAAATAAGGCTGCTAAATTGTAATAGATTAACAGTCATCCAGCCGGGGGGGGACAGCTTACCTTGCGTTCTCCACTCCACGACTGCCACGGTGGCGTGGATCTCCCCGGGGTAAGCCTGGGGCGAGGAGCTGATGCTGTAGAAGCGCTGCTGTAAGAGCGGCAGCTGTGTGATGAGCAGGGTAGGGGAAACCCTTAGTGACGGGAACAGCTCCAGAACCTCAGCGATGTTAGGATACAAGTCGCGTTTCCAGTCTTCGTACGCTTGGGGGTTCTGGCGAGAATAAGAATGAGTCATTTGTCTGATCTGGTGTTCGTGGTGCCAGGCGGGTCTGAGTTGCTATTTTTTTTAGGAATGTGGATGTACAGTTGGAATGAGACCCTAACCCTATATTTATTTATTTATTTATTTATTTATCGCATTGGTATTTACACCGTAAGCAAGAATACTTCACTTATACGACGGCGGCCAGCATCATGGTGGGTGGAAACCGGGCAGAGCCAGGTTTGCTGGCAGACCATCTCAGGTACGACTGGAGAGGAAGCCAGCCTAGAGATAGACTTGAATTCACAGCGACCACACTGGTGCGAGAAACCCAGGCCTAGATAAACTGACAAGCCGGAACTTACCCGTTATGTGTGACTATTTTCAAATACGACATTGTTGTCGCATCTCAGCATTTATTCTCTATGCTGTCTTTTACATTATATTCAGTAATTTTTTTCGTTAAATTAAATGACAGTGTGATCCAAGGAAAACTTTAAAATAAAATGCAAGACACACGTGATGATCGTCTTGTAAAATCTCGCCGAAATGAATATGAAAGTTTTTAGAACTAAGGAGGCTAGGAACGATGGCACTGTACAAGACGATCTGTCATCATCGCTTTGGGAATTTTTATCCAAGTGTTCTACAAAATGATGTTGAGAATTAAGCTGGTTAAGATCGACAGTATATTTTTACCTCTGCTTAAGTGATGGTGCTAGAAGGGTGTAAGTCCTTATTTGTTAATCATTTACATGAACAGTTAGAATAAAACCCTAACTCGGGTAAATAGAGGCCGGATTTCACTGGTAACATGTGACCATTTGCAAACTTTCAAACTGTCGTCGCTACTCTGGTTTTACTATCTGTCATCATCACCCTGTAAAAATTTCGTCGAAATGTTGATCAAACTTTTGAGAACCGAGGAGACCAGTGAAGCTGATATAGCTGATTTTATTACGTTATTAAGAAAAGTTTGGTGAAGTAAATGAGTTGTGTATAATGATGATGATTCCTCCATTACCGTGGCCAGCCTCTCCAGTTCGTTCATGTCCGCCTCTTGTGTGGCCTGAGTGGCCAACATCTTCATCATCATTGGCGTAGGGGGCGTGCTGATGTCCAGGTAGTAGGTAAAGGCCGATCTCATGGTGCATGATGGAAACTTTTCAATAGGGCTCCACTGCTTTGTAGAACCTGTAAAATGATGCCAGAGTTTTCAAAAGAAGATTATCGTTCAATACCAATGCAAGGCAGTCAGTATTTAATACTCATAAAATCATTAAACATGATGATTTATTCAGTATCCTCGGAAAGGTTTAGAAAGTGTTAAGCGGTTCCATGCAAATATGTAATTCATCTCTTCAATAGGGCTCCACTGCTTTGTCAAACCTGTGAAATCATGCCAGACTTTTCAAAACAGATTATCATTCAATGCCAATGCAATGTGGTCAATATTTAGAAGTCATACAGTTCAATGTGGCCGAAGGGGGTAATGCGCCAACGTGCCATAATGACCCAGGTGCCTCTCACCAATGTGGCCTCCAGCTCATACTGTCTTCCTCTCCGGCCATACGTGGGAAGGTCCGCCAGCAACCTGCGGATGGTCGTGGGTTTCTCCCGGAATCTGCCCGGTTCCTCCCACCATAATACTGGTTGCCGTCGTATAAGTGAAATATTCTTGAGTACGGCGTAAATCACCAAATAAGTAAATAAATAAATAAATAAATAAATAATCAAACAAACAATTCAATAAACTTTATAATTTATTCAATATCCTCGAGAAAAAGTTTTAAAAATACTAAGTACTTTTACCAAAATCACTTTTCAATTACATGTCTATTGAATATAAACTTTTAAACTATGATGCTTCAACTGATAGTCAGGCAGAAAAAGATTGGAAGTGATGGGAAAATGCCCACTGACTCAACCGTTCAAACATATTTGTTAGCGTTTCTCAAACATTTAAAAAAAGCCTGAAGCGAGATTAAACAGAAAATCCATGCAACTTTACCTAATGGAGTAGATCGTTCCTGCAAAACTTCAATCTTCACTAGTTCGTCACTAGGGGGCGCATTTGAAAGTCTAGACAAAATGGCGTCAACTAGGCTTTTCTGATTGGCTGGGAAGATACCCACATGATCTCCCGGTTGGTACACGAGTTCAGAGGCTCCTAGCGTGTCAAGTTTGAGTAAAATTGTTTGACGACTGAAAGTGAAAAAAAACAGAAAAATGTTCACACCACCTTCAAGGTTAATGTTATGATTTATTTTCGTGTTAAACAATGGACATCTCATAAGGTGAATTAAATTATACGAGTAGGCATACCAGAATTATATCCCATGGTTCCTGCATGGCGTCCATTCAGGACTAATTCAGCTTCTAAAATCCGTGTCGAACGCATGACCTAAATTATTATTAAATTAATGCTTTTTACTTCATTCATGAGAAGAACTACAGTTTTACCCATACAGTTTGTGTAGTATATATAAACAGGTAAAAAACAGCATGAATGAGTTATTCGTCAGTGAGTTTGATGCTTGTTACTATGTACATAATTATTACTTTCAGACATCACTCTTTTAAATCGTTAACTCCCAGAGGCCTCCCAACAATGTGGTGGCTATGAGTTTAAGTCCAGCTCCTACTAGCTTCCTCTCCGGCCGTACGTGGGAAAGTCGGCCAGCAATCTGTGGATTGTCATGGGTTTCCCCGGGCTCTGTCCGGTTTCCTCCCAACATAATGCTGGCCGCCGTCGTATAAGTGAAATATTCTTGAGTAATACACCAATCAAATAAATAAATAAATAAATCGTTAACTTTTGCTCAAAAGAAAGTTATTCTTTCAACTTTTTCAGCTTAACAGGTAAACCAAGTCTTCTGGGATATTTGTTCATTGACATCGATTGGTACCTAAGCTGTTACAAACACCGGATTACTTTTTGTTTGCCTGCTTTTATTAGTCTGCTGATATATTTTTCAGAAACTTGGCCAAAAAATTCACGCAGGAAGAATGGATGAAACTTTGTGCACTGGCTAACCTTGGGCCAAGGGCCAGTCCATGAATAAGTGGTGGTAATCCCAACTGGAATCCAGATCTAGGGACTTTTGAATTATTCTCACCATTGCTATCTATACGTATGAGATAGAAATGTATCCTCCGTTAGCCTGTAAAGAGGCACTTTGCTATGCCTACTAGTTTAAACTACACCTTGTGCCACCTCACCTGGACTCGGCCGCTTGGAGATTACACCGGTACGTTAGGTGACTCGGCAGAATCGTCTTGTTATGGAGTTTCGACAACCCTGTTCAGCAGAACAAACAATACTTCTACAGTGACGTATAATATATCAAAAGGGGCGGAAACCAAGGGTCCAGACATCCGAAGATTTCAACTACTGTTTAAGCTGAGAGTTTATGACATGGCGTGGATGTCAACCAAGCGAGGTAACAAGGACACTTATTCATTCGTTTCCATTGTGTAACTTCTATGAACATATATTTGTCTGTTCATACACTTGAAGAGTGTTTGACAAGATTGACAGTATTAAACGTAGCAAATGTTACATGTTGAGGGCTATTCTCCCAACCGCTTGAGGGCTTATATATTTCGGGCCGTCGTATATGTAAGCTACATTTTCTTAACTGACGGCGTTAAAATCAATCAATCAATCTATCAACCAGTCAACCCATCATCCAGCATTCATTTATTCAGTCAAACAATCGCGTGTCATAATGATGGCCTTTGTCATGTGACAAATGCTGCACAGAAATATTTGGGGGGGGGGGGCGGCTGTTGTCTTTCACCACTCATCAGTCTCCTTTGTTGATTAGACATTTTGTATAAGTGTAAGTAAGTAACAAAAATCGGCTTTAGCTGACGATGCTGATATATTAGGCTTGTAAGAATACATATCATTCAGTTCGTCAAATAGGCGCTATCCAACTGTTATTATATACTTATCAGCAGACTAACACAGTGATGTTGCAAAGTCTAAACTGTTGTCATTTGGTAAGGTGACGTCAATTCATTGAAGAATCTCCTTTTTAGATCGAACATCTGAGAAGTTGGTCAATGACCAACAGATGCATCACGCTACAACTCTTCTAACACGGCTACCCTCATTAGGATTTGTTTAACGTAGATCCCCTAAAACTAGGCGTCGGAACCGGAATTCGTACACCAGCCGTCAACCAAAATTGGCGTTTTTTGGTCAATAAGACCGACATGCAGTGTACCGCTTACCAGCACAGAGGGAAGGTTCTCTCTCACTCTCTACGGGGGTGAGTCGGAATTTACCGGGAGACCAACTGAAATCAGACTTGGACAGCGCACCTGTCACTTCTTTCATGTTGATGTCGTCTCCGACGCAGAACGTCTCGCATGCGGCCTGTAATAGCCAATCAGAGAAGCAGATGGTGAGCACGAAAAGTGGACAAAGGTTATTTTAGAGCGGAACAAAAGTATTAAGTTAATCTCTCAAATGAAAGGTTTGTGGATGCAGGGTCCCGTGATGGGTATCATGATGGAAAAAATCAAATGAAAAGCATTTACTTTTGCTATAAAGTTTTAAAATTTATGTTGCAAAGACCTCCCAAATATTATATGCATGAGGATCCTTTTACATATGCAAATATCTACCAAAGCTGAAAACACTTATTTTCTTCAAAACACAGGTCTCGTGAAACTAGAGTCGTTGTTTTTAAATCAATAATTACTGTGAAGACAGTACAACTTCCTAAACTTTTCCAGCGGTTGTTACTCTTTGATATAACTCTGTAGTACAAAGCAACACTCTTCAGTGAAAGGGAAGGCCCAGACTATCCGCTGCGAATTTGCGGTTATATGCCATATCCAAAGATGGTGCGTAAGTCTTTATTTAGTCTCCTCTGTGTCAAATGTATTGCTATTTCTTTGATATAATATGCATTTTTATTATATATGAATACACGTAGATACTCATTAAGTATATGCTACGTGCATGCGAAGGTCAATCAGCAACTTGCGAACGGTCGTGGGCTTAGCCAGGGCTTTGTATGGCTTCCTCCCACTATAGTGCTGGCCGTCAACGCATAAGTGAAATATTCTTGAATACGGTGGAAAATACCAATCAAATAAATCCTTGAGTATTCTAGGTTCCTAGAACAGTCCTTGTGTCTTTGCGGTATTGTTGAGAACTGGTCTCTACTCTGTACCAAAGAAATATTCTGATGGGTACAAATTGTTCCCTTCTTTTGGTGGACTCATACTTGTTCTGGATTGAATACGAACAAATGTAGAAGTTATTTGAGAGTATTTTTATCAGTAACAAAATGTGGACGGGGTGTCTAAAATCTGGAACTCTGACTTCGTATCTGTGTTTAACTCACGGGAGCTAGGGGCGATATCTCCACTGTTCTGAATAATAACGCCACTTTGGATTTATGAACAGTAGCAGTGAAAGAGTAATTGAGATATACGAAATACCGATAACACAGAAACCCGCAAGGTACACGATTTCGATACTGATTTAATCCATGTCACTTTACATGACTCTGTCCTAATTTACACTGTACATTTTTCACGTTTGTTTCTTGATAGTATGTTCAGGGTATCTATGTTTTGGAAATTGGTTTAGCGATCACTGAGCTGGAATGCCCGTTACGGCTGACCACTTGTACACGACTGAACAAGTTGCGACCACTGAATTTGTATACAATAAATTCATGGTAAGTTGTAAGACCCAGCCTAAAGGGGACTTAAACCAGGATTTTGCCGATTGACCAAGAGTCCCAGAGGCACGTCCTTCTGCACTGTTTTCATAAAAATGTTCATTAAACGTGTTGAAAAGACAAGGTTTAAACTTATTCTAGACCAGTGACGTCTAAAAATTGCAAATAACCTCACTGCATTGAGTTTAACCTACATCTGCTCAGTTTTGCTGGAGGGCGTATAAGTTTCTATTTTATAAAGCATTTACTTGAGCAGCTACAATAAAACCCTGAGGTACATTGATAAGGGGCGAGGGATCTCACCAGTTCTATGTTACCATTTGCCATTTGTGACATCGAAACTATAATTCGTAAACCAACCGCCTACCCAAATGGGCGTTCCGAGTGAATGAACGCCAGACCAGTTTCCAGGAAAACGCTTAACACAAACCACCTAAGAACTAACGTGAACAAATAGGACGGATCCATGGAAGGAGAAGCTGTCAACAATTTTCCATGCGGACTGAGAGACGCGAGAAGTGTTCTAAGCGCATGAATAAAATTCCATGAAAAGAGAAGCAGACTGTAATATTCAATGACGACTGAAAGACGCGAGGAGTGCGTTAGATGGATGAATAAATCGATGTCCAAATCTTTTGCATTACCTTGAAAGCCTCCTGCGCCCAAGTGTTAAACGATTGCTCCTGCCCACACAGCTCGTCTCCTTCCATCATAGCGTGTATTCTCTCCCCGCCCAAACGCGCCATTATGTTGTCCATATAATGGCCGAAGGCACAGAAGTTGGGGTACGCCCGGGACCCCAAGCCAAACACAGAATACCTGTTATCAGAATTATTTGTACATATATCAAAATGATTCGACTAAAATATAATAACGACGCATATAACTTGTCGACAAGAACCTATACTGTAGGAACGAATTTGTCTGTGCTATTGCTTTAAAGTTTAATACAGTTGTAAGTCTCTTTGACTACGGAAACCTATTGGTGTCACGCTGAAATAAAATTGGGGAAGTAGCTATGCCAAAATTTCGACCTAGCTATCTCGAAATTTTGACTAATTATGTAGAAATTTCGACTGTTTCATTTGACTCGAAACTTGAAGTGACAGGTCTATATTCTTTTAAATTTCGACTGTTTCATTTCACTCGAAACTTGAAGTGACAGGTCTATATTCTTTTAAATTTTCTGTATCCAGCAATCTCAAGGATATTGCATGAGGAAGTATGTGTGTTTAATCTGTTGTGCTATCCAGGTATTCTTCACTTTCTGGTGAGTAAACGTGGAATACACCTACATTACAAGGAACAGTTCCTTGCACTCTAGATACAGATAAACTCTATGGGACAAGGCAATGCCAGAAATATATATGGATACATGCACTATGTTGCAAGAAAAGGAAGTGTAAATTTCGACATAACTAAGACGAAATTTTGACACAAGTCTTCCATTTTTTTTCATCGCGACACTAGGTGTCCGTAATTCACAGATATCTTGGCATCACTGCAGTTATAATGAATAACAAAAACCAAAAATCCTGCTGGCTTCTTATGCGTAAGACACAACGGTAATGGCATCGAGTATGCCGTGCTTCTTTAAATGTTGATTACTCGATGGATCCCACAAACTTGAGGTCCCACAATCTCTTCTCTTGGCAATGCTATTTATCACTCCACTGCCGGTAAAAGCAATCGTGACCTGATTACTTCACAAAAAATATTAAACACATATAACCGATGAGGGGGACATCTGTTTGACCAATCTTCTACAGCAGAACTTATTACTGGTCAAATGTGTGTTTCTGTGTAACGCCTCCAAGTATATTAATTTTATTCTTAATAAAAACGTAAAATACTAATATGGAAACAAATATCCATATATATATATATAGTAAGGATAAAAAGACTTTCATATTGTAATGGCACAAGGCATTAATTCATCACTAATGTTTTAGGCATATAATAATATGTGATAAAATCTATTTATTATCACACTGAATCAGTTGAGCTGTGACAAAGATCAAGTTAGCAGACCGTTGTGTTTGTAAGTAACACAAAGTTCGATGCAAGTTTTGCGTGCCAGTCGCAAAGTTCGTCAAGCTCAATTATCAAGGTGAGTATGCCATCACTATGTGTTGTCAGGGATTTTACACCAAGCGCAAGTTACGATTGATTCGTAAAACGAGTACCCGAGCGTGTATATATCATAAAGACAAACGAGGTATCAACACTAAAGGAAAAGAAAAGAATAGATTCAATCAGACCTTTATCGAAAATTTCGTTCAGGAAATAAAAATTATATTTTCAACCCACGCTCACTCATATCCTATATCATAACACACATATCCTAGAGACGTAAAGGCGATCCAGTTCCTAGTCTCCGTTGTGTCAGTGGATTATCGCCCCGGGCTAGAACTGGCTAATGATTATGGTGAATAAATAGGGTGGGTTCCCCATAATTAAAACAGGAAAGAGGCATCTCCTCGCCCCTTGTTTTGCTGACACATACAGGCTTGTATTCCTCTGGAAACTGGTGTTATGCATGTAGGTTGTTTTAGAAATGAGTCTGGGGGTTATCGACTTGGATCTCCCCTTTAGGACTCACCAGTGGTATACGAATGTTGGGCTTGACGTTTCGATTCAAAACTTGACTACATTTTTGTGTTGACATTGCTAAAATTAAAGACCACTTAAAAATGGAGTTGTGGTGAAAAAACAGTACAAACTGTTTATAAAAATACCTTCACTGAATTTTTATGTATCTTTTAACCAATTTAAACGCATTCAGATGTTTTGATTGTATGGTGGGTTTCACGAACCATGTTGATGACGTGGTTCACCAGTGACGTCGTAAAACTTTGTACACCTTTTATGTGTAGCTCTGACGAAAGGTCTTGAGAAGTGTACTCCTGTAATGTTTGCCCGTGTGTTAAAAAAAGTAATATGGCGTTAAATTTGTGCTTTAGGGCCAGAGAAAATTAGACGTGACGTCACTGGTGAGCTACATTATCAATGTAGCCCATAAACCCTAATTCATGGATTACTTGATTACAATCATATTTAAGACGTCAAAACGTCAATTTTGTTTTCATCGAGAAGGCACGCTAGGTATTGACCGCCCACGGTGCAAGCAGCGTAAGAGTTCTTTATGCAGCGTTAGTGTTTCTTATATAGGCTACATGCGTGTTTTTGAGGCTGTTTGCCTGTTCCTTATCCTGCTTTCCTATTGCTTTTATACTGCATTCGTGTAGAACGGAGAGTCTATGACCACAGTACCTTACATTTACCAGCGGCCCTGGACACTCCTGTAAGCTGTCCTCCCAGTACGCTGGTGGAGCCGACTTCGACCGAGCGAACACATACCGTCTCAAACTGGCAGTGAACAGAATCCGGAAATGAGTGTAATGTGAATGACATGCGTAATTGAACCGGGACTAGCTGACCACGATAACAGTACCACGGAGGGGACAGTTCAAATACGGCCACAAAGGGAAGCGATGAGCTCCAAAAAGGGTAGGCACTGAGCCCCATGAAGGGAAACAATGAGCTTGATACAGGGTAACAATGAGCTCTATGAAGAGTAGCAATGAGCTCCATAAAGGGTAGCAACGAGGATCGATAATGGGGAGCAATCAGGATCCAAAATCACCGGGGATCCACGACAATAAAGGACCAGAATCCATCGATTCAAGAAATAGGTTACATTTTTAATCAGGATCCACCGATAAAGTGGAATAGAAATGTACCCCAAAATTCAGGAAGGGCAACAAATGGTATCGACATTCCGGAAGTAGGCCATACGTGACGTAGAAGACACTGGACTGTCACTGAGACAACCACGCGCAAACGGCACATACCCACTGACACTGGAGCGAAATGGTTGCTATGATATTGAAGTAAAGTCATGCACAAAATGCTCGATCCAATTTTTGTAACCATTTATTATTTGTTTTTCTCCTTTTACCTTATTTTCATTTATCATGAATGTGAATTGTAAAAACTTATAAATGAGTAGTGGCACAATTATTTCCAGAGCTTATTTCCTTATTTTCAGATTCAATGGCTTTATGCATGAATGAATGCCATATCGGCAATATCAGCCATATTGTGGTAAACAATGGCTTTATGTAAGCTTAATTCTTTATGTAACCTAAAAACTAGCAAAAATCAATTAAGATGACTGTGGTTTAAAAAACTAAATCGTTACATCTGCAAATATTTCATAGCCATGGAAATGAACACGGTGAAATCAAAAACTGAGAAATTAAACTTTAAACTAAAGTAACTGAGAAAATTAAATATTTAAAACAAAGCAGATAATTGTATTTCGAAGACGTTAATATGGCAACGGAATTTCATTGATGTGCAAAAAAGTCCACCAATTAAGGTGTATCTACGTAAAATGTTCTTACTTAAGATAATGATAATTAGAATCTGAAACAAAGCGCTCAAAATATAATAGAACGTAACAGGGTGTAACAGGACGAAACCTAAAGTTGCCCTACTGACAAATAGCAAGTTAAAGCCAACAGAACAATAACTTAAAATGCCGCATTCAACATAATTACCAATCCACATGCATGACAGATGCATGCAACACATGCAAGAAAAATGTGGAAGAAATGCTATGTGTACAATGAAAGAATTATATGTTAATTAACACGTTTCAATGATTATATAATAGTCCAACATACTAACACTTTAAGACACAGTTAATTCAACTGCAGATGGTCGTGGGTTTCCCGCGTGCTCTGCCCGGTTTCATCTCACCATAATGCTGGCCGCCGCCGTATAAGTGAAATATCCATGAGTACAGAGAAAAACACCAATCAAATAAATAAGTAAATACGTTAATTCAGTGTTGCATTTATGTATAAATACAATCTTTTGACACAGTTTCAACACCACTTTTTCATTTTTGCCTGTTATGATTATAATTATTCATTTGCTTACCTAATAGGTAAGGTCTTACTGTGTGCACTAGGTCCCTAGCTAAGATATACTCCTTGACAAATAGTAAATATGGTTCGCATCATTGTCGTATATCATGAAAGTCAAAGCCTCGATGATTAAAGCGATGGCTCGCTGAAAGTGTAAAGCCAGTAAGGTTGCGTTTAGGAATCCAGCGGTCGCTGGATCGGTTGAGGCTTTAAGTTAGGAGGTCTGTCAAGTACTACGTAAGAACGACATTGAACACCAAATAAATAAATAAATGAATTTAGGAGAGAATTGCCGCATCACTAGGAGTGATTCATAGCCTTCAGTAGTATTGAAGTAAATAGCTTTCTCCGGCGTAACTAGCTCTGATGACTCTTTCGACGCTAACCACAAAATAGGCCTTATTTTCTACTGGTGAAATAACCACACAGTAACTTTGAGCGGCCATGTGCTGTCACGCAGTCTTGCGTTTGTTAAAGACCGCTTCTCTTTCACTAGAATAATATATGCATATGTATGCGTCACGAGGGGATGTTAGTCAGTTACGTGCAAAGACCCGTTGGTTTACAAAGGGAATCCCCGTTTCCTTCACCCATAAAACTTTATTTTACAATAAAAGTGAAAAGCAACGTTAAGCAACAGGAGCGTAACCAACTCCAAAAGTTGCACAGCTGTCTTGTTTTTTCCTTATAGATAACTTGAAACAACAAAAGCTGAAACAACATATATAATATATAAACCCAAAGGCGGTTCAAGATATAACAGACGGTGTGGAGAATTGAACTTTCTGAGTTACACCCTACAGAGTATTGAAACAAGGCCATCAGTGTTCTGAACCCGTGCGCAAAACCCAAAATATTCAAAATGGTCACCACCATACTACTACCCTAGATTTCTATCTTCATGGAAAAGACGTGAGGAAACGTGTGTGAAAGATTTGATTTCTCAGTAATCGGACCAGGAAAATTTGGTCGGACATGACCAAACAGCACTCTGGCTGAGTTACACCGTCTAGTTTACAACTTGTTTACACCCTTTCATTTTCACAAACTGCTGTTGAGCATCTATCCACCAATCTGACAAACAAGGCTTACTGTTATATCAGTGTGGTTAGTTGACCGTATATGCATGATGTAGTTATAATATATGTGTTCATATGAAAAGTCGTACAGAGTAACTGAGATAACCTTTTCTTCTTTTGTTGCGGGATGTTGTGTATAATTCAAATACGACTTGTCATTCATTGTTTATACATAAAGTGTTGTGGATTACCTGTCAGTTTTTACACACGTGTGTCTCTCCGGCGTCATTTAAAACTGCTGACTATTTCTACTTACGGGTAACCATCTTCCGTTAAAATTATATTGTTAAGAGACTGTGATGCTAATTGTATTAATAAAACTTGTCTTTGGGAGTTTACCTTTGGACATAAGTTTACTGGTTGACGGACTGAACCATTATACGGAAACTTCGCTCACGGTTACGCTTACTATTGCACTAAACTGCATCCATGTATGCCCCAGCTGCTTTATGGGTTCGAGATAAACGAAATGGCGAACCGTTTTGCCTGCCATCGATGCTGTGGTCTCTTTTCGCCAGACTAACCTGACGTTGCCCAGAGCTCCGGTTTCGATGGTCAGGTTGTCGTCAGACGCAGATGCTCTGGTGCTGGGGGCTTCCGGTTCCGAAGAGGCGCTCATCCGGATATAAGAAGTTGACCGGAACTCGCCACTAGAAAAGCAACAACAATGACCGACAAAATTATTTTATGCCACTGACGTTGACACTTTAGGATTCTCAATGAACTAATTAGATACAGAAATTCTGCGCTTCGTCATAAACGATGGCATTTCAGGATAAGGTAGTCAGAAATAACAGTGACATCTGAACACTTAATCTGATTTAGATGGGTAATTATGAGGCAAATACAGAGAGAGTCCAATATGAGTCAGGTTAACTTTTGTGTTAAATAAAATTAAATTCATTAAAACTTAATATAGCAAGCTACAGTTATAGAGGAAGGAAGAGACTTATTCAGGCTTGGTATAAATCATAGAATGACACGATAAAATAAAGTTCTAAGCTCCATAATCGAGCCACAACTTATGCTTTTCTTTAGAAATGAATCATCGCGACAATACACGGAACAATCGGTGTTTCCTGCGAAACTGAAATCGTCAGCAGAGAATGCATGTATTTAACATATATTGCAACACTAACACAAATTTCTCAGGATGAAGAATCAAAGTATGGACTTTTGGTATTGGACCCTCAACCCTGCACACTGTTGCTTTCCGTTTTGATTCAGCTTCTTGAAACGATTGAAATGTACCCATTCGTGTGTATATGCAAAACCTTTTAATTGTCATGTGCAGATGTCCTCGTGGTCAGTCAGTGTTTCCCCCAAGCGTTGAGGAATAACAAATGATTTAACAACATTAAATAGAGATGACTTGGTAATACTCACTCTGCCGCACCACCCGGATGTTTCATAGAATAGAGGGCCTTGGCAAATCTCTGCAACACACAGTATCAAAATATGATATGACACTTTGCACGAAAATACTTTCATGCTCATAGATATTTACGTGATGATGAACACGGTTTTATAGTTACCTCCGGATGTCGTCTTCAGAAGTAGTGCCTTTCTTCAGAATGCTATTCAACTAACGTCAAATTGTTCGTTGGTAAATCTTCCTCATCAGCACTGGGTATTGTAAGCATTTTTTTAAAAATTTACATGTAACCAAACGTGTAAACAAAGGGAGATAAACAAAATTAGCTACTTAAGACATAGGTACATGATGTCACAATACAGGCATCTCAGTATAGGCATCAAACCATATGCAGGAAAAATCCTGCTTTCTGGAATAGTACGATTAGGGTAGTACTACTAATTTGAATACAGATTTCAACTCTTTACCTCCCCATTTTCCGGCGGGTCACCATTACCAAACGTACTCGTCACAACAAGTACGAGGGCCTCGTGCTCCAGGTCAATGACGTCATATTCGTCCATACACACAACCTGTTCAAGAGATTGGCGAAAAAAAATATGGAGTAGCGCATAAACAAATTGAACCAAATTACACCCCAACAAAGAAATTAAACGAATCGTTAAACCTTGAGCTGTATTTTAAATATTAAGATATTAAATAAAGATATCAAACAAAGCTGCCAAGTTCCTTATTAAATGTCTTGGGGTGTATTTGTGTGGTCATTTAATGTAAGTCGGAAATAGCATTTTTACAACTCTGAGTTGATCTGAGCACAATTCCGCGTATGCGCACTTACCCTAGCGTCAAAGGCGTGTTTGAATATTTCACACAGGGTTTTGGAATATCGCTCGGATTTGCCCGTTTCCGTCGCATACAGTATGGTACATTTCACTCTCCTGGCCAGAGCTTTTCCCATGAGTTTAGCAGAGAACTTAACAGCCCTGCCGAGACATTTACAAAACAGGTAAATACATAATAGACAGACCCAACAGTGCTTTAGTCCTAATGGAGAGTTAGGCTTCTTTCCTCCCTTTGGTGAAGAGACCTGGCAGAACTTTGGAGACAAGAATTGTGAAATCGAGTTATCTGAATGATATTCAATTGGTCTTGATGGTGCGGGGGGGGGGGTAAGTTTTTTTCTTCCAAAACACGAGCATGAACAGTTAGAATAAAACATTAACTGATGTAAATTGACAAGAGGCCGGATTTCACCGGTAACGTGTGACTATTTGCTGTCGTGGCTGCGCTGGTTTTACCCTCTATGCTGTAGTCTTTTATACTGATGGAAAACAAAGTAATACATGGCGGATGTTCGCAGATGACCCCTCTTTTGAAATAGTCTTTATGTCCAGCGAACCTAGATATAGTAGATGATAATGGCTTATACCGATTTGAACATTGGATACTTATAACCTAAACACTACTGAGTTTCGGCCCCAGGAGTAAATCAGTTTCAATTGATTACATGTAATCTGTTTTATTAACAAGCTGGAAATGGCACGCCTTTCCATTAAAATTGAACATGAGTCACCACCTATGATAGTTCCAACGTATGTGTAACATGATGCAAGTACATGAAGTGGTATTCTTTTCTGCAAGATTCCCATTCAACTAAAGTCAGATTCCTGATAATGCTCTAACTCGTTAATCAATAGATCAGACATAGCCATGTAGTATTTTGGGTAGGCCATCTAACAAGTTCCCCTTTGGAAATGAAGATGCCTTAATATAAAAGACTGTACAACATATTAAATCCAGAGAAGCGTTTATTTGCAAAGATTTATCGCATCAACATGTCGAATTCCATTATACAGCCGAATAAAAACATGACATTTCCAGAATTCGACAAATGGCAAGTTGAGGTATTTGTACTGTTTTCGTTAGATTGGTTTTATTCAACGAGATGAAAATCAAACCTAGTGAACGCGACTAGATGAAATATAAAAAAACGGTCGACGGTACTCTCCAAACCAGGTTAGCAAGAATTGGATTGGGCTAACAGTGGGCTGGCTAGCCTGCTAAGGAGAAGGTCTTACATTAAATCTAGTATACGACAACACACCACCCCCGAATGATCTCCCTTGATTTCGCTCTTAAAATGGAAATCGTACCTTGCCAATTCTCGGAAGCCGAATTTTCGTTTGGGTCTGTCCACAGACTTTCCCTTACCGCGATCTTTTTTCCAAATATGGGATTTCCAGGGATCTTCCTGAAGAACAAAATATATCAGTGGTCTAAAAACTGGTCACTCAACCAGCCTAAATGGTTCTTTATACATCAGTGAAGGCAAACACTCTGTTCTGCGTTGTAGGGTGGAGGGATATGTAGAGAGCACTGTAACATTGTCATAGACTTGTATTTGCAGAAAATAGAGATAACTGGATATTGTTGTATTAGCGAAGTGTTGCCATACACTGGCATCCTCAGAAGTTTATGAAAAGTTGAAACTTATTTTAACATTTTATTGCATTTTTTTCCCGAAAAATTACCGTGGAATGTTCAAAATACCCCAAAACTGTAACAATGTTCTGCTACAACAGATAGTGTGTTCACCATTTAGAACGCCCTTGAAAAAAAATAGATCAACGGAAAACAATAGGGTTCTTTTATCTGTTGATGACAGTGCATGGATTAAAAACTTCAACACATTTAGTGCCTGATACAAAATATAATTTAAATGACCAAAAGGAAGATGAAAAACTGGACAAGGTCATCCAAAATCAAGTTCATGCTAGGCTGCATCGAAAACACTTCTTGTCCAGCTTGATCGAAGGGTAAAAATACAAAATCCCTCTGTAGAGTATTTTAAAAACTAGGCTAGGAAAAACCCTAGCTCAGAGCTCTCACCTGATACTCGTAGGAAGGCTTCATGTTGTAATTCAACATCTCCTGATGGAAGACTGGAAGTATGCTGCCGCTCATAGGGGGCACCACCCACACCCAGTCGGCAGGACATCCGCCGCGCAGGCGCTGTTCGTTCTCTATGTGTTTGATGAAGGATTCAGAGGCGGCATGGTGGTCGGTGATGGTAACGTTACTCTGCTGAAATTTTTAGAAGCAGGAAACTAACAATTACATTCAAGTTTCATTACTTTTTTTGGCATCTGTTTATCCAACAATAACAAATACTGAAGCTATGTATCACGACATCATGTATCATGTCTGTATTTAGAACAGTTTAGTGACTCGCCTTCCTCCCACCATAATGCTGGCCGCCGTCGTATAAGTGAAATATTCTTAAATAAGGCGTAAAACATCAATGAAATAAATAAATAAATAAATAAACAGTGACTCGCCCTGTGAATCAGCACTACAATTCACAGCGTTAGTGTTATCAATATATTCAACTACACTTAAGGTTTAGTCGTGAAGAAGTATACTTTTGAACTAACAGCCTGGGTAAAACCAAAGTAAGCCTGATCTTTAACCCAAAGGTAAAGGTTATTACTTTGTCAGCTCTGTCTCATTGTATCTGTACTCTTTTAGTGGCCCAAATGGGCCCTCATGTCTGGCATGTTCAGTACAGCGTTCCAGTGAGACAGCGCTATAAATATGCTATCATTGCAAGCGCTGGTCATCTAGGAGGGGACGCAACTCTGGATATGACTGATATGATGTCCTACAATGAACATAGATGTCTGGATCCCATCCCATGGATGGAATATGTCATCATGGCTACAGTTAAGTCATCGTGAAAAGACCGAGCAAAGGTGAAAGACTATCGTACTTGTTCTAAAAGAAATTCGCCCACCGACGTAAATAAAGGTTCTAAAATGTAGCTTATGGTTCCGAAACTAATATTTTTGCAGTAAGAATAGCATCCCATCTTCGAAGCAAAATCTCAAAACAAGTACATAAGATCAAGAGAACTCTCAGAATAAGACAAAATCAGTGATTCTCATTTTAGTCATGGAAGAAATGTTGGACCCTAAGCATTATTTCAGAGTGACGTTAACCCCTAACAAACAAAAGAGTATTCCATATTTGATCAAAATCACAAGATTGTACAGCTACGTAAGGCCTGCCAACGCCGGAACCTATCACGCATGCGTGTTAAGTGACTTACCTGGAAGCTGTATAGAACAGCTATGTTCATCTCCACTAAAACACGGTCTTTCCACAAAGAAGAACTTTTTCTGACGTCAAGACCCATTTTTTCTGCTACTTTCTGGAAAAAGCAAAATATGTGCGTAATCATATGGTACATAACACAACAGCAACTTTTGTCAAGAATTGATAAAACCAAAGCAGCCTCAGTGGTAATGCCATGTGTGATTAGAGAGAAAGAGTGTTTCGAGCTTGGTGGAAGATTTGTCTGTCTTGCGGATAATGTGATAGGTTAATATATGTTTACTCCGGAGAGTATCAGGCTTAATAATCTGACAGCTTCCGCTTTATCACTTTTGTGGGACACTATCTTCATATATTAAGGGGCCTGGTATAGATTTTCTCTTCCTGCCTGAGGTGAAACATTCTTGATCAGTATCGCCAATGTCTAAAAAAAGCCCACTACATAAGAACAATGTAGTATTGCAACCTAACATATAATCTGAACAAAGACTAATTATATGGAATTAGACCGAATGAATAGTGCATGATTATATATAAAGCCGCTACGTCGTGTCCAGTGTGTCAGATCTATGCCACTGCCCCCCCCCCCACCGTCTCACATTACCGTCTCCTTACTATACCGTACCATAGAAGGGAAATGCAATAATTGCAGTCTGATCGAAGATGTGAATCATTTACCGTTACTACTTATACTACTGCCGTTACTATTTTTCTTCTGTACGTGATTGAGGTAAAAGTATATAGATACATAATTATACAAATATCCTGGGACTGAAAAGTTTGCTGTTAATGTGGTTGTTGTTAGGAGATTTTAATATGTACAAACCTTTTAAAGTGAAGAATAAGATTAGGCGATCGTTTTCCCCTCCCTTTCCGACTGCTACTCCTCGCCGCGCAACTTTCTGGTAGCTAATTATGATATGTACATGGTCATTGACCCAACACAGTAAAGATCTACCTATCGTATTGCATTCATTAATATAATCGCTATTTCGTTTGGTATTCCATGTCGTACCAAAGAAAGGTACCGTTCATGAACAAGTACCCGACAACCCTCCACTCTGAAAGCAGCTGACAAACCACTACGATTTGCATCCGAGCTTGGGACATGTTCGGAAAGGGACGGCTTGAAAGAAAAGGTTCCGCTGAACGGGCATGTGAGGGTTAAAATCTTGAAGAATTTATTCCCGTATTTATTCAACATTCATTTTTTGAAGCCATGTGAATGGCATATGAAGGCAACGGGTTTATTAGAAATGTGATTCTTCTTGTACATGCCTGATGGAAAGAATCAAGGGGAGCCTACTCTTTTACACAACACACCATGGCGAACGCGAGATGCCGTTGTGTGATGACTCAAACTATGAAGGCCTTTACATTAATAGCTACTTCATTATCTAGGAATAGAACTGATTGTAAATTCAAAGTTGTACCTTGATGACATACCTAGCCCAATCGTCTTTGTTAAAAAAGCGCCTACTGGGATGTTCGCTACTGGAATTTTAGAATGTAATTTCGAGTGGAATTTTAAAGTGGGGTAATTTATTTGATTGGTGTTTTACGCTGTACTGAAGAATATTTCACTTATAAGACGTCGGCCAGCATTGTGGTCGAAGGATACCGGATAGAGCCAGGGGGAAATCCACGACCATCCGTATGCTGCTGGCGGACGTTCTCATGTGCGACGACAGAGAAAGCCAGCCATAGCTGAACTGCGAGTTCTCGCAGCGACCGCTTTAGTGATACTCTTGGGTGCTAACCACTTAGGCCACAGATGCCTCTTGGAATGTAATAAAAATGATGTTTAAGACACAATTCAATTCCGCCGTTGACAAGCTCTCTACCTCGAGCATGTTGTAGCGATGCACGTCGCATAGGTCACGCGCTCCTATCTCAGTGCCCATGTACCAGCCGTTAAAAGGGCAAGCGGTGAACTCGAGCCCGCCACAGTCAAACAGCATCCCGGAGACGGCGGGCAGACAGTACCAGCGGAGTGCTAGTTCGGCAAACCACGGGTACCTGAACAGAAATGAGAAAAGTTCAATAAATTATTTTGGCCTTAACGCCATGCCGTCAATATGTCAGTCATACTGTGACCATAACATGTTTAAGCCATGGATCAGTATGTGTTGTGTGTCCTGATTTCCGATATGAAAATGGCGGCATCGAAAATCAAGCAATCACCCGAAAAACCAAATGTGAGTTAAAATACGAAAACCGCAATTGAACTTTCCTCTTTAAAATTAAAAATTATAATTTAAAAAGTCTAAAAATTCTACGAATTATGGTGTAGCTCAATCGACTGTCGATGAGTTAAATGGCAGTTAAAATACGAAAACCGCCCTTAAACTTGATTCTAATACATTTGATCAACCTAAAAATCCAGTATCTTCTGGTACAGAATGTTTTCACATACTGTAATGAGAAAGAGACCCTTGTGACAAAGTCAACTAAACCAAACTTGTACATTGTACACCTGTAGTTGATAGGAAACAAAATGTTCATAGACTTCAATATAAAAAAGCACACTTTACAAGTTTTTTTCTCACATGAAATGTACTCATAAATCACACCTTGCAGGATTCTTGTCGATCATCGGCTTTGTCGATTCATCTTATTGGCCTCTGTAGGTGTACTTACTTAGGGTGCTTGATGTGTGCCTCTAATATTAAATCTCGTGGGATCTCGAACATTTCGGGATCGTGGCCATTGGCTGACAACACAAGCGGAAGTATATCAAACATGCCGCCATTTCCTTTCCAGCCCATCTTCTGGCATATCTACAAAACATCAGAACTATAGAAACAACTGCTTTTAAAGCTCTTGTGAATGGTACCCAAATTGACACTCAAAACATATTATATATATATATATATATATATATATATAAGGATAAACCCTTCGAGATTCTTATCTTACATAGACCAAAAAACTGACCAAAACACCGATGAAATTATTTATTGAGGAATTCATTGTTGAGTGATTTATTGATTTGATTTTTGATTTGATTTGTTGGTTCAGTGGGAAGCTGATTGCATAACTGGTAGACTGATTGACTGGCTTGCTCTCTGATAGACTGACGGATTGATTAATTGATTGGTTGGTTCTCAAATTGATTGACCGACTGATTAGCTGATTGGTTCACCTCTGTAAACTCTACATTGGCGGGGTCCCCGATGATGGAGCCGTCGGGTTGTTTATATCCGGCATAGCGGATCAGCTGAGCGTTCCACACCCGGTAATCGTGTTTGCCGTCAGTCCTTGCTGGGAAGATCGTGATGGCGGACCTGGAAGCAGAGAGTGACTTGCATTTACGAATCTAATTGGCTTACACATTTCTTATTTGTCCACTTTAACACACAAAAGGAATTCTTCAAGTTTTCACTGTTGTATCTAACAGACTAACTGAGAATTTATATGATTCGTCAGTCATAAACTCTCTCACGGGCCGACTGACCGATTTATTGACTTACTTAATGTTAACCGGATTTCCCGTATGTTTCTTCAGCTGTACGTGATTTTCCTTCTTGCTTTTTGCTTACCTGATTGATTACCACATTCATGTGCTTATATTCCTTACGTTTCATCTATTGTAGCTCTAACTTATTTCATCTAACTTATTTTCTCCTTCACGTGCGCACATTCCTTATAGTTCATATGCTAATTGTAATTCACTAACTCACTGATTGCCCCGTTCCTGAGTTGACTGTAGACCAGTAACTAAATGATTTCCCCATTCACTTACATTCCTTGTGGGTTAATTGTGGGTCAGTAAATGATTGATTGTCCCCTTCATGCACTTGTATTCCTTATGTTTCATCTGTTGTCGTTAACTCAATGGCTTACCTTGCTTATGTTTCACCACTGTAGCTTACTATTTAAGTGATGCCGGTTTGATGTCATAACAACCTCGTGTTTCCGCTGCTGTAAGTGACTGATTCAATGATTGACTGATGTGTCCCCGCTTGTAGATGCTCCCCGGATTGTAAACGACTGGTAAAATTACTGACTGTCTGCTTGATGCCTCACCCACTTGACGTTTCGCCTCCGACTAGCAAACTGATTGATTTCTCTTGTCTTACTCACCTGATGTTTCCCCTGTTGGTGCCGTACTTGATGTGGTTACAGATGGCCTCGAACATACCCCTGGCCGTGGTGATGTGGCGGGCGTCAAATACCTGGAAGAACATTTATTTATTTATTTATTTATTTATTGGTGTTTTACGTCCTATGCATGAATATTACACTTATACGACGGACGCCAGAATTGTGGAAGGAGGAAACAGGGCAGAACCCAGGAGAAAACCATGACCATCCACAGGTTGCCCGCAGACCGAAGAGGAAGAGAGCATGACCAGACTTGAATTCTCAATACGCCATGGTGCCAGAGGTGCGTGTATACGTGTTTACTTCTTAAACATTCACATATGCAGCTGAAATAGAATCCTAACTGAGGTAAACTGACAAGGGGCCGGATTTCACCGGTAACGTTTGATCATTTGCCAACTATCAGACTGCCGTGGCTGCCTTGGTTTTAATCTCTGTGTAAAGTCCTCTCTGCTGAATTCACAACGATGGCATTGGTGACATGTTCCTGAGTCGATCTTCCGAACTAGAGCGCTAATTACTCGGCCACGGGGGCACCAGCACACAACACGGGGGAGGCGGCGGCGGTAATTTATAATGTCTTTTACTATATTTATTTAGTTGATTGCATTTGTTGGTGATAGTTTTAAAGGAGACTTATATTCTCTTCTGTAGTCATTAATATCAAACATCAGCCTATTTTACTCAGGCAAGGAAGTTGCTGTACATGATTTTTTTAGTTATATGACTTTATTAAAGTTTCAAGATTGTGTGTGGTATCATTTTTTCCTGTCTTCAGTAATGTTGTGCCACGATGTTGATTATTTTCATTTGATTACTGTTAAACTCCATATTCTATAGAACATAACTTAAACAACGGCTTTAAAGTTTATATATGAACCGGTGTACAGATGTGTCACTGTACTTTTGATCATATAAAATTCTGTTAAGATGAAAAGGATATACACAAATGAATCTGTCACTAAATTTATGATACAATTTAACTGTTCGAAATGTCAAATGTGTCTCTCAGTTGCCACTCATTTGAAACGTGGTTGAGATTGAGCAGGTTTTGTTTTTAACCAGAGGCTATATAGTTACCCAAATCAAATAGAAATCGGCCGACATTAATAGATCAGAACTAAAAATACCACCGAGACCACGTAAACTTGCAAACGCCAAGAGCTATGAGAGGATATATACGAATTCTCCTTCGGGCATATCCGTGTACACGACTTAGGAAACGCCCGCTTACTGGCAAACCGAACTGTCAGCTAAACAAATAAACATTAATTAAAGCGACCGTAAAGAGAACAGGCGTGTGAATGGGGTATCGTTTTACTCGCCCAAACAAACCTGTGTCCTTAATTCATCATTCCCAAGGTCAAAGCTATTAGATATCCAACTCATACATGTACTGTGGTTCACTTTTTTTATCTACTTTGGATAACCGGTTTTTTCTTTGATCCGAGTTTCAAACAGCACTAAGCATTAATAATATGACATTGACACATTGACGATCGATGGCCCCAAAGGGATTTCTCGGGGATATGTCGGGAATTTTGGTCCACAGGGCTTGTTCATAAAACTAACCCTAATAGCGATGCCCACCCACCTTATGCTCTACACTCCTAAAGGAAAGGCCAATTATGACTTGAATCAGTATTACAGGATGTACGCATTACCTGAAGTTTAGGGTCAACTTTTCGTTTGGAGATGGACTTAAATATTCCAGTCTGATTCATTTAATGAATAGTCCCGGTGCAATGATCTTTCCTCTTAAATTTGAATCCATCGATTTCTTTTTTAACAGGAACTAAGCAGGGCTTGATAGTTCCTATTGCCAAACAATGTATGTATGGAAACTCTCGTTGAGATTACAAACAATACCGCATATGTCTAACAAAGCCTTGAACTAACCAGGAGCTTGTCGTAAGGGTCATAAAGGTCATGTTCCTACACACAATAAATGCACCCACCGCTTAGTCAGCTATCGCGTAAAGCAAATTTTCTATAGGAGATAAATGTGCAGCATGTCTGAAAATATATCAGTGCCTTTTCAACTGCAGTATAACAATTTCTATGATTGGTAAGAATGGTCATGAATACTGTCTTACCTGCAGTTTGGACCATTGGATGCGCCCGATACATCTCGGTGCGTTCCTCCAGGCGGTTTTGGCGCCAAACGTCAGCTCGTTATATGTGAGGTCGTAGGTTCCACGTGTCTCTATAGAATTCATCACTTCCTGTAACCGCTTCTGATGAGCCGCTGTGTTTGATCTTTAGAAAGGTAAAAAGAAACATAAATTGGGAATTACTCAAAATGCATTGGGGGCCTCCGTGGCGTTAACGCGCTAGTGTCTCTCACCAATGCGGTTGCTGTGAGTTTAAGTCCAGCTTAGGCTCTGCCAGCAATTTGCGGATGGTCGTGGGTTTCCCCGGGTTCTGCATGGTTTCCTTATACCACAATGCTGGCCGCCGTCGTATAAGTGAAATATTCTTGAGTACAGTGTTAAACATCAAGCAAATAGGGGCCTCCGTGGTTCAATTGTTTAGCGCGCTCGCGCAGCGCAATGACCTAGAAGCCTCCCACCGATGCGGTCGTTGTGAGTTCAAGTCCAGCTCATGCTGGCTTCGCCTGCGGTACTACGTGGGAAGGTCTGTCAGCAACCTGCGGTTGATCGTGGGTTTCAGCCGGGCTCTGGTCGGTTTCCTCTAACCATACTTCTGGCCGCCATCGTGTTAGTGAAATATTCTTGAATACGGCGTAAAACATCAATCAAATAAATAAATATATCAATCAATCAATCAAAATGCAATATTCTCTTCACATTTAATAAAACAAATCATATGAAAACTGTACCCTTTTACACGGACCGTTTCTTATTATTTTTAATCAAAGCCAACTCTGTAGGCTTATCGACATACGGGAATTTGATTGTTGATGACGTTCTTCGTTTCTTTGATGCGGAAAATTCACTATCCAGCATGCCATTTCAACTGTTCCAACGACCGAGAGTGATATACATAGAGAGAGAAAGCCTTATTTTTAAAGATTTGTTTTAAATAGTGATTCTGAAAAAGTCAAAAGGCAAAGCAGACAAGATTAGATATGTTTGTATTTTAGTCAATAAGAAAATTCTCATTTTCCTTCGGTATATATGGACTCAGCTGTGCCATTGTTCCTCGGTACTCAATAAACACCTATCCACGAATGCCTCAGGCGTCGCCTTCTGATATCAGATATGGAACGTAAACATGTGGCATTGCAAGTCACTATCAAATACAAATCAAGCTCTTTTGCAGGTAGGAGCATGACATAGGTAAGGCGTACGAGTTGGGTTTGGTAGGCGGTGGGTTTGGCGTGGGTGGGTGTGGGGTCTCGCTTTGGTACAGGCAATATAGGTTTTGCTCATAACCTCTTAACTCAAGCTGGACAAGAGTTTTTCAGCCATGCTGAATTTCATGCGGGCCGTCACAGTAGCTTTGCTCCAACAAAACCGTCAGTAGCAGGTATCGAATACACTGGTATACTTCTTAAAAGTTTACATCCACGGTTAGAGTAAAATTTTAACTGAGGTAAACTGACAAGGGGTCGAATTTCACCGGTAATGTGTGATCATTAGCCAACTGTCACACTGTCGTCGCTACTCTGACTTTACTCTCAGTGCTATAGTCTTTTATATTCTATTAGCAATGTCATGATGTTGCTCCCCATTAATGTGACTGACGTTAACAAACATTTTCTGTTTAAATATGCTGTGAGGTCAAAGAGCTGACGCTGGCTTCCTCTACCGCCGTGGAAGAGTCCATCAGTAACCTATGGATGGCCCTGGGTTTTATTTTGGTTGATGGTTGTTACGTGAATGTCGGCTTCGACGCTTAGGTTAACCATAATGCTGACCGTCATCGTATAAATGGAATATTTTGAGTATGGTGTAAAATACCAATCAAATAACACAAATAAATAAATCTTAATTTAAATTTAATCAGTATCCAATCAGTAAGTAGGCACAGGCATACTTAAACACGGTTCATGAAACATGTTCTATTGAACAGTGTCCTGAATGTAAAGAGTTTCAGTAGACTACCTCAAAGTGATTGTTATGTTGAGCAATACAACATTACCAGTAAAAGGTTTTCCTTATGAAGTTTTAGGGCTATGATTCCATTCCATAGTAAGGTGACGGCAGTAATTATAATTTTTTAATCCACGCGTTAAGTTTGTTTTCCCAGGGTGTGGTCGAAACAAATGAGCCTTGGGGTGCACATTCAGCCAAGAACATCTGAGAGACATTCCTCACGCAACTACACTTCACTCGCCCTGTATGCTTACATCACATCCGCCGCCGGGGGAGGTTTCCCAAGTCATTATGGGCGTGGTCTAATGTCTATACCATCCATTCAGTCATCGATGCGAACGTCCGACATACGGGGCTGTGTGGGACTGGCTGTCATATTAGCGCTTCAAACTGCACGCCTTATCCAAATGATCATGACCATTAGAGGTTACGAAAAGCGGGAGTCGACACAAAAAGTGCTCCCGACGAAGACTGAGAAAAGTTGTTGACAGACAGGAAGGCGGCGGTTTCAAGTAATGGCGAAAAAAAAAGGAGGAAAAAATAATGGCTACGTGCTCATCTTTTCTCTTTCCTATCAACAAACTCAGCTCTGAAAATGGCTTCCCGCTTCAACCAACTCCACTGATTCAATTCGACATTTGCTCATCACCTATCTCTATTCATTAGGCTCCTTGGACCGTGTCCAAAATATGAATTGGCAAAACTGGCCGAACTCCCACCACCCCATCCCCGGCCCCCACCACCATCCCAGCGGAACGACCTGTGCTGAATGTGTATATATAGACCTGGAATGTCTGAGGCAAATCGGGTCACTCGTTAATCCACACATATACCTTTTGATCGATGCATAGTACTGATCGATGAAGTCCTTAGCGTGAACTACCAGATCTTCCTTGGAGCGAGGTACTCCGGGCGGCCGCTTCAACTGATGAGCCATAATCGAGCCCAGGCACTTCTCTGAGCTGCATGGCACTTGCTACAACAACAACAAAAACAGCAACATAAACTCGGACGCAGGAATATAACAATGTATATCGTCAACCATGATCAATCGAATTTAACCTACCGCAGTGCACCGCACTGACTTCCACAACGATAATGACAACTTCAACGATGACGTTGGAATATAACCCTTTATATAGGAAAATCTGAGCAAAAACATTTACCCTCACCGAGTGCATGTCACTTGCTACAACAAAAACAATACCATTGCCAATAACAAAAGACATGATGACGTAAAACGGTAACAATTTGAACTTTTATAGAAAAATCTGAGCAAACGTACGCATTTCCCCGAGCTCCACGGCTCTGGTATATAACAACAGGAACAGCAACAACAACGTTAACGAGGACGTAGAATATTATAGGCACATTGGCCGAACCGAGACTTTGGATATAATGTTTGTGACAAAATTTTACAAATACGAAGTTTTAACCTGGACAGAAATGAATAATGTTTGCCTTTCAAAAAAAACTGACATCGCTTTCTTTTACTGAAGTATAACATAAAACTGATTTGATGATTTGACTAATTTCCTGGGGCAATAACTAAGGCTGAATCAGTTGTGCCTGTTGTACAGAATTGATTCTGATGTTTATGTCTGTAACAGTCATTGTCTCTTGTTTACGGGCATTTAGATTTGTTATTGTCTCCTTCTTGTACTATTTTCAAAAGAACTGCCATAGCCTCCGTTACAACCAAGAGAAACACATTACAATGATTTTAAACACAGACGATGATTGAATCTGCAGACAATGGCTAGAGCCCGCTTCCACAGGCCTGAAACCTTATCTCATGATATGAGCCATAACTTCGAACTTGATATGAATGTGCCTCTCTTTCATCTTGGTTTAACAAACGCAAGAAATTACAAATTTTCCAAAATCGAGCTTAAAGCGTTTCTTCATCACCTGTAAATAGTAGGTTAATGGTTTGAAAAGTGAAATCTAAAACTGAATTTGGTAATCATCAGAGCGTGGCGTAACTCTGGAAACAGACCGTTTTCTAATCTACGTTCTTTAAATGATAGCTCTTTTAACAAGTCTAAAAGTCAGTCTTCAATTATTTTCTGGACTTGGCTTATAGGCATTAGCTACATTTACATAGCTGAGGGCATAGTCCTCTCGTCATCGACGTTTTTAATTATCAGTCTCTCAGAATAACTTGAAACTAGCATCTGGAACTAATTTTTGGACTTTAGCAATTTCACTTTCTGCACGTAAGCAATAAGATACCCTCCGGCCACCCATAAACCTAGTCGACGTCTTATAAGTAGAAAATTCCTGAGCACGGCGTTTAACATAAATGGAAATTTAAATTATTTCATTGATGTTTTACGCCGTACTCAATAATATTTCATTTATACGAGGGCGGCCAGCATCATGTTTGGAGGAAATCGGGCTGTGCCCGGAGGAAACCCACGGCCATCCAAGGTTACTGGCAGACCTTCTGATCACTAGTGCCGGAGAGGCAGACAGCATGAGCTGGACGTGAACTCACAGCGACCGCATTAGTAAAAGCCTCAACTAAAGAAAGATTAATACTTAAAGGATATGGTTTGTGGTCACCACCTACCTCGATAGCCTTTGTATGCAGCGTGTCAACCATAACCTTTTCGTCTGCAACGTTCCTCAATTTCATGAAACGTTTCGGGGAAGCAGACGACCCACGTCTCTCCGATAGGCGGCGCTGCATGTTCGGACTCTGCAGAGCTAGACTCTGCCTTCGCTCAGACCGCGCTTTCCGCATTTCGTCTTCACCACCTTCATTGACTGGCCCTTTCTGTTCGTTTCCTTTCATCCCGTTTGAAATGACGATGGATTCCAAGTCCCCCTTTTCGCCTGTAGGTTTTTCAGGGGAGTACTCCATGCTTCCTTTCTCCTTCCCTTCTTGCTCACTTTTGATCTTGATGTCACCCTTGACGATGACGGTGATCTCATCGCTGTCCTGACGAATTTCTATGCTCCGCTTTCGGCCGTGATTACTATCCGGCTTGCTGTGTACGTTCTTCTCCGTGGTGACGATGACGCCGTCGTTGAGGGGACGAGGAACTGACGTCAGGATGATCTTCGGGGATCCTTCCTGTCCATCGTTTAATAGGGTTTCGTCGCATCTTTTACGTGCGTCAGATCCTTTGCCGATGGGGTCGCTGTCGATGTCCACCTGAATGCTCATGTCGTGCAAATCACCATGGGCGCCGGTATTGTCCGCACCGTGCCGGAATTTGGATGACCCGCCATCGGGCTGCCACATGAAACGGTTTCTCAACGATCTTGCCGGACTGCAGTCACCATTACAGACGCTGCGCGGACTTGAAGGGGAAGAGAAAAGAGGGGATGGGGATCGCGTGCGAGATCGTCGAAACCGACCCACCGGCGAGCTGTTCCTACTCACGGGCTCCGTCACCCGCACCGTGCGCGGAACCCCGTTCTCAAGAAAGATCGTCTGCAAGTGGGTCGTGTAGCCCTCAGGGCCTCGCAGAAGAAGCACCACGGGTGCCTCGATGGGCACTGCCTTCAGGATCTCGACAGCGTTCTCGTAGCACATTTCCGTCACCTCGATATCGTTGATCCTCAGCACGGTGTCCCCAATCTGCACCAAACCGCTCTCTTCTGCGATACCACCAGATGTGATGTCAGAGATGATGACATAAGGCTTGCTCTTCCGCTGTTTCACGAGAAAACCTAGTCCGGTTTCTTTCCGCTTTGTCAGCTTCACTCGGATTGTGTTCGGCGCCGCCTCCATCGTGACACCTTGTCGTGTTTCACAGTCAACTAATACGATTCAAGAATTTTGTATTTGCACCCTCACGTCGTTCTCGCATCGGACTGACTCAAAATACCGCATAACTCGTGTCTACTATATCTCGTCATACACTCTGACACTGAGGTAGACATCTTCTGTCTACTTAGCTTGAACTATTGGGCTATCTGAAAGAATAAATTGATACGAATTTGTTGAATTTGATGTCAGAAGTATTATATAATCATTTTGATCCACAATTATGCTGTTATGACAGTATGAAATATGGCATAGCCATAACCATAATGTTGAATTTTCATCAGATATGTAAATCAATAACACTGGCCCACATTTGCAAGTTTTTATAAACTGTAATTACTGTTTTTATATTTACACTAAAGGTGAACTTCAAGAAACGATTAGAAGGATAATTTTAGGTGCTTTCGAGGGATTTCATATTATACCTCGTTATTGAAATGTGCTGTCATAATGGCATAACATGGTCTGATTCTTGAAGTGAACACGCCATAAGTGTGTTCCATGATACATTTGCCATGCATGTGTTTGTATCAAGCATTAAATTGCAAATTTCAAAAACTAGAGTATACTTGCAGGTAGGAATAATAAATGAAACAAAGATATACAGCAACTTTTTCTTCCCCCAAAAGAAGCCATCAGTTAAAGAGCTGCTCTACTACAATATACTCGTACCAGAACTTCTTCAGGGGGGAAACGAATCGCGTATTTTCTCTGTTTGTGCCAGAATTTGGTCACTGCGAAACTTTCTGACCAGTTGTCCACATTTGTAAAACAAGTGACAGGAACTCATTTAGCGATGACACCAGGTCAAAAGAAGACGTCGATCTCAACAAAGAGTGTCACTACGAATATGCCACCTAAGCGTTTCAGTTTTCGGAGACTATGTATCCGTGGCCTTGGTTTGTGTGATTAGAGAAAGTGTCAAATTTTATGACCACGGCTGACCCATTTGTTGAAGTATTCACCCTTTCGCTTGACCACATCGGGATTTGAACTCTGATCTTATCCTAGATCCAGCACGTTACCAACTTCGCCGAAAAGACAATTCATGCTAATGCTCGTACAGAGACAGAAAAACTGTTCTAGAGAGCAGCTTCTGTTAATGCATGTCGTAATCACGTGGTACACATATGTATCATTATATCGAACTGGAACAGTCTAGATTTCCATGCGCGATGAACGAGCTGACTTCTGCTGTTTCGCCTGTCGCTTTTCATTAGGCGGTCTGTCCGGTTAACACTATAACGTGTGGTGATTTGTGCAATGTGTCTTTACTTCATAAATTAGCCTGACCCACGCCATAAAGGTGAAATATTCTGGAGCAAGGTGGCAAACGCCAATCATATAAACCGTATATCAAAAATCCGGTCGAGGTGAGAAAGAGGGACAAAGAGCCTTCAGCTGTGAACATTTTCACGCCCATTTCTAGGATAAGAAAATTCCCACCAAAATAAGGCGGGTTTATGCTGCGAGAAGACCCATTATTCCAGCCTGCTGGGGCTGTAGGCTAACGCTTTATAAGCTCAACTGCACAGAAACTGCACCAATGCAAACGCTGTGAGTTCAAGCCAAGCTCCGGCTGGCTTCTTCTCAGGTCGTACGTAGGATGGTCTGCCAGCAGCCTGCCGATGGTCCTGGGTTTCCCTCGGGCTGTGCCTGGTTTCCACTCCACAAAATGATGGCCGCCGTCGTTTAAGTGAAATATCCTTGAGTACGGCCTAAAACCCCAATCATATAAATAAATAAAATACACAAAAACTGTGACGTGTTTAAAAACAAAAAAGAAGAACATCATAGTGCATTGCTTGCAATGCTTAGGCTTGTTAGGTCTCTCGTACCTACTCCGTTCAATTTCTTCCAGGTATTTACAACCTGCCAAACAATCAGCTAATTTGCCTCCCTCCCTCTGCCAGTAAGAAGACTTTCAAATAATCACACTGGACCTCGTCAAGGAAAATGTCGACATATATGACAATTCCTGTGTGTAACCCGCAATTCTGGTATCCCTGTCCACGCCCCGACCCTGTTCATTCACACACCCGGGCTCTTTCTCTCTCTCTCTCTCTCTTACCGATAACCTCTTCCGCCTTGACGCTGATAGAATTACCCTGGTTTATGGGCGAGGTTAATCGCTGGCTGTCGACACAAACATGGTTAGCTTGAGGCCTGGTCGTCCTCAGCCGGGTCGCTCCGAAGCTACTTAATGTCATAAAACGGCGTTAAGTGCCCCCCAGCCCCTACCTCCACTCACACATACACATGGGAAGCCGTGGGCCTCAAAATATGAAATAAACCTTTGCCGCTGTATTGTTTTGCTTTTCTTAATCGGATACAATAATTGATTTAGATTTTCACGAACTATTTCGCCCTGTAACCAATATTGCATATTTCTTTAATCTTTATTCCTTTATATATATATCTCTATACAGAATTCCCAGATAGTTACCTTTGCTTCATCTACCCATCAGTCGTACATCATCTAATTTATGTGTGTTACCTGTACGCCATCTCACTTGTCAGTGTTATTTATAAATGGTCTAACTGATCAGTATAACCTGCACGACACGTTACTGGTCAGTGTAACTTCTACGTCATCTAAATGGTCAGTGTTACCTGTAAGTCGTTTAACTGGTCAGTATTACCTGCATGTCATGTAACTGCACAGTATTACCTGTTCGTCATCTAACTGTTCAGTGTTACCTGTGCGTCCTCTAACTCTTCAGTGTTACTTGCACGACATCCAGCAGGGCAATGTTACCTCTATGTCATGTAACTGGTCAGTGTTACCTGTACGTCATCTAACTCATCAGTGTTAATTGTACCTCATCTAACTGGTCGGTGTTACCTGTAAACCATTTAAGTACTCAGTATCACCTAGGCATTATGTAACTGGTCAGTGTTACCTGTACGTCATCTAACTGGTCACTGGTGCCTCCATGGCTCGGTTGGTTAGCGCGATAGCGCAACACAATGACCTAGAAGCCTCCCACCAATGCTATCGCTGTGAGTTTAAGTCCAACTCATGCTGGCTTCCTCTCCATCCGTACGTGGGAAGGTCCGCCAGCAACCTGCGAATGGTCGTGGGTTCCTCCCACCGTAATGCTGGCCGCCGTCGTATAAGTGAAATATTGTTGAGTACGGCAAAAAACACCAATCAAATAAATAACTAAATAAATAAATGTAAGTGGTCAGTGTTGATTGTATGTAATTCTAACTAGTCAGTTTTACCTGTACGTCACCTAACTGATCAGTATTACCTGTGCGTCATCTAGCACGTCAATGTTACCTGTAGCTGGTCAGTGTTACCAGCAAGTTATTTATTTACTTGCGCTTTTGTCTGGTTGCTGTTAATCAGGAATTTTCCTGTTATACCAGAGTGTCCTGTACAAACAAGCGACCTTTGCAAGTTAATGACGAACTTTCCCTCGTGTAACGTACACATGCGCACACCATAATGACGCAGGAAAAGAGATATTTAGATTTTAATTAACAGCACCATTAGGGTATAAGGCCATTGGTGTTCAATAGAAGACAAATAAAGAACTGTCCAACATTTGAAACAAATCTCTGGAATATTGACGCAGGAGCGCTTATTTTGGTTAACGGCTGGTATACGAATGTCGGTTTTGACGCCCAGATTCATACCATTTTACATCAAACATTTCTATTTCTTAGATCTACGGCTGGATAAAGTTAACGACATGTAAATAAATTGTACACATGTCGGCACCAAAACACCTCATCCATTGAGCCCCATTCCTTTTGAAAGTAGAATTAACGTGAATGTCGTGGAATGTATACGCTTGTCTTCTGTAGAGTTACAATTCCATTAATTCAACGACACGTAAAAAAATTACAATCAAATACATGTTGGCCTCTTTGTAATATGATCCATCCAGTTAAACAAAGCGTGCACTTATTCAATACTTCCTGTACAAACAATTTACCTCCCATTACAAAAGAGTTGCCCGTGACTGTTTAGCAGCTGGTGATTGGAGCGTCATGTGATATTGCTGCTTAACATGTGCGGTTTGTTGTACGACTGAATTCCGCCTGACATGCATGTCCGAATTGATGTTTATAACTCAATAAAATCTGTACCTTGTGCGCAAATAGAATTACAGACATATAAAACCTTCACGATGTGCCATGTACCTCGTAACCCGAGCGTTTGGTGCAAGACCACATCTTAACCTACAATATACTGCAGGCTTGAGTCACTTGCGGTCGATCTGAGCATTCGTACTAACATTTCCATCAGTGTTATGATACTTTTCAATTGTAACAAAGCTTTCCGAGTAAACATCGCCAAACTCATTTCCACAACAGTGAACCAGGCCAGTTACCAAGAAATATATACCGAAATATGTTTTCACAACATACAATTAATATTACCTATGCTGTTTTCAATTACTATGAAAAGAAAGTCGAAATAGTAAGCATAAAATCAAATTTCAAGCTGGAAGTCTCTGACAATCAAGTCGCTTACATTCCGTTCCATCTCGACCCTTGAGACGCTTGTTTAATAGGTCACATGATTCACCTGACAACGCTAAGCATTAACACTCAGAACGCTCTCCAGTTTTTCTCGTTCCTCGAACTCCCTAGGAGAGGTTGCAGATTATAGGATCAACACAGACTGAAGCCCAAGTGGCCTGGACTCAAGTCACTGCATAAACATTCAAGTCAATTAAACTCAAGTCACTTACATTCTAATAATAACATAACTCAAGCAATTTACATTTTCACCAACTACACTTATGTAACTTGTACCCCCACCTTCACAATTATGAGGTTTTTTGTTGTTGTTTTTTTTGCTTCGCTATTGAAGATTCCTTGACCGTTTCCAATACTAAAGTCATTTGACCTATCTAGTCATTGGCCAGTTTAAACTGGGAAACCCAACGAAATCTCTCAGGATGTCCTGCTGTGTTTTGAAATCGATGATATGTGATCACGTCACTTGAATTCTGCCTGGCACACGTAAGGACACTCTGACTGGTCACAACAACTCCTTCGCTCTGATACTTTATTGATCTGTTCTGTAGGCATGTCCTATGGTATGGCGAAAATGCTTGTGTCCAATTCCTATAACCATAATTTTAGTTCTATATTACAAACCGGCGTTAGGTGGGCTTGCAGGTCTAAGCAGTAAGATCTGTGTCCAGGATCAGATTACTTTAGAACACAAGTTTCATTAACGTGTATTATATCTGTACGAAATATAAGTTAAAATTATGCTCTTCGCATGCCAAAAACAGATCCATCCGTTCATGCTTTAAAGTTGAATAAACAACGGTAATGTTTACAGCGACTCAAAGTGTAAGACCTTCGCGATTGAGACAAGTTACTGCTCTGAAATCTGTTTCAAGATCTATAGTTAAGGTCGTTGAAAAAAAACTGCAAAGTTATGGATGTAATGTATCGGATTACTTTTCTGCATCCTGTTTACAGCTGAACCTTCCGCACTGCACTTGACCTCATCACAGCATATCGGTCTGGAGGGTCAAACTGGGTACTTTTGCTGTCAATGATACTGGCGTTTTACATTAGGACTTGTGTGTTTGTACACGTTGTAAGCTCATCTACAGCAGGGTGTAGAGCGAAACCAGGACATACTTAAACATATCATTTATCCCACTAGTGAATCGGAGAGGCAGAAGAAAACAATGAATGAGTTTTATATTTGTCAAAAAAGTACAAGCATTTTGCTATATTCCAAGTCAACGAAATACTTAAGGGTTATATGAGACACAATATGAAACCGCCATATATAACAGCCAATGAAAGATCTTAGAAGTGAATAGGAGAGACGCTGAAAACCAATGAGTTCTTCACCCGAGTAAATATGTACTGCTGTATAATGAATAAATGAATGAATAACGTTTAACATCAAGTAAATCAGCTAAATAAAGGCTGTATCAACCTTTCTCTGCTGAACTAATTGTATCTGCTGGTGGATTAATCAACCGGTCGGCCTGGCTCCTTCGCGTTTTCATATTACTGTGTTCATGTATTAAATGTGATGACAACACAGCATTTTGAGTAATACCAGACAAATGAGTCAAATAAATTCATGTAATATCACTGCAATTGTGTCACCTAATCCTACTTCATTTTGACTCAATATTTCATCAGGATTTAATCCTATTTACTAAAGCCGTTGTGCCAGGGGAGTGTAAGTTGTTCCTTCTTAAACACATTTCACGCATAGTCAGAATAAACCCCTAACTGAGGTAACCTGTCAAAAGGATTTTACCGGTTATGTGCGACCATTTGCCAACTATCACACTGTCGTCGCTGCTCTGGTTTTACTCTCTGTGCTGTGGTCTTTCATATAATAATGTCACCACAGGGTCAATGATAAGTGTCAACAGTGAATTAGACAGGCAGAAAAATAATTGAACCAGTTTTACGTTTGCCGTACAATTAAAGTTGTCCAGCAAATGAAAAAAATGAAGTTTATATATATTTATATATATTACTATATATATATATATAGTTATATATATTATTATATGTCTTTAATGGGCACCTCGCATTTCAGTCAGCACAAGAGAAGAAGAATTAGCAATAGATCTGTTTATGTTTTCAGAGAAAGTGCTGCTATACACAAAATGAACGAATACGTGATTAGCGTTTAGCAAAGATAAACAAAAACTAAATAAATGCTGTGTCCACCTTATCATCAAACCTCGCTCTTGCAGAGAATGAAAAATGTTGGTCGAGCCAATGCTACTAAAGGGCAAATGAACAAATGAATGCTGGAGTCACTTACGGTCGAGCTGAAGGCTCTTCTAGCCTTAAAATGAAACCTCCTCTCATAATCAATGAATACTTTCACTAGAGTGAATTAGACAAGTTCAGAGGAAGTACTGCTATATACGGTAAATCAACGAATGAAAGATTACTGTTTGATTTAGAACAAATAGATCCAGATGAAGGCTTTATCGACCTTCATATAAGGCAGGAAAGCAAACTGTTCTGTTTTAATTTGCGGAGAAAGTAGCACTATACAACAAATGAGCGAATAAATGCATGAATGATTACGGCTATACTCGACGTGGGCAATATCTCGGCCATTTCGTGGCGATGAACGAATGAATGATTATGGTAAATGAACCTAGCAGGGGCTTTTCAGCCTTACAAATGAGAAGCAAGTACTGCTTTGCACGAAATGAAGAAATAAATAACGGATTGAACACCAAATAAATGAATGAACCTTAAAATGAAATCTCACCTTATATACAACGTCAACAGTGGATCGAATAGTCACAATGTCACCTCTCTTGTATATGCCGTGTTTCGACAACAAGATACCATCACGGCTGGCAAACTTAAATCACAGGTTCCTCGGGACACCATGCACAAAATAATCCACGTACGCAGGCAAGTGTATGAATATGCAGGAATTTTCCAAATTTCAACCAATGACAGCGTATTGTATTTCCGTGCGCTGTACCAAACAGCCAGTCAGAAACCTCTCTGTTCGAAGGCAGCAAATTTGATTTCCGGTTAGAATTCGTAGCCTATCATGATACGTTCACGATCATAAGGCTAACTGTGTCATAAATTCGCATTGATTACACAATCGATCCCTAGCATTTGTGCGGTTTCTACGTTTACGTTACACATAAGAGATACTGAATACGCCATGGAACTTTGACAGAGATTCAAAACCCATTGGACAAAAAAGCGTAAATGCCCTCGTAACGTAATCTTGACTAATTCAGCCCTTCATGAATTGATTTCTACAGCTGAAAAACCACGTCTCTTTCCCTGTTTTTCTCAGCGGAAGTTGCCTTAATGATTTGCCGTCGGAGCGATGGCTCCATGTCCAAGAGGACAGTCTAATCCACTTAACAAGAAGGAACACAAAAAACAGCTACTCAAAAAGAGGGATAACGCTAAAGTGTTTCGCGGACTATCTGGAACAAGCGAGGAGCCAATTGTAATTCATTAGGGTGTTGACAATGAATGTGTAAACTCCTAATCCGTGGCTTTCCCGGACAGAAAGCGACGAACTAATGAACCAAGAAGTACACGTGACTATAGAATAATGATTTCTCATGTGAGATCTGTTGTTTCTACTATTGTTAGCGTGTAGTCCAACAGTCCAAGATGTTTCCAGGATGAATGACTGACAATGGCATAAACAATAAAACTTGGGTATATTTCCTTGTTGCGTTCGTTTAGTAAATCTCAAGCAGGAACTGTAGGCACATGCTCGCAAATGTGCACCCAATAGTTGATAGTTGACAGCCAATGGGCCCGCTGTTCCGTTAGTTAAAGACTTAAGCTCAACTTCCGGTAATATTCTGAAAGTCTCGGAAGTTACTTAGCTCACATGCGCCGGACCAGCTTACAGCGCAGTAATGCAACAGTATAGTCTTGCACATCCTACGCGAATTAATAAATAATAGCACACAGCTTAATGAAGCTAATTTAATATGAATCGCTCTGACAAATATTATGGTGTCTAAACTGTCAGTCTTATACAACGACAAATTAATACTTCCGTCGACGCCAGCTGTCCGCGCAAGAGTTATCGACCCTGCTATCGCACCTGTGCTTATAAGGCGCCAGACGGTAAGACGCACTAATTAATTGAGGCTATCAGATATCACCTGGTCAGCGGGGTGTTTGCCCGCTTTAAGAGGCTGTGTGCGCGTTATTCAGATTACCATACAGTGCGAGAGCGTATGAATCATTAAGCAGGTCTATAGTTTTTAATCCTGGCCGGGAATGGTCAGCTTTCTCAAAGCTATCGTTCCGGCCACCGCCGGCCAAATGGGCAGACGCGTGTCCATTATCCAGATGGTCGCTTAATTAAGTCAGCAATACCGGAGAACGGAACAGAAAGCCTAAATCAATCAAAGATCACTCACATTATATCTTAACACGCGGCATGTTGGGAAGCAGGAATCAAGATGGAGCCAGAGAAAGGTTAGAACTGAGTGACCCGAGTCGTATAGTGAACTTATTCTGTGCAATTATAACAGTCTACACAGCAAAAATTGCACAAAACAGATATGAAGCTCTTACAAAGTGTAAACGGTGTAAGCTGGAAAGCATGTTAGTTGACGGCATTATAACTGAACAATATACAAGGTGTGTTTATTAGCAAACTATTAATTACTTATTTATTTGGTAAAGGATTTTGCACTGATATGACAGCGTTGGGGTTTAGGTGTCCTGAATATATCACTGCTAAAAGATAAAACTCAATTAAAGCAGCGGTGAAGATGAATTTTTAAGCAAATACGTTTGGTAAAATGAACCGTTTAAATCAGGAGACTAGCACAGTTGATGTGCGCCATTAGTATTCAGCTCCTTGAAATAAAAAAAAACGCTTCTGTAGTCAATTTCCCATTGATATTAATTAAGCGGTTGAAGAGTATTTGCAATAACGGCTAGGGTTAACCAGTCGGATAACCATATAATAGGCAGTGTGATGAAGGATTGGGGGCGCATTGGCGAAACAGGAAATATTTAGCAAACAGCATTTCACTACACCATCGGAATGCTTGTCAACGAACTGGGCCTGAACTAAGACCACATCCTTAGCCAAAACTAGAAGTTTATTTGTTAACTTCTAAATTAGGGCATTAACACAGGGCCTTTTCACTTGTGCCGCTGAGCCCAGTTTTGTGGTTAGACGAGACTGGAGTTCCCCGCGTAAACAGTGAGAGCAACAGATTACACACGTTCCCTCTCCAGAAACTGGTTTGAGCCCATACCTTTTGTGTCCTAGCGATTGAAACGTAAGCACCTTAACGACACGAGCCGCTCCTATAGCCGAAAGAGGCGAGGAAAAACAGAAACGCCAATTACAAAGCTCTCCGTGAATGAGTTAATTCTGTACGTGCAAACTGAACGAACTGACTGACAAAACAACTGTATTTCATAGGAATTCATCTAGGCCTTGGCAGAAATTCGTATACCAATGATGCACCCGTGATGTACGGGTCAGGTTAATAACTAGGAGACCAACTTCTTGTTTCTTACAAAAACAACTTTAGCGTTATCAAGGTCACACAATAATAAAATTGGTCATTGGAGAGTAAGATTTGAGCTTTACCAACAGTTCCCACCCCCGCTTCCCTCTCCCAACCGCCAGAGAAACAGGCAGGCAATTTCATAGACAGATCATGGCAGTGGGTCACCTGAGGGTTCAACTCTGGTTGTTTTCGGCCGGATTCCGGACGGGGGAAAAAAGCAGAGCAACTGTTTGATGGGATCTATTAACTAATTGGTTTTCTTTTCATCTAATTAATACAGGCTCGCCAGATCAGCTCCTGTAATTCTGACCACATCACACGCACACAAACGCGCAGGGCCATCACTGATGTCAGTGGCCATTATCGTGTTGCATTTCACTCTTCCTGTTTTGGAGAAGAATGTTTTTTTCCCGATTTTTCATTACGGTGTCCATATACAGACGCCGGTGAGTAGCTGTGTGTCAGTGATCCCATGCGCTGTCAATCACTCTGACTGCTGACCAATCGACGCCGACAAATCTGGTCACAGGGGGAGAAGGGGTAGGGACATAAGAATCGGATCGTGGCCAGCATGTCGGAACCTGCTCCTCGGGTATCGGCGCGGTGTTAGCGCGGTGTGTTCACGAGAAGTGTTGATTAACATTGCCAAACACACATCCACGAGTCCTGTACAGAGCATAAAGATTGATGTTAATGAATATTTGCATTGACGGGCAAGAGAGGTCGGGGAAATGATTAGGTTCGCTATATGAGTATGTGAATGCAGTCCTACAGCACCAGTTGGAAACGCTAGATGCGGCCATTTGGACATATATATTATATTATAAAGGCTGGCTCCCTTTCAGGCGGTATGTGGGAAGGTTTGCGAGCAACCTGCGGAGGGTCGTGGGTTACCCCCTGCCTCTGCTAGGTTTCCTCCCACCAAAATGCTTGCCGTTGTCGGATAAGTAAAATATTCTTGAGTACGGCGTAATACACCAATCAAACAAATAAATACATGCATTCCTGAAATTTAGAAACTAAACATTTGACTGATTTTCAAGAGCGATCCATTAAGTATATAAGCCTGGCAGATATTCTCTTCTTAACAGAGATATGTTTTCAACTTATGAAGTGGCTGTGCGCGGCGTCATGTCTAGTGTGCTCAACATGGCGTTCCAGTGAGGCAGCACCAAGAATATATCGGCATTAAGGCAGGTTTGTCATGCATGAGGCAATTTTGAAATATGCCACAAGCGATCACGAAAGCGAAGATAAATACAGAGTAGAGCATAGGGAATAAATCTAGAGCAGTGATTGTTATGGCTGCCGAAAGGTCACAGGTAACGGGTGAAATCCGGCTTCTTGCCAGTTTATCTGCAGTTAGGGTTTTACTCTAACTGCTCATGCAAATAAAATGCTACAAACACCAAGCGGAAAACAAAGTTCCAAAACAAACAAAACTATGTAGAATGTTTATTAACTGCGATGGTTTCTCCACAGGCATGCCCTATTTCTTGCACTCTTTTGAATAATAGGTCTCCCTATCCTTCATACAGAAAGTTCAAATATTATATCCCCTGATGATTTCAAATTTTAAAGTTTACGCTTCACAAAAGCCTGAATTCCAAAAATACCATTCAGGTGATGCCAAATGAAATGTATCTTAGCAGAGCTTTAATTTCATTTGCTGATACCTCAGGGTATAAAGAGGATTAATTGAATAACACAACTCTTGTGTATACATTTTTAAGAAATCACTTTATAGCATGGTTCAAGGTAATATTTTCTGATCTATTTTGGTTATTTATCTTAGAAATCGCTATCAACTTTTTTCCACTACATGTGTGATTGGCGTTCGATGCTCATTTTGCTGTTCGCTTTTACTTTTTAAGTATATAACCTTTTGCTGGAATGAATGTTGCTCTCAGATCTCTGAATTACCTTCCGTATATTTATACAGAAAAGAGATAAACAAACATTTAACGAAATACCTGACCAATTCTGGAAATACACAAAAAAGACAAAAAACATGGATCCGTCTATTCCTTTCGTAACAAACACAGGGCGCTGCATGATTGGATCTTACTTAGCAAAATGACACTTTTTCTACCTCCATTCCGCAAGAATTGAACCTTCGCTATACACTGATTTATATGTAGTGGGCCAGCTCTCCTGCGCTTCATTCCAAGCTAGATTTCAATTCTCTCGCTTGAACAGCCGAGCGTTAAACATCTTGTCATGGAACGCCAACTGCCATAGATTGTCAAACTATGAGGCGATAAGTCGGTGACCACGCAGCTTGTTTGGAGAAGGACGTGAAAGCGGTATAGTCAATACCATAGGTCTCAGTAATACACCGGCAATGATCGCCTGATTCATCGGTTGAGTGATTGATTGCTTGATTCATTGATTCATTGACTTGAGGAATTGATTGTATGGCTAGTTGCTTGATTTATCGATTGATTGATTAATTTATTTATTCATTCAACTGATGACTCATTCATTTATTGACTTTTTCATTCCTTCTTAATTCATTCACTCAATTATTCATTCATATATAAACTGATTCATTCATTCATTCATTCATTCTTCATCTCCCACTCTATCGACTGAGAGTGAATATGACTCTTCGTTCATTTGCTACACAGGAGAATTTATGATTAATTGCCTTGTTGATATATTTTTGATTATGGTTAACACATACCTACCATTCCATACAGAAGCCGAATGTAACTGTTACAGTGCAAGGATATTCAAATCATTTCCTACCTTTGTGGCTTTGTACACAATAATATCCACAAAAAGGATTTATTTATTTATTTGCTTGATTAGTGTTTTACGCTATACTCAAAAATAACAAAAAAGACTATAGTCGCCATTGTACATGTAACTGAATTAGTCATATACCCATTCAAGACATTTTACACATCAGCATGATACAAAATTTTGATACTGATTATATATATACATCCCTATAACTGTAACATTCTCTGCGTTTTTCCGCTATTACTGAAAACTGTTGAGTAACCCTTCGGTACGCGACTTCGTCTTGATTGCCTACTTCATATGCTTTCTCTTCCTCTTGGTGCCATGTGTCCAGTGCTGTGTTCCAAATTAACCTAGCGATTATTGAAGTCGAACGTTCATTATGACCAACGATTGCTATACGAATGTCCGACGAGAAGCCTAAGATTGATTTAACATCGATTTCGCGAACGAGTCTTACGGAAACGACACGTATGGCTACAGTTGCTCGTATTGCCTCAGTTAACTGACGCCAGTTGTCAGAGAACTTGGCACCTCGGAGTGGCAAGTGCTTTTTACATGATACAAGCTTGTCTGACATATATCACTTGTTGCTCGCCTTCTTGCGCAAACTCTCATCCCTTTTGTATCGTAAGGTAAATTGATTACGGGTTAATATCCATCTTGTCGTACATCCGTCAGCCTGTATTTGTAACCCGGATAGCCCGTTCATGGAGCTTACCCATTAACTCTTCCTCTATATACCTAGTCCCGTCAGCCTCGGGAGGCCGAGGTAAGCGAACTCTCCTCGTCTCGGGTGTGAGTTTTAATTACACAGCCGCGGAGAGATCCCCGTTGAGCGTAGTTAGTAGCATTTCACTTCACAACTTCACTACGATTTTTTGCCGACCTTTTTGAACATCTAGATGGTAACAAACGTCACTTCGGTGCGTTTTGAATAAAGTAAAATACAAACATTTTGTTTTGTTTTTGTGAATCCCCAGTTGCTTTCCCTGTACTATTCATGACTAAGGTGTAGCAAATAGATTCACCGATAGTGACCTTAGTCTAAGACTGGAGGAAACCGTCCCTTTGTGCTTGTCCTCATAAAAGGAAATCTTTTCTTTCCAGCGTGATTGGTACTTACTGTAGATTCAGCGAGACGTAAATAAGTCTTATCCGTAGGTATAATAAATTCCCGAAAGGCCGGATTTTATCATCACACTGCATGTCGTCAAAGCTCTAGTTATTTTCTCTCTGTATACTATAGTCTTTTGCTTTAACTATATGTGAATCAGGGGTGGTACAACAATGTCCGATGTTGCTCTTACGTCTACAAGCGGGATAAGGTGACCCTTTTCGCAAGGATTACGAATATCTCCTAAAATGACTTCATTAATGGAAGCTAGGTTATCAGTAAAGAAGAGTAGGGCGCTATACCCCACTTAGGCAATCACTTATCTCCTGGTTTACTTTGGTCCTGGAACAATACAAAGACAGTTCTGACTTAAGTCATGGTCTGAAACGTGGTTCAAAGGCATCACACTGTCGTCGTTGGTCTGAGTTTACTCTCTAAGCTGTATAGTCTTTTATATCGTATTCCTGTTGAAACCCAAATTCTGCTGATGAACTAGGCGTCCACGAGGATGTACGTTTGCCTTTCTTTCATGTCATTGTGTATTATTCATGATAAAAACACAACATCTGGCGTAATTCTAGACCAGTGACGTCTAATAAAATGCAATCAATATCACTACAAAGGGCGTGTAAATTGCTACACTTTAGATATTTACATGAACAGTTAGACTATCACCTCAACTGAGGTAAACTGACAAAAGATCAGATTTCCCTTGTTACATGAAACTTTCAGCGCCAGCTATCACACTGTCGTCGCTGTTTTGGTTTTACTCTCCATTCCCTGTAGTCTTTTATGTTCTATTGCAACGCTTGCATTTAGACCGGGAGAATTGAATATCTAATCTACATGAATCACAATTTGAACTTTCCAAGGGCAGACTAACCATTATAATTAACCATAAAATCTCGAATTATGTCAAAAATGGCTTTAGAGAAATAGCTCCTTGGACAGCAAAGCACGTCTCTTTTTCTTCGGTTAACCAAGTTCGTTGGGTAATTTTCAGATTTATCATCGCTTGTTTCTTCCCCTAATGAAGTGGTCTATTATCTCTACTGCACTACTTTACTCTACTACACATCTCTTCAAAGCGACATTTCCTTCAGTTCTTGGCCATCTCCTGTTCTTTACATAACATGAATATGCTTTTATGCTTTTCTCTTGCATCGCTTCCCTTTATTCTGGTCACAAAATACAGTCGGTCTCGCTCAGACCTTCAGCACCAGTGTTTCTCAACAAATGACATGTAAATACCTGCCTTTGTAGGTCACCCTTTATGTAGTCAATCACTGACCTCATTCACAAACGAGGAGATTTACCCAAATATCCTGTGCCTTCGATCTGTTTATGGTTTGCTGTATCAACACGTCCATGAAAAATGTCAGTGTTGAGATAGCACAATGGCCTTTCAACCAGACGAGTACATGTTTTTCAAGGCAACTGCCATACATGCCTTTGATAAACGAAAACTTGTAATCTAACATGGTACACAATCTGCATACCACTTAATTTTATACACGTCAGGGACAATCCTCGTCACGCTCATGGCAATCACATGTTTTTGCACGACTCCCGGTGCTAAGGATGTATGTTCATTGTGTGATCGCCACGTTGGATATATGAACAGCAGCAATCAAGGCGCAACTGAGATGCATATTTGATTATCGACACTATATATACTAATATGGTACACGATTTGAAAATTGATATTATTCATCCGCCTAGAACATTCACTGCGTCATTTCGTCGTCATTGAAAGCTGTTGACTGCTTCTCGTCGCATGAATCCGTCCTAATTTTTATATATTTTCTTATGTGTTTATATATAGGTTCTTTGTGTTATTTATCGTTTTCGGAAACTGGCCCTAACCCCGAACGCCGATTTTGCTTGACGGCTGGTATACGAATGTCCCTTTCGACGCTTTCCAGATTTTTCTTGTCTTTTACCTTCTAAAAATTCAATAGAAATATTTCATAGATTTGAAATATCCATTCACTGTGATTTTCCCCACAAATTTCTATTTCATCTGTTGAATTACCGCTTAAAATATTTTGTATAATGCTCATATGCTTGGTCATACACCGTGAACCGAAAGAGTTTTACAAGTCATTAAAGTCAATGAAACAATAACAAATATATTTACTTATTTATTTATTTCATTGGTGTTTTACGTCGTACTCAAGAATATTTTACTTATAACACGGCGGCCAGCATTAAGGTGGGAGGAAACCGGGCAGAGCCCGGGGGAAACACACAACCCAAATATATTTATATGTACAAACATAGCAAGATGTGATCTATAAGCCACCTCTGTCACTACTTCACCCTGCATCCCCACAGCCACTCCCTATCCCCCAAAAGCATTCCATTGTCTAAAGAAAATGTAAAAGTGAAGAAAATCCAGAAATATCGGGGAATCAATCGATTAGCATTTCAAATAAGATTCTCTTTGATCAGCTGGAGACATTAAAGGTCCCTAATTCAAACAAGATAACACGAAACCCATGTATTTTCGCCAATATGATACTTTCAAATTGGCAAATCATTCATTTCACCTCATAGCAGAAGATTGCTGATAAAAAGGGAGATAAACAAGTCGATTATTCTGTGGACAAGCAAAGTGAAAAAAAAGAACTGGTGTATATCTTTCCTGCCGATTAACTGGGATCTACGCGATTTAAACGCTTCCATGAATTATAGCAGCTTCGCTCGGAATTCAGATGATTTACTTATTTCTTTGGTTTGATCTATTCGTGGAAAGCGACATTCCTATACCAGCCGTCAACCATAATGGGCGTTCCGGGTCAATAATCGCAAGATCAGTTTCCAAAACGACTAATGACACAAACCACAAAAGAATTAAGAAATATACAAATTATAAAAAAAATTAGGACCGATTCATGCAAAAAGAAACAGTCAACAGTTATTGTGCTCTATGTTTCCCTCATACGGAGGCAGCCAGTATTTTGGTGGAAGGACCCACGACCGTCCGTAAGTTGCTAGAAGACGTACCTAAGGAGTTTTAAATGAATCTTAGACTAATGTGAACTTTTCAATTGTTTGACTGTGGTTTAACGAGAAACTCAAGTATTTTCCACTTGCAACATGGCGGTCAATTTTCTGGATGGAGAAGATCTGAGCGCTTAGAGCAAAAAAGATCTTTAAAAAGATACTGACTAACATTCTCACGTGTGACGTACAGATATGCACATTATATTTGTGGAAAATACGTTTCCATGGAAACCAAGGACATATGAAACCCATGGACAACAAGCGATAGGTTTTTGTGTTTCAAAGAACTGAAAATTTACCATCGACATTTTTCGACGATTAAATTGCATGAAATTTTGTAATCTAATCAATAAAAATGACATTGAAATTAAAATGCTTTAAATTCAAGCTTAAATTTAAAGCCTCGAATTCTCTATCCTTGACCCTAACGTGAACTTAAAGCGCAATGGATATAAGCTGGTGAGTAAAAGGCGTTGCACTTACATATTCAAAGATACGGCACATAGACTATAACCCGAGCAGCCACGACCACAGCAATGACAGCGTTACAGTTGGCAAATGGTCACACATAACCTCTGAAATCCAGCCCCTTGTCAATTTACCTCAGAGTTTTATTCTAACTGCCCATGTATCAGCATAAACAGCAGCGACTTCCACCCCCCTGGCACCATGACTTAAGCAAAATTAGGTAAAAAGAAAAGTTGTAATTTTAATTGCAATTTATTAGACGACACTGGTAAAGAATTACTCAAAATGCTGTGATGTCATTACATTTAATAAACAAATAACCTGCTTCGCTTTGTATCTCGTATCGCACAAAAAATTATGATTCTGTCAGTCATCTGTGTATGATTCTGTCTTCAATGGTGTTTGGACGGAGACAAGATGGGAAATTTCTGATTAACCCTCCCAACAGACATTACTTAAACATGCGAGCAAATCCTTTCGACAAACAGTTTCTTACCACTATAGTGTTGGTCACCACAGCACAAGTGAAATACTCTTGAGTGCAGGGTAACACTCCAATCAAATAGCCAAATAAATCAACCAAATGTTAACAAACATGATGGGATGTACATTCCCCAGTAGTTTATATTCGGCTAACATTTATAAATGCGGGTCAAGGACAATCAAACAATACCACACACCAAATGAAGAATTCTGCAAGCCCATCCCTGCCTTTAGGAAAACGGTCTACAAGGTAGACCTATATGTAGTGTTTACAACGCTATCAGAGCAATGAAGTTTCGTTCTTCAAATAAAAATAAGCAGTGTTATCATAAAATAGATCTGCCAACTGGTTACAGTAATATCTTCTTTTGGATTGTACATGGCATTATGTCTGTCGTAAAGTCTTTCAGAATTAGACATATAATCTCCATTAGGCAAAGTATATTCGGCGCTTCTTCATAAGGATGGCCACGATTAGGCTGAGATACTGCCGACGTGGCGTTAAGCCATAATCATTCATTCATGATATGGATTCAGTACTTTTGGCTACAATTCATAAGAGCTTGAGGGTCAAGGGAAGGGTGCATTACCATTAAATGATGACTTGAAACTTAAATCAAGGCAACGTCACAAATGCAGTATCGCAGATGTATATTATAACTCTTCGAATTTAAATGATATGACAGATACGCACTATCAGTGATGCATACTGTTTAAGTTGAGAATGATGGAAGGCGAAAAAAGTGAGTAATGTAGACGGCAGAAGCATAGAGCGTTAAACAGGTACAGCGACGACATTCTGATCGTTAGCAAAATTACACGCCCTCTAGCACCATGGCCTAAGCAGAACTACATAAAAGAAATCCGGTGATACCAACTGCGATTCATTCGAGGTCGCTGGTCTCGAATTACTCAAAACGCTTCACAACAGAAAATCACTGAGTTTCTGTTATGAACAGTTGCTAGTTTATATCCTTCATGAGTAACACATGGCATATGAACACGCTGTCAGTCGAAAGTGGGATGCAGAGCCTTCAGTGTTCATTACATGTACACTTACACAAGTAGTTCTAATAAAGGATTATTATTTTTCAAGCATGTGCCTCATATTTATCCAGTGATACAAGAATAAATCTACTGAGTTCTTTTTTTCGTGTGTGTGGTACACAAAGCATATGGTTCCACAAATCAAACTAGATGTTATGAGTTACAAATTTTAACCTACCTTGTGCTCAAATTTACGGCAGAGGGAATGCCCAGAAGTACATGCTTTAAAATTCCTCAGCAAGCCGGAATCGCAGTTCAGTAAGCCCGAGCCTCAGTAAGATTCATCATAACAAAGCCCTGTAACAGGACGATGCTAAACACACCTGTTCAGTGAAGAGTCAAAAAATTCCAACCCGTCTGGCCGCTGAAACAGCGACGCAATCAGACAGCGCGTAGCGGGGAGTTTCTGTTCGAAGCGTTACACTTCAATCGACCAGCAGTTCCACAATCGGGCTGATTCTGTTGAATGGCAGGAGGACGCACATGGGGCTAAGTTTGACCCGAGTCCACGCCTCTTCCGAAACCAGTGGCGGTGGCGGACTTTGTAGACCATACCACTCACTTTTCTTGGAGTCGTTGTATACCCGCGCGACCGACTATCTACAGGATCGGCTGTACTCCATTGATTGACTTCGGTCCCTTTATAATTGAGCACGAGGGCTTATGGGTTAACCTAGCCGGCTTCCAGTTACAATCTTCATTGATAAGGCGAAATAAAACGACATTATACCGGAGTTTGTCGCACCGCATGTGCGCACCATTATGTGTCGTCTGTTCTTTCTCAAGCGCTATGACCAATTACTCCTCACCGGAAATTTGCACACCGAACTTGGAAGATGTTCAGAGCTACTAGCTGCTAGGAGAGTCATCCACGCTGCTTCTCGAGGAATCACGTAACAGCGTCACTGATAATGTGAAGATTAAACTAAATTAAGTATCTCCGTATAACTTAAACATCCGAACTGTGATCTTTTACAGCACACCAGCACAAAAAGATGATGCAGTCAAATGTCACATTTACATAAAGGTCCCTCATTGATATCCTACCTGGCGTAAGGCTGTAACCATCCATTCATTCACAGCAAATTCGTTATAAGATTTCAGCACGTGCGGATTTGAATTTTATATTTATAAATGCCAGACGATGCAGGGAGTCTTAAAGCGCGATCAGAACTATGGTGACATTTCTTGAATGTCTGTGCCAAGGTATTTCTTCTCAAACATCCACATCTGTCAGTTAGACCTGCTTACTGCGGCCAACGGTTACAGGTGTACAAAGTATCCCGGCACAAGAGAATACGAATGATATAGATATAAGCCAATCATTTATACGTGTATGGGTGGGCGGCATTATCGTGGATAGAATCCAGTGTACGGCCAGTTACACTGCCTCGAGAAATCCCACCTGTTGTATAGCGAGATCGACATCGTCATTCCTGTAGTATAGAGCAGATTGTGCATAAAGATGTTACCGTTAGGCGACTATATCTCTTGCCAGCCTCACCTGTGATCCCGCCACTCGGAAGTCCAGCTTATAATTTTAGTCGTATAATATTCACAAACCGACAAACACGCGCGACACCTAAGTAGACACACGCACGTGGCATAGCGTGCGGATTTCACACATTATGACGCATTTGGCAAATACTTACAGCAAGAGTGTGTAAATAGTTATTGGGTATCGGAGACGGTTCCCAAGTATCCTTAAGGCCCATCCCCATAGCGAGCGACAATCACAACAGAAATTACAACTGCAACTACATGACGTCACGTACTGCCACATGAAAACAGTTTCTGAGAAAACAAAACCAGCTCTATCTTTGCTCGGCGACATGAACATGACCTGACGTCGGCAGTGCGAACGGCTTTGCAGACTAAAGAACGTTCTAATTTTTCGACGTTGCAGTTCCGGTTGCAGTTGGAGTTGTCGCCCATGGTGGGGATGGGCTTTTACTTCTGTTTGCAATCTTTGTGTATACTCGTTTACATAGGCTGAATATGAGCGCATGGCGTCGATTTCAAGAGTTGCCTTAAGCAACCGTTCAGCAGAAGACTAAAATTTTAAACCACTGACCACATTTTAATGCTTCCTATTCGGAATACCTTTATTCATAAGATCTTTACCAATAAAGCGACAGAAAAGAAAGTTTCAAAGACATAAAATATACGGTTTAGGCAACAAAAGCGCCGGTATGATAAAAATGCAACCCGTACTGTTGTCAAATTCCAATTGATCAGTTGATCAGTCGAACGCCACTACATGACACAAAACGACTATAACGAGAATCGAACAGCCTACTCATAAAGCTGTTCAAAGCTTTAATCCAGCCGTCTTTCTAAAGCTTCTGTTACCTGAATGGAATTGTTTACTTTCTAAGGCTCAAGTGTCGTAACTCAACCAAAACATGACTAGTCATTATGAGGATCTTAACACTTTTCACAGATCGATTTAAAAAATGTTTCAAGCGTAAATCGCCGGTTATCGGTCCGCCATCTTGAGACTTTGGATAAAAAAGATGGCGGTACAGATCGACTTCCGGTGAGATCAATTAAAGGTTTTGCCCGATTTGTGTCTCAGAAGAAAGTGATCCTTCAAGTCAGGCAAAAAAAATGTCTGCCCGACCTCCACATGGACTGTGACACAAAAATCAATTGAGAGGCAAATATTTGACTTGGTCCGCTGAAGTAATTCAACTTCTATTTACTCAAAGATTTTTATTACGCTCAATAATTCGACTGTTGTCATATCTAAAGACCTGCCCTTAAAAAAGATCATGCCTTCGATTCGATCCTGGCCTGACGCTGCAAAAAGGCAAGTCCCTGGAACAAATCCTAACCATATACCAGATACCGTCACTGCACGAAGACAAACTAGTGCAGAGTTTAGGCGTCCGAACAGATATTCGTATACCAGCCGTCAACCAAAATGGACGTTCCTGGTGAAATAATCGCAAGACCAGTTTTCAAAACACAACCATCGTCTACCTTAATGCACTTTTTCTATTCGCCAACTGTTAAAAAAGATAGTCAGTGATAAAATATTCGTGCGATTATGAACTTATTTTCATTTCAAAAACAACCAGCGCATTGGGGTACTGACAAATCTCTAGCCATCTACTTGGCAGCGCGTGTAAACCCAGATACCAGATGTTAAAATTCTGACACTGCTTCCATCTTACTGCAATGCGTTTTTTCCCATACTTTATTTTCATTTTAAGAAAAACGATAACCAACAGAGGGAAACCCCAAGGCGAATTCGTCTACAGAGAAAAAAAAACAGTTTTTCTAAATGCTTAAAACGTGAATCACTGAAAAGCACTGACTAGATTGCAAATCTCAGCTCATCAACTAATAGAAATTGGACGCCGTGCTAGTCCAAGTTGGACGAAAACGTGTAAATGGTGTACACGAAATACTGACCACTTCACACTTCCTTACGTACAATGCCTTTGTGCATATTAATTAGTTGAGCCTTTTACTTCTAAATCTAAAATATCTTGTGCAAGACATCTCGATTTATATAGGTGTTTTGAAATAGACCGGGCCAATATTTACATATTAATTCTTCATTTTATTTGTTCTCACATGTTCACATCTCACTTGCTAACATATGTATACGCCATTGATGTGATAAATCATGTCATCAATCCCTCTCTGTGTGAAGGACGAGAAGAAGATTTGCTTAAGTCATAAATAAAACTGAACTGGTCAAAGTGATTTGGTCAGCCAGACAGGGTGCTCTGCTGATCCCTCCTCTGTATACTGGAGTTCCCGTTAACTCGGTACGGAGGGGTCATGCATAATCTTGTCATATCACAATAACGAGTGTGTCACTGATAGCAAAATTTATAAGCGAGATGCTGATATTTCAGAATTGCTTTTAAGAAAAGTCCACAAATGTTTTTTTCTTCCTGAGAAAAGATGGCAAATGTTTTATTGTAAATAAAATTTGCTTCAATATTGTTAAGTACACGAGTCGAAAATATAAGCATGGAAAAAAAATAATTAAATGATTGATATGCAGTCGCTAAGTTACAACGCATGCGCAAATTCATAAATGCACTCCAGAACCAAAGAACGCTACCCCAGACAATAAGAATAACAACAACAACGCCATCATCTCATATACAGAAGCTCGACGCAGCTAAGAATACGTGCGCCCGGTAGATAAGCAATCAGAGCATGGAAGTTACATCCTGAGAAGTATATAATCAGAGAGTGTTTTAACAAAAGGCTTAACCCGACAATGAGCAAACGAATGTCAGAGCCATTGTTTTGCTCGGTTCCAGCATCAATAAAACCTAAGATTGGAAAACTAGATCCGGTTGATGGTTTACGTTCTGTAATGTATGTGCAGAGTCTGCACGGTCAATACAATATAAGCCTGCGTAATACATCATTCGTAATGACCCAACCAAATACGGATCAAAGATGTTCATCCTGTTTATATACCGCATAAATCGCTACACTAATAATTATATACTGCCTTAATAACTTGGTGTGGAATAATGCTAAATAACATACTGAAAACTTTGTTATTTTAGCTTCCCGGAAGCGCTAAGGTTGTATGCATGTATGCTTAGCTTTTAAGTCGTACTTAACGAATTTTCAGTCAAACGACTAGGAGGAGTCCTAAGTATATATTTATAAGCTGTGTCTTTTTGTGTCCGGGAGAGTCCATGCCGCTTAAATGCTGCCACGACAGTAACATCATGCTGAAGGCACCAGACATGACACCCAACCCAGTTACATTATACTGACACCAGGTCGACCAGTCAGTCCAGTTTCATTGCTCAAACCTGTGATTGCTGGGGGTGCACACACCACACTGAGTAAGATGACTACCAGTCCATGAGGAACATGAAGTGAGAGTTCAATTCCGGCCTTGCACAAGGAGATTTGTGGATTTCTCCACCCTCACAGTTCTTAAGGGCCTTGTTTACAATCAAGCGTCGACGACGCGCGAGTAGATATTTCTAGATACCAGATTATTTCCTTTAGGACTTAAAAAAAAATACATAAAATGATATTTCATCGTTTACCACCAGTCAATGGTATAGTAAGCTTTAAAGGAAATGTCAACATTTGATTAAGCGTGCCAAGATCCCAAGTAAGGTTTACCGAAAACCGGGATAGATTCAGATATACAGCTGAGCATGTCTGTTCTCAAATAAAGTGTAAGGGAAAGGGCAAAATCCCAGAATGATAAAGTTTGAAATTAGTCGTCAAATAATGATTATAGAATGGAGTGTTTCAGAATAAACTTAAGAGAAATAAATGGCAAATTATCCCACTCATACCAGCGAGTCTCTAAGTAGAGTTAAGAAAAAATATAAAAATATCACAGGTCTTGAATAAAAAGTTATACTGTTCACTTGACTGTAGCGTTTTTCATTCCGTCATTTCGTCATCATTCAAAACTGATGCTTCTCTTTGCATGAATCCGTCCTAATTTTGGGGGTTGTGGACTGGTATACGAATGTCGGTTTTGGCACCTGTAGGTCAAGGAAAAGTTTGGAGAAGGAAAAAACGTTTTCCGGGACATATCAGCGAATGGTCCCTTTTTCTTGTTGAAAAGATGTCACGACGCGTCTCCATCTTTATAGGATCTCGGTACTTCCGGGGCCCCTATCCCCCGTGGACAGGGATAGTTGATCCCATCTGGAAAATTCTTGGCGACGGCTATGTTCCATCTATGCTTGGCGATTCTTGATGGCGGAAATGTCATGCAAACTATAACGCGTCTCTAAATAAAGTTCAGAGAAAATAACTGAAATGTCAGGCTGATAATATGGCCTCGTCAAACAAAGTTATTTGATGTATTTATTTGATTGGTGTTTTACGCCGTTCTCAAGATTATTTCGCTTATACGACGGCGGCCAGCATTATGGTGGGAGGAAACCGGGCTTAGCCCGGGGGAAACCCACGACCATCCACAGGTTGCTAGTTGACCTTCCCACGTATGGCCGTAGTGGAAGCCAGCATGAGCTGGACTTGAACTCACGGCGACCGCATTGGTGGCAGGCTTCTGGGTCATTGCGCTGCGCTATGCCCCCTAACCGATTGAGCCCCGGGGCCCCCTCCCCCCTCAAATAAAATTAAAAGGAAGGAAAAAATTATGATACTAATTATATCTCTTTAACAAATAAAGTTAAGGGGAAAAATCGGAAGAATCTCAAAATAAAGTTTAGAGAAAAGGCTTAAATACCAATGACTACAGCGCGTCTTCAAGAAAAGTATGGAGAAAAATATGAAAACGTCGCACTGAATACACCGCGATTTCAGGTATTTTTCACAGAAAAGGTGAAATGTCACTGATTTGCTGGCATTTATAGCCAGTAACGTGGCCCTGTTCTCTCGTCTCACACTGACGAAAGTCTGATCTGTGACGTGCGCTGACATTGAAGCAGGATATTGCCCGCCACAACAATCTGGTATCACGAGGAGAGCTCCGCCAATTCCAAGTGCCATATTCATCCAGAATTTATGTAATGATAGCCCGCGGAGTGCAACAATTACACTAATTACACCATCCGCGACAAAAAATAGTACGGCCCAGGCAGGAAATGAAAACGAGGCTAATTCAATCATCTCGCCTCAAATTGCATAATTATACACTTTGTCTTCGTGTGAACGTTTCGTTTTTTATCAATTGGCTTATATCCTCAGGGTGAATGTACTGAAGCATGGAAAGCAACAATTTGGCCTGGAAAAAAGTCCGGCATGTGAGAGGGTGAGGCGGCAACAGCCTAACTGCCTGTCAGATAACCATGCATGGGCCGTGGGCCTGCAAGTATGACGTAAGGTGGCTCTCTGTCAGATCCCATAGTTACACGCACACACCGGAAGCTAGCATTAAAGGCAGAAACCGACGTCTAATCGTCGAATGACACCGATCACGGAATATATATTGATTTTTTCCCTCACCCTCCTTCATTTTTCTGCCGTAAAATGACAAATATTTTCTATAAGTCTACATCAATTGTGCAGAATACTTTAACAATATATATTGTTGTCCAAAACATTGTCTGCTCAGCAGTGGAATATCCTCAATTCGTTCAATCTAAAACAAACGGAAACTGAGTCTAATGTACTTTCCTTAGGCGAAAAATTCCCTCCAAATATTTGTCGAATTTATATATTTGTCGATTTTCCCACATGACCGCCAGTCACTTCAGTGATAATGCAAACGATAACAGCATGCCTGAAATTGCCCAACGCTTATATATCTGTATATCTCTCACTGAATAGGGTTGTCCTCGCACATTTTCAGCAACAGTGCAGCTGAGGTGATCTCAAACACTGACTGACTGATTGATTGACTGATACTCAAATGGTGTCACTATTGTGAGCAACCGCAATCTGTAGGATACTGATTGATTGATTGATTGATTGATTGGATTTAAACGTTCATCCGGTCTCTTAATGCCGGTAAGCTCAGGAAAGTAAGTCATTGAGTCAGTCATTTAGTCATAATATTTTCGCTATTATCGGACAGAAAAGGACTAACCGTAACCAACATAGACATACTCCTTACAGTGCATGAACAGCTTACTATTTATTTAATTATTTTGGGGTTTACACCGTACTCAAGAATATCTCATTTATACAACGGCGGCCAGTGTTCTGTTTCGGAGGAAACTGGACAGGTTTATCTGCAGATTGCTGACAGACCATCCCTCGTAAGGCCTAAGAGGAAGCCAGCATGGGCATGAGCAAAATTGTCTCAAGTGTGCATTAAAATCATGTTGTGCATACTTTACATGTTTTAGAATACATGTGTATCCAGTATTAACAGAAACAAGGGCTCACAAAGTCTGAGTTTTCTGACATCACTTCTTGCCTGTCACCGAGACCCTAGTGATTTCGGAATAAACTTTGATAGTGCTATAGCAGTGATGCATCAGAGCAAACGCAGAGAGCGACACTGTGCTGTGAGCAGTATGTAACACAGTAATCTGTTTAAACCAATAGAAGAGACGTAGGCCATTCTGTGCCGGAACTCCTCAGTTGTATTTCCTGTCCTAAAGACAGACCCTAACTAATTACGTATACCGTTGCTATAACGCAAAGGATTTTCTCAAATAATTAATTAGTCTATTTCAGGACGGAAGAGCTTAAAAAAGCCTGGTACTGCACCGACAAGGATAGTGTGTGGATTAAGTTTATCTCCTTACTGGATTGATCTAATTTGTTTATTTCAGTGACTAGTGTTTGAGTAGGATGTCAAGTAAATAAGTAAATAAAGACAATAAGGCTGTTAACGACGGGGAATCAATCAACCAGTCAATCAATGGGTTCAGAATATCGTGACATTTCCTCAGGAAAATGACGTAATAATACAACAGATTATAATATAGCTATACGACGTGGTCCAGTGAAATAAGTCGGATCGTACCACGTGACCGTCTTGTACTTGGGGCGATATTGGATCCCCATGAGGCGTTTGTTGCCTAGACCGATTTCGATTTCATCTCGTACAATGCGGATTTTCATGGACGAGTACAATTCCACTCCATAATGTACAAATCCAATCACAGTAACCTATTGTAAATATATTTATTTATTTACTTATTTGATTGATGTTTTATACCGTATTCAAGAATATTTCACGTATACAATGGCGGCCAGCATTATGGTGGAAGGAAACCGGGCAGAGCCCTATTGTAAATATATACAATATATTATGTATGTCACAAGAGTATCAAATTCTGCTTAACCCAGGGACAGGGGCGGTATAAGCATACGCATTTGTGACATATACTAGGTCCTTTTATGAACAGTTGAAATCAATGCGCGCCTGATTTATATATTTATTTGATTGGTGTTTTACGCTGTACTAAAGAATATTTCACTTATACGATGGCCACCAGATTTATGGTGGAAGGAAACGGGACAGAGCCTAGGGGAAACCCACGACCATCCTCAAGTTGCTGGCAGACGTTCCCGCATACGGCAAGACAGGAAGCCAGTCTGACCTGAACTCACAGCTATCCAATGCACGACAGAGATAACTATACTTGTGTTCGACCTGTTCGAGTCTGAAATTTGAACTACATTTCGTGCCTAGGAAATCGACTGTCTTTCTTCCGTCACTGACAACTGATGACTCCTTGTCTATTGCTTGTTGACAGCTTTAACACTGCATTATTTTCATGTTTTCCTTTGCACTGTTTTCATGTTATTGTATATATCTATGATAAATGTGATGACAACACAGCACTTTGAGTAATTCTAGACCAGTGACGTCTAGTATATTGCATTAAACATCAGTGTAATTTTTTTGATCTAATTCTGCTCAAGTCATGGTGCCAGGCGCGGTCTCAATTGTTACTTCTTAAACACGTATATCAATAGTTAGGGTAAAACCCTAACTGAGGTAAACTGACAAGAGGTCAAATTTCGCAGGTAAAGTTTGACCATTAACGTGCTAACTATCGCACTGTCGACGCTACTCTGGTTTTAGTTTCTATGCTGTAATCTTTTATATTATTTACTAATCTTGTTCATCATTTCCTATGTTTGCCTTTAGGGACTAGTGTTCCACATTGTACTGAGATTGTTCTTGCAATTATCTCCTTGGAACGCCCCTTCAAGCCTATACGAATGTCGGATATGAAGCTTTACGAACGATGACCATACAAGCTCCTCTGGCTCTGTAAGAAAAGCGAGCCTACAACTCTGTTCGTTGGGTTTTCCCATATTCGTGTAAGGCGCTCATCAGTGTAACGTAAAATAAGACATCGCTTAACGCCCTTACACGAGCTTCCACTCCAAAAATGTGTCGTGTACACGGCCGTTTCATCCACGTCTCAGTTATATCAGATAGTCATCTAAGCAGCCCCTTCCCGTTGCGGAAGTTATGGTAAGCATCCGCGTCTTTTGTTGAATTGTCAATTATACATAACTGACAGGAAACCGGTCTGTTGGCTCTCTCTAATTATCTCATCCCACCCCATCCCGGCATTTAATAGAGGGAAATTCAGGAATGAACTCCGCCTGTCAGTCTGTCTGTCTCCCGCTGGAGGTTCTGTCTTGTCAACGCAACCCTTATGCCGTTTTCAATGCATTTCCACAAAACTTGTTTAGGGACGATAAGTAGAACTGCCTAAGGAGGATAAGTAGATATGTTTAGGGGTGTAAGTTGATATGTTAGGGATATATGTTGATAGGTTAGGGGTATAAGTTGATATGTTAGGGGTATAAGTTGATATGTTAGGCAGGATAAGTATATATGTTAGGGGTATAAGTTGATATGTTAGGGAGGATAAGTAGATGTGTTTGGGAGAATAAGAAGATATGTTAGGCAGGATAATCAGATGTGTTAGGGAGGATAAGGAGATGTGACAGGGAGGATAAGTAGATATGTTAGTGAGGATAAGTAGACGTTTTGGGTAGGATAGGTAGACGTGTGAGGGAGGATAAGTAGATATGTTAGGGGTATAAATTGATATGTTAGTGAGGATAAGTAGACGTTTTAGGGAGGATAAGTAGGTATGTTACGGGGTATAAGTAGACTTATCACAATTCAGGGAAAATTCTAGGCCTCTGATTGGTCTATCTCGATATGATATTTTGATTTATCCCTACGGAGACAAGGATTCTAGAGGCGGAGGATAGCAACGCTTGTTAGCAATGTACGAATCAGTGACTTTTCTTGCCTCCATTTTCCAAAGAGTTTTAATTATTCAGTAATTAGCAACAACAACATGTAGTAAAGTTTCTCGCAGCATCTTTTCGACACAGTTAAATTGCAAACCGTTGCAAATCGAATCGAAAGTTACTATCTAACAGTCGATTTAAAGTAAGTGTTTTTAGCTCTGCGCCGTCAGTATCCCGGTCCTAGCCTGTGCAGTTCTCATCGTGTGAGCCGTGACGTCGGTCTCGGTCGCTCAGTCAGTGATAAAGCCTCTGTAAAACGCGGCAAAAATATCAACAAAAGTCACCCAGAATGCTCTTTATTGTGAAAAACTTGCTATACCAGTGTGTTGCGTGGGTTTTCGGCCTGATATTTCGCCTGAAAGATCAATATTTCCAATATTAATCTTCTCGACGAAATATTAAGCCGTATACGTGTGCAACACGCTCGTATAACTTATAGTGTCAGGGATGATAAGTAGATATGTTAGGGAGGATAAGTAGATGTGTCAGGGAGGATAAGTAGATAAGTAGATGTGTCAGGGAGGATAAGTACATATGTTACCGGAGATAAGTAGATGTGTCAGGAATTGTAAGTAGACATGTTAGGGAGGATAAGTAGATATGTCAGGGAGGATGAGTAGATATGTTACGGACGATAAGTAGATGTGTTGGAGATGGTAGGTAGATGTGTTAGGGAAGATAAGTAGATATGTTAGAGAGGATAACGGGAAATGTTATGGGGGATAAGTCGATGTCTGAAGGGTGATAAGTAAAAAGTTTGGAGATGATAACAGGATATGTTAGGCAGGGTAAGCAGATTTCTTATGAAGGAGAAGTAGCTATGTTTGGGAGGATAGGCAGATTTGTTAGGGAGGATAAAGAGATGTGTTAAAGAGGATAAGTACTTATGCCTGCGGTATTTTGGACCCATTCCATGGATTGTTTTCAAGTATTGATATCAACATTTGATGATAAAATTTGGATTGAATTGAAAACTATCAACTGAAATCTGTCAACATAAATCCTCTTAAAATTTAAGCGGATTTTCATGGGATTTTGAAGGTGTGTTGAGGACAATATTTAGACGTAAGAGAGGTCATAGGCATGGCTTTGTAGACCTACTCCTCCTAAACAGTGGCGGATGAAAGTCCACAAAGAGAAAAGCACTTGATTTACTGATATATGGCGCCGGGGAGTCATATTCTGACGACTTGTCCTTTGTATTTTGTTTTCACCATACGCCTTTCTACGGATGGCAGGTCTCAGCGTGGAGGACTGGGAAGTAATTTGCCAGCCCATAATCGTTACACATAATGTTTCTTACATATGTGTTATATATTTTTATACTTGACATATTAAAGATTATAATTAAAGTACGGGGAAAAGTTTACTGGGCAGACTTAACACCAGCTATCAAACTATCGTCGCTGATCTGGTTTTATTCTCCATTAATGGATACAAAAATAACAAAGAAGCCTTTATTAGATTTGTTCATAGGTCACTTCCGGTAACATCCTTGGATTTCTTTTCCAAGAATGCATTTTGTAGCAGAGACAATTAAAATGGTTGCCTAACCTCCATAATAAACTTTTAGGCAATAGGAAGGGAAAGCAGGACAAATTGTATTTAACATTATTTCTTTTATAAAACAGAATGACATAAAATACGTTGTTTGTAATAGAGCCTCTACACATGTACTTTTATTTATCTGAATCTTTAGTAAGTCAGATAAGTATGTCAAGGCCATAAAAATGTGTCAAAACACCAATGCACCCAAAGTTGTATATGCCCAAAGTTGAATAAACTTAAATTTGTGCATAAAATGCATAACTGCACCTAAAGCTATACAATTGCACCTAAAGCAGCAATGATGCATATTTAAAGTGTATGGATGCACATTTCAAGTGTATGAATGCAGGTTTTTGTGAATGGGCCAATTTTATGAAAGCACGTTAAAGATGTATGAAAGCACATTTAAAGCGCAAATTGAAAAGCGTGTATAAAGTGACTTAAAAAGCTATACGAATGCCTTTAAAGCTATTTTATGCTTGTGGAGAAACTTCCGGAATACGTGCAGCAGTATTAATACCGAAATAATGGTGAACCACACGAGCGAATCACATTATTCGTGCCGTCGCAACAGTCACTTGAATTATCTGGCATTGACTTACGCTAACAGTCCATATATCACGTTTTTCCATGTGCGCGTTTCTGAGTCAACTCCAGCATCTGTTCACAGATTTTCGTAAACAAACGAGAACAGCCGAAGCCTGGGTGGTTGCCATGTAGACACGTGCACCCGGCTCCGAGAGTCTCGGCTTTCCTCGCGGTCTCGGCGACACAGCAACCAATCTCCAGGAGAGCGGCATGTCTCGGGAGAAATTATCCCCGATAGGTGGAGATTATTTTAATCTGATAACAAGAGGAGTATGAGTGTTGGGCAAACAGAAAACACGAAGAAGGCGGGATCTCATCTATGAAACTGTCAGCTGAACCTTATCAATATTAACTGTACAAATAGGCCCGACTTATCGATTCACACTAAGTCACGGGCAACTGGCGGGATCTGAACAGTTCTCAAGCAGGCGAACGCAAACTGACACCGGACGACAAGCACCTCTGGCATAATGGTTGCCACTGAACGTAACAAATTAAGTGTCGAGTAAAGGCACGAAAGAGAGTCCCTATCTGCCACAGAGCAAATATTAGACTTGTTATCGATGTGAAGTGTTTGCGCATGCGTTGAATATAAATAACGCCTTTATGGCGGTTTAGTGATTTGGCTTTACCCTGGTCTTTTGGCCGTAATTGGATAAATGGTACTCCTTTGTTACACTTAGCACTCCCTAGGGTTTGCCGTTATGTCGACCTGACAACTGATACACAGTCCATGCCCACTTCACACGTACCACCTCTTCAACAGCTTCCACACTAGACTTAGTAAGCTTTTGATTTCCGATTTTCATCTACTCGTGTCCGATTCGATGAAGAAAAAACTGGTATCGTTGGCTACGTTATCAGATATGAAACATAATTATGAGCTTGTTCAAACCCTGAAATTTTGTTCTCAGTAAAATTGTTTAAAATCGTAGATATCAAGAACGTCCACTAAATCGTTTTATAAAAGCTTCTGATCCCACTCTCTATGGAAGTGACCATGCACACCTTCCATGTTAAGCTAATTGTATTCATCGACTCAAGTCAAACAACTGATATTCTTTTAGGTACTAGTTTAAAGAAAGTAGTGTTTGATAGTGAGTCATCAACTGATATATAAGCTTTACTAGAAAAAATGGGCTACAGCCTTTCGAATATTTATGTTTCTGATTGATCTTATACGCCTGTAAATGAATCTGTTATAGGACATCGGTCGGTTTTATGCGATGGGTAACAGGAAGAAGTCCAGTTGCTCAGTTAATTCATGCGAGTTAGGCGGTTTCGATCACAGCGTTTTGTACCAGTCGGCCAAAACTCAGGGTCGTGTTGCAGTGCAATTGTGCCAGTTGATGGCTCAGTCCTGAGTCCCTGACCGATTTTAGTTCAGTGAAACATCACGTCCTACACATGTGCCCGTATGGAAGGGCATGCATTAAGTAAACACACCAAAACCCAAACATAATAAGCAGTTTATTGTCACAGAAATTAAAATGTTGACAGATCTGTTTGAAAAAAAATCACTTTAACATTCCTAATCATAACTTCGATGTATCGTTAAAAAATAAGCAATGAACGGTGCTAATGAGCAACTTTTGCCACTGTTGAAGCATTTGCATGACCAATTAAAATAAAACCCTAACTTAGGTAAACTAACAAGACACCGAGGATTTCATCGGTTATATGTCCGACCCTTTGCCAAATCTCACATTGTCACCGTTGTTCATGATTTGGTCAGTGTGGTGAAGCCATTTTCTTTCAGACAATCATATCCATTATAGATTTTGAAGTAAGACCAAAATTAGCTTAGTGGAATGGATCCCATGTACATTGACCTTTAAAACATAACTAGTTACATAAACACGGAATAAGGATTTGACTCTCTTCTGTACTCCTTTAGGATCTGTCGAATGACAAACTGAACAAGGTGCAAGTTAAACGACAGTTAACAGATCTCGTACCTTGTTGTCGTCTTCCATTAATGGTCCTAGAGGCACTTGAGCCGTGGACGACGAATGTTTTATGCGACGCCTGATTCGAATCGAGTGTTAGTATAAACAGTAATTAACGATGTTGAGACGTGAGACTCTGACCCCATTCATCAGTTAGTCCCCACCTGAATAGGCTATTTACGGGTGGGATTTTCCTGAGTCCCGACATATGGTCAAGCGCTGTAAACCTAGGTGTCGAAACTGACATTCGCATACCAGCCGTCAACCAACATGTGCGTTCCCTGTCAAAATCGACAGCCACTCGGAAAATGCCACAAGAAATGGCATCAGAACAGATCCAGCGATTGATTGGTCGATTATTGTTTATTGATTGGTTGATTATTGTTTATTGATTGGTTGATTATTGTTTATTCATTTTTGGTTTATTGTTTATTCATTTTTGGTTTATTGCTTATTGATTGGTTGATTATTGTTATGTGATTATTTGGTTGTTGTTTAACGCGACATTCAAGTCACCTAAAAAGTATAATTGTAGAAGCAAGTTATTGTCATAAAATAATATTTTTGGTGCTGAAATTTACACTTTTCCGGAAAGGTATCACCCTAACTTCCAAACAAACCTCAACACACCTTTCTGAAACCAATTTAAGTCTCAAAATCAGGAAAAATGACGAAAATTGGGCGAAATTTTAGATTATTTAGGTCAATATGCGGTTTTATGTGCATCGCCTAAAAGGAAGTATCAACAATAGCAATCAAAACCTTAAGAAGCTGCGTATATCTGATTAACGATAAATTATATACCGTACAAGCATGGTACAGTATTCGAATCCAAGCATTAAGTCCGACTTTCGGACACCACTCGTAGATCATGATCAAAGTGTCTTTCTATGTCAATAATCGCAAGACCAGTTTCCAAAACGTCTTTGAACACCTGTTCCAAAAGAAATGTGTGATTTATGTGATTGGTCTTCAACGCCGTACCCAACCATCCGCAGGTTCCTGGCAGACCTTCCCACGCACGACCGGAGAGGCCAAATAAATATGTAACGAATAGGTAATAAATAGCAAATAAAATTGGCTACATGTGAAAGAGAGGCTGTCGTTAGTTTTCAATGATGCAGGGAAGACGGTCGATATTCCCGACATGATATCGAATTTCAAATTCGTAGCCCCATGGATAAATTCCCGGTCGAAAAAACTACATTTTTCTTGGCGAAGTTTTGGGTCATTTACAGCCTATGTGACAAATACGTGTGCTAATATAACCCTTTCCCCCGGATCAAGCAAAATTAGATACAGCTTTGGAAAGCTGTTTTAGTGAACAGTTAGTAATCCATTCTTTTATGACCTCATGATTTTGATGTAATGGACAGTTATCCTTATCTGGGCCCTAGTACTACGCACACCAATCTGCAGATATCATGAAAGTTTTGTCTATATTTGCCAACAAAGTGTTAAACTCATTTGTGAAATTTAAGAAGTGAAGGCGATTAATGGAGGATCCTTAACTGACACACCATTTATTTTGTCTTAATTTTTGGCTCTATGTCTATAATTCCGCTCTTCCTTGATACCTTGTGTTGAATCCTGGTTTGGAAATCGGTTTCGCGGTCAATCACCTGCAACATTTAATTCGCTTAGTTTCGCTTGACAAGTGGTACACAAACGCCTGTTCCGACGCCAACGTTCATGTCCCTATAGGAAAGTGAACTGAAGTAAACATCCGGCCTTTGGCAAGAAACTTCCCATGTGTGACGCACCTGGCTTTCACGGGCAGAGCGAGCTCCATGTGAACCAATATAATAAAATACTACAGTACAAAAAGTAAAACGAGAGCAGCCATGACAGTGTGATAGTTGGCAAATGATCACACGTTATCGGTGAAATCTTGCCTCATGTCAATTTCCTTCAGTTAGAGTATTATTCTAACAGTTCATGAAAGTAACAACTGATACTCCCACTATCACTTTTCCTTAAGCAGAATTAGGTAAATACACTGCTATTAAATGCTATTTATTAGGACGTCACTGGTCTAGGATCACTCAAGGGGCTGTGTTGTCATCACATTTAACACATAATCAATAAAATGAAAATGCCATTTAGCCGAAAGCCAGGTGATCTCGAAGCATCCGATTATGGAATGATACGGCCGGGGTTCAATCCCCAGTCGGATCGCTTTTTCGGAAAACATAACAATCAGCAGCTCGGCGTGAAACATATTAAGGGGGTACGCCAGGTACTGACCTGACTGTACTCCACCGGATACCCGTCATTATTTATTATCTGATTTTCATCTCTATGTTGCCAGTATTTTATATTGTATTCCTACATAACATTGATTCTGCTTGTGGACTAAGTATATCTAAAGCCTGTTCCCTTTGCATTGTTGTCATGTTATTGTTTATTAAACCTGCTGAAAGCAAAGAATACTGAGTAGTTTAAGACCATTGGTGTTTAATGTATTGCAATTACCACCACTTTACCTTCCAACAGAATTGACGTGCATGTCAGGCGAATATCTGCGCGGCATCAGTGTACTTTGACTATTGTCGTGACAGGTTGAGACCAGTCTGTCTGTGTCCCATGTTCTTTCACATTTATACAATTTTATTCTCCAGAAATATCGACACAAACTGGAACATTCCCACTTTCTGATAGACCACTACTTGAAGACTTTGCCATGAATTGACCAGAAAAAAATGGTGAGACAGATATCAAACGGCCAGCAAAAAAAAAGGGAAAGCGACAAAAACAGCAAATAACATGTTTGAGAGGCATTTAAAGTTATTTATTTATTTATTTGATTGGTGTTTTACGCCGTACTCAAGAATATTTCACTTATACTACGGCGGCCAGCATTATGGTGGGAGGAAACCGGGCAGAGCCCGGGGGGAATCCACGACCATCCGCAGGTTGCTGGCAGACCTTCCCACATACGGCCGGAGAGGAAGCCAACTCATGCTGGGCTTGATCTCACAGCGACTGCATTGGTGGGAGGCTTCGTTCATTGCGCTGTGTTAGCGGGCTAACCGACTGAACCACTGAGGCCCCCGAGAAGCATTTAAAAGTTGCCTTGGATAACATAACGAGGTTATATGCTTGAAAATGATGTTAGTGTTTATACCGAAACGTCGCTTCAAAATAAAACAGAAGTTTTGTCATACATGTTACCTCGTTATGTTAAACAACAAATGATGCGCTAGAAATAGAAATGAAACGAAATGACAGTGTGATGGCAATGGTCATACTTACCCCATGAAATCCCACGCCAGTTTACTTCAGATAGGATTGTGATCTAATTGATCATGTAAATCCTTAAAACTAGCCGCTTACACTGGCCCTTCCCACCGTACCAAGGTTTAAGCAGAGTATAGGGCAAAGTTACCGTCACATTTAATAATCACCAGCCAAAAGTGACCAGGCCTCAGGGACTTACAGACCACCAGCAGAGTGTTTATGCGCAGCGTGCATATTTCTTGTTCGCCGCTATAATAATGCACATTCGGAAGTTTCCGTTATAGCATTATGGGGGGGGGGGAAGAGGAGGGAACAAAGACGAGTGGGTGAGGGGAAGAACAAGAAACAATGTAATGAGTATAAGACAGGCCAATTACTTAACTTCTACTTTTAGTGGCACAATTAAAAATTCTATCGGGAAGAATGCCCATCTGATGATTGTACTGGTTATTGATTGCTGGAACAAGCCGTTCCAAACCCATCAGAATCTCCCACCTCTGTCCTTTCACGGCCTTGATGAAGATGACCGGTATCAGAATGTTTCAGAAGACGGCGTGGTAATGTCACTCAGCAGGGCGGTATTGCCACGCAGGAGGGCGATGCTATTGCTCAGAATTAACGAATATGTTTTCAAAAGGGCAGTATTCAAAGGCAATACTGTTACTCAGCACCAAAAGGGCGATATTGTGAGGGAGAAAGGCAATACTGCAGAATGGAGGTATTACCAAAAAGGCTGTATTACCAAAAGAGCAGTATTGCCATGCAGAAAGGCAATATTCTTACTAAGACGGGCGGTATAACCAAAGAGTGGTGTTACCACGTAGAAAGGCAATACGTGTACTTGGAAAGGTGGTATCGGCGAAAGGGAAGTACTGTTACACGGAACGGTTGGACACCCACGAACAATGGTGCCCCTGCCACTCAGACGTACTTACTAGATTTGATCCGTTTTCACATATACCAATCCATCTTAAAATTTTTTTTAAGAAAATGAATTATGATATTGCAGGATCGATAAATGAAGTAAATTTCCTTGAGCATGATGTACAGGCGTAGTCAGATAAGTAAACATAAATAAAACATCTAACTATAGATTCACCCGTCTTCATGGTGAGTGGTCTTCAAAGATAACTCTTCTTTTACCTTTTCGACAGCTTGGATCATTATTTACAGTAGACATTGCTACCATGTTTTCAACAAAACTTGGTACAAGTGAATCAAGATACATATTTCGTTGAATTGATTTTCAATTTTTATTGCCCATTGTCCGTTATACGTACATAATTTTTCAACAGACTCCATGATAATTTTGCCCCAACCAGTAGAGCTACTCTCTCATCAGAGGCTCTGATTTATATTATATACTTTCTTAGTTCTTTGGGGGTTTGTGTTATTTGTCGTTTCGGGAACTGGTCTTATGATTTTTGGTTGATGGCTCGTATTCTAATGTCGGTTTCGACGCCTAAGTTCAGAGATGTTTCTTGGCCAGCTTGGATCATCATATGTAGCGAACTCTGCATTACCGTGTTTGAATACGACCAAACATGTGCCCCTGTACACCATTACACTCTGGAACACATTGTTTCTAATGTTCGGTTAAGCCGGATCCACGGCCATTAGCTTGTGTTAAAGACGTCTTGCTTTCGGCTAATCGAATAAAATAGAGCTCTCCCTCCAAACGATTTGGACTAAGCTTCCTCGATGCCTCATCCATTTGCATTGTTTTCATGTTACTGTTTAAAGGATTTAAATGTGACGACAACACATAAATTTGAGTAAGTCTAGATCAATGACGTCTTATTTCAATTGCAATTGATATCTGCTGAAGCCATGGTTCTAGGGGGCGTTTGAGTTGCTACTATTTATTCATTTACATAAACAGTTAGAATGAAACACTGACTGAATGACTGTCCTCCTGCTCCAGACGTCTGACAATTTGCAAGCCATCACACTGTCGTCACAGCTCTGCCTTAACACTCTGTACTGTAGTCTTTAATACTGACAAGTCGAATGACAAGTACCATTTTTAACCATTTGTGTTCCACAACGCTCCTTACATGTTGAGAGTTGACCGGTCGGAATGTCCAAAGTGGTACCACAAAATTTAAAGTATGATACGCATATTAAGAACCAGACTTGCACCCGATATAGGGTTATCGCTTTCGGTGATGTTCGGGGCGCTGTGAGAGTCAGTCCTCTGCTCCAGTGGCCCCGATATCTCCTTCATAGTCAACGACTAATCCCGAGAGCGTCGAAAAATCATTCGGCGTTACTGAAACTTGTGTCTGCGCTGAAATGAATCCTGGCAGAACAAAAGGTCGTTTTGTCAACGAGCAGCCTGAGAGAAAATTGCTTTTCAGGGCACTCTACCGGTCAGACAATGGTTTTGTGGCCATCTTTCTCTTTGTGACCAGTAGCCAAAGACGTCGTTAAAGCTTCGGTGAATGGTCAAACGAGGGGAATAGTGTACTCGAGCGCTCTCTCACTGTATATAAAAGGCATTTTTCAAGGGAAACCCGTAGCCTACGATAGGATTTTCACGGTCTTGCAGAACGCCAAAGATGCACAAACGTGTCATAGACAATTGGCCGCGTCAAGTGACCATCAAATGCAGCTTTCTGGAATTATGATCTTCGAGTGGACTGTACGGAGCGGTAGCCTGCATCCATAAATCGCTCCAAGGTCGCCTAGTACCAATGATATAGCCCGGGATACGGTGACAGACTATAATAGCATCTGACAGAGATGTTGTAGTTGGCCGCCAAGCGTAACATAATAGGGTCTTTTCACACCGTTTATTACTTTCCTCCCCAACACAATTACGTAACTACATCGCCTTGCCAGACACGTCGAGGAAGCTACATTGTCCTTCTTTTGTATCGGTTGTGTAGAAAAAGAATAAAAAATAACGATGTCAAACACGCTTAGCTTAAGGTTCCAACACTTTAAATGCGCAGTTGATTTGTAAAAATCAATGTTGATAAGGTCGCCTGCGTCGTACTGCTTTTTGCCTACTTGTTGTACAGGATGTAACTACTTCAGTTCGGAAAATAACGCAACAAAAAGGAAATCTGTTGAACTGTCAGTCGGCACGAATCTGTCGAGGCTGGAAGAGTGTGGTTAGGGCTCCATAAGACGACATAAAGAGCTAAGATCGGGTTGGGTGGGACGCTGTAGACCCAGCTACCATCCACTTGACGACAAGCCAGATATCATCACGTGAATTCTCGTTATCGCCGCGAGAGAGACAGACACTGGTACACGAGCCAAAATGGGCATTCCGCGCCAATTATCGCAGGACCAGCTTCCAAAAACGACGTTTATATATAACTGCATAAATACTGCTTAGATGTTGACATATTATGTACAGTTGAAGAGAAAATAAATACAAAATAGTCGATATGTATAGTTTTGAATTTGCACGTATTGTCGTTTTAATGGCGCCGATTCAGACTGAACGTAGCCTAAGACTTCGTCAGGCCTGATTAATTTCAAAATATAGAAAATATTTATGCACTAAGTAATATCTTGTACTAGGCATATTGTACAACCTTCTGCAAAAGTTGTATATTGAATCCCATATAAAATTGTATACACATCAAGTATGGTACGAGGTAACTATGTTGCAAGGTAATCACGGTAACGTGAGACAAAGTTACGTGGGTACGAAATGCCATGAAATCTTTAATACAAATTAACCACTAAAGAACTAAGAATGTATATGAACTAAAGAATTAGGACAGATTCGTGCAAACATAAACAGACAACAGTTTTCAATGATGACGGAAAAGGCTAGAAATGTTCAACTCAGATGACCTGATAAATCTGCATATCCAAATCGAGTACCATGCTAGTTCATAAGTTGTCCTCCGTCAAAATATGTAACTCAGTAAAGCCTTCATAACTTTAACATACTTTTACATACACTTGGACAGATACCACCAAGACTTTTGTCAAGATATAATATTTCATATGAACGCGCATTATGGGGGGGGGGGGCTCAATTGAGAACAGCTACAACAACTGATATGTTCACATACATTTGTCATAATTTGAAAATTCATGGGACGTAAAAATACTCAACATATTAAAGGTTTAAATTTTTACTTCAGCCATATTTGGCCCTTGTATCTCATCGCATACAGTGTGTTAGTAATATCCCTCCGACATTTTACGACGTTTCTGTTTTTACACATCTGTTGAAGATTGCTGACTACTTCTGTTTCAATGTGACTCTCGTTACAGTTATACTGTGCATATATATTTTAAGCGATTTTGATTTAATTTAATTAATGCAACTGATCTTGCAAAATTTGATCTAATATGTTATTGTTTATCGGTTTAGGACCAGAAATATCACTCAGTTTCTTCGCTTACTATATATCAAAAGGTCAAAATCATGCCTCGTGTATTGAGGTTTACTTGGAGAGATGATGGTCACTGTGTCAAATGGAATGTCCACATACGCCACGGATATTGATTAGCTTGTGAGCAATGACCAGCCGCTGATTCGCTGTTCCTAGGCCTAGAATTCGATTGCCTAGTTTCGAGTTCCATTTCTTAAATACTGAACAAGATAGAAACGACAACTCGGATTCGTAATACTGGCCCATTTATACTGAACACACAAAAAGTAGACTATAAACTTTATAAGACCAAATAGAATGAACACCACCCGATCCTGAACTCGATAGGCCTATTTTAACACATTTGCGATTCATTTGTATGCCTGGGGCCGGTTTTCCGGGATGGTGTAACGTTTCGTCTAACGTAACCACTGTAGCAACGTATCTCTACAGTATGTGTCGTCATGGCAATCACAGGCCAAATGTGTAGCTGCATGGATAAGATAGCCCACATAAAATATAAAAGACATACCTTTTCGTTTTTGTGACATTGCACAACCAATTTATCGCAGTCCAAAGATAGCCAAATCTCGCAATCTGAGACAACGAAAAGGGTCAGCATATTACCAATTTTAACCAGTCACGAGATATTCCTATAACCCGAGACAGCAGCTGTTTCCGTGGACGTCACGCGAACACTGTTTTGCCTTTTAATAAGCCATATGTGTGTGAGTTTCGCATGAGGCGATGTCGTGCTCTAGCACATCCTTAGACATTGTGAAATTCCCGATTAAAAGTGGATTTATGGAGTTATCAAGCACGTTGGAAGAACGTGGCTATGTCCGTTTAGGCCTGTATTCACCCATCACTCGAAATGCATGTACCTGCTGTATTAGTTGTTGTCTTTCCCACTAAAGCTACTAAATATTAATAGTTGTTGATCACTTATATAGCCTCCCTCTCCCCCTACTTTTCCCAATAGTATAAAGTTTTACAAAAGAAACAGTGAAGTGGGAATTAGGTGACAATTTCACTGACCACGCTGGATTCAGGCTTCATTTGTCACCATTAGCACACACTCTTCCGTGCGTCGGTTCCTACGATATTCATGAGGCTTTTTTATCATCACTCTCTCTGTCTGTCTCACGACTGACCATTTCAGTAACCAGTTCTACACATTCTATTTTTATCTTTAATGAACGGTGCACCAGTAAAAGCAGTCCGTTAACTTTAAAGATATGGAACCCTCAATGGCTCAACATTCTTCAATAAATTTAAGTTCGACTAGCCTGAAGCCTTACGCTGCAATGATAGAAAATAATCCAGTTTTCTCCAATGCATGTTCGTTTCTTTTTCCATAATCAAAAATAACTCACAGTTAAAATGAATACATATACTGTGGGGCAAGCTCGTAAAGTATAGCTAAAAAAACGGCCAGTTCATAATGTAATTAGCGCAAGGCGAAATGCAATAAGATCATCATCAGGGAGCAGGACGTGGACTAGTAGCTATACTTTTAAGCACTGGATCACACGAGGTGCGGGTTCAAAGACGGCCTTGAACAGCGAATTTGAAGATTTCTCCATTGTTACTTTGCCGGTGTGATTGTGACAATGAATGGTCGACGGACCTCATAGCAGTTTGTGCCGTGTAACATTCGCTAAAGACCACCCATCCTCTACTTTAGGAAGTCTAAATGTTAAATGTTCAAGGCCTCTTCTTTAACAAAACTAAGATCACTGTCTGAGGCAGAAGCATGCTGGTTGTTGGAATAAAAATTACGGACCATGAAGAGGAAGTGGGCTCCGGTTTATTTATTTATTTACTTGATTGGTGTTTTACGCCGTATCGGGGGTCATCGGTTTAAAACATTCGTGAATTGTACATATGGCACCTGTACGTCGTTTAAGCCTATATAATCAATAATTCAAGTCAAAACCTGAAAGCTATGCCAAGACATTGGGAAGATTTTTTTACGTTTAACATTTTACCTGAGTCTGGGTTATGTTTTATCTTTCTTCTGACAAAACTCATTTTAAACTGTTGACTGAGATAAATATATCTACTCGACCAACAGAAATCAAAAACGACTTTTTTCTTCTTATTTTAGCGATTAAATGACGCATCTCCAGACGACCTTTCACAAGTTTTCAACGCGTGTCCATTCCAAGATGGTGGACGTTGTGAGTTGCGTAAAACAAATACTTTACATGGCTTTGATCTTTCCCACGGCCTTTGATGTCCAATAATTCATTTATGAAACATTGATTATTTTTTGCAGTCAAAGAGAGAAAAATAACAATACTTATACAGTATTTCAAAGTCGGCTGGCGCTATGGGCGAGTTTGTGTCTGACGGCGTCAATGTTATACCACAACCAAACGCTGGGATATTTTTTGGCGTGTCGAGTACTGCGTGGGGAGGAAAAAAAACGAGTTGTTTGCTTACTATGAATGGTGATCAATATACCAAACATGGCGGTCGAATGAGAGAGCCGGCCTCTGACCAAGGAACTCCTTAATACCCGTTCAATCGCCACTTTCCGTTAAAATCAAATTCCGGACGGAGCGATCCACGCGCCTTTTGTCCAGGACTCGCGCGATCTCGCCGAAATCAAACAGCTGGAAATGGGAGCCCCGGCGGAGGGAAAAAGAAGTTTCGATCGACTGACTGTGACACACGATGTACATCCTCCTCAGCACGTTGTCCGAAATGGCGCGGGGTGTGCGTAAAGGCACGCGTGTTTGGTATGCGATCAAGCGCCCCGAATTACACTCGGGACAAAAGCCGCGACCGTTAAATTATCCGCGAATTCTGCATGAAAATGGGTGACTGCGCTGCTATACAAAACAGCCGGAGTCACTCGACCGATAGTTTTGCCGTGTTCCATTCTCTTCCCTCCCCATCTCTACCCCGCTACTCTTGAATAGTGAAACATTCCTCTGATTGCTCCAGTGTAGTAGGTGCTTCATAGAAAGTAGATTTCCATTCAGTACTGCCATACATAATTATAACTGTCTTATACTCGTTTATCTTTTTTATCAACAAAACATCTGATCAAACCCCTCCCGTGTCAGGCTTTGCTTGTATTGTACAAAACCAGCCGAGCGCCACCCATACCATATTACCACAAGAATTCAATCCCTGTTTAAATAGGTTTCTAACAAATTATTACAAATATTCACAAATATGAGACCTTGTGTCAAGACAACGAGGGTTAGCTAAAGTTAGGCATTTAGAGCTGACTAATTTGAGGGGTTTGGTTTGGTTACGTTAAAACTTCATTTGTAAGAGTTCTTATTTCTTTAATGTTACACGACGTTATGATCTATAGCTCACCCTGACAAACCTTTTGATTGATTGACCAGCTGTCAGACTAATTTACTGAGGGAGTGGCTGACTGATTGACCAACGGCCCTACTTGTTACTGAGTAAGTGATTGCTTGATCAGCGGTCCCATTAACTTACTTCGTGACTGACTGATTAACTGACCTGAGGTCCCACCAATTACTTCGTGAGTGGCTCATTGATTGGGCAGGGGTCCGACTAACTCACTGAGTGAGTAACTGATCGCTTGGTCAGCAGTTCCACTAACTTACTGAGCAAGTGACTGATTGATTGGCCAGCGGGCCAACTAACTAAGTCAGTGGATGATTGATTGACCAGCGGTCCCACTAACTTACTGCGTGAGTGACCGATTGATTGGCCAGTGGTCTCACTAACTTACTGAGCGAGTGGCTGATTGCTTGACCAGAGGGCCCACTGACCTACTAACTAACTTATTCATTGGCTGACGGGCCGAATAATGTACTCACTAACTTACTGAGTGAGTGGTTGACTGATTGACAAGCGGTCCGGCTAATTACTGAATGAGTAAGAGATTGATCGACCGGCGGGCAAACTAACTTATTGGGTTAGTGAGAGATTGACCGACAGACTGACTAACTTACGGAGTGAGTGGCTTATTGATTTGCCAGCGGTAAGACAAATTACTGGGTGAGTAACTGACTGATTGACCAGCGGTGAGGATAATTTACTGAATGAGTGGCTGATTGATTGACCAGGGGTCCTACTAGTTACTGAGCAACTGACTGATTCACCAGCGGCCCGACTAACCTACCGACTAACTGACTGATTCATTGGCCGATGGGTCGACTGACTTAATAAGTGACTGGCATACCCTGACAACTGACAACCTCCCTGCCATCACATCTGACCAGATTACTTTATGTGTCGGGGTCTGCATGGCGGTCTCGAGCGCTACTCTTTCGACCACTCGATCAGCGATGACCAGCAAAGGCGACGACAACAACAAGCTAATCTGAAACGCCAGTCACGTCCGTTTCAAAATGCAGAAGCTGGGGTGTTGATAAAAAGTGTCACGACAGAAATGCCATTATTAAATGAAGCAATTACCATGGGCAATTATTCTTGCTTTGATTGCCGAAAAGCCGGCCCTTCCACTGTACGCCATCAAGGGCTCGGCGTCTTTCCTTACCCGACCCGCGGGTCTGAACGGGCCTTGTTGGGATAATCCGTCTGCCGGGCTAACGGGTACTTCACGCAGGCATCTCCGGAGTCAGATTAACTTAACAAGCATTAACTGGCATCTGATAACGGTCTATCAATCTCAGGCCAAACTAAACGCATTTTCTTACAATATGAGCCGGGGAATCCCTTATTTGCCGAGTAAAACACATTAGTCAAATAAGAAGCGATACAAACTTGACAGGCCGGCAGGCGTAAGAAGGTCGCACGCGATCGTTCGGACATCTTAACGGTAAAGCTTTTCGCCGAAATAACGGCGCCCTGAAGATGATGCCGGCAAAATCTCCACGTTGTTCCATTCCGACATTAGAACACAGCTGGGGATTACCGTTAGAGGCGGTTGTCACGATAAACCAGTTTGTCATATTCCTATTCTGCCCATATTTATGTTCAACACGTTAAATTTTCATCCCCGTTTCAATATTTCAGACTTTTCGGTATTACCGAAAATGGTCAGTTTGGTGTAATTAGTAGATTATGGACTTAAGAACACGTTAACACTTTTTTGTGCATTTCTCTTAGGCACTAAACTATTGGTTATTATATCGCCAACCAGTCTGCAGGCATAGCAATGCTATGGTCGCTTTTGGGCAGACAGGCGTATTCAGTAATACGGGCAAATGGCCATTTTTAACAGCAAGATTATGGTTTTTTGACGTGATCTTTTACATTTTGTAGACTACATCGACAACATAATGATAGCATTTTTTGGACACTCTTTCTTCCGAATGCTTTAATCAGGACATCAAAGTTCTCATTTTTTTCTTTGATGCATTGCTTTCGGACGGGGTTTGAACAGTTTTCATACTTTTTCCATCTTAGGCCATTTCTACTATAGACAACTCACTATTAACATCGCTGAGGAGACACAGGCATTTCAGGGTGATGATTTCAACCCTCTTGGATTGTCGTACAAGTTTTTGATTAAAAAAAAGGTCCTTCCGGCTGTAAGTGGGAAGGCTTGCCAGAAACCTGCGGATGGTTGTGGATTTCCCCCGGGCTCTGCCCGGTTTCCTCCCACCATAATGCTGGCCGCCGTCGTATAAGTGAAATATTCTTGAGTACGGCGTAAAACACCAATCAAACAAACAAAAAAATCAAACAAAAAAAGGTCCAATTTTATAAAAATGACATCTGTGCATTGTTGAGCATTACTTCACAGTTAAGTCTTATATACTGGATGCGCTTTACAGGATTTGGTCATTTTTTATCATGAAATTCAACTTTCACCCCACAAAAAGATTTGGACATACGTAAATTAACATATACGGAGCTTTTTTCATTGAAAGCCAGCTAGAAAAATAAACAAACCTGTCGAATTATTCGTCAGTCATTGCTTCATCTTTCGTGAACGCTCCAACGGATTTTAATGGCGACAGTGCGACATGCAGCGCGTGGCGTAAATAACTGTTTTCATTGGTTGAGTGATGCTCCGTTTTAGAACCGGAAACGCCCGAGCAGAGTCGATGACATCCGGAGCTCTTACAGCAGGTTTATGACCCATAGATCACAGAGGGCCGTGAACATTTGGCATGTCTGTTTATTGCCCAGTTTGGATGGTATGTCGATCACCTCGGTTCAATGGACCGAGGTTACAATTTAACGCCAGAAAAATGAGTTATTATCCCAGGGGTCATCCGTTACAGATCCGGGGAGCCGTTGAAAGGGAGGTGGACTGGTTCTTGAAGCTACGACGTAGAATAGTGTTCGACCTATAAATGTTACGCCTGTGTGTATAACGAATGCACAGGGAAGGTATACATCGCCGTGGTAACTAAGACTGACGTGACGTTATATACGTTTGATTCAAGGAACGTAAACTTACGCCCGCGCGTTCTGGTGTTCACGCGATTAGACTACATTTCTTACAGTCCTAACAGAAGCGCACTGCTGAGTCAGCCAGAACAAGCTGTAAAAACTGTGTTGTAACAGAAATATGTGCTTTTTTCCCCACATTTTTAGTCCATCTAATGAACGACATATCCATATCTTTACATTTCTGAAAATCTAAAGTTAAAACTGAAAAAAAAATAAAGCAGTACTAATCTCTATCAATGGCTATCAGGTGTGAGGAATTCATATCATTTGCACAAAATTTGAAAATATGTCAACATGAATTAAAATATATATCAAATGAAATGATAAGAGTTATGTATATGTGAGTGTTTATTTACGTGTAGACGTGTCTTCACATGCATATTTCACAACACAACAACTGATTATACGTCATTCCAAAATTTTCAACTACATGGGATAGAGCAAGCTCCTCGCGCTTTGTTCTCGCCAGATTAACATAACTTTCTTTTCTTACATGTTCCTGTTGAGTTTATATATTTACATTGTTATATGAAATACGATGTTCTTGAATTCCGGATAAAACACAGTGAAAGAAGTAAATAAAACATAGGAAATGTTGCTAGGTGTGGTGATTAAAAGACTGAGAATCAAGGTGTGTGATACATTTGTAGAATGTATTTATCTGTAAATTAGGTCGCACAATGGTCAGTTACTTCGATAGCGCAGAGCAATGACCCAGAAGTCTCCCACCAATGCGGTCGCTGTGAGTTCAAGTCCAGCGCAGTCGTGGGTTTTCGTATAAGTGAAATATTCTTGAGTACGGCGTAAAACACCAATCAAATATAAATAAATAAATATCGCACAATGTATTTATCATTAAATTATATCGCACTGATCTATCTTGGCTCTGTCATAAGACAGCCTGGTCACTTCGTTTCGATGAAATGGCAACTTACATATTGTCGCGGAAAAAAAAATCCACGCGGAGTAATAATAGACCTTCTAGTGGGTTTGGGGAAGATTTAAATACAGGACTGACAGACAGAGTGGGTAGGATACAGAGAAAGGAGTAGCCAGGATGCGTAGTGACTTCGTACCATAATGACGCATGTACATCGAGTGGTCTTGTCAGGGCTATCAAGCAGACACCTATTTTTGTTTCCAGCTTTTCCAGCTTGACTGTAAATAAACGCGACACGTGGGACTAGCTTAACCTCATCGGCTTAATATGTGAAAGGTTTGTCTGTGATACCGTCTCACAACACCTGGTGTGTTCAGCATAGATTGCAGGGGCTATCCTCTACACTACGTTTGTTGGTCCATATATACTCTTCTTTATAAGACAGCTTCCGAAGATCAAAAGTTGGTAATAGATCAACTGTCCGGAAGAAATAAAAATGAAGAAACGTTCAACTAGTTTATTCGTATACAAACCTCCAAAACAAATATGACCCAGACGTTCCAGGTCAGTCATCGCTATACCAATTACTAAAACCGAAAAACGTTCAACACGTCACCACGGACCTCAAAAGTGTATAACGTATAGTAATTAAGACGGATTCATGCAAAGGGTAAACAGGTAGCAGTTTTTATTGATGACAGGCAGACGTAAGGAATGTTCTTGAATAAATTAGACCAGTGTCCAAATTGTATACCTGGCTAGTTCCGAAATTGTGGTTAATATACTTAACGCCATTAAAAACGCACGGGTATAGACTGTGTACAGTACTTAGTACAAAAGAGACACCCAAATAAACCGTTTGTGGTTTTGCTAGTCAGGAGTGAATGATGAATTTTTTTTATAGAAATGCGTCTTTGAAATATTACATAAGCTACAAATTAATAAATACCACATTTACTCGTAATCTGACTAGAAAAATCGCAACAGTTTATTTGGGTGCCTCTTTTGGATTAAGTACACTGAACGCTCTACCCGTGCGTTTCTAATTGCTTATATATATATATATATATATATATATATATATATATATATATATATATATATATATATATATATATATACCTCAGTAGTGCTATGTTTTCAGCCTGTGTCAGTCTTGGTTGCCGATTAAATAACTACTTTACCGTCACATCCACTGGCTCTCATTTCCTCAGAGAAAAGGCATATATTTTAGGATATATGACTTTATTTATATACATAGCAAAGATAACAAAAGGGCATTAGTAAATTCGATCTCCGTCAGAAACATTCTTTGAGATAATACTGATTTTCTTTCAGACCATTACAAAAACATGGTGACCTACGTTCATCTAGATGCATATGTGCGTTTTTGGACTCAAGTTCTTATAGCTCATCCTACTGATGGGCGTTCACCGTGATCCGAAACACGACTGGCAAGATTATTTATTTATTTGAGTGGTATTTTACGCCACACTCAATTAAACTTACACAACGTAGACCAGCATTATGGTGAAAGGAAACCAGGAAGGGCCCGGGGGAAACCCACGACCACCCGCAGGTTGCTGGCAGACCTTCCGCAGAGGAAGCCAGCATGAGCTGGACTAACTCACAGCGACAGATTGCCGGGAGGCTCCAGGGTCATTGCGTATTTACCGCCTGAGTCATGGAGGCCCAGGGTTGGCAAGAGTTGGTCAAGCTGTAAACAAGCGGTAGAATATCATGCAATATGTACGTTCTTTCAGAACAAGAAATTACTGTCCCCAGTGTGTTAAAAGAAATCTTGTCGCACATAGCTTCTAAAGCTGCAATCGAGAATGTGGCAATAGGCATCTGGTCACACATAATCGGTTAAGCTGCCACTATACTGTGTGAATAGAGATATAGTAACATATATCCGGTGAAGCAATGGCGATGTAGTGTGACATTAGATATCTCGTCGCACATAATACAGAGAATAGCACCGGTTATCTGACCTCACATGAGCTGCATATTTGCTATGAAAACGTGACAGTAGTCATGTGGTCACCTAATCACACATACATGCAAGCTGTATAACAGCTGCAATAGTCGGACAACATAGGCGTCTGGCCACACATATGCTTTGTATTATACTATAGTGTGACAATATAGGCACCTGACAACACATATGCTTTATGTTATATTATAGTGTGACAATATAGGCATTTGGTCACACATACGCTTTGTGTTATACTACAATGTGACAATATAGGCATTTGGTCATGCAAGTCGTGTATCTGTTATGAAACTATGGCAGTCGGCATCTAGTTACACATATATATGCAAGCTATATAACGGCTGCAATAGTGTAACAGAATAGGCATCTCGGAACACATAAGTTGTATAGCTGCCACGAAAATGCGACATTAGGCACGTGGTAACACGCAAACTGTGTAGCAGATACGGTCGTGTGGCAACAGGCATCCGGTCAAATAAACTCTGTAGTGGCCACAATATTGTGATAACAACGGCAACTGGTCACTCATGAACTGTATAGCAGATTCAATAGTGTGGCAATAGGCATCTTTTGAAGCATAAATATGTTTAGTAGTTACGATAGTGTCACACTAGGCATAGGATATTGTGACACACATAGTCGACAGGGGACAAACTTTTTATTCTCAAGACATCAGTTAAAACTGTTTTAACGGGATAGTGGTAGCGGGAACATTTTTCACATTGCTTTATGAAAAAGGCGGAAAACCCCCTTAAACAACTGAAATAAGAGGAAAAGAAAAGAAGAAAGAGTCCAACTGATACCCTGACAGTAACTGAATCGCTCACGAGAGGTAATTATATGTACCATACATGTATCTTTCGGATGTTCACATGAATATTCCTTTTCAGTGAATTTTTTTTTTTTGTTGGAGGGGGGGGGGGGATTTCTTTAATACAACTCGTCATCATTTTGTCAGTCCGTTATTTCTGAAAGCTCACCCACTTTTATAGGCCAGGCTACCTTGGATTGACCACGCAATTATCCCTACAAACAATCACGCGCACAATATAGCTTGGCCACATTGGCCACTTGGATCCCAGCTGAATGGACCGTCGTTCTCTTGCAATACACGATATAGAACACTAGAGCACAGGGAGTAAACCCAGAGCAGCGACCACAGTGTGATAGTTGGCCAAAGGTCAGACGTAACCGGTGAAATGTTGCCTCTTGTCAATTAACCCCAGTTAGAGTATTTTTCTGACTGTTTATGTAAATGTTCAAGAAGTAACAACTTACACTCCGCTGGCATCATGGCTTAAGCGGAAATAGGAAAGAAAAAATTACAATCATGTTAAATGCAATTTATTAGGGGTCTCTAAATCACTCAAAGTGCTGCGTAGTCATCACACTTAACACGCTTGTACACAATAACATGAAAACAAGTCAAAAGGAACTACATCGCCATAAAACGTAATCGCAAAGGCGGGATTGAAAAGTAGACCCGAATTATTTTGGGCGTGAAAAGGACCCCAGTTTAAGTTTTTCCTTTCATCAGATCGAAAATATTTCGAAAATATATGGAAAATACAACATATTACACAACGAGTATTAGTTTACCCCCGGCTACAGTAACTCCAAAGCAAGAAAATATTATTTGTGGTGCATCAACTCTGAACAAACAAAATATTATCGGTGATAGATGTTTGATCCAGTCATCAATCACTGACAGCAGGACTAGAACTACACTTGCATTAAAGGAATAAATTTCCTACCTTCATCCTTCCTTTTCCTTATCATTTCACTTGATGTTTTCCTTCTTGCCACACGGGAACCAAGTACTAACGAAGACAGTCACAAACTTCCACAGCCGATGAAAGTGTAAGCTGGGAAATCAGTTCACTGATAGTAAGTCCCTGTATAAATTTAACTGTAGAAACCCGCTGTTGTCATCAACACGGTAACTTCTTTTGAAACAGACGTGATGTAAATTGTCCGCGTCCAGTTTTCATTGATATCCAGTCACACACAGACGTTCGGCACTCCCATGGTGTTCCACGACAACTCCCGACACTTCACGGAAACCGATCGTTTTTCTCCGAAGCTTGAAATCTCGGTGTGATCATCACGCCCTATAGAACGCGCTAATCGTGTAGCAATAAACTTCCGCCGGGTCTACAACACACACACCAGCTCCTTGAGGGTGATTTTATGATGGAGAAGCTGTTAAGTGGAGTTGTCGCCAGGTTTAGAGAGGGAAGATCGGAGGCTCGGATGAGCAGATGGACAAGAAAACCGAAAGCTGAGATTAAGCACTGACGCGGCTAGTGTTCGTTGTGAACAGTGTTGGTCCACTAGAAGAAGAGACGAGATAGATAATCGTGGAGTAATTGATGCGGAGAAGCGGTGGACTGTTTTCATTATTGGTGTTTATCCGCGATATATAGATATATCTACACTACCGACAGTTAAAAAAAAACACTCCATAAACCTTCAACCGTTTGTTTCATTTTTTTTTATTATTATTTTTATTTTATGTTTTTTTTAAAAACATAAAACAGCCTGCAGAGCTATCCGGTCACCGTGAGCTCCAAATCAGCTCCTGATACCTTCCTTTCCGGCCATAAGTGGAAAGTTCTGCTAGCAAAATGCGGATTGTCATGGGATTCCTCCTGGGATCTACCCGGTTTCCTCTCACCATAGTTCTTGCTGCAGTCATAAAAGTGAAATATTCTTGAGTAGGGTGTCAAACTCTATACAAATAAAGAAGTAAATAAACGAAGAGCTTATTTTTGATGGAGCCTAAAACAAAAACACCGCAAACCTGATTGGCTTGTTGAAAATTAAAATGTTTAGAATGTCAGATATACAGATGTAGATACTATGGGCTGACAAAAGAACAGATGGAAGATTAGCACAATGCTCAACCATTTTCAGAAGATAGTACCAGACAACTGTTTTTTGGTAAGTGGCCCTTCGCTGATTTCATTTGATGTTTATATAACTCAATGACCCAGGAGCCCCTTTTCAATGCTGTCGCTGTGAGTTCAAGCCCAGCTTAGACTAGCTTCCTATCAGGTGGTACCTGGGGAAGTCAGCCAGCAATCTGCCGATGGTCGAGGGCTTCCTTCTTGCTCTGTCGGGTTTGCTTTATTTGCTTTCTGCCGGTCTTGCTGGCTGCTGCCGTGATCAATGATTCCAGCTCTCGCATATTCAACCTTGTTTTATATATAATATATACGATTACAGTATAGAGAGTAAAACTAGGAGAACAGCCACAGTGTGATAATTGGCAAATGGTCACACTTAACCGGTGAAAAAGCCACTTACATCACACTGGGCTTTATTTTAACTGTTCATGTGAGCGTTTAAGAGCTAACAACTTACACTACCCTAGCACCATGACTGACGCAAATTTAGAAAAGAAACCCAGTGATGATAACTGAGATTGATTAGACGTCCCTGGTCTAGATTTACTCAAATTCTGTGTTGTCATCACATTTAATACAAGTGCACAATAAGACGAAAACAACGCCAAGGGATTAGGTCTCGGGAATGCTTAGTGCAGCTGCAGAATTCTGGTTAATGCAGACATATTATATTACAGGCTACAACGTAGTGAGCAAAACCAGAGCAGCAACGACAGTGTGATGGTAAGCAAATGGTCACACATGACCGGTGAAATCCGGCCTCTTTATCAGTTTACCTCATTCGCTGAGGTTTGTAGGTATCTGACAAAAGGGGACACATTTTGAGTACGACGTTAAAACCCAATCAACTAAACAAATAAATAAATAAGTAAATAAAGACAAGACACATTCCACAGTGTTTGTCGATAAACGGGGTTGATATTTCGATAAATATAGAATTCCTGCAGTTGAAGATGTAGCCATACTTTTTAAACGGCACCGCCACATTTTGCTTCTCTGACCCATAACGTAAAAGGGATCACACAATTATAACGTAAAACAATTAAATGTAGATGACATCACCATTTTTCATCCCCGCGGTGGGTTTCTGAGGTCTTTCTTAGGGTTTCCTAATTTTAATGAACGTCTTCTGAGTGGGAGGCCAAAGAGACGGTGCTACGTTATGAACATTTAACTTTTGCTTAAAAACATATCTTGAAGAGGAAGAGTGTTAACCAACTTTATCAAGAAAGGCGACAATAAATGCACATGGGAAAGGGTATTTTAGCAAAACTGCTTGTACAAACATGCGGACAAACCGAAGAGCAGACAGCCATTCAGACAGATAGATATAACGACAGACTTCCATATAAACAGACATGAAGTCGCGGAGACGCAGAGAGACAGGCTTAAGAGCATACAAAAGGGCAAGCAGACTAATACAGATACACACAAACACGCAGACAGGCTTCTGTCGGCCTTTCAGTGTATAAACAAAGAGGAAGAGAGAAAGACCTAGAATAAGGCATGTGGACAAACATAATGACATACAGACAAGTGTACAAATAGGAATACAGACAAACGAAAAGACATACAGACACGTGTACAAACAGGAATATGGACAAACATAAAGACATACACACACGTGTACATATAGGAATACAGACAAACAGAACGACATACAGACACGTGCACAAATAGGAAACACAAACAGAGAGACAGACATATACACAGAGAAGGATACAAACAAACAATAGACCAAAAGACAGGCGTGAAAACAAAATGAAAAGACGGGATGCAGATAGAACACCAAACAGACAATCACAAAGATAGACAAACAGACAGCAAGAAAAAACGGTCAGATAATCATTTTATAGAACCTTGGAAGTTGGTTCTTACTCTCTGTGCTGTGGTGCTTTAAACTGTATGTACGTGGGAAGGTCCGCAAGCAACCTGCGGATGGTAGTGGGTTTCCCCCAGGCTCTGCCGGGTTTCCACTCACAATAATGCTGGTCGCTTGTCGTATAAGTGAAATATTCTTGACTACAGCATAAAACACCAATCAAATAAATAAATAAATTTAAACTGTATTCCTTTATAAGTCCTGTTAATCTTGGACTTTGGACTTCGCGACCTGACCTCATTGCATTGTTTTCTTGTTAATGCTTGTTTAATAAATGCAATGGCAACACATTATTGACAAGAGGCTGGGTTTTGACAACTATCACACTGTCGTCGCTGTTTTGGTTTTGACTATCTCTGTGATGTAGTCTTTTATATTATACAGTAACAAAAACTATATGTCGTGGAAAGTTGTCAGCGGGTTTGACGTAACAGTTAACGAATGTGTCGCTTGTTGGATTGGAAAACGGCAAAATATCACAACTCAACACAGATTTTGTCCCTTAAACTGGTTATTATTACAGGAGCTGGACTGGGTATATCGTGGTTAAGATTGTGAATTATAACGCACCCGCGCAGAGATGACTGATTACCGACCTTTAGGCCCTGGAAAGTGCGGGGGCGTGTAGTTTACTGGTGGCGTATTTCACCCGATTACCATGTATCGGAGGTAGGGTGCACGAGTGCTTCACTGGCTCAGACGGCTCAAGCAATGTTGTGGGCATGCGCAGTAGATCAGGCCCTGACCAGCAAGGCTGCAGGTTCAAATCCCAGTCTCGGTGACGCTTCTGTAGTTCTAAGTCAGGACTATTGCAAGCTAACTGGCCAAGGGTGGCGGTTTAGTCAGATCTACCTTTTCACAGTTTCCGTCACCCATAAACCTGGTAGTTGTTTAAATGATATATTCTTGAGTTCGTTAAAAATAAATAAATGAAAGAACACAGTCAGTGAGAGTTCAGATCCGACGGATTCTATTTACTTGATGTTAGAATTAGAATTTAACGCCAAATTATTAGATAAATTTATCTAACCAAATGTTCATGCAAAAAGTGTCCAGTAGTCTTTATACTTAAACCATGTTATGTCTTCCTGTCTACATTACCTATCCCTCAGTTGAAGGAGGAACATGTGCAACCATATTTAAAAAGCCCTCAGTTCAAGTAAAACGTATACATCGGGGTGTCCAAAAATGACTCCTGTGGCCATCAGAGATCACTTTGCAGGTGAAATCACATCTCGCTTTCTTCATATTGTGGTTAAGATTGTGAATAATAACGCACCCGCGCAGAGAGGACTGATTAGCCACCTTTACGCCCAGGAAAGTGCGGTGGCGTATAGTTTATTGGTGGCTTATTTCATCTGATTACAATATATCGGAGGGAGGGGGCACAAGGGCTTCACCAGAAGACCTGTGACGTATCATATATTTCAATTAGTATCACTGCATTTTAATTATTTTTATCTAATCCTACTTCAGTCATTCTGGTAGGAGACGTATGAGTTGCTATTATTTATACATGTGGATGGACAGCTAGAATTAAGACCCTAACTGAGGTAAAGTGAGAGCAGACCGGATTTCACGTGTGGACATTTACCAACTTGCTTCGCTGCTCTGATTTTACTCTATCTATACTGAATATGTATTTTTCGACACGCCATACCCGCCATATACATGCAATTACAATTACAAAGGGAAAGTGTGAAGCAACTCAGAATTACCAATGGCAGTTAATATCGTGATATTTTTTGGTCAGTAGTGCCAGCAGTGAGTACACCAGTCCACAGTTTAAACAGGCAGAACAGCGAAGACATGTATATTCTTCGTTCCTGTCAATTTTTTGAAAATCATCGATACCCGAGACTGGAACAAAAGGCCCAGCCATCTTAACGTCTGTGCATCACTCTCTCTTTTAACATAGAATAATAATTCCATTTAATTTGTTTGCTAATTTGATTTCATTAAGTTCAGTTCAAAAGTTGGAAACATTGCCATATTTAACCAAGTAAGAGTTACACTGAGGTACAATACAATATCAAGATATTGTTGCCATTATTCTGAACACCGTTTTGTTGTGCATCGGCATATTTCTGAAATAGAGCAAGCTTCATTTTTCGTTCTCGCCTCTATTATGAACTATATAATAAAGACATTGTAACCGGCATGTAAATAAACGAAGTGAAATAGGAAGACCATTTTGATTGTTCATGAAGCTGATCATATACGTAAGTTGAATGAGGCATGTTTTTCAGCATATTTGATGGCGTAAGAAACTTTGAGATATAATAGGGTAGCTCTCACTTACGTAAACACTGCGTGGAATATGCTAAATATATCAGCTGAAATAAATCGAACAAAGGTATGAGTTGATAAATTAGCTAATACAGGGAATTTGACCAGAAAATGGTTACCACTTTCGGAGGTAGAGTTAAATGAGATGGTGGTGGTGGTGGGTGGGGGAAGGGGTACAAATTTAATTGTGACCGCTGTCCCTCCAACTTGTCTCGGTTCGTTTGGAAAAGTGCCATTCCATGTGAAACATGGATACTGACTAATTTCAAAAGTAACGCCTTCCTGTCGACATTGTAAAGATACGAGTACAGGACATGGAAATCGGCTGTCCGAGGCGATGAAAGGTCCAATTACCGCCGGCTTCTCTGGCCATGGTCATCCGCGGTTGTCCGAGAGAGCTCAACTGGCGACGTCTGGCCAGAGCATGATTGTTCCGGCAAGAACTGATTAACTGTAGAGTCTACACAGAATAATTAATGTAATTGCATTACTTGCCCCCTTAAATATCTCTTTCCAGAGCCAGATCACGCGCAGTGTGAGGACAACGCCTTCCCGCGGTTTCCTCGCCATATGCCCATTATTGTCTCATCCACAAATTAGGCCGTAATGAAATTTGGTCATTTGAGTCCCGTATCGCCTTCCGTAGATTCGTTTCTTATCGGGTGAACCTGACCCCTTCAAAATCGACTAGTAAACGCCTTAAGCAATGAACACTACATGTGTGCATTTGGTATAATGGGAGGAAGTATTTACTGAAATCTCTTTGCCCCGATTGTTAGAATTGTTGGAGCCGTTGGAATCTTCCATGCAACCGGAAGCTTGTATGACAGCGTCGGTGACAGGTCACGAACAAAAGTCACGTGATCTTGAAAGAATCTCATAAGCTTTAACTGGTACGGGAACACAAATCAGCGCGCAGTATTATAGCATTGTGTACATGGCAGTAAATTTGATGCATATTTTGTCATTTGTTTTGATATATCGGACTGAATTAATTTTAACAGTTAAACACCTGCGATAGACTTGAACTGACTGCCGGCAGTCTAGAGTAAGTGAATTTTTTAGAACTTTGCGTCAAATCGTTAAGAATTAAACCCAGTTTCAGCCAGTGAGACTTGCTTGTCTTTGCCTTTAAGATAAACAAATAAGTATGGATAATTCATGATGTGCTTTGCAAACATCACATCCCATCCGGTCAGATCAATATATACAATGTAATCAGCCTCCAAAAAGTTAATATCAGTAAAATTAACTATTTATGTTTATTGCAGCTTATATGCATAGTATCTTTCGCTGCACAGATACTTTAGTTATTATTAAAGGTAGTGCTTTCGTATTAAAGATTCATCCATTAACACCCCACAGTCGGTATTCTCAATAATTGAAATAGTCGGGGTTAAAATAGCCCCTGTCATAAAATAGCGAAATTAATTGACCTTCATCAGTGTATGCATTCAATCATTAGTTTATCCATGGTATTATGGTTATACATGAAAACCTGCATTCGATCGTTCAAAATAATTCCATAACTTTTTTCGTCAGTTTGTTAGCTTGAGCAGAGAAGTTTATAACCTGCTCCGTCAATCATCCAGTTAGTCATCTTGTCCGTTATCCTTTCAAACGGTCATCTAGTCAGTCAGTCATCAAGTCGTCTTGTTTGTTAGCTACTCAGTTACTCATCTTGTCTGTTAGCCAATCAGTCACTGAGCTTGTCTGCCAGCCTATCAGTCATCTAGTCAATCAGTCGGTCATCTTGTCTACCAGTCACTCAATCAATCAGTCATTTTGTCTGTCAGCCAGTCAATCATCTAATCTGTCAGCCAGTCATATAGTCTGTCAGCCAATAAGTCTAGTATATCAGCCAATTAGATATATAGTCTGTCAGCCAATCATTTGGTCAACTTGTCTGTCAGCCAATCAGTGAGTTTGTCTATCAACTAATCAGTCATCTAGTCTGTGAGCCATTCACTCAGTCATCGAGTCTGTCTTCCAATCAGTCAGTCATTCACTGAGTCATATAGTCTGTCTTACTATCAGCCAACGTTCCATTCTGTCGAATAATCACTTATCTAGTCATCCACAAGAGCCGGTGAGCCTCCTAATTTTTACCTCCTTCAATGGTTTGTATGTGTATTTTAGTCAAGGAGATGTGAAAATCGGCCAACCCTCCCACCTCATTCGTCTCCACCGTATACCGTAAACCTGTCGTCGGTTAAGCGGCTATTCCAAAGGTTGTAATACAGGCTTTCGTATCGGAAATTGCTCGCTGGCAGTCCGTCGGGTTAACGATGTAACGAAGCGATCGCCGGTCGGGCGTCGAAAGCCTTCAATTATCGTCAGATTGGGGACGGGACAAGAGACACCGTAGAGAAATCGTCCGGGAAAATCATCTACCGCTCAGACCTATATAAAGCGTCATTTATTAAAGCGACGCGCTTCATAACAATTCCTGACCAAATCCTCTCTTTTTTTATTTTTTGAAAAGACTCCTTATATAGGATACGCTTGTGGTATAGCCGTCAAGGATTATTGACTACCTCCACCGTGGGCCCGGTAGTCCTTGTATAGTTTCCACCACCCTCCTCGTTTGCTCGTTATCCCCAGTCCCCTGGCCCACGGGAACAATCCTCGCCATTGTTGTAACACGTTTCAATCTTCAGACTTTCAATTAATGGCGGCTGGGCCGAAAATTAGTGTCAGATTGACGGGTAAATAGAGACCCGTGAGATGGCGACGTTTCGCCACCGTCGATCAAACAATATCGCTTCGAACCTGTTTGCAACATAGCCTGTTAAAGGCTTCTGCCTTTGTGAATGCTTCTCAATGTTGCAGCCCGTTTTTGTAATATTCTATCACTTTCCTTTACCCTTCGTGTGGGTGCATAGCGTCTAGTAAAACGAACCCTTTGGACAGTTTCTATAAGACGATGGTCTATCAAAACTCGGGTGTTCGCCCCCAGAGCAACCTGTAGGGTAATGTGATCGGAGTAAACCCGAGCTCTGCTTTCATCCCGGCCAACTTCAGGTTAACCACATGGCGCTTGTCAGCATGTATCAGTTTAGGGCCCACAGGAATTTTTCTTTTCAAAATAGTTGTGTCAGAAAACGAAGAGAGATTTCGCTCCATTCAGGGCAGGACTCGTTTTCCTTTGCGTGTAAAAAAAACTCGTAAGAGATGTCGTTCCTAATCAGAGACACCACACAGAAAAAACGTCATCCTTTTTCATGAAAATACCCAGAAGGGGGTTCTCGTTATATTATGGAGGGCAGATTTAAAATCCAGGCTTTAGAGATGACAGCAACATAAACACACATTAAATCACCTCTAGTTCTCTTCTAAGCTCGTGAGGCAGACACTACCCATTGGCGTTCCAAAATGGTACGCCTGAATGCACGCACTGATTTTTTTCCAATTCCAAACCGACGGATGGCTTGATGCACCACGAAACTGACAGGCCCTGTCGAAAACTAAAACAAAAAAACAAGGCACTGCGCGATTTCTATTATACGACTTTTCTCCAAGTCATGGCACTTATGTGAACACGCACCTGAACGAGTTTGTCGAAAACAATGGGGAATCGACAGCCATGGGGAGTTTTGCGCTGCTCGCTATACTGATTTTCCATCACAGCAACCACTAGAAAACCATTGCACCCCTCCCAACCCCACGCCCACTTTTCCCCCACCAATGCCAAGCTCAAGTGGCGAGGTATAAAACTATGTCAGAAAATTAAAAACGCTTTCTCTGGATATCACTTGATGAGCATGCATCTTCCCTTTATTCATATAATCAGCATAACTGCAACACACACTCCGAGCACTTCCATTTATCACTGTCCAATGCGAGTCCACACGTGAAGATTAGAACCATTAGAAGTTATGTAGTCGAAAAGTCTGGGTGGTGTCTGGGATGTTGTGTGAACGGATCATGCGCTCTGGAGCGGATATGGCCCGGGCACATTACGCTGAATATTTACAGTTTAATCACCACCTCGGTCGACTGGTGGTTAGAGCGTCCGTCTCAAGGTCGGGAAATCCGGGATCAATCCCGGGTCGGGTCATACCAAAGACTTTAAAAATGCTATTTGTTGCTGCCTCGCTTGGCGCTCAGCACTGAGAGGCCAGAGCAAGGAAACGGGACTGTGACTGAGTGGGATGTCATGTGTCTTCGGCATGATGTCACAGTGGAGGCAGCACTTTGGCGGCATGGACTCGCCCTGCCACATGAAAACTCAGAAAATATATTCATTCCTCGCCGTCATATGACTTAAGACTTGTTAAGTACGACGTAAAACCACAAGCATACATACATACACAGTTTACTAAACCATGTATGAGTACCTACAAGCAATGTGTTCTGAAAGTCTCTGAAGCTCCATGGTATGTGAAGACCTCGCATTCAAGTTACACGATTAGATGTGCATTTTCGACTGACTGTGGCATCTTAGGTGGATAATTCGAGTTTAGCTCAAACACATGTAACGCATATACTCCAATGAAATGCCAATGGCGTGAATACGCGAATGGCGTAATGTGACCAATAACTGTGTTTGTCTGTGTACAAGGCAGACATGATCACTCAACGTCGATTCAGAGACAACATGAGACGAGAAGATACTAGTATGGCAGGATTATTGGAGTATATCTTTGTCGAACTAGCTGTGGAAATGAAAACAATCAATGGGTCGCGTATAGCTAACAAAGGAAGAACCCCTTCACAAAGTAAGTGTGTCTCGGAAATTCAATAGTCAAACTTTGCTCAGCCTGTCACTTGATATAACACTGTAACAAGCTCCAAAAATCGACTAATCCAGCGCCTGTCTGTCAACAGCACAGCCATATCATTATTGTATTAACACTCCTGCAAATAAGCCGTGAACGATCAGCGCCGAACCTGCATTACCACTCGCCTAAAGACGATACTTAAAAAATTTGCTGAATTTAATAATATAATTCAATGATACAGTAATGTTGTTGTGCAGAGAAAGAGCAAATGTTTACATTTGCATTTGGCGCTAAAACTGACAATCGTCACACAGAAATCAGTTTCTGTGTTTATGTAGGGTATAACTATAGGGCACAAAACGGAGGGACAGTTGTTCTCGTCTCTAATATAAGAGCGCTACATTGCCAATGTGTCTCCGGTCATACGTGGGCAGAGTTGCCAGCAACCTATGAATGGTCGTGGGTGTCCCCCCGGGCTCTGCCCGGTTTCCTATCACCGTAACTCTGGCGACTGTCGTATAAATGAAATATTCTTGATTACGGCGTAAGACACCAATCAAATAAGCATTTATTTATTTGATTGGTGTTTTAATGCTCAAGAATATTTCACTTATACTATCGCGGCCAGCACTGTGGTGGGAAGAAACTGGGTAGAGCCCGGTGGAAAACCACAACCATCCGCAGATTGCTAGCAAACCTTCCCACGTACGCCCGGAGAGGAAGCCAACATGAGCTGGACTTGAACTCACGGCGATCGCATTGGTGGGGTCTTCTGGGTCATTATGCTGCGCTAGTGGGCTAATCAACTGAACCAAGCCAAATCAAATAAATAAATTATTTATTTAACAGTACGCCCATGAATCATAACCGCAAAGGCAAAAATGACCATTACACTACACATCTTGCTTCTTAATTATTTTGAGTGCCAGAAGCCTCCTTTTTCTTGTGTGTACGCGAACAAAAGTTACCATGCTTTATCTAGTTAACACCAAGCTGCACGTTTAACCATACCTCGATCGAAACAGATTCGGAACCTACACTATGGATGAATCAAGCGACAGAACGAAGTAGATCGGATTTGGATGGCGGATCTCGGACCTCGCCCGGATTTGAAACTAGATCCGATTTCATAGAAACAGGTGACAACGTGATCACGTTTACAGGCACCATTCATGCTTCATATGTACGCCAATAACGGGCTTCAAATACGGGGAAAGTGCATTTTCCTTCCCTTTGGCTTTTGTATATATATATAGATCGCTTTCGTTTGGACAAGTTATTTTTGGGTTGACGATCTTCTGACACCGGTTCTGTTTATGAGAGAGGGTATAATATAGAGTTGGGATTTGTCACCTCAGTTAATTTCAGAGTCAGATACAAAAATTGCACGACTTACCTTTTATACCAGTTCCAATGTTCCATTTAGATTAGAAAACGCTTTTCGATACCGGTATTTCAAGAAAATACCACCAAACAGTACTCATGGAATTATGGAAGAATGCTTTCCCGGGTCTAAGTCACAGTTCTTAACAAAACTGTGTAAGAAGTGTACACTGCGAGCAAACTGTTGTCATGATTTATTTATCGTACTTGTTGGTCGTCGTGAGTGAATCCCCTACGATGTACCCTGGAAGAGGAAGTGACGTGACAGAACAATCCCGTGAGGCCATATGATAGAAACAGTAAGTCAATCTGTACACCTACAAACCTAACCTTTGATGGTATATCTCACTTCTGTGTTTGGGATCGCCACGATATGGCTGAGATACTGCCGATGTGGCGTTAAGCCATAATCATTCATTCATTCTGTGTTCGGGCCAAAATTTCGAAAATTTGCTTAAAGTTACTCATTTTGCCTGACTTGGGGAATTCTGTTTGTCTCTGACATTTTAAGACTCTTTTGGAAGTAGGATGATATCTTACCTGAAAATGTGAGTTACAGTGCCGAAAATGAAATTTCCGTTTAAAAAAATGCTTTTTGAAACAAGTTTTTAATGTAAATACAGTGTATCGCCAGGCTGAAAGTCAACAGGTGTCTCCTCACCCAACAGATATACCCACTTTAAGCCGTGTGACTTTAACCCCGTCCATTTCATTCCATCATTTTATTTGATCACTTAATTTGACTGTTGCTTTACGCCATACACAAAGTCATTTTCTGTACTCATACCATGGGAACTAGATTTATGGATGAAGGAAACTGGATTGTCTGTGTCATGTTGGTAAAAGGGAAGTGGTATCCGGTAAACTCTTTGTAACATGACACAAGAAAAAAACACTTACAGGTAATCCAGAAATCTCCGTGTCCGAGAATGAGATGTGACCTGATAATATAAAGAGAAGCACTTTAACCACACGGCCACGCCCCTTTCCCGTCCCACGACCCTAACCCCCCCCCCATCCTCTCCTCCAACCTTGCGATAACCGTGGGTATGACCATATCCCTATACGCTAGCGCCAGTGCTGCAATTTCCAAGTTATGTATTCCGAACACAACAATACAGCAAGGTCTTGATCCATATCAGTAGACCCCTATGATGCAACTTTGATATTCCAAGTAGTTTTATTAATCAGCGTTGGGAACAGTGGGGAGCCGTATCCTGGTGCCTCTGGCCCGATTCTTTGATTCTTTGATGCTTTGTAACACACGGGTGTTGAAGAAGCAGAGCGTCAGGTAGCCAAGCTCCATTTCATTTGATGCAAAAAGCATTTGACAATAATACAGAGGCATATCTTGTTCTTATCTTGAGATTCTATGAACATCACACTGGACTTCATGTGCCAGATCGAGGCAGCGCGCTCAAGGACTGGGCTGTATTTTATTGCCCATTTTGACCAGATTCTTTTATAACACCAGTCGGTATTGGCGATCTATTAACAATCATGTCCTCTAGTATTATTCTAGCACAATTATCTGCATCTGAAAATACCTTCACTGATTTTATCACATTTTGCTACCAAATTAAAACCTAGCCAAATGTTTTGATTGTATGGTGGGCTTTATGGACCATGCTGAACAGACTGAAACACATTGACATCCGACATTTGTTTTATCGGCTAAACAGCTTCTGATTTTTATATGTTTATGTTCTAAATGAATATGCATGCAGTACTACTCCAGGCTGAGCCGGACCATAATACTAGCTTCCGTGTTAATTTCCATATTTGGGCGTGTCAATTTTTCTGATTGGGTATAAACTACTTGTTTGAATATTGTAGTTGTTTCTGTATTTCATTCGTCTACCATGGAACTGGGGGCTTCAACAAGACCGCCCCTGAAGACTTCGGGATGGAGACGCTGACTGCAGAATTGATAGCGCCTATAATGTTGTCAGTAAATTGATCAATGTTATCAGAAACAACAGATTCATTTAATGACGACAAGCATTCAATGGCATAGGTATTCCAATCAGCTCTTTGTATTTTCCATCTGGTTATCTACATCATTATAGTGTGGTGATACTATAAATGTAGCAACCACAGGGTAGTGATCACTTCCATTTGGTAAACCGTAGTCCACATACCATGAAAATCCAGGACATAATTCATTGGAACACAAAGTCGAATCAAGGGCAGATAACTTGCCCGAGCGGACGTCGAATCTTGTTCTCATCAGTTGATGAGCTACTCCACAACACATTATGTGCATTAAATCACCACAAATTATTTTAAGGCCCTTAGCAGTCGATACAATGGCACTGAGCACAGAAATATCTAGTCTATTACAAGCGTTGTATAGGTTTACTACATTCACAACCCGTCCCTCTGTAAGGAAAATTTGAAATCCCTAGACTTCAATACTGTGAAATTCTGGGAAGCAAATTTCCGTGAATGAAGTACAGCATTGTCGCAGTAGTTCTCTGTGGATTGACTATGGTTGATTTGAGCAGCCTAAATCCCTGCAACACACCCTATTGCCTTGGCGCAAATCATTCCATGGAATGGAGTCGCCATGTAAACCTATATATGTATGTATGTATGTACGTATTTCATTCGTGATTTGATTGGTTGTACACTGCTTGTTTATGTCAGTTATTTTAACATGTGGTTGTCATAAATTGGTGAATTAGTTGTCAGCATCTTCTTCGCGAGGTCATTCCCACATCTGGTTGTTTAGTTGATTGGTGTTATATACGGTTGGCTATAATATATGATCAGGGAAACCGGGCAAAGTCAGGGTGAAACCCACAACCATCCGCAGGTTGCTAGCAGACCTACCCCCGTACGGTCGGAGTGGAAGCCAACATGAACTGGACCTGAACTCACAGCGACCGCACTGGTGGGAGGCTTCGGGTCATTTACGCGCCGTTATCGCGCTAACCACCTCGGCCACGGATGCCCCAAGTGGCTAATTATATAGATGATTGGCTAATTATATTCATTTCTGTACTTCATTCATTGCTTGATAGGTTGTACACTGCTTGTTGATGTGCAGTTATTTATATGTTTGGTTGTCACAAATTGGTGAATTAGTTGTTAGCATCTCTTTCTCCACGAGGTTATTCGTATATTTGGCTACCTGTATTTGGTTACATTGGTGTTATATGCAGTTGGCTATAATGTACATATGTTTATTTATCTGATTGGTGTTCAAAGCCGTACTCAAGGAAATTTCATTTAATATACGACGGCGGTCAGTAGTATGGTGGGAGGAAACATACGAACATCCGCGGGTTGGTCGGAGAGGAAACCAGCGTGGGCTGGACTTGAACTCATAGAGACCGCGTTGAGAAGCACCTGGGCATAATGCAGGATTACTAAGCATGCACGATGAAATGAATACGCGTTCCCTCGCGCTGAGGGAATTGTACCCGAGAAGCTGTTGGCTTCATTCATCCATGAGGTCAATATGCCAACCGATCTTTTTATTTCCACTCCGCTTTGTCTTAAGAGTAAATAAGGTATCGTGATTTATGGAGTAAACCGGAAACTAATTTCCAAGACCCATATGGTCCATATTTTCTTTTCGACTCAAAGCGTTCAAGTTATTAGAACACTTAGTCTATTTGCTAAATAAAGCATTACCAAAAGAAGTCTAGACACAGTATGGTATAATCCTCGATGAATGTGTTAGCGTTACCCATGAACATTGCTCTGACCCTTTGATCACGCTTTTAATTTACAACATACGGATTTGCATTTATAACTCCAAAAAAATATCCAAAATATTTATCAACCTGATTAATTCACAAAAGGCCGGATTTCACCTACAAGGTGTGACCATTTGCCGTCTATCACACTGTCGTCACTGCTCTGGTCTTACTCTCAGTGCTGCTGTCTTTTTGTATCGCTGGTCGGAGTGGTGTGCTCGGGGGGCATTTACAGAAGTGTCTGTAGGGCACTAAACTGCAGTCGTCAAGCATAGTTGTGTATTGGCCTACATAGCTTTGTGACGGTTTTTTTTTTTTTTGAGAGAGAGAGGGGGGTTAGAGCAAGGAAACAGGACTTGTGTGCCTGGTGTCAGTGTAATGTGACTGGGTAGGGTGTCATGTCTGGTGTCTTCGGCATGATATTACAGTGACGGCAGCACTTTGGCAGTGGCAAGAAGACGCAGTCATATATACATTGTAAGGACTCCTCGTCGTCATGCGACTGACAAATTGTTGAGTAGGACGTAAAACCCAAGCATGCATAAATAAATATATTGTAACTGTTTTATGCAAGCCTATTCAAATTGTACTGTTATGCACACTGGCGTTCTAAAAAGTACTGTTGCATGTGAACAGTTAGCATTTCAGCCCACTTTGACTTCATGGACAAAGTGTAATTATGCTCTACACAGAGTTTTTTTTTTATCTCTATTTCTCACTGTACTTCATTGAAGCCACTCGCTATCCACCTCAAACGCCTCTTATCAGTATGGTCGCTGTGGGTTCAAATCCTGCTCAGGTATTGTTCCTCTCCGGCCGTACGTGGGAAAGTCTGCCAGCATCCTGAGGATGGCCGTGGGATTCTGCGGGCCCTGATTCATCATAATGCATAGTGCGATGGTGTGGGGTAGAGGTGTGGAAGTATTTACATGAACATTTATAACAGATCCTAGACTGAGGTAAACTGACAATTAAGAGGCCGGGTTTCACCGGTTATGTGTCACCATTTACCAGGTATCACACACGCTGTCATAGCCGCTCAGATTTTACTTTGTATATGCCGTAGATCTTTATATTTTATCCCCAGCGTCACAGTAATACCGGATCGCCTCTATACACACCATGATAATTCATAACTCAGTATGGAATATCCGCGATCAAAGGATGTACTCAGGGCACCATTTTAAGGAACCCGGGAGTAGCCAGTCATATTGGTTGTCTGGTCAGCAACCTCGAGGTCAAGGGTCAGATCGATAGATTCGGGATTAGTTCGCCTGTCGGACTGAGCACTCTGTGCTTCGTCCCTTCAGGATACGGCCTACAGTTACAAGTTACAACCAGGGGCCTTAACAAAGCCCTATAATGCAGCTCTCAGTTCAGATTAATTCAGAAAGCTTCTCTTCGGGGGCATAATTCTTTTTGTGTCTCTTCCTTTCAGTTGTGTCAGTTTTCTTATAAAACTGAGTGACTATCACGTTAAGATGGCGCCCAGTTCATAAAGGGGTTAAAACCAGGCAGATATTTTCACATGGGATTTTCGGCGACCCTGACATGCCTATAACGACGTTATCTAGAAGTGTTTTTTCTGTTCCTTCGGAATCCCAAACCTGTCAAAATGCATTGTGAGAGTCAACTAGAAATCCAGGTCATACAGAATGGTCCCCTTCCCCCCTTTCTAAAATAGAATCGACCAAACCGTATGCCTTCCTAGAAAAGCTGATCCCAGATCTGAGATCTATTTCATTGTCTGTCGAGATACAGATCTGTACTCTTCCGTTTACTGACATGAAACAATGGCCTTTTCGAGTGTCCTGTCCTCCACATCTCCAAACTATATGCTACAAATACATGATGCGGTTAGCCTTGAAGTAATTTTGATTTTATATCACCTACATGTTTGTGAATAAAACAAGCAGTGACATCACAATTGGACTGACGCATCGACAACCATCCTTGTTCCCGGCCATGGCTGGTGTATTTTTTTAAAATAACTGAAGGAACTATTATAACATTTTACTGTGAAGGAAGAAGCTGATCTTGATATTAGGAAGTCCACCTTAGCAAGTCATGCGCGATTCGACAATATCGGTTTGAGAAGATCGGATGCTGTGGAAGCTAAGCTGCATGGTAACATGGGCAACCGATCTCACAGCTAAGTTTGTGCATTTCACGACATCTCTTTGTGGCAAGCCTGTACCAATGTCACCTTACTTATAGAGCTTGTACATTTCACGTTTTACATGTTCTCCTTATTTCGCCAAATAGGGAATTCCCGGTGAAGAGTCACGTTATAGGTTCGGTGATTTGACATTTGACGATCGTGTATTACATTGGTCAGTCCACACAGCAAGGACTTTTCCAATTAAAGGGAGGTTACTTCTCTCTTTTATCGTATATTTCTTTCCTTCTATAACATCCTTAAGCAACGGATTTATAAAAGTGTTGCCTACGGATCCAAAGAAATCAACGCGTACGGGAACCCTTTCCCGCCATCGGTAATTGAGGTCAAAGCTGTGTAGCATATTGTTCATTCCTACATGTACGATGACGTTTTGTGGACAAACTGATAACGTATTATTCGTGCAGTGCAAGAGAACAATAGTCAAGTCAACTTGGGACGGAATTGTCACTGCGCGGGAAGTGTGTCCCATTGGTTTTAATGGATAGCAAATCATTGCCATCAAAATCGTGTGGCCAAATTAAAATGATCATTCAAGCCAACATAAACCACTCTACTCCTCGATGTGGACCCGAAATAGGCTCAGAGGTCACGACTGAGCTACGCCATGGTTTTCCGCAGTCCGACTTGACCTTGGCAGATGGAGGCATTCTGTCATGGCGGGAACCAACAGATACATCCTAATATGGTGGGTGTGGAGAATAACCAGCCTGGTTCGGCCCACTTATTCAGTTTTACAATTAGCAACCTCCAAGTGGGCATCATGGCCTAACGATTGTTGATCCGAGATGTCTACTTTGGTCAATGGCTGGCATACGAATGTCTGTTTCGACGCGTAGATTCAACTAGCCAACCTTGTGTTGTATGTTATCGCAAGAATGCCCAGTTAAGTACAAAGGGTCGATTTTCCAAAGTCATGCCTCATCTAAGGTAAAATTTTAAATACGGCTTTAGAGCTCTTTGCTTCTGGAGAGTGCGGGCGGGGAGGATGGCATAAAATGAATATTTTTACCAGCTCACAAATGTTGTCTCAAGACAAATGTGTCAAAATTTCATTGTCCAGTGCTACAAACGAACCACTGTAAGAAGGTTTTATAGTTCGACTTCAGTCAGAAATGGTTTTATGGAATACCAACCCAAGGATGGTAAGTACATATATTGCATTAAGGTACGACTTGTATACTGTGGCGACATTTCAGGAATTGTATTCTAGTTATACGCGCTTGTCAGTCTGTCTTTTGCACACTGAGAGCGTTATCTCTCCGTTGGTTTAGAGTAGTAAAGTAGTGTAGGTATTTTTCTGATGTATCTGATTCAAGAATTAGATCTAATACTTAAAAATGTGTAACATATACAGTTAGTTTCCTGCTGGAGGAAACTGGAAGAGACCGCCAAACCCAGCAATTTGCACGACAAACCTCCGGCAGGTGTATTCGTTTAAGCTACAATACCGGGATCATTTCTACAACGCGATTTCTGACTTAACATCTGATGTGATCTTAAAGCTTATTTATTGGATTTAAAATTTAAACTTTGCCTTATACATGTAATCTTAAGACAAATGTGCAAAATTTTAACTTCCTGTACTATTCGTAAAAACTAAGCACAAAATACTAAAGCTAAGCTTTCAAATTTGACTTAGGTCAGAAATGGCTTTGTGGAATCGGCTGCTGGTGAAGAGCCCATTCCACACAATTATTCTGACTTATGCCAAAACTCAAAACCTGCACTGTTATAAAATTTTCGCAACATTAGGGTGAAAGGTCTGGAAAAGAGTTGCTTTTTAATGTCAATGCAAATGTAAAAGTTTTGGTGTAAAATAACGAGTCATCGTGAGTGAAATAACATGTGAACCGTACACAGATCACGTGTTTCTCCCATTGCGGGTGTTATACCACTAAAGCGGCTGTAGTGGTGAAGCCCTCGCAGAAATGCCAGTGTTAGTGTGGTAAAAACACGGTTTTTCTAACAGTGTGGATATAATACACAGTTTATGATCTCAGAAGCCCAATGGCTTTATATATTAATCTTGTCTTAACTTGTGAAGTTTTTCCTACTTTTCAACTCATACTGTTTAAAAATAAACATTTAAACGACTCTTCAAATATTAATTTAAAACTTAGTTTGTGTTTGGACTCGGTCCCAAAGCCAGAATAGTCTATACACAGCTACGGGATCAATTTATTGTGTCTGAACTTTGAAAGTTCCCTGATTGTACACATGCATGTTTTGTGAAAGAACCTGTTTGAATAAACAACAAGAACCAACGGAATAAGAGTTCGGTGAGGTAGAGATGTTTATTTTCACACAGAGATACACCTATGCAGCTATAAAACATAACAAATGTACAGTATAGAGAAGTTGCTAAAAGCGAACAATAAGAGAAGGCTGTGCCATTTATGCAATGACAAATAAAGTTTAATATGACTTCATATCTAAAGCATTCAAAGAACACCGATATAGCTTCGTGTAAGTTCACATGTACTTACGGACATGTTATACCTGTGGTAACAACTACACCCATCACAATACTGATGATACATAATTACATAAGTGTGTGTCCGCCAAACTATGTCGCTCCATGCGCCTGCGTCTGTCATCTACGTATACATCCTACTGCGAGATCCTTCCCAAGTGTACACAAGACATGTATTTAATGCGCTCAAAAATGTCCAAATAATGTCCATCCTCTGTACCTCTGCTTAGAAACTGTCCATAATAATGTCCATCCTCTGTACCTCTGCTTAGAAACTGTCCATAATAATGTCCATCCTCTGTACCTCTGCTTAGAAACTGTCCATAAAAGCTGTCCAACTAAGACATGTCCGTATATACTAAACGTGTCATCTAATGTTCACAAGTGTCTACGTGGGGAAACCGTACACAGGGTTAGTGGGGTGGAACTTTTGACCAAGGTATGTGTCCGCATGTAGTCTTTATAGCAGAGAACCATTTTTCCAGAGTCTTGATGTTGACAGTATGTCCTTGGGCAAATTGAGAAATGTTATTTCACAGGATTATATCATTATTTCGTATATTTCATGCGGCCAAAAATTGCCGTTGAGAACGCTGCAATTGATTTTCACAGGGTTCATGATAGTTTCATCGAAGGCATCTCCATGCACCACACTTCACATCATGCTTCCAGATATTTCAAGGCGAAACAACAAACGGGTCTTGCATAGTCATTGTCACAACGATATAACAAATCGAACCGGCAGCAAAATATTTGGCCACAATGCCACATATATGTATGCTGCTGAAAATTGCCTTGTATATCAATGATCAGACCGATGAAGGCAGTGGTAATTCATACAAAAGTCTCACAAACACTGTGAAAAACTGCTCTTTCATGCAACACAGAAACAGAGATTTCGGAAGATGGGAAATTGTTGGCAACATTGAAAAGGCGGTTGGGCATATACTGAAGATCTATACCAGAAATAAAAGTTTAGACGCTTTCCCATGACAGGATGAAACCCTTCTTGAAGCTGCAGTGTGTGGACTTAGGCTTTGCCCAGCCTACACGTACTCTTTACTGCGTATATGTAAGTGTAGGGTTGGGCAAAATTTTTAATTGGCTGGATTAATGTTCAAAGATGGTTTACCAGAACCAGCTTTGGCATTTTACGTTCCGGTTAACTCATAGAATCGGCTAGGAATACCAAATGTAAGGTAGGGTTCGAGCTGTTATTTGCAGTGAAATTGTCACTGTGAACTTCCACTGGACCAATGCTGGACGCTACGGTAACGGGTGCTGTGCTAACTTTTCCCGTATCCTGTTGGCAGAACAACAGTCGTGTCTGACCTTGATATGCATTGAATAATGTTTCGCCCTGCTTTTCTCAGGGATCTACGTTTGTCACTCTAAGAGAAGGTTTGGCGCACAAGACATCTTCAAACGAAGGCGCTATTGGGGTAGCCATCTTGTATAATAATGACCTTACGTCAGAAATTATTTGTCAAATTGAAAAAATTCCTAAAAAAGTTCCAGATTAATATTGTTTGCATGATTTGGCCATTTCAGCCATTTGCAATGAAAATATTTTACTTAGATCTGAAAATGAGACAGAGCACACTTTTGCGGGGAAGATGGCCACTCAATACACAAATCTAGATTCGCCCATTCCCGACGTAAATCCAAAGATAGGCGAAGTGGGTCACGATTGACCATACATGTACAGGTGAAAGTCTCGACGTAGGAGTAGATGTTTCCCTGAGTTTAATTTGGAGGTGAGGGTTCAAACTAGACGACAACTGGATAAGGAATGTGTAGATTCGTCCGTCCATTACTTGTGAGGCCTCAGTGACAAAAAGCGCTTGACGAAGTTCGTGCGCGTTGCTATTTAATTCCTATCTTGTAATAAATAATACATAAATACGACTAGCTATTTATTTGTTTGTTTGTTTTCTTATGTGTCTATTTATGTTATTGGGTTAAGAATATTTTGCTATTATAGTTGCCGTGTAAAATATTATTTGCTAAAGCTTACACAAATTTTGATACAAAAAGGTGCAGCCAGCGGTTGAGCACTGGATTCGAACTCCTAACAACTGAAAGACAAGCTTCTGATCATGTGACGCTATCGCCACTATGAAGGCAAAATTCTGCGACAACCATTACAGTTATATTGATCTAAGACTATCTTCAGTCCTCAGTGACATATACTGTACGCCAGACTATGTTTAATTATAGAAACTTGTTCCATTTGTTTGGAGCCTGCAGAAATTTACCGCTTATGCTGTAGGGGAGATAACCCATTAATATCTGTGGTAAAACCTGACAATAAACAAAGACGGCTGTTTAAATCATTCTGGTAAACACTCCCACCCATAAGGTTCGTCTGTCTTTGTTCATGTGAGCCTATAGAGAATTCCATTAGCAGGCCTACAAGCTCTGATTTAAAAATTAAACACCACAGACAATGGCCTACAAACGCCTACAAATATGTGTTCATGTATATCTCTGACAGTGGCCGTAAATTACACTGCTGTTTAGGCTACTTAATTTTTGTAAATAGTTCGCTAATGTCATATTTTCCTTTCCACGTACAACCTGAAAACCACAGAGCCGTTCCTAACGTCAGTCTTGATTTGTTACTCCTTACATCCTTACTTATCCCGTTCAAAAGTAGGGCATTGACGAAACAGTTTCGTTTTCTTGCGACATGTTATCTCAGTGCACGCGGTTTAATCATGCTAATCGCTGATTGGCCAGCCTCGATCTGGCTCAAAGTTAGAAATGTCATGATGGCTGCCAAAATGTTGTCCGGCCAGGTGAAGGGCTGAGATGGTTTGTTTACAGTCGCTCAATACACCTTTCCTCCGATGCATTCGTAAATAAACCATGGCAGGCGTGGCTCCGGACAACTGCCAATGGCTTTCGGTCACAGAAGAGACTCTCTTTCTTCACGATGGGCTTATGCGAGTGACGGACCTTGTGGAGCTGCCACGAGATGTAAACAGTGCGCAAGAGGAAGAGAACGAAGTTGTTACTTTCGATGCGAAAAATCCCTCGGAACTTAGCGAACGGTTAATGACAGTTTGTGGCAGGCAAAATAATGCTTACGCTAGACTATTGGAATATCGCCTTAGCGCTCTTAGAGGCTACTGGAATGCGCACAAGCGCATTGCACTCGAAGACCAAACAGAACGAGACGCTGCTACCCAAGAAGAAACCATTGCCTTGCTCAAAAAGCAGGGATTATGGAAAGAACCTGAGCAAGCGGCATTTTCTACAAGAATAGGCCTGCTTCTCGTTCTGCCCCTTCTGCAGTCACAAAGTAAAATAGATCCCAATCTGTGCGGCATCACTGCTGACCTTCTGTTAAACTGTCTCAGAGATTGTCCCCCTCTAAGTCTGACCAAAGAACCAGGGGATTGCCTCAAAGGTCTCGAGACTCTGCTATGTTCCTGGTTAGGCGAAAGCTCAGACCCAAATGTTCGCGGAACAAACAGTCAGCAAGCTGTGTCAGATCCGAAACAGCGAGAGAATGCAGCGTCGGCTCTTGTGGCTTTGGCATGTGCAAGGTGTGTTATGTGTGCAGAAAGTAATAAGTACAAGAGTTAAATTGCATGTGACCTTCAAAATTTCAGCATCATGCACTCATGACTCAATGGTATAGATTTTCCCTTCTCAGTAGGTGTCACAGTGAATCAAGACGACTACGTCATCGTCATCATAAATCTTGTTGAGCAACGTCAAACATGTTGCGTGTTGCAGTTTTATTTGTGGCGTATATGGTCTGCTTAAGGTGAAGGTGCATTTCTAATGTTGCAGTGGGATGTTTGGGGTCATTAAAATGATGTAGCATTCCTCACTTTAGGCTTTTGCGGATATCGCATTTGCAAAGTAATCATAGCACTTACCAAACACATCTGTAACTTTGTGATTGCTATGCCTCGTGTTAAGGTGTGTAACACTTGATTCCTTGTTCCCCAAAACGCTGCACGTGTGACTTACTGATGGGGTCAAAATCCATTATTTCATTTTAAGCTAGTAATTGGCATAGTATGTGACATTATCGTAAAATGATGATAATGGAAATTGTTCCGCTTCTGGCACCAATTTTGCAAAGTACTCTGACAGGTAACAAGGAATCAAGTCTAACTGGCGTAAAACACTAACTGGCTGTGAATTCAGTGTTTGCGGGCTTGACCACAGCTCCAGATGTTTGCCAGGTACCTGGTGAAGGACTGTAGTTAACAGTAGGCACTTTGGGTTTCCTCCACCCACAATCCACTGAAGCATCCTCAGTGCTAAGTAGCACTAAGCTAGGTGCTCTTTCTATCCCTACAATATGCGTTCTCATGGCAGTTAAAGGTATACTTAGTAAAGTGTATTTCATGAAACCGGGGCATGTTCACTATCGTCAAAGTGAAAAATTCTAGAGCACAGTGTTAAACACCATCTACAGTGTACTCTAAGCAAATGCTCTAACTGAATAATTACAACCAGAAATATTTGGGTTAAAATTAATAAAACATTATCCTGGAATGGTTGCACATTATTTGTGCACAGGAAGATCAGAATACATTAAATTCACCATTCGATGCCCTTGCCATAACCTGCTAAATATATGTGTTTAAGGTGACATTATCAATTACTTACATTTACTTGAAACATGTTCCCAAATTCATTGAAAGGCCAAAAGTTATTATTTTGAGGTTCAGAAATCTGAGAGCTGATACTATCATTTCTTTTTTGGTGAATTGCATTTTTTTGTCTAATATTAGACCTGGAGGGCTGTCATGCAAGCAAAAGAAAGAGAAAAGGCAAATTGTGAAATTTTAGGCAGCTATTGTGAGTTAATAAAGTATTAATGTTCTTAAGTAATATTAAGGGAAATTTTTATTACCATTCATTCAATGTAGGAACAGCATAGATCATAGATGGAAGAAACTTCTTATGGATGTATGGTACTAGGCCTAATGGATAAGGAAATGAAAAACATTAACAAATATGACGAAAGGTACATTGGTTCTTCAAAAAATATATGATAAGGAAGTTACATAAAGACAGGTAGCTGTGGATTAGTCCACTTCTACGAAGGGGAACAGGTCATGTAGGAATAGTGTGCAACATCCAAATTTCTGTGTTTGACCTCTATTGAGAACCTACAGAAGGATACTTAACTACATTTTGTGGTGTAAGATGGTTAAAATTCATTCACTGAAAGAAAATGGCGAAATGATGTGAGCATCATTACAAAAAAAACACACTAAAAACGGTACTGGCATCTTTCAGTTTTCATGTAATCTTGTTTTTTTCATTAAGTGTCAATATGGGTACATATTCATTAAACTTGGTGTGTTTTTAAAACCCCCAGAGGACTGGATTGTCTTGCATAAACCCGTTTTTCATGTCTTTGTTAAAGGTTGCGTGAAGTTCCATGAAAGTAACATTCATTTGATCTTTTGCAGGGGTCACCTGAAGATGTTCATACACGCCGTGCATTTGCTACAAAAACTGACAGATATCAAAAGCATCCCAGTGGGTGACATTCTTCACAAGCTTCTGGAGATGGAAGGAGGGCAGGGCCAGCCCACAGGTCTTCTGGGCAGTAAACATGTTGTCTGCTGGGGATTTGAGGACATGCTGACCGGAGCGGAGAAAGACGCACCCACCGCAGCTGCCACCACGGCCAGCACCGCCCCCGCAGACAAAGATAAAGGTGAATGAACGAAGATTAATTGAAATCTGTAGAGAAAACACCAAAATTGTTGTATCAAGTCCTCTTAACATTATGATCATGTACATGTAACTGTCATGATGACGTAATTCCTTAAGTGCCTGTTGCCATGGTGGTTACGTGCTCGTAAAGTTAAGAGGGCTACGTGTAAGTTAGCCCTGCATTCTTTTGTTGATGTTTTCTTTCAGTCAAGAGGGTTCAAAGTGCTTTGTTGAAGACCAGCAACTTTAATTGTGCTTAAGCCTGTCTGATCAACTCTGCTCCCAGGTGCGCAACCTCCTGTAGTAGTTCCTAATCTTGTTAACAATGTCTCGCATGTCTTACATTGCCCTCGTTTGTTTTACAGCGGATGGAGACTATGGGAGAAGCCTCACCTGTGATGGAGTATTTTTATACACGACAAATTCAGCGGGGAAAGGGCTGGCCAAAATGGGTACAGGTTTACATGGCACCTTAAGGTATTATATGTATTTATATCCGTGTATACAAATGTGTAAAGCCCCTTGCTGCCCTTAAGAACTTGGTCCCAAGTCACGTGCATGAACTGTTTTTCTTCTTTCCTTTATTACGCCACAATTATGGGTGGAAAAAGAGTGCTCATAAAACACATATGTAATACACGAGCACTGCAACATCACAGAAGAAAGCGATGTGTTCTGCTGGAGACGGTTTTGTCTCACTGTTTTGACAGTGGTTTTAAGTCAGGAAGATTGTCGGGTTCCTGGAATGTGGTTTTCTGCCGGCTCAGCTGGTTAACCTTTCACCGTAAGAACATGACTGTAGACATATACAGTATGTAATATTTCCATTAGTGCACTGTTAACCTGCTGTGCAATAAGTTTGGAATACAAAGCAAAACATAGCATACAGATGCTGTTTTACATTGTGGCTAGAGACACATATCCTGTTAATCATAATATGGGTTGCACATGATGACAATTTATATGTATACAGCATTTTACCAAGGTTATTATGCTGCGTTTTATTGTGGTATATCAGTGGAATGCCATGCACCTTACAAGAGATTTGCGTTAAATGCACATTGAAGTGTGGGTATGTTGATATCAAATAGAAGAATTTCAGAATCATAGAGAAATGTTAGATGACCTTCATTAATGTATCATTAGATGTACAGTGATTTTTTTACCCCTGCATTCTCCTGCCTCCGTGTTTTTTTTTTAATCTTTGCTGAAAGTAGCTTCATTTGTATTGCAAAGCATGAAGAGATGTGTCTCATGTTTTGCCTGGTGGTTTTCAGGGGATTTGTGTATTGTCGAAATCCAGAGATTGGACCAGGCTGGGTGGCCTGGGGCAATGGACGCTTACTTTATCGGCCTGCCTCCTTTGACCAAGAGGGAGACATGCAAAACTTAGTACAGGTTCTAAATTGTTATACTCTACAGGTGAGCATTTTACTCCTGTTCTGTATGTTTTTTCTATAGGAGACAATGTACATTTTGTGCTAGGACCCAGTCCCAAGCTAGCGCAGCATTGGCTTACACCAATTTGTTGTTACCACTCACGCATATTTACACATAGAACATGTAACGACCTAGGAACCTCTCATCTATGCAGTAGCTGGAAGGTTAAGTCCAGTTCGTGCTAACCTCCTCGCTCGCTGTGCGTGGGAAGGTCTGCCAGCAACCTGCAGTGGGCGCGGGTCCCCCCCCCCCCCGATTCTGTCTGGTTTCCTCCCATCATATTGCTGGCTGCTGTCACCGCTGCGTATAGGTGAAGTGTTTTTGAGTAGGCTGTAAAACAAAGGGCTCCAGACAACGTGCGTATTTGTGCTGTACACACAGCTTTTTCAAAAATACACCTCAGTTTTAAACATCTTGTGTACCAGATATGCATCAAAACACACACATATGCAAACAACTTTATTTTCATGTGTATTCGCAGCCTTTGCAACTAACAAGGGCAACAACAACAAAGCACATTTTGAGCTCGGCCATTTTCATGGTCGAATGAAAGCCTGTGATCTCTGCCACACCTTTGAAGTAGTTTCTGAAGATAAACATACTTCTACGCAGTTGAACCGTTAGCAGCAGAGGTAGGCTTAATTTAAAATGAGTGTTTTGCCAACCGCAAGGGCATATAAACCTCCATACACAGAAGAGTTCCATAAAGATCTCAACATCACTGTGACCGTGCCTTTAAAGGAACATTTGACTTTGATAGAAATAATGATGAAAAGAGATGTAATATCAGTGATTATAGATAAAACATTTGGCTGATGAATTGAACATTCATATCCCAAGGTTTTATTGGTGGCCAGGATGCTCTTCTATCAGTATCTTGACAACAATTTTTTTTTTTTTAAAAATGGCCTTCATGCGTGTAGTATCTTTATTGTAAAGCGGTGTCATGTGAGATGTCAATTATAAACAACACACCTGAATATTAATTTATTGTTACCTGTAATTACTGTGTGTGTGTGTGTGTTCAGGGAAATGCATAAACTTTTGTGTTGTTGCAGCTATTTAAGGTTGAAAGGCAAATTATTCAACTTATTTTACTCATCCGCTTTACATGTTACTCATGTTTATTTGAAATGGATGAGTAAATACTCATCAGCCAAAGAAGTTATCTTGAGCCCTGAAACACCAATACAATAAATAAATAAATAAATTTATATAGAACTGGAAGACCTCTCAGCAGTGAAAAGCCTATCTGAGTCTATTGGCAAAATGTGTATATTGTTCTGTTACAAACCAATCTTTTGGATGACTGGTAATGTGAAAGAGTTGATATTTAGTGGGGTTAGTGATCCTGTCATCACCAATCTCCATGGAAAATTGCTTCTGAAATACCTTCATTGTGAAAAGGATTTAGTCTGTTTGAGTATTTGATTTCTGTGTTTGGCCATATTTATGTTTGTTTGGACATCAACAGTGCTAAGCACTTCTTGATATTGTAATTTAAATTCTTATATTTCAGCCAATAAAAACCATTCTGAAGCCTGAAAGCTACCTGATTGGCTCCCCGGTGACAACAGTCAACATGTGTAGCGACGGGGCATACTTCTACTGGATATGGTGCACAGGCAGTCTCAGTGATAAAAATACCAAGGGACAGGCCATATTTGTGGATGTGTTCAAGTTAGATGTAAGTTGCCCATACCCTGTCCTCTTCAATTACTCAGTGCACTCTTTTCTCATGTTGACCAGTTTCTGACAGAATGAACAAAAAAGTTTTACAGATTTTGCAACATGTAACGGCTGTCTTTCACGATTTTCAGTATTTCTTTCAGTTGCCTGCGGAACAAATTTTCCTCCGACAAAGTGACAACTTCTACCGTGCAAAGGTCTCCACAATTCTGCGATACATCACTATCTCTGCAGTTCAGTTTAAAATATGTATTACAAAAAGAACTAACCAAGAAATCTGCCAAACCGATAGAAGAACTTTTTGTTTCTCCTTTCACATAACAGTTACCATCACAGCTACACGTCTGGAGTTGTTGATTCAGAGCTTTCAAGTTGTGTTCTTTTCTAATTTAAACGTTTGCTACGATTGGGAAGAAAACATCACCAAAACATTCAGTTATTTTTGTGAATTACAAAGTACGCAAGTCCTGGAAACATGTTGGGGACATGTAAAGGCTTGGCACCGCTAAGGGGCATGCATGGGGCTTGACGGTGGCGCCACGCCAAATATGCCGAGGGGTTTGTAATTTAAGACGTGTAAATGTGATTCAAGCCATCATGTAATTTAAGTTGTATGAAGTGAAGTCATATGACATGTTAATGTATGCAGTATGTGTCCTGTGAACAAATCCTACTCATTCAGTGCTTGTAACATTTTAGCAACTAAAATACGGCACAAGTTCTGCAATCACTCAGTTTGACCGTTTGACTGTTCTGACAGGCATCAAGTGGCCAAGCCGTACGTCTGAAGGAACGTGTGCAGTTACAGCGAAAGGATGAATCATCTCAAAAGACAATTAACGAGACACTTTTGTCTCGCCTGCGGCCTCACAGGAGTTCAGCGGCTACAGGAACACTTGTCTCAATCACGGGCAGTGAGACAGTGTCCACCAAGAAAACTGATGACGGTATGTGATCACATTGGTGCCTGATATTACACACACATGTATTTCTAGAATAGAAAATACACACACTTTTTGCAACATTTTCACTTATTTCTCTGTTCTTCCCACATCACCATAATCTTTTTTGGTAATCCTTCAATATGGATTTGTCACATAAAAGGTGAACTTTATTCTCTACTGTTTGTTTGTGTTCTCTTCATTCAAATGTGCCATGTGTGGCATGTTGACAGGCAGTACATCAGTGGGGATTCCCCTGCGCACCCTGCTGAAAACCCCGCTGTTCTGTGATGGAAGCTCCGTGGTTGTGATTACTCCTGTACCAGGAAGTGCCAACAGTGCCGCTGCCAGATCTCTGTTTGGCAGTGGAGGCAGTTTGTCCAGTCTCAGAAGTAAGTCAGCCATAGTAAGGTCTTCCTGTACTAGGGGGTTTTACCCCTGTGACAGGAAGGGCCAACAGTGCCGCTGCCAGGTATCTGTTTGGCAGTGGAGGCAGTTTGTCCAGTCTCAGAAGTAAGTCAGCCATAGTAAGGTCTTCCTGTACTAGGGAGTTTTACTCCTGTAATAGGAAGTGGTAACAGTGCCGCTGCCAGGTATCTGTTTGGCAGTGGAGGCAGTTTGTCCAGTCTCAGAAGTAAGTCAGCCATAGTAAGGTCTTCCTGTACTAGGGGGTTTTACCCCTGTGACAGGAAGGGCCAACAGTGCCGCTGCCAGGTATCTGTTTGGCAGTGGAGGCAGTTTGTCCAGTCTCAGAAGTAAGTCAGCCATAGTAAGGTCTTCCTGTACTAGGGAGTTTTACTCCTGTAATAGGAAGTGGTAACAGTGCCGCTGCCAGGTATCTGTTTGGCAGTGGAGGCAGTTTGTCCAGTCTCAGAAGTAAGTCAGCCATAGTAAGGTCTTCCTGTACTAGGGAGTTTTACTCCTGTAATAGGAAGTGGTAACAGTGCCGCTGCCAGGTATCTGTTTGGCAGTGGAGGCAGTTCAGAAGTCTCAGAAGTAAGTAGGCTATAGTAAGGTACTCCTGTACATTTTGAGTTTGTTACTCTTGTGCACAAAGTCCATCTATCCTCGTCTCCTTAGTGAGGAGAAAATGGAAGAGATGACTTCAGTGGCACTTACTGTATTAAAGTTTATCAAACCATTCTTGGAGTAGAGGCAGTTGATATAGACACAAGTGGATACATTTTTAGTTACCTTATTTGTGCTGACTGACATCAGTATGGCCAAGGACGCTAGCTCATCATAGTGACCAGGTGCCTCTCACCATTTTGGTTGCTGTGAGTTCAAGTCCGTCAATCCCATGAAATATGCATGAGTACGGCGTAAAGCACCAGTCATATGAGTAAACAAATCTGACATGAATACAGATATAATGAATGTACAAAAGTACAGATTTTTGACAGGTACTTCAATATTGGGATAGTAGTATTAAAACAACAGTCAAAATGAAATACAGAATCAAATCTACTGTCCCTTTCAGCTCTGGCGACTAACCTGTGTTTCAATGTGGATGATGGTCAGTTCATCTCCCGAACAGATCTAGTGGACGCCCCCAGTTGTGCCTTGGCCCGAGGGAGCAACGTCCTGGGTCTAGGTGGGTACCAACATGAGTCCTTGTGATTTATATTACATGTCAAAAGCCTGAAGCAAATTGTGACCAAATGAATCATTCATACCTGCCTTGTGATTGTATTTTCTTGGCAAACTGTTTAAATATGTTCTAGTCATGACAGGTCTCCATTTTCAGCTCACCTGTATGAAGTTAGACAAGGTATTGTGAGACGGGAGAAAAGTATCCGTGTTAGGTTAAGCATTTTTTTTAGCTCTCATGCATAGGTTGAACTTTAAGCTTTTTTTTTTTAGCTCCTGTACACTGGGCTCTCATTCATTGATTGAAGATTAAGCTCTTTTTTTTAGCCTTCTAGTTTAAGGTATGTTGTGTAAATGTACATACTCAGATGGAAAATAGAGGTTTTTGTCAGTTCCTGAATATTGGGCTCTCATAGATGGATTGAAGGTTAGACTCTTTTTGCCCCCTTGTCTGGGGAAGGATGTGTAAATATACACACTCGGATGGAAGGTTATGACATTTTTTTTAAACTGCCTTGTCAGAGTTTTTTTCACAGTCATTTGAGTATTTCTCAGATTTACGTGCCTTGTAATAGTGTCATAACGAGATTTTAAATATCTAACTACCCCGTAGAATTAATATCTGCACACTATTATGATCCATGCAGAAAGAACCAAAACATGCATGAATTTGGCAAAACTCTGACAAATTAATTTCAGAGACATTCTCTGTTCCTTTGCCATATTTTTTTTACATTCTGTAGCCTTTATGACAACTTGAATTGAATTCAGGATAATTCACATTTTGACTCCCTCTCACATGTGTTTCCAACACCTATGAAGCCAGGTTGTTACTCCCCACACATGTGCAGTAGTGGTTGACATTTGTGCAAATTGATTGAAGGCGTAAATTTTATTGGTGGCTAGGATGTAATTAAATTTCATGATATGATATCATGGAAAGGTCAACTGCTGCCAGCTTTCACACTTTCTGTATGTCTATTTCCGTGGCACCACAATAAACACTACAGTTATTGGCGGTTTCTAAAAACCTTAACTGATGTAGTACAGGCAGCAGAGATTACTACAGTATGACCGTCTCATTGGTGGAAACATATTCAGGGCGCGAATTTAAGGCTTCTCTGTCACGACCCCAGCACGGCTAATGGTGTGCAGATATTATTAGCCCTCCTCAAATTTCACTAGGCATCCAATATTTGGGTAACTTGAGTTTATTCACCAAAATGTATGTTTACTTATGCAGAGATTTTCCATTGTTTTGTGTGATAGGGAATTTTGACCATGGAGAGAACTTCATTCCAACATTGTAACTGAAGTGAAGAGTGTTTCCATCATAAAACTCATTAATCATCAGACCCTCCAAGCTGAAAAGTATGAAGGGAAAAGTGCAAAGGTACATTCCGAGTGGCAATTAATTTTCGCTGCCTGTCTGTGAAATCGTGGCAGACAAGAACAGGGACAGGGTGCACATTTTAGGGCCGGGGCCAGAAACACCCTTCCAAAAAAAAAAAGACAGAAAAAAAAGTAATGATAATAATAATTTAAAAAAAAAAAGCCTCTCCAAGGGTATGCAAAATATTTCTCTTTGTAAGTGTGGTGAAAACGACCCAAGTAAAATACAAAACAGTTTAATGAGTAGTGGATCCCCAGAAACTACCAAATAGACTAGCGACATCGAACCAAGCAGTGTTAGAAATGATCCCTTGTCTCTCAGACTGACACATATACTCCTTGGTCCGTGGTCCGCTGATATAAATAAATAAACCATGACATAGTGAAATTCAGTTAAAATCTTACTTTGGCAATGCCGATGTTTTGCCTAGCCCTGAATCGGCAGAGTGAAAACAACCAACGGGCTAGTACGATTCTAAGACCACCATCTCCTTTTGCCTGGCAAAGACTCCGGTAGGTGCACACATGATTATAAACTTGTGTCTTCCATTGTAAAAGTGTCAAATACTTCCACGTCCTTCTTTTTCTGCGAGCTTGAATTTTTTTCAACGACTGTTCAGGGCATGGGTTGAAAGGTACAGTACGGCTTTGAACAGTAGGCATCCCTCACCCTACTAGAAGTCTCACACTAGACTGGCCTTGTGCCTTGCTGAGAGTATTAATACAATGTAACAAGGTACAAGTCTGCTGAGGGGTTTACGGGTTGGTGATAGACGCCTTTTGCTGATCGCTGTACTGGTGGGCCTTACTTCGTTCTAGGATCTATCCTAAATTCGAGCCCTGACATGAGAGCGTGGCACCAGAGAGCCTAATCATTTGAAACAAAACTGTCAGACACAGCTGGCGCCTGACAAAGGTATTCCATATATTTCACAAGAAGTGTCTTAGTAACAGTTGAGATTTACTGAAACATATTCAGTATTTCCTTGTCATATAGAATACTTCTGAGTTTTTTCAACTCTGTATTCAGTATTTTAAATCTCTTAACTACCGTTTGTGGTTAAGGTCAATGTGTATGATCCCCTGTCCTGTATAATAGCACTCATACAATGGAAGGTTAAGAGTTTTTTCCTAGTTCCAACATACAGCAGTAGAAAGTTATGTTTTGTCTTTTTTCATACCCTTTTCGCGTGTGTACATCTACAAAGGGCTGCTGATGAAAGATTGAGCTGTTTTTATTGGTTTTAGTTTCATTGGGTTTGTGAATGCTTTTTAATGATTTTAATTGATAGACTTTCATTGCAAAAATTTACCAGTGATATAAACTTCACTTTGTTTTCTGTAGTAAACACATGTTCTCTAGAAAGCCTCCATGCAGAGCAACAATTTCTTGTACACAGGGTCTCTGTGACGTTTTTGAAATTTATGGCCAAATTTCATATTTGTAATCAGGAAAACTTTCATGTAAGGCTACAATTTGTATGCACATCCTTCTCCACATCTAGGAGAACCAGAAGTGTAATGATAACCAACTTCCTCTGGCGATTTCACCAGATTTGTCAGCATTTACCTGTTTTCTGGACACACATTCAGATTGACTTCACTCTCTTCTCCTGTAAACTCAGATTTCTTTTTTGCCATCACCCATTTAGATAAGCTTTTCATCCCTCTAACTACTTGACCAGGTTTTTAGAATGTCAGAATTTACCTTATTGTATACCAATTTATCTGGTGTAAACATTACCTGTAGAAAGGGGGGCCTCTGCGGCTGAGCAGGTTAGCATGTTAGTGCAGCATTATGACCCCGGGCCTTCCACCAATGTGGTTGCTGTGAGTTCAAATCCAGCTCATGCAGGCTCATCTCCGGCATAAGACAAATAAATAAATAAATCTGTAGAAAGCTTTCCACATCTGTATTAGTACTAGGAGCCTATGACGCTGGCCGAAGCATGGTCCTTCCTATACTGCGACGAAATGTTTAAACCATCTGCACAGACAGTGACTATGGTCAGCTGAGTATTTGCTCGGCCAGTCATGGCTGCAGTGGCCACCCATAGTCCATGGATAGCCAATCATGGAAAGCCAATCATGGAAAGCGATGTGCATATCAAAGACCACTGCCTCAATTTTGTGCAAGAACTCCCCACCATGATGTCTTCTAGCACCACAACAGTTTACAGCTTTTATCTGTTCTGACTGCATTGTCTAGTTATCTGCTATAGGAGGTGAGCTGGTGGGATTCTCTGAATGCCTTGTCGTTTTTGAGAAGGACCAGAGGACCAGGAGCTGATTTACACACCTAGATTCGCTCCTCAGGCCCTTCAGTATTTCAGGCGTGTGTTATTAGCACACCTAGATTTTGTTTCAGGAGTGTGATAGCACACCTATACAAAGGCCTGTGACGCATTACGAGTATCAGGAGAGCACTAGTCAGTGCAGCTTGGACCCTAGTGGCCATTGTGTAAAAAATGTTCCACATCAGAAAGCAGTTTTGTTAGCAACATTAGCATTACATGGTTATAACCAGTGGACCTGATCTTCAGTACTGAAATCTTCAAATGGAATGGATATTATCTCAGTTTGAAATAGTAATAGTTTTCCTTTGACTAAGCATGCTTTGAATCATTTCCTGAACAAGACAGCTCCGAAGGTGATAGTATGTACCTGTTCTTGATGTATGTTTTAATGTGAGGAAATATGTATGCTGGTTATATTTTGATTTGATCGAATGTGTTTTGTGGTTTTATTTGTGTGTTTTGGTGTAATCTTGTGTTTGCTTGTTACAGGTGTATGTTTTGATGTGATCAACAACCTGATCTGGACTTGTAGCAGTGACTGGGTGGACAGATTTTACAACCCAGGTCACCAGGCCCCACACCATATCTACCGTAAACTGGGCATTCCCTGTGACAAGCACAAACCCAAACCCCCACAAGGTTAGTACCAAGGTTACTAGTACGAATGTTAATCAGTAACTTGGGAGAGGGCATTGGGTGTCCTCTACATAAAAGTGTCAGGTTGTGAAGGGCCTGTTGCAGCGTGTTGGCAGCATGTGTCACTGCATGAGGTTACGCGTGGTGTGATCTTTTGAGTAGACAGCCGAGTGGGGATCAGTGAGGTTGTGAAGGGCATGTTACAAAACGTGGGCAGTGTATGTCACTGACTGAGGCTAATGTGTGGTGTGATCTTTTCGGCATACAGCAGAGTGGGGATCAGTGAGGTTGTGAAGGGCATGTTACAAAACGTGGGCAGTGTATGTCACTGACTGAGGCTAATGTGTGGTGTGATTTTTACGGCATTCAGCTGGGTGGGGATTAGCGAGGTTGTGAAAGACCTGCTGCAACATGTAGGCAGGATGGGTTGCTGTCTCTGATTATGTGTGGTGTGATCATTTCAGCGGATAGCCGGGTGGAGATCATGAGGTTGGGAATGGCCTGTTGCAGCACATGGGCAGAATGTGCCACTGGCTCAGGTTATGTGTGGTGCGATCAGTTGAGCAGACATCCAAGTGGAGGTCTTTGAGGTTGTGAATGGCCTGCTGCAGTATGTATTACTGAGGTTATGGGTGTTGCGATCTTTTGACCAGACAGTCGGGTGCGGATCAGTGAGGTTGCCAAGGGCCTGCTACAGTATGTGTCACTGACTGTGTTGTGTGTGGTGTGATCATTTGAGCAAACAGCTGGTTGTGAAGGGCCTGTTGCAATATGTGGGCAGTATGAGTCACTGTCTGAGGTTACGTGTGATGTGATCTTTTGAGCAGACAGCCGAGTGGAAATCAGCGAGGTTGTGAAGGGCCTGTTGCAACATGTGGGCAGTATGTGCCAGCACCAGCTGAACAACGACCTGTTGCATACGCCCCTGGGCAGCTACTTCCTGCAGCAACACCCTGTCTATCTCCAGTACCTGGAGCGTGTGTGCGACATCCTGGAGAAAGCCATCCTGGACGGAGACGAGAGGATCACCATCTGTGCCCTCGTGGTACTGCAGGTCAGTTAAGGGGAGGGAACTCTGGCTCCACTGCCACATCACTTTGTAGCGACTGTCTAAAATTAATCTGCCTGCTACTAAAGATACATTGGAGTATACTGCATAAAGGGTGAATTTTTTTATTGGAAAAATGCTTTCAAGTGTGCTGTTTTTATAGCTTTCAAAAAAATTAGTTTGTTTTGTTGATATTTCAGTTAATTTTTAAGATGAGCATATTTAAGAAAGAAAAGGACAAAGAAATCCAGCTTATCAAAAGATCAAGGTAAGTTGTTATGTTTACAACACTTAAACTACTATTGTGAAAAAATACTGATATAAACAGAAAAATTGTCATAAAATTAATAATAATTGACTAACAGCAATTTAACAATATTTCCATTTATGATCCCTCATATTAGTATATTATGAAGTGCACATTTATTTTATAAGATTGTCCAGCTCTTTTCTGGCTTGCTCTGTGGTTGTGTGTGGGAAGATCTGCCAGCAACCTGCGGATGGCCGTGGGTTTCCCCTGTACTCTGCCTGGTTTCCCACCCACCATAGTGCTTACTGCTGACTTCATGTGTCGCACAATGTGCACAGTTTGGTAAATCCTTTGCCAGAAAGGGCTTAAATTTGTGGGGAAGTTACACGTTTATCTACTGTGTGGTGCAGTTCCCTGATGTGGAAGCTACTCACAACCATCCCCCCTAAGGAGACACGGGTGTCCCGAGTGAGCGCAGTACAGATGGAGACCTGTCAGGTGATGAGGGCAGGGCTATCGGTCATCTACCCCACCCCTCAGTCTCGCAACTACCTCATCCACAAGCTCTTAGCCGAAGGTAAGTCCAGGAAATTCAAGATCTGCGGCTCGGTATCACAAAGTTATATGTATGTTGGCCCTTATATGATGGGCTTTAACCATTCAGCTGCATTTGCAACAAACACAGACATGACAGGACGTGTAAATTGCAAGAGGTCAGTGGTTTTCTCCTGGAACTCTTTGTTTCCTCAACCCATAATGTGCAGGCCACCATTGTGTGTAAATTGAAAATTCTTGTGCCTTGAGTGTCTTAAGCTTTCAATGTCACCTCAATCCAAATATTTAAAATGTTTTTTTCTTGAAGCATATGAAAACACTAGTGATGTAGATTCATACATACTGTTGTTGAGCTATTATTATGTAACACAGTAACTCATAATAGTATTCTTACCAATGACTCCTTTACTGTCTAATGTGTAGATTATCTACTCGCAATGTTTTCCTTGTGCACTGAACATTGATAGTGGCATTTTTCTTGTGCAATCAGTCTAATAAACAATCTGATCTTTGGTTTTCTTTATCAGGAAACAAAAACCCCGCCCTTGGAAAGTTGCGTGACCTGGTTCTGGTTGATTTCGCAGATCAGCTGAGGAACTCAGCTTTGTCCAGAGAAGAAATGAAAAGCTTACGGTTAGTCTCCTGGTAGTGACTTCATTGACTTACAACATTAGGGAAAAGTATGGTACAGTAAGTGACCTGAACCTCCCCTCCCTCCAAAGTGCAGTTTTAGAGGAAAATAAATGTTATAAAATTTTAATTTTGGTGCTCAGACTTTCATTTGTCTAGTTAGATACCATTCTACCTTTCAAATCAACCTGACTTGGATTAATGAATCTATCAGAATCTGGCAATATGTGCAACCTAGTCATTTGTTTAACCTTAGGTTATTTGCCATGTATATCTTACATATATTAAAGGCCTCTTATTTTAGTATCTTAAATTTAATGAAAACTATAATACTAGTTAATCACCAACCATTTTTTATTAGCTTTCATTAGAGTTTATTGCTCATAGTTCTTAAATCTTCAAAATGTGTTTTGACTGCAAAACAGTGTCCAAAGCCCTTGCATGTGGAAATGGCGCTGGACCTGAAAACAGTTCACATTTTGTGATTTTGAGTGTCTGGTTCCATTTCCAGCTTGACAGATGAGCTGGTTCACTTCATCCTCAAACTAGCAGTGAAGGAGTCATCATCTTTGCTACGATGCTCCCAGAAGAAGAATAAGGAGGCATTTGAAGAACTTCTGGCCTCTGTACCGGTAAGTTCTTTTGTGAAGGTTGATCCAACTTGTACAAATGGAAGCAACCCCTTTGTTATTCATGGACTTCCAGTGCCCCTTGTCGCATTAAACGATAGTAAGGTAAACATACAGGAGTGTTTATGACTGTGGTCAATAGTCTTAGATGAATCACAGCTGTTTCCTTCTTTTCCTTTCTGTCTGGATTTCGTGCGTGTACGTATTGCTCTGCCATCCTGGTTGACAGAGAGGCTCCTCATGTCTGCGGTACATCATGGCTCTCTCTGTATTCACTGGTGTGGAATCGGGGTGATCAGGCTGTAATTGTAACATATGTCAGCAGCCCAGTAACATGTGCTTGTTGCTTCTCCCATTGTGGTTGACAGAGAGGCTCCTCATGTCTGCGGTACATCATGGCGTTGCTGTCGTGCCTGTTACGTGAGGCAGTGCTGTGTGAGAAGACAGACAAACTGGATCTGACAGACCAGGAACAACAAGAGGCTGCGCAGTATTTACTGGTGAGGAACCGGGGTCGTCATACTGTTCTGCGAGTTGTTACAAGTGCACATGGCTAATGTCACATTGCAATTTCTTTACGTGGATGTGAGACATGGTCACTTCCAGTTTTCAGATGCTCAGCATATGTGACCCTATTATTGAAATTATTTATTGAAAATGTTTATTGTAACAGATCTGCAAAATCTGTACTACGTACATAATAGCGACATAAGCTCCATAAAGCACGCCATATATGCAGTGAATTTGTTTCCTGTCGGCTTTTAGGGCGTAAATCTAAAGCATTCTGTGCTTAAAGTCCTTCATTTCTTTAATAGCCAATCTTTTTTGGCACACATTAAGTATTTTGCCATTTGTATTCAGGCAGTTGTGTATCTGTTTCCCCAGTGGATTTGAAAAAAGAATAAAACATGAGCTCAAATCAGAATTCAATTTCACATGTCCATGTAGTCATTATTCATACCAAACCATACCAAGGTTTTTTTGCCTCTGAGGATTTGTAACATTATAAACATGAACTTGATACTGGTTTGAAATTGGCAACCTGCTTTCCAAACATTAAATGTGCTTTTCTTCTTATTAAGCTAAATAGAATGTATGAACAGTATGTACAGTAGAATGTTTCCTTTATGTTTGAAGAAAGAAAAGATTCGTTGGTTATTTCCATCATGGCATGTTGTTACTCTCCTGTTCCATCTAATAATTGGTCATGCAGCATGGGACATCCCACCAGCAGATGGTCAAGGCTTTCTCCCCTGGATCTGCCTGATTTCCTCCCAGTATAATGCTGGCCACCGTCCCAAAAGTGAAATATTCATGAGTATGGCATAAAACACCAATCAAATAAATACATAGATAAAATGTTGGACTTATTTTCCTGCAGGAGTTGCAGCAATCTGTGTTGAGTTTGGCTTCTCAGGTGTTCACTGGGGCGTATGAGGTAAGATATTTCTGACCAGGTGCTAAAACACTGATCAGATCAAGAAAGGCACAAATTCTTGTGACATCCAGCAGTCATGCCCTTAGTTAAGTCAATGTTCCATCCTGAAAGATCAGATGGCAATAATTTGACTGCCTGACCAATAAACAGATGCAATACATATCGCAGACAGGTGTGTCAATGGGGGAAAGATTTTGTCACATGAGTAAATTTTTCTAGCACGTAAGCAGTAGGTATATTTATTTATTTATTGAAGATAACCCAAGTCATTTACAGTGAAAATGTTCTTCCCCAAGGCAAAAACAATATATAGTAGACAAGCCACATGTACTTCAGTATCCTATAAAAATGTTGTTATGGCAACCATGGCAACTGTCTCAACCAGCAGGTGAAAGAGTGTAGTGGAGACACCCATTACTGGACCTTTTTCTGCTCTGGCTGTCACATGTACATGTAGCTGGAACCCAACACACTCATGCACAAAGCTCAAACCAAGTGAGTGGGAGACGGCTCGTTTTGTATAACGTGTCATAGTGCCGTTTCATCTTCAGTAATACGCCACACTTGATATGCCTTTTCTGTGTATCTAGTTAGACCCTGAATATCTCTGTGGCTCCCTCCTGTACTTTACTGTTAGCCACAGAGACACGGCTGGGTTACGTTAGATCAAGCATACCTTTTCAGTCGAAATCCATAGCAGTTTCCTCCTACCTCTTATCATAACAAATTCCCTTGAATACTTGGCATAAAAAGAACACAGTCATGGCTGCCTTCGCCTTTGAGAATCGAATCAAAACATAAACCCCAGTTGTAATTTATTATGCTGCATCCGTCACCGTCCTGGTAATGACATCATCAAAGTGGTCTCCCTTCTGTACAGAAAAGCGCATTCTGGAATCTTAATTTCCTAATTGTGGTGGGCTGATCATAGAAATATACCACTGAAGTCTGTATGTACTCTAACAGCTCAGACAGCGTATGGTAAAGCTGACAGAATATGTAAGATTACCACGAGAAAGCAGTGATCATGGTCTTGTCATAATGGTATTAGCATTAGTTCTGTATGTTTTCTCCAGGTGTTGGAAGTTTTGCTGGAGACATGCACTGCTGTGATCAGTAACTACGGCGAGGAGCTGGAATACAGGTTACAGGGCCTGGAGCGCATCACCAAATCCACGATACTGGGCCACCTTCTGCCCCTCCTCCTCACGGCCATGACACACCCCAACCTGCAGTGTCTCAACATGGCTGACCAGCTCATGCCTCAGCTTGTACAGCTTGTCGTGCTCACCAGCCAGGTAGGCTCAACAGCCCTGAAACCTAGTTATGTCACCGATTGTTTACAGCAAGGCACTGTGGGTAACAGCGGCACTCATATATCATTGGTCTGTTAGGGAATGAGTCTTTGAGGTTATGGGTACACAATTTGGCTCACAACAGTTGCCGTTTGGCATTTTAAGAGCAAAATTTAATCACACCTGAAAAAAGTACTTGATATATAAACCAGATAGCAAAGAAAAACGGCACCTTCACTTCCAAGTTTTTTCCAAGAATGCATCAGCATAAAGAAGTAGTTATGTGCTATTGTCAACAGGTTAAATATCTGGGGGTCAGGTATAATCAGTTGCCCTCAGGGGAGGTAATAAGTCAAGGTTGGCCAGTTGTCATCATGGGGGATTGTCTGGGTCATGGAGTTGGTTCATTGGGATCTGCACGTGTAATAACCAGCAAGGAATGATGATTGATTATCAGATGGGATTAGAAGCTATTTATGATTATCAGTCAGGGATAATTTGAGCCATCAGGTTAAATATTCAGCCAGGTATAATGGATTGATCTTCAGACCATATAATGTGGATCATTACTGGGTGCTGAAATTCTGCTGAAATTGAATAGTTGATGTACCTAGTTCATGTGGTCTATATTTAATTGTTCATCTTGTAGGCCGCACTGTTGTTAAAGAGTCAGGTGCAGGCAATACGGCAGGATGATCTGGATGGATACGAGGATGTCGTTGATTTGATTGGCAAGTCCATCAACCCTGACAGGTAACCTAGTGATGTCCCAGCTAACTTAATTTCTCTGAATTCTCCAGAGGGTCAGTTCCACAAAGCCATTTCTGACTTACGTCAAAATTTTTACTATATTTAATTTTTGGTACCATGCTACAAGTTTTGAGACATTTGCTTGTAAATGAACTATCTGCAGTAGTTTGATTGACATATCAAAGTTACCTGGCAAGTGATCATTATAGTGATTAGTATTCTGACTGAGATGTCATTGCTTGTCAATCAGAGCGTGCCTTTCTTACCTCCACAGACTGGAGAGTGTGGAGAAGGAAGAAGAAGGCTTTCTGGCAGGTCTGAAAATCCCTGCCCCCTGGGCCTCGGGTAAGGTTGTGGAGAGTATCCACCCAGTCAGGGATAACTACAAGTTCAAAGGGACAGTGCACATCCCTGGTGCACGGTGCCTCTACCTGAGATTCGACCAGCGGTGCTCATCACAGTATGACTATGACAAGGTAAGGTGGACTGCTAAAGACGATAGTCTGGTGGATAGAGTGTGTGCCTTGTAAACAATGGATCCGGGGCTCAATCCCAAATCGAGTCATGCCAAAGACTTCAGCATCTGTAATCTAATAGGCTGACTGTGTCAGAATGTTGTGATGGTGATGAGGTCTTTATGTGTGGTAGGTAAAAGCAGAGAGTGAAGGAGACAATATTCACAGCCAGTTGCCTGTGTGGGGCCATGATTAACATGATAATGAGCTCATCAAACGCCAGGCAGCCGGAGCTTGAGGTCGGTGAGGTACCTTTCCAGGCTCACTATGGTGACATCTTAGTGGAAACTGATACATTATAACACTGTAAACGTTGTGCTACAATTGTAACACTGTAGGCATTGTGCTGCAATTGTAACACTGTAGACATTGTGCTACAATCAAATTTTGACATAACAATGGCCCAAGGTCCTGTTTCACACTAGCGCCACCACGTGGGATTAAAAAATATGCTACCCTGTGTAGCCAGGTTGACCCTTTAAATCGGTGCATTGCTCTGAAATTTGGAAACGGGGACTATTCTGAGATTATTCCAGATTTAAATACTGTGATGAACACAGATCAGTCTATATATATCCTGTCTTGCCTGTACATATAAATCTATGTGCACATGTTGAGTTTTCTGTTTGTAGCTGATAGTTTACGCTGGCCCAAACACCAACGCCAAGAAGATAGCTGAGTATGGAGGGAACACGTTTGGGTTTGGAAGTCGCAGTGTGCTGGGAGCAGGATGGCCCAAGGATTTAGTCAAGGTATAAACAGAGAAATATGTTGTTAAAGATTACTGACATGATATTAGAATCCCAATGATAGAAACCTGTATACCAACACATGTATTAAATGTGACTATTATTAAGTAATTTCCTTGCTAAGATTCCCTTGACATGCTAGATTTTTTGTTACTTGTCCTTCGTACATGTACACGTGTTTCCGTTCAGTTTGGTGCAAAGCAGGGCAGTGACCCAGGAGCTTCTCACCGATGCGGTGGGTGTGAGTTCAAGTCCGGCTCATGCTGGCTTCCTCTCCAGCCATTTGTGGGAAGGTCTGCCAGGAAGCTACGGATGGCCTGGCTTTCCCCCAGGCTCTGCCAGGTTTCCTCCCACCGTGTGCTGGTCGCTGTCATGTAAGTGAATATTGAGCATGATGTAAAACTGCAATAAAGTAAGTAAATAAATGATTCCAATTCATTAAGCTCTTCTTTTTTCAGTCCGGAAATTCAATTCAGTGAGGAAAACGGCCTATAGCAAGTGTACATGTTCATTGTAACTGATTGACTAGTATCAGGATCAGTATTTATAGCTAACTGTGATGTTTGTGTGGTGTATTTTTTTTTTTTTACCATCCACATCAGTGACCTTTACAATGGCTGTTCTGTTCTACTTCTCAGGTGGAGGGCGACACAGTAACCTTCTCGTTTGAGATGAGAAGTGGGCGTGAACACAACACCCCGGACAAAGCCATGTGGGGCTTCATGATCACCGTCAGGGCGCAGGTCAGTTCTATTCTCGCTGTTTCAGGGGTTATCCCTTCAGGCTCCACTCTAGTATCTTTTGGGGAATGATTCGAGAGTTCAGTTCAAATAAGCCAGAAAGCTGCAGGGGTTTTTCTAGCCATTTTCTCATCATGGTAAGCACAATGAAAAATATCGGAAAATTGAGTATTAAACAAATTTAGTAATGAGTTTTCATGAAATATACTGAGTTTTCAAATACATTTTGATGAAAATTATTGAGTTTTCTGATTTGTCCAAATTGAGTTTCTGGAAAAAGAAATGGCCAGAAAAATGCCTGAGCTGGTTTGAGTGAGCATGACCGTGATTTCGTCACCCCACATGGCTAGCCCTCGGCAGTCATATTCATGCAATTTATGGCAGTCTCAGTGATGACTGAGACTTTAGGGACCATACCCAAGTATTGTTTATGGGCTAAGCGTGGTGGCAAGTGCTAGCCCGCAATGGCAAAACGATGGTTGTGAATCACCGGTCAGTTGCACTGTGCAGCCCAGCGTGTTCCCCCGCTGTGAAAAGAGCTGAACTCATGCTCTCAGTGAGAACAGCATGTGCCAGGGTTTTGTTGTGACGAGGAGATTCAGTCAGTGACCCAATCAGCTTACAGTGTTGATCAACTGAGGCTAAATATCTCTGCTATACATTACCTGGTGATGTATGCCTAATTACATAGTCTGTAGACCCATTGTTTTCTAATCCTTACAAGCCCTTTGCGGCAGTGGCATGTACACGGCCTAAACACTTATCAAATCTCCCTCTGAAGTCCAAACTGAACCTCTTTTGAGCAGCCTGCGACAGCCTACTCGTAAATATAACAAATATTTACAGTTGAGAAGATCCAAAATATTTAATTCTGGTACCGCTGTACATGAATCTTGACAACATCTTCCCTCGTGGTGTCAGAAAAGTAGACCTACACATGTTGTATGCGCGCAGACACAGTCAGTTTTGAGCTCATGCATGCTCAGACCCAGAAACACCTTTGTAAAGTTTGATCTTAAAAATAGCCTTTAATGATTTGGTTGTTGTCATTGTTTTAGACATAACTTACACAAAAAAAGGAAAAAGGTTGAGAACAGATTTTCAAAGAAAATCTTTGAAAATCTCTGTAGTGATATTCATCAGGAGAAGCAAAACATGCCCTAAGACGAGACAGTGCAACAACAACTACAAATTCATGGTTGAATGTTAGACTTCATTTTCTTCAGTTGCCTTTATGTGAAAATGTTTTTTATTAACAACATTAAGGATGATTTACATTTCATCTTCATGAAATTTGCAAGTAAATTTTTTTATTTTTTCATGGGCAAATGAATCATGGTAGACAGCAAATGCAAATCAACGAAAAAAATAAGTTCACTCATGCCTTGTGGCAAGTTATGCCAAGGTTAAAATAAATACCTTTCTTTGATATTTTTTGATAGTCGGTTGTCCTGTGTTTTATTTCCATTATTGCAATGAATTAATGATTTTAATGAATTTCTCTAAGTTTGAAAGTATCAAGTAGAGTGTAAAAAATATAAAATACAAAAAGTGTGTCTCCCACCATTATACCAGCCTGCTGGATTCCTCAAACCACAATGCCCGTCGCTGTCATATGAGTGAAATATTCTTGAGAATTCTTGAAACACCAATTAAATAAATAAATAAATACAAATTTATGTTTGATTCTCAAATTCAGTTGTTCCTATATATATCACATGCAAGAAGATTTTTACTATATGAGATATGTCAAATCATTTTTATAATACTGTATTTATTTCCTGGCATATATTTTTGCACATTAAACCATTTTTATACGTGAACATTGATGTGGTTGGAAAACGTTGATCAATCATATAAAAAAAAACACAAACTTATACAGGCCCATAGTAATTGCTCTCCGTTTTTATTTGTCGGTTAAAAAGTAGGCAACATTCAAGACTGATTTGGTTATATAAAGAGTTTAATTCTGAGGTGTTGAGTTTAACATGTCAAAGCCAAATCAGTTTTCAATTCCGTGAAAAGACACTAGTGGAGAAAGACAAAGAATTTAAGAGAATGGCTTCATCCTTGCTGTGGCGTCCAACATCCTTCTGAAGGTCTCCTGCCGACGCCTTCAGTCCAGCCCAACAGGGATTATGACCAGCCCATGGAGATTAATTGCTAGTATTCTTCAGTTATTTGATTATATTTTATTATAGTACTGGAGTACTGCTCAGTAAGGGGAAACCGCTTGCCGCAACATAAGTGAGTCGTTTGGTACTGACTGAGTCTCAAGCTTTGCAGTCTGCCGTCTTTATTACTTCATGCAGCTGCGTTGTAATGTAAGTTAAAGCCACATGCCAATTGCAGAATGTGACAGTTGAGCACACAGTGTTTTCAGAATAATGCCCCATATTGATATAACACTTCATAAAAATGGAAAAGCGGCCAATATCTGCAGATTAAGTTTGCAACATAACACACAGGAGATAGTAATAGCCAAGTTCTGCTTGATCATTCATGCAAAACAGCCGTGAAGACAATGGAGGACAACTAAGAAACCCATCAGTGGTATACCCACTCACTGTGTGCTGGCGTATCTAGTCGTCATCGGCTCTACGAATGTAGAGCGCCAGCATGTTGACAGTCATTGTGCCAAGATTAAACGGAAGAGGAAGGTTGGATACGATCCCTTACATGGGCTCTAGGACAGTTTCAAATCTCAACCTGAATAAAACACACACCCAACAATTAGAACTGAGCTGAGCTGAATACTGGGCTCTCGCCGAGGCCTGTAACATTAAAGAATAGGCATGGATAACCTTTTGCTTATGATTATCCCATGTATGACACATTTTGCTCATGCGCAATGATGCACAACCCGAAACCAATATATCGCATGTACCTGCAGCACGTTTTGACGAAGGGCGTGTCAGAGTAAAGGAGATCTTGTAAACAGTCTAAATCAGAGTGTCTATCTTCTGTTTGTGCAATGTGGTCTTGAGTTCACATGATCACACAACATTGATGTGAAGAGAGCATATGATGAGAAGATATTTGCTGAAAGATTTTGCTCCTAGTTTCAAGCATCCACAAGGACCTGGAGGTGATAAATAACTTAAATGAAATGCTGTTTAGAGGACACTGAAACTATCATATTTGAAGGCTGAACATATTTTGAATACTTTTCCAGAAAGAATTTCTTACCTAAAAGCTTTACCTTTCATTTTTTATGGTAAAATGTTATTAAAGGCATATCTCACCTTAATCAAATTTGCTATGTTTTCACATCCAGTAACATCATCACACGACCCAGTAGTGTCCTGATGATGGGCTTAGAGCAGCTACGACATCACATCCAAGCTATGAATTGGACAAACCAGAAGAAGTGTTGTGCAGCTTACCTTTCCTGGTCTGTACATCTGTACATCATGTTACATCTTCTTGTTCAAGGATCAGCCAGATAACATTGTTGTTGTTGTTGTTATTCCAGGAGTCAACAGAAGAAGTGTCCTGTGGTTTACCATTCCTGGCTGACCTGGCACTAGGCCTGTCTGTCCTGGCATGCACCATGTTACATCTGCTCTATCAGGGGCCAGCCAAGAGCCCTGAGGAACTCGCCTGTCAGCACCTTCTCAAATCAAAACTGCTACAAAGGTACTGAGCTTGTTTTTCAACTGTGCACACAGGCACTCTTGTTTCCTGCACCTGTAAACCTGATTGCATCATAAAAGTGAACAAATTTCCAGTATGCTGTTAAACTCCAGTAAAATAAATCATAGGAGTAGTGGAACTGCCACTCGTTCCAGTTGATTAATTGTCAATAAAATAAGTTTTCTCTGTTTCTTCTAATTTTGGAGACGTCTGGTCTGCCCGTTTTTATACATGTCCATAGCCAGTATACATGTAATTGTAACAAGGATATACGGTTTCTCTTTTCTGATATGGCAAGTCCATCTGATGAAGAAGACATCCATATCTTCACATTTCCAAATAAAGTGAGAGAGAAAGATAATTTTTTTGTTTTAGTACTGCTGATAGCTTCTAAAAATTAGAAGAAATAGGGTAAATGAATGAATGATTATGGCTTAACGCCACATCGGCAATATCTCAGCCATATCATGGCGAAATAGGGTAAATATATTTGTGAATAACATTATTCACAAATAGGGTAAATATATTTGTGATGTCACCGATGTCATGGAAAGACTTTTGAATGTATTAATGAATTTCATGTAGATTTTTTTAGTGTAAGTTATAGAATTTGCCATGTTGCTGGAAGTATTTTCTATATTTATCCGCCTGCAGGTGTGTGTGGCAGACGGAATCTGGCGTGTGCACCCTTCCCCTCTCCCCTGTGAAGACCACTCCTGCTAGCATGCCCATCCTAGAGGACTCAGAGCTCAAGCTTCAGCCTCCTCTCGTGCTACTGCCCAGGGTGCGCCTCCCAACAGATGTGGTGCTCAAACTGAGAGAAATGTCTACACGAAGTCTGCCTCAGCTCAGGCCCAGTATTAGGTCAGTATCTCTTCCCCACTCAGCAAAGGCCCAGTATTAGGTCAGTATCTCATCCTCACTCAGCCCAGGTCCAGTGCTAGGTCAGCATCTCATCCTCACTCACCCCTGGCCCAGTGCTAGGTCAGTATCTCTTCCCCACTCAGCCCAGGCCCAGTATTAGGTCAGCATCTCATCCTCACTCAGACCAGGCCCAGTGTTAGGACAGCATCTCATCCCCATAAGCCCGGGCCCAGTGTTAGGTCAGTATCTCATCCTCATTCAGCTCTGACCCAATGTTAGGTCACCATCTCATCCTCATTCAGCTCTGACCCAGTGTTAGGTCAACATCTTGTCCTCATTTAGCTCTGACCCAGTGTTAGGTCAGTATCTCACCCTCATTCAGCTCTGACCCAGTGTTAGGTCAGCATCTCATCCTCATTCAGCTCTGACCCAGTGTTAGGTCAGTATCTCACCCTCATTCAGCTCTGACCCAGTGGTAGGTCAGCATCTCATCCTCATTCAGCTCTGACCCAGTGTTAGGTCAGCAGCTCATCCTGGCTCAGACCAGGCCCAATGTTAGGTCAGTATCTCATTCTCACTCAGCCCAGACCCAGTGTTAGGTCAGCATCTCGTCCTCATTCAGCCCAAGTCCATTGTTAGGTTCGTATCTCACCCTCACTCAGATCAGTATCTCATCACCATTCAGCCCAGGCCCAGTGTTAGGTCAATATCTCATGCCTGCCTACAGTTACCAATATCTCCCTGTTGTTGCAGAGAGGCCCTTCAGCCCGAGGTGCTGGAGGAGTGCATACTGTCGGCCACCATCAAGCACCTGTCGCTGTCTGACATTGTCCATCATCTGGCCACCATACAGGAGCAACAGGCTGACGACTTCTGGCTGCTCAGTAACATCATGGAGGAGGTCTACCGCAGATTTGATGCTCTCCTCAGGCAATTGCAGGTACGCTTCGATGAGTATGATATGTGCTGACGGATTTGTTCACCACTAGTTTGCTGAAGGATCTGCTTTAAAATCAAAGACCACTCAAAGATGAACGTAAGGTCGGTGAAAAGAGCATTGAAAGCTGTATCTGAAAATACCATTTCTACATATTGTTTTAACACATTAAATGCAGTTAGATGTTTTGATTGATTGGTGGGTTTTACGGACCATGTTGATGGCGAAAACTTTGATACAAAAATTTGTACACCTTTTATGTTTAGCTCTGAATAAAGTTCTTGAGAAGTGTACTCCTGTAATGTTTGCCTGTGTGGTAAAAAGGTAATATGACGTTGCAGTTCTGCTTAAGGGTCAAAGAAAAGTAGGCCTGACGTCAGTGGCGACTTGCATTATCATTATGGTCCATAAAACCCACCATATCATCAAAACATTTGACTGCAATGAATTGACTGGAAAAAAATCGAAGAATTGGAGTGAAGATTTTTTATGGTCTTTGCACTCACCATAACTTCATTTTTGTGTGGTCTTTTCTTGTCCGTGTTTTCAAAGCATTGCTTCAAACCAAAAGACTACTACACAGGTCATGACATGTAACTTGATTGTTGACATTGATGGTGATGGTGTTGGCGGCACAGGTGACTTCCTGAGGTAACTCATCAGTACCCTGACTCCCCTAAAGTTCAGCTTTTTCAAGATGCTGATTTTGTTTCGTTATGATTGATTCGTCCTCTTTATACGACCACTTATGACTCTTTTGTTGAGATAAATTAATTTCTTGCCAGAAAAACTTTAGTGTTGGCATCAAAAGTATCATATCATTTTAGGGCCATTATGTACTTCGGAAAGTGCGTTTTCAGAGGCCATGCATTCAGATGAAATACAATATACATAAATGATACAGCTGGTGAAGTGACAGACTGTTGACCATTGAGGCCCTAATTCAGCTCCTACTGGGGTACCACAGCTTTGTAAGAAGGAAGTTCCCATGTACAACTCCTTATTTGCTGTTTCCCCATAACTATACTGCCTCACTGGAGTGGTGTCCATGAAGCAATACATAGATTAAAAGTTGCATTAAAACCCGCTGAAATAAAAAATAATGAAAAACAACGAAAATTGCCAAATTCCTTTTTCATTGTTCACTTGACAGAGCTTGGCAGAGTTGGAGCAGAAATGGCAGAGTGAAGTGAATGACAAGCATCAGGGTCTCCTCTCAGAGAATGTCCCCTTCTTCCTGGAATACCACGTCTCAGAAGTAAGCTGCCGGAGGCACCCAGACTTCAGTCTTGCAAGCAGATAAATATGTCTCTGGATTTTGAAGTGAATCTCAGTTGTCCTTTCATTTTCAAACTGTTTCATCTGTATTAGAACAGGCAAGCTCTGTGTTGAGTGAAAAAAACATTGGCATGGATCGTCTTCTGTTAAGACCTGGCTTGGCCCTGTATGAGCACATGTATATGTTCTGAGACAGTCCCTGTCTGTGGTGTCTGTGCATGGCAGTGAAGTGAAGAAGTACTCTCAGTAAAAGTGTGCAGGAGACTCCATCAGGGCATTACCACAGTAATGTAAATACATATAGCTATGTTACACATTCAAGCAAAGAAGAAAAATAATATGGCAAATAACCGAAAAGTTTCCCCATGACGAAGTTGCACATTTTTACTGATTCTGAGAGTTCTGTTGATCTTAAAAAGGTGTGTTGAGTTGCGTTTGATGTTAGGATGATATCCCATGGAGGATGTTAGTCTCATCATCAGCAGAAATTTTTTTTTATTTTTATTGGCCCATAAAAATTGAAATTTTAGGTCATTTACTGTACATGTGTTGTTGCGTCTTTTTTCCAGTCCAAGCTGAAGGAGCTGACAATGTTGTGTTACCTGAAGGGCTTGGAGCTGGACATGGGTGACCCAGAAGCCACTGTCAAGTCCTTGCGGTAAACAGGAGTTATCTTTCATGTTACTAGTGCTTTCTGTTGGCACGTTGGTTATCTGCCCCTGTCACACAAGTGGCAAATCTCTAGAGGATAACCATTCCATTTGTTATGATTGGATTAAGGTTGATTGATTGTAATTGCTCCAATTTTAATTTAGAAAACAGAAAAATCAAGGAAAAGATAATGCATTACTGACCTTTTTATTTAAGAGAGTTGATTATTATGTGTCCAGATCTTTTTCGTGTTTGAATATACGAGACCTTGTGTATTTTAGATGGTGATAAAAGTTTATTATCATATGCATGCAGGTTTACAGTAAACTTTGAAAGAAAGCAGTGAGACTCTGCTAGAAAAAAAAACATTCAAACAGCATCTTACATGTAAGTGTTAAATGAATAATCATTAATTTAGATTTATGTGGAGAAAAGTATAGAAAACATTGTAAAACACGGCATTTTTGCTGTTCAAATTCCTCCAGAGAGAAGTTTGACCAGGACGTCGAGAGATTGAAATCTGGTGATGCCTCTGGCCAGCCCCTGGCTCGTGTCAAATCCTTGGTCCAGGGCCTGCATCAGAGGCTGGAGCTCCTCCTACACGTTACCATTGCACCCGGTGGGGATGGTACAGGCTTCATGACACGCAGCATGTCCTACTTCTCTGAGGCTCTCAAACATGGTATGAATGGTTATGGCTTAACACCATAAAGGGTGGATTCAATCCCTGCCTTGAACTTGGAATTTGTAGATTCTCCAGTTTTCAGTGTCCGTATGGGCTTGGTGGCAGTAAGTGGTGTATGGTGCTGGAATGGCTGTTTGCTCAGTCAAACATTCATTGAATGCCACTTGCCTTCCTCCAATATGGTGTGCATACCTCTACATCCCATGTACAAGGTCATCAGTAACTTGCCAAAGGTAGTGGTTTTCCCCCAATCACTTCAGTTTCCTTTGCCTTTAAAGCTGACTGTATGCGTGCGTGTGTAAAATGTTTAAGTAATTGGTTATGCGATGAAATAAATACATAAATAAATAAACCTTCCCTGGTTCTAGTGAGAAGTGGGCTTTGTGGAAAAAAACACTAGCCCTTGACCAGTGATATCTCAGACTCTAATCCATTCAGTTCCTGTCACTGTCGTTTTATCTATGGCTTCAAATCAAGAGGTTTGTCAGGCCTACCTTACCAAAATCATACACTGTATTTCCCCTGAAGTTTAGTTTTTTTCAAATGACACATTTTGTGTGATCAATTCATCATTCTTAGATGGCCACTAGAGACTTTTTTGGGGAAGTTTAACTTCTTATGAATAAAAAGAAATACCGAATATTGCACAGTGAAGGCTGCATACCATAAATATTGTTCGTGTGAGAGGTGGAAATGATAACCCACGAGACACTGCATCTCATGGGTTATCATTTCCACCTCACACTCAAACAATATCTGTGGTATTTAGCCTTCAATGTGTAATATTCTATTTATTATTTATACCCTAACAGTATCATGATTTTGTGTGCTTAAAAGAGTTTTGGCTTTTTTTCCATCCGTAGGCTGGCACAGACATGCCCAGAGTGTGACATTGTGTACATGACGTGTTATATGACGTCATGTCTTCTTGCGTGACATGAGAATGTAGCAGTTGACTAAACTGGCATTATGACGTCATTCTGCTGAGATCATATTGGAACTAAAATAAAATGTTTCTTTTTCGACGTCATAACATCTGCAGTGAAAATAACACAAATATGAATATGGATGACATAAATATGGCTAGTTTAGCATAACCACTCTGTTCATCTGAGGGACAATTACTGTGTTTCGCATACACTTTGGCGTGCAATAATAAAAGCTGCTATCAAAAAAGTGTTGGCATTAGAAGTGCATGTGCCATTGTATTTGACCTTTGTGTGCTTCTGACGTGTCTGAAAGTGCATCTTTATGGGCCAAGCTTTAAGCTGAAATACTGTAAGCAAAATATTCTCAAGCACAGTTTAATACACCAACCGAATGAGACCAAATAAATGTAAGGTGTAGGCTTTGTATGAAAGCCCTCAGAGACTTATCTTTAAGTAGCACAATGGTTATTACACGTGGATTGCAAAATCAAGTCTGAATTTTAGGATGTTACATAAGAAAAAAAAATGTATGTGTTTGCAGTGCCCAGTGCTATGGTTCGCTCTGACACAGATGTGCTCAAGTCAAGTTATAGCCGGAGTCTTTCTGCCCCTTCAGGACTGGAGAGTGCACAGGATGACTCTGTTATAGAGATCATGAAACTACAGCGGTAAGAACACAACCACCAGGCCTAGTAATTTCGAATTTTCCCACCACAGTAGAAGTTATGTGCTCTTGAAAGTTAGAAAGTTAGAGAACAAATAAACAGTGTCTAGGTCGTTAGATGCACTTCTTTAAGCTCTGTGTAACAGCTCCAAATATGGAAAAGTTTTGAAAATTTTCTTGGACAGTGTTTGTCCCCAAGGAAAAGATTGATGAATGTTTCATGTTCTGATGAATCACCAGAATTTGATGGAATTTTTTCACAGAAAGGCTAGTTAATTAAAGTAAAGTTGTTTGCAGCTTACTGTTAATCACTAAAATTTCACATGAGTTTTCACAAACTTAGTGCAGCAGGAGGATTAGTTGATGAAAAATTGCATGAAATTATAGACGATTTATCGTACCAGGTGTGTCCCATACAAAGCTACCCGAGCAATAATTTCTTTAAAACAAAGACTTTTTGTTCTTCTGTCATTGAGAAGTCCTCAACTTTCATGAAGCATACTTCAGCTAAGTAAGCCTTAACTACCCTGTCAGCATATGTTACACAGATATGAAGTACACTTTAACTTGAAATGCCACTTAGCACTGAGTATGCTTCATGAAATTGGCTTAAACTGTATGTCAGCATTCTAACCAGTGCCGCTCTTGTGCTGTAGAAAGCGCCAGGCACAGAAAAAGGCCCCGGCTTCCATACTGCAGGACCTGGTGGAAAACGAGTCCAATGACCGACCGCCACACGTCGTCCTTATTGACCAGCTGTTCTCCTTCATCGGCAGTGACCCAGAGAAAGCGGTGAGGAAAACATTGTTTTTATATGATGCGATGGTGCAAAAGAGTCTGGAAGGCATAATTTGAATCCCAAGAATGGTCAGTCTCTGGTGGCCTCTGTGGTCCAGGTGGTTTAGAGCGCTAGCACAGTGCAGTGACCCAGATGCCCCTCACCGGTGTGGTCGCTCGCGCTTCCTGACCTCTCCGCTTGTATGTGAGAAAGTCCACCAGCACTCTGCAGATGGTAGTGGATTCCCACCAGGATCTGCCTGGTTTCCTTCCATCGTAATGCTGGCCGCTGTCATATAAGTGAACTATTTTTGAGTACAGTGTAACACACCAATCTAATAAAAACACAAATAAATAGCCTCTAACCAGTAAGGCTACAGGCCTAAATCCAGATCTGGCTGGTTAGGCTGTGCTTTTAGTCTGACCATTTATCAAGTTACCATTTAAAGGGCAATGGACCACACTAATTCCCTCTGTCAGTAAACCTGACCAGCTAGTTTATGTTGTAGAACTTCTAGAGCTGCCTAGACCCAAAACTCAAGTCAAATGACAAATGTAAATGTACCCTAAATGACCTAAAATTTCATATATGACCAAGTTGCTTTCATCACGTGAGTTTCATCTCCAAAAGTAATATTTTATGACATTTGATTTAACAAGATGCACTTGTTTGGATGAAATTTTAGGTCAGTTAATACATTTTATGTAAATAAGATGCTTTTGTTTAGGTTTCATGTGAGGACTTCCTGTCAGTGGCCAAGGTGCGCTGGAAGCGAGGGACGACGCGCAAGCAGGCGCTGGTACACATGAAGGAGCTGCTGATGGCAGCCTGCAGAGTGGGTGGGGCCACACACCTTGTGGCAGCTGTCACCTCAGTACTGCAACATGGGCCCAGGTATGAGGGAATATTACTCAATGAATTTACAGGATTCATGAAAAGTTACTCGTTAAATGGGAAATATGAAACTTACTATATAATAATAGTAATTGAAGTACTTCTGAAGAATTTTCATTTTTTCATTTTTTTAAAAATTTATTGATTATTCATCTGTTACCCAAAATTACCTAAGATTTCATCCATGACAAAAATGCTTGCTTTTCAAAATTATGAGAATTCTGTTGATTGTAGAAAGGTGTTTTGGAGTTTGTTTTGACGGTAGGGAGATATCCTCCAGAAAAACATGTAAGTTTCAGCTCCACAAGTGATATTTTATTGCATTTGTTTGCCTCTAAAAATGCATATTTGGGACAAAATTTTAGGTCATTTACAGCATATACATATTTTTTATTGTTTATTATTGTGCAGGGTTGAGGAACTTACATGTGGCGGCATGGTCAGCCAGGTACAGGAAGCGTTTGCGGAGACCATGACATCTGTGGTTCAGCTCGCTGCACGCTTCCCCATCGCCTGCTGCAACAGTATAGGATTGCTCTGCATCATCCCGTACACCAGGTAACACTGCTAAACAGTGGTCATGCTAGTTTACAGGTTTTTTGGCAATTGGATAAGGTTGAGAAGAATATATAATAAACGTGTGTTGTACTATGATGTGTTGGCTTGACCTGTTGCCACATACAGCAGTGGTACAAATAAACAAGATATTTTGGACTTACTTGGTGCTCACGCTAACTGAACCAAGAGAAATGCAAAGGATTTAGTTGCAAAATTTTGTTAGGGAAAATGTCTTCAGTCTGACAGTATATCACAGTATGATGTCCTGGTGCAAAGCATTCTCTTTTCAGTGATAATGTCGTGAAGAAAAGGTCGACATAAAATGGTGCAAAGTACTGCTGCTGGATCCCCCACAGTAAAGGATAGGCACTTACTGGGTGGAGAAGACAAATGAATAGTACTGGAAGACAACTGGTCACTAGTTACAAGAAGAATAAAATTAGAGAAAGAGCAATAGACCCATTTCACAGTTCTTGGGCTCTAGCGTTTTTTGAAATTTTTTTTCCTCTAAAGTTTCTTTCTAGTGGGTCAGTTCATGTCAAACTGCAATCAGACCTGTTGGCGTCATCATTCAAGGGGAGATAACCAGGTAATTGAATAGTATTTATACACTCAGAGATCTGTCTTACTTTGCCCTTGACCATGTTCCCAGGGCTGAGGAGAAATGCCTTGTCCGCTGTGGTCTGGTTCACCTCCTTGACAAGCTCTGCAGTCTGGGGAACCCCCGGGGGGACCTGGTGAACTCTGACCTCCAGACTACACGGCAGAAGGTGTCCACCATGGCCTGGGCAGGCTTCCAGGTTCTGGCTAACAGGGGTGTAGCCTGGGAGAATGAGGACGGTGAGTACATTTGACTGTTGACTGTCTGGCTGAAATTTAACATTGTGTATACTCTACTCCTCAGTAGACTGCTGGCAGATACTGTAAAGGGGCACCTCCTTCGCTGAGTGATTAGCGTGCTAGCGCATTACAGTGAATCAGATGCCTCTTGGTAGTGAGGTCATTGTGAGTTCAAATCCAGCGCGGGATGGCTTCCTCTTCTGTGGTACAAGGGAAGGTCTGCCAGCAACCTCTGGAATCGTCGCTATCATATAAACGAAACATTCTTGAGTACAGCATAAAAACATCATTGAAATAAATAATTACATGCTGGACAAAGACATGGACACTCACTGTATTGTTTTTCTATCCATAAAACTGGTTGCTATTGTATGCATACAGTAAGACAACTGTCTGAATAAATGCCTAATTAGTTTCATAGTGGAGACCTGTAATGGAACTCTGTCATGATGGCATTGATAGGGGCAATGTCAGAGGAGCTGGAGCATTCAGGGCTGGCAAGGCAGGTCTCTGTCCTCTTGACCAATCACCTAGCCAGAGCCACGGAGGGGAATGGCAACGAGGCTGCTGGGAATGAGGCGTTGCAGGAAGTGCTCAGTTTGCTCAACAACCTGTCACGGTCAGTGTCTGATTCATCGCTCTCTGTCTAATTTGTTCCTGTATGATTCATCATTTTCCATCAGAGTCGTCACATTGTGTCTAATTAATGGATCCCAGCCTGGTTCCTTGCTCTCTGTCTGACTCCTTGCTCCTTTTAGATTCACCCCTTAGTATGATTCATCATTCTGTTTGATTCATCATTCTGTCTACATGTTTAGATTAACCTGTGATTTTTCTTTTCTGTTCTTTCAAAATGATGAAACAGTTGCCAGTTATATTGAGAAAATGACTTTTGAAATGTATGGACCTCCATTATCAGTGTGTGTGGACTTCCATTGTCAGTGTGTGTGGACTTCCATTATCAGTGTGTGTGTTCAGTATGAAATTTTAAAGCATCAACCAAAACCAGCTTTGTTCCTTTATCGCTTGTCTGATTCATCACTGTTGCATGTGACATTGTCAGGAACTGATCATTGAAAACAAAACATGAGCTTGTGGTGATGAATTTAGATGTGGTAAGCAAGAGTGCATTGTAAATGACTGTGTGGTTACTATGATTGTGTGTTTCTGTACCCCAGGAGTCGTATGGGTAAAGCCATCCTGAGTCAGCCGGCATGTGTGTCCAAACTGCTCTCCCTCCTTCTGGACCAGAGGTATGTCTTCACCAGGGCTTACCTTGTTCACCCTACCACTGAACCTTACCCCATGAAGAACAAGTATCAAATGAATCCAATTATCAAAGAATAATTCTTATGTATTTTTGTTTAAAATTTTTAACCCCATGAAAAACCAGTTGTATGTGGAGGACATTATGTAGAATTTAGCTGGTAATTTATGTGTTTCAGTTGAAATGAGTTCTGATGGTGCTACATATTTTAGTCAGAGACAGATTTTGAACGTTCAATAATTACCGTATAGGAAGAAAAAGCTGAAGATTTGGCAAAATAATGGTACTTTGCCAGTAGTTTGACTCAAACACAATCACTGCCATGTTTAATGACAGTCAAGTAGCACTATCTTATCATAAAGCAGCAGCATCATTTTGCTCTTGGATGCCATTCAGTTGTCATAATGATGTATCTTGAAAACTACATTCTGCCTGTTTTCAATCTTTCATAAGTTCCAGTGATACTTTTGAAAGATACCTTGTTACCCGTCTTCAGGGTGAAGGATGAAACTGTGTTAGTTGACAACATTATCACATTGTTAAAATCTCCTTGGCAGACCATCTCCCAAGCTTGTGCTAGTGATCCTGCAGCTGTGTCATGTGGCGCTCCCCCTGATGACCTCCCTTGACTGCGAGGAGGTGGAACTTCCTGTCTGGGGGCAAGACATCCAGGCCGCGTACTCCTGCAATTACAGCCTCGCTGACCCACCCTCCCGCATCGTCAGCCTCCTTCTGGCAAAACTTGGAGACTTCCTCGTGCCCGGTTGGTCACTTTTGGCACTACGCCTGCAATCTTGACCTTTCTGTTTATAACAATTTCAACATATTCTAAATTTGTTCACATCCTGAAGTGGGTTCTGAATTGCCTAAATGGGGCCTCGCTTCATTGTAGACATGAGGTTGTTATATTGTGGACATTACACTGTTACATTGCACTCCAATAATTTCTTGACTTGACAGTTGCTTGAGACCCTGTTTTAAACTAGCGCCACTCCTGGCAATTAAAATACAAGTCGCCGTCTCATTGTTAGAATCCAGCTCCTGGTTGACTTTGTGGACTTTGGCACTCTTAGGTTATTTGCTGATATTCCTTGATTTACTCAGGCATCCGGTTCCCAGGTGCACAAAAGTGTATTAGAATTCAAGGCATGTGTTACTTTAAGTCTCATTAGTTGTGAATTACAATAAGACTGGTATTAAGGCTTCAGTACTCATTATGCCAGAGATAGAGAATAGTTGTCTTCTAAGTAAAATACAGGGGAAGTTGGCAGCGTAATGTAAACCCAAATAACTAACATTTACACCCATGTTAACTCGTGTTTCAGGAGACCAGATCACTGTATCCTCCAGTCAGATTAATTCCGATTCTCTGAACGGCCACCAGGGGGCCGCAGGTGGCCTGGGTGTTGACAAGGACAAGATGGACGATGGAGAAATTCAAGATCGGCGCCTGTCGGTTTTCGTTCACAAGCGAGAAGACCAGTCCTCCCATGAAGTTATCCAGCCTCTGCTGAGGTATTACAGTACATACAGTAATAAAGTAGAGGATTTTCTAGGAGGGAAAGTTACAAGAAGCTAATAGCTATGTAGTGTACTTCACTTGAATTCCAGCTTTTTCCAGCTGGCACATTTTGCTTGATTCTGATTGATCAACGGTATCGTTTTAAGACCTTTGTGCACTTCTGAAACTGCATTCTTACAATAATAAAATTTTAAATGAAAATTCTTTTCTTACCGCCTGAAATAACTTCAGTCATTGCATGTATGGCTACTGATATTTCAAGCTAATTCGGGAATTAATTATCAGGAAAGCTTTTTACATGTAATTCGTAAGATAGCCTTACCACCAGGTGCCGTTGACCCTAGGGACAGTAAATTTTTGTCAGATATCCAACATCCTGACTCACTGTGTATCAGAGAAAAGCTTTTAAGTACAAGCTATTATCAAGATGATTCAGATGTATCTTTCTTTGGATTTCAGTTCTGACAATCGCCCATTTCGGTTAGGTGGTGGGGCCAACATGGAGAGAGTTGTGCGTATGGACAGAGAAATGACAAAGGTAAATCAGCTCTGTGATCGCAATTTGCCCAAACTGCAGATATGTACATTTGTTTTCTGTTGTGACCAAATGGCAATTTTTGAAGACCATTGTCCATGTAATGTATTATGCAGGGAAGAAATAGTACCAACAAATTCAGAATGATGCAGTAATGATGAAGCCTCTCCTGTGGTATTCAGCATCATTTGAAATAACCAAGAAATAAACTTTTCTGTTTAAGCATGAAAATACAGCTTTTATCTAAAACCAATGCCATGGAAAGCGAAAAGTCACAAAAAATCTTCAGTGTGATTCAAGTTTGATCATCAGATGTTCTGTGGAATTCTTCTGCTGCATTTTTTCCTTCAGCACCAACTCGGATGTATGTGTAGTCAGCAGGTCATGGTTAATTCGTTAAACTTTTACAGGCTTAATCCTGGCGTTCTGAGATTCTTCCACTTTCCATGCTCAAGGAGCTTTGTTGACAGTAGGAGGGTCATTACAATAGGATGTTTTGGTAGTTGTGATACGGAGACATTGTGATATGACCAAAATACACCTAATGTTGCCCAAAATGAACAAATAAGACTCATCCATAAGTTTGAAAAATGAAATTTGTCTTTCTTTCTGTATCTAGACTGGGAAGGCAGAAGTGACGACAGATGATGTGATGACAGCATTTATGAAAGCAGCCAAGTGGGCGCAGATGGGGCTTGTGGTGTCCACAGGATTGCCTGTCGATACAACGACAACAGAAACGACAGGCGGCGACAAGAAAAAAACTGCAGCAGACGTCGTCTGTAAAGAGAAGAACGCAGAATTGGCCAGGTAATAAATTGAATAGAAACGTTCATTTAAACACGGTAACTGCTGTCAGATTGAATGTTTTTAAAATATGAAGAGTCAGACTAATACATTGGTAGTAAGAGTTGAAGTTGTTAAAGTCTGAAGTTGTAACAGATATATTACTGGTCAATGGTGATAGTGTTAAAATATCTTCAGTGAGAAGAAAGTGTGCAAAGTGAAATAATGAAAATGCCAAAGAACTGCTTGGCATTACACTGCCCATGCTCTTGTATAGCCAAGATATGTATAAAGTCAAATGATTCTGAATTGGATGTTATATGCAACACACTAAAAATATCAGAGGTTTCCTCTCTTTTTTCTTTTTAAAGAAAAGTTAATATGTGTGTACGTAAATTCCCTGGTTCTTTCTACATTACGTGCTATAAATTATACAGGGATTATAGACAAATTCAAATTGTGAAAAGAAATTTTCTATTTTTTCTTTTGTTCATTGTGCAGAAAATAACTGTTTATGACTTGTCTGTGAAGGCTGTGAACATTCGTCTAACGTCGTGACAATGCTGTCTTTGATTATAATAAGTTAATTATCAAGTATTAATAAAGTAGCGATGACCTGAATTCCTCAATCTTTTGTGTATGATCCAGCTAATTTCTGTGCCTTTAATGTGCCTTTTTGATCTGATTTTGGACACAAAGTTGCATTGGTTGGGCTCACTAATTTCACGGCTTCTCAAAAAATGTAATTTTGTCAGTCTGTGTGTGAAAATCTGGAAGAATTATGGTCTGTAGCTAACCAGCATCATGTGATCATCCACTATCTGTACGGAATGATTGCAGGACTGACCCTGTACGACCTTTCATCAGTGGTCACGTGGCCAACAGTATGGCCGCAGAGGTCATCGCCCTGCTCCATGGCCTGCTGACCTCTCGGGAATCCTCCACTGCCCACACTTGGTCAGATGCTGTCCGCAAGGTATGTCCAGGCTATCACACCTACAGCAGTGTTTCTCCGGGGCACGTTTCACCTAAAGTCCAGAGGGCTTAGCTTAGATAAATCCTTGTCTGATACAGAAATTCAATGTATGTGGAATTTTGTTCTTCAGACCTGGCCCCAGTTTCATGAAGCGCACTTAGTTCTAAAATATGTTGTCATGGCAATTAAGTGTACTTAGTGCTAAGTAGTCCATAGTTAAGTGCAATTTAAGCTCTACAACCTATGTTGTCAAGGTAGTTATAAAGGGCTTACTTAGCTAAGTGCGCCACATGAAACTGGGGCAAGAAGAAATTAAGTGGATGGAAATAAATGCATTAGTTATGAGAAGTTTGTAAACTGTGTTGTTATTTTGATACAGGCTTTTTTTTTTTTTTTTAGAAAAATCTGTAATTGACCTGAAATTTTTTCTATGACAGTATCAATCATTTTACCGTATTCCTTGAGTTTGCTGATCTAGAACGGTGTTTTTACATTTCTTTTGAAGGTAGCATGATATTCTTCCTGAGTAAGTGTCTATGCAATAATGCTAAGTCAGTCACTGGAAATTCCTAGTAACTGTAGGACTTCTCTGTCAGGTGTTGTCAGGAGCTCTGTCCACCCTGCCGCTCCTCATGAGCTCCGTCGACTCGCTGGGCTCACCTCGCTGTAACCCCACCCAGCTGATGATCATGGCCAAGCAAGCCGATGCTGCCCTCTGTGCTCTCGGGGGATTTCGGGAAACTGTCAAACCGGGCTGTGAGGTCAAGGTCAGTCATGGCCGCATACAATTGTGATGATAGATTTCCGTACATATTAAATGACGTATGCAGTTCTAGTTGTCTCTTCTTTTGCAATCCACATTTTCGCAAGGGATTCAAATTTGGATATGTCTGTCTGTCTGTCTATATCCAGCTGTCATGCTTTCCTTTCTGAGCAATAACTGCATTCAGGATGATACCCTGCATTAGTGCAAAGTTGGTGCAAATTTTCAGGGCAAATATAATAATCAGTATTGTCATATTTTGCAGCAGATTTGAAAACGAGCCAGTTTTGAACCAAATTTGTAAACAAACCAGATCCATGCATAAGTTCTGCTTATTTAAAGATTTTTTTGTGCTGATTGTGCTGTTGTTCTCCTGTACAGCAAATGGACAAATATTGATTAATGTTGATGCAAAATTTGTTATATATTTCATGCTCATTATGGAAAGCAAACTGATTCATATTGATTGGGAGAGTGTGGGGCTCCATGAATTGTCTTTTATTTACATTTTAGATTTTAGTTCATATTGGCATACATGTTTGTGGATATGTATTGTCATTTACATGCAGCAGTATGTGTATAAGGTTAGGAACCCAGGTCTTATAAGTTTGTATCTATTCAATTCTGTTTCTCGTCTGCATTGACATGTAACAGTGCCTTAAAAGAAAAACACCCAATCTTCTTATTATAGATTACAGGTGAAGGCTTGCACAACAGTCGAGGCCAGGTGTTGAGTTTATCGGGTCAGACGGGACTGGCCACAGTCCAGCTGTACCCTGAGCCCTCTGATCAGTACGCCCCGAGGTACAGTGACACAGTACAGGTGCCACTAGCTCGTCTTCTGCCTCCCAGAAATGAGGTGAGTTAGATCACAGGTGTTGAGTTTGTCAGGTCAGATAGGACTGGCCACAGTGCAGCTGTACCCTGAACAGTACACCCCGAGGCACAGTTACATGGTACAGGTGCCACTAACCCGTGTAGTGTATTTGAAAAGTCAGGAAAAACTCACCCCCAAAACCACATTTATGGAGGCAAATGAGGTTTGGAAAATATTATATTGGCTGCTGAAACTTAGATTTTATTTTCAATAACTTGTCATCCTACCTTCTAAGCAAATCCTAATATGTCTTTCTGAGATCAGTAGAACTCTCAAGTATATGAATAATTTGGTCATGGAAAAAATTTTGGATCAAATACAGTTTATAAGGCATATTATCATCAGTAATTGAGAAACAGTGTCCTGTTTTAGAACCAGTCGACTTTTCCTTTAAATTGTTGTTGTTTTAGTTAACTAATGTTCTCAATCATATGCTTTGTTTTGGTAGAATTTGGCCCTAGAAAGACTACCCATGACCGATGCCGTCATCATGGCAGTTAACTCCCTTCTTCTGCCACAAGAGGGCAGCACTGCACCCCTTCAGCAGCAGCTCCCTGTCAGTGGTGATGGCAATACCTTGGTGAACCAGACCTGCCGCGTTGTTGCCGAGATCCGATCCCGTGCCTGCAACGTGTTGGCGACGTACCTGAAGGATTTCGACTTCGCTAAGGAGTTGATTCAAAGGTGTGGCAGCAGTGTGATTGACACGTTGAAATCACTGGCCAAGGACTGTGGCACAGGTATGACTTGATGGGTTTGTTTGCAGGAATTTCATTCAGACATGTTACTGATGTTAGAGGGGCCTTCATGGCCGAGTGGTTAACATGTTAGCACAGTACAATGTGTCTGGAGCCTCTCAGGACAGTCGCAGTAGGTGCTTGACATTGTTGAAAACATCCCTTTGGACAAAGTGGTATGACCCGTGGACTATGTCCAGTACTATATAACATCGAAAACATGGTCATATCCTTTGTCAGAAGGGGTGTTTTCAACAGTGTCAGACACTTATTTGCAGGCTTGAATTGCTTTGAATTGAAGTGTGGCTCAGACTGGTTTCCTTTCTGGTCGTATGTGGGAAGATCTGCCAGCAACCTGCAGATGGTTGTATGTTTGCCACAGCCTCTGTCCGTTTTCCTCCCACCGTATTGCTATTCGCTGTCACACAAATGAAAAAATGAAAAAACACAAATAAATAAATAATGAATGCTGTCATAGAAAATAAGCAATTTTAAGGTGTTTCACCCCTCAGCCAGTTTTGGCCAAGGGGTATTGTCGTAGCGGGTGGCGACCATCCATCCGTCTGTCCATATCCTTTGTAAAGACTCTATCTCCAGAACTGTTTATCCGATGTTCACCAAACTTACAGACTGGCATGAAGAGAATCCTATTGATTTTCAGCAACCTTGACCTTTTTCTTCAAGGTCATTGACATCATTTGAGTTAAATTCTAGTCAACACTCTATCTCTAGAACAGTTTAGCCCAAGTTCACCGAACTTACAACACACTTACACATTGGCATGAGGACGAACCCAATTGATTTTCAGCCACCTTGATCTCTTTTGATCAAGGTCATTTGGATCATTTGAGTTAAATTTTATGAAAGGTTTGTAAATGCTCTATTTCTAAAACGGTTTTCAGCGACCTTGACCTTTTCCTTCAAGGTCATTGGGGTCATTTATGTTTAATTTTATAAAAGGCTTGTAAACACGCTATCTCTTGAACAGTTTGTCCCACGTTCACCAAACGTATACAACACCTGCACAATTTTATGAATGTCTGGTATTGTACATTGTATCTCTTGGAATTTGTATCTGTTTGTTACACTGTACATGTGCTTAATGCCGTGGGGTTTTAGTTGCATTGCACAGTGATTTTCTTTCCATTCAAGAAATTTGAGGTCAAATTTTAAAATTTACATATGTCATTTTCTAGGAGACAGGATAGCAGTTGTGGAAACCCAGTGTGAGAGGCTGAGGATGTTGTACAGAGACTGTATCAAACCTCCCCCACCCCCAAGCAAGACAAACAACAGAAATGTGAGGCATAGTTAATTCATCTTACCTGGTTTGTCACTTTTACATATGTATATATAGAGATACATTTAGATTCTTAATCAGGTCACCAGGTGAGAGGTCAGTGGTCAAAGTTTTGTGTTCATATTGATACAGGTAATTATCGGTACTTTTATTCATTGCATATCATCCCATTTCAACATTATGTCTCTAACCTTGAGCTCGTTCACATATCTTCTACACAAAAACATTATGAACTTCTTATAACTGTGTTTTCTTTTCCCATTACTGGGACTTTCTATATTACAAAATGTACAAAACTCTTCTCAGTTAAACCTGGGTCCACTCTAAAACCAAGACATCATATTTTTTACAAAACGCAGTTGTTTATGCTATTAACACTACTGCATGGATTATGTCTATATACAGAGAGCCTCGGGGAAGAGCAAGTTGCTCAGTGTTTTAGTTGAATTTCGTTTGTACGGGTAGACCACCTCGGCCTGGCGGTGAGATCGTCTGCCTCGAGGTTGGGAAATCCGGGATAATCCTGGGTCAGGTCATACCAAAGACTTGAAAAATGGTACGTGTTGCTGCCTCATTTGGCAGACAGATGTTAGGGCAAGGAAACAGGAGTGTACAGACCGCTGTCAGTATAATGTGACTGAGTGGGGTGTCTGCGGCATGATGTTCCAGTGGCGGCAGCACTTTGTCACCATGGACTCGCCGTGCCACAAGAAGACACAATATATATATATATATATATATATATATATGTATATATACATTCTAAGGACTCCTCATTGCCATCAAACCCAAGCATACATACATACTTTTTACCCGTGTACTGTTTGTTCTAACAGAACAAGGAAATCACATGGGACACGTCGCGAGCCTTCCCACCCCTCAGGTCTTGCCTCTTCTCCAGAACTCTGGTCGGAGTCACATTTTTCGGGGACCCCAGTGCCGGGACCGGCCTTCCCCGCGGGACCATGATCTATGCCACTCAACCTATACCTACTCAGGTAACGTGAGCCAGAACCCTCCAACATTACTGCCTGAAATATAGCTGTTATAAGTATTTTATTCTTATGTGACTTGTTTTAGACCTGGAAAGTTCTTGAAAGTAATGAATTTTGAAATTAAAAATCTCCAGGCCTTGATATTCCTGGAAATTTAGCAATTGTGGTGAAGAGAGTAAGGTTTCTCCATACTCTTTTACCACAAATTGCTCGGTACTTTCTCGGCCTTCTCCTTTAAAATGACAAAGAAACTATTCAGAATGTTTATAGACTGTCTGTTTCAAATCTTTGCCATGTGACTGCCAAAAAGTGGAAGTTTAGCACTACATAGTGCTGATTGTCAGTGAAGTGGTTATGAATGTCTGGAAAGTCATGCAATTGATCAAGTATCGTGTTGCATGAACTCTGACTTGAAAAAAAGTCCTGGAATTCGGATTGAAAGCTAAAGATGATGGTTTCAGTGAAGTGATGGCTGGCTATGATAGACTAATGAGTCCACACGTTCAAGTGCAGCTCTTACTGTTTCAGTTGTGACAGTAAGCCAAAAGGTTTGCCAGGTACCTGGCAAAGGTTGGTGGTTTTCTTTAGCTTTACTCTGGTCTCCTCCATAAACTTGATTTCCATATCCTATGAGTGAAAAATTCTTGAATACGACAAACATCAGTTGATCTTTCTTTTCCTGTATAATACACGACTGAACAGTTATTGATCAGTTCAGCATTTTTTTGACTTTTGGCATGACTTGTGTGGCCTGACTGGAACTTGTGTGCCTTTTTTAGGCGCCGTCATTTTACTGGGAGTTGCGGATTTGTTCTTTCGGGGACACCCAGGAGGAGAGCAGCGCGGTTGTGTCATTTGGGTTCGCTCCCCCTGCCGAGCGGAAAGACGGGGCGTGGACTAACCCTGTGGGCACTTGCCTTTTTCTCAAGTAAGCGATGATATCACAAGATTGTCAACTTCTGGGTTAGGGTGAAGTTTTTCTCTTTCTTATGTAGTAGTCTTATGTGATTATAGCACTGCCTCTGTCGCTGAAATGTTCAACAACACCAGGAATGTCCTGTGTCCTGCTTTAGCGGAGTCAACTGGTTCCCCAGAGGTCAGGTATTCAAAACCAGCTTCTGCAGATCTTTGATGTACATGTATACTAAATAGATGTGGCAAGCATGGGGGCACGCAACAGAAATGATGACTTTTTTTGCGTATGTATACTATGTGCCGCCATCATCAAAATTTGTCGCGCTATTTTAGCACAAGACCAGATAGTTAAGGTAACTATGATGTGTTTGGAATGAAGTTATGGAAGTTTTCAAATCTTCTGATTTTAAAATTTTTTGGTGGTAAAAGGTGGCATATCTTGTACGTTTTCTTCTCAGATGAGGCTCCATAAGGGTAGGTATCTGCCACTGACTGCACTCCTTATATCTTTATAGTATTCATATGCAGAAAAACATTTTTGGTGGTAAAAGGTGACATATCTTGTACCTTTTCTTCTCAGATGAGGCTCCATAGGGGTAGGTATCTGCCACTGACTGTATTCCTTATATCTTTATAGTATTCATATGCAGAACAACATTATTTTTGTTTCGAACTCCTTGTGATGGCAGGTAATTAATGATGAGACACACTGTGATCTCCCTAAGCTGAAAATTGCTCCCCACATTCATAATCCTGATAAGGGATATTCACTTCATAACACCTAAACACACCTGTCAAATTAACCGATAAATAAAAAATTCCACCAGTTCCAGATGATTGAAGCGTGGTCTTCATTTGCCTGACATCCTGGAGGTCATGATGTTATGGTGTTTTGGAAAGGAGCCCCTCCTTATGTAGCTGTGAGTTCAAGTCCTGTTCAGTCTGGCTTCCCTTCAAGCCGTATGTGGGAAGGTCCGCCAGCAACCTGCGGATGGTCGTGGGTTTCCCGTGGGCTTTGCTTGGGTTCCTCCCACTGTAATGCTGGCCACTGTCAAGCAAGTGAAATAAATAAGTAAATATTTTAAAAAGGAGAAACTCCTTGAGTACCTTCTATCTGCTTTCATGGTTTTTCTTTTTTCATATTTATTTTTTAGTTCCAGTTTTGTTTTCTGTCTTTCTTTCATCCTGTCTATTGATGGAGTAATAAAAGTCTTTGGAATCAAATTTATTTATTTGCATGTTTAGAAAAACTCATACATGGAATTTGTTGTTGTAGCAATGGCAAAGCTGTACATTACAATGGTGCTAGCCTGCTGCAGTGGCGCAGTGTTCGGCTGGACGCTAACCTGGCATCGGGCGATGTGGCGGGAATCGGTTGGGAGAGGACGGACGAGGCTCCACCCCTCCAAGGTCAAGCCCCAAAAGGTCGTGTCTACTTCACCTACAAAGGGCGACGTCTCTCCGTCACCATCGACGATGTCTCTGGAGGCATGTTCCCAGTCGTCCACATACAGAAAAAGGTGTGGTCTCATGGCTTAAGGCTTAGGGGTGTTGAAAGCGACATAAAACATAAAGCTCTATGATGTATGAATTATTGGTAGCTTGACTGTCATCTTAGGCACATGGGTAAAATTTTTTGGTTGACATACATGTAAATACCACATGAACCAGCCTTACTAGGTGAGGACTTTGTGAGAAAGGTCTCATCTTAATACATGACATGTTTACAGTACACCATGCTAAAATACGTTCAGTGGACTCCTTAGAACACTAAAATAGGCTTGCAGAACTAGCCCCTATATCCTGGCTTTCAAGACTAACATCTTCACATTACCTTCAAAGCCCTGTCATTTTTGAAAGGGTTTAGACTCTTTGTAACCAGTTTTAATTCAGATCCCACATTATGTGCACAAAATGACTTATTATTCACCCTTGGGCCTATTTTCACTAAGGGATGTTGTTGCGTCCATCCGTCCATATCCTTGTAAATGCTCTATCTCTTGAACAGTTTATCGTATATTCACCAAACTTACACCACACTTACACTTTGCCATGACGATGAACTAGATTTTTGAGCAACCTTGACCTTTTTCTTCAAGGTCATAAGGCTTATTTAAGTTGAATTTTATACATTGCTTGTAAAGGCTCTGTCTCTTGAACTGTTTAGCCCAAGTTCACCAAACTTACACCACACTTACACACTGGCATGAGGAAGAAGCCTATTGATTTTCAGCAGTCTTGACCTTTTTCAAGGTCATTAGGTCATGTAAGTTAAATTTTTGTAAACGCTGTGTCTGTAGAATGCTTTAGCCCAAGTTCACCAAACTTATACCACAATTGATTTTCAGCAACCTTGACTGTTTCATTCAATCATTGGGATCATTTAAATTAAATGTTTTAAAATGCTTTTAAATGCTCTATCTCTTGAACCGTTTGCCCCAAGTTCACCAAACTTATACAACACCTGCACAAGACTGGTATTACACATAAGACCTCTTGGAATTTGTATCTATTTGTTACAGGTGCTTAAGACCTAGGAGTTTTAAGTGCATTACACAGTATTTTTCAAGTTGTTGTGATCCAGTGTTAAATTCCTGAGCCTGATGTGTCACCTATCTTGCCTGTGAGCCTTATTTCTCTTCATATTCTCTCCTTTCATTCATCGACAGAACACAAGAATCCACGCAAACTTTGGAGCACAGCCGTTTGCATATGCTGAGGGCCAGCACCACCGTGATGCAGCTGACGAACACACAGACGTCCTGCGCGAGATCCGCGAATCGTTCGGTGTCCTGCCCTTCTGTCCTGGCTCGGACAGCGAGAGCGAGAGCGCAGCGGCCGTCAGTTCCTCCAGTAACCTGTCTGACTCAACCAAAGAGACCAGAACCCCACCGGGACAGCAGTGCAAGGTGTCTCAGATACCCAAGGCTCTGAAAGGTGGGTGTAAACATCAAAGACCTGATGTCATTTCATTGTACCAGTTAGATGCGTTGTTGTTCTTGTTGCATAGACATAGTAGGCCTATTTGAGACATCCAGGCATTAGTGGTTATACTCGCTCCGACATGCTTTGCTTGCATAGACACGGCAGTGAAAGCAATGCTGAAATAACATCAAAGTTAATACAGCACCAGGGGACACCAGACATGACGACTCACCCAGTCACATCTTACTGACACCATCTCGACCAGAGGACACCAGAAACGACCCCCACCTGGTCACAGTATGTTGACACCGAGTTGGCCAGAAGACACCAGAAACGACCCTTTCCCACCATACTGACACCATGCTGACCAAAGAACACCAGACATGACGCCCCACTCAGCCACATTATACTGACACCAAGCCGACCATAGGACACCAGACGCAACGCCCACAGCGTCAACCAGGGGACACCACAAATGTATTTCACAGCCTCATAAGTACACTACTATGTTTCGTTAACATTCATTATTTAGGTATGCTATGCAGATTGTTCTGTAGTAAAGTATACTGTGATTTCCTGCTATTATCAGCCATGGGTCTCAGGATGTTGTCCAGTGTTGTTCATTTTCCTGTCCCTTCCCATGTTATCTTTCACCTCATCTGCTTGCTGCTGCCTCGAGTGAGTTAAGTGCGCGGATGTCTGCAGTCTGAAGTAACAGCCATGCGTTCCTACAGTACGCCTGGTAACAAAGTTTCAGGCGAGCTCTGACAGGTTTTTTCATGGAAGAGCCAGATCTGATAAAATAATGTAGATTTCTAACCAATCTGATGCTGTTTTGCTGTTCCATTTACAGAAGTAATCGTTGCTGTTGCATTGAAAACAGCAGTGGGTTCATCCAGTATAAGCTGTTATAGAGTTGCGATAATTTGCCTAATGGAACAGTGTAGATTTCATGCCTACCAGTTTATGATGTAGTTTTCCTGTCCTGGATCGCGTTGAAATGCGTTGTTGCATTCGTAAAGTAGGCTACAATGGCCAGGCCCCAGTTTCATGATGCACACGTTAATAATTAAAAAGTTTCTTAACTGCCATGACAACATATGCTGTAGGGGTAGGAAGTGCACTTATCTAAAGGCTGCTTAGCACTACATACACTTCATGAAACCGGGTTCCAGACCCTGAGCCAGCACACATTGTCATAGAGTTAAAACAACATGGGATGACAGATCCATATCTGATAGAATAGGTTACATTTCCTGGCCCAGCTTGATATAGGCTGTTGTTTTTGTTTTTGCTTCACTGACAGAATACAACATCGACGCATTCACTCAGTACAAACTGCTGCAGAGTTACGACAACTTTGTGACGAGCGGCCCCGACCTGAGGACTCAGCAGGCCAATCAGGAAGAGGAATCGGAGGATGAGGATGGAGAAGAGGATCAGCAGGTCGAGGATCATTACGCCCTCCTGGTCAAGGCCTGGGAGCAGAAGGTCTTCCCTGTCATCCGGCGGCGCTTTCGTAACGAGGCGGAGCGCAAGGACGGGCTGGAGCAGATCAGAGGAGCGCTGCAGCTAGGTGAGAATATTTATTTATTTGATTGGTGTTTTACACCATACTCAAGAATATTTCACTTATACGAAATGACAGGAAACCAGTCAGAGGCCGGGGAAATCCCACGACCATACGCAATTTGTGCTACATCACGTATGACCGCACAGGAAGCCGGCATGGGCAAAGTTTGAAGTCACAGCAGCCATTGGGTCAGTATGCTGCACTAGGGCACAAACCTCCTCAGCCACAGAGGTCCCCAGCCAGGAAATAAACACATATTTTACTGGGCACACAAGACACAGGTTCAAACCTGACAGCTTTGGACAAGGAATTTGTAGATTCCAGTTCTCTCTGTTTCGGGCCTTGTTGACAACAAATGGTCGATGAATCTGTTATGACCATTTGTGCAGTCTTACGTACATTGAAGACTTTCCCACATTGCGTACCATGTGGGAAGGTATATGATTATTTCATGTGATTTTGGAGACAAAACTACAGTGCCTGTGTTGTTCATTTTCAAGGTTTCATAAAACGTATAATTTTATCAGTCAGCACAGAATGATGCCCTCAGAATATTCTTGAATATACATCTTGCAAACATGCAAAAAGAATTACAGTATAGTTCATGAAACCATTCCTTTGTATGTGACTTCAGGGATGACAGACATCGCCCGTCAGACTGTGGAGTTTTTGTACGAGGAGAATGGTGGGATGCCGCGTGACCTTCACCTTCCCACCATCGAGGACATCAAGGAAGACCTGGCCAAGTTCACTGTGGAGCGGGTCAGGAAGGGCACCACGGTCATCATCCGCACCCCTGGGGGTGGGGGAGCCGCCGGCACCACCGTCCTGCCCAAGTTTGCAGTCAGGGGCATGCTGAGGACGTTCGGGCTGACAGGCACAGTGCTTGATGTAGACACGGTAAGGAGGGTCTGCTCAGATGCAACACTCAAATTCTATTATTATCTGACTACACTTCTCCCTGATAATATCGGGCTTCATCGCATCACTTGCTTTAGCGTAACATGGTCACAAATGTGTCCCACAAAATTTCACATAATTGCACACATCTGTACATAAAGTTTCAAGAGTTTCAGCACATCTTCAGATTTTGTTTTAATTCTTTGCACTTATAAGCTTGGTTATCAAGTAATTATGAAATTAAAAACATTATATTATGCTAATTAACATTGTAGTGAACACTCTCTGTTCCTATAGTGTACAAGTCTCAGGCCGTTCGTTGCTAGCACACTGCATATAACACACTTCCCTTATAACATGACAGGCAGATTTATCCCCCAACAACAGCATGGTAATGAGGGAGAGGTGTACTTACTTGTTGCATGCTCCTGCGTCTAAAATGTATCAGAACATAGGTATGAATAAATAAACAAGAAATCTTGGCACATGAGGAGAAATTTACGTGAAACTGTGAAAAGAAATTGGGGGAAAAGATTAAATTGCTGCCAGCATCGCTCCCTGCTGGTTTGAATGAGAATTAGGTCATTCCCAGAGGCTTATGGTCAGTCGCTAACAGTGCCGAATTGGATGACGGCTGTATCATTATTCCTCCATTTTTTCCCTTTCATTTCATGAATATGTACCAAACAGTTTTGCTAGAAGAAGAGTGTTTGTATCAAATGGGTTGACCTCTTGTCATGTGGACTAAGACATAGTAATCTTAAAAATAAAAATCCTAACCTTTTCTCTTGCAGTGATTTACTGTTAGCTTTGTTTTGTTTGATAGCCCAATGAGCTGGTGCAGGTGGAGGTGTACTTAAGGAGCGAGGGGGTGCTGGTGCGATACTGGTACCCCATCGACATGTTGGAGAAACCCCCACAAGGGTTCCGGAAGTCCAGCATCACGGGGGGCCAGACATTGGACACTTCCATAGTCCTCATACACAGGTCAGAACCACCTTGGTGGTCTAGTGGTAGAGCGTTCGCCTCGAGGCTGGGAGAACCAGGCTCAATCCTGGGTCGAGTTATACCAAAGACTCTAAAAATGATACTTGTTGCTGTCCCGCTTGGCGCTCAGCATTGAGAGGTTAGAGCAAGGAAACAGCGCGGTGCCAGTATAATGTGACTGGGTGTGGTGTCATGTCTGGTGTCTTCGGCATGATGTTCCTGTGGATGCAGCACTTTGGCGACATGAACTTGTCCTGCCACAAGAAGACATACTATAAGTACACACCAGAAGTACTGTTCGTTGTCATATGACTGAAACACTGTTAAATACGACGTTAAACCCCAAGCACTCATTCACTTATTACACAGGTCAGTCTGCGCAGCCTTCAGACAAGACAGTATAAATACAAGCTTAAAATGGGTGCCTGATATATTTGTAAACACCCCTTCAAGAAAGAGGTAAGGCCCATATTGTTCAAGTTATTTTTAAGTAGCTTAAATTTCATTTCCCTAATTCCTCAACCTTTTCATTTGCAAAAGACCAACTTTCAATGCAATTTATGCACCTTTTTCAATGATTTGAAGGTAAAACTACATTGGTTACATTGGCCAGTTTCAGAACTTTGCAAAAAGTATAATGTTATCAGTCTACTCAGAACTATGCCCTAAGAATATGCTGATATGCAAACATGGGGAAAAGCTGAAGAATTTTAGTATGTAATGTAGAAATTTTGGATCTTACCACTTTCCCCAAAGAGTGTTTTAAGAAATGTCAGGCACCTGTTTAATGGCTTTGAGATGTATTCTCACAGGACCTCATGAAACAAGAAGTTGACTTTCACAGATCTTTTTAAATAGCTAAGGTTTGGTGTACATGTCAATGCTGCGTCACTGGCTCTCTGTCAATTGAAGTGTGTGTTTTGTTTTGATGAGTGGTGAAGTGGGATGATATCTATCGCTAAATCCCACCAGTATTTTGAGTAAGGAAAAGAATGATCAAGAATTCAAACCGTGGATGTTGTACTTTTGCAACCGAAATACAAGGTAGCGTTTTACATGGATAAACGCTTACCATTTTACATGTTGAGCATGATTACATACATATATCACTGTCAGTGAGCGCTGTTGGAAAACAGGAAATGACGAAGTGGATTGAACCAGAAAAGAGTTGTTGTATGCACTTTGCTATAAACTCGATCGTATTAATGCACGGCAAAATTCTGTCCAAACTAACATCAATCTTTTAGCGAGGAAATAGATTAGTCTGAGGTGTTTGACGTACCTCTGGTTTATATACTTTTAGAGAGCTGCTGCGGTGTGAGTCCGTCTTGGCCAGGATGTTTTCCAGGACGGCTCTGCTACAGCTCATTGACCACTGTAACTCTCCTGCCATGGAGGTGAGTTCCTGCTCGGCCAGCCTGGGGTCCGGTATGGCTGCCAGTGCTGCCGTCTTGCAAGAGCTGGACATTGAGAACCTGCAGCTGTTGTCCAATGAGGTGCTGTGTGGTCCCCAGCCTCACGGAGGAGTTGTGGCACAGTCCCTGTCCACGTGTGCGTCTCCACGCCAGTGCCTCGCTCCCCACACCGCCTCGCTTTCTAGGCTCATGTTCACCCACCCGGAACGCCTCAAGGAGGAGCTGGTCGTGGCCATTGCCCGTGCGGCCAACCAAGGCGAGGATTACCTCATCGAGCTGACCACACAGCTCTGTATGTGTTTTCAGGTATAGTCACTTCTCCACGAATTTGTAGCCTGAAATACTCAAATTATACACCACCAGTATAGATTTAATTTCTGACACTGAGGCTAGTGAAAATACTGGATAGACTGACACTAACTCATAACTTACAGACTTCCCAGGGCAAGTGTGCAGTACCAGAATAAAATGTGTCTGTGGCAAGCCAATAGCACACTTCTAGCCAGCTTCTACCATTCCACTACTATCCACCTAACCTTCACCCAAATGCTTTATTATATGCAAAAGATATCTTCACTTCATCAAAGAAACACATGTAGACAAACCGTACAGTGCAACTCTAAAAAGTTACAATCCTCTGGCTCCCCACTGGTACACTTGTAGCAAACCTACAGCATGCCTTCATCCTGATGAGGACACTGAATTGGTGCTGGCTCTGTGCATCTCATGACAAGTCAGAGTAAGCATTCTTATATTGTTGCACCCGAGGCAAACTCCTGGCACGCTACTCTGTTGAGTGTAGATAGCCTTGAGTTAACTTTTGCCATGGAAGAAAAAACCCTGGTCATATATGGGAAGTTCTGGCTCCATATGGTCGTTGGTTCCAATATCTAGTCCACCAGCGGGTAGATGTTTTCAGTAGCCAGAGGCAGATTCCACAAAGCCAGTTCTGACTCTCAGAATACTAAGCATTGTCACAGTGCTTAGTTTCTGACATTGGAAGTTGAAGTTTGGACACATCTTTCTGATGATATATTGGTGATGTGTTCTAAATTTGAATTTCTAGGGCCCAAAAATACATGTAAGCTCTAAAATTGTATGTGAAATTTTGACTTGCAAGTCAGACAGAAATGGCTTTGTCAGGAGGTTTTCTAGCCAGTTAATTTATAGAAACTCAGATTGAACAAATCAGAAAACTCAATATTTTTTTTCATCGCCAATGAATGAAAAACTCAATTTATTTCATGAAACTCAATAAAAAATTTGTCTAAAACTCAATATTCCATTATTTCACATTGTGGTTACCACAGAGAGAAAGTGGCTGAAAAAAAACCCCCTAAATTGTGGGATCAGCAACAGTGTGCGTACTTCAAATTTTGATTTTCCCATAGACTGCTCCCGAGATGTTCCCGTATGAAGAGTTCCCAGTGACAGAGGTCAAGGTCAGCACAGATGTCCATTTCCCTGGCGCGGCATGTCTGGTGATATCATGTAAGACAGAGCACAAGTCCACCAAGAAAGAGTAAGTCTGAAACATGGTGCTCAGGGGGTTGTCTAACCAGGTACTTTATAGAAACTCAGATTGAACAAACCTGAAAACTCAATTTTTTTGCATCACCAATTAATGAAAAACTGAATTTATTTCATGAAAACTCATTCATGAAAATGCAAAATTTTTCTAAAACACAATTTTCAGATGTTTCTCATTGTGGTTACTACAGCAAGAAAGTGGCTAAAAAAACCCATGTTGACACAGAGCTTTGGCAAGACACGCTGTTGTACGGCCATTATTGTTTTACATAATAGAGATGATGAACTGATCTGCAACAGGTGATTTGTTGTGCACCTTACAAGTTGAGGTGGTTTTACCTACTTTGCCCAGAGTCCTTCACCCATAAACCGGATTGCCATCATAAAAATGAAAGGCCAAGAAAAAATAAAAATGAATAAATAGATGTAGGTTTTCCATCTGCTTTTAACATGTACATAATTGCAAATCCCTAGGTAAAGAATGATCACTGTCCACTTGTTTTGTGTAACAGGAGCTCCTTGTACAAATCCCCCTGGGCTCGGATATTCTGCTACAATGGACATCGGGTGAAGAAGTCCGGTCAGCCAACCAAACAGGAGGTCATCAGTTTTCCTCGGGACGTGTCATCCTCGAGTAACCACAACGATCAGTACGCTCCTGTCATCCTGCCCACGGACCGGATCCATGTGCGACTGGGGGTGTCCACTCCACCGGGTGTCACGGTGACAGTGCATGCGCTACCCCCGCAGTTCCTGCTGGCAATGACCTACTTGGAGACGCTAGTCGATGAGAAGCAAGGCTGTGGGACTCGCAGCTGTGGGAAACTGGCCACAGCTGCAAGGAACACCGCAGTCAACCTGTCTGACCCGCCCTCGCTCCCGCCTCAGGCTTCGCTGTGGAAGCTCGAAAAGATATCCATAACTCCACCTGTGTTCCTGCACGCGGTGGAAATGATTGGCACCTACCTTTGGAGGACGGACATCCCAGCCATCATCAAGGAGTACGTGTTCCATCTATTGGCGCAGACACTGCGGGTCCTACTGTACAGCGATGCCAGCATCTCCACGCTGATGCAGACACTGTCAGCGCACCTCAGTCCCAGTCAGGGAGTGCTGGGTCACCTCCAGACGGAGCTGAAGAAACTGTACGATGAAGAGACAAAGCACTGGTCGTCATCCACAACTGCCGCCGGCACGGGGATGGGCATTGGTGTCAGCGACCAAGGGCGGTTCTCAACCTACTTCCACGCCCTGATGGAGGTGTGTCTGGCCATAGCGGAAGTCACAGCCCCACCCCCAGGAACGGCCCGCCCTGGAGGACCCTCCCTGTCTGCAGCCGACGTCGCCTCCACATCCTCCTTGCCAGCCGTGCCTGTCAGCCCGACCGGAGCGAAAAGGAAGAAGCTGAAGACAAAGAAAGAGAGAAGCCTCGGATCATCTAGGCATTCAGTCAGTCCCAAGTCGAGTGAGAGTGACGTCAGTCTGAGCGTGTCGCCCAGCCTCAGCCAGGGTAACACGGGGCCAGGGGGGCCTTCGCCATCCCCCTCCCCCTCCCCCAGCAGTAGTATCGCCTCTCTCCCAGGCCCTTCTCCGCCTTCGGGCGGGGCTAGTGGTGGAGGTTCCTCCCCAGTCCCCAGCAAACCCGCCCCCATACCCAGCACCAAGTTGGAAGACATCCTCTGGTTCCATAGAGCGATGACGGTGTCACAGATTTTGCGTTACCTTAACCTTGAAGAGCCCCAGGGGGAGAGCATCATGATGGATGCCATCTCGGATGCCTCCCAGTCTCTAGCCACGCCCATGGCTCACACCCGCCTGCTCGTCATCAATGGGATCCCATCACACCTGGAGGCAGAGTTTGTCAAGAAGACCATTCGTAAGGTTTGCAACTCAGTCGGCGGGCTCTTCCGTGACGAGATCTTCGTCCCGTTGCAATCACAGAAGAAAATCACAGCTCTGGAACCACAGGCCGCCAAGTCCACCCCATCCTTTTCTGGTACGCTCGGCCCAGAGCCAGCAGCCAACCAACCAGGAAGCAGCAAGAGCACAGACACATCAGTCCAGCTCGGCAATTACCCCCCGCCCAAAGAACGAATCCGAGGATACGCCGTGATAGAGCTTGCCTCCAAAACCAAACTAGAGGCCGCTAAGAAGGCACTGTACAAATGCAAACCACTGGTGGAAGGGGCAACCAGTGACCCGGATCATCCCGTGGATGTGCCGGAGGATGTAATGTCAGTGTCCACCAACAGCCAGAACTTTGTCGCTGAGCCGCAAGCCAACGAGGCTCTGGAGCACTACCTCCTGTCACGCCTTCTGCACACAGACAGACCGGACGAGCTCACGGACGGTGCCACCATTGCCCTCACGGAGATCTTCCACAGCTGTTTCATTTCGGAGCAGCGCATAGAGCCATCAGAGCCTCGACACGAGTCCGGATACATCTGTCTGAGCAAGGATCAAATTCTGGGACAGACCCTCGGGAACCTCCTTGGACCTTTCTTCAACCACATCCGACAGCCGAAGAAGTCTGTGTCGGACCAGGTGACCCAAGCGCTGAGGAAGTATGGCTTCTCACGTCCTGCCGACAAAGACGGGTAAGTTTGGACTTACTTGAAGACGTGATCTATGGTTGTGTCATTATGTTTTAAAGCTTTAGTTTTAGGGGAGGAGGGGTGGTCGTCATAAAGATCCACGTACGAAATATGAACTCTATTAAGTCTGTTTTCATACCATGAAGCCATTTCTGAGTTTTTTAATAAGTCGGTGTTTGATATTCAGTTTTTGGGCTTAGTTTTGAACAATAAAAGTTGAATTCTTTAGCACCTCATACATGTAAATGTCATCGTAAGACCAATGCACAAAAAGTTGAATTCTTTACCACCTCATACATGTAAATGTCATCGTAAGACCAATGCACAAAAAGTTGAATTCTTTACCACCTCATACATGTAAATGTCATCGTAAGACCAATGCACAAAAAGTTGAATTCTTTACCACCTCATACATGTAAATGTCATCGTAAGACCAATGCACAAAAAGTTGAATTCTTTACCACCTCATACAATTGTCATCATAAGACCAATGCACAAAAACCTCAACTTAGACTATCAAAAACAAAGTGTTGTGATGATATTTAAATTTTTTCACCAAAGTCATAAATAGGTTGTTAAAAGTGTCACCCAAGGCCCACTCTTCCCTAAGGCCATCATAACAAGTAAATTAACAAAGAACAAACTGTTCTCAAACACATTTAAACACGATAACATGAAACAGTACTAAAAGTTAGCCATCGCTGTTCTCCTCTCATGCAAGGGGTAGTGCAGTGAATGATGACTCACGATGATGACTTTAGTGCTTCGTCTTTGAGCTTTTGTTTACAGGCACAGATACGCTTGAAATTTCCAGCTCAGTGACGAAACAGTAAAGGGATGATATTGAGCCATCATGCACTGCTCTGCCAATTGCCTATGAGCTTACAACGATGATGTCTACCTTTTACTACTGTGTCACAGTGTCAACATTGTCCCCGAAAGTGCATTTTTACATACTATTAAAACTTGGGTGAAATACAGTAATATAGTTTCAGAGTTTGATTTATTATTTTTAGGCATACTATTTGGCAATAAAAATTCTTGCCTGTGTCCTCGCTGAGCTTGAAATTTCAAGTGTGTTTGTGCCTAACACAAGCAAAGTGAGTTGACAATGGACTATTCCCATCCCCTGTTTAGATTGTATTAGAAACATATTGATAGGACTGTAAGAGTATCATGAAATGTTATTGGCTTTGTGATTACTATCTGCCTTTTGTCAAAGTTTGTATGATTCAAAGTGAGGTACTTTTCAACAGAAAAGGCAAATAAAAGATAATAATCATAAGATTTATATTAAAAATTAATGTTAAGTACTTTGTTATTTTCCTGTTTCAGGTCTTCTCCTACTGATAAGAATGGTAAAGGTCGAGTGCCCAAGAAATCCAGCAAGCCCTCCAAGGAGAAGGTTGTGCTGGGGCCAGTGGAAAAGTATGTTACCCTAATCTACTCCTGTTCTACACCACATCTATATTGAAACAGCTTAGGCCTTAATCATCTGATGAAAGATAATTAAGTTTTGCACTGTGACTTTTCTGACTGTTGGAATCTCTGGTGGCAGCTAATTTCTGAAGCTCCTTCTATTGCCCTTTGGTTTCACACAATATAGAGTGTATGGACTGACATACGCCCAAATTCTGTAATTTTCACAGGTGAAACAGGAACTTGCACTGTGATTTGTACATGTTTTTAGTTTGATTTTGAACACAGGGCATGTAGTTAGTTCGTCTTTTTTGGTCTTCTCAGGGTTTTGTATTTGTCTTTTAAAGGTTTTGTCTTTCAAACATATTGTCTTTCAACTGTTTGCTAAATTATGAATTATTAATACTGGGCAAGCTGGGACTGCAAAATGGTTTTTTTCGCAAGTTCACTGTAATGAGGGCAACCAGTTTTTAAAAAGTATGTTTTGTCACAGTACAGTCTATATGTAGGCTGTCACAAGTAGTAATGCATCAATTGGTGTTGAACCCTGATCATTCGTTCATTCATTGTGTAGGACAAGCATAAAAGAGAAGAAGCCCAAGAGTAAAGAAAGTTCGGAGAAACCTTTGAAAGAAAGTGGGGCTGAAGTTAAACTGACCAAGGTAAGATTTGAGTAATGAATGAAAAGTACTACTGGTCATGGATTCAAGCACAAATGCAGAAAAGAAAAATTTAAGTGAAATCAACCAAATATTTAAAGCTTACACATATCAAGAAGTAAAGCAGGGCACAAACAACATTTAATGAAGAATTAAAACTGTCTGCATACTGGATGAGAAATGCATGGCTTAATGTAGAAGTATTTCCCGAGAAAAAGAATTTGCTTTTGAACTACCTATGAAAACTACTTTGTACCCCAGTAGAAAATTTGAAGTGATCACATTTTGTGCTTTTCTTTGAAATTCTCAGATCTTTTGGGGCAATTTACAGACAGCTCTTTAAAATGTGCTGTATGTTATAGTTTAAAGACTGATTCCAGTGTAAGATCCTCTGTGGCATGTATTCATGATGGGATCCCATTGGAAAAGAAAGTTAACGAGTTCATGTAAAGTTATATCTTGTTATATCATTGGAAGATACGCAGAGTGAGAAATTTCTTTTTCAAAAACTTAATTTTATTGAAAAGAAAACACTACAGGTAAAGTCAACTAGATCAGTAAAGATATCCATAGCCATATAGTTTTGCACTGTGTCATGCCTCTATTCAAGTGTCCTCCCCGGCAGTGGTGGTTAGCGCGCTAGAGCAGCTTAATGACCTCGATGCCTGTCACCAGTGTGGTCGCTGTTAGTTTAAGTCCAGCTCATGCTGGTTTCCTCTCTGGCTGTACTTGGGAAGGTCCTCCAGCGAGTGGTTGTGGATTTCCCTCAGGCCCTGCCTGGTTTTCTCCCACCATAATGCTGGTCGCATACATGAAATATTCTTTAGTATGCCATAAAACACCAATGAAATAAATAAATGAAAACTTGTGTTCAATCCCTCGATCCTCTCTCATACCCCACCCCTCCCCTGCCTGCTCCACAGGTGTCCTGCAAAGAGGAGGAGAAGTTCCTGACCCTGGATGGCTTCCTCCAGCTGGTGGTGGACCTGGCGAAGCAGGACGTGCGGGCAGTCTGGAGGGCTCTCCTCTCCTGTGGGTTTGACCTTCACTTCGACAGGTAAGTCAGACCAAGGTCACGTGGCCTCAGGGTCACAAAGCTGGCTTAGACTTAAGTCAGACTTAGTCTTGACTTCAAAACAGTTTACTTTGCTAAATTTGTGACTTGCATTAAGGATTTTTATTTAATACTTAAAGTTGTCTTAGACCTTTGTGACAGAATGAAAATTAACATTAATGTTCAAATCTAAGGTCAGGAATAATATCAGAAGCTAAGACTAGGGCTAACCTAAGTCTAAAACAGCTTTGTGATCCTGTAACCTGTTCTGCTAAGGAGCTAGTTTCATTAAACATCATACGAAAATGTATTAATCTTATTTAGCTACAACACAGACACTGAATTTTTGAAGAAAAACAGTGTGATTTTTCCTGTTTTTCAAAGTTTTTCGATTACGTAAATTTGTTTTCAACAGGAATAATTACTGGGACATTTCCCACAGTTTAGAGTGTTTTTGAGTATTATTTTTATTTCTGTACCCTCCTCTGATATTGAAAAGAGATTCATTTTTTCTCTACAAGATCCTTGGTTCAAATCCCCAGCTGGTAATCCCTTTCATGCTTAGCACTTTGAGCATTGTTGCTGGGGTAGCTGGTATAGCAGGCCATGGTGCCTTGGGACGGGTAGACTAGGTGTATGTTGAGAAGTCACAAGTACACGACTTGGAAGACAAGGGGTTAATGTAACAGGGTCACCATGTAATGACCAATTAAAACCAAGAATTACTCTGTGTTATAATGTGTGTTAGATGATTTGTATGCCTTTATAAATACACATAAGATAAGTGACCTAAAATTTGCCTGTGACAGAGTTGCACGTTTTGCTTCATTCAGAAAGCACTATTGATGTTAGAAAAGTGTTCTGAGGTTTGTGTGGAAGGTAGGATAATATCCTACTGGAAAATGAAAGCTGTGGTGCAGAAACTAATATTTTGTGGCATTTGTTTGCATTTAAAAATGGACTTTTGGGGACAAAACAGATCATTTAACTTATTTTGGTGAATACTGTTGCAGTTTATTGTGTAAGTGACTGCCATGATGATGTGAGTTTTGTTGTGTGTGATTCCCATGATTGTTTTGCTGCATGTGGTTACCATGCAGTGGTGACGGGTGTTTTGCTGCGTGTGGTTGCCATGCAGTGATGACGGGTGTTTTGGTGTGTGTGGTTGCCATGCAGTGGTAACATGTGTTTTGCTGCATGTGCTTTCCATGCAGTGGTAACATGTGTTTTGCTGCATGTGGTTGTCATGCAGTGATTGCATGCGGTTGCCATGCAGTGATGACGTGTGTTTTGCTGCGTGTGGTTGCCATGCACTAATGACGTGTGTTTTGCTGCATGTGGTTGCCATGCAGTGGTAACGTGTGTTTTGCTGCGTGTGGTTGCCATGCAGTGATGACGGGTGTTTTGCTGCGTGTGGTTGCCATGCAGTGATGACGGGTGTTTTGCTGCGTGTGGTTGCCATGCAGTGATGACGTGTGTTTTGCTGCGTGTGGTTGCCATGCAGTGATGACATGTTTTATGTGGTGCATGTGGGCAGTGATGAGGTGATGATTGTTGTGTCCAGGTGTGCCTGTATAGACAACAGCCAGGCCCAGCAGATGGCCAAACAGTGGACCCTGGAGATGGACTATGCCCTAGTGAACTTCATCAATGCCACCTGTCGCCGATTGGCTGTCTGCCCTGCCAGACTCCACCCACACGAAATCTACATCACAGAGTCGCACCTGGCCAACGAGAAGTATGCCTGCCTGCAAGGTATTGAAGTGTTAGGTTAATGTGTAAGCAAAATTAAAGTTGTCTTTGGAAGAGAGGTTGTTCATGTATACTAATCAGTTTGCCACTTACAGGCTGAACTGAGGGTAGTAATGTAGATTTTTTTCCCCAAATTATTACCAGTTGACATTGTATCACTGCCTCTTTTGGACAGTCAGACCTAACTAACTTTTTCAGCCTTTGCCATCCTCATGATTACCCTGTTTGATATTGAGCTAAATATCCTTCCTAAGTTGCTGTTGATTTTTCAGGCGTGCCCTCCGAAAGCCTTCGTCTCCGTTTCACGCTGCTCCAATCACTCAACAACAGCTTGGAGACGTTTTTCTTGCCTCTGATTGACCTTCGCCCTGCCAGCACCTACAGCCGTAGCACGGCGGCAATTTTGTCTCAGGCGCGAGGCCTCCTGTTCTACGACACGAAAGTCAATCTCATGAACCGAGTCCTCAACGCCACGGCCAAGAGAAAGCCCGACCAGGCTGCACCTGAAATATCCCATGATCCTTTGGAAAGTATAGGAGGTATGAGGTTCAACGATCTTATTTTATTAACTCATACATGAACATTTACAGAGTGGCATAAAAACATTGTGATAGACACACAGTTGTCTCTGGCTGGGCTTGAGAAATATGGAATTTAATGAACTTTGTGTAGAAAATTTCTTGGAGACAATTTATCGTAGATGACATTGCCATTTGTTGAAAGGTTTAAATAGGGTGGTTAGAACTGAGCAGAAATTTAAATATCTGTGTCATATTTGTTTCTGCTGTTGTACGACTTCACTACACTTGCTGAGGAATCATGTGCCTTTGCCATATAGCCAGTGGCAGGCTCAGTTGGAGCTTTCGCTGCTTTAGTTTCAGTTATAGGTCATTTACCCTTCATGCGGTGAATGATTTCACGGAAATGCTGCACTCTATCGCAATGACCACCTTGTTAGCGTATATAGAGCGTTCGCCTTGAGATCAAGAGGTCAGAGATCAGCCTTGGGCCAGGTCATACCAGAGTCTTTAAAATTGGTACTTGAAGCTGCCTAGTTTGGCTCTCAGCACTGAGAGGTTAGAACAGGGAAGCAGGATTGGTCGGCCAGCCGTCAGTATAATGTGACTAGGTAGGGTGTCTTTGGCATTATGTTCCAGTGGCGGCATGTACTTGCCCTGCCACAAGAAGACACCAAGTATATACATTTTAAGAACTACTGGTCATTATATGACTAAAAAATTGTTAAGTGTGACATAAACCTAAGCATACCTACATATATTTTAGAACAATTTACCTTTTATGTATTTACAATTTATGTTGGTTTTTCAAAAGCTAATTACAATCAAGCTCAGCTTTTTTCAGCTACACATTTTGCTTGGTTTTCATTGATTTATCCACGGTGCAGGCCTGGTGAAGTTTTATTAATTTCACATTAGAAAAAGTCCTGGCGTCTAAATGATCATTTTAAGGCCTTTACTTCTGAAGGTGCATTTTTGCAGCCCTAACACTATGTGAAATACAGTCTGTGATATAGATGTATGTTTGAAGTTATGAAAATCCGATCACAGTGAGCATGTTTTATTGTAGGTGAGCGCCGTGACTGTATGAGATCTGGGTTCTGTCAGGCTTACCGTCAGCTAGCAGGCGTGGCCTCTAGCCAGCTGTGTGTCCGGCTGGCCGCAGGAGGGGACCCTACCTACTCCTTCAACGTCAGGCTGACGGGAGAGGAGGTCCATGGGACAAGTAAGCCTGTTTGTAGGGGGTTTTCTAGTTGTGGTAAATAGAACAAGAAACGTGGGAAAATTGAGATTTAAACAAATTTTGTATTCAGTTTTCATGAAATAAATGGAGTTTTTGATACAGTAGTGAGAAAAAAATATTGACTTTTCTGATTTGTTCAGATAGAGTTTCTAAACTCCAGTTGGCTGAAAAAAAACCTGGCCTTATTCTCACCTGACAGGTTCAGCGACTTTTTTTTCAGGTGTCTGGCTTCTCCATGTTTTCCATCTAAAACCTGCCATCATTTGATTGAAATATTCTTGAATAGAGCCTTTAGGAAAGCCATTACAGAAACTATGAGGTAGAACAAACTCTGTCAGCTGGATGATAGCCAGATTGTGGTCATCCCCTCATTGTGGAGATAGAAAAGTTGCCAAAACAACTTTGACCCACTAGAGTTATCACCCAGCATCGATAGAGAGGTGCCTTTAAAATTTGCTAGCTTTGGTCCTTGCATTTGTGTCCATAAGAGGGCTAGATAAAGGTATTGTTGACCTGGCATTGGTATAATGTAACAGCTTTGAGTGTTGTGCAAGCTGAATCTCTGTCAGCACTTGGTCCCAGCAGCTGTGTTGATTTGAACGAATATTGTTGAAACTGATGTTGTAGTTAAATCCCCATTAACCAAGTAGATAAGAATATTTAAGAATACTTTGAAGCATTTGTTATTAAACCTTGAGCCCTGCCAAATGCCAAAGTTCCTTGCATTTATCTCCCTTCGGCTGCACCTTGTTGTCACGTTTTCATCAAGGTATGTTGTTGTTGTAGGTGGTTCTTTCCGTCATTTCCTGTGGCAGATTGCGCGCGAGTTGCAGAGCCCGATGCTGAATCTGCTGGTGAGCTCCGGCAGTGCGGGGCAGACCAGCGGACGATGGATCATCCGACCCGGCAAGATGACTTATGCTGAGGAACAGTTGCTCAGATTCCTGGGACAGGTAGGTCTGACTTCCATGAGACACCAATCTCTGAATGTAACAGACACCATGGTCTGTTTCAGAGTCATGATCAGATAATGTCAGCGACCTAAAATTTCACCCAAAAAAGCACATTTTTAGAGGTAAAATAATGTCATAAAATGTTATATTTAGTGCTGAAACTTACATTTTTGCAGTAAGATATCATCCTACCTTCCAAGCAAATCTTAAAGCACCTATCTGCAATCATTAGAACTCCCAGAATGAGGAAAAAAGAGTAACTTAGTCATGGAAGAAATTTTAGGACATTTAGGGAAGGTCTAACCTTCATGTAAGGCCGACCTCAATCTCTGCACTTTGTATCCTTCCTTTATAGTTCCATGCAGCACATCTTCTTTTATCCTACTGTAAACTAACCACCATCATAAAAATGAGATTATCTTGAGTATGGCTTAAAGCAATTCTTGAATTCTCCATGTTGCATCAGTATTATATTCTGAATACCCAGTTTCCTCCCACCATAATGCTGGTCGTCGTATAGATGAAATATCCTTGAGTACAACATAAAAATACCAATCAAATAAATATGTAAATATTCTGATTACAGTGCAGACACTAAGGTCTGTGCTGATTCTGATGTCTTGATATCAAACATTATATATTATGGGTATTGCCAGATGTTGGGCATGACGATACGGGCGGACATTCCGTTTGGCCTTGACCTTCTTAGCGTGTTCTGGAAGCCAGTAGTTGGTGTTCCAGTGGACCCGGTGACAGATCTGAAGGAAGCAGACAGCCTTACGTACAACTACATCAAGAAACTGGAAATGGTCTGTACACAGTGTCACCACAGTAGTGGCCATCTCTTCGTCTGAAAGCTCTGTTATTCTGTCACGGAATCGTCAGTTTTAGCTTGCTGTTATAAAATAAAGCAAGGCATTGTGAGTGTCTGGAAAAGTGGCGTCGTTGTTTGTGTATGGGGTCAGCAGCTCTCTCAACTTTGACTGCAGCTCTAATGAAGCACTTGTCTGTGTTCTGTTGAATTTCTATCAGAATCAGGCATTATGAGCAACTTCAATTTTTTACGTTATTTACAATCGTTAACTCTCTTGTTTCACTCACATACTTTTGTTACCTCATCATAGCCCAACAAATCTACCCACATTATTACCATGTCTGTTTGATCAATTTGTCTCCAGAGCTTTACTTAAGCATTCTCATTTTTGTGCATCTCATTCTTGTAAAACTAAATTCAAAATGTCTGAAGGGATTTCCATTATTTTGTCATCGATTTCAGGCGGAGAGTGAGTCAGAACTCCTAGCTCTCTGTTCTGATGTCTATAACAGATTTGTCTACCCTTCCCTGATTGGTGAGGAGATGGAGCTGACACCAGGGGGCGCTCAGCAGCCTATTAGGTATGTGTACAGTTCATACTGTACCTTGATGTATAATGTTTGTATCATGTTTAACGTTTTTTATAAGGCAATGGGTTTCTAACCAAATGATTTATATCATTGGTTGATGGGCAGAGGACCTCTGTCAGAAAGTCCCAGTGGGGTTGCATTTCACTAGTTGCAAGATTTTAAGTAGGTGCATCTCATTTTTGAAAACACCTCTTTAGTGAAAGTGGTATCACCTAGAAGACCTTTGTCCAATAACAAATTGGAGACTGCGGACATCCAGGCAACACAGGTGGCTTGCAAAGACATGGTGTTGAAAACGTTGTCAAAATAACATTGAAGTTAATAGGGAAACCTGTTTCATGACCTCGTAAGTCCTACAGTAGGTTTCCGTAACGTTCATAATTTACATATTCTGTGCAGATTGTTCTGCAGTAAAACATGCTGTAATTTCTGGTTATTATGGGCTGTAGATCTCAGAATATCGTCCAGTGTTGTTCATTTTCCTCCCTTCCCACGTTATCTTTCACTGTGTTGTCTGCTGGCCGCTGTCTAAAGCGAGTGAAGCTCCCAGATGTCCGTGATCTTTAATAACATGGACAACATAGTGCTTAATGTGCTTGCTTCAATAACTAATAACTGGGTCACATTAAAATATCGCTAGTTGAGTTGGAATGGTAAATAGAGCATTTGCCTGGTAAGGCGTTATCATTGGTAATCTTGACTCTAAGACCTCACGTGGTGCTGAGCGTGAGAAGAATTAACCAAGTACTGCATGGCATCAGCATTCTCCAGCATTCGCATGCGCACTCCGGATATTGACCAAGACAAGACTTCATTTGCTTGCACCATGTGTCACGAGGCCAGTTTTATTACATGGTGTTAAATGTTACAATGATATGTATGTACATTTCTGCATATCTTACATGTGACAAGCTTCACATTGTTGATGATGCATTCATCTTAGAGTACAAAGTCTGTGGTATCATAATGGCTGCCTAGCCTCTGGCAATACACTCTACTGCCATAAACACATTTCATGCTTCATGTAGAATCATTGTTACGAGGATTCAGTGTCCCGTTAACATTACATATTCAACGTTATCAATCATGTCATGCATTATATCGGCCCGTCAGCCGCCCCGCCCTGATATGGCTCAAAAGGTATTATATCGCCTTGTCAGCCACGCAACCTTTGTATGGCTCACAGTGCATTATATCAGCACGTCAGCAGCTCAGCCTTTGAATGGCTCACAATGCATGATATCAGCTCGTCAGCAGCTTAGCCTTTGAATGGCTCACAATGCATGATATCAGCTCGTCAGCTGCCCACCCTGGGCATGGCTCACAGTGTATTATATCAACTGGTCAACCGCCATATCCCATATGCATTGCTGGGTCACCCTGGCTGTAACCACTGATATTGCATTCCTGAACATTATTCTTTACGCTTTACAGTTTTGCCATAATACATTCATTGTCAAAATATATTTTCAGTTAGAAATACACACATAAAATAATGTACACAAATGGAAAATTTGCATATGAAAGGCGTTTCACCCGGCTCAGATCACTGACAAGATTGAGCCCGCTCTGCCGCTCATTGCCCTGGAGAAATTAATTTGCCTCTTTATTTGCCCTGCTCAAACAAAGGAAAGTTCATTTCTTCAGCATTCACAAGTGTACTGTGTATATCGAGAAAGACAATACTTCATTTGCTTGTGCCGTGTGTCACGAGAATCAACATAAAGAATGTGACAGAGAAACTCTTAGCCTATTTTCTACGCAATCTTTTACGTAACCGTCTTTACCATTTTCACTTTTCGTGCACCCATGGCATTTAAACATCCTATCTGAGATTCCACTATTAGCTGCCGCTGACGCACCTCCAGCTCTCAGGCTACGGAGGCCGAAGGATTTCGCATTTGGGACAAATGGTAGCAAAGCGTGTATAAAAATCTCCCTCAGTTGAGAATACGACAGGGGCACATCAGGCTGTCCCAGCCTGTAACGCTAATGACATCTTACCACGCCCCTGAACACGTAGTCACTGAATATTTGCCATAGATATATACAGCTGAAGGTTCCGTACCGGGCATAAATCACTGTCCGTCCTACCTGTCACCGCCCATGCCCCATCTCTATACATATCTGTTTTAGATTTTTCAACAAATATACTTGTGTACATTTCAGCAAACACAACACAACAATGCCTGATAGCTAGCAGCTCTGTGGATCTGAAGAACCCGGCATTCACCAGTATTATAGTCCTGTAATTCTCTGATCGAGTAGGCTCGCACCTCCTCATTGTTACGTGACACTGACAGTATGGCTCGTAACACTTTCTCCAAGGGTTGTGTTTTTCAAAAAAAAAAAAACGTCTACTTATTTTCAGATTTGTATTTTGTGAAATTGCTCCAACCTGATTTCTCTGCTGCTTGCATTTTTGTCTCCCTCATTAAGAGGCGGGGACATGGAGCGATCGCTTTTTCCATCCATCCCACTCAACTTTGTGACACGTACGATTCTCAAACTCACACAAAGTGTGCAAAATGACACACAATGTTAAGCACTGTCGGGTTATTTGTCTGTGTTTCAATCTGTTTTAGGAGTTGTCTGCCCTTTTGCATATTTTTCAAGTATGTGCAGAGCATATCTCGGCAACTATTAGGCATATGATTCTCAAACTCACACAAAATGTGCAAAATGACCTGAAATTGTGCACTGTCAGGCTATTTTTTCACATTCCAATCTATTTTAGAAGTTGTCTGCCCTTGTGCATATTTCTCAACTTTGTGCAGAGCATATGTAAGGAAATATTAGGCACAGGGCACACAAAGTGTGCAAGTATTCCTCAAATTTGTACACAGATCCAGTTCTGTCCTTGACTGAAGTATTCACCATGACAAACGAGTGGTACACATTGTAACCTCCCTGTGCTGTTTTTCTTGCCAATTCAATCTCTTAAAAATATATTAATACTGTGGATTGGCTGATTGTGCTATATTTCCATTTTTCTGGAGGGAATGGGGGACACACATTTTTGCAATCTCTGTTTGCTTTCTTGTGTTCTGCAGCTTTAGCAATACTTCTCTTTGGCACTGGACAGAAGTTAGTTGAATCCACCATTAATCAAGAGTAATTAGGAAGTTTTATCAAAGCACTTGTATCCTATCAGTTTATTTCTGTCCGTCTCTCCCATTTTTCAGCTGGAGCAACAGACAGGACTACGTGGACGCCATCCGGCGCATGCGCCAGACGGAACTGACCAGTGAGGATCGCATGACGGCGATCCGGGCGGGGTTGGCCACCATCATTCCCCTACAGCTGCTCTACGTCATGTCCCCGCTGGACATGGAGATCCGAACCTGCGGGCTCCCTTCCGTCGACCTCAACTTCCTCAAGGTCAGTTCAGGAATGTGCAACGGTTTTTGAGGAATAACGCAAAAGAAAGTGTTGAATCAGTATAATTCAGATGTTCAGTAACAAATGTGTCACGTGTATGTACAAATCTTTCAAGTTGCAACGTTATTATAATGGAATGATGTCCCTGTGAGACATGACTGTTGTCATATTGCAGCTCAGTAAGTCACATTGGCATTTCATGCAGTAGGCTCTCCACAACAGAGCAGCCACAGCCAAGTTTGTCACACAGTCAGGGACGAGTGCTTGTCAGCAGCTTGTGAAATTTAAGGCTAAAGCTGCTTTCTACGGCTAATAGAGTGGCAAGATTTGAAAGTGACACTGCCAACGGTATGTCATGTTTGGCTGTCATTTTTGCTGTGAGTTACTGTGAATGGGAACATAATATACATTGTCAAGTTTCAATAACACAGATGTTTAATGTTGTAAGCGTGCCACTGTAGGGTAAGACATGGGTTATCGAGTGAAAATTAGCACTCAGCTCCCGTGTATTTATTGTGACATTTTGACAAAACATGGAGGCCCTCTGATGTGGAAATGTCCCTTACAGGTGGGGTCAATCTTCCAATTTTGACGTTGGCAGGTGTATAGAATATATGGTACAGGATTAGATTAATCTCCTGAAGTATATCCTTGGGTGGGTCTGGGTGTCAAATACGGTCAAAATAATGACATTCAGCCACTAGTTTGTATACATCTAAACTGCCTTGAATTCTGCGATCCTCAAAGATGGACAAGTATCCCTGTTGATGTGGCTTGTGATATAGCTTAAGAACAGCATTTTGTATTGGAATACCAGGAAAAAACTATAGTATTGGCATCAAAATTATCATTTTAAGGCCTTTACATGCTATGGAAAGTGCATTTTTACATGCCAAGCTGAAAGTGAAAGCTAATTCAGTAGGTACTAAATCCACCCCCCGCCTGTTCTCCGTGTAGACTCACACCATGTACCAGGTGGGGCTGATGGAGACTGACCCTCACATTGAGTACTTCTGGACAGCGCTGGAGTCACTGACCCAGGACGACCTCTGCCGCTTCATCAAGTTCGCCTGTAACCAGGAGCGCATCCCACAGAGCTGTCCGTGTAAGGACGGGTCCACGGACACTGCCCACGTCCCGCCCTACCCCATGAAGATCGCGCCCCCGGACGGACCAGGTGGGTGTAGATGTCATGACAAGTATGTTTAGGGAGTAGTTGCAACATCCTTAAACAAGGTCAAAACATGAATGTATAAAGTCCATGGGTTTTTCCCCTCTGCAATGTTGGTCACAGTTGTACAAGTCAAATATTCTTGAGGATGGTATAAAACACAGATCAAACAATGAACGTAAGTTCTTCAGAGGTTAATTGGTCTGGATGGAAATCACATTAGTTAGTATATTTAAACAATACTGGTATTAATGATTTAGGTCTGGCTTAACTTTTAATACACTTTAGAATGCCCCTTTAGAATTTTTTGGCTGTGGTTTTGGGTTTATGAATATTTTTGCCCTCAAGATTCATATGAAAAAGAACAGCATTAATTTGTACCAGCAAATAAAGGTCATTAAGTATTACTCTATAGTTATAGTCTAACATGTGTCTAATAGGTATCCATAACAAACCTTGGAATGTCCGTGTAAGATGAATTACAACTCTTTGAATGGAGCAAACTGAGTAACTTAGGCAAGCTGGAAACTTTAGGTTAAATGCCAACTACATGGCATGGATTGTTTCTTCCGCTTCAGGTATATTCCTTTACCTATAAGAATTTTAGTTGAAACAGAACGAAGCATATCTTGGTTTGTCTAGTAAGTCTGTAAGTAAAAAACATGACAGAAAAGTGGTTTGAGTTAATAATATTATTCAAGAAAAGTGTCCATTCAGCCCAACAGCATAGCCAAGGTTGGTCAGTTGTATTTCAAATGTTGACATGTAAGCACGTCACTGTTTTCTGTTGTTCACAAGTAACCCATATCACTGTTTTCTGTTGTTCACAGGTAACCCGGATGCCCGCTACATCCGTGCCGAGACTTGCATGTTCATGATCAAACTCCCGCAGTACAGTAGCCAGGAAGTGATGACTCAGCGCCTCATGTACGCCATTCACTGTCGGGAAGACCCGCTTAGCGGCTAGGGCGAAGCGTAAACCGAAAAAACAACAGCACTGACCACAGCAAACAGCAAATACCAACCATGTCAGCCATGTGTGATCTGCCTAATGTTAAAGCATTTTTTTTCCTGCCTTTTGCATGTGTGCATGTGATGCAATTCTTGAACCCCCGTGTTGTCTCTTTAAGACATGAAGCTGCCTTGCAGTACTTATACTGTTCTACGCTGTTACATCATTATGCTCTAAAAGCACCCCCCACTTTAGTAGTGATGCTAAGAAAGCTTGTGAATGCACGGAGTTAAGATAAAGAATTCAAGCCATGCATACTTTTAAAATATTCTGTCAGGCTTAACCCGGCCCACTCAGAAAATAATAGAGTAAATCAGAAGGAAATTCTTTATTTTTATTCCGGCTAATGAATGTGATTTTTAATAAAGAAATTAAATTGGAGAAAAAAATATGTCTTTCAAAATCTTGATGAAATCTGTGTCGTCTGTTGGGTAAGGCCAAACGAACATATTATTAATAATGGCCTCATATATGGTCTCCATTCTTTATTCTGTATCACTGCAAAATGGCATTTCCCAGAGATCTGAGGAAAAGTCCAGTAGCGCAATCAAACACTCACTGTCAAAGAGACACACGAATGTAATATTTCGTCAGCAGATACACCAATGTAGACTTAATTTTCAATACTGAAACAACAGTCTCGCAACAGATGAAAATACTGGGTCAAAGGAGAGCCACACTCGCAACTTGCTGGCTTGATAGATATGGATATGGGTCGCACTGGAACTAGTGTTTTCCCTTTGTCTCCAGACAGCTGTTTCATTGTCGGAAATTACATGTATGATGTGATACTGCATGCACCTGTGGATTTGCTAGTTTAAAGGTCACAACCTTTGGGGGTATTCATAGATGTTAAGGGAAGTTTTTTAGCTTCTAACGCTTCGTAATGGAGGAGGATATTTGCAAACACTGAATATCCAGATCTCATAGTTTGCATTTAAACCTTGAACGAGCCATTTGGCTGGCTTCATTCTGAGCATTTTTGCCACGGATATTGCGTAGGGCAGCACACAGTCGATACATAAGGTCTCACAAATATTCAGACTGAAAAGGCCATTATGCGTGAAAAAAGTGGTATGATCATGCCTTCAAAAAAATGTGTTCAGTGTGTTTTTCTTTGTTTTTTGTGAAATGTTATTGTTCAAGATACATCTTGAATGTTTCTGTTTTCTTTTTTTTTCTTTACCTTTTGCCTCTATATGATTTTGTTGTAAACAGATGAAGTTGATCCATATCCATTTTGAAGTTGTCGATTGTATTCTCCTTTATTTAAGATGACACAAATAGAGTTATCCTTCCTAGAGGGAGTGCTTATAATATACATATCAGGAGAGTTGTTGTAGGATTTTCTACTTTGTTTGTTTAATTTTCATTCCAGTCACTCTATACATGTAAGGGAGTTCTGTTATCATTTTTTCTAGTAGTCATTGGATTGTGTTGTTATTTTGCATTTATTCCTAAACCTTGTATGAAAAACATGCTCATTTTACAACATAAATTATGTTAATGTTGCAAATAGATGCATTTATGAGTAATAGAATTCTGTGACTGAAAAGGTGAATGCTTGCTCTCAAAATCAAGATAACATCTGCTAGATGTAAATAAGATATTGAAATGCTGTTCCAAAACCTATGTGAAAGAAACCAAGCTCATTTTGCAAAATGTGTTTATATTGCAAATAGACACATTTATGAGTGATATGATTTAGTGCTTAACAAGAGTTTTTATGTTCAGAATCAAAATGTCAGTTTCAGTTAGAAGATATTAAAATGTTCATGTTAAATAGCAGTTTGATTTATTATGTGTGTATGTTTTTGGCTGTTCTTTTCTGTCTAACGGAGTTTGGGGTTTTGTGTGTGATTTCTATGTTTTCTTTAATATGTAAATATAAGTTTAGATTTTCATTGGCTCTCATGACTTAAATACCAGCAGAAGTAAAGGGGCCAGTTTTTCACAGGTGTCAGAGCTTAACCTCTTTTAACTATTGAGTTGAGTGTTATTAATTGTTAAAGAAAAAGGAAGAAAACTTTCAGAGATCAAAAAAGCATAATTTTAAGGCTGGCTGAAATGCCAACCAGTGTTCATCATAATTAAATTGTATATACTTTTGTGTGTATAATATATACATTTCTAACACAAAGTTTAAAGATACTTTTATTGTTATTGTTCATGGGTCTTACAACATTTAAGAGAGGACCTGAGTACTTGTATTTGCGATGCTTATAATAACTGGACTACTTGAACTCGTATAAATGTTTGTGGGTGTTTCACCTGTGAATGAGCTTTGTGGATAAATATGAAGAAGGTAATTTCGGTAAAATCTTCTCGTCTGTTCATGGTCTCTGTTGAAACTTTTCACGCCGATGGCAGTAAGGAAGACCTCTGATTGGCTCGTTGTTCTGAGTGTGTAGGATAGTACATGTAGAAGTCTGGATTGATTGGCAAATCCTACTGAAAGCTTCTTTTTGTTATTGGCTTGTGACAGAATTTGTTTGACTGGATGCTTGTGTTGATGCACATATAGATATAAGTTGTAGATTTCCTTTTATCAAGAGCTTTGTTGGGTCTGCATGTGAATGATGTTTGAAGTTTGAAATTTTCTTGCCCCTTGATACTGAAGACTGATGAGGACTTCATTGTGGATGCTGTGTCGCTGGAGATACTCTTCGTCTTTGTATAATATAATAGTGTTCTCATGTAGGTGTAGAAGAAGAGCTATTTATTGAGTGCTGTATGAATGGTGGTCTCAACTCTGACAAATTGCCCAGATTTGCCCAGAGAGCAATAAACAACTGGATTTCACTGGAACATTGTTTTTGTCTTTCTATTTTTTTGTGATCACTGTCTCACTGTCACAAATCATCTTCTGTAAATGTTTTGTAAATGAAGTCTGTAAGGTGGTGTTAGTTTCAAGGAAAAGTTTCGTAGAGTTTTGTGAACATGGGTTGCTTTCACAGAACATAGCAAGTCAGTTTCTCATAAACTTTTTTTGTAATTCACGTCCCCTTATGGTACTGTAAGCTACGTTCACACTAGACCTGGAAAACGATTCGAGGGCTGTAACGAGTTCTGTTCCGATTTTGTGGCAGATGGTTTTCGCAGTAAAAGGTAGAACCGTTCAGATACACCGGCGTTGAATTCATGTCAGGCGACAGATTTGGGCACATGGCTTGTAAACCCATTTTTTTCAGTCCGGACAGAAAAATTGTGACAAATTTTCATTGTTGGCCAATCAGCACTGTTTAACATTTAAACATGGCGACAAGTACCAGAGCCTGTTAGTTGATAGGCTCTGCAAGTACAGATTGCACTGAACTGCTGATTCTTGAATCGGCATCGGCAATATCTCAGCCATATCGTGGCGAGAACAAGGTGGAAACACGAGACAGTAAAGGTAAGGAATAAACTGTTGTTTGGTCGTAGAGACTGTAATTACAAAGATGTAAGAAAAAAGATGGATGTGTTTGATTGAGATCATCCAACCTGTCGGACCTGAAAACGGTAACTTGCTTGCATGTATTTGGATTTGGCAGGTTCGCCAGTTTGCCTCGTATCAAAAACTGGCCACTCTATAACCTAGTCAGTGTGGTCATTAACGTGGACACAAAAACGAAAGCAACAACACAGAGTGTAATTTCTTCGTAAAGTTCTAATTATGTGTTGATTACTTCTGGTATTATCTGATGATTCATTCCTAAACTAAGTAACGTCCAGTTTATTCAAGAAATAAATTTACTTAAAAAACTGGATCCATGCTTCAAATTTGCCCATATATGAATGCAACCCTCCAAAAACATTATCACTCACGAATTCAGTTCAGGCCCTGGACTGATTTCCATGTATAGTGTGAACGTAGCTTAGCTAGACATCTTATTTTACAGGAAAAGAGACTTCCAAAGTATTGTGAAAGAGGCCCCTGATCAGTAATTATGTAGATCATTTCTATTAAAGCCATCTTTGAACCTTGGTCATTCACTCAGGGAGGAACCCAAATGCAAGACAATTTACAGGATGCCCCAGTTATTGAGGATCAGGTGTGCACTAATGAAGAAGATGTGATTTACATATGTGTTTTATTGTTGTTTCAAAATGTTTGATTATTCTACCATAACAGTCAAGGTTAATATCCAAGGTAGCTGCATTTGATCACGAGGGAAATCCAGTCATGGTAAATACAATGCAACCAAGCTCAGGTAACCAGCCTGTATGATTTGGGATTTTGGGGAACAATGACATGGGCCCATGTACCTCCAATCCAGTGCACTCTGTCCAGGAAATTTGAGAAGATGATAATGATGAAGGATCAAGTAGAGCTGATGAGGATTTCTCAAAGTCCATTTCGATTGAAAAATAGCATCAGATTAAGCCAGGGATGTTGAAACAAGATACCGTATAATATTTATTTATTTCATTGGTGTTTTACGCCATGCTAAAGAATATTTCACTTACACGATGGCGACCAGCATTACGGTGGGAGGAAACCAGGCAGAGCCCTGGGGAAACCCACCACCATCCGCAGGTTGCTTGTACATCTTCCCATCTACAGGCGGAGAGGAAGCCAGCATGAGCTGTGCTTGAACTCACAGCGACTGCATTGGTGGGGAGACTTCTGGGTCATTACATATAGAGAGACCCTGTGTTACCAGATTATGCAGCCACCTCACTGAAGGTCACATCAGCTTGGTCACACCATCCTGAAGGTCACATCATCCTGAAGGTCACATCAGCTTGGTCACACCATCCTGAAGGTCACATCAGCTTGGTCACACCATCCTGAAGGTTGCATCACCTTCATGGTCACATCCTGATGAGTTCACTGTTGCTGAATACTGTACTCCAGAATATTTAAGTTCAGTGAGTTTTAATTGGTGAGTTTTATAGAAGGAGGAAACCAGATTGACTGGAGTAAACCACCTACCTTTGGCAAGTTACTGACAAACCTTCCCACAAGTGATGCACAGACAGGCACACCATATTAGTGGACTTCCTCAAAAGGTAGACTGTACAAACAGCCATACGAGCATGATCAATAGCTTATTGTCACCGAGGAACCCACAACTTACCTGTACAAGACTGCCTTGAACCCTCAACAGGTATGTCCTGGTGATCATTTAAAAGAAAACCTTTCATCCAAGACAGAAAGAAACAAACACAAACCATTTTTGTCCAAAAGAAAGGGATTTTTTATTCATATGGTTTTGAAATGCGCTTATCATTCCTTACAATTTATCACATTTGTAAATTGCTCTGAGAAACAAAATCATACCGGTAATCACAGTTTTTCCAACTAATTCCTCCATCATCCGGACCACACTTGATTCACTTCAAATTGACCTCTGACCTGCGATTCCCTCTGGTGGCTGAGCGGGTTCACACAGCTGATCTGCTTTGGGTTTGGTACTCTGACAAAGACAAGATGCTTTTTTATTTCTTTGGACTTTAGTTTTCTGAAGCATTCAATAATACTGTATTGGACATACATAATTATTCACCCCCAACAAGTACATTTTTAGAGACCAATATGAGGTCATCAAATATTATTTTTGGTGCTGAAACTTACTCTCTCCCAGTAGGACATCACCCTACCTTCCAAAAAAATCCAGAAAGAAATCAGAGCACCTGTCCAACATCAACAGAACTCGCAGAATCAGACAATGAGTATTGCAGCCATGGACAACAATGGACAACTCCAATACAGTATTTCACTTGTCACGCTCTTAAATAATGTAGAGTCAATATTCAGAGTCCCCAGGTAACTGGACAACCTTCTGCCATGAAGTGTGAGCTGATCCAGCAGAAACTGGATTGGCCTTGAAAATACAACAACAACAACATCTTCCTTACACTCTCATTTTCTTCTTTTATAGTGTAGAAAATTGAACATTCAAGTGACAATGGTGAGACAACTACAAGCTACATGTACCCGAAGTTTTCAATACTCTGGTATGTAAGATACAAGCTTGAGAGCAATTTAATGCAAATTATAATCAGGTCCTGGCAACTACATTAAATGAGCCACAACGCTCAATGATACTGAGCTGGGGGAAATTTATGGGCTCATCAAAACCTCTGATGTAAGATTGTAAGACACCAGAAGATACTCAAGGCCATTTCAAAAAAAAGCTGTGTTTAATCTTGCATATTTTGCTACATGTGCGAAAAAATGAACTAGTATACACACTTTCTTTCTTTCTTCCTGAAGTCTACAACCAGACCATCAAACAGACTAATGTTCTTGATTACGCACAATGTTAGTTACATGGTTACTGATGCCTCCCTCTATGAGAGACTTACAGACCCCATATAGTTTCGCATCCTTTCAATCAGCAACCGTGTAACGAATTTATCCCAAAGAAACTACACTGAAATTTGTTCCTTGAAAAACAAAAGAAGCTTCAAGAGTAATTTACTGTCGTGTCGAGGAGGTTTGAATTACCAAGCAGTGATTGGGAATTATGACGTCATAACGTTATTGACAATGTTGTGTCAACATTCCTTTGTGACGTCGTGTCGTGTCGGTGTAATTGTTGCGTCACACTGTAACTGTAACGTCATGGCGTTCTCCACTATGTTGTGTCATCAGACGCATATATAGCATCTGTTGCTGGGTGTAGAGTTATACGCGTCAGTCACATCACCATTGCTGTCCAATTAAAAACAGAGGATTTTGTCTGATGCAGGGTAAATATTGAACTTACGTTTGGATTTCGTGGCAGATAAACTCCGGCGCTGTGCCAGACTCCTTCTGGCCACTGCTTTTGGTGTGACCTTGGACTTTGGTGAAGGTCGTCTGCTTTCCTGCAGATTAACAGATAGTATGGATGAATGGTTAGCCTGATGTCTGATTGATTGATTGATTGGTTGTTGTTTAACGCCATACTGTTACTCAAGAGATTCTCACTAACATCACAGCTGTCCAGTTTACAGGTGGAGGAGCCTGAAGTATAAAACCACCAGCCTTCAGCAGGTGCCCTACAGACCTCCCAACTTTGATGGACAAACCAACACAAAAATGACGTCATGATGAGTGAGAAGAGCATAAAAAACTATCCGATAATACCTTCACTGATTTTTTCCGATTTTTTTCCACCATTAAACGCAGTCAAGTGTTTGATTGTAGGGTGGACTAACTGGACTTCAAGGACCATGCTGAACACGCTGAAGCACAGTAACATCACACTTTCCTTCCAGTTGCTGAGGTCTGATTGTTATATGTTTACATTCTGCATGAATATACCTGTATCCGTGTGGAAATATAACATACAGAGGCTGTTTAGCCGCTAAAAGGAAAGCTTCAGCCTGTTCTATACGGTTAATACAGTCCACCACACATCTGATTGCGTTTAATTTGGCGGAAACAAAAACCAGAGAAGGTATTTTCAGATATAGTTTTTAATGGTCTTTTCAATCACCATAGCTTCATTTTTGTGGGGTCTTTCCCTTATAAGTCACAGACAAAACTGCTGATTCAAACATGCGAACTCATTGGCTACCAGCTCAACAGTCCTTGAGAATCTGTGTTCTAATCTTCTGATCCCGGGTAAATGACCATGGGAGCTCCACAAAGGGCTTGGCTTGAAGGCTTTCAAAAACCCAAATTTTACAATGCAAATTTTGTTAAATATATACAAAGAATTCCTGTCAGAGAAAATCCAATCAGTCAGCACGAGGTCAGACTGGGGCGGTAAAAATCCTCATCATCCAGACACATCAGTCAGGAAAAATATTGTACAAGTCTTTATTTCACTGTTGTCTTAAGTACATGCTCCTTTGTGCCGTTCGACACAATAATTCTAGATCGCTTGCTCAGGTCATTCATAAAAATAAGTTCGTTGAGTGTAACCTGACTGAACCTCCAAAAAATGGCCGCACTCAAAGAGTTTTTATTGGTACATTATTTGGATAAGAAGTTTTTTATTCTTATTTTTCTCTCCATGTTAATTTCTTTAAAATCGTTTTTTCAAGGGCCAGAAAAAAAAAAAAAAAAGAATTCGAAAACCACAAGTTTCGCCCAACAAGCAGTTTTTAAAGGATGGCTCCTGACATGCACACAATATTTACTAATTGATTCAAAACCGTTCCACAAAAATGTATCTCTGAATGCAGCTCTCGAAAATCAACAATCATTTGCCTGGACCACAACCTGATCAAGTATTAAGCTTCAAAGCATTTGGCTTGGTACTGTTTATTATTTGTTTAATTGTTTGATTCATGTTTTATGCCGTATTCAAGAGTATTTCACTTATTCGATGACGGCCAGCATTTTGATGGGAGGAACCTTAGTCAGTCTGTGTCCTTTCGCAGGTTGCTGGCAGACATTACCCATGAATAGTAGTGTTAAAGATATAGCTGTAATGGTAATGACATAGAATATTAACTCTAGAAGCACTTGTAGACGGTACGCTGAATTTTTTTGAAGACATCAAACTGGGATCGAGACAATAAGAGCTTCAAAACAACTCATGAGACTTTTACAACTGCATGAGATTAGGTCTTCCCATATGTTCCTCCAATTCATTATTTTTAGTGCAAATGATCACATAATTTCTCCCATGACAAAGTTACCACACTCATTTATTTTGACTGAGAGTTTTACTGATGTTTAGAATGATGTTTCAAGGTTTGTCTGGAAGACAGAATGATCTGGTGAAAAAAAATGTGGGTTGTAGCAACAAAGGGTTATTTTATGACAGTTATTCCACACTTATGGGGCAAAATTCTAGGCCATTCACAGTAATGATGTTTGTTGATTACTTACTGCACGTGTTGCTGTGTTTCTTTTAGTTGCAGGAAACTCTTTTTCTGAGGTGTGCTTTGGCTTTTTGGATGCGCTGTGCTCCATGCCATCTTTGCCTTGTCTCGTCTCTCGGAGGCCAGCTGTCTTATAGGTGGAACCAGAATGGGGCTCCTCACACAAACAACATGGGCTAAACTTGTCGCCACGACAACACTGTCTGGTCATGTGACTAGGGCTTTCAGTCCAACTCTCCTTTGATGTTCTATCGAGGTTCTTCGAAGGACTGATTTCATTAATTGTTTTCAGTTTTACAGTACTGTCAACATTTTCACTTTCTACAGAGGTCATTGATCGAGTTCGGACACGCGTGAATGAGACAGAGGTTATGCTCGCGCGACTTCGTGTTTGTCGAACTTCACTAGACTGCAAAAGATCGGAAATGTAACAAGCATTTAGAAAAGTTGTAGTTTTTAATTTTACATTAATGTACACATACTACTGGCCAGACAGATTTGTTTTATTCAAATAAAAAAGAAGAAAAAAAGCAAAAATAACACTTGCCTTTATATATGACAGCAGTCAGATTCACAATGGTAGAGGAAACAAGAAAGCTTGGAATAAACCACCAAGCTTTGGCAAGTAAGTAACAATCTTTCCCAGATTATGCACAGATTTTCACCAAGTGCATGCCACTTGTTGGAATACAGGTGATCTTTGATACGCTTCATGAAATATGACATAAACAAACCTAAAAGTCCTGTCAGCCATTAACGCAGTCAAGGAGAAAGTGTAAGTTCTGTCAGAGAAAATCCAATCAGTCAGCACAAGGTCAGACTGGGGCGGTAAAAATTCTCATCATACAGAAACAGCAGTCAGAAAAAAATATTTTATTTTCTGCTACTTTAAATCTGAATAAGTTTGTTTATTTGTCGATTAGGATTTGAGGCAAAAAACACATGACCTCATTGGTAAAGCCCGTTAACTGTAGCATAAGGTAACAGAAATTGCGGAACATATTAAACCAAGAGACTGGCATCCAGAATGCTGATTTGTACTTGTTTATTTGATTGGTGTTTCAGTCAAAATTATATTTCACTTATACCACTGCAACCAGCAGTATTGTGTGACCATCTGAAGGTTGCTTGAGCTCCAGATATTAAAATAAAATTTTCTGAAGACTGAAAATCAAGATACTGTAAATGTTCAACCTTTTCAATCATTGAACCAGTTTTGAAGGGTAATTTATGCATACACTTATTGTAAAAATAAAGCAAAAAAAAAATTCTTTGTGTCACCATAGGTAAAAGCTTCATAAAACTAAAAGAAATATAGCTCTCAGGCACAGCGATGTCGAGGTTCAAGCCAGTAGGGCCCATATGTGCATGTCTGTAACTTTTCTTTAGTTACATCAGTACATATACAATAGATGTACTCGAAGAATTTCAGGTTTACATCTGCAACAGTTTTCATTCACTTTACCTGCAAATATGGGGCGAATTGCACTTTTTCGCAGTTCCACCACAATCTGCAGCAAAAGTTAGCATCGCCAGAAAGAAATAAGACCAGATTCGTGATCATCACGTCAAAATCCGTCGAGTAGCGTGCTTTCAATATTCATACATTCGTCCTAAACATGAATGCATTGTAGATGCATTATCATATAGGCGTATACCTGCCAAACACAGTAAAATGGTCTTTTGTCAAATCATGAATATCCTTTCTTTTTTCTTTTTTTCGAATCTTGAAGCCATAAAGATCTCGTAGTTTTTAAGACAGCTAAAAGATTTTCACCACGCATACAGTACATGTATAGTACTTTCCACTGAGAGATCTTGAACTTTATAGCTTTAACCGTTTTCTGCCATGTCACATGCAAATATGGGGGAAATTGCACTTTTCCACACTTTGATCGCAGTTTGCATTGTAGGAAAGAAATAAGATCAGATTCGTGATCAGGACATCAAACTACGTCCAGTAGCTTGTTTAGATGACTCAAATTCAAAATTTTTGTTTTCACATGACATCACTTGCAGTTCAGGTTATTTGCTCACATATTGCATTCTTTTTCCTATCAAATAATGCAAAGGCAACCATTGTTACACATGCAAAACTTCAGGTCAATCAAACTGAGAGTTTTGAAGAAAACGCCTCTCAAAAGTTTTCCTATCAACCCAACATGGCGGCTAAGTGACATGACTTAGACATCCAAACTTTTACTCACGAAAGACTGTCCCTAGACCTACTACCTACCTGAATTTCACACATTTCTGCCTTGCCATTTCAATTTTGAAACTTGCAAAAATGGCGACATTTCTTTGGCATGTACTACTTCTGGCTTGCTGACGTCATTTCCAGTTATGTAAAATTTGTCTGAATACCTTGGGATTGTGTTAGGCCTTAAGACTGCATCTCTTTTGCCATTCAGATTTGAATCCCTACTGCTTTCATTCCGGATTATTAGTATTATTCTCGGCAATTTTGTCCTCCCCTTGTAGAGAAAACAGCAAATCACGTAGCTATGAAACTTCAGTATGTGTTAGCTACAGACCTGAAGTTTTGCGCCTAAGCTTTTGGAAACTTTTGAGGCCATATTGGATCTTGATGAAAACCTTTACAAATCTTCTTCTCCAGAACGGCTGACACAATTGAGATGAAATTCAAAATGCAGTTGCACAAAGACTAGGTATGCGCAAGGTGTTGACGAGGGCTTCTTTCATTGAAAATTATACAAGTTTGCTATTGGGTGAATATGACGTTTGACCGTAAAAGTGGTTTTTTCCTAATAATTTCCACACTTGAACAGATCCTACAACAGTCCTACCTGATGCAGTTGTGGACGCTGATTCCAAATATGCAAATTTTGGAAAACCGGAAGTGACGTCATCAAAACCGAAAGTGGGTATATCTCCGTAACCAGTTTTCCAAGAAAATACTGAAAAATTGCTTTCAGTGGAAGCTGAAAAGATTGAAGAATTAGGGTAATGATGATCTGAAACACTTACAACATCATCTGCTTTATTCTTGTCATTTTCACTGTTGTCATTGGAATCGCTGTCAGCATTCTTCACATCTTTATCGTCTTCACAAACAAGGCCAGCTTCATAATCACCTTTCTCAACCTTGTCATTAACCTTTTTGTTGACATCACCCACGTCCATGACTTCAACATCTCTGCCTGTATAATCACCACCACCATCACCTTTAGAGTCACCATCACCAACATCAACATCACCAGCAGTTTTAAAGTTATCACCATCAACATCACTAAAACCAGCATTCGAGTCATCATCAACATCATTACTGTCCATATCACGATCATCAGCTGTGCCAATAGCATACTTCTTCATCAAGGCGTCGTCTTCTTCGCTCAGCAAATCATCGCCTTCCTCAGCATCATCTAAATCACATTCTTCATTCATATGTAACAAAGCATCCTCAGTGGGTTGCATGTCAAAGCCAGAGAGGTCAACCTCGATAACCTCCATCTCATTCTCCAGGCCCTTATTACCTCCCTTTGACCCTTCACTGTCTTCATTTTTCACTATTTGGTTTCCCTGGAAACAAAAAATTCCAAACTGTGACCAGGTTTCGTAGACATTTGGATCGGTTATGTATACATGTGTATGTGGGACTACTGACAAATCTTCATTGTCATTACATAGGACTACTGACATGATCTTCACTGTCATTAAATTCGCTCTACATCTGCCATTTTCAAAGATTTTTACTATCATATCTGAATTTCTAAAAATCTGCGGGATTTTAAGAGCCTTATTGTTTTCCTAAATGCTTTGATTGTTTTTTTTTTTTTATGCCGTACTCAAGAATATTTCACTTATATGAGAGCGGCCAGAATTATGGTGGAAGAAAACAGGGCCGAGCCCATGGGAAACACATTTTCCTACATGAACATGACTTTTAAGGGAGATAATTGTCTGTATGAACCCTGAACTGCCCGTTTATCAGTGTGTCAACAACAACATGGAAAAGATTGAATGTGCAACACCATATTTGATGCAGTGCTCACAATATTTTGCCTGCTTAGAACTCTCCAATCTTTCCAACATGTTCCGTCCATTTTCAGCTCTATTCAAACACAAGAGTCACTGTTATCTCTTCAAAACAAATGCCGTTACAACAGGTGTCCCTTGACCCTCCTCTAATGCACTCTCCAAGTCCAGACTCTGCAGTAGAACTATTTCAATATTCTCCACCAATTTGCCTGGCTCATAAAAATTCAGACCACTGTCAAAACTAAGATTCTTTTCCCACCTTTGTTGAAATGTTGAATTTTTTTCAAATGGATGAATGGACGAACTGGCTGGTGGGATAATAAATCCTTCACTGAAATTTTAACCAGGCTGTATCAAAAATCTTAATAACTCATAGTGTCACTGCTGCTTCCATTCCCTTTGTCATATTCGTCCCAGCGCTTTTCTTCAAGTCAAACATAGGCTAAGCTAGTTTCAACTATATGTACCACTGTAACCCAGCTTAAGGAGACAAATGATCAGATTATGACGGCTGTGAGGAACAAAGACCAGCATGATAAATGTGATGTAGAAGGTATTACCTTATCGTGTTTTCCTTTCTTGTCCACAAAAAATAGTGGCATGTCCAGTTGTCTTGGTGATTCCTCTGCTAAACTCTTCTGTTCAGGACAGTCATCAGTATTGATTGACTCTTCAGTAGTCTCCCTTGCTTCAGGTAACTCTTCTGTCAAAATCTGTTGAAATGGGGAATCAAGCACTGCACACTGACCTTTGCAGAAACTGTGGTCAAATTTTTTCCAATTAGAAAGAAATAGAACAAACTGTGGAATCTCACCTCTGCATTAATTTTATTTGTTGATTAAGGCTTAATGCAGCTTAATTAACGTTGAATAAAATTCTGTCCATAAGGAATGATAGAAAACTTTGTCTACACAAAGGTGGTGCACAAAACCAGATAAAAAAAACCACCAGCCTTTGGTAAGTGAATGATGAACTGTAGGACACAGATTTCTTTCCTTTGAGCAAATGGCAAGGCGTATTTGGGGAATGCAAGTGATCTGTTGGAGGAACTTAATGAAAGACAGCACAAAATCCCTAAGACTGCTGTTGATTGTCACAAAAGAACTCTGTCAGAGAAAATCCAATCAGTCAGCACAAGGTCAGACTGGGGCGGCAAAAATCCTCATCATCCAGAAACATCATTACAATAAAATACTCAGCGTTTACTGCCTTGAGTTTATTTTCTGATTTTACACTTTAATAATATTCAAGAATATTTCATTTATATGACGCTCTTCAGATTTACAATAGAGAAGAGCAGACTACTAGGGGACCATTTTATGAAGAGTGTGTAACATTTTATCAAAACTATGGCAATAGTATCTTTACAGTATGTGTTGTCATGGTAATTCCTTATCACACAGTGTACACCTTGCTTGTAAAACGGGTCCCTGGTGTAAACTATCCACATTAGACAGTATAGGTACCTGATAAATCTCTTGGAAAAGAAAGGATTGGAGTTTAACACTGCTTTCAGCATTATTTCGGTGATACCATGCTTGTGTCTACTTGTAGCTGGCGTATTTACAGTGCTGCCTCACTGGAATGCCATGTTGAGGACACCAGAGGCAACACCTCACCCAGTCACATTATACTGACACAGGTCCAACCAGTGCCTGGTTCATTTCTTTTTGTGCTAAGTCCAATGTAAGGTAGTACCAAGATAACCTATGTTAGTCTTTGGGTCTTTGGTATGACTGGAACCGGAGCTGACAGATATTTCACTGCCTGCCTTACCTCCATGGCCCTGTTCAGATTTTCACTTACATCAAGTAACCCATCAATTACTGCATCATCTGCTTCGTGAAGTAGAAATCTGGTGATGACACGACTTTTGAACTTTCGATCTTCAGGCAAGTTATCCAGCAGCTCCTCCCTCTGCTCGCGCAGCCAGCTGAGATAGGTCTTCGGAGCTTTCGCAGATTCGGCTACCTGTCAATCAACAACGTCAGCAACAACAGATCACCCACTATCTGGCAGTTTATCCACTTCTATCTAATGACAACAACAACAGCATTTTGAACTTTATTACTTGTCTTGTATGAAACTTTCTTTAAGTCTTAGTTTTCACAAATCCAGTATACCTATTGCATTCCAAAGCCACTGTATGTAGTAAAAGAATTTTTTCTTTGTTTAGTTTGAAATTTTGTACCACTTTCAAACATTTCTTACTATAACCCTGGTTACTATGACAACAGTATGAGCTAGTAACATGATGGCCCTAATGAACTGCTTTCCACACATCCAAAATTATAATACCTATCCATATCTGCTCACTGTGTCAGGGTTGAAGAGAACTCTTAGTTTGCATAATTTTTTATTTTCTGAAGTTTGCATAGCAGTTGCTGACATCCTGGAAGCGGTTTCTATGGAGACAGCCATACACCAATTCATGAATGAATCCAAGAAAGTTAGATCTAACAGAAACAATATAATAACTTGTCGATTATTACACTCGAAGAAAAATCTATGCCCCATGTCCTGGATAACCACTCTTGAGTCACACAGGTCAAACATCAGAGCCAATCACAATCCTTGCTCCTAAACAAAAATGAGTGACTTAGTCACCTTCACTTCCAAGAGTACAACTCACCTAATTTATAACACTTTATTACAATACATTATTCAGGATAACGCAGTCACAAATGTGTCCCCCACATTTTGCACACACACGTGCATGCACTTCTAAACAGTTCATTAGAATATGAGGCAAGAGTTTTTCTAGCCACTTTCTCATTGTGGTAACCACTATGAGAAATATTGGAAAATTGAGTTTTAAACAAATTTTGTATTGAGTTTTCATGAAATAAATTGTGTTTTTGATACATTTTGACAAAAAGTCAAAAAAGAGTTTTCTAAGTTGTTCAAACTGAGTTTATAAAAAGAAACTTGCCAGAAAAACGCCTGTGGAAGTTGACTCTTTTGAGCATGGTAAAAATAGCAATTCAAAATTTGAATAAGAAATACCTGACAGATGTCCTGCACTTCGTCTCCAAATTTCGACATGACGGATCTCACACAAACCATGTATTTTGTGTAAGCCTTGCAGTCCAGTTTTATTGGCAGGGCCTTCAAACATTTCCTGCCAAGTACAATCAGGCAAAAGTAAGAGAGGGCACAGCTTTCATTAGACACTGATATCATTTTCAGAATGCTTTATCATTAAGAGGTATGATTACCAGTCCATCTAAGTGTGTACTTTCCTAGAAATTTGGTATGCATAGACTTAATTTACAATTTCAATTTACAAACTGGAACACATGACCAATGACAAAAGTTAGCACAAGAGAAAGGTATGTATTTATGAATGAATGAATGATGATGGCTCCTACAGCACATCAGCAATATTTCAGTCATATTGTGGCGAGTTTCACAAAAAAACATCTAACATGATGCCTTTTGGTATTTTCAAAGTTTGTTCTTTCATTTAAATATAGTAGGAGCACACCTTCCTTTTCCTTTTTGGTTGATCTTGAATTGAAATGTACCTTTTTATAAATTATCACAAGAAATAGTTCTCTTGTAAATGGGTAAATCATTAAGTTTATGACAGATGAGCAACATTGCAACCTCGTCGTAGCGGGTTTCATACAGGAAAACCCCATACCTTGCTAATGGTAGCACAGTGGAGACATCTCGTGAGCAGGGGAGGGAACTCTGTATAAGGACATCAACCACATGATCTGGCCATGGTGACAACAGAAGATACACAAAACTACACAGCTCCTTACCGGATTGGACTGGTGTCTCAGATGATCTGACGAAGAAAATCAACAAATCTGTTCTCAGTTTACATAATGTTTAAACACAGAAAATTCACTACCGCTGGTGTGAATTTACCATCTGCCTCCGTACTGGTTCAGTCTCCACACAGCAGAAAAGGCAGAGGCCAGGCACAAGCACGCATGAAAGGAAGTAGCTTTTTTTTTTTCAAATATGAAAAGTAATAGGAAGTGATGAATTGCTTTAGCCCACTAAAAACACACTCCATCAAATACTTTCAACTCAAACTGCATCATAAAATTTATGGGGTCACTAATGGACAACTCTTATAATACTAATGACAGTTGACAATTCTTTTTTGTTATTTACCTTGATGTCAAGAGCACAACATCAACGTAAAGGGAGAGCAGTGAGGCAAGGACATCTTCATATTTCTGCGGTCCAGCGACATTTTCCTGCAACAGGTGAAAATCAATGATATCTCATTCGTTTCATTCATTACTGAAACATTTCCTTAACACCCCCGGAAGATCAATGAACTCCTTATGTGAAGAATCACAACAGAAAAAATTAGGAAAAACCCCACCACATGGCTATAATGAAACCAAAAGCCTAATGTACCCAATTCACACCCAGATCAATACCATTGTGAAACACCCATCAGATCTCTTGCCAAAAAGAGACAAAAAAAAAATACAGACAGAGACACAAAATAAATACAAGAAAATACAAACAATATCCTTAAGGCTAATTCATCATTGGTCCATGACAACACTCCACTACATTATGACTGCAGATACCTAGAAATCACCATTATGTGGACACACTGCTGTATGGAACCTATTTTGACCCATCACGCTTCAGAGTTCTTCCATGATTAGTCTACGCATGTTTGCTTATGTGTGAACTTCATTTTTATCATTAATTTGCAGTTAGGCCATCATTAAAAACTGCTAAGTAACTGGGCGTAACTTGACCCTGTGAGAAAAAGTAGGGTTGGTTGGTAGGGATTGTCTAGGAATTCTTTCTTTTATTCTGGCTCTTGAAAAAGATAAACATTTTAAAGAAATTAACACTGAGAGAGAAATAAAAATAAAAAATTTTCTCAAAATACCAATAAATACTTTTTTATCAAAATACTCTGGGATTTTTCCCACTAATTTCTTTTAAGAAACTCAATCTGAGTAAGTCAGAAAAGTCAATTTTTGCATTACCAATGTATCAAAAACTTGAGCTTTTCGATATTTCTCTTTGTGGTTACCGCACAAAGAAAGTGGCCAGAAAACCCCCTGGATACCAGTAAAAACTTTTCAACAGGCCTTCTTTTATACAGTCGGTTGGCTTACTGCCAATGAACATATTTTCAACAATGGCCTTATATCAACAGTGTCTTCCTGATCTAGAGGAGTATAAACATCGAATGGTGATGTGTTATTAGGACTGCATCACTGGACGGCATTGCCAAAGAAAAGGGTTGTCTTTCACAGAGATCTCGTGGGAAATCAGGCAGAAAACAATACACTCACATACCTGTTTACATTTCAGGTTCTGATATTTGATGTGAAAGAAAGTCAGAATTCTGTGAAGTTCTCTCCGTAGCCCAGAACACCTTTTACAAAAACAAAAAACAACAATGAAATAAAAAACAATTAAACTTTCAGTCGTATGGCCAAATACTAAAATAAATATCTTATGACATTTATTTGTTTGATTATTAACTATTCATTATTTGGAGACATTTACAATATTACATGTAAGTGTCCACAATCATACACCTAGTCTTCTAAACTTTGCAAATATAAACTGGTAACATTTTATTGATGCTGAACAAGTTTGTTATGTTCTGTTTACGAGAGGCGTAATGCTGGGGTGAGGTGTAAGATGCTAATAGTTACGCATTACAATGAAAGGTTGCGATAAAACCCACAACTGATATAGTGACGAAGAAGCTGGACTTCATCGGACCATTTGCCAACCGTCACACTGTTATCACTGCTGTGGTTTTACTCTCTACACGAGGATCTGACACGAGTGCTCATTTTATATGAAAGTTATGGAATGAGTTGAAGATACTTTGCATCTAAAAAATTTCTTCAAAACGTTTCGTAACTTTCATATGGAATGAACATGAGTATGAGATTCTGCTTATCGTCCAAGTGAGACAACTAAAAGATGAAAAGAAACGAATCCTGTACAACCAAGCTCGGTGGCATTATCCAAATGTAAACAAACTGCAGACGGAGCACTGCAGTCAATAGCAACATGACTGCAAACGAACCTCATAGTTCCACTACAACACTATCAGCTTTAATCATGTATGTTGTAAAACAGCCCCCCCCCCCCCCATAAAGCACGAAAAATTATGTTCGAGAGGTCATATATTGAGAATTCAGTTCACAATAGAAGATGGAATATGTTGTCTGCATCGAGTCATGATCACCACAATGCCTGGAAAGCGATGATTGTATCATCAAAGTGTCTGAGTGAACAGGAACATGGAACAGTCCACCTGACATGTCTGATGTGTTTCAGCATACAATTTTGATTCATGGCAGCTGTTCGTTGTTTCTCAAGGCTGGGTTGGTTTTGAAACATGATGATGGGCTTTCAACTAATGGAACATACTGAAACTGTTATGTAACTAGTTACATACAAAAATCTGTCATTTTAGTTTTATGTCACAAGATAACACTACAGTTATGTGATAAATTGTCTTGTGTATTTGACACAATAATAAGTTTTTGATACTTCAATCAGACAGGCCTAATAATTTATTTACTTTTTATTTCATTGGTGTTTTAGGTCGTATTCAACAATATTTAATTATTTATTTATTTTATTGGTGTTTTACGCCGTACTCAAGAATATTTCACTTACATTGCATTATGGTGTACGGTAAACCCACGACTATCCACAGGCTGCTGGCTGACCTCCCCACATACAGCCAGAGACCTGGACTTAACTCACAGTGACTACATTTGTGCGAGGATCCTGGATCATTACACCAAAATACAGGCCTTATAATGCCACATCACTAAAATGCCATGCCAACTAGTCCACAGTTTTTTTTTTTCTGTGGGTCACAGGTTTCGCATTAATTATTCAGGAGGTCACATACCTGGATTTATCCTGGTCAGCCAGGCAAGATTCCACTTTACCCTGTATACTGCTGCAATCAGAAACACTGGCTACTTATTTCAAATTTACTATTTAAGTAATTTGAAACGGCTGACAGTCTTTACTTCAATTTGTGACAATACATTATATTTTAGGGATAATACTTGATTCATTGGGACAAACTCTGTCAAATGAATCACACAGTTTTCCGTCCAAATATTTAAACAGTTCTACCTAGTGACAATAAATATATGTACTACCCCTTTTTAGCTGTGAACAGAAGTTCTAAGTATAAGCCCAAATGATGTCAGTCAAAGGTTTAGGAGTTTAACAGTTTTTATTGAATTTCTTGAATCACTGCTATCTGAATCAGAATGGTACCAATCAGTCAGAGATATCAGACTGGGGCGGTAAAACAATTCATCATGTCAGAAAATACTAGCAAATACCAAGGTAATGCTTTATTGATGTTAAAAATACTTCACCAAACTAAACTATAGATAAACAATCCATCCCTGACACAAAAACAGAATTTCAACAACTGTTGTTCTGTTCACATATAAATATAAAAAATTTATAAAAATATTTTTATGAAAAATAAATATTTCACTTTAATTCACTTTTGCCATGTATGATCATTACACGAAGTTCATCTGATCTTCGGCAAAAACAAAATAATTCAGAGAATTTAAATCACATCCTACATATGCAAAATTTAAGCATGTATCAAGCTGGTTTTTCAAATCTGATCTAATGGATCATAAAACAAATCTGGGGACAACATTTTACCAAAATCAGACGATTCCCATTTCAAAAACTTATTGCCCCAAACCCAAAGGCCACAAAAATCAAGGAAATCATTAAAAGCGAAAATACTACACTCAGATAAGGCTGGATTTCAAACTTGATCTGAGGTTACACAAAATGAATTTGTACACAACATCTACTCAATCAAAATTGGACAACATTTACAGCAATGATTTCACGGAGGAGATAAATGTCAAACGAAGAATTCATCGAATGAATATGTAAAACTAAAGCAATGGTCAGGTATTTTCACTTGGCAACGAGTCGTCGAATGCAATATTTCTCCTAAATTTTTGAATTGTCTCTTTTATTTGATACCTGCACAACAATCCTTGGTTAACAAATAGCAAAGCCAGAGCATGGCAACTAACAACAACACAGAAATCCTCTGCGGTCTCACCTTAGAATCAGAAACATGATGTTGACTACTGATGAGTAGTCCTGTCTACAGCACAGTAAACTACACAGGGCCCGACACTCTGGCTGGTCGAGCTTGGAGTTACCTCCCTTCTACAAATTGATGAAGAAAATCAAATTTGTTCACCATTAACCGAATCATATTATAATGCAACTAACCTGGAGGTCATAAGATGTAAAAGTACTCACCATGAAAGAACTAGAGAAATTGACAAAATTACAGATTATTTTAATGATTTAAGCCAGAAAAACACTAAACATTTAATTACAACAATCAGGGTTCTATCAATTCTGTGGACACTTCTTTACTTATTGAATAAATACTATATACTGTGTTAAACTATTCTAAACTAGATATTCACCTTGACAGTTTGGATCCACTGCTGCAACTCTGGACTGTTCCCAGTAAGGTTTGCCAGTCTCTCTGCCACTTTATGACAAACTAAAACAATAAACATCCAGACACCTATATAGAATGTCGGGAAATCGTTTATTGCTCGGTGAAACTTCTTGAATTTATTGACAATGTTTAACAAACGTATACTGTGGGAAAATAGTCTTGAGAAGACAGAGTAGGGAAGAACAGAGTGGATTGGAGTGAGATGAGGGTAGTGAGATGGGGGTGGGGAGAGGGGGGAGGTGGTCAGGGGAAAGACAAAGAGTCTGGTATGGCAATAAAATATGAGTTGAATCTTTATCACAGGAAAATGAGTTATGAGGGAACTGGGGGGCAGGGAGGGTAGGTTGTCTCAGGAGAAACTATATACACTTTTGAGAGGGGCTGGTCGGGAGTGTGGGAGCTAATGCAAGGTTACCAGAGATATTTCAAGATTTCGTGGTAGGGCTACCAAAGACCTCGTCTATCAGAGACGCATGAAAGCAAAACAGATAAATTACTTAACCCCTTACCTCATCATGGATTTTCATACGGTAAAGAGAAGTAAAGGCCAACATTTGGAATTTCCACTAACTGACACAATCACAGGGAATCAATGGTGGAGCCACCTACTCACCTTATTGTGCTTTACATGCTTGCAAAACCTGAGCTAAACACATACAATACTTTTGAAGATATCTCACTTAAAATTTACCAGTAACATTGTGTTGGCTGTCCTTGGGTATGAACACATCAGCCATTTAAATTGAGGATCACTACCACAGAAAATAACAATATCTGAAGACCAAGAAATTTCATAAAATGCAACTTAAATCATGTTTTCTGAGAGCCTTTAAGCCTGTGAATGAAAGAAATTTGTGAGGCAACTAAACCTTCACTGGTAAACTACCATATTTTTGTTCAATTTACTTGTTAGTTCTAATGCAGTTTGACTAATTTGGGCTCCAACAAGCAGGGGTGTCCAAATGCTTTCTGGGACTAAAACAGATGTACCTATGGCTATGACTTAAGACACATTAGACACATTAAACATCTATGCCAAATGGGAAAATTATTTCCATATAACATTTCATACTTACGAATAACAAAACCTGTATCATCTGAATTCACTTCTGCCTTTGCGTCATCTGCCCGGAGCACTTGTAAATCACTACAATAAATAATCAACATCAACATTAACATGAGTTTTTGCAGCATCAGGCCACCTTTAAATGAAGTACGCCGTGATGTAAATGGCCATTTTAAGGAGATTACAAACAGTATATGATTTCCACTATATTTTTTTCTTTACCTTTTTTTCACATTTTAGTCAATAACGTGACTATCTGCAGATTGCTGGCAATCCGTCTTCGACCTTCCCATCTCTCCCAGCTGGAGAGGAAGTCAGCATGAGCTGGCTATGAACTCAGAGCGAGCACATTGCTGAGAGGTTAGTTCTGGGCTATTGCGCTTCCTCAGCATGCTAACAACTAGGCCACGGATCCTAAGTCAGATATTTCGCTTGTTATTCCTAGCACGCTGAGTTCCGTATAACATTTTGATTCAGTCTTTCATTCATTCATTCATTCAGGCAATGTGCTGGTTTCAAGGATGTCATTTTTCATGTCTTATCTAAGACCTGACTTGGGATTGAACCGCTGATCTACCGCATACAAAGCTGATGCTTCGACCACTGTGTCATCAAAACCAGACCACAGCGTCTTCTGGCAGCTATCTGAGCTTATGGCGATAAAGCATACGTTTCTTAGAGAACGTCCAAAAAAAAATCGGACGGTGTTTTTTAACTCTTCAAACCATACTCCTTTGGATACAATTCATGTTATACTTCCCTGGTCTTTTCCCCTTTAGCTGCAACACATAACACCCATACCTGGAAAATATTCAAAGAACAAACCGGATTAACTGTACCTCATAAGGGTCCACCACTGTACCTTTCGAACTTTTTCTGGTATTTACCAGAATTCGCCTGCAGTTCTGACTTCAACCTCCCTTCCTTCAAGCTGGTGACTGCTGATGTGAAAGCCTCCCCATTGTCAACATCTGTAGGCCCAGCTGAACAAATAGAAGTGTAACTCTTTGCTGAAAACATTCATTATCAACAAATTGCAGGTACAGTTAGGCCTTATGTAACCTATCAATACCAGTAATTGATTGATATTGTTTTGCTTCGTTTCTTTTGAAAATGCTAAGAAATCTTCTGGCTTAAGTGGTTACCTATGTTAAAACCAGCCTTTCTCTAATAAAACAGAAAATTTGCTGACAAATATCCCTATACAGGTACAAGTATGTTAATTGTTAGCACAACCATATCTAGAAACAAACTGAAGCTTCTCATCCCAAACTTTTCAAAACTCCTGCAAAATGAAATTTTATCAAATGCACCTCATGTTCATAAGAAGTCTGTAAGGAATCTGTATGAAAACTAAACTTTTGATTGATAAACTATTGTACTTTTCTTCGATATATCCTTTCAGTTTCAATACAGCTTGATTAGTTTGGGCAACAAAACCTTTTTGGGACCAAACATTCGTGGAACTAAAATGGCTCTACATTTAGCCCTCAATTACAGTTGTAACAGAATACAGCAAACTATGTTTCCTTCACCACGGTGTGCTACTGGTCTTTCTCAGCGGGACTGGTGAGGTTACTAAGAAGTTCTCAATTCATACAGTCTACATTACTGCTGTAAAATGTAGGATAATGCATGTATTGTTGCGCTTCCCTCCCCTAGATGCCTTTCTCGCTTGTCTGATAAATACACAGGATAACAGTTCAAATGGTTGCCACACTGGCCAATGGATTTATTTATTTATTTATTTATTTGATTGGTGTTTATGCCGTACTCAAGAATATTTCACTTATATAACGGCGGCCAGCATTATGGTGGGAGGAAACCGGGCAGAGCCCAGGGGAGGCCCACGACCATCCGCAGGTTGATGGCAGACCTTCCCACATATGGCCAGAGAGGAAGCCAGCATGAGCCGGACATGAACTCACAGTGACCGGTCTGATACCACTGCCATTATCACACATATTTCCGATAATCTCAGCCATTATCTATTCTGTGTTCATATATTTCATTTGCTTCCACTGGTGTCACACTTATGCATACAAGTACATATATAACATAATTCCCTTATTCCCACCACTCTCCCCCCATCTCATCCCCACCTGCTACCGGTAACTTTTTTTCCTCCTTTTTTTCATCTCCCTCTTTAATTTGTATATGCTCTCTTTAACATTGTATCACAGTTACCCATGCACAGTTTTACGAAGTAATGCACTTCAGAATATCTTTCATTATCTATTTCCGTACGAGTCACTATGTCCGGTGAGAAGTAGTTATTTTTGTCTTAACAAAATTTCCCATCACACAGACAGACAAGGATAGTTTTTTTTTTCGCATGTATTCGGTCATATTTACAATAGGTCCTACCAGCAATAAATTTCTTGGCAAGTAAAGCAACGAATTTTTTGGCTTTCTGTTCCATTTTGTGAATTAATTTGTTCCGAATGAATGATGCAAACTGAATGTTCCATTAATTCCTCCCCACGTGTTGGTGAAAACACTGTTCAAGCCAAAGCCTGAAGTAAGCCGCCTTTTGATTGGCTGCCTATAAGGTTATCACGAAGGTCAAATGCGAAATAAATTTATTTATAGCAAATTGCAGCTCTTGCTGATTTTTAGACAGCGTTTTGTTTCATGTAATCACAAACAAGAGCAAAAGGTAAAAAGAAACCGCCAATATAAACATTCATACATATTTACATAATATTTTATACGAAACTGAGTGTATGACCTGACTCGGTTGATAGCTCTGGCCGGGGTTGCATTGAACGCTGGGATAGCTGAGCACATAGATGTTTTGGTGGAAGCCCAACAACGATGCTTGTTGCAATTTCCTTCTGTTTGGAAGGATGGACGAGTTAGACATGTGAATTTTTTGTGCTTAAGAGTTCCTTAATAACTGACAATGGAATCCAAGCAGAGAATCCCGTGGAAAGCCTCCTGATCCGCCATGGACCACGACAGACGACACGGGCATCATTGTGAGTGTACTGTTGTACACACAAGTTAGGCGTCAATGCTAACCTGTTCAGAAGAGATTGACTGATTGCAAAGATGTAGTTCAAAACTTCGCGCTAATTTCGAATCGTGCAGCTGATACAGAATGACACATCGATCGCCCTTCTTCACTTAATCTCTGCTTTTTCCTCTGTTTCAGATGTGAATGGAATGACAAGACCAGTTCCAGTGGATAGGAAGAAAGACCACAACTACAAACTGATTGTTGATCCATTCCTTCATAAAGGGCATCCACAGAAAGTTTATCGCTTCGATGGAGTGGTTCCTGGGGTAAGACAGGTGTCACAACGGTGAAGCGTTGACTTGCACACATGTTGACGACAGAAAATCCTGGAAAGTCCACAATTACAGACACATGACAGCATAATACACTGAATGACACTGACATCAGTAGTGTTTAGCTACTGTTTTGCATCTGCAGAAGTGGTGACATTTAGGCATGGAAGTTGGATGAGGATATAAATATGTCATAAGAGCTCTAGACATGCTTTTGGGAAATTTCATATAGAAAGTTCATCTGTAAATGACATACCCAATAACATACCCTTTGTATTTGCAGGAAACATTTTCTATCCAAAATTTATGGATCACTTGTGCTAAATTGTTAGGTTTTCAAGGTACTGAAAGGCCAAGCCCAACAGCATTTTTTCAGAGAAAAAAAATGTGGAGGGTACTTGGTGAATTATGGAAGTAAATGCAGTGCAGATGTATTTTGTTATAAAGCTAATACAGACAATGCCAAATTCATGCTAAGTTTAGAAGAAAAATAACTTTCCGATATATGCTAACATTATTAGTGGGAAACAGAGCAACTTGCGTTTTTATTATTTTTATTTGCACATTTTATACGGTGTAACCATAATATCAAATGATGTTGGCCAGGGAAAAGTTTTTTGTGTTATAAATACATTGTACCTAGGCTAACAATTGACTAACAGCCACCAGGAGGTAAAATCTTTAAATGACTTTCAGGTAGTAAGCTATCATCATTCATTCATGCATTAAATGTTTTGCTCAGAATTGTTTGAGGGCAAAGTTTGCTCAGGGCTGTGAGGTTTTCTCTACCTGTTAAGTCTGAGTGCAATTTTAAATACCTATCAAATAAACAAAGTTTGTGAAAGTAATAAAACATCTAGATCAAGTCGGTAATCCTTGACATTTAATAGATAAATGCCAAGATTATGGTGAAGTGATTTATTATATGTCCTACATGTATTTTGCCCATGCTTGGGTTTAACAGTGTAGTTTACATTTGACTGATTTTCAGCATGAGGCAGAACATTACTGGTATGGCTGCAAAAGTATTAGTTTCCAGACAAATATTGCTGGGAATAAGGCCAAAATTTATTTAGCGACGTCAGACAAACCTGTGCTTTGCATTTTTTGTGGGTTTCCCCTGAGCTCAGCTTTTGTCTGATTCCCTCACTGTACAATGCTGGCTGCTGTTGTATATGTGAAATATCCTTGAGTATGGCATAAAACACCAATGAAATAAATAGGTGAAAAATAACATAAAAAAAACTTTAATTATATATGTTAGGTTTTGGTATTAATGAAATGTTTGACACTGTTGTTGTAGGAGAATCGGGTGGTCAGCACTCGAGATCCGCGATCCAGGTTAACCAGGCTGTGGACTAAGCAGCAGGCTGATTTGCCCGTTCCAAAGTTCAAGGTAAACTGTCACACTGACTTGTGTGATGTACATGTTAATATCTTGATGTAGAAAAGGCAACAGGATTGGCTGGGATGAATTAATGAATCTTTCATAGTGTGCACTTTAACCTTTAAAGTTAAAGGTTGTGAAATGGGGGAAAGAAAAATTTATCGAGATCTGTTTTTAATTTTGAAATATGACATGCGATACAAACCCAGCAGTAGTATACTTCTCACAATTTTTACATTTTTGTGTGAAGAACAAAATAATTGTTCTTTTTTTTCTTTCCTTTTCTCTCTCCCCAATTAGTATGACGAATATTACGTGGGCATTCCACCGCCCAAAGATGTCACATTTACCAACCTAAATGACAACATCAACAAGGATTTCTTGGAAAATATGTGCAAAGGATTTGGGAAAATAGAAGAATGCAAAATCTACTATCATCCCCGGACCAAGAAGCATTTAAGTGTAGGCAAGGTAAGTACGTTGATTTTCACTCTTAAAAAATAACCAGTAGAAATTGCAAAATGGAAATTGTGGACAGAGGGTAGAATGGAAAAGATTAGAAAAACAGAAAGAAAAACTTATACTGAAAATGTTCGCCAAGAAATCTGCACGAAAATCCTCAATCTTATTCCCTGGAACAATTCTTCAAATTGAAGACTTAAGCTGAAATTTTTTACCCACAAAGTTTGTACAGTTTTTGTTTAGGAGTTTTGGCAGGCAAGGATCAAGAACTTATGCCCAGAGTTCTCTCCCTTGATTTCCCAGTTATATCCCTTGAGGCCAGGTCAGAATCTGTCAGTGGTTAACCATACTGCAAAGTAAAAATGTCAATCATTGTATGTGTGAAATGTTCTTGAATATGGCACTGAACAACAATCAAGTAAATAGACAAATAAATGAAGGTGTTGGGCAAAAGTAGTAGGGAGAAGAAGAAAAGAATCATTATATGTATTTTGAAGTATTGCAGACTGTAGCAATATCAGGAAACCTGTTGAAACATATACGTTCAAAGCCTCAGTGAACAAATTATTTCCATGAATCCGAAAATTATGTTTATTAGAAAACATCAAGGTTGATTGCTATACCATCATCGATGAAAGACTAAAAATTAGGAGTCTAACCTAGCAGGGGAAATCAGTAATCTTTTTTGTTCGTCAGAAATGTGAGACAAGCTTATTTACACAAGTGCCCTTTGCTGGCACATATTGGTCTTTGAATAGGTTGTTGGTTCAGATCTAGATCTTGCTGATTCGGCTGATTTTATGGTTAGATCATTTGTTGTAAGATTAATTTTGGTCGGCTGTGGTGTGATGGAGTCAGACATTGTTCTTCCCCTGTTTTTCAGACACTGTTTACCTCTTCCAAGGCAGCCAAGGCTTGTGTAGACAAGTTAAACAACACCTCCAAGATGGGAAACATCATTAACGTGTTCATTGATACCATGGGTGGGTGATCTTTTACTTGTGACAGCCAGTCAGTTCAGAGTTGTGATACTGTTTTTAAAACAATCCATTACCCAGTATGTAACAATCTGTGGGATGTGTGTCTTGTTATTGGTTATTGTATGCAGTGTGTTTTCCCTTAAAACAGAATCGTAAGATTGTGTTCTAGCTACACTTAAGCATCACTGTCATAATAATGACTTCTTGATCAGTAATGAATATTCTTGAATGTGACGTAAAACACTAATGAATAAGGAAATAAATTGATTGTTATTGTTTCTTACTTAAAATCTTATGTCTGCTAAACTTTGCTTCCATCGGTGTGTGTTGATCAAGGGAGATAGTTTTAAAAATCCTGAAGTTATTTCCCTTGGTTTATAAGCTATTACACACCACTCAGAATGTACTCAGGGCTTCATTGGGCTCATGCTCCCTCAGCAGACCTGAAAACAATATTGGGTCTCATGGCACGGATTTTGCACCTTGTCACCAGTCCAGGTCTTTGATTAACCGTTGACATTTGCATGATACCAGGCAGAATAATAATGCACTTAAAAATGTTGAATTAGTCTCTTATATTTTTCTTAGCAATGATTTTATTGCGGGGAGTATTCATTGTGAATGTTTACAATTTGATTAATCACAGATGCACTACAATTCATCTTAAAATACCACGAGTTATGGTATTTTTGGCTTAACCCTGCTGAGGGTAATTGGCTGACGGTTATGACCAAGTTCTAACATCTGAACATAGGCAGGGTATGTGCCTTCGAAACACCTTGTTGTGATGAAATTAACATGGGAGAGATAGGGAAAATGGGATAAAGTCTGGAAATGAGACACTCATGTTTTCTATTTCTGCATAAACCAATGCCTCTAGCCCACAGTGTGTATGTTTAAATTGTTGCCACACTCTCTCTCTGTTTAGGGAAAGAAAGAAATCGACTGATAGAAGAACTCACATCAGAGCACCCAAGACGTCCTGAGCGAGCAGTATCCCCGGGTCTGCGTAACTCTCGGCTCTCGGACAGTAGCTTTGCTGACATGGAGGCCTACGACCCCGGGGACACATTTGACCTGGGTCACGGGGAGCAGGATTACACGCCCAGCGTGGAGACGGAATACAGCAGCTACTCTGAGGGAGGGTACTCAGTACCACAATCTGAGATGAGCTTCTCCAGCCAGGACACGGGCTACTCCTCGACCAGCAGCAGCATGAACATGGTGTATCACAGGGAGGGGTATAACCACTACGCGCGGGAACCTCCCCCTAACACCTCACACCACGGTAACAGCTACTACCACGGCCAGCAGTACACTGGTGGCAACCATCACCAGCACCGTCAGCAGCACCATCATCAGCAACATCATCCTCATCATCAGCAACGTCATCGCGGCTCGCATGTTGTGCACCACCAGCCTCCCGCCACGCCCACACATCGCCACACCCCGCAGGCCACACCTCACTTCTCCATGATGGGGCAGGACATGGACAATAGCCAGTATGGCTTTTATGCCCCGCCCCCTCCCATACCTAAGGCCCCATTTGACCGCCCCCCTCCTCCCTTACCCCCAGAGCCACAACCCCCACCCCCAGACCATGGCTTCCACCAATCGCATCACGCTCAGGATCACTCCAGATTAAGCCATAGCAAGAATAAAAAGAAGCGGTCACGGGAAGCAAAACAGCCTCCTCCTCCTCCTCCTAGACATCCATCGCCGGAGCCAAACAGCGATGAGCCACGCATGGAGAGTTTGGAGTCTCGTATCCAAAGCTTGCTGCAGAATGTGCACGGGATGGGAAGCCCTGACCATACTTCCAGCTCGAGTCAGGACGAGGCAACACCTTCCCACGCGACGGCCCGCGAGTCCCCATTTGACTTCCACCCACCCCCGCCTGCTGAGTCCCTCCCCCCTCTCCCAGAACTCACCCAGGATGACTTAGCCACGTCTCCTGCACCAGGGCAGGCTGAGGACGGCGAGGGTACTGGGGAGGAATTTGAGAGTCAAGTGTCGGACAGTCAGACTGTCATTGAGGAGACAGTGAATACAGAGCCGTCGGCAACCCCCAACAGCAGTGGCCTGCAGAATGGCCTGCCGACGAGTGCTGCGCCCACGGAGGGAAAATGCGACATTGCCGGCGACGATGAGGATGACCGGATGAGCCTGTCGTCCATCAGCAGTGGAGAGGAGAAGCTAGAGATTAACCCGCCCCTACCCTCAGCTTCCTCCGTCCCCAGCACCTCCACCAACTTCACCCCACCCCATGCTGCCCCTCCCACCTCCTCTAGCACTGGAACTTCACCCTGGGCACAGTACAACTACGGGAACATGATGGGCAGCCCCCCACTGGGTGGCATGCACCCAGGTGCTTATCACAATGGAATGTATGGCATGAGCCCAGGGCAGCTCATGCCCACTCAAGAGGAGAAAGAAGACCCGAATGATAAGACATTCACGACCGTTCTTGACAAGTTCATCAAAGAGCTCAAAACCATCATGCAAAAAGACTTGTGTAAGAAGATGGTGGAGAATTCAGCATTCAAGGCGTTCGAGGCCTGGTGGGATGGTGAAGTGTTAAAGTCAAAGGTTTGCTCTTCTCTTCATGTATTGCTTGAATAATTACCCATTACAAACTTGACTCCAGCTTTCTGAGTTCTGTTAGTGGGCTGATGTTGATTTAACGTAAGCAGGCAAAAAAGGCTGACTAAGCCGTTTCACAAAAGTAAAACTGTCTAATGCTTAGTTGATTTGCCATAGCGGGCTACTTGGCTGCTCTGCAGTAATCTTATTAGTTGAATAAATGATGACATTTGTTAAATTAGCTTGAAAATACAAATGAGCTAAATTAGTATTTATATATGTCAGAAAAAGGTGATAATTTGTGCTTCATTTTCGTTTTGGACACAGTCTGCAAACAAAGAGCGATAATCATCACAGTAGACAGTCCAAGCGATACAACAGTGTACGGGTTTTGATGGATTTTGAGTTTTGAAAGGAGCTGATAAGTCCCTATTTTTCTCTAATCAGTAAATAAATTTTCAAAAATTGGAAAGTCGAAGTTGCTTCCTCCTAGCCACCGTGGGAAATGTCTAAGGATTTCAGGCTAACTTTCAGAATCTAAGACAAAAAGATTTAGCCTATAGCCAAGAAATTTTTCTTGTGAAACAGGTGAGACAAAATTGATAGTCGGCTAACTGAATTAGCTGTCTATGCTTAGCCTTTAGATTTTTTGGTGAAACCGGCCCCTGATAAGGCTTGTTGGGTAATCTCATATACATGGTGCCTTCTAAAGGGAGATAATTAAGAAGGACAGATGAATATACCTCCCTTAAACAAGTATCTTTACTCTTCAAGTATTAATAAATGAAAGAACTACAGCCTAGTGCCCCTTGTGTAATATTGCACTCACATCATAGCGACATATATTGATGTTTTGGTATTGAAACACAAAAACATGGACTGCAAACATAAACAATGCAGTAGGACTCAAGCCAAAGCTCGTACACAAAGTTGACTTGACACAAAAATGCTCTTTCATACATGGAAAAAGTGCTTACTGTTTGCCAAATCCTGATCCCTTGCTTTTAATTTTCACAGACCAGTCAACAGGTGGAGAAAATCCCTGGGGTTGTTAGCAGCACATCTGCCAGCATTGCCAAGCCAAAGACAGACGTCAAACCTGAGATGAGTGCATCACTAGCCTCGCTGTTTGAGTCACGCGATCGCGGTGGGCTGGACAACAGCAGCATGGGCTGCGGAGGCTTCCTGGGCATCCGTGGTGGAATGCCCAAGTTACCCTCGTTCAAGGTAAATACCCTACCTGAAACAGAATTGGAATTGAGGATTTCTGTTTGGTGCCTGGTTTTCCATTGTACTCAAATGTAACAACACTGCCAGTGTTTGCAGTGGAAAGGGCATGTTCAAGGCCATACAGTAAAACTAAGCAAGCGATTGATGAGGAATCTGTTTAGGTAGTGCCGTTATTTATACAACAGTTTACCCTTGTGTTCTCTGGCTACTATATTTAACCTAAAGTTTAGTTTATCAGGTTTTTTTCCTGAGAAGCCTGATGAATTTCTTATCAGAAAAGCTGAAGTGTTTGCGTCAAAACTGTCATTCTGAGGCCTTCATCATGCCACTGTAGGTACATTTTTACATGCCAAACATTAGGTTAAATACGGTAAATCTGTCAAAAATGAAAGCTTTATAAATGTGTACACCATTTGTTAAAGAATAATGCTAGGGCTTGTAGCCATTGATTATTTGGAATTTACCAAAATGCAGATGAAATAAAAGTACTAAGTAGCGACTTAAAACATCAAGTATTTTCTTCTTGAATTGATTTAATTTCATGACTTTCAGCGCAAGTTCCCTCGGCCGTCATCACCACCTGAAGGAGATGAAGACTCTAGGAAGGTTGATGCAAAGTCTGTTGATGATGAAGAGTCAGGTGAGTCACATAACTGTCATATGACCTGGCTCCACGGTTCTCCTGGGTTTTGGTAGAACTAGTAGGCTGATGAAGTGTGTCATTTATCGTGGCGAGGGCAGTGGACTCATCTGTTTTCTGCCACTTGAGATGTTTTTTCAACTCATTAATATGAAGAGAATTAGCGTGCCAGCCCGGCACAATGAACCCGTGCCTCTCACCAATGCAGTCACTGTGAGTTCAAGTCCAGCTCATGCTGGTTTTCTGTCCAGCTGTACGTGGAAAGGTCCGCCAGCAACCTGCGGATGGTCGTGGGTTTCTGCCTGGCTCTGCCCGGTTTCCTCCAACTGTCATGTAAGTGAAATATTCCATGAGCACGGCATAAAATACCAACCAAGTAAATAAATAATATCATTAATCTGACTGGTGGTGTGCAGGCGTAAGCATAGTGTTAGCCAGCTGCCCATCTTCCCGTCTTTGAGGCGAGAAGATTGCCTGTGAGGATAAAACATGGGTGATGATGAACTGAGACGGTCATTCTACTTAATTGCCTTAAAATAACTGTCTTTGGGATGGTTAGCTTTCAGATACCATCTGCCATCATACCCTACCATATTGGAGCTGTGGTTAATTTACACATGCTTAGATAATTCCATTAGGAGTGTCATCAAACAGGAGTGCAGCCATGTGCTGTCGCTACTGGTATGTGAAATCGACTGGTCGGCCAGCTGTCAACTGTCTAGGCCAACCCAGACCATCAAAATAATGCTTTGCAAAAGTGCAGATCTAAGGAGGTTTAGTTATTTCCCCCACCTGTTGAATACACAATAAGTGTTATAATGTTTAACATTTCCAGTTTACCTGCAGTACTTCCATTTCACTCAACAACAACATCCTACTGATCTGACTTCACGGCAAGTTGACTTACATGAGAAAACTCCTGAAAATCATTTTTGTCATATACTCATAGGAAAACACGGCATATTTTACAAGTCTTTTCAGGGTCACAATATTTAGAAAAAAATCATCAAGGGAGATAAATCTAGGTATCTGTCCATGTATCTGGTCATAAATCTGTTAGATCATGTTCAGTATGGTTTGAAGTTCAGTTGTTTTTTTAGCCTTTGAGGATTAATTTTCAGGTTATGAAAATGATCATCTTTTAAAGTGATTTTGGTATTAACGAACATGGTACCCTCAATATAATTCCTTTTAACTTAAAAGCTTCCAGAAGTCTTGAAAGAAAAAAAAAAATAATTATAGAAAAATAAACGATATATATAGAAAGTGACTTACTTTTGATCATACTTGAAATGTATGCTTTAGACTGAGTAAAGTGCACATGATACATGAAAAAGGTATTTCACCGTCAAAGTTATATTTATTTAAAAGACATAAATAATTTGTGCTCATAAATTTTAGGTGGTGTTTGTACTTGTAAAATATGCAATTTCTTAAGAAAAATTACACTCTATAGAAGTCTTTTCAAGCCTTCTTTCTGGACATGTACAATTTTGCGAAAAAAAAGGAACAAACTTTCAAATTGTTCTAAACAGGTAAAAACAATAAAAAAAAATATCAGGTGGTAAAACATACTTTTAAAACACTATGTTATACATGCAAGTTCCATTAAGTGGGTATGAGTGTGTCATTATTTGTCACTACCCCCGAGTTTCGTGAGCCTTAGTAATGGATATAGGGTGAGACACCCTGGGTTTCCATTCTGGCTAACACTATGGGCATAAGTGAAATGTATATACTGAGAATGACCTAAAATTTCATGCACAAAATGCATTTTAGAGGCAAATTAATATCATTAAATAGTATTTTTGGTGCTGAAACTTAAATTTTTCCTTAAGTTTTTCCAGTAGGATATAATCCTATCTATTGAACAAACCTCAGCACCTCTCTAAGATCAATAGAACTCTCACAATCTGAAAAAAATAAATAACTTAGTTATGGATAAAATTTTTGATCATATAAGGCACTTTTTACATACATAAAGGATATTATGGAGTAGGGGTAGATACATGCAATGATTTGTAATATTTCACATATTGTAAATGACAAAACTTTTATCCAAGACTCAAGTTTTCCTGATTCTAAGACTGTTGGTCGGACAAGGATGTTTTGATGTTTGTTTGAAAGATAGGAGGGATATCCTACTGGGAAGATGCAAGCTGTAGAACAATAAATAATATTTTACCCATTTTGCCCATAAAAATGCACTTTTGGGGAAAACTTTTATGTTATTTACAGTAATTTAGGAAATAAGTTGTCTGATGTGTCTTGTACGATGAAGATTTTTACTGTCTCAGTCTGACCATGTGCTGACTGATTGGATTTTCTCTGACGGCATCTGTTTAGTATGAGTGGCGAACTGCTGTCCCAGCGTTTTTTTCTGTTGAAGACATATTTACATGATCGGAAAACAGCAAAATCATAAAAAATATTAACATCAAGCAAATAAGAGTTGAACTTTCAGTATCATTTTCATTCCATTTTTGTTTTCTTTTTTTTAGGGTTGAACACGAAGTAAGATTAGTGTTGCCTTATGCCCAGTGAAATTGTGAACTCCATTTTTTTTGTCATAAAGCTTTCTTCATGGTATATTAATACCTTGAATCCAAGAAGTCCATTTTTAGAGGAAAATTAATGTCATAAAATATGATTTTTGAGGCTGAAACGTACACTTTTCCAGTATGCTATCATTCTGTTTACCAAACAAACCTGAAATTACCTTCTAAAATCATCAGAACTCCCAGAATCATGAAATAGGAGCAAATTAGTCTTGGATGGAACTAGGCCTTTTAGGGTATTTCAGTGTCTTGGAACTAGAGCAGCTATTTTAACGTGTTGAAGTGCACTGTCTATGGGTTTATGTTGTTTTCTCTGTCTTCAGATGAGGAAGAAGAAGCTGCCGGCTCCAAACAGAAGCCTCTGATCAGCGAGAGCGAGGAGGAGTCAGAGTCCTCAGACGAAGAGAAGGAGGATGCCTCTGCAGGTAACCAATCAAAACCTTGGTTGGCAGGTCTAAGTAACCTGGGAATTTGCATCAAAACGATATCGTTATTGCGATGGATTGTAGCTATGCAGAAATGCTGGTAAAGGTCGTATTTGGATGACATAATTCGGCAGAGACTACTGAGTGTCTGAGGAAAAAAATGCTTAAAACCAGCGTCATTATCTAGTGATTTCTGTGCTGTATCACTCAGAATATTGCACACTTTCAAACATTTTTTAATCTCATTATAAAAAAGTATTATTATATTAAGTAATTTATTATGAATAAATACTAAATCTGGACACTGATCTTTTAACATGACCCAAATTACCTTGTGTGCTCTTTCCAAATTTGAATTCATATAAGTAAGTGCAAGTTTTTAGGACCTCTTTAATGATGTTAAGTTTTAACAGCATTGGTCTGAGTGGAGATAGTTGTGTTTTGAGGGATATCCCATATTTTTAAGTCTGTTGGGCAGTGTAGTACGCACCAGTAAAGTTTCTGCAACCTATTTAGTGTGGACAAAATTTGATTTCATTTGCGTGGTCTGGCTGTGGCCTCCTGCCATTGCTGGAGCCTGTGTGAAATGGCGTGTTAATAGGAACTTTAGTATGGTTATTGTCACAGGCATAATCTGAAGAAGACAAAAAGAAAATTTCATAAACACATATTTGAAGAAAACATTGTCAGACTTTTCTGGTGGCATATAATAAATGTTTAGTAATATGTTTAAGAAATCCTGTGTTATAAACAGTGATAACTAATTGGTGCTTACGATTATGCGGAAACACCGGTGTGACCAGCTCATAACGACCAATCATGTAACAGTAACGACAAATAATGTCGCACGACTGTCTAGGCTGTTTCGGTGACACTGTTGTTTCTGCATAACTGCAAGTGGTGTAAGATTGCGATAATGGACATTTGTTCCTGCCTGTAGATGAGGATTCTGGTGATGAGGAGGGTAGTGAGGATAGCAGTGAGGAGGAAGAGGAGGAGGAGGAGTCTGAGGATAGTAGTGAGGAGGAAGAGGAAGACTCTGAGATGGAGGAGTCGTCAGCTGAGACTTCAGCCAAGCCTCAGGATCAGGCCAAAGCAGAGGTCAAGGTCGTGGAGGACAGGTCAGTTCACATGCCACTTTCACTTTCAGTATTGTTTACTTCCATTTTCAGTTGACATGGTACAGATATTGGGCTGTGATATAGGGCTCATTTTGAACCTCCCTGTAATGCAAGGAGGGAAGGGGATAGTTGACTCACATCAATTATTTCTAGATCATTGCCCAACCTATCTCAGTTAGGTTTTCAGTGAAGTGAGCCCCCAGTTTGGTTTGGAACAGAACTGACATATAAATAACTGTCAATAGTTTATTTATGATGGTAGCTGGAAAATCCCCCAATCATGTCTTTTTCCCAGAATGGTTACTTCTTGACCTCTGTGTTAATAGAGTGGAGGAAAAGATGGAGATGGACAAGTCTGATGATGAAGAAGAAGAGGTGGATGTTGGCACGGAGGCAGACATCAGTCATGTGACCTCGTCTGACAAAGACACGAGTCTCGGGGAAAACGAGGACAGGTAACATAGCACACAGAACTTTTTAAAGGATAGGGTGTCTCATGGTCAACAACTTCACAAGCCTGCAAATTACTGCCTGACATTTTTGAAAATTCCCCTTTCAGCACAGTCTTATCACCATATTTATCATTTTATACTGTACTGGACAAAGTTCACTTGGGTCATACCACTTCCAGCAAAAGGGCGTTTTCAAAAAAGTCAAGCACTTATTTGCAGACTTTGCAAGAAGCAGTTGCCTGAATTGGATGACATTTTGAGCATGGTCCATGCAGCGGTCTTTTAGCCTTTACATTTTAGTTGATGATTTGGATCCCAGAATATGTTTGGCTGTTGTTTTTAGCGCGCCTGTACTAAATGCAGGCGTAGTTTATGTCGTACCCGGAGCGTCGGCGTCAGCCGGCCTAGAAAGCAATGTTAAACAAAATGTTAGGGGTGGTATCTTAAAATGTACTGCATGTATTGAACTCATGGTTTGCACACATGTGGAGCACAAGGGGGATATTCCAGCGATGATTATGTGTGTGCATAAATACATATTTGTCTTCTACCTTGTAATAGTGCCTAGAAGCATGATTCATTAATTTAGGGATTCAATGTGTGATTTAGGGCAGCCATGCTTTAGGCAGGGATTTGTACTTTTCACGACTTTAATGGGTTTAGTTTTTATTTCTAAGTGAATGCTTTGTTCTCTTATTGGAGGCATTACTTGAGGCTCTTAAATCAGTGAAGTTGTGGAACTGGGAACTATGGTGGGAACGTGTTCACCAACAGTAGTATAAACCGGCATGGTTTCCCCCAAGCCCATGAAATCCTTAAAAGTATTATCTTTTTGAAGCGGTTTCAAAACCTTGAGAATTCCTTGTAGAACAGTACGATGGTTGAAATTGACTGATTAATAAGCTACCAAAATAGTACCCTTTGATGTCAACAAGACAGTTTGCTGTTAAACTGAATTGTTCTTAAATGAGCAGCAATTATATCCTTTTAAGTCCTTAAACTTTTTTGTCACAAGGTCCTTTGTTGCTCATGTATTTTGGATTGTTTCTTTTTTGCAGTAGTGAGGTATCCAGCATGGACACTGATGAGGAATTGCCCGCTAAGAATGTGAGTGTAAAGGAAACACCGGAGAAGCGTCCCTTGTCTCCAATACTGGAAGATAAAGAAGCAGAGGAGCAGGCAGGCTCCACAATCAAGGGAGATAACTCTGATGCTGCACAAACCTCTACGACGGTGACAATGAGCACAGACACCACCACAACCTCCACCACAGACTCTAGTGCTATGGACAGTGATTCCAGTGCTGTGGAATCGAGTAGCAAAAAACTTGATAAAAAGGGTAGGCGTCGGGGCACGTCAGTAACGGGTCCCGAGAAAGAGAGCGTTTCATCGGAACTCTCCGAAAAAACGTCTTTAATGGAACCGTCCGAAGGTGCCGAAACCGTCATAACAGAGGATGACACCGTTTGTGTGAGGGAGGAAATTCATGACTCTGAAAGCTCGCATAAACTGTCCGAATCCGAGGCAGAACAACGCTCACACTTCATGGTGCCAGCAATCGCGGAGCACGATTACTTTAGCTTCCCGCCTGTTAGTAAAGGCGAGACAACAGCTGACTCAGATCAGACGGAATCCGCCGACGAAGACTCAGAAACATTGTCAGAGGTTCTGGTTGATCATAACTACAGCCTGCCTCCTATTGTCATGGATCAAGTCAAGATAGGTGAAGCAGTCCTAAAAAAGGAGTCGGTCATATCTCCAAAACCTGCCAAAGAACCCAGAAAGAAAGCAAAGACAAAGAAATCCAAGACCAATACTCTAGCGGACATCACGAACCGCCCGGAGGATAAGATTAGTCGAGAATTGGCCAGTCTCCTGACACCAGTCAAACCTTTGCCCAAATTTAAATGTCGGACTTTGCAAGAGGAACACCAGATTTTCTTTGACATATATGACCGCGGGATTTCAGAAGAGGATGTGAAGTATTTAAAAAGGTCGTACGACGAATTGATACAGTCGGATGACCCAAGTTTATGCTGGCTCAATGACATTTTGTGGGTCGATCACACGCACACAGACATCCCAGATGTCCCTCCTACACCAGTCAAAAAGCGGAAAAAAACAGAGGATCTTACTCCTAAGCTACACAAAACCGGTAAGTGCAGCAGTTGCGAACAGATAAGGCCATCCTTGAAAAACTGTATGTTAGGCGCAATCCAGTCCTGGATTAGGGTCAGTGGGTAGGGAAACACCAAATACCAATAAACACTGGAGTACAACCCTTTCTTTAGGGTCATCCTGGCTACGCCCAACAAACATATTTTTAAGAATGATCTAATGATGTTTGTAAAAAACAGTTTTGCCTTTAGTTGGAATCAGTGCATTATTTCAGAAAGAAAATGACCATAACATATGTTGACGTGTTCAAGGCTTGTTGAGCCAAAATTAATGCTAAACCTATATTATTGATGATATCCATCAGGCCATCATTGAAAATATGATCGTTAGACATAACTAACCAACTCTCCCAAAAAGCTCTGCTGTAATTTAATTATTGGAATACGCTCAAATATACCCCACCCAGAACCAAAGGTTCAGCTGAAAAGGGGCAGGGTGGCTACAGTGTTTTGAAAGGGCAACGGTGGAAGTGGAGCAAAGTTGCGTGACACATCTCTTAAAAGGGGTAATGATACAATACCACATATCGTATCTCGCCAAAACCACTGTAACAAGGAAAACTTTAAATGTAATCTGACTGCCTACCCAAACTTTATGATTAGATGAGTGAAAATAAAAGAACATTTTTGTCAACTCAAATTTTCCTTTATCTTGGAGAGCTAATGGAAGCCTGACAAAGACAAAAAAAGTTTTGTAATGCAACACACAATGTGGATCTAAATGCATTTTATTAAATTTCCAGAAGCAGGGATTTTTCTAGCCAATTCCTTTATAGAAACTCAATTTGAACAAATCAGAAAACTCAACATTTTTCAACACCAATGTATGTGAACTGTATCTAAAGTTCATTTATTTTGTCAAAACTTAAGAAAAAATTTGTCTAAAACTCAATTTTCCGATATTTCACGCTGTGGTTACCACAACGAGAAAGTGGCTAGAAAAACCCCTGAGAAGTGATGACATATGTACTCATCAGAAAAAGACTTTTATTGTTATAGTATTTGATAATCTGTAGAAACATGAGGTTGGTGATTTCAGTTTTGTTCCTAATTTATTTCGAAAGACATTATCCAGACTTACGAATGACAGTGATACTGTTACGATAGCTATCATTTCAGTTCAGTGTTCCACAACGATATATCCGTACTACAGTGCACATGTATTCAGTTATGCTGACGTTGGAGCAGTTTTCTCCCTTGCCAACGAGCATTGTGTACATCAACATAGCAAGTTGTAAGATCTCGTTTCCCTATGGTCAGTGTGGTGCGCACCCGTAAGTAGTGACATAAATTCCAGAAAAAATCCTTGTACCCATAAAAGTTTTGCAGAGTAATCTAGAGGATTTAGCTGTCTTTATGCTCAGGTGGTTGTCGCCGGACACCCACTGTGACTGGGAACAGAGGTTTAAAAGCAATACAGCAGCCGGCGACATAACTAGGAAATACCCCACTGCCAGTGGGTTTCGCCCGCAATCGCTAATGCCGAATTGGCACCATGACTGACTGAACTTTCATACTACTCAGTGGTCCGTAGTTCACAGCGCAAGACCTTGAGTAGAAGCCATATACCCATGTGACTGGCTCAGGGCGTTGTAGCGCTGGAAAGTGTTGGTAAAAATGTGCTCCAGTTACACGTGCAAATACGGTAAGTGACATCCCGATAGATGTATGACGCAATGAAGCGACACTAAACCTGCTTCCATTGCGACAGTTTGTTGACTCCAGTGTGCTTACGGGTCAAGACTTTGATGCGAACTTAAGTTCCCTGTCGTAGCTGACTCAATTTCAATCTTTCATCTTCGGACAAAGGCATTTTAAAACAAAAACCTGACATCCAAGTTTTGTTTATTGAATCAAAGAGGGCATTTTGAGGGTAAAGTCCTGAATATTGACTGAAGTTTACCACTTCGAAACACATGTTGTTTCCACACATGTTGTTTCCACTTGGGGTTGCTCCACTTTTGGAACAATTAGGAGAGTGTTGAGGCAGGGCCAAAATTATTTCGTATTCAAAGGAGCAGAGTGGTATTAGTTCGGTAATTGAAGGGGAAGGGCACAGATTTTAAGGGGCAAGGCAGTGCGCCGTTGTAAAACGGCGAAGCGCGGGGTCAGCCTACACCCATCCTCAGATATCTGAACTTTTGAGAATGCCGTTGACGAGGGTGGCTGATTAGTGTGTACACAAAATAAGCAGATTATAGCTAATGAGAGGAGGGGTAATTTTGAGCAATATACGTCAGGGCTGGCACAGCCCTGGAAACTCCTTGAATTTCCTGGAAAAACCAGCACTGTTACCAGGTCGCCTTTGTACCTTACGGTAGCGCCCAGCACCCGTCCCATATTAGTAAATCTTTCGACAGTAATCCAGTCGGTTATACTTTTGAACCAGGCTTTTTGAGTGAACGTCCACCGTGTCTTGAATTCAAACTTCTTACAGGCGATGGGCTGCGAAAAATTTATCCCACCCTACAGGTACTCTGTACAGCGCGTGAGCATGTATAGGGTGGGAGAAAATTTTATTTTTTTCAGCTGAAAAAAGGGAGTCATGAAATCTGTTGATAGATTACTGATTGAATGGCTTATAATGGGAGATAACTTGGAGTGTCTGCAGTTGAAACAAAATGTTATAACTTCTCCGCTATTTTATCTATCAGATAAGCATAGCCAGTTTGAAGATAGCTTAAAGTAACATCTCTACCAGGACAAACATGTTAATTCAGAACTGAAAAGGTTCAGAAATGTTATTTTCTTGTGTAAAATAGGCCTAAAGGATAATTTAAATATTTAACATAAAAACCATTTGATTAAATAAATGAAATTTAAAGGAAGAAAATCTCTGAAATAAGAATATTTATATAATAATTTATTTGATTTGTGTTTTATTCCGTATTCCCAGCATTATGGTGGAAGCAAACTGTAGAGAGCCATGGGAAAACCATGACCATCTGCAGGTTGCAGGCAGACCTTCTCATGTATGTAAGACCAGAGAGGAAGCCAGTCAGTGAACATGTACTCTTATAACAACCACATTGTTGGGAGGGTCTTAGGTCAGTGTGAAAATATGAATATAAACCGTTATTAAAAAAAATTAGGTACACTTAGAAATAAAAACAACATAAAATCCTTCCTTGAACTTGCAGTTTCGTCATGGAAACTCCTGGAAAACTCTTGGAATTTCAGTTGTATCTGTGTATGAACCCAGTATGATAGCAGGCTAGAACCGCCTCCAGCGATGTAATATTCTGTGCAACTTTGAGAGAGAAACCCTGTAGGTGCATCACCACAGTGTCAGGCATTAATAAATTTAAACCATGTTGCAAGTTGTCGAAGCACTTGTTTTTCATTTACATTTCTTGTTCAACTTTGTAACCCTGACCATTGCTCTTAAATTCCAGGTGAAACAAATGCACTTACAGGTGTTAAATGGTTCCAAGGTGATGGATGGGGAACTGGTATTGATATTCGTTATTTTGAAATTGTGATTTCAGTTTTGAATTGTTCCTATTCATGTGTGATTCTGACGACATTGAATGATCACAACTTTCTCAGTTGTTGTATTTGTGCAACATATGTATATATGTACGTATATGTATACGTGTACGTACATTTAGGTATCACCAGTTCAAATGAAAATCAAGTAAAACTGACTGATTATTGGGTGTTTCTATGGAAATGGTGTGCAAGCTGTCTGATCAGTTAAGTTACAAGGAGTATCTGATGGTCAGGGTCAAGCACCTCTGACAGCCCCAGCTTTGTATGTCCCTGACTGTGTCAAGTTTCACTTCCCCACATGTGGAGTTGAGGCTTTGATCTTGAGTCAGTATTGAAGAGGATTACCTATTCCCTCCATGTCACAAGCCCCCCCCCCAAAGGCAGTACGAATGACCCCCTGGACAGTCCTGGCATGAAGCCTTAAAACCTGTCTGTAAAAATTAGAAGAACTATGCTACTCCAATAACTTTTTCTTCCTCATTTTCTTTGAAGTGGACATAAAGCCTGCCATGAAACATGTATGTACTTAAAAGAAAAGAAATAAGCCACAGGTATTACATATACACTTCACTCAAAATTAACAGTGTTGTATGAGCCTTCAAGGAATTGGTCAATCACCAGCCTTGAAAATGTCCTGCCACTTCAGCTATCACATCATATCACGCAGCAGCTCTTGATTGTTAGTGAGGCTTCTCATGCTGGCTAGACGAACAGTGTGGCAATAAAAATATATGTAATGTAATTATTTTGTTTGCGTACATTGAGAAAACAGGGAATGTCGTTTCCCTGAGGACAAAGGTAAATTTAAAAAAGTTGAGTTAAACATGTTTTTGTATGATCCATGGACATTGATAAGTGTTACATCAGAGGCTCAATCATCGAGTCCTTTTCAGAAGTGTAAAGCATTATGACAGGTGTATCACCATACCTTGTACAGGGATGCAAAGTCAGGGCGAACGTCAGAATGCGTTCGCCTACCGGTTTTGCAAAATTGAATTTAGGCGACCTGTTATCGCCTACCATAAAAAAAAAAAGTTTTGTTTACTCAAGAATACACTGATGGATTTTTATCCCAAAATTGCATTGTGAAACTCTGAAAATCCTTTCCAAAATCTGCCCTCTGTTACTGGGGTAAAACACAACAACAACCTGATTTTTTGCTGAACGGAAAACAGTTCTCTTTTCAGTGATTTCTTACTTTAATACAGCTTGGGAATTTTCCTCCTATTGGGTGATTTCAGACTTTTTTGTTTCAAATTTGAAAAACAAAATGGAATTGATTTTGTGGAAACAGGTGATTGCTAATGTATTTTGGAGGTAGGGTATGACATTTTGAGACTTTCCTGGCAATCTTAAGACTTCATTTTGACCATGAATTTCCATGCCTGTAGATAGCGAAATTGTGAATTTCAATATTTTTCCTTACGGCCATTTTGTTGTTGTTGTTTTAGGTTGTGCCAGGACTGAGGGCTATTACAAACTCACGATGATGGAAAAGGCAGGATACTTGCGGCATGCCCACATTCAACAAAAGGCAGCTGAGGACATGAAAAAGATTGTAAGTTCTCACAATCCCATGCGTTGTAATCCTTCAAGCTTTTCTCACAGTGTCCTAGTGGTGTGAGCACCTGCCTCGGGGTCAGCAAACCCAGGATCAATCCCAGGTCAGGTCATACCAAAGACTTTAACAAATGGTACTTGTTACGGGTGGCACGCGGCACTGAGCGGTTAGAGCAGGCTGCAGCACTTTGGAGGCATGAACTTGGTCTCCCACAAGGAGACTCAGTGTACATATATATACCTTCTAAGGACTAATCATTGTCAGATAACTGAAAAATTGTTGAGTACGATGTAAAACGCAAGCATTCTTACATTTCACATGTTGGCCAGCTGTTTACTGAACCATATTCTGAGGACATTATTCTGTGTAGAGCAAATGAATTATACTTTCTGTGAAGGCCGTAAATTGATCAACCCAACCAAAGTGATTTTGTCTCCAAAATGAAATTAAAAGGAGGCATAACTTGTGTAAAAGTTGGTCTCTCATTTGCAAAAAGGGTGAGGAATTAGGTTACATTGCAGTCAAATTTTATCATGGGTTTGGTATATTTTGTATTAAGACATGGGTTTAAGTTGCTCGTCCCATTAAATGTTGAATCCCCCCCACCCCCAAGGGAATTTGTATACTTTGAAAAGTTGTCTTATGTATTTGTAAAGGTTGAAGTCTGGCCTGTACAAATGCACTTCTAGAAGCATATGGAGGCCTTAATATTGTATTTTCGATCCCAGTACTTAGGTTTTTCTCAGAAAAGTCAAGTTTTCAAAAAAAAACATCTCTTAATGCAGATGAATCAGTTAATCAGAATCAGACTTAATTTGAAATACTGTATTTCTTAATTTATCACCCTGAATAAATGTAGAATAAAACCGTGTGTGTGGAGTTGGAAAATGTGATAATGGTATGTGCTGTGAAAGGATTCACCTGCTCCTGGAAACCCAGATTTTATATCCTGGGAATTGATGGTCCCTAAAACCTGCAGGCAAATGTTTTCAATGGGTTTCCCATTCCCTTGTGTGGTATACAATATCAAGCTTTGAGTGATTCTTTGAAACTGCAGTTAGAATTACTTGTTTATGTGATGTTGGTATTTTTGTGTTGTGGTTGAAAAATCTGAAGTCAGTTATGCATGTGTTTGTCATGATGTGTTACAGCAAGAGGGCAAGAAGGCACAGACTTCGCGGGAAGCTCGCCACCACAACAGGCGGTTACAGACGACCTACTCTGACCTTGAAACAGACCTGCTTCGTTTCAATCAGCTCAAGGTATGCGGGGGTTAGGGGTTCACAGTAAACAACCTAAAATTTCGCACATTTTTTTTCAATTCTGCGAGTTCCGATGATCTTAGAATGGTGTTTTGTGGTTTGTTGAGAAGGTAGGATGATTTTTTACTTGGAAAGAAAAATGTAAATTTCAGTACCAGTACGAAAGATAATATTTTATCACATTTGCTTGTGTTGAAATATGTTAGAAGTGCCCTTTTATTGGGCGAAGTTTTGAGTCATTCATGGCTTAAAGGATTTCTGCAACGTAATGTTTCTCTTTAATCTTCAAGAGGTGCTTTACCTGGTTGACAGTCATTGAGCAAGAAGCCACAGGAACAAATCCTTGTTATATCCAGTGATATAAGACCCAGAAAACTATATCATCTAATGGCATGAAAAAGCAGGGTTTGGTGCCTTGCAACTGCATTTTTAGGCCTTAGTTGTAATTTTCAGGCATGGCTGCATGAACAGATTAAGTCCTTTGGTGGGTAGAAGTGTTCTTTCTAAAAGATCCTTAAATAAAACTTTCTGATCTTCACTTTTCAGTTCCGAAAGAAACAGCTGAAATTTGCCAAGAGTGGTATCCACGACTGGGGCCTGTTTGCACTGGAACCCATCGCCTCTGAGGAGATGGTGATAGAGTATGTGGGGCAGGTGGTGCGGCAATCCATCGCAGACGAGAGGGAGAAACGCTATGAGGCCATTGGCATAGGCAGCAGCTACCTATTCAGGGTTGACACTGAGACGATCATTGACGCTACAAAGACAGGCAATCTGGCCCGGTTCATCAACCACAGCTGCAATGTAAGCATACATTAATTCTTCTGATTATTGGGACACCAGGTCTGCTCCTTTTAACAAATATACAGGAATACAGTTTCCTCTTCTGACATGGGTAGCCCATCTAATGTACAAAATTATGTCCTAATTTGCTGAAAAACAGATAGAGAAAGATAATTTTTTGGCTTTCAGCACTACTGATACCTGTCCTAAAAATTTGAAGAATTAGGGTTATCTTGGGAAGAATCTAGTTAATTAGCATGGATTCTGTGTGATGCTATTTGTAAGGGAGAAATGTATTAGTATGATTAGACTGCCTGACAGGTTGGAGCTTATGCTTTGTAGGGTGGGTACTTGGGGTTCCATCCATAGTCAGGCCACACCCGGAGTTGTATTTTTGGGATGGAAGTTTTGTTTCTGAGATTTTAAAATTGTCAATCTTCGAACCTCCTCACTTGTTGGCCCTGTGTCACTAAACCCTCACTGGATAGATTGTGCTCAGTGTCACCCCATGAATTTCTCATGTGAAAGCACTTAAACAATGTATTTACTTCAAATAACCATGTTTTGGTGAGATGTTCACATTATCTTTACAACAAACCTTACTCAAAGAAAGTGTGGCTGTGACTTTAAATCAGGGGGTTTTAGATGTTCCTGGCAAAGGTCAGTGGTTTCTTCAAAGCACTCCTCTTTCCTCCAGCCATAAACCTGGCAGCAGTCATATATCTGTAACATTCTGGAGCTAAGTGTTAAAACACCAAGAAGTCAACCAATGTGCAGTGTGATTAACAACAACAACAGTAAAGAATCCTGCAAATTGAGTTTGGTTTTGGTTCTGTTTTTTCCTCAGCCAAACTGTTACGCTAAGATCATCACCGTTGAAGCAGAGAAAAAGATCGTGATTTACTCCAAGAGAGACATTGACGTGAATGAGGAGATCACTTACGATTACAAGTTCCCGATTGAAGACGAGAAGATCCCATGTTTGTGTGGTGCCCCAGGGTGCAGGGGGACCCTGAACTGAGACCGCTTAGCAGGTTCCAGAGGATAGCATTGTGCCCGTCAACTGCGCCATTGGGAGTTTATGCTCACAGTTTGTCCCGAGGAGCTCTCTTATTGGGCAGAGGAAAAGATTTCTTCCAGTGCCAATTATGTGGAAAGGTCCGTCTGTGTGAAAATGGCTGGATATTACTGTGAGCTGCCTGAGAGGTAACAGTACTAACTAGATCATCTTTGCATTTTGTCTCAGACAACATAAAAAAAGGGCAAACTGAGCAGTGAAAAGATTGGCTCCAGCATTAGCCCTGCAGAAGACTCCTTTGGTGTGGAAGTTACTGGATTTTATTGTGGTCTTTGAGAGGAAACTAGTACATCTTTGCAGTTTGTGCCTTGAGAACTATTATGATGAACAGTCAAAAGACTGGCTTCAGCAGTAGTCCCACTGAAAGTTCCTTTGGTGTGAAAGTAACTCGATTTTATTGTTCATCAAGACAGTTTTAAGGTCAGATTTCTTGAGAGCTGATTTAACTGAGTAGCCACACAATATGTGTTCTAGTGCTAGTTCTATGGATAGATTCTTGAAGTGGAAATCGCTGGATATTGTTTTGCACTTCAAGAAAAATCAAAATGGACATGTGTGGGGTGATTGGCTTGGAAACTTCAAAGGAAATTGATGTGGAGGCTGCTCAACAAGTATACCCTAAAGCTAGTACCATTGAAAGGTGTTTGATGTTGAAACTGGTTGATGGCACCCTCTAAGGGTTGTGTGTGCGAGGTTTACTAATTACCCCAGGAGGGCTGATGTGTTCGACGGCCAGAAAATTGATTCCAGTTCTTGTTCCAGGTGTGAAAAACATCTTCTTTCATTTAAAGGAGAACGCAAAAACCAAGGTGATCATTTACTGTTTCCCACAAGGGTAAGCAGAACACCGGGCGGTGAATGCATTTTAATGCCTAATTCAGGAAAAACTTCACTTGCTGAAGTTATCGTCAAAACTGGGTTATGAATACTGGCGTCCTAATGTTCAGTTACTGAAAAACAAAATGAACAGTAGAATGGGTAATAAAACCCTCAGGAAGTACTGTTTATAAAGACATTTGGAGTTTGGAGATTGTAGATAAAGATTAGGCTGGTGAAGGCATCCACACTAGACTTAAGACGTTCAAATGTTAAGCCATAAAGTCATCCAGTTTGTCTAGACAATTGGCTTATCATGAAAACATTCTGCTTATCCAGACAGTGGGCCTATGAAAGCATTTGAGGATGAAGGAGAATTAATATTAGCCAATCTATTCAGGTATAAGCCACACATGGCCAGATAAGTTAAACTCAACAACAGTGAAATGGACATGGAGCTTCCCTCATTAAGTTCTGGGAAGGAAATCAATAACATATGGGAAGACGGGCAGTTATATTTCTGATCACATCATGTATTCTGAATACGTTATCACTGGGATTCTACACAAGCTTCCCTCCTTCTCTGTCATGCACCATGGAAGTCAACATGTGCATGTAACTAATGGTGCGAACAGTGCTGGGATAGCATGGAAATGGAGAAGGGGAGCTGAGATCATGAGTAGCACATCCTACCCTAAATTGTTAATGTCTGTCTTGTCATGATGCATGTAAGCATCAAAGATATCCAAAGCGTGAAACTGGACAGACTGAAAAGTTCAGAAAAAAATGGCAATACATTGTATCATTTTGTTTTAGATATACCTTTCCAGGTTGTGAAACTTTTGGAATTGGACAAAAAGTGGATTCTTTGGATCACTCCATTTTCCTTGCAGACTTGCATGGTGTAACTGTATAGGATGTGTACCCCCTTCCAAACATGAGCCATAATCCATACATCGGAGACCATTTCATTCTGTCCAAATCACAGCATTGGAGCTCACTTCACTGCATCACGTTTTGAACAAACTAATTCATGTAAAAAGGCATCAGTTCGTAACCTGTATTACATGTTTGTGTGTTTTAACTATGCAGATAGATTCTTTCATGCACATATTGTTTGCTGCTGGGAATGGTTCTAATGTAGGATTCTGCAGTGTTCACTGAGGTGTTGACAGACTTTCATGAAAAGGTTTTTTGTGTTTTTCACACAAAGGCTCTTGACTGGTGTGTATTATTAAGAGAATTTTGTAAATATTTGTTGCTAACCCAAGCTTGTAGCCACTGATCTCAGTAGACTTGTGGCAACAAGCTATAATGTTCATTTGGAACAAAGGTCAAGGTACCACTGTTAGCTCCAGATGAAACAGAATACTATGTTTTAGAGGTGTCATTGCAGTGTTTTAACGGTAAGCATTTCCAAAAATAAATGGAGGCATTTTCTCCCTTCTATTTATCCTTGACTTTGGTCGAGACATCTGATAACCAATAAAGTACTCCATAAACAGAAACCAAGACACACTGACTTTGTCAAGTTTTATTAGGGAATGGCAAAAATTAAACAAGTATACAAAAGACTTACTGAGAACAGTGTATAAACAAACAGGGTAAAGGAAATCAAATCCATTGAGCACACCCCAATCTTGCCATGGGTTCGAAAGGTATGTGTTGAATAGCCTTGGTGTTTTTATTGTCTATTAGATTCCAGCTTTTGTTTTTACCTGTATCAAGGGCCCAAAATGTTCTTGTGAAACAGAAATGTTGATGAAAGTAACTTGTATTTTTACTATATTTAACTGCTCAGATCAGTTGTAAATTGAGGTAAATTCTTCAAAAACTCTGGCCAGAATTTAGGAAATGGACTCTTTCATGAGCTGTAAATTGGTTTAATTTTTTCATCTATCATGCTAGAAGGCTTCAGTAGCCTTCTTTTTTTTTTTCTAGAATTTTTATTGCAGTCTGCAAATCTTAAATAAAATTTATGTAGTGGTAGTTTCAGGGAATTAAGTTGTACAAGAAATTCTTCTTGTAAATACCATCTGCTTTGTTGTATAATACCTAAAACAGATCTCTGTATCTGTTCGATTAGTTTTGGTTCATGTGAAAGGGTATTCATCAGTACTTATGGAAACGTGCAAACTGAAAAGATGCTATTTTAGAGGACACCCCGCTTGGTATGAATGAAGTCAGCCCGGTGTCAGTAACTGACAGATCAGAATTCTACATGAGGTTATAGCTAAATGTTTTAGATGTCAGTGTACAGCACATACACCATGTGAGCGTTGAGCTGCAGTCAACGTAAGCCAGACACTCCGCTCATTGTAACACATACTACATGTGATCGGTGGGTGAATGTTGTCTACACCCATTTTCAAAGTGCTGCAATTTGTAAATGAGTTCTCATTAAGACGACAATACGAGTCTTTGTGGCTTGGAAAACCCAATTTTACTATTGGGACGCGTGATCCACATCGTGAATGGTAATCGTAAATATCGCTGATAACTGACAGCCAGTGAGGTTGTCTGTTAGGTACATTTTATAGTGGTGTGGACAATTTTGTAACCCACTAAGGAATCTGCGCTTACATGAGCACGCCTTTTAGAGCTGTGTAAATCTGTTCTGTATAGGAATAGGTGCTACTTACCTGTTTATTTGGATGATGAATTACAGTAGTGCTTTAAACTTTTTGTTTATCTTCTTTTGTTTTTTTTTTCTTTTCTAATTTATATGCATTAAGCACAACTGATCAGTCAGGAGGCCTGCTTTTAGTTTTCGTTCTACTTCAAAGCGAAACTATGCTCATTTATAAGACTGGGGGTTTTTTGGATTTCGTTGGATGAAGGCTGGTTTTACATGAACATGTGCTTCACAATAAAACTGGTTGCAGTTTTTGTTTTGTGTCACTAAAATTGAGTTAAGTTGATTCCTGTTTCTGTTCTGCGTCAAACTTTACATGGACTTTGAAACAGATTTTGTTATACTGTGATGGTAAGATATTATTGTGCATGTAATTTGTATATACTTATATTTTGCGTGTTCATATGTAAATCATCTTCAGCAACACGTAATAAACCTCTTGTTGTAGAGTTATTTTCTATTCTTCTCTTATTTAGCCCTGAAAACTTACCTGTTGTGGACTGAATTTTTTTATGAGGGGTGGGGAGGAGAAATTATCCCTATGTTACAAGTTATGATGTGAATGTCTGTATATGATGTCATGATTGTAATCAGGATGAGTTACTTGAATGTGTGTTTAGCCATGGATTAACTAGACCATTGGTGTAAGATTGTCATTGTCCCGGAGATAAAGATCCAGGCACGGCAAAGACTATGCCCTCTTTTGAGGCGTATCAAGCACACCCGGAAAGCACTCTGCATTCACACCTTCGCCTTGTTAACTATTCGATCATCTTACTGTTAAAGAAAGTTGTTGAAATAAATTCACATAACGTCGGATACATTTTGAAATCAAGTTCGTATTTTTTTGTTTGTCAGCCTCTTACTTCGGTCTCACGACACACATGGTGCGGGTCCAGCCGCGGTTTTGGTAAACGTGATGACAACACAGCACTTTCAGTAATTCTAGACCAGTGAGGGCTAATATATTGCATTTAATATGACTGTAATTTATTTTATTTTTCTTGCCTAATTCTGCTTAAGCCATGGTGCTAGGGGGAGTATAAGTTGTTACTTCCTACACACTTTCATGAACAGTTGGAATGAAACCTTAACTGAGGTAAATTGACAAGAGATTTCACTGATGATGTGTGACCATTTCAGAACTACCCTAATCCTTCTAATTTTTGGGACGAGTGTGAGTAGTGCTGAAAGCAAAAAGTTATCTCTCTCTTTCCAGTGGGAAAGTTCGTCTACAACTTTTCAAGGGTTGGTGGTTTACTGACCGCCATCGTAGAAGTGAAGTTCTTGCGTTTAGAGGTAAAGCTACCAATCAAATACCCAAAATAAATGAGCTGACACTTTGCTTGAACCTCAGGCTTGTTTGATCTGATGTTATACCTCGTTTGGCGCTCAGCACTGACAGGTTAGATCAAGGAAACAGACTGGTGTCAGTGTAAATGTGATTGGATGGCATGTCATGTCCGTTGCCTTCGAGATGATGCTCCAGTGTCGGCAGCACTTTGCCACAAGAAGACCACATACTAAGAAGTCATAGTCGTCATTTGACTGAAAAATTGCGAAATGTGACGCTGAAACCTAAGCATGCATACATAGCCCAGATTCTTGTGGTGCTATGTTTGCTAATACGGTTTTTTTCTTACTCCGTTATAATTCTTTTTACGCCACCGTAAGCCTATTTCCTCTGATGCAGTACCTCCTGAGTGTAGTGGCGAAGGAAACTGGCTGTGATTCCTAGCTCAATGTCAATTTGGGCTTTAAAGAACAGCGACCTCAAAATTGAATTAAACATTCCTGTGAGAACTTAGGCCTCGAAACCGACGTCACACTCGTATACCAGCCGTCGACCAAAATGGGCGTTCCGGGTCAATTGCAAGACCAGTTTCCAAAAATGACAAATAACACAAACCACCAAAGAACTAAGAAAGTATACAAAATGTATCAAAATTAGGACGGGTTCATGCAAAGAGAAGCAGTCAGCCGGTTTCAGTGATGGAAAGACGCAATGAATGATCTAGGCGGAAGAAGAAAATAAGTTTCCAAATCGTATACCATTCTAGTACATATGGTGTCGATAATCAAATATGTACCTCAGTTGTGCTTTGATTACAACTGTTCATATATTCAACGTGGAAATCATACTCAACATGATGAACATACGGCCCCCAGACCCCGATAGAGTGGAATTAGACACGAGACACGAAAGTTATGTAATATAAAAGACTATAGCATAGTGAGTTAAACCAGAGCAGCGAGGGCAGTATGATAGCTGGCAAATGGTCACACGTCACCGGTGATATCGGGCCTCTAGTCAGTTTATCTTAGCCAGGGTTTTATTCTAACCGTACCTGTGAGAGTTAAAGAAGTAACAACTTATACCTTCCCTATAACACAAAAAGCTAAAGTATAATTAGGTAAAAAAAATCGTCGCGATGTTAAGTGCAATATACTCAACGTCACTGGTCTAGAATTACCAACATTCCTGTGTTGTGTTTATTATATGTACACAATAACATGAAAACGATGCAAAGTGACCAGGGATGTTTTACACCACCAGTAGAATCCTGGTTTAGACAAGAACAGAATATAAAAGACAGCATAGAGGTTAAAACCAAGGCATCGATGGCAGTCACGGACTAATTGTGCACTAATTTTAAGACTTAATATTACATTGTATGAAAGTCTATAACATACAGCATAAAAGCCTACAGTAGAGTAAACCCAGAGCACCGATAACATTGTGATAATTCGCAAATGGTCACGCGTAACCGGTAAAATCCGGCTTTTTTTTTTTTTTCTTGCCCCAGGCTTTTATCTTAGGTAGCTTACACCATGGCTAAAGCGAAAGTTATTTTTAGAAAAATGCAAGGATGTTAATTGCATCACATGTAACTAACAGCCACTTGAAAGTAACTCTTATCACTGGACCGCCGGAATTTAAATTGGAAATCACAATTTAAATCAAGTGTTACCATAAATTAAAAGGCAGCTCATGGCTGAGACACTGCTCATTAAAAAGACTATAAACCTCTCTCTCCGCAAAAATCTGTTTGAATTTGCATGAATCCATCGCTGAATTGTCATAGTTTGAAGTGTGGAGTATCGTGCTGCCGACTGGGAATCTGTAGGCACCCAGGCTTTTAAGCTTATGAGAAATTGACCAATCAGAAAGCTAGGAGATATCACCTATAAGCAGTGAATTACATGCCAGTGTAACATGTATTACATAGGCACACGACACTGTTTTAATGTTATATGTTTTAAGTAGAACAAGTGCATGTGTGAACAACACTGGAAGTATTTCTAGACCATTGCATCGAGCGGGAGTAAATTTCTTCATCATTTCTTGCTATAAATTTTCAGATATACTTTAGTTTCAACCACAACCCTAGCAGCTTTCTACAGTTTCAGGTGACATGATCTTGGAAGAATTACACCACAGTCCACACAAAATGGCTTCGTTTCATGCTAGTCGACGGAGCGTGGTCAAATGTAAATTTCCAGTGTCCTCGCTTCCTGGTTTAATTACTAGAGCTTTGGTAGCGCTTGCATAAATCGGTCAAACAAGTCTACCGATGGACCCATGCCGCAGGGTGGCGGAACTGTCTTAGGATTTAGTCAAATCCAGCCTCCCTAGGTAGAGGCTTACCCTGGACTTAATTGCCTGCCTCTCACAGCAGCCAATCAGGGGCGATTCTGTGTCATTTGAAGTCCATAATCACTGTTTGGAACGTGTCCCAGTCTTCTCAAAGCATGGGGGGAGAATCTCTTCACCTGACTTTTTTCACGATTTAAAACTACAGGCGATATAATAAAACCAAAGGTTGTAATTCTATATCCTGACAATCGACTTAAACCACGCTCCTATAGCTATGTAATTTTCTACTACTTCAGCGTTTACATCGACAATTAATATAAAACCCTAAGTACTAAGATAAAGTGACTGGATTTCACCGGTTACGCGTGGTCTTTCGCAGACTGTCACCCTGTCGACGTTGCTGTAGTTTTATTCTCGGTCATTGTTGGAGTCCTAATGTATATTTTGATTGCTTTTCAAGTAGTATGGATGACCAGTGCTAAAAGAGGTCGACCACCTTTTAAAAGTGAGTAAATTGAAGATTTCACGCAGGCAATTGGAAAATGGGTGTTCAGTCGAAGGGTTTCTCTCTCTTTTATAATCATGACATTCTTATCAGGCTTGACGGAGGTTTATTTATTTATTTATTTTGTTTTTCTTTCCTTCTTTATTTCTTTCATTGTTGCGTAACGTCATGTTCTATTTTTATTGGTCGATTCTAAAATCCTGCATAAACAAAGCAGGAGCACAGGTGACTTCCATCGACATCATCACAGCTTCGATCGTGTTGCCTTGGCAACGTGTCGCCATTGTCTCGGGGCTCAGCTTATATAAAGTCGATGCACCGTGTAGAGCTCAAGGCGTGGAAGCACCTGTCATTGTACCAGGCAAACGCGACAAATACAAGAAGATGGCAGCGTTATGAAAACACCAAAAAGGGAGTTGGCCTGCCATCGAGTTTCTGACCTGCGAACAACTACTAAATGGGAGATCCGCGTGGTTTGATTTGTCCCAGTTGCCCCAAAACAGTCCAAGGGAGCAACATGTATCAGAGCACAGGTGAGCAATGTTGTAGTACATTCCGACATATGTACACCTATACTTCACGTCAATCAGCCACCTGTTGATGTATGTAAACTAGTCATTCTCACTGCTTATGCAGCGTGATCGATTGCTGCCAGACGGCTTCATGACATTTGAAGCATGATTGAATTTCTGTTAGCGTTTGTGTTCAGCCTACTTTATTCCTACCAGTTCCGTAAGAATTGTCGCTGGACTCCATCGTTATATGAGGCGCGGTAAAGTACTGGGGACTTTTTTTTTGGACGAATTTGTGTCTTCCTAAGAAAAACCCTAAGAAATTTGCCAGTATATATTAAGTTTGAAGGGTTGATAATCCCTAATGGTCAACAAAACAGAAAAAGAAAAAAAAAAACAACAGGTGGGGGAAAAGGGAATGAATGCTTATTGTTTAACGCCCTACTCAAGAATATTTCACTTATACGAAGGCGGTGTCTCCTTGGTGCAGGACGGATTTCCACCGTATCTTTTATCTGGTGCTGCCTCAGCGAGGCGACTTGCCGAAGACACTCAACAAGCCCCCTCACCCAGTCACCCAGACACCAGGCCGACCAGTCCACCCTCTATCCTATTATTCCTGAGCGCCTAGCGAGGAAGCAGAATGTACCATTTTATAAAGTCTTTGGTATGACCCGACCCAGGTTTGAACCCAGATCTCCCCGTACGAAAGCTGACGCTCTACCAACTGCTGGTAGGGGGAAAGGGAAAAAAGGACTGGGTTTCATTATATAATAAATTGTTATGGTAATTTCAGCTGAGGCATATGTATATGAAACTTCCTAAGTTCAGTAAATTGCCTCTTTTTTTGGCCTAAATCAAACATGGAGGGCTTCTCCAACAAACTTATGTTAATCACTATACTTAAGTACGTGCCTATAGCATTACATTGTATAAGCAGAATGCTTTTTCTTAAGCAAAAAGACTAAAGAATTTTCGTGAAACAAGGCATGGGTGTAGGCTTGTTCACACCTTGGTAACCAATCAATGCCTTGTTAACATGTTGTTTCTTGAACCTATATATAGACGATAAAAAAATAAGCTTTAAGCAATATACGATAAAGCCGGTTGCCTGGGTCAGAAAGTGAAGGCTAGCCTGCTGAAAGAAGTTTAGCATCTGGGTTTTTTTTCGTTTTAATGGTTTTCATATCAAAATAGGACATTAGACAAACACTATCAACCTTCGGGCAATGAAATCTGGCTCCACACTGTTTAAACGACGAAATTGTTTTCTTCTTCCACATTATATACGATCATGTTCGGAAACATGGAGGTAGCCGCGGGCATTCCATTTGAAATATGTAAGCAAGTCTTTGCTGTGTGAAATGAATTATATAATCATATAAAATGGTAGGTCGTTTGATCAGTACAAATTATCTCTCGGTTATTTATGTCTGTTTCATTTTGTTTGAGGCAATACTCTGTTGGCCTACTGGTTAGCGTCCTAGTGCAGCGCAACGACGTAGGGGCCTCTCTCCAATGCAGTCGCTGTGAGTTCCAGTCAAGCTTTAGCTGGCTTCCTCTATGGCCGTGCGTGGGAAATTCTGCCAGCAACCTGCAGATGGTCATGGGCTTCCTCCGGGCACTGCCCGGTTTCCTCCCATCAAAATGCTGATCGTCGTCGAATAAGTGAAATATTCGTTAGTACGATGTAAAGCACCAATCAAATAAATAAATAAATTGTTGTTTGATGCCGACGTTATACGGAAGAATATTTCACTCATACAAGGGCTGTATCCGGATTAATAGTTGAGGAAACCTGGTATGCACCACAGTAAACAACCGCCCCTTGTCATATACCCAAACTTAAAGCCACAGTCGAACCTTGGCCGATCGCCATTGTCAATCACAAATATCTGACAAATCAGAATATTTACCTCATATTTGTTGATACTCCCGTTTCCCCCCCACATGGGCGTAGTTATCGATCGGTCAATCAATGCCAATGAGGGAGGCGAAGCCTATAATCGATATAAATGGATGGTCACAACTGTTACGTAAATGTGATGTATAAACCTTTACCAATGCTTCACCCAACGGCAATCTGCCTGATAGCTGTAAATACCATGCATGCATGCCACCTGCCGGTATACTTTACAGTTGTAGGGGTCGACCACCTCGGTCGAGCGTCCCTCTTGGGGTCGAGAGATCCGGAATCAATCCCGGGCCTGCAGATCCAGGATCACTCTCTGGTCGGGCCATACTAAAGACAGCACTGAGAGGTTATAGAATCAGTACTGATTAACCCGGTGTCAGTATAACTTGACTGGGTCGGGTGTCATATCTGGTGCCTTCGGCATGATATTCCAGTGGTGGCATCACTTTAGTGGCATGGACTCGCCCTGACACAAGAAGACACAGTATATGTACATTCTGAGGACCCTTCGTCGTCATATGACTGAAAAATTGTCAAGTCTGCGACGTAAATACCCAAGTATACATACATATGTAAAATGTGGGGATGTATGCCAGGGGAAATTGTTTACACATGCGTGACAGATTTTTATCAGCGCACCGGTATATCTGCAGAATATACATATCGTTCACACCATGATTGTCACATTCATATGTAAGACAGCCTGGTAGACCCGGGAGATGATGAGGCGAGGTGTGGCTTGTGTGTTGGGGGGGGAGGGGGATTAGTAGATAACTGCGAGTGGGTACCTGGTGATTTGCAATACACAACCACCTGTATGACAAACCAGCGGAACTACACATCACTGAGCCGACGCCAGCACCATCATAATCCGCAGGTCTCTCTAGAGATCTAATGTTGGATAAAAAGTCGATATTTCCTGCATTAGTCGCTTCAGATAGCAAAGATATAACAGGTATGCCTCACAGGCGTGTTTGAGGTGGAGAGAAGAAAGAAGTAGGCCTGCGTTGTACATCCGTACCAGATATTCCGGGAATTTCACGAGTTAACATTGCAGAGGACTGGATGTTGCAATAGTTGCGCAGTCGGCCTTAACTACTAACGTTAAACATCGTCTTTAATACTGTTTGGCCGCGTTAGTTAACGGGAGTAGGCCTGTTTCCCTTGTCTCGCCTCAACCTGCGTGAACTTGCGAGACCCCTGCAATGCCGACTGGGTTTATTAGTCAGATGATGCAGTAATACATATATATATTTGAGACATGCGGACTTCCCGGCGTAAAATTGCCATTTCACTTGCGTTAAGGCCAGATGAGCAGAGTCATTTTCCTTTCTGGTTATGTATAAAATTTGTTAAATTCTACCCCAAAATATATCTCCCCAAATTACCGATCTGTGCCTAGCCATATCACCGCATGCAACTTGCACTTTTCTCTACAACTGAACATATTAAGTAATCACCCTAGCATGGCCAACACATTTTTTTTTAATCTGTTGCTGCCGGAAGTGAGGTAGTAAAACATGCTGTTACCTTGGTAATTCGAAAGTAGGGGAGGGAGTATAGGTAATAAGTATAGGCAAAAAGTTTTCAGTTCTCACGACAGCAGGCAAAGTTTGATATATTTTATCTACGTGTGAAATTACAGTGCAGATATTTAGAGAGAGTTGACTGTTTGGCAGTACACGTATTATTCGATCTGTGCTCTTCAGTTTTTTAGGCAAATCTCGGACCCAGTTGCTCCTATATTGCGCACGTGTGACGTACCTATACATCCGGAAGTGAAAATACACTGGTAAATAACATAGGAGTTAGTAAAACACTCTGCTTAATGGCCTCATAAATCCCAAACCAAGCTATGTTGACATTCGCATTTTATACCTGCTGTGCAGATTGTTCTGTTGTCTAACATAATATAATTTCTGGTTATTATCAGCTGCAATTCCCAGAATATCGATCTGTGATATTCAATTCCCTACACCTGCCCATGGCATCTTTCGCCACGTCGCGCGCGAGTGAGGTACCCGGATGTGCGTGGTTTGAACGTCTTTTTTTTTTTTTTTTTTTTTTTTTTTTAAATTACCGGTAATGGATACACTATATAAATGCACCACGGGCATTAATATTCAATATCTTCAATTAGATATATCAATTTATAACCGTAACATCGAGACATCTAATAAAGGGATGTCATATGAGAGCATTAGTCGTGCATGATTCAATCAGTACAATGGAGGAAATCCATTGTTATTTTAAGCTTGAATCCAAATTTAACACCTGCACGGTGTTAGTGCATTTTGATGACTCTCACGAAACGTCGTGAACAGCCAGACTGTTTCTTATTCATTCGCACCAGCTGGGACATTACCTAATTTTTATATGGTACATGAGGCACATATTCCGGTTGGCGTCGCCATCTTGGAACTGCACGTATTTATTTCGCAAAATTACATTTAGTTTCCTTCGCTTTGTCCACTACTGTTCCACGTGCAATTATAATACAGAACTTTGAAGTTCAGGGTGTGAATGCTTTATCGACGGCTTTCTATGATATAAAATTATGCCCCATTTGAGTGACGACGAATTCTGTCGGTAATTGCGAATGCTCTTTGCCAGTGGGGTTTTGAAATCTTTCAAAAATTTCAAAGTTTCATCCAGAGTCCTTAAAGACAGTTGACATCGCAAATATTCTGTAGATTTCAAGGCAGCGTCTAAAACTCCTCAAGATTTCTTTTCTCAGGTCTTCACAGAGTTTCAAATAAAAAAAATATCAGATATAATGAGAACATTTTAAGATAGCATTTGGAATCCTTCCAGAGTTGGCACATGGTATATTGAAAACATTTAAAGGCGACAACTAGAATCCCTCCAGTGTTCAGCTCTCAGAACATCTCAAGACAGCACCTATAGTATCCCTCCAGTGTTCAGTTCTCAGAACATTTTAAGACAGCATCTATAGAATCCCTCCAGCGTTCATCTCTCAGAACATTTCAAGACAGCACCTATAGTATCCCTCCAGTGTTCACCTCTCAGAACATTTCAAGGCAGCATTTATAGAATCCCTCCAGTGTTCATCTCTCAGAACATTTCAAGACAGCACCTATAGTATCCCCCCAGTGTTCAGATCTTAGAATATTTCAAGGCAGCATCTATAGAATCCCTCCAGTGTTCAGGTCTCAGAACATTTCAAGACAGCATCTAGAATCCCACAACTGCGTTGGGGTTTATGTCACACATGACGGTACACATCGGCGACTGGGCGAAACTAACTGGAACTGGCTGATTGCAGTCGTAATAACGCTCATGTCACCGTGCAAGGTAGGCCATTTTCCAATCAGTAGCCGTCACTTGACGTGTCGCGTGAAAAATGGCACACCGAAAGTCTTGATCAGCCATCACGTGATTTATACATGTCACTTGCGTCTAGTCAGAACGAACTGGAACTAGTTCCAGCTGAACGCAAGTTGGAAAATAGAAAATGCTCTACTATCAAAAACTGAACGTAATCATTTTCCTACAGGCTCAAGAGCGCTCATGTCACATTGCTAGTCACGAGTTATCAGTTGCCGATAGACGCCGACTGGTTCCTGAAACTAGTTCTGACTCCACGCAAGTACCACATAAGCTAGGCTTAAGACAACTTTTGGTGACATTAGTTCACGGATCACGTCTCACCGTATTCTGGAAGTATAAATGACACCTCTTTATTTCTCAGAGACCTCTTTAAGTGCAGATGTTCAACACCTCAATTTTGTCCTAATCTTGTTCGCTCATTCTGTATATCTTTTTATTAAAGCTTTATCAGGCGCCCACGCTGTAGTAAATGTGGACAGTGGACAGCCTCGGTGGCCTGGTGCTTAGAACGTACGCTTCGAGAACGGGTCATACCAAAGACTTTAAAATTGTAGGCCTATTTGTTGCGAAAAATTTCATCGGTCATCCCCTATCAGGAATTTGATTGAGGTTTTAGTACGGGACTACAGGGCCCAGAAAGTTTGGGGTTTGTAGATTTAGGGAGGGTGCTGTAAAGCCAAGTCTTAACGTGTTAATAAATGGGAAATTAATTGTGGTGTGTGGCCTGATGTGACTGGGTGGGATGTTATGTCGGCTTGATGCTCCAGTGGCGGCAGCACATTGGCGGTATCGACTCGCCCTGCCACAAGGTCATACAGCATATCTACAGTCAAAATATGACTGAAAAATTGTAGAGTACGACGTTAACCCTAACCATGCATACATACATACATACAAAAATAAATGTAACCATGAAAGCATGTTGAATAGGTCATGTTCTACAGTAAGGCTTTTTCTACCTTCAGTGATAAAAGAGTTCGAACCCGAGACTCCACAATTTCCTTTTCTGCGTCTTACCTGGGATACAACATTGTATCCTAGGTCTTACATTTCATGATGATTTCCACTCCCTTCATTAGTAAGGGCTTTTATGGACAAAAGGTCGGATTTTACCGGTAAAGCGTCACCATTTGCTAACTATCACATTGTCGTCGCTGCATGCTTTGGTTTTACTCTCTGTGTTTCCTGTAGTCTTTTATATTTATATCTTTCTTTCATGCCGTCTCAGGCTATACTAATTATGAACAGAACGCTGGAGATAATCTTCTACTGTACCACTGCGTCTCAGTTTCTTTGCGATGACTAAGCCTGTTCATTTGAGACCATACAGTTAGCTACATACGATCAATCGGGCTCAGCAAGGATTCGGATATACAGATTCCCGACAAGAAGTAATTTTCTGGGAGAAATGAGTTCACGAACTATTAATTTCAGTATATAGTCAGCATCAGGTGTTGTTGAACGTTATGTATATAACTATTATTAGTTATTGTAATAGTTCTGGTACGTCCCACCTTACCTGCAAGTGCAGCTAGGTGTGAATTAATTACGTTTAACTAATTGCCATGATCTTCAGTGAAAACGTTCATATGAGAACAGTACTAAAATACCGATGTTAGCAATCATGTGAAGAAAATGGATCCGACAAAAGAAAAGTTCCGGATTTCTACCGATCCTTGCATACGTGAAATATTCTTAAATTTAGGACAAAAAACTTGAATACACTGGGCCTTTCCGAACTGCCAATCAAGAACACGTATTTGACCTATCATATATTGTTGCAAGTAGGTCAACCGAATGTCCCACACAATGGTTACAAATGTTCAATCTTTCTGTGATTGCTTCCACCGGGAATGGAGTGAAAAGTAACGTTGTCTTGAGAGGGGATGGTGGGATATCGGACAGCAAGTATGTTGTTGTGTTATAAGAGACCGGGGTCTGCAAGCGTATGAAATTTTCTGAAATTTACGTAAAATTTCAATACAATACATCTAATAACCTACAACTATTGTCCTGTTCATATATGAAGTATTCTTAAATTTAGGGCACGAAACTTGAACACCCGGCTCTATAAATTCATTAACAAATATGTTTTTCTGTTGCGAGAGACCGCGGCTTGTATATGTGGAATATATATATATTTGCATTTAAAACTTGAATATAATATTATCAAATCCATTATCAAATATGTTTTTCTTTTGAAGGGCAGGAGCTTGCAGATTTTGGCTGTATATGATGTAGGATGGCATCTTGACCGGGGAACATCCACCAAAGTACATAACGTCAAAGAAAACGAGGCACAAAGACTGCTGGGCGACTCAAGGTTTACACATGGTGTGCATTTCTTATTCAGTAACACTGTTAGAAAAGTCCGTGTTTTCACCACACTAACTCCGTTTTTTCTAAGGGTGGTTTTCCACTGCAGTCGCTTTAGTGGCAAAACGTCCGTAATAGGTGAAAAACCCAGTCTGTGTGACGTTCACATATTATTTTACACGATGATATTACGGCTAGCATGACCGTTATTTTACAGCGAAAACAACTGGCAGCTTGTTGCCAGACCTTTTTCCAAGAAACAGTTTACGTTTCTATTCTCAGCGATACTGGCTTGCCATTTGAATAATTCCTGAACGCGCTCTATTCCGAAATAGGTGAAACTTTATAGGCTGGGTGTGTTTGTTTTTTGTTTAAAAAATGCTGTTAATTTAGTGGCCATCAACACCTATGCTTTCAGCACATTAACACACTGGGCGGAATTGTCGATTGTGGAAAGGCGAAGTGTCCTTTGGTGGGCTTTATGCAAACAGAATGTCAGTAACCGATTTGATTTGTCCATGGTACCGCAGCAGGCAGCTAATTTACGAAGGACTCAACATCTGGTGCCTAACTTCTGATCAAGCTGGAATCTCCACATTCTTTGCCACAAGCGCTAAGTCTCCAGAATTAGATACAACAGTCGCCAGGCTTTAGATGCGCAACGTATTTCTGCCCTTTGCCATAAAACCGGAAGTATTCTTTAATCTGTTTGAAGTTGGATAAATTCGTCGAGACATTGGAAAAACAAATCTGAGCGCACAAAGCCAGCAAGATATGAGATGACATGAAGCTGATATGCGGCTGTAATGTATTTAATCATAGGATTCAGCACGTCAAGTCTTCGGATTTTTTCCAGGTTATAGGTTTAATATAAATGTGCGCAATGTTCACATTCGGCTATATGTGGAATTTACGATTGTGAACTAGTAGCGACTATACGGACAACATTTATCTGATTTGCTACAGAAACGACGAATGCAACTTCCCGAAGGGTACTATATATGTATCATGAACATAAGTGAGCCTAACTTGGCCCAGAGAAGTCTGTACAGCGACTGGAGTGGTGTCCACCAGTGGACAAACACATTTAACATGAACGATACACTTACAACTCCGAGCTACGAGATGGACAGTTTTTGTATGGATACAGAAAAGTCGTTCCCCGGACAAAATTACTCTTTGACTGCGACAGGCGCTGATCTCGTCGGCCTCGAAAACGGCCGAGAATATGTGTCTCGGGTTCCAGTGGCTATCTTGATTGTGGGGAACGTGTACCTGTGCGTGAACATCTTGTTCACGTGGTTGACCAACGTCACGCTGATCATCGTCATCGTCGTCTCGCCCAACCTGAAAACGCCACCGAACAATCATCTCATCAACATCTGCGTGAACAACATGCTGCTCAGCTGCTGCATGACCTTCTCCGTCGTCGCTGTGAACATTAGAGATGTGAGCGAGAGTGCGCATGCGCTTTTGGCTGGCTTCCAGGTTTTCATCGTGACCAACGCTTTCTTGCAGTATTGGAACACATTCACGGCCATTGGCTACTACAGGCTGAGAACGATTAAGACTCCCTCCGTCAGCACGAAAATTCGCAAGGAAATTATTCGCAAGTGCATCACGGCATCGTGGTTTGTTTCCGTGCTTCTCAGCTCGGTATTTACTCTGTCATCGGTCGACAGTAGCTCCTTTCCAATGCAAACTCTGTCGCCATTCCGCTTCGAGTTTTTGAACAGTCCAAGATACCAAGAAGGCTCCGAAACGAAGCTGGTGGCCGTGGCCTGCTTCATTCTGCTGGCGTTTTTCGCCGATCTAATTATAATCATCAGCTGCTACTACCGAATATTCATGGTGCTTGACGTCAAGGGCTCGCTTGGAAAAAATCGGGTAACTCCGTGGCACCAGCCGCCCAGCTTCACTTCTGACTCGACAGATTTGACCCTGCCGTTGCGGAGAGTGTACAAACCGATGGAGAACAACTGGGTGAAACCGTACACGGTCTCGGAAAACTTTATCATCCATTTTCAAAAGACGGAGAACACGTTTGATTTCGATGACGTGCTTGCCTTGGAGAACCCCATCATGGCCGCCACGATTCGTGGGAATGACGTGAAGAAGCCGTTGAGAACAACGGCCAGCAACGCTAGTGTAAGCTCGACCAAGTCCAAAAACTCGCCGGATTTTACCGATATATCCGTGTGCGCCGAATTACAACGTATCCAGAAGCACAAGAATAACTCCGCTCTGAGAAACCAGTTTTTGAAGAGGGATAGGATAAGTCTGAGCAGCGCCACGAAAAACAGCTTAGTCATGTTGTGTGCCTTCATCACGTGCTCCATCCCACTGTTCATCTGCTCGTTCCCCGGGATTTTGTCCTCTCTACATCCGGGTCAAAGGCTAACCGCCCTTGCCATTTGCAGGTATTTGTTCTACCTGAATGGACCCGCCTACCCCACGTGGTACTTGTTCTTTAGTAAACGCGTCAAAAAATGTTTGACTCGAGTCACGGAGAGTATTTACCATAAATGTAGAAGGAGAAAGTACTGACAAATATGGAATTATAAACCGTCTGTGTCTGTATCCGTGGAATTGAAACTTACTTGCCTGTATATATATCGGTTAGGTGTGTCATGTATATATATATATATATGGTTTCCTCCCACCATAATGCTGGCAGTCGTCGTATAAGTGAAATGTGGCGTAACACATCATTCAAAAAAAAAAATAAATATCTATATATATTTTTACTGTACTTGACCTAAAATTTCGTCCATGTTAAAATTTATCATTTTGAATTATTCTGAGAGATCTGTTGGTTTTAGAAAGGTGTTTTGATGTCTTTGGCTGTCTACTGGTACAATTGTTTTTTTCAGCCCAAAAGTAAAATTGTATGACCTATATTAGCTTCCAAAATGTACCCAAAGGGCGAAGTTTTAGGGCAAACATAGAGCATTTTCAGCCTGTTGATTCAATATGCTTAATATAGATACACACTTGGCATGTGCCTATACATTTTCTCTGATTCGGATGCATGTACTGGCATAGGCTACATCCAAACATCTTGCCCTGTACATCTCAGTTTCTAAGATGTTCCCCTCCAGTTTTTATCCTGGAGGGGCCCCGAATATCTTTAACCGCCCCCCCCCCCTTCGGTTTTGATTCTAACCATATTGTAGTGAAGTTTCCCGACCGACCTGGTCTAATTCAAAGGTATGTTCCTATAGTCGCGAATATTCTGGCGACAAAAAGTTTATTTTTGTCTGAAATGTATGCATTTGTTTTCTAATGTCAATGCCTTTTAAAAACTTTTAAAATCGCTCTGAACGGGCATGAGACGTTTCAGAGAACCCAAAGCTTCCGGGGTTTAGTCGGATCTAGGTACCCACAATGACTAGGACTGTCTGGGCCCCCAACTTTAAACATGCTTCCGACACCAGACATTACATACAACCAAACATTCTATCTAAGAAATCAGGACTTGCATGCATCGCTAAACACCCAAACATTCTCTCTAATATATCTGGGTTTATACACATCGTTACACACCCAAACATGCTATCTAATATACAAGGACTTAAATACGTCGTTATACACCCAAACTTTCTATCCAATATACAAGGACTTGAATACGTCGTTATACACCCAAACTTTCTATCCAATATACAAGGACTTGAATACGTCGTTATACACCCAAACTTTCTATCCAATATACAAGGACTTGAATACATCGCAAGGCACCCAAACATTTTATCTAATATACCAGGGCTTACATACATCGGTATACGCCAAAACATTCTATCTAATGTATCAAGACAGTGACGTCTAATAAAATGCAGTTAACATCAGTGTAATTTTTTTTTACCTAATTCTGCTTAAGCCATGATTCTAGGGAGCGTGCAACTTGTTACTTTTTTAACACTTACCTGAACAGGTAAAACCGAAACTGAGGTAAACTGACAAGAGGCCGGATTTTATCGGTAAAGTGTGACACTTTGCCAACTATCACACTGTCGTCGCTGCCATGGTTATACTCTGTGGGCTGTAGTCTTTTATATTACATACATTGCTATACACTCAGACATTCTATCTCCTACACCACTTCTTAATCGCTACACACCCATACATTGTATAACTTTAGCGCAACTGGGTCGGCTCAAAAGTTTTGAGCATTTATATTCTTTAAGATGATAATATGAAATGTGGTGCTACCGCTAAGCACGGTCAGCAGATAGTTGGCAATCTCTGTGCATAAAACTATCCTGCGGGCTTGGTCCGGCAGGTGCTTGTAGGTCACATGATCAAGAGATTTCACGAGATTTAGTTTCAATATGGCGGCACCCTGTTGACCTGGCTAAAATATGATGAAAATCTGACATTTAACAACGATTCAGGTACTCATTTGTGTTTTATTCAATGCTAACATAGAAACAAGAAGCCATAGGACGAATTAGCCACAGGAATTGTTATGTTTGACACTTCGTATGTGACTGACGAATGACTTTTCAGTTGTCAGTCAAAAGTTGACCACTTCATTTTTCGAGACAGTAATGAGGATTCACTGACAGATTTGTCCACATCTCATACCGTTTTGCCCGCTGCGCGGGCCGTTAGATTTACGAGCTACTCGCTGCTCTCTTGTAAAGTGTAGAGTGGAACTGCTTATCATTTCAGATTGTTTATACATGTATCTCTTAAATGATGTCTTTGCTTTTTCTTTTATCGATCATTTCAGTGACTTGGCGTTTTTCTGTGTAAACGTTTGTGCGCATGTGTGAGTGTGTACGAGATAAGCAACCGAGTGGCTTCTCGCGAGAAAACGATATCATGCTGTACAGTACACGAGTTGTCTAGTTCCTGGGCCTTAAAAGTACGCATTTCTTTGGGTACCTGATATGTATCTCTTCATGAAGTCCACACTCTAGTTATTATCGCTGTTTTAATGGATATGCCTCCATACAAACAGGATTGGTTAACTCTGCCATCTTCGGAGTGAGATTGAGAGACTTTATAGAAGACCGGCGGCTTCCAGTCCCTATTTGGAATGATGCACGCAAGAACTCTATTCAAAATACGTCTACAACTTAGCCCATCTAGACGAACTCAGGGTGATATTTTAAAATTCTTCATTCATCGTAAGCCTGAGTCCATCACCCGTACTCAAAAAAAATCGCGGCAGATTTCCGAACTCCAAGTCGATGGATATTTCTATGCCATTTTCTGGTTGGATCTTGAATCTGTATTCTTAATTCACTACCTTTACTGATAAAACTAATTAACTGGCAGTTTTGTGGTCACATTAACTGTGAGAACGTCAAACGTACCAAACGGCTCACAGTTCGCAGCCATTTTGAAAAGTCTCGTAACCTACTCTTGGTCCTGACATGTAACAGAGTTCTGGCTTGGAAAACATCTTGAAAACTAAGATATTTTCACAACCGTTTGTAGGTTGCAATACAAATGTTCAGAATGCAACCGGGAAGGACATAAAATTTTTCGTTTCTTTCAATTCAGTTTGAATATAGGTAAGTTTGCATGACCTCATCGAAAGCAGTTCCATCGACTTCGAGTTCGTAGTACTGCAGCGATTTTTTTGAATACGGGTTATGGACTCAGGGTTGCGATGAATGTCAGAATTTTAAAATAAACACTCTAAGTCCATCCAGATGGACTAGTCAACAACTATGCCTTATAATAACTCTACTAAACTTACAAAGCTTCTCCCCCATACTCTCCATCAGTTTCAAAATTTTCTAGTATTCTTAATAGACGTTGGTAGGCCTTACTTCCTCGAATACTGTAATAAGTCAGATAGCTGTTTCGATTGCGCATGACCAGACTTCCTTCGCTGGTAGATAAACAGAAACGTGTGACTGTGTTGAAGGCATTGTAACCGTTGGCAGTCACACACAATTCAGCCCAATTCGTGCATTTTATGTGTCTGTGTGACATTTGAGACTATGCGTGGGCTTTACGGCTGTATCAAGTGGAAAAACAGAGAAAAAAAATCAAAACCGAACTCTACACTGGGCCGTTGTCAAAGTCTGTAATGTTAAGAGATAGACATGAATGGCCACGTGCTTTTGTTTGCCTACCGTATGATGCCTTCTGATCATGCGCAATTATGCGAAACTCGAAACCGCTATTTCACACTTACCGAGTTATTGTAGTTCAGTATCACGTTCCTGGCAATGAAGTACCAAAGCAACAGCGCTGTTGTGATCAATCAGAGTGTCCCTCTTAAGGTGTCACAGTTAGACAGCAACGTATTACAATCGATTGCGTGAGTGAAGATATGTACGCAGAGAATTTATTGGATGGCCTGGTTGAGACTAATCCGCGAATTGGGTGAACGAGCAACTTCTTACAAAGAAGTCGAGGTAACGTCGGTAGCGAAGACACAAAACTGCAGCTCTCCTTAACGCACACCAGTTTTCTTCTTAATTCCAGCAACCAACGGCTGGTCGTGAGATTCCCCCGGGTTCTGCCCGATTTCCACCCACCATATCGCTGACCGCCGTCGCATATGTGAAATATTCAAGCGTAACACCAATCAAATAAGTAAAAAATTCCATAACTATGTCCACCATCGAATAAGTGAAAATATCTTCATTATGATGCTAAAAAAAATTGAAAAAAATGATAAAAAAAACCTGAGTAAATGAATTAACTTGGAATACTTAAAATTCCATTTTCAAATTTCCGGAATTTTTTTTCACTAATTTGCCAAAGGTCGGTGGTCTATCCTCTAAACTGACCGCCATCGTATAAGTGAAAAATTTTGAGTATGGTGTTAAACAAACAAATCAAGTAAATAAACCAAATAAATAAAATATCTTGGAATGTTTAGAATGTTCATTAGTTCGTCAGTAATTTGCCAAAGGTCGGTGGTTTGCGCCCGGCATTCCGGTTTCCTCCACCCATGAAACTGACAATTCATTATTTCATTTATAATAATAATAATCATTTATAACTTTTCATCGTATTACCAGCTCTTGAATTAGAGTTTTATTCTAAATGCCATTATTATCACGGACGGCTATTGTCTTGGCACAATCACAGCGCCAGGCTAAAAACGGCACCGCCGGCGAGCTAACCACGTCTGTCCTCCTGCTCCTGTCTTCTGGTGGCTACGTTGTTAGATTCCGTACGAAATGCCAGCAGCGTGTAACCAACCATACAGCTCAGGACAACAGGCCCGTGACGCCTTCAAACCGACTCGCTGTCGTAAAAGACTCTGTTGTCATTGGTTACAAGCCATTAAGAACATTACCTTTCCTTTCCTTATCAGAAGTCTCCGAGCGATTTTGTATTGTTGGGCAAATATCACTGGCTCAGTAAGAGTATTAGACGGCCTAGTTTATGGAAAACTAACAAGGCCTTAAAAACGCTTCCGTGACTAACAAGGCCTTGAGGACGCAGGGGGTTTTATTTCAATGGTTTCATACGTTACTCTCAGTTCCAACATCGAATTGTCGTAAGGTTTCACTTATCGTTAAGTTCAAAGAGTTTCTTTTTATACGGGCCCTATATTTTATTGATATCAACTAATGAATTATTGGATGGCAATATATACTGCAATGCAAGTATTAAGAAAATAAATTTATGACATCAGCAAATTACACACAGACCGCCTCGGGGGCCTGGTGGTCAGAGAGTCCGCCGCGAGGTCGGGAGATCCGGGATCTACCCCAGGTCGAGTGATACAAGGGGTTAGAGCAAGGAAACAGGACTGGTCGGCCCGGTGTCAGCATAATGTGACTTGATGGGGTGTCATTTCTGGTGTCTACGACATGATGGTCCAGTGGCACAATATATATATATATACACCAAGGCCTCCTGAAAATTGTTAAATATGACGTGAAACCTATCATGCCTACATACATAAAAGAGAATCAGGGAAGTGGGTTGTACATGCGTGATTACGACGCTTGTCTTTCATAGACAAGGGCACAATGCAGTGAGGGTTCGATCCCGGCTCTGGCCAGTGAATTAGTCGATTCCCTCGCTCTCACTGTCCTTGGGGGCTTGCGTGGTGACAACAATTGACCGATGACGCTCATGAGCACATTTGGGCGTTCCACCAAAAAGGCGTGCATATCTGTAGGTCATAGGTGGAAAAGTTCTTCAGAAAGTTGCAAACGTTCCATAGTTTACCCATTTCGGTTCCGGCAATCCGGTTTGCTTCAACCATAAAAGGTGAAAAGTGAAAACATCTCAAATATGGTGTTCAAAAACAATCAAATAAATAAATACATAAATTTTAATTGTTGTTTAAGGACAGATCCAAGACTTTCACCACAACCTCTGTGTAATATAATCAAATGCTTTATACTAGCGTATATATTATTCTGTTGTTATTCAAGTGATTGAAACAATCGGTATGTCTGTCACAGTTATATTTCGAACAGAAAACAGGGCAGTGCATGATGGAAACCCCAGATCTTCTTTGAGCTGCTTTCCAACTCAGAACGTATACTGTAGTGCACCCATAAGTAGTTCCTTTCATCATTATCACAGTCATGGCCAAACCGACACAATCTTTTGTTTACAGGTCGATCACATCGCTAACATTGTTACCTCCTGCGTAGATAGGCCAGTGTAAGGCAATTGTTTCGGACAACTGAGTGCTCCATTTGTATAGATATAAGGTTATAGGTGTATATGTCCGTCTTCACGGGCTAGTCCTTGAAGGAAAAAATCGATAAGGGCTGTTGAGCACAAAGCTAAAATCTGTACTGGCCAAAGATGATGGTTGTTGTTAGGAGATTGAAGACTTAATTGGCAGAATCTTCCGAACGCTATTTATAAATAAGGGGACATGGTCGCCCAAATATTAGGTATTTTAGTGTTATTACAGAATGACATGAGTATTAGGTACTTTTCTCAAGAAGTAAATGTTACAAACTTCTCTTTAATCCCACCGCGAGCATTGTACGTTAAGTGAAGATTTAAAAATAACAAGGACAAAAATGAAAACTGAAAAGTCTCAGAGGAACTGGACCATGCGAACAGCGCTGAGTAAACGTCATATGTAAACAAACATGGCTGATGATACGGGTAAGAGAAGGAATTATGGATCGCTCGTAACAGGATCGATCAAAAATAGGCTCAAGAGAGAGCTCAGCAGGTTGAGAAACAAGTCCAGAGTTGCAATTGGTGGTCTGTTGTCTCAAAACTACACTGCTTGATAGGAAGGTGCAAATGTTGTTGTGGTGGTGGTATTTAACATAACTTCAGTTTCTGCCACATAAGCCCGAACTTTACACAAATAAGCACAAAATAAGGAAAAATATTCCAATTTCAACTAAAGCTGACACACCAGGCTTTACGCTGATATATGTATCAACAAAGAAAGATGCTTTACCTTGCCTACACGAAAGCCCAAAACTCGTAAGTTTGTAGGTTTTTTTCCTCAGCGATTAAAACCGCTGGTGCCACCATAGTTCTACTATCGACCAAATAAGTTGTTCTTTTAATAACACACTTTTACATGCTTGGTTGTTCTCTACGGAAGTTTTGCGGTTTCCTATGTTCTTCACTCTATATGTGCAGAACTGTCAATGAAATTATCTAGCGACCATGGTTCTCTAGCTATCAAGGCAATAAAAGCTTCCCTATGATTGGTAGCACACTATACTATGATTGGTAGCACACTATACTTGGCTTGTGTGCGACCTCTCGGAACAAAGCTTTTCGCTGTTATCTGATTTTCTTATAACCAGATTTGTCCGACTAAAGAAAAAACCTACAAACTTACGCATTTCGAGCTTCGTGAAGGCAAGAGAGAGCATGTTTGTTTATGGGTTCATATATCAGCGTAAAGCCCAGACGTTGTTTGGTTGAGATTGGAATATTTCTCTGCGTTTTATGTCCACATATGTACTGTTCGGGTTTTTGTCCCAGGCATATTATTCATATTAGCAGAATTCTGATATTAAACATATTAATAGCGTCCGGACGAACCTGTGATTGAAGACGCTGATCCCACAGAAACGCATGTACGACACAAAGGCAAGACTATAGCGGTGTTGGGTAACATCGCCTGTGTCATTGCAGTTTGAAGTGGACCTTGACGCTGGCAATAATCGCAAGAGCACGTGATTTATTCATTCATGTACTTGCATGTTTCCTAACGCCATACTCTAGAGTTTTTCCCTTATATGATAGCGCTGTATCTGAGGGAGGTATCATGCCAGTGCAGCGTAATGACCCAGATGCCTCTCACCAATGCCGTTGCTGTGAAGTTCAAGCCTAGCTCACGCTGGCTTCCCCTCCGGCCGTAGTTGGAAGGCCCACCAGCGACATGCAGATGGTCGTGGGATTCCCCGGGGTCTGCCTGGTTTCCTCCCAACATAATGTTGGCCGACATCATATTAAAGTAACATATTCTTGAGTACCGTGTAAAATACCAATCAAAAAAATACACAAATATATGATGGCGGTCAGGTTTATGGATGGAGAAAGCTTTGGCACCACCGACCTTTGGCAAGTTGTTGCGGAACTTTCCCACATTTGATATTATTCATTTATTTATTTGATTGGTGTTTTACGCAGTGCTCAAGAATATTTCCCTTTTACGCCGGCGGCCAGCATTACGGTGGGAGGAAACCGTGCAGAGCCTGGAGAAACCCACGACCATCCTCAGGTTGCTAGCGGACCATCCCACGTACGGCCCGAGAGGAAGCCAGCATAAGATGGACTTGAAGGCTTGGTGGGTGGGAGGCTTCTCAGTCATTGTGCTGCGCTAGCGCGCTAACCAACTGAGACATGGAGGTCCCCACATTTACCATATATAGGCATGTACACATGGAAGACGAGTGGTCTCCGACGAACGTCAGGCTTCGCAAACGGTCCATCGTGTTATGTCAACAAGGCCCCACAACCAATGAGAGTCATCTTGGAATAATTCTACAGTTATATATTTTTTTTTGGCAGCTGGAATGAGAATTTTCTTGTTGACGTCATCGTTTTCTTGGAGGTACAAATTAGTATCCTCTAGTTTCTGGGTTTTTTTTTCTTTCTTAGAAATTACCATTTTTGACGGATGCAATCGCTTTCTTTACGAGTGGATTTAAAACATCGTTTGCTTCTCTGTGCAGCTTTCTTGGCGTCTGGAATTACCATTTTCTGTTCCACTGTTTTAATTCGCACCCTTACAGAATTATTTATTTTCTGGTTCAATGCACCGTTTTCATGGAGGTTAGAATTACCACTTTCCGACTTACGGCTGCGCTTTCTTGATGACTGAAATGGACATTCTTCTGGTTGGAGGTATCGCTTTCTTGGCGACTGAAATTAACTTGTCCTGGTTCATAGCTTCGGTTTCTTGATGGCCATTATTTACAGCTTCATTCCACCGTTGTTGTTGTTTTTTATCTTTTTTATTTATTTTTTTTAAAATTATCAGTTCTGGTTCATAGCGTCCTATTCTTAACTGGGCACTGAAATTATCATTTTCTAGTTGATGGCATTGTTTTTGTTTTGTCTTTTGCTTGGAGTAGGAATTCAACATTTTATAACTAAACGGCACCGTTTCCTTGGCAACACTTCCTGGTTAATGCCATCATTTATAGCTGTAGGAATGAACACTTTCTGCTTAATAGCGTTGTCTTCTTTGAAATTATCTCAGTTCATCAATATTTAGCCACAGAGGAGAGCCCCTAGTACAAAACTTAAGAAGGGTTGCCGCAACTTGAGCGGCCAGTTCAACAATTTCCAAGTATTTAGCAGGTATATCACCAGCTCCATCAAGGTGGCGGTTCAGGTAGAATTCAAGTTGGTGATTCCGGATCAGTGTAACCAACCCAAGGACGAATCAGCGTACACGTACTTTAGATGGATTGATCCCACAGTGTCGATGTGCACCCCTTCTCGTGACGTTACTTTTCATTCTATTCTCTGATTGACACTTAGGAAAAGCCTCAACACGCCCAGTGACGGACTTGAATTTACTACATCTCAAACTCTTCGACTGCAGCAACTATAGGTGTATACATACCTATGCTATTAGAACAAAAATTAAACACGAAAGAACACATCTTTCACCACATTAATTTGATTTATATTTGTATCATTGTCATCTACAATTTCACCTGTACATATATCTGACAACTATATACACATTCATCTATCTATGTACATTTAATACATACTTACATAATATACAAACACAATTGCACTTAAAACCACAAAATAAAATTACAGTCCTATTAGACAGACTGGTTCCCTTACATTTAGTCACATTTAGAATGGAAAAGGATGAAATGTTGCTTTTGATAAAATGTGAAGCATTTTGATATGTCACTTCATTATATTTTCAACTTCAGTGACCAGTGCATTGCTAAATAGATAGATTATAATGATTTTATTTCCTGAAAAGCCTTGTACTTAAAGCGAATAACGAAGTGCAGGAAAAGTACAGCACGGTATTATAGGCCTACTACTTGACCACAGTCAACAATTAATACTGCCCCTTACTGTAATTTGTTCTGCTTGTTGGCTGGTATCATTCCAGGTGTAACTTAGTGTGTTTTTCAGGAAATGGAGGCGGGTTCATAATAAGCAAAAGTTGTGATAAATCAGGGTGCACTGACCTTGGACTTCGTGGCTTTGACCGGGTAGCTGTTTGTCACCTTTGCGAAAAATTTCATCGGTCAACGCCTATCAGGAATTTGACTGAAGTATTCTCAGGGGAAGGGGAAGGGAATAGTCAGGCCCAGGCGGTCGGGCCTTGCAGATTTAGGGGCAGTGCTATGAGGCCAAACGGTAACATATAGTAAATTAACAGTGGACCTTGACCATTTTACAAATGCTGCGTTTCCAACAGATGTACAGATCACAGAAATCTTGTCCACTTATAATCAGAACACCGGAGGCAAATTCCACAAAGACATTTTGGATTCATGTTATAATTTAAAAAAAAAGGAGTGGTAAACGTTTCCATCGGAGAACGTGTTGTTGTTGGGAGTGACCGCCAAGTTCATTTTTCAAATGCGCCTGCGTTACGGATTGTCACCACACATCTGTCCTCCTTAGCTGTTTTTGAATCCCAAGAGTTTGAATTATCTAACTGATTGATTGGTCGATTAACTTGTAATATGAGGCCAGCATTAAATCAATTGCATACGTATGTGATAACATTGGCAACTCGTATCAGGGTGAAAGTTTAATCAGAAGGTCTAGTACCAAAAATCCAATTTCACTATTTAATAAATACATATAGTAAGGTATAATAAAACATAAATCATACAAGAATTAGAGTTGTTTAGGTCTGCTGAGGAATTCTAATGAAGTCAGAGCTAGAAGCCACAGCCTACACTGGTAAGGGGGCCTACTGGTGGCTTACAAGGCCTACATGGCTTTTTCAGTTTTAGGTGTCCTACTTGTCCAATGGCCATTAATCGAATTTCAGCGGCCCACAGCAACCAGTGCAAGCACAATGAAAAAAAAAGAGGGGTAAGGCCTTTATAAAACCAAGTCATTACATGTACACATATTGATACCTGCACAAAGGAGGTTATTTATTTTTGCTGGCGTTTGTCTGTTTGTCTACTTTACAGCTAAGACTCTGCAAGGATTTTGTGGGACCAAATTTTGTGCACAGGTTGCTGTTTGGCTAAGCATCACACCATCACATTTTGGTGGTGATTCAGAAAGACAGCCCGGTGCAGGGATTTTTTTAAACGATTCCTATCTGACTAATAAGACAGAAATGCAGAGTGTTGTCCCTTTGTCTGCAGTTGGGGAATCTGTACATTTATCTCCGGTGGTGATGTGTTCCCTGTGAATGCCATCTATTTACATCCACCTCACATTTTCCATACTAAGGAAGGCCTATAGAAATGGCCAGTTTTAGAGCAAGTTTTATTATAATTTTTCTTCCTGTTCAAAAAAAGATGAGATTAAGTGATTAACTTCAGTAAATTGCTTAAAGTGAAAGACCACTGAAAAATTAAGTTATGGTGAGTGAAAACACCATTAAAAACTGTATCTGAAAATACCTTCACTGAATTCTTTACATTTTTTGGCCAAATTAAACGCCATCAGATGGTTTGATTGTATGGTGGGATTGACAGACCATACTGACGACATGGTTCACTAGTTACGTCAGAAAACTTTGTACACCTTTTATGTTTAACTCTGAATGAAGTTCTTGAAAAGTGTACCCCTGTAATGTTTGCCTGTGTGTTAAAAAGGTAATATGACATTAAACTTTTGCTTTAGGGCCAGAGAAAAGTAGCCCATAAAACCCACCATATAATCAAAACATCTGACTGCATTTAATTGACTGGAAAAAAAATCTAAAAAATTCAGTGAAGATGTTTTCAGATACATGTTTTTTATGGTCTTTTTACTCACCCTAACTTCATTTTGTGTGGCCTTTCCTTGTAAGCTTGTAGTTTCTTTCCAACATGAAGTGTGTCTTGAAAAAAAATTAAAACCAACACTGCTTTGGCAACAAAATAATGAAACAGAAGTTTCATAAAAACAGACTCCACTTTGGGAAATGTTAGGACAGCATTTGCGGGTCATTGACAACACAGATTCACATCACATTAAACAATAATTTAACAACAACAGCACATAACAGCTGGAATGGTAAATAAATTAAGTATCCTATTGTGCAATGTGATAATTAAAATATTTGTTTGTCTCAAAGATAAATATTTCCTGGGTAAAAGAAAAAAAGATGAAGCACATCAGTTATAAAAGATCCGGTAGTTTTAATGCCGGCAGCATGGGACTGACGCAGTTGACCCAGAAGTTAGCGCAGGTTGTGTGGTACTGGCGACCCCCATATGTCAACTTGGACCCTTCCTTGTCCTCATTGAAGGCTTTGCTCCGCGAGTCCACGTTGAGGAGACAGACACCGCAGGCACGAAGCTGTGACGCTGTGTCGTCTGACTTGAGAACGGCAATTCGATAATCCAGGGAAGATGGGTCAGGCTGGAAGAAAAACAGAAAACGGAGATGAACACAACTTTGGATTACAGAATTGTCACTGATTGGCTATTGTAGATAAGCAGGCCTACACAAGTTTAGTTGGTTCTATGGTTGATTGGTGTTTTATGCTGTACTCAAGAATGTTTCACACAACGGTTCCCAGCATTATGATGGGAGGAAACCGAGTAGTGCCTGGGGGACACCCATGGCCATCTGCAGGGTTCCTGGCATACATCCCCCGCATACAGTCAGAGAGGAAGACAGTGTCAGTAAAGGATTTGGATTCATTTGACAGTTCTACCTACCATGATGGGACTGGTGGCAATGAATGCTGTAAGGTTTGTCCAACCAAGGTTGATTGATTTCAATTCAGCTGTCAACTTGTCGGATGATATTCCTGTAAAAAGACATGTAGCATAAAAGATGAATCACACAGATAAAAAAAACAACCAATCAAAAGATAAGCGAATCAGATAAAAAATATATGTAACCGAAAGATGCATAAAACAGGTCTGAAAATGCAATATATATGTCTACGAACCACACATATAAAAACAGATGAAAAATATAAAGCCAAACATAAACACAACAGATAAAAAAATATAACAAAATCATGAACCAAACTGATCAAAAACCTATCAAAAAGCAAACTTAACTACACATTTTAAAATGCATTCTGAGACATTCCAAGATGTATTTATTTGATTGCTGTGTTATGTGGTACAGAAAAATATTTCCTATATATGACAGTGGCCGGCATTATGGTGGGAGAAAACGAGAGAACCAAACAGATGAAAAAAATGCATCCACAACACATGAACAAAGCAAATTAAAAATGTATACCCAAAAATCAGGTTCAGGTTAAATGATATGTCTGCAAAGAAAAAGAAAAAGAAAATCTCACTTACCTGCTGCCTTCATGGCTAGTGAGACCCGGCAAACCACACGATAAATCTCGACAATTCCTGAAAACAACAACACAGTCAAATTGCAGCAATATTTTACAGAGTCTAAATCTTAGCATTGAACTGTTCTTTTTCAATTACACTTTCCTGCCCATGTTGCCCTATAACTTTCCACTGACAAACAGTACATAAATGATACAGTCAAATTTACTTTAAATTACTCTATTTAAGCTCATGATCCAGTCTGAGCATGCCAAATGATATTTACGGATTATCATTTACCCTATTTGACTTTGAGTTTGGTCCGTAAGAATGTGCTTTCATTACGGTCTAAAAATTATATTTTTGAAACCAACAACTCAGTTTCCAAGATAAGAAATAACAGCCTTTCACCTTAGGTTTGAACTGTAAAATACACTCTCTGAAGCACATAAAAGTCTTCAAATGATGATTTTGAGGCTGACACCTTTTTGTCATACCAAGAAATTTCACAAAAAACTATTAAGTGGCCCTAATAGGGGGCTGAATGAATCAGAATCAAGAATAATTTGTCACCCGTTAAAACGGCGATATGAAATACAACAGGTGAGAGGTAGTGTGTCCTTGGGAAAGGAATCAGACCAAGGCTTATTAAGTACTATGGTTGGTATAAAGAAGGGGTTGTGTTTACAGGGCAGGGGCGTGAACGAGTGCAACATATTTCGGACACCTGATCAAAATTAGCATACACTTCTCACGGACTGCAAGCAGCTCTACATTCTAGTCAATTAGTTTGTTTGCCAGAGGATCAATTTGTCAGGTAAAATTTTGGCCTCCTGTCTTTCAACATGGGCCATTCAGTTATCAATAACAGTGGTTCGAAACGACGTGAAAGAGGAGACAGAGAACAGCCTTTTGTGAGATGTCACAGTTATGAGATTACACATTTGTGCTGCTTTGTACAAATGTAGTTGGGAAAACTGCCGTAGAAATTCTGATTTCTTCGCTGACATCTTACCCATGAGGTAGTCCGTGCCCGGCCCACACTGGATGATTTCGCTGCACACTGCAGAACTGCTGATGGAGTTGAACATTGCGTTAGCGTTGCTGATCATGTGACTCGCGCTTTCTAAACACCTTTCCCACTCAAACACATGACGGTCGCTTCCCTGCAGAAAAACAGTTTCAGTCATTAGAAAAGCTGCTCAAATCTGAAGCTGCAAAGACCTTACCTTTTAATTTCTTTGATGGTCCTTGGTTAAAGTGCCACTGACATGGTTTTTAGAATTGCAAAAGAACATTATACAATGGAAATTAAAACTTGCCAAATGAATATACACGTACATTGTTTCTGCATTGAATGGACATCTGGACATGGGTTTATTTGGGTCACGAAATGCCACTGTAGCCACTTCCTAAGAAAACGGCTGTCATCGGGATTGCTGAAGGCCTATGTCCCTTGTGACGTCGCAAACTGTAGTCAGTTTGAAAACATAAAATAACTTAACACCTTAAACACCTGACTCTGACGTAAAGGTGTTCAATTTGTCATCCTAATTTCAACTAAAAGTGCAGTCGTAGTCTGTTTCATGTTGGAGGTTCCTTAATTATTTGACTGGATTTATGCAAGTATTTTTCACCTATTTAAAAGCAGTGGAATCTGAAAACACAGCCGCCAATTTCAACTCACGGAAACCTCCTGATGTCAAGTCACAGACAAACCTGGCTTGATTGGTTGATTGACTGTTTAATGCCATATTATTTCTGCCATATCTTTACACTTATATGTTGGTGCTCAGTTCTTTGGAAAACTGGTGTAAATCACCACTTGGCAAGTTACCGACAGGCTTTCCTACATGTGAAGGACAGGCTTGCACAGACTGCTGGCAGGAGCAAAGTGGTCTTCAACAAACATGGTAGGACTGAGCAGAAGAACTATGTGTTACACATTTCTCACTGTCCCCAAAACATCCAGAACAGTGAGAGCGGGGAAGTCCAAAGTTCAAAGGACAGAACTCACAAGTTGTGTGTTCCAGCTAATGAAAGGCAAGCTGGGTCACAACCCACTCCTTGGGTAAGAACGAGATATGTATGCTTTTGAATGTTTGACGGCTGTATGTGGGAAGGTCTGCAGCAACCTGCAGAGGGTCATGGGTTTCGACTGGGCTCTGCCTGGGCTCCTGCCATCAGAATGCTGACCTCCATCGTATAAGTGAAATATTCTTCAATATGATGTGAAACATTTGTGTGAGAAAACACAGGGGAGATAACCACGTGAGTTCCTACCTGAACTTCCTGTATGACGCTGGAGTAGCGGTCCCCCAAAGCAGGCAGGGCCCCATTTTGTAGCAGGGCCTGAGCGCTGACAGGGAGCTGGGACAAGTCTGATAACACGACAAAGCTCAGCATTTATCTTACTCAGTGACTGGTGTTGATGGATTAAAACTGTAGGCAAAATACCATGCAATGCACCACATATTCATCATCACTATTAAGACTAAACACAGTTTAGTAACACTTAGTATGATTATAAATTAATGGGAACATGGGTAAAACGCCCTTGAAAAAATATTTCAAGGTCAATGAAAAACAATAATTTCCTTTTTCATCACCAAAAATGTACAAGGTACTTCCAAATGCTTATTAAATGCTTATTTTGTGTTCGACTGAACACAAACACGAGGTAAAATTAATGATATTTACTTTTTCATAAATCAGAGTTAGGTAAAAATCTGAGTTTCTCTGATAAGAAACTGAAGTGTCGTCTAGTAAGTTCAAGAAATTAACCGACCCTGAACAATCTGCAAACAAAGGGAGTCAGAATTACCAAATTTTACTTAGTTGCTAATTGCTAAAATGCAAAAAATTTTCTGACCTTACATACAAACTGCAGAGCCCTTCATTTAATTCCAAAAATTAAATAAAATCCCCTTACCTGTTTCTTGTCCTCGCTGAGTAGCCTCCCCTTGGAGCATTGTCGGAGGTGCATTCGCTTCTTCCCCTTCGTCCGGGGACCACTCGCGACTGTCCACTTTCTTGAGATCCAGGCTGTCCAGGGATTTGGATTCGGGGTTCACTGTATGATCATGACCTGGTCCGTATCCCAACGTATCCTCCTGCATGTCAAAACTATCCACTGACTTGGATTCCACATTCCCAGTCTTCGTTCCCCCAGACTCGAACCCACCAAACTCCCCACTGTTCACTGATTGGTTGTCAGGCTCCGCAAACCTCTGACCAATGTTTCTTTGTGATGCACAACCCAATTCTAGGCTCGACACTGACTGGCTGTCCTCCTTTTGCTGACCTAGCCCGTCAGATTTATCACTATCCGATGTGTCGACTGTGGATGGGACCACTTCCTGCTTGGAGGTGGAGCCAGATTTGGAAAACAAGCCTTGGCGTGGCCAGAGGGAAGTATGTGCTGACGATGACGGGAATATTGTTGTTGTAGTGGGTTTAATGGAATGCTGCTGGTTGAACTTGCTTTCAAATGTAAGGGAGTGAGGGTCCAAAGTGGGGGAGGCATTTCTGAAATGAAAGTCCCGAAATTCTTCTTCAGCGTCCTCATGGAAGTCCATGGGTGGTGGGACACGTGACGAGTCAAAATCAACGGCCTGCAATTCCTTGTCTACAGGACTGTCTTTGATGAGAGAGGGAGATTTGGTAGCTTCACTGGGAGCTGGAGGCATCTGTGTCTCCAAAGAGGGAAAGGCTATGTTTCCCGACCCAACACTGAACACGTTTTTCTGGTGAAAGTCTTGCTGTTCAAACACATTTGATGGTAGATCTGTCATGGCCATGGGTGGGAATGAGGAGTTTGTATGGGCAGTTTTCATTGGTGGAGGAAAATACTGCTCTCCTTCGTCCGTTTTCATTGGCTGAATACTGGTATCTATGGCAACCGTTCCTGATGGAGGGAAACTGACCGGCGTTGCCGCAGCAAACTCAGAATAGTCTTTAAAATCTGCCCAGTCATCTTCTGTCGCGTCTGTTTCAGACTCTGGTTTTGGCACGTCAAGTGGTCTCCCGGGAAACGAGGGTTGTTCTATCACTGGGGAAGTGTCTGTGTCAAGCAAAGACTTTGGTTCTGCTGGTTTCTCCTCCTCAACACTCCAGCCCCGTAACGCCGCATACTTGTCTTCTGAATTCTCGTCTCCCATCAAGTTCAACTCCGAAGACTGACTCTTTGCAGGAGCGGCTTCTTGAAAGTCCGCAAAATCATCGTCTACTAGCTCCGTCTGCGAGCAAACCGCAGGAGTGGTTAACTGCTGAGGAACCACAGATGTGGCAGGGCATGGCACTGAGGATGCGTTACCCCACAGCGAAGAACCACTCGACAGCCCCACCGGCGGAACTCTCAGAGCCCCGTGAGCTGGCTGGCTATTAGGCCTTTGTGACTGGTTTGCTTTGCTAGGGGAGGTAACTTGTCCACGAGATGCAGGCTGACCTGCGAACTGCTCCACGTACATGTCAAAGTTCTTAAAGTCCTCGCCCTCTGAGAGATCGGAGTGAGAAAACTGACTGGAATCGCTGATTTTACTGCCAGCAGATTTACCGTCGTCAAAGAAATAGTCGTCAAGGCTGTTTGGAGTTGTGGGACCTGAATAGGAAACAAACACATGACAAGTGCTGACAATTGATTATAAACCACAAAACTACAGGGTACCTAAAAAAATAACACATAAATTGAAATGTTCACATTATTTTTTCAAAGTAAATAAAAAAAAAGAATATATATGAAACATTTTTTTCTGTTCCTTTCACTGAATTAAAAAGCAGTCACATATTTCAACTGTTGATAATGGTGGATATCAGGAGTGGAACACTGTTTTTTCTTCTGCCTTAATTTTCTCCTTTGAAAGAAAGATTTGCTACGGTTCTGTTGTACTGTATATCCATGGAAATCAATGACTGAGCTACGCCTAATGAAACATAAAAACCAGTTTATGACATCAGGGGCACCAACTACGGTTCATGAAGTCCACAATGTAATTGTGGACCTGTGGATGGTCGTGGGTCTCCCAGGATTCTGCTCGGTTTCCTCTCAACATAATGCTGGTCAGGATTGTGCAAGCGAAATATTCTTGGATACAGTGCTTAACACCAATAAAAAGCATGTAACGTGAGAAACCGATGCAGTGAGGACTATACAGTTCTTGTTTTCAGACTCCAAAAGCCTACATTTTAAAATGAAGGCAAACCTTGAGTGTGGGAGAAAGAAGGGCAACAACATTTCATTTCGTGTGGTCAGTTTTAGAGTCTAAGCAGCAGCTATCCAAAATTTATTTATTTGATAGGCATTTTATGCTGTACTCAAGAATATTTCACTAATATGACAGCAGCCAACATTATGGTGGGAGGAAACCAGGCTTGGGGGAACCCATGACCATCCATAGGATGCTGGGCAGACCTTCCCAAATACCACCGGAGAGGAAACCAGCATGAGCTGAGTAATCTGAATTGTGTCTATCACAAAGTCTAAATGCTCCCAGGAAATAATGTTATCACTTTACAGTGTTATAGCACAGGTAAATCCTGAATAACATACATAGTGACGTGTTAATATTTTACATGCAGGTGAAAAATAAAGGAGTGTTAAAAAAGTTAACAGTTAACACAACTTAGCAAAGCCAAAACAATTGAAGATGGAACATTGTAAAAAAGGAAAAAACTATTCAAAAAACTCCTCACAAACATCAAATCCCGATTTTGTTTCTTTGCATGTGAAGTGTCCTCTGCATGAATACATATTCTCCACATACAGCTAAAAGAGTAAATATTTTGAATTTTATTACTGTTTTTTAACACGTCAGTTATTTCCAGCTCTCTGTAAAATCAATCAAACCCAAAATTGTCTTTCCTCAGTTATACGTAACACAACCAGCTCAAGTTTGGAGTTCGAACTCTTTTGTTGCCAGAGGTAAAAAGAGTCCTACTGTATCATGTGACTTGTCAAAAATGTTAGGCAACGTTTCTTGACTTTACTTTACTGATCACACATCTCACCATGTTAAGGAGGTACAAATCACATTTCTTTTCTTCAGGATCTTGTTAAGTTAACAAACCTTCAGCTCTTCAATTTTCACCATAGTCTGTCCAAGTCTAACTTTTTGTGACCCTTTTTTAGACGCTCATGTTATAGCAAATTTAATCAGAAATAGATATCAAACATTTCTGTCAAGTCACGCGGTTCAGCAGTACTTTTCTTACCTTTGGCGATAAAAGAGTGAATGAGTGAGTGCTTGGGGTGTAACGTCATACTTAACAATGTTTCAGTCATATGACGACGAGGAGCCCTTCTAGTGTGTGCATATATATATAGTGTGTCTCCTTGTGCCAGGGCGAGTCCATGCAGCCAAAATGCTGCCGCCACTGGAACATCATGCCAAAGAAACAAGGCATGACACCCCACCCAGTCTCATTATACTGACACCACGCTGACCATTCTGTTTTCTTGCTGTGACCTCTCAATGCTGAGCGCAAAGAGAAGCAGCAACAAGTACCATTTTTAAAGCCTTTGGTATGATCCGACCCAGGCTTGAACCTGGATTTCCTGACCTAGAGGAGGACGCTCTAGCTACTAGACCACCAAGGCGGTCAGGGATAAAGGAGTTCGAACTCAAAACTCCCCTACTGACACCATACCCACATGTGATAAAATAAATTTTGTTTATTAAGGTTATATCCAAACTTGAAAACAATTTCAAACATGGCAGTGTCAGAAAAAGAGTCCAGGTTAAAGCTGATCACAATATAATAGGTAACTGGAGTCACTCGTGGTCAAAACATACTGGACCACATCCTTTGTGCAGCATGCCTGAGGAGCTGAAATGTTCATTCCAAAAAACAAGCTCATGGATTTTAACATTATGAACAAGAGTAAGTAATCTAACTGCAATTTCCTTGCCACAATATTAATGTTCAATATAATAGAGATCTTGTGGTGTTACATGTCAATAAATAAAAGCAGTTCTGATAGCTGGTTTGACTGATTTAACCTGAGGGCTAAATATAGGCCACAAGTTAAAAGAGACAACAGTCTTATAGTCTTAATACTTCCTGTATGCTGAACAGTTAAAAATCTAAATCCCGAAAAATTTCAACCAGTTATGCACTTGCACCAGAAAATAACTGCTCTTAAACCTGAATGGCACACCTCACCCCAATACATAAAATCTCCATTAAAGTAGACGCCAACTCATGACTGAGGCACTGTTTGTTAAAAGCATTACAAAATTCCCTTTTGAATACTGAAAACTGTTTGAATTTGTATTAATTTGTTGCTGAATTATCTTCATTTGAAACGTGGAGTATTGTGCTGCTGACTGGGGATCTGAACGTGCCCATGCTTCTAAGCTTATGAGAGACTGATCAATTAGACAGCTGGGCGATATCTGTTTATATGCTCTGACATAAATGTTTTGTGTTCAATGACAACATAACAGGTAATATCATGGGTATAGGACATTTTTTAGCCTTATATGTTTCAATTATAACTAGTGTAGCTATGAACAACATGAATTATTACGAATTATTTCCAGATGATTGTGTTATGACCAGAGTAAGTTTCTAGATCATTTCATGTTATAAATTCACACATACACTTCAGTTTCAACCACAACCCTAACGGCATACAACACTCTCAGGTTACTAGAGCATTGTGCGCTTGGAACAGTCCCGTCACAGCCCAGACAAAATGGCAGCACTTCATGCTGGTCGATGGAGCACGGTCAAATGTCAATTTCCACTGTGGTTGCGGCTGTTTGAAAAAAATACTTTACCGACATAAACTTAACACTGTCCAAACTTTTTGGCATATTCAACTTAAAACATGAGCTATCTTGCACTTCAAGAGCGTAAATATTTAGAGTTTAATACATATGCATTTATGAAGAAACCAATAGTAGGACAGATAAATCAACAAAGCGATAATCATAAATGTGAACCCCACATCCAAACATGCATCTTCCCCACAACCAAAAACATGCTTCCCTTCTCATGCTTTGATATTGTAGATACATGTATGCCCATGTCGAATGGAAGATAACTCAACCTGCACAGGTTCCATGCAGTGTTTAACTTCTAAAACCTTGGATTGTAGAGGTTCATATACCATACAGTACATAGGTTCTTATACCATACTGTGCATAGGTTCTTATACCATATAGTGTATAGGTTCCTATAACATCCAATGCAAGGTTCTTATACCATTCAATATGAAAGTTTCGGTGCCTAGGTTCCAATACCATTCAGTATATAGGTCCTATACCATCCAGTGCAAAGGTTTCTGCAACCATCTTGTGTATAGGTTCTTATGTGACCCATTGTATATGTTCTTATACCACTCAGGGAATAGGTTTCTGTACCACTAAGTGATTAGGTTGCTACACCATTTGGTACATACCACTAAGTGATTAGGTTGCTATACCACTTGGTACATACCGCTAAGTGATTAGGTTGCTACACCACTTGGTACATACCGCTAAGTGATTAGGTTGCTATACCACTTGGTACATACCACTAAGTGATTAGGTTGCTATACCACTTGGTACATACCGCTAAGTGATTAGGTTGCTATATCACTTGGTACATACCACTAAGTGATTAGGTTGCTATACCACCTGGTACATATATGTAGGTTCCTATACCATCCAAAAGTATACATGTATATGACACAACACGTACATGTCTGTACCATCCCTTGCACCTGTGTTTCTACACCATCAAATGTACAGGTTCCTATAGTAAGAAGTGCATATGTGTTGGTTCCCTCATTTCTATTTCCAAATTCACATCCTCTGCACCGGTTTCTATACCATTCAGTGAATACGTTCCCACAAAAAAAAAAGCGTATGTTTTCCACGACTCATGTATACATCTATACTTGCATTGTATCCAATTCACTGCATGTGTTCCAACATTTTCATATGCAAACATCCCACACAAAGAAGTGTAGAGATTACACAACACCTTTACAAGTAGTTACTTCTATGACACACTGCATGTGTTCCAACATTATCAAATGCAAACATCCCACACAAAGAAGTGTAGAGATTACACAACACCTATACAAGTAGTTACTTCTATGACACACTGCATGTGTTCCAACATTATCAAATGCAAACATCCCACACAAAGAAGTGTAGAGATTACACAACACCTATACAAGAAGTAACTTCTATGACACACTGCATGGGTTCCTGTATCATTAAAATGCATAGGTCCACATAATAAAATGACACAGAGTGACATCAAGATTTAGGGTTAAATCACACCTGTTATAGCAATCCGTATGTTACTTTATTGTGTTCCCACATACAGGGGAGATAATTTGGAAGACTCCCCTTTTGGCTATTATACTATTCAACATTAATTTTATTAACCAGTATTTATATGTTATCGGTTTTATTCCATTATTACAGACACTGCAAATGAACAAAGCTGGTTAGGTTTGTGGGATATTAAGGCCACACAAATTTCAATTATTTCTTTATAGGCGATTAAATTTTTTTCCCCATACTGGAGGAGGATATAAAACCAAAAGTAAAAGTTTCAAAAAATCATCTAATTTATGGTGAAAGTAAACCATCTCATTGGTTTTCCTGGTTGAAGATATATGCTCATGAACAAAAAGCTTTGAGAAACAGGAAAATTACATATATAAAAAATCAAATCATCATATCTAGGCATCATATATAAATGCATGTTTATTGTATAACTAAAATCTTTGAACAATTTGGGTCTTAAACGAAGATCTACGGCAGAAAATGGAAAAAGTACCTATATTACCATTATAGTTCACATTAGTAATGAACAAGCTAAACAGAAATGTGGGTATTTCCACTGGATGAGAACAAGAAACTGGTAAGGAATGGGGGGGGGGGGAAGTGGGGCTCAGCAGAGGATACCTGAATTTAAAAATACAAAATTATTAAAATCTGATAAAAGTTAAATGCACAACATATATTAAAAAAAGAAGTGAACGGTTAGTATAATTTTTCAAGTGATGGGGAAAAAAAAGTCAGCATGCATTTTTTCTTGTTGTTGTTATTAAAGCAAATCAGCATTCCCAAATGTCATGCATTTGAACACTGTTGTTCTAAGGACTGTTCCAACAGTAATTTGAATACAAGGACGCTGACTAAATTAGCATTTCAGTAAAAATCTGTCAACTCTATTAGGTCATTGGTTAAAGTCATCTAAGTACCGAGTAAACAGACCACACGTCTGACTTACAATATACGTTATACAGCTTCAGTCTGCAGTAGTTTGATTGCAAAGCTCTATGATCAATAATAAATATATAAACAGTCCACATTACCGTACACTGTACAGACCTATTACTATAACACAAGGCAGAGCAGTTCCACAGATCTGCGGGAACAACTACCTTCTGAAATTCTACGGCTTAGTCCATTAATTTATACAAAAGCTTCAGATGACAGTTCTGAACAAAAAACTATTCCGTTAAATATCACTGCAACCTATACTGATGTGTCACAAAAAAAGAGTATTCCCTTACTATGACTTGCAGCCTATACTGACGTGTCACAAAAAAGAGTATTCCCTTACTATCACTTGCAGTCTATATTCCTCCATGAACAACCATTCCTTTTCCACGGCTTTATATGCATATCTTTCTCTGTTAAAATTATTTCTTTTCCACGCTACATGAGTCTATTTTTGTCTATGAAAAATCACCCTGTTTTCGCTATGACCAATCATTCCTTTATTAAGGTCGTATAACCTACAACAATTCCTATACCAAGGCTCCACAGGCCTATTTTGTCTATGAACAGTGATTCCTTTTCACCAAATCTATATAACCTATTTTTCTCTGTGAACAACCATTCTTCTACCAAGGCTACCTTAGCCTCTATTTCCCTATGAACAAGCATTCCTCTACCAAGGCTATAGAGGCCTTTTTTATATCACCCTTTTATCAAGGCTACATGGGTCTATTTTTCTAGATCTATGAACAAACATTTCTTTACTAAAGCTAGATAGCCTAATTTTTTCTATGAATAATCATTCCTCTATCAAGGCATGAAAACATGGACAATAATTCCTTAATCAACATTGTAATTTATTTTTCCACAACAACCAACCATTCCTTTACCAACCTTGCAGCCTATTTTTCCTAAAAAAAAACAAGCATTCCTTTAACACAATCAGTTATTTATTCCATGGATATCTTCCATGCAATGCAAGGAGCTACCTACAAATGCACCAACCCCACAATTGACTAGCAAGCAGTATCAGGATTGGGAAGAAAAGGTTGAGGACAAAAACAAAATACCTTTTTTTTTAGACAGAGTTGGAACAGAGTGAGTAGTGTGCTGGCCACCTGAAATAAGCGGCAGGAGCAAAACAAGATCAAATTTCAAGAAAACAGAAAACAAACAAAACAGGCTGAAACAGAAAAATGCTTTTTCTCTAGGAAAAAAAAAAAAGAGAAATATGTTGTCACAGAAGAGAGCCAATTCTAGTCAGTCCCTTTTTAAAAGGCAAAGGAAACACTAAAATGGAGTGTACATGATAAAGCCCAGTAAACAATGTCCCGGAAAACACATCCAATCATTCTGAGGAATGCTTTTCCTTGCACATAATTTTTTAACATGAAAATTGCATGCAGCCTACACCCGTTATCTAAACTGATAGTTCTTTTAAATATGTCAGCTGCTGAAAAAATTTATAATAATATTTATCTTTACACTGATCCAGGTATATCTTAATTGTCTGAACATAAACTGGATTGCTTGGTGTTTCCTTTTTGGTATGACCTAGGGGTGCAGGTTGAACTCATTTTTAATCATCAATACTGTTTGCAAAACATGATCTAATTTAGTTTGGAGCTGATTTGTAGGAACGATTAAACTGCCCTGGTAAACATCAGTTAGGCTATTGACAGACTGCCCTGATCTGACCTAAGCTGTATTGAAATATTTATAATTTTTCTCTTCTGAAACGCATCAGTATAGCTGAGGTTGTCAGAAACTGCTATGCATAAAAATAGTGGGAAAAATTGATTTATATCTGTAGGCAAGTAGTGAAACCACATGATTTAAAACAAATGATTTAAAACCAAATGTCCCTCTATGCCAGTCAGCTCAGAGCAAATTCACCCACCAATCCAGTGACCTTACTGAGCCAGTGAGCCTGCTAGCAACCGTACTGAGTGATCAGCGATCTCACTGAACCAGTAAATCTGCTGAGCCAGCAATATCACTGAGCATGCGTGTCAACTGAACTAGCAATCTCAGTGAGCCTAATGAGTCAGTGAGTCAACTGATCTAATGAATCTACTGAACTAGCAATCTCAGAGATCCTACTGAACCAGTGATATCACTGACCCAATGAGCCTACTCAGCCAGTGAGCCTACTGAGTCAGGAATATCACTGACCCAATGAGCCTACTCAGACTGTGAGCCTAATGAGTCTGGGATATCACTGACCCAATGAGCCTACTGAGCTAGCAAATTTCACTGAGCCAATTAGCCGAGAGACCTAGCGTGCCCACTGAGCTAGTATGCCCACTCATAATGCCAGTGAGCTCTAGGATATTCTCATTTACATACCCCAATTCTTCTGACTGTTGGGACAAATATTAGCAATGATCAAAGCAAAATATCTAGTTTCCCTCCCAGCTTCACTGAAAAAGAATTATGTGGATATGTTTGTCATTACATTGACTAATCGTGGGAGGAAAATAAAACCTGTATTACCTTTACATATACTGCATACATTAGCTAAGAAGGGTTGACCCGGTGTCCCACGAATTAGAAGAATTAAGGTATATCCATCTATCTATGAAAAGTACAGGTATGCTACTCACTGGACGAGTCGTCACTACAAAAGAAGTTGGTCACATTGGAATGCTGTTCTTCTGGGCTCAAGTTGTCCTCCAGTCTCAGTGGACTCGGCACAGCTGACCTGAAACATAGAAGTATTTGGTAGGATCTGATTGCTTCACGAACATACTACTGGCGGAATGTACCGTCTCAAATTTGCACAATTATGTTTTAGAAACACAAAGCTTCTATTTTTCAAACTATATACACTAGTATAGCTAAAAAAAAGCTGTGTTTTTATTCTGGCTCTTGTTTGGAGAGGAGTATAACAAAAAACACAAACCTTTGTAATCTCTACGCTAACAGATTCAAAAGGCCTCACTAGTGAACAGCCTGATAGTCAGTGAGTCAGCACTTCAATGAAATGACCCAGAGCCCCCTCCCTCAGCCACATCCTTATAACCCCTCCCTTTTCAAAAGCTTACAGAGTTTAACGAAACCTGTACGTGGTCATAGCACACATACCTAGACTTGCTAACTGGGCTCTCCTTGACTTGATCTGCGGCTTTAAAATCTCCAAAGTCATCGACTGAAATCACAATACATCAGAGTTCTCTTCCATATACCCATGTGTTCATCTATCAACGTCACAACAACATCAGATCACACAAGACGGGCTGTAAAGTTTTTTTGTTTCTTTTGCAAAAGTAAATAATAAAAACTTCCGATAAAGTATACTTCATTACATATTTTACTGCAATAAATGCAAATTCTTCATAGGCCAAACCACTACTAGACCAAAGAATGACTTTAAGGAATATAAAAACAAATATATAATATATGTTTTTTTGTAATATATATATATAATGTATACAATTTGTAGAAAGTTTACCTGCAGGAGTTACTGGCCCCTGCTGGAAGTCTGTAAACTCCATATCAGCCTTGTGAGTCTCCACCTCTGGGACTGTTGTGGAGGATGGTACAACAGATGGCCCTGATATGGAGGTTGGCATACCCACAGACCCTGCTCCAGGGGCAGCCATTGTACCACCACTTGAAAATGGAACAGTTTCTGCTTGGCAAAAAATGTGAGAATACATTTTATTAAATATACTTTTTGATTTATTTACGAAATTTTTGGGTGAATTAGTCTGACACTTAAAACAAGAACTTTCCACTTATACAACAGTAGCCACATTGATTATGACAGGGCTCAGAACAACCAGCCAACGCTGGAATTGAACTTGTGACCTCAGAGGACAGGGGAATGGTTTGCATTCATTTGCCTTAGGCTTTCTCATCTAAGGAAGACATATGCTTTTGGCTTTACTTCACCTTGCCTACATATTACAGAGATTAGTTCTTCTAAATCTTTATTTCCGGACAATTATTGGAGCATGAACTTAGGGCTTACAATACAATATGCACTGTGGTTTAGTCTGCAAATTTCAAGCTAATCTGACCAGTTGTAAAAAAAGATACAATATACACGTACATCAAAACAGAACAATTTTTAGGCAGACAAATTTTTCTCTGTTAATCCTTTAAAAGACAAGAAATAAGAACAAAACCTTAAAAACAAGGGAACACAAATCCTGTAAGATAAAATAAACTGTACCTTGAGGTACTGCCTGAGGCTGTTGATTGACAGGTTGCTGTTGTGGCGTGGGTGTGGCCTGACTGTTTTGTCCCAAATATGGAATAGGAGGGACAGGGCATTGTGCAAGGATGGCAAGTGATGGAATGCTGTAGTTGTTCTGTAGAAAAGAAAAGATCCCAAGCATGAACATGAACATTTTATTTTAAACAATTACACACAGATGTCATAAATAATATTATTTAAAAACAATGATGGAAATGTGAAATATTCCCTGGCCAAAGAATGGGAATGGAACAGACTATCACCATGAAGAGCTCTGGGGGCTGGAGCTGCTCAGGGATGGAGCAGTTGGCCAAGCTGGAACAATGGCCTCACTTTCACTTTCTCTTTCACCTCACCTGTGCCAGAGTTATCATGGCTAGCATCACATAGAGCTCTGGAGGTTGAGCATCTGGCCAAGTTGGAACTAAGGCCTCACTTTCACTTTCACTTTGAACTCACCTGTGCCAGGGCTATCATTGCTAGCACCATGTAGAGCTCTGAGGGTAGGAGATGCCCTCGGGTGGAGCGGTTGGCCAAGCCCCAGATGTGGCCCAGACCTTCGCGACTCAGACCACTCAGGAGTAAAACTGGGTACAGCCGCTCTGTGGAGATCTTACCATCACTGAAACAATACAAGAAAGGTGCTTTCTACAAATTTAACAAGCGAATGGACACTGGGTTTAAAATGGCAACTGTCACTAAATTTAGTGAGATGATTGACATTGGGTTAAAAAATCTTGATTTATCCACAATCTAAATAAGCAGATGGAGACTGGCTTACACAAAGAGTAAGTGAGTGAATGCTTGGTATGACTCGACCCAGGCTTGAGCCTGGATCTCCCGGCCTCGTAGCAGACACTCTAACCAACAGACCACCGAGGTGATCGCTTACATAAAAACCACTTTTACCTACACTAAAATAAGGGGATGGGCACTGGCTCTAAAACTTATAATAAGAGGTTGGACAATTGGCTTAATTAAAGGCCACTTTCACCACAGTCACTATAAGAAGTCGGGCACTGGCCTTAAAAACAGTCCATTTCGCCAAAAATGTTACGCAAATGCAAAATGTTGGTGAAAGACAAGTAAAATTCATCACACCCTAGACTCCACAAATAGATGCACAAGTGTCTTCCACCATTCACTGTCATTCACATGAAAAGTGAGAGCAGAGGAATCTACATAATCGCTGTTCACCACCCAGTTTCAACAAGCACCTTGTTGTACCTACCAATTGCTTGGCCTGTGTATTGCCCATTTCCATCTATGGAATAACTATTTATGTTCCTACCGCTGCTGCTGGAAGCGTGTTGTTGCTGAGTAGTTTTGTCTTTCAATTGCAAGGACACATCAAGCACAGGCTCAATTCCATCCTTGGAATTTGTACGCAGCTTCACTTTCACTCTTCGTGATGACAACAAGCAGTAGACAATGCACCTGTTTTTGCACTTCAATGTTCACTGATGTGTCTACCAGTAACATGTTCTGCATATCTGTATGGGAAAGGTTGTCAGTGCCTTGCCAATGGTCGGTGGTTTACTTCGCCGCCCCCCCCCCTCCATATATACAAGTGAAAAATTCTTGAACATCGCTTTGAACAACAATCAAACAAATCAGTTAAATGAGTTATGGGGTTGACTTACACTGTGACAGCTTCCTCCACCTGCCTGTATAACAGGGGCAGGGCGTCCGGGGCATGGCACCAATGTGGGGTAGGGTCAGCCAGGGCTGCTGATTGGTCTGGGGGCGCTGGACCACTCTGGGGCTTCACTGGGGGTGCTGGGGATAAACAAAACAGAAATCAATATGATGGTGATATTAGAAGTTCTGAAAACAGGGGAAAACTTAATCATACGGATGAGTTCTGAAAAGTCTGATTAAAAAAGATTCCTCAAAAGTGACTATTAAATGGTGAATGTAAATGATCAGTGTTAAGCTTAATGACACACACCAAATTTTTTTTTTATTTTTTAGGGCACAGTTTGTATCTTTGTACACTGCTAGCATGTGAGTAAGCGGAGATATATTCCCTTCTGAGTTGTGTTCCAGCAAGTCGTGCCTAGATCATTAACTTCCAAGCTGACTGCTGAGAGCTTTTAAAGGTTAACCTATAAAGTCACTTAAAACACTTAGAAACTTATTTGTGCTTAGAGCATGTCATAAATTGAATACAGAGTACAAAAAAAGAACACATTTCATACCATGAACCCTCTACCAAAAAATCTGGAGGAAAATGAATCTAGCATGGCTTTCTTAATACTTTGACCTGATTTGTGTATAAAATCCTCCGCATGATTTACATTTAACACAGTGTCAAGAAAGTTTATCCATACCTTGACCTTGGAAGAGTGTGCCCAGGTTTTCCGCGACGCCCCAGTTCCGCGACTTCTGGCTCTGCTGTTGCACGGGTGCAGTGTGGTGGTGGGTGGGGACAATGCTCTTTACCGCCCTTTTCTGCTGGAAGTGTTTAGCCTTTTTGGGGGCAGTGAGATCAGAGCACTCCATCATCATGGACATCAGATCTAACACGGCAAAATATGGAATTTATTTTCTTTATTCTCTTGCAAAAGATGATTGCAGCAAATGAAGAGGCATAATCTTCAACATTTATCATAAGAGCTGTAACTGGTTCTGATTTCATAGTGTTCATTTAGCCACCATTTTTTGTACAGATATGAAATGTGCTTAGGTATTAAAGAGCTACTGAACCTTAAGTGTTCGTGATGAAACTGGAGCCAGAAGATGGAATACAAATGAAAGCTGAGCTCCTTCAGCTTTGTTTGCAGCAGATTATCCTAACATTCCAAGCCTGCAAATACTCATAGGCACCTGAAATTTCTGAAAATACCACTATGGGTAAAGTGGTTTGACCATGTTTTCCATGTTATATAGCACTGGACAAAGTTCACTTGGGTCATACCACTTCTAACAAAAGGGTGTTTTCAAAAATGGTGAATGAAACGAATCAAGGAATCAGATATCAAAGATGCCATTTTGACAAGACCTAAGTTTGTAGTGAATTCTAAAATTACTGACCTCAAAGGTGTTTCTTTCCACTACCCGTGTACTCGCATTACACTGTTCACAAACAACAAATATCAGGGGGATATCACTGTGGTTCTATTCATGCAGGCAGCAGTTATCTCCCCTAGCACTCAGAACTTTCACTTTCTCTTCACCTTTCTCAGGATGTTGCTCCTTCTTCTCCATGACTGGAGCGTTGGCCTGTGGAGCTGTTGAGGCTGGCTGTGGGGTCTGAGCTGGGTGAGAGGCTGAGGGTTGTGCCCCAGGGGGTTGGGCTGCTGTGTTCGGTAGAGTAGCCTGCTGAGACGTGGGCTGAACAGCCGGCTGTGTTGTCGATGGCCCACCCATGAAATCCCCAAAACAATCATCATCCGTCGCAATATTTGATGTGCCTGATTAAAAACAAGGATACAAAGCTGAAAAATGTGCTTTTTTTAAGTAAGGGTTCTTCCATTCAGAATAAGGTGCAATCTAAACAGCTTTTCTTCTCTCAGATCAGAAGACTGTTTTATGATGGATGTATATTTTAGTCGTGCCTGGGCTTTATTTCTCTCATTTTTTACCAGAATCTAACTGGATTTTGTTTATGGGAGTCATGATGAGAATGTGACTCCCCAATTCCTGCCGAAAGTAAAGCCCTGTATGCAGAAGGTGTTTCCAGGCAGAAGCCCAAATGCATTTCAAAAAAAAAAAAAAAAAATTGTTGCAGTGGAGTATTGGACCAAAAAAATGCAGAGGCAAAATATATTTTGACCCAAACATGGCCAACTACTTACTGGATGCCGTTTGCTTGGGTTTGGGTTTCTCTGCTTTACCAAACATGGACTCGATTAAACGGTCAGCATTGACCTCGGACCTGCCGGCTGGACCTACACGTCCAAAGCTCTGCAGCCTCATTCGCTGTTCTTGATACTGTCGTTGTTTACGCAACTGGTCTTCTTGTTCTCGAAGTTCTTCTGGTGTTCTGGAATGTGGAATGAAAAACATTCAATAAACATTTATTTATCTGATTTCTGTTTAATGTTATAAAAATGGCAATTGTTTTCGTTTCGTTTTTGCAGGACAGAGGAAACTTGTGCGCCCGCAGGTAAACCACTAATCTTTGGCAAGTTATTTACAAACTTTCCCATGTGTGACGTACAGATGTGTACGCCACATTGGTGGAAGACAAGCAATCCCCAACAAATGTTAGGCTATGCAAAACGCCACAACACCACACCATACCACAGCACCATACCACCACAAAGCAAAAGTCACAAACAGCGTTGATAGTTTACTGTCACCTAGGCCCCACCAACAGTGACAGCGTCAAAATCTACACCTCCCAGGTTAAAGGCCAGGAACATATTGTAAGGTCAGAAAAAAATATCACATGATGTTTATATGATTGTTCAATTTGTGTATTTCTGGTTTAGCATAATCCAAATGAATCCTCTCCCGTACTGCCTTTGGTGAAGTGACCTTTGTGTTCTATATGGTCATCCTCTGTCCCGATCTACCCTTGAAAATCCACCCTTCCGCATTCAAATCACACCATTTTAGTTAGTGGTTTCAAATGTAAACCACAGCAAGGAAATGAGGCCATCTTGAATTTAAGTTTTTATTGGTATTTTGATAAAGTTTTTTTTTTAATTTTTCTTTCTGTGCTAATTTTTTTACAATCCCTATCTTTTCGAAGAGCCAGAATGAAAAAAAAAAGAATTCCCTACCAACCGATCCTCTTTTTTCTCGCCCAACCAACTGTTTTTAAGGATGGCCTGAGATTACTATTTTTCTCACTTTCATTGTCCAATGTACTTTGCACCCTTTTATGTCGATCTGTTCTTACCCAGCTCAGGACATCAGTTTAAAGAGAATACATTGTACTAGAACATCAAATTATGATATACTGTAAGACTGAAGACATTTTCCCTATCAAAATTTTACAACTAAGTCCTTACCACCTCTATTTGTTCAATTAGTGTCAGCACCAAAATATCTTTATTATTTTGTACCACTGCTGTACGCAGCAATAGGTCAAGGCAACACATCATAATACATGTTTATTATAAACTTTTGTCAAGCTTGTATCATGTGTATTGGCAAGATCCTAGCTGGAGGCTTTGGATTCTTCGAATATACCACCACTGCCTGTAACTGGTGAGGGGCATCATCTACATGTATTTTGTCAACTGAAAACTGGCACCAATTGATTGTGGTTTGAGGATTGTTGGCTGAATTAAGAGCTTGGACGGAATCACTCAACTGCTAATACCAATGTTATGGAAATTTAACGTTATGCACAAAACCCCATAGAAAACAAGTGATCAACAAATGCAGTACAGTTACATGAAATACACGTGTACAGAAATTACTCTCAAATGAAAGGAAATTCTTACAAAAGTTTACAGAGTCATCATTCAACATCAGAGCTAACAGTTATTTCGTATGTTAAAATTGCTAATTTGAATCAGACCTCTGATTTGTGAGGGTGGGAAAGGGGCATTTTCAAGAAGCATATACATGTATACTAAACTGAAAATCCAGCGACTTCCAGATGGTCTGTGGACAGACAGGTTTCCTTCCACCATAATGCTGGCTGCTGTCATATAAGTGAAATATTCTGGAGTATGGCATAAAACACCAATGATATAAATAAATAAATGAACCAAAAATCACATATTTCTCCCTATGCTCACAGTTCTTTCAGTATAGAATAAAGACTGTCTACAAAGCCGCACAAGTTTCAGGATATTTGTTTCATAATATGCACATTAATGTTTCTCTAATAGCACACACAAATGCCTGCAGGTGCTCATATGTGCAGAACCACTGTTTAAGTTACCCTGAAACAGGAGGCAAAGAGATAGAAAGGCCAAAAGTTGCATGTGAGCTTTGCTAGGAAACCATGAAAGCAAAACCTATGTACTTTTATTTAATATTATTATAAAATTTTTGATTTTTGGCGTTTGTGGGTGGCAAAACCGCTGCCTACTAAAGCTGATTAGAAAATAAAAAGTAATATGACGTTATTTTGCTCTTGTACCTTTGACTGTGTCACTATAAAAGCCTCACTTCCACACACTTTTGCCTCCGTGCTATATCTTGTGTTTAACATTTAGATGACAATATTTTATTTCCTGTGACAAATTTGAGTATTTAACCTTCCTGATTTACAAAACTTGCATGTCTCCCAACCACAAGCAACACTTCCTATGTGACTTGTACATTGCCTGGAAATTTGCACAGGTTGTAAATGTGACCGGTAAGGCACCTGTCCGATATTCTTGGGTAGTAACCCATTGGGCCAAGGTTAAAAGCGCAAAACTCATCGAAAGCACTTCCATTGACTCTGAGTTCGAGATCTGCAGTGATTTTTCTTGAGAACGGGTGATGGAATGGTGAACGGGTTGTGATGAATGTCACCATTACTAAATTAACACTTTTAGTCCATCTAGATGGACTAACACCCTCTCTACTCCACTTTTGACTCTAGTCCAGTCTGCTATTCTTGGGAATTGATCCAAGAGATCAGGTAAAATGGCATGCCCGACTTCTGATAATTAACTTCCACATTATTTTTTATGTCCACCATTTTAATGAGTAGCCAAGCACTCGACTGCCACAACATAGGCCTAAATACAATTAGGAACTGTTAAATACATCCATGTAAACTACCTTATATGATGTAAACCTTTTTGCTACATATGCTATCACGGGCAGTCAAGTGCGTCCAATGACCTTTCGGGGCATAACACCGAAAGGATAATAAATGAAAGCACAACTCCAGACATAATTAAAAGATTTATTCAATGCATAATCAATGCACATAAATCCCAACAAAATAATGAAGAAAACATCACGAAAGGAAGCTAATATTACACCATAACACACGTTATTTCGTTACAGGCACTGACACTGTGTACTTCGTTGAATCTACTTCCGGAAACTTCTCCACATTTTTTCATGCCTCTATAATGTGCCTCTGGCAATACTCACCAACAGACCCATAAAAAAAGTAAATTTTTGAAAAAGGACAAAATTCATATCAATATGGCTAGCAAAACAGCAAGACCCTAGGCGAGGAAGGGCTGTCCCCATCACTGCTTGTGCATTCATAAATCAGGCAGAAAGTTTGAAATTTCACATGACAGAATGAACCCTTACCTGTGCCTTGCTCGAAAATTCTGTGCCATTTGTGGGCTGTAGGCAGGCGGGGCCATAGGTGGGCATGCCATCATGGACATCGGCATACGAGGCATAAAACCTGGCTGGAAAAGAAAAAGCAGAAAGGAAGATCACTCCTACTTCAGGTTTCAAACACATGATGACGACATCACTTTGTTTCACTATAACCCTAATCACAGGACATAATGTACCCATAATACATTATTACCCTGTAGTCTACAGCTTGTTCATTTCATGAAATATTCAAATTTCACAATAGGTTGCAGCTCAATGTAAAATAGTACACACTGGCAATGTAATCCTTAACTTCTAGCACATTGATGAACAATGATATGATATGATATGATATTATATGATAAACAGCTGCACTGTTTTCATATTTATGTACATGTATCCCGTTTATTTCTTTATCAACTTGGTTTGAATTTCACACTGCACTTAAGGAAATTTAACTCAAATGATGCTCGTCAATGTAGTTTATAGTTCCTACCCCACCGCCAGGGTACCAGGAGGGGATTAAAAAAGGACTGCTTTATCAAACTTTTGATATGCAATATAATATTATTCAACTTTAGAACAGCAGCTACACAATGTACATTTGACAATACACAATAAGTTTACATTTCAGCGGTTACCTGCATGTTGTACATGGGTTGTCTCATGGGTGCTGCTGTGGGCAGCTGCGCCCCATGGGGCATCATGCCCGGCGGGTAACCTCTCCCTGGCTGAATAAATCGCCCTGCCATCATATCCATCCCTCCTGGAATATTTGAAACTGACTCAATCTCTTTTTCAGCTTTATTTACTGTGAATTGACCTAAAATTTTGCACTAAATGTGCATTCTTAACACACAAAAAACTGTAAAAGAATGCTGCAAAATAATGAAGGCCATACTTGGAATCAACAAGAAATTGCTACAATTCAGATGATGCGTACTTTCTAAAAATGTACAATTTAAAGTACAATGGAAAACTTGCATCTTCTGAACAAACCTCAAAACAACTTTCTAAACTCATTAGATCTCTCAGAATCAGGAAAAATATGCAACTCAGTCATTTAGGATATTTTAATAGTGGGGTTTAAGGCAGTACTCAGGAATACAGTATTTTCCTTATAAAACACCACACAGGTTTAAGCATTTGAAAAATCATGGCCCTTCTTCCAGTAAAAGACAAACACTCTGGCTCAAACTCACAGCCTGGTGAGATCTGATCCACACACATTATGGTACAGGTACATTAATCCAAAGCCAGCCTTACAAAATGTTTGTTTCATATACATGTAACCCTACCCAATCTTGAAAACCAGAGCAGGTAGGCTGGAATATCTTTTGTGCTTTTCTTTTCACTGAAGATCTGATGAAAGCATAAAAAAGATTTTAAGGAGGAAAGTTCAACAAAACATTTCAGTTGGCCAGGACACTTTATGGTGGGGATGTATGGTTATACCAAGCAAACATATACTTAACAACAGTCCAGTGAAAGCCTTATTTATACCTGTCAACCTGTGTAAACAGCAATTTGTTAGCAATTTGAAAATTACCACATCTCAGACATTCATTTTCTCTCCCATGTGAATTTACTGATAATAGGATGTCCCAGAGAAACCAAGACCACCCCTCCACACCAGGCCACCCCTCACCTCTGGTCTACACCTAAGCTTTCATCACTGCTTGTCTTTTATATTCAAATTTATCTATATTTTTGTTGTCAAATTAATCATTCATGCTAAGCTAAACTATTATTTATGTATTCGTTTGATGGACATTTTACCACCATACTCAAGAATGCTTCACTTTTAATATGACGGAATAGGGTCATACACTTGTGGAGAAAGCATTCATGCGAAGAATAAGTCACCCTTGACACAACTCCTGACTTATAGCTGCCGCCAAACCAGAAAACCCTGAAATCTGGTTTACAATCTCACTCAACATGGGTCCATTGGCAGCTGTGAATAATGAGAGCATAATGTTTAACAGAATAACCATGATATTAGAGAGCTATACTTATTTATTTCAATCATTGATGTTTTAAGTTGTGCTCAAGAAAATTTTACTTATACAACACCATTTAGCATTATAGTGGGAGGAAACCGCAAACACATTCACAGGTTGGTGACAGACCTTCACATGTATGAAATAAAAAGAGAGGGTCTTTCTTTGACTTTGAACTGCATTATATGTGACAGCATCTCAAATCAACTTACCCGGTTGGAATCCAGGGATGCCCATGTTTCTGAAAATATTTAAAAAAGTCTTTACTGACATATTTGTTCAATTACCCTGCAGTACAGGGGATATGCCTACATTCTTTCATTCTAGTACCCACTGTACTCAACCTCCAAATAGCTGAGATGAGTGATAAGATTGGGATCAAATCAGTCCCTATCAAAATGCACACCAACTTGACCTGGGCCATATCTACATGTACATGTAGATCCATTTCACATTTGGGAAACTAACTGAGCAGAGTGAAGGGACGTCAAGTAGGCTTAATCCACTGCTCTGGAGCATATGGTTCAATTGGCCTTCTCACAAATTAATTTCTTCACAAATGCATCCACATTTACAGCTAATAACGACAATCTTTCGCCTCGCCGCTACTGCAGCAAGCAACCACATTCTCATTATACATTTGCAAATCTGAGAAACATGACGTGACAAACTTCCTTAAATTCATTATTCGTCACTTCCCATGCCCAGTTAAACAATGGAATCACATGCAGTTAAATAATTGACGCAAAAATAAGCAGATGAACGATGGGCCTATCAGAACATTCAAACCTGACCTTGGAGAATGTTACTCTGAAAAGTTACAGTTTTATGAGCAATAGAATGCATCTTTAACCTCAAACTTTAAAGGCCCCTGGCTTCAACTGGGTGCTTATTAGACCCCTCCTGCTGTGGCAAGTATTAAAGTTAAATCTTACCAATTGTAACTACTTTTGGGGACATTTTATCCTGGATAATGGCTTTAATAGTGCTGATCGCAGAATTTCAAATAAAAAACATCAACGGTTGTGATATGAATATTATGGGGCTGACTGCAACGAACAAAATGGAATTTTGAACATCTTTAAAGTTACACAGATATTTATGTCCAGCATTTTCCTTTATTGTTTTGGAAAAAAAAAAACAACAAATCTTTGAAGGTATTAGAGGAAACAAACATTCACATGCTAGTATTCTCAAAATGGCTGAATGTAAAGTCATGCAGGCACAGAGACGTCTACTTAACACAGAAACTATGTAACAGCAGGGTGAACAGGCAATATCTGTTTGTGCCTCTACCTGAGACAAACCTGTACTGTGTTGATAAATGGAGACTAAAGAATGTCGTTGAACAAAGTGATACATGCAACTGATGAATACTAAAAGTGCATTAACCCAAAAAGAGCTTGCAAAAAATATAATACAAATATTCAATCATGTAGGAATCCGGGTGAACACCACCTGTAATAAAAACCTTTGACATGAAATGAAAGAGACATCACGTGTGACGAAAACTATAGCTATCTTTTAGCTGGGATCACACTGATATGTGCATGGCTTGTTTCGATACTATTAATACATTCGAGACGGAGAATGCAAAATAAGCAATATTTTTACCCAAAATTAAACCACGGCAGAGCCAATGTGCACTTCTAAGGGACGCAACTGTACTTTTATGGTACAGATAGGTGCTGTGAGTATTCACGAGTCTTACAGCCTTGACGGTCTCTACGATTATATTTTCTTTCCCACTCAGGATTCAGTGCTTGTCTTAAAGGAGATACGTATGAAAGTCAGCCTTTACATTGTACTATACAATGGCGACAAGGCAGCTCAAGCCCATAGCCAGGCGCCAAATTTAAATGTTATTTACAGGATAAGACTCCTATTGTTACCCTCCAATGATGATCAACGCTATTGAACTGTTTGATTGCGGGAATCTGATCAGTACACAGATTCTCACTAAGTTAGACTCGGGTGACATCATCCACTGTTTCATATTCATCATTTCTTCGAAACAATCTGACATAAAATCTGATGGCTACAAGAGTCCATATTTCAAAGTTGACATCACAGATTAACGTAATGAAGCAGGTTTGGACGAAGTTGCCAAGAAGTTTATTTTTCCCCAGTCAAGTAAGGGGTTCTGTTTGTAGCAGACCTCCCCCATAAACCATGTTGTTTTCACTATGTTCCTTCATATGGCCTGCATGTTTAACAAATGTGTGTCTTTTTCTCCCACAGATTTGATATCAGATTCTCCACCACACCGAGATATGTGCTGAAAACTGGGACTTTAGCTCTGTAGGTCCAGTTTGAGGTTGTCAAAGTATCGTAGTGTGGACCTCACTAGTGAGTAAACTGGCTAAAGTTTCTTCACTTTTATGGTTGATGTATATTGCGAAATATGTCATGAGTGTTTCTGACTTCATTTACACTTAATTTCGTAACTTCACTTGTTATAATATTTGAGAAAGGAGGTTCAGTTTTTGTCACTTAGTGTCCATGCCTGTTTACAGTTTTGATGGCATCATCCATGGTGCCTGGTAACTGATTTAAAAGAAGCAGAAAAGGAAAACAAAAAGCGATGACAGTTGATTGGTTGTATTCTTGCTCATTTCATATTACTCCACAGCTTGAATTGCACTCTTTTCATTCATCTCTTTCAATTTAGATTCTTCAAGCAGTAGTTTAACAACTAACAACTCACACCTAAAACCACTTATATGCAGGCTAACTGACCGTTCTCATTTCTTGTCCTCCAACAATTCCTGTCTGTTATTAAGGTCTTATTTTTAGCATTTTGTGCTGGTGCTGGTGCTGGTGCTGGCACCGGCCGGTCGCAATCTGTTGCCACTATGACTATGGCACCAGCCTCCAATTTCATACACTTCATCATGGCATCAAATAAAGGCTTCAGTAAGGCCTAATGTTGAAATGACATGAATGTACGTTAACTGAGTGTCACATGAGGCTACAAATGTATGCATAACTATATTAATGCTACAGACGGCACAATTCATGTCTCAAGTTTCGCGAATGTCATTATAATGCGACGTTGTTGTTGTTGTAATAGGTACAGTCCGGGCATAATGTGTGCAAAGTGTCGATGTATTTGATAGGTATAACATACAATCCCTAAACAACGTTGAGGTCATTTCAAACACAATATACTGAAGATAAAACAGCGATCGTTCGAGTGATTTCGATGACTGCAAATGTTTCTACAATATGACAAACGTTAACACCCACCTTTTGTCAGCCATTTTGGGTTGACCTAAAATGTCGTCTTAGACGGAAAAAGGGACTGTCTAAAAAGCGAAGGGACAACATCGCACTCGCTGCACACGGGAAAAATTTCGTGATCGGAGCCTAACATCGTCTGGTGAATTAGCGCCTTAAGTGCTTCGGTTATTATTTTCCCTGCATTTTACAAAAGGGTTTATGGTGAACACATTGCAATAATCGTTTGGAATTAGACCCTTGACGCCAGGATCTGTGTCTATATGTGTATTTAATATACTGACAGGTGTTGCATATACTGTCTGCATGCATTACCAGTATGTCAGTATATTAAATAAGCATACAGACGCTGATCGTGTCGGAATAATTAGTCCCTATTTGTTCTTTTGTAAACACATATTATATAACATGTAAATATGGCTTATAAAATTTAACTTTTAAAAAATAACTGTCTGGTTATTGTATAGCGCAATATCTATTTACTATCAGCAATAGGTCTATACGAGAAAGCCTGACTCATCTTAATGTAACTGTTTCAGTTTAGAGGACCGTAACCATGTCTTGAAAGAAAGGAAGGAAAATCCAATGGTGGGAATGGGATTCCACAACGTTGTCGGATATTGTATAACGAAACGACCGAAAACTAGATCTTGATCTGTAAGCCATCATGCTGAGTTAAATGTCCCGGTATGTGCCAAGTATGTATATCAGCCGTCTTGAAAACAAAAATATCCTGTCAAACTGTTTAAGCAAATTTGGACGAAAACGGCTATAACCCTCTGTAAACTTAACATGTCGATCCAAGACTCGAACTTGATCTGTAACTGCTGATGGCTGTTGAAGCCATGCACTACATTCATTCAACAAGTTTCAATTCAATAAGATGAAACATATTCAAAAGAAAAAAAAATGTCTTTTGTGACTTTCGTGACGAACTGAAAGACGAAGTGAAAATCAGTATTTCTATGGATGTCAGGCGCGGATACAAATCCAAAGAAGAAGTGAGATCAGCCAACTATCTCTCAAATGTAACTACAACAGCTAAAGGGTTGTTCACTATCGTGGCGCAATATTGTACATCATATGTCCACGAGGTCGCAAATTTGGGGTCACGTGTGCCAATACACGGGCGTTTTTGTTCTATCTAGCTGATATGTACGACCAAACAATAAACAAATATACTTAGACCCATCAAACGCAGTTACACACTGAGAAATCCTGATTATACCTTCGTGAATCTAGTGCACGAAATTTGCTGAAGGGTTTATCATACCTGGACATGATATTGGCAGTTGCGAAAAATGGATGCCTGTTAAAAATACACGTACATGCTTTTCCATCACCAGCTTCATATTGCTTAACAAGTTTTAAACAATGTGTTGGCGAAAGGCTACAATCTCTTGTAAAAAAACCTGCTAACTTTTAATTTGAGCTCAACATTGACCCTTTGGAATAATCAATCGTTACAAAAGTATATGTAATGTAATGCAATGCTTTATTTGTTTTACGAGAATTCCCCACAGCCCAACGGCCACTCGGGGGTCTCCTAGACAACATATAACGTATGGATAGGGGAAAACAGGAAATTAGCTACAAATACAAATAATGAAACTAAAACAGGTCGACAACAGACATAATACACTATACACATATGTATATAATATATGCAACAACAGAAATATTTATAATTAAAAAAACATATCATATATAATTAATAAAAAGACACTATAACACAAGGACATAACGACTACTTACAAAACTAGTCTTTTAATTTAAGAAAACCCACAGCCAATAGGTTTGGCAACTGATTCGGCACCATTAATACAGACTTTGATTTTTCTAGCAGTCAGACAGTCAATCAGCCAAGAAAGCAATGGATCTCCAATACCAAATTGCTGCAACTTAAACAGAAGCCTTTAATGTCCGACTTTCTCCAATGCTTTAATCACATCAAGAAAGACCAAACACGTGTCGTGGGTAATTTTATGAACTGTCTGAATTAACTGATGTATGGCAGAGTCCCCTCGTTTGAATCCAGAGTTGTTAGGTATTAGAAGATCGTTTTTGATAGAAGATTCACACAGGTGCTTATATACAATTTTCTGCATTACTTTAGAGAGAGAAGGTTGTGGAGACACTGGTCGATAGTTTGAGATATCATGTTTAGCCCCTTTCTTAAATACCGGACTAACATGAGAGAGTTTCCATGAAATACTCCAGACTGTAGAGAAAAATTAAAAAGTTCAGTTAGAGATGGGGCAATATTTTCAGCACTATATTTGAGCACGAAATTACTTATACCATCACAAACAGACGTTTATTTTGTACTTCAGTTTTTTAAGTAAATAAGCTGCCTCCTTGTCTCAGGTTTGTATGCCATGAAGTCGTGAGTTGGCAATGTATGTAAAGGAGGGGTGGATCTGGTACTGTTTGCGCTAGGATGGAATGGGGGGGGGGGGGCAAAGAAACTGCAGAATTCATCAGCTGTGTCGGTGTTGTTCGACACATTTTTATCATTAAGATTAATAGGAGGAATTTGGGGCTTTGCCTAATAAAAGTTTCATCACTGACCAGTACATTTTGTTTTTTGTCTGGCTGGCGGTCGGATAATTTAAGTTTTAAATTTGTGGAGCAACGCAGTATTGCATTACGTTTAGCAGTACTAGCTTCACATCTGGCAATATAGAACCGGAATTTGTCTTCCTCACGTTTGGTACCATTGAATTATTTAAAGCATCTATTTCTAATCCGTAGTTTAAAACGAACATCGTTCGTCATCCAGGTGTTTGTCACAAGGGCGAATTGTGACAGTTTTGTTTGGTATACAATCATTACAAAAAGACGGGAAGAATGTATACTAAACATAAACTTTGTCATTAATATCAGTAAAGATTTCATCAATTACATCCCATGGCGTAACAGATAGGAGATGACATAAACCGACTAAGTCGGCACATTTGAAGTCCCAAACATGTTTTTTACAAGCCGTAGGTCTGTCATATCGAGTGATTTGTAATGTACATTAGATAGTACAGTGGTTTCGAAGGAAGACAGGATTGATTGACAGATATAGGAAATATTCAACTTGGAGAGACTGAACAGAAGAGGATTATTTGGTAGGGGAGGGGAACAGGTGGGTTAAGTTATATGTGTAAGTGGAAGTATGGATGTAGCATCTGAACGTTTTACCGCCAAAAAGAAAAATAAAAAAAATTGTCTAAGATCTGAATTTAACAGATCTTGAGAAATTTCATTTATTAACTTAATTTGACTTGGATTTTACCTACATGATGTGACTGAAACAACGACTAATTTCATGTAAAAAGAGGTCAGGGAGAAGCCCCAATCTCATCAAAATCAGATCATGAGGCCGATACGCTAATACCAGTGGCGTAGCGCAGCCAGAACTAACGATCTGATTTTAATGAGATTGGGAGAAGTCCCTAGCTGAGCCCGGTTTCAATGAAATCTATAACGCTTGCACAGGAATGGGGAGAGAGATTTCAAGCCAAATCTTACCTTGCAGACGGACTTTCATAAATTTATATATCTGTGTGCAGTAATATAGCCAGATAAGTCGTGATGGCCTATCATGATATGCTGTATATATGCGTTTTGTATACATGTATAACTGTTACTGTTAATATTTCACATGCAACTTAGTATTATTTGTTTGTTGAGAAGAGCAGTCTTACGACTGACAGAAATCTATATATCTGTATGATATTTCCACCCTCGAAAAACTAGGATTAGGTATATACACATGAATACATACACACACATATCCATCAAATATCACAGCTATAGGTACTGACATATCGGCCTCATGGCAAATAAATGGGTTATCATATCTTTTCACTGGGGTAAATTTGGGACATCCTTCACGCCATTACCATTTCTCATCACCAATAATTGGTGATGAAGTTGCTTAATGGGGTATCGGTGGATTTTCCTCTCCCAACAGGTGTCGCGACAATAGACCTTTGTTACGCAACGCCAATCATTTTGCGTAGAACGGTTTCATTTGTGACGTTTACGCTCTACTCACTGTGACGTCGAGCTGATGACGTTGTAGTCATCACTACTATGACGTCACATGTCCCGCTTCGGACTTCTGCCGGTATCCCGTTATCACCAATACATGACGATGGAATAACCTTATCAACATTAAATGGTGCTGTGATTGTTCATCACCATTTCTCTTCACCAACAACAGCCCATCACCACTTTTCTGGCTGTGTACAGAAAAAATACATGGGTTACAGGTTCAAACCCGGCCTTGGGCAATGAGTTTTAACATTCTCCTAACTGTTCTCACCGTGCCTTTAACGTGTAACATTATGCGGTTGATAAAGCTCGTGTAAGCGTTTTCACAGTCAAACGTTCGTTGAAGATCACTTGTTTTACATCAGTATGGTATGCCACCTGCATGTGCGTCACATGAGGGAAAGGCCGTAAATAACTTGCCAAAGGTAGACAGTTTTCTCCGATGGTTTAGAATGGCCTTGTGATGACGTCGCATGTCAATGCATGTCGCCAGTTGTGTATATGTATCCTTGTTCCCCGCGCACAGTTCTGAAAATATAGCGAAACATATAAAATATTCAGTGGAAGAACAATATTACTTGCGTTTCGCTGGAATGCCAAGCATAGAAATTCGCTAATAACAGTAGTGGTCTGTTAGCTATAGCTCTGCTTTATTAGAAATCGGAGAACCTGTATGGAAAAATTTCTGGGCTTTTCCACAGGGGAAAGGAGTGAAGGTAGAGGTGGGTTTGATGGCGGTGGCGTTGAATAATAAAGTATGTAGGTTACCTGTATTATATATACGTATATGTATATATCAGTCCTACCAGAGACCGACCACAAAAATATATCCTAGCTGCTTATAGGAATTTACGCCCTAGGTTACGTACTGTGCATCTATGACGGATTTTCGATATTGGGCGAGTGCCCATGTGGAAAGTCGTTATAGATGCACAGTAAGCCCACTAGGTATCTTAATTATTTAACGTACACAACGGAATCGCTTTGGCTGGGTGCACCTTTAGAAAGCCTTCCGTGACTCACGCATCACCCAGCCTAACGGTACCCGCAATATACAGATTACCCTAAATGACCTAAAATTTCGTCCCTGACAAGGTTGCTCATTTCTCTAGATTTTGGAAGTTCTGTTGATTGCACGCAGGTGTTTTGAGATTTACTTGAAAGGTCGGACGATATCCTGCTGAGAAAACGTAAGTTTCCGCTGCAAATGTAATATTTCATGGCATATATTTACCTTAAAAAATACAATTTCTTGGGCGAAATTTTATGGTATTTACAGCTTATATAGACGCACCGGCTCATTTGGAGGTGAACATAAGCCTAATGCATGAAACTCATATTTCATGCGCATTCGCGTCTTGACATGACAACCCAATTGTACGGCTACTACTTATTTTGGTTTAGCGAGTACAGAATCACATCATCATGAAGTGAAATTTGCAACCTGACATCAGATCAGTATCGCCAAATACATCATCGTCGTTGATTTCCTCTATCCTCTGGATAAGATCAATCGTGCATGAGCTGGCACCTGGGACATCATGCCTCGCTGACCAAGGGCCACTTATATGACAGTTCAATTTGCCGTTTTCTTAAAAAATAAACGTATCACAAATTTGTCGAGAATAATAAAAATCGTAGCACAACAAATACAATGGGGATTCAAGTCTGAAGGCGTCGCCCCACACACACACACCTTACACTCCCCACCCCACCCCACAAACCGTAACCTCCCCTATGCATCCAACATTTTTTTCAAATTCCTGACGGTGAGCCCCCGTCATATGGACTGCGTCGATTTCTGTCTATCATTGTGTCTACATGCACAGATAATTTGGCTCATTCGCTTCGACAACTTGAATCCATACACAGATAATTAGTACGTTCACTTCGATAACTAGCAGATTCGAAAACAATCAGGCTTATGGTATTGAGTTACGGTCTTCCTCAAAAGATAATTAAGCGTTAACCAGATATTTGTCGATTTATGTCGTTTGTGAAGTTAATCCGGGGAGGATTGACTACACTGTCATGTACGTAAATTGACTGACTAACAAAAGAGGTATTTGGAACAAAAGAGCTAATAAGTTATATGTATGTATAGATATAAATTTCTCATGCCGAACAGTTATGCAATTTTCTTAATTTGTAGAATGGAAGTCGAGTTATAATTGGTTATGTCAGTTCTTCATTTGTACTGAGTAACACTCACGTTATTGGTTTAACGTATCCTGACCCTTGCTGATTGCTACAGCGATCCAGTCGACCTCGCAGAAGACTAGCTGAACGAGACAGCAGTATCGATGGTAAAGGAATCCAATGAAGAGGGCGTAACTGTCTATGCATTCCAACCTTTTCTATAGTTAGCCACAGGAAGATTAATTGCAGACAAGGGTTTGGTATTCCTGGATAAAAAAGACCAGTGCGCATTTCAGAGCGCGAGAAATTAGGGTTTGCGCAAGGAAAAGAATCATCAGAGAAGGACTGTGATCTTATATTATTTTTTTTGTTCATAGGAGTCCAATCCTTCCACGAAACGGAAGCCATAAGGGTCGTGCAAAGGCGGTACAATTTAGGCCCCGACTCGGAATTAATGCCAGAGAGCTGCAAGTACGTCAAGGATGCATGGTTGTTTCAAGTGATGCTGATGTGAGCGTATTTCGAGTGATCTGACATAGGCCAACCAGGGAAGCTGGGGGTTTATTCCACAAGACTTAAAGGTAATGGTCCTTTATTTCGTATTTATCAATCATTTGTTTTCTTAAACACCGTCAAGACGCGAGAGTTCCTGCTGTGAAAGCTCCAAGTCGGCTCGCAGTTTCGAATCTGGTCATATCTTTAGGAGTTTTTAATTGTTTTTTTTTTATTTGCTTGATTGGTGTTTTATGCCATTTTCAAGAATATTTCACTTTTACGACAGCGGCCAGCATTATGGTGGAAGGAAATTGGGCAGAGCCCATCCGCGCGTCCGACCGAAGAGGAAGTCAACGTCAGCTGGGCTTGAACTCACAGCAATCGCGTTCGTGAGAGGCACCAGGGTCATGACGCTGCACTAGCGTGCTAATTCCCTCGGCTACGGAGGCCCTGGATACACGTAGTCCCACGTTTCGCATTCAAGGGCAAGGCGAGATACCAAGTTCTGACCGGAACCGGTGTCAATACCTATACCGTTACCACGGTACGGTGTCATGTTTGATATATATCTTATGCTTATGTGATTTCGTGAGGCAGCACTATAAATATATGTCATAATTGAGACATTGGACTGTTACAAGGGAACAGCATCGTTATCTGAACGAAAACCCCTCGCAAATAAACAAAAATGCATATTTAATTGCAATATATATGCACACTTACATTTTTAATGAAATCGCACTTTCGTATGAGTTCTGTATTTTGGTATGTGAGGATTTGCAGAATTAGAATGTTATCGCAACATTTTCATACGGCTTTCACGTTTGACCCTATTAACATAATGTTAATAAGATAGTTTGGCGTTTTTCTGTGCGTGTGTGTGTGTGTGCGTGCGTGCGTGCATTTATGTATGATTGTGCGTGAGCGACTATGTGTGTGGGTATTTTTGGATTCTGCAAAGGTAATACTGCTAGTGATATTGCTTTTAAAATAGATAAATATGGGCAATGCACATCTTTGCCATAATCTGCAGTAAAACCCATCAACAGCAAAACGCACCTATAAGCAGTCATAGGTCCATACACTCTATGAACTTCTATACTTGTTTTCCACAACTATAGTTCTCCTCTGTCCACGTCAGAGCAGAGTTAAAGTATGCGAGGAAGTAGTAAGGTTTATTGCGAATACAGGAAAATTCACAGTTTTCTTCTCTTTCTTTCTTTTTTTTTTTTTCGTATTATAGTTGAACAGTTATTAATGCCTTGTTCATGATCTGTTTGGAAAATCGCCGGCCATCTACAAGCAAGATTTCTCCCTCTCTTTCTCTCTCTCTCTGCTTTATCCCGATATTATTAGTGTTTTGTCCCGACACTTGGAGTGCAACTCACCTTTGTTCATTTTTGTGGTTACCATGGTAACCAGATCCCCATTTTCTCTCTCTCTCTTTATATATATATATGTGTGTGTATATATATATATATATATATATATATGTATATATATACACAAATATATTGTGTTAATATATCTGACTTGACATCAGGGCTAAAGTTCCAATAGTTATCCGTGTACAGTTTTAATTTGGGTTGGGAACATAGGTACAAACATGACGATTGTCGCGACTCACATTTAATTGTCCACTTCCTTGGTTACCATGGTTAACATATTGATATTTCGCAGATATGTACTAATACAGTTAGGTGTGAATCTAAGGTCTGGGCTACAACTCCAATTGTTTTCCACATTCAGTTTTAATTCTTGGTATAGATACTTACGTACAGATTTGTCGATGTGTCGAAACTCACATTTGTTACATTTCCGCGGTAGCCATGGTAAGATCACCATTTCCCTACATAGTATTTAATAATAGATATGACTTGGTGTCCTGGCTACAATTCTGATTTCTATGTACTGTTTTAATTTTTAGTGGATACGTAGATACACAAATGACGATGTGTCGTGCACGTGTAACTCACACCTGTTCATTTCCATAGAAAATTTTCACCGTTGGTAAGGTATTCTGATTGCAATTATCCACACATACACCTATATAAATAATAGATATTTGTAATTTTTAACGGATACATAAATACAGTGGTGACAATCTATACAGGAACATTTCCGTGGCTGTCATGATAATTTCATTTATTTATAGACTTATTTATTTATTTATTGTTTGGTGTTTTACCTCATACTCAAGAATGTTTCACTTATACGACGGCAGTCGGCATTGTAATGAGAGCAAATCGGGCAGAGCCTAGGGGAAACCACGGCCATCCGCATGTTGCTGGCGCTGCATAACTTCATATTTGTGTGATATTTTCGTTTAAATGATGTTTCCTTTGCCGCCCTTCCATCTTTGCGTCTAGTTTGACGTAACCCAGATGGCTCCCCAATAGATCACGATGAACAACGAATGGCAATTTCTTTTACTCGCATGCTTGTGCCAAACGTAATTATTGGTGGACTTAATACATTCGATCCATTATGTCTCCATTTCATTTAAAGTTCTCTTTGCTAGGAACTCTTCTTTAAATGATTGTTTCTCCATATTTCAATCGGTGTATTGCATTGTGCATTTAGCGGATGAAGTCTGTCGTAATAGCTCTTTTTGTGTATAAGGCAAGCAGTTTTATCAAGTTCCCTTCAGCCTTTAACTCTAACGCCATTATTTTGATTCTCATTTTAAGCTCAGTGAATCTAATTAATAAATGCTTTCTAATTCCCAAACACACAGCCACCTGCTTTTTAAATACTGTGCTGATTGAAGAGGCTGTCCGAAAAATCCAGGCTATGTTTAATTCATTGTTTTCTCTAATAGGAATACATCTGTTCTCGTATTACGCCAAAAATCTCTTTGCTCATTTTTTAATTAATTATCCACAAGTGCCTGTGGTTTTAAAAAAGGGTTAAAAATTGAACAGCTTAAAATCTGATTATCTGTACGTTTTCCACCTTCAAGGGTGGTTCTGTGGCTCATTTGGTTAGCGCGCTAGCACAGCGCAATGATCCAGATGCCTCCCACCAGTACGGTCGCTGTGAGTTCAAGTCCAGCTCATGCTGGCTTCCTTACCCCCCGTAAGTGGGAAGGTCTGCCAGCAACGTGTGGATGGTCGTGAGTTTCCCCTGAGCTCTGTCTGGTTCCTCCCACCATAATGATGGCCGCCGTAGTATAAGTGAAATACTCCTGAATACCTCGTAAAACACCAATCAAATAAGTAAATAAATAAATCCATCTTCAAGTAGGTGGATTCATTTCAAGGAAAAACGTAGGTTGAATTGGGAATTACAACCATTTTACAATTCGCTCTTTTGGACATTCTGCACATATTAATTTTAATACAATTTGCCTGAAGTTTGTTTATTTATTTATTTATTTATTTACTTATTTACTTATTTACGTATTTAATTGTTGTTTAACCCCAGACATACTTTAAAAGATGTTTACTTACATACAATTTTAAGTGACAGTTTTATGGGCTGGGAGACCGGTTGTATCCCCGGAGTAAAGCGCCTACCTTTGGTAAGATACATGCCAGCATTCCCATATGTGAGGATCACACGCCATGCATATTGTCGGAATAGAAGTTGTCTTCAACGGATGACTATAAGAGTGTTCAAACAGCCTTAAGAGCTCTGTCGACTGCCAGTTGCCATAAAGGGCCTACGAAACACTGAAAGCTAAGAAATAAACAAATTACCTGCTTTGTTTGAGTTAACCCGCACCATTGTGTATAACACTGAAATTTCTCGCCTAGATATAAACAAGAACAACGTTTGTGTATGCTTTGTTAACTATCGGCGGTTGGGTATATGAGAGTGGAAACACGAACTGATCATATGCAAAAATCAACTCGTTTAACAAACTACAAGGTCAAATTTTTGTAATACTATGCCATTGTTCAGTTTGAAAGAATACTTCAAATCCATATCCCGCTGATTGCCCTCGGTCTTACGTCATTTGTTTATTGTTAAATGAATAATATTTATTTTTACGAACTTTTTGCACGTGTGACAATGTGATATTGATGGAAGGCAAGTGGTGCCACCACGAGAGATCACCTTCGACCGCTTCTTGTCATCAAGTCCCGAAAATTATGAAAGCGGGTTACCCTTGAAAATTTTCTACCTGACCTGCATGCAATTAATGGGTTCGAATGAAGATAATATTTGGAATCAGCACGAAATGGCCTCTCATATGATGTGCACTGTCTAAAAATATGGTCTGTTCTTTTAAACTGTAAATATAAGCATCAAATCTTTAAAATTTAATGTTGTAGTATATATGGTAGAATTCCTGCAAAGTTTGAGAATCTGATTTCGTAAAGAAGATTGAAATTTTGGAAAATCGCTTTAATTCGCTAAACAGGCCCCTAAGGCTTTACATCCATTCAGAGGTCATGCGAACATGTGCAATCAAGTCAAGGTGAAAAGGGTAATTATATTGCTTAATTAACAGCGCAAAAAAGTGCCAACTTGCAGGGGTTATTCCTTGATTTTGGCTTTACCTTTGATGTTTGGCTCCGTTACAGAACGCGAGTGGAAACTGCAGAAATTGTACCGAATAGGCTTTCATCGATTTCATACAAACTTGCCACCAGGGTTTCCCACTGAACGAATAACAAAATTAAAGGAATTCAACAAAGATCAATCACAAAATATTGCTGAAGATTTTTTTAAGGATTTTATCAGATAATTATGAAATAGAAAAAATTATTAACTAACAAAACAAAATAACAGGCTTTCCTGACATAATGTTATAAAACGACATCCTCTTTACCTGCCCTGGAGAAACCCATGATCATCTGCACATTGCTGGCAGGCCTTCCCGTGAACGATCTGAGAAAAATCCGGGTTGAGCTGAACTTGAACTCGCATACGAGAGATCCTCCTGGGGTAAGGTCAAGATTTCTTTACATACATGCGATAGACTTCATACATGTCTACAGGTGTTAGAATGTTGATAGCTTCTCTTTGTATGAATCCATTCCAGTTGCTCACTTTATATACTTGTTGCTTCGTTGGTGATTTTTGTTTCATGATAGCTTATGTTGTTTTGTAAATTCTGCTTAATCCATGGTCCATTTACATAAACAGCTAAAATATAATCCTAACTGAGGTAAATTCCAATTTCAGCGGTTACGTGCGACTGTTTGCCAACTATTACACTTTCGCCTCTGCTCTGGCATTATTCTCCATACTGTAGTTTTATTTTGCTTTTACTACTGACCCGGGACGTAACTTAAAGTATGATATGCGCATGTCTGTTTCGACACAAGGATTCGGTGTATTCATGCTTATGCGGCCAGATGTTCGATGATTAGACAGGTTTACACACAAGTACGAAACGAAAACTTAAAACTTCTGAAATTTGTATAGAATCTTAGCCTGAACCATGGCGTCGAAACTGACATTCGTATATGAGCCGTCAACTAAAATCAGTACCGTGGAGCTAAGGAACTCGGTTTATAAAATAAACAATTAGGACCGAATCACGCCAAAAAAAAGCAGTCAACAGTTCTCAGTGATGACGAAAATGTTTTAGGATGTTATTTGCATAGAATATTCTGTAAATAAAATCAGTACTCAAATCGTGTATCATTATTGGGTTTTTTTTGTATTTTTTTTTTTTTTTTTTTTTTTAGCGCTGAGATCTTTATAGTGCTGTGCTCTGTGTAGGGAACGCGTGTCATGTGTGCAAAGTCGGGTGGCAGAATTTCATGAATGCAAAAGCTTGACTGAAACAATTATAAAAACTCTCTGTAGTCCCAGAGAAAAAAACCTGGTTTTTGACTTTGTAGACTTGGCAATCCCAGTTCTTTTCTTAGAATAGGACTAGGTGCGTTGTGTGATACCGTTACAGCAAGAATGAATCGTGGCATTTGGATGATATGATATATACGACACAAGCAAACGCGAGCTCTGTTGCCGCATGTTGCTGCCAGACCATTGACAGCATAGGAACATCGTTAAATTGTTGGAACATATTAACGCCAACATTTGGATCATTGACTGGTGGAAATGGCACAGTGGATCCATTGCCAGGTATATACTATACTACATTAAAGGAACTTTTCATATTTTGTACATATAACAGTAAAAGGTGCTTATTAATACTTATCTCTTTCTTATTCTCCGGACGGCCGTCTAAGGCGTTATACATCATTTATTTATTTATTTATTGATTTCATTGGTGTTTTACGCCATATCTATTGCCTCCACGAAAACAAGTTGCGTTTCTGCCAGTGCATGTTTATTTGTTTGCCAGAAGCTTTTGGAGAAAGGTTAGGCTACCAACTGAGCCACGGCGACCTCGAGTACTTGAAATGCTATTAACATATAACCGAATTATTTTTACCTCATTACGCATAAGTCATGGTGCTAAAAGGGCGGCGTGTAAATTACTACTATTTTAAAATTTTCACGAACACAGTGTCCTTGTTTAACTTGGTTATGTTGTGCTTTTGTGTACTTAGATATTCGCCATGGTGTTCCAATAATGCAACATGCTTAATACAGTGGCAGTGAGACAGTCCAGCTATTCCATGCAGCTGTTAATGTCGTGATATGATACGGTACAAGCAATACGAGCTCCGGTTACAAGGGAGCTCGATGTATCCCGACATAAACAAGGATTCTCCCAGGGGACTCAGCCTATCCGAGGCCAGCCTTGCACTGTTTTTATGCAATAGCTTACTAAATGTGATGAGGACAACACAGCATTTCGGGTAATTTTAGACCAGTGATATCTCATAAATTGCAATTAACATGTCTGCATATGTATTGTAACCTACACTGTAAATTAGGATATTCACTTTATAAACACTTCTACGCATCAGATATTAAACACGTGGAGATTGTAGCATTAAAGTCTACAAGGCTATATACATATTTTAGACCCTTATATTTAGTACTTCAGTATATATATATATATATTTATTAAACACGTTTGTTTGAAATTTAATCACCCATTAAACGCGTTCAGCGTTGGTCATTTTACAGTGTACAGTTCTGCTTACGCCTTTATTGGGGTAAATTACTGCTTTTAAAATACTTACATTACCATTTAGAATAAAACCCTAATGAGGTAAACTGACAAGAGGCCTGATTTCACTGGTAACGTATGACAATTTGCCAACTATATTGCTATGTCGACACGGCATTGGTTTTAATCTTAACATGCTGTAGTACTTTATAAGTCAAACTGCTAGAAGGCAAGTGCAGTGGTTTCCACTGAGCTTCATGCAGTAAGACGCCATTGAGAGAATAGTCTTGAAAAGAAGCCGAATCAGCATTTCGGGAATCTCAAGAGTTTACGTGGGTTGAGAGGAGTCGAGGGGATATTCTCGCAAACTAACGCGACTATAGGCGGAATATCACGGTAACTGCATCGATCTTATCTTATTAACGTAAAGTCACGTATATACCCGAGAGTTCCCTCCTTGTCTTGTCTCAACCTGCGAGAACTGGCAAGACTCTTGAAATGCCGACTTGGTTGATACGTACGTCAAGAAACTGAATAAAGGCGTCAATGATTAATGCTTAGCGCGAAGTCATCAGTATTTCGGCAATACATCGGGAACATTTAGGAATCGGGTCCCTTAAAATGATGAACTTCAGCCTTACTTTATTGACTGTATCGACTAATATCTCATTTTGAATACATACGAAAAAAAATAATTTTCAGATCATTTGTACACTTGAGCAAAAAGATATTTTTGTTGTTGGGTGAAATAAGATCTTGTCATTTATATACTTGAGAAAAGAAGATATTTTTGTTGGTGGGTAAAATTAGATCTTCTTTTCTCTGCAGCCGTTTTATTCAATTTGCATGCCGTCGTAGAAAAAACACGAAGAGAGTCATGCCTCTCCTCCCCCTCAAAAAAAAAATATGTAAATAAATAACTAAGTAAAAACAATGAAGTGATGCTGTTTTCACCCGTATTGATGCCAGCCATTGTCATTGTATCCAGGACTTTTTTGTGCCGCGTCGATACGGTTTATTGGTCTTCAGGATATTAACAATCTGAAACCATCTGATACGTTCCCAAAGCACAGTGCATGGGAAGACATTACCTTTAAACCGTATAGATGATGATTATCGTTTCATTTATAAGAAGCATTCCAGAAGATCATTATTGCATTGGTTATTAAGATTAATGACATTGCAACTTCTTACAAATGAAATTCACATAATTCTGGGCATATGATATATATATAGTCAGATAAACCAATCACGTTAATCTCTTAGAAGAAAATAAAAACACTTATCACATTTTTATGGGACAACTTCTTTTCTGCGATGTTTAACGTAAAATAAATGAGTTTTAAAGTTTAATGATTTCTAAAAATATTCTTTCCAGATTTATTCACCAAACCAAGAGCAATTCAAATTTAGGATTTTTCGTGCGTCATGGCATCCGTGCTTATGTACTCCAAATCTGTAGGACGGAATCAAAGCATCAGATCAGAAATTCGCTTTCCATTAATTCAGGATCCGGAAAAGGCATTTAGAACCGGTTTCACGATGTCTACATTGATAAAGCTCTGCTTCGTCCATGAACATGCGATTACGTTTGCGTTAGTCCGTACTGCGGTACAATGTGATACATCCCATACCATCTTATATCCCAGGTTCGTTTGATTCCTTGGCGCGCTCGCCACAGTGTCTCCACGGCTGGTGCATTGACCGCTGCCCGGTTACATATCATTCCGTCAATCTGCCCCAGCATCAACCTGCGGATGGTCGTGGGATTCCCCAGGGGATTCTTCCCACCATAATGCTGGCCGCCGTCTTGTAAGTGAAATATTCTTGAGTACTCCCTACGGCGTAAAACATAAATCAAATAAGTAAATAAATCTATCCTAGCAATAAATCCTCTTTCGATGCGTTAAAATTGGGACAGGTTCCATTCCCTCTGCGTTAGCAATCGCAAAGAGTCCTTGGAAACACTTCAGCGTATTGTTTCATGTAATTCCCATTCTCAGAAGAACAATCGGCCGAGTTATCGCATGCGCAATCACATGTCCGGGAAAACAGCTTAGCATACAAACAATGGAAGCTTTGAGAATGAATGAATGAATGCTTATTGTTTAACGCTCTACTCAAGAATATTTCACTTATACGAAGGCGGTGTCTTCTTGGTGCAGGACGGATTTCCACTATCTTTTTATCTGGTGCTGCCTCACCGAGACTACTTGCCGAAGACACCCAACAGGCCCCCTCACCCAGTCACATTATACTGACACCGGGCCGACCAGTCCACCCTCTATTCTCTTATTCCTGAGCGCCTAGCGAGGAAGCAGGATGAACCATTTTTTAAAGTCTTTGGTATGACCCGACCCAGGTTTGAACACAGATTTCCCCGTCCGAAAGCGGACTTTGAGAAGAACAAACTCAGTTAACATAATGATGTCAGAGATGTCCATTTGAGAACTCCGATGCCAAAATGAAAGACAACATTCTGCTTCTCTATAATTTTATTTCAAATTATATATATACAGAAAATATCATTTCTTTAACATTTGTGCCCATGGGCAACAGGTCGTATATACAATATATATCATATCATTTGAGAGAACAAGATCGAGGGATGTCTTCTCAGCTGCTAGAACACACGAGCTGCGGGTTCAAAAACGGCCTCGGAAAAGGAACTTGTGAATATATTCCTTCAGTCTCATGATCTGCGAAGATTTATACATAAAGTATATAAAGCGTTATCCACGTGTATTTGTAGGGCTGTAAGCAGCATTGTGCAAGGAAGAAACGGAAATTAACCACGTGCCTTTCATCAGTCGACATCGTACACGACCTTGGGCCCGTCTTACAAAGCTGGAATAAGGCTGCGACTGGGTGTAAGCCTGTCGGACGTTTCATCCTATCATAATGTTGGCCACCGTCGTATAAGTGACAAATTCTTGAGTACAGCGTAAAATATCAATCAGAAATACATCAAATGTGCCCAACAGAAATTACACAGAATTCTGCGGTATAGCCATCTGATCCGTCACTTTTTTCCTTTCCCAATTGCTTTAAAATAAACTCAGGACGTCCTCCATAGTTAATATATAGTCAGTATAATCACGTTGCTGATTACTTATTATTAATATCATTGTTTTTTCTTTGAGTTTGTTTTGCTTGTTTTTTCTTTGTACAACAATTATAAGGCATAAAACTTCATTTAAACAAATAAATAAATTAAAGCCACATCTAGTGCATGTGTGCAGGCAGAGGGCTTATGTATTCCTCTACCCCCACTATTACCGTTATATGGGTCATAGGTTACTTATTGACGTACCAGTAATAAGATTAAGCAAAAGGCTCGTTAATCCTTTCAAATCCATCTTCATTGGACAATAATCCCAACAAACGATACGATCCGCGAGTCGCCGTTCACATCACAGGCCTGTCGTCTCTTTCTACGGTTACGCCAGATACACAGCATAGGCGCCGCCATGCTGTTCAAATTATTATTCACTCTGCTTCGCTTGGGATAGGTGAGGCGATTGTAGTATGTCATAAAGCAAACACTACATGCACTGACCTTATACCTACTTACAGTACACGGCATATCACGGCTTATTGGTGTGTGCACTTAACTAGTCACGGGGGGGTGTTTCTGAAACTGTGGACCAGACCTATAAACTATACTGTGATGTTGCTGAGCATACCTACGCCCGGTAAGTACACACATGATCGTGATGTAGACATATCTATATATTCACATCTATTCTCATCAAAGACATGCATATATGGTCCTCATCAGTCATTGAGCAGTTAACACAGTTGTTGCACCCTAAACTCATTGCCTATATATATCAGAGATAGGTATAATAAGTGACATTCGCCACAAAGATGTTGACACCTTAATCTAGTTGACCCGCTGAATAGCTTAGCATAATAAATACTAGTATATCATTCATGTATAGATTGCAAGTGCACATGCACTATTATGTTATAACCAAACTGTTACTTATACTGAATTTTACTTTAACTTTTAATTTCATGGATCTTCTCGTTCTTAATGTTGATTTGGCACTTTACCGACAATTAACTGCTATAGGACAGTGAGGGGGTCTTTCCTGTGACGTCATCACACACAGCTTGTGTAATCCTTTGTTGATACTGTCATAACCCATTCAGCTGACTCTAAAACAACACCATAAATATTTATTACCATGCAGCCCTATCCTTATCAGATTTTCTGCTATGCTTTTAAGGGAGCCTACTGTATGTTTGTGTATATATATATCTATAACGTGTTCCACATGGCACGTTTCTCCTGAGGATGACTGAATTAAAGTCAAATTATTGGGAACGTGAAAACGAATTTCTTCGGAGTTACTTTGCATATTTGTTATGTGGACTCCTGTGGACCGTTTTTACTACTACACAAGCACGTCGAAAGAACGTGTCCGAAAGTTGCAGGTGTAGTATATAGCTACGTGCATAGATATATAAATGCAATGAATTCGAAAGTTGTTGGTTGAAAAACCCAAACTAATTCGTGGACACGTGCATATTCATATTACAGTGGTTGTATAAATTAAGTTGGAAGTTGTTTGGCGAAAGGTGCATACACATGTAGTTGTATAAATGAACTGGAAACTGGACATTTTTCCTTATGGACTTTTTCCTCAGTGCACATTCCCTCCTATATGGGCTGTTCCTGCAGATGTCATTTTTCCTTAATTTATAACCGCAACATGGTTATTTAATAAAAATAAAATTATTGATACGGTTTTGCCACACAGCAGATTTAATTGTATCTTGGACATATTATTGTATTTTGTAGCACATTTTACCCCATTAATCCATAAATTTGTTGAAATCTGTTTTATAAACTTTGGGATTGTGGGGAATTGTGCTGTTGTAACTGGAGTTAGAGTCAGGTTGGTGTCTACTACACGACATGAGCATTGGGGATTAAACAGGCCGGCTTGCCGCATCTTCCAAGCATGTCGGTCACTGAATTACATGACAGCGTACCAATTCTGATATTAACACGTATTAGACTGTTTTGCGAAACTGCATGCTTTGAAATTTAAGCTTGTGTGCAAAAACGTTATGGAGGGTATATAATGAATATGACTGTAGTAAGCTATATTAAATTGAAACCAAGAATATGTGTTCACTCTTTGGATATGTATATTACAGATGGAATTTACCGCTGTGGTAAATGTCCGTGGGAGATATGTCTCTACGGGAAATGTCCGTAGGGGGAACTTAACTTGTCTGCAGGAAAATTGTCCTTCGGTTGAAATGTCCATAAAGGTAAATGTCCATGTTGGTTATTGTCCATAAGGGAAACTGTTCGTAATAGGAATTATCCATAGTTGAAATTGTCCGTAGGAGAAATGTCCATTGGGGGAAGGGGGGGGGGGTCAATAGGGTGAATGTCCGTAGGGGGAATTGTTCACTAAAGAGCTTTCAGTTTAGTTATATTTATTTATTTGGTTGGTGCGCCGCACTCAAGAATATTTCACTGATTCCATTGCCTGTGGAGGAATTGTCCACAGGGAGAATTGTCCATAGGAGGAATTGCCTACGAGAAATGTTGGCACTCCCTTGTGATTACATGCGCATGAAATAAGCTCGTTGGAAATAACACAATCAAATCGCACTTAAGCTTGTTTCGTTATCAGGTGTTGAAATAACTTCTCTGTAGTGGCAATTTATGTATCCATTTTATTTGCTGAATAGGTATCAAAGAGACGTCGTATATACATAGAGAAGCTGTTGAAATACGTTGTATATTTACAATATACAATATATATATAACATATAGATAGCTCAGCGAGAGACGCGCCGGGATTTGATGAAGAGTAATTACTAATGTATCGTAGATGAAAATCTGTGAACCTAATTGATTATTGCACGTCTGACTAAATGTGACACCCTTAGCTTACAGTGAACAAGTCCTAATTGTGGTAGTTATACAGGAAGATAAAAGGTTAATTCACACGTGCGTGTTCGGGAATCTAGTCTCGCGAGATTTCAAGCCGCGGGCGCATTGCAGATGCATGTTTCTAATATATGCAAAAAGAAATGTGTTGGTATGTTGTGAACTGTCTCGGAGGAAGCAGTGACCCAATGGCATCTGTGCAAATTTGTTAAGTAAAGTGTATCACATACCTTAGAGCGTCATTTGTCCGTTTACGATATCCTTGAATTGGCGTGAAGCCATATAGGGCAGCTCAAAAGCCATATATACTTACATGCTTATATATTTGAAGGTCATACGGATAATAGGGATATATAATATCAGATATAAAACTACTTGATCAACCATGAAGATATAAGTCTGTTTTATTTTTCTTGTTTTTTATTTTACCTACACGATTACTTTGACGTTGTTAAATTGTCACCTTGGAATATATCCCATCCTGTTAGTTGTAAAAGAACATATGTAGATAATGTTCTCACAGCCCATGGGGTCTCTATTATACATACCGAGTATATTCATACATTCTGAGCCCTGTTGTTCAGACACCCTGCACAACAAACTCTATACACGTTGATATGTAAGACGTCCTTTATGTTTTGGAAACACAAGTACGGTACAGTAAGAATAATTTTTCTAATTCATAATAAAAAACTGCACCAGTTTTATTGACTATTTTGATCATGTGTGTCAACAGTGACGTCAAGTCTACTTTTCTCTGGCCCTAAAGCAGAACTTAAACATCTTATTCGCTTATCTGCACAGAGGAACACGTCTCAGGAGTACGGTTCACATGAATTTTATTCGACCTGAACATTAAGGTGTACGTGACGTCACGGTTGACACACATTGTCAATATGGTTCATATTACCAACCGTACAATCAAAACATTCATTTAATTTGGTGAAAAAAAATGTAAAAAATTGAGTGAGGGTATTTTCAGATACAGTTTTTCAAGGTTTTTTCCCTCACCATAACCTAACATAACATAACATTTTTACGAGGTCTTTCCCTTTAAAGGATGGCAGTCAGTTAAATATATCGGTGGAGGAAGCCGGAGTGCTCCGGGTATACCACCGGAGTTGCAGCTAATACTGCCTTCCTCTTCGGCCGCAGATGGGAAGGACTGTCAGCAGTCTGAGAATGGTCGTGGGTTTACCCCTTTCTCTTTCCAGTTTCCTCCCACCATAATGCTGGCCGCTGTCGCATAAGTGAAATATTCCTGAGTATGACGTAAACCACCAATGAAATAAATAAATAAATAAATAAAAAATACTACACTGTATTACATTTGAAAGGCTCACTTGACCGATTCCACAAGGTAATTTCTGACTCAGTATAAAAAAACTACAGCACAGAGAGTAAAACCAGAGCAGCGACGACAGTGTGATAGTTGGCAAATGGTGAAACCCAATGAAATCCGGCCTCATGTCGAGCCACATTTTGAAATTCGATTTATCAATATTATGTTATGTCACAAACATGTCAATATTTTAAACTCCAGTACCAAAGCTAATTTTTGTGACAAGGTTATAAACTATGACACAATCAAGTCAGTAGTGGTTTTGCGCCTGCAGTCACCTGTCTCGTGTGACAATATGGATGCCAATTATCACATATAGAAATGCCGCGCAAACAGCCGAAAGGAACGTACTTCGATCCTTAGCTCTGTTAACGTTGTAGGCACGACTAAATTTCTGCCGATTCAGTCAAGCGTTCAGCGTTGTATTCAACGACCATTCTTTATGTCATCCTCTCGCTCTCTTATATATGCAATCATACATGGAGAACGCTGCTTTAGTGAGCACCCTGGAGACAAAAACTAGTTCATCTTCAGGACATGAAAAATCACGCCTACATTTCTTACTCTCAAAATCGGTGCGCTATACATTGGGATCTTATAACTATCTTATAACACCCAGAAGGCTGATACCAAAGGGGCCACTTTGAGTTCAAGTCCGGCTCATGCTGGCTTCCTCTCCGGCCGTACGTGGGAATCTCTGCCAGCGAACTGCTGATAGTCATGGATTAAGCCCGTGCTCTGCTCGGTTTCCTCCCATCATAATGCTGGCCGTCGTCTTATAAGTGAAATATTCTTGAGAACGCCGTTATTTTATTAGCAAATAAATAAATAAATAAATATAACTAAACTGAAAGCTCTTTAGCTTTCTTATAGCACCGACCGACTCTCATAACTATATCTTCTAACTGCATCTTTCGCGAAATGTTTAGAAAATGTTTCGGCAGAAATGGTATTCCGTCTCTATATGTTGTATTTGCTTTGAATATTGAGTTAATTGTATATATAAAGGACTACAATATAAAGAGTAAAACGAGAGCAGTGATGACAGTGTGACAGTTGGCAAATGGTCACACGTTACCGGTGAAATGCGGCCTCTTGTAAATTTACCTCAGTTATGGTTTTATTCAAACTGCTCTTGTGTTTAGAAAGTAACAACTTACACGTCCCCTAGCACCATGACTTAAGCAGAATTTGGTAGAAAGAATTGCAAAGATGTTAAAGACAATATACTAGACGTCACTGACCGATGTCTTTTATGGATGTTCTGTTTTTACATGAACAATTCGTGTAATATAGGAAGGGCATGTACCTACCGTTACTTCTCAGTAGCCTTGCTACAGAATCTGTCTGTTTTAATAGTATAAAAACAGGTGCCCAAACTTGCTTGATCACAAACTGTTTCCGGATGTCAAAGCCCTGTTCTAAACCTGATAAGTCACTGTATGATATCGAGCCAGTTACACTACAAACATTTAAACGTCCCTTCGTGGTCCGATAGAACCTATCTATAAGGCCAAAAGACTGCACGCTTCAGAGGGTTTTCTGACAAAACATTAAACTTTCCATAAATAACCCCAGGCCTTTTCTAGTGTATATAAGTGTATAGTTGTCTATTTTTAGAAGCATTTCGTGTATAGTTAGGAGTGATCTTAAAGGCCTGAATATAGACCATTGTTATTATAACCTTCAAATGCGGCCATTGAACACACGGAGCTTTGACTTGTGATGGTGGCTTTTCTTATTCTTTTAAAGTTTATTTGATCGTTGTTTAAAGCCATACATACCTCTTGGAATTTTTGATTTCCAACATAACCCGTCAGTTTGGGTGAAGAAAACCACCGACGTTTGGTGAATATCTGACGAGCTTCTCTGAAGTGTATGTGCAGATTTGCACATAGTATTGTCTGACGACAGATTGCGCAAACGGACGCACGAGCAGAGTCAATCACTTATTGTCAAAGTGAAAATAAATGCGAAAAAATATAAAAAAAAAAAAAAAATCCCCTGCCCAAACCGCGGTTTGAACCCTGTGCAGGGACAGGCTTCGTCTGTGGTATACTCAAGTATACAATCCAAGCTTTATTCATTTTTTATTGATAAAATCTGGCTTTGAAGAACCCGTATGGCCTGTCATGGGTCACGTATAGAGGGTCATGCATCTGTTTCTGTTTTTTCTTTCAAAATTCTAGGCAGCCACACTTTGCGTTCAAAATGTTGGGTGTTTTCTGCTATTTAACGATGAAAATGTTAGGCATCTGGTTTCCTTGCGCCCAAAATGCTAGATATATTGCTTGCTATAATTTTGTTCAACGCCATAAATTATTAATACAAAAACTAGAAATATTTCAAGGATGCTCCATCGAGCGCCTAGATGACATCACTTTGAGTAATTCTAGACGTCGAAAGAAATTGCTATGAACATAACTGAATTATTTTTTTTACCTAACTTTGCCGAAGCGACACTATTTTAACATTTACATGAGCATGTAGAATAAAACCCTACCTCAAGTAAATTGAGAAGAGGTTGGATTTCACTGATGCATTCAATATGTAAATCTCCCGAATTCTCCCCCAAATAAATATAAATAATTACAGACGGAATGTCAGGAATCTCCGGCGCTCTGTGTCATAACTGTGCCTATAATTCCACTTCTTTGAGAGCAAGGGATTATTTGTATTTAAAACTTTATGCATCGCCGCGCTGGACATATGAACACTTGTAATCCAAATGCAACGGGAATATCTATTTTTGATTACCTATATCTTATTAACATGTATATATGTACACCATTTGAATAATGATTACATTTACGCGCCAAAAACAATCCTAGCGTCTTTCCACCTGCTGACGGCTTTTCTTGGCATGATCTCTTACTCTACATACTTTCTTTTTTAATTGGTTTGCCTTGAAAGTCATTTTGTAAATTTACAAACACTTGTGCGGCATGGATATTTCATTAAACACCTTCACTCTATAAATTTCTTAAATTTTACAATCAGTGCGCATCTCTTGTTGGTAACTACGGAGAGAATGTCCAGAATCTCTCTTATTCCGCTTGACCTTGACCTTGGGACCTTGTCCTCATCGTTTTGAGTATGATCACCACGTTCGATATATGAGCAACTGCAATCAAAGCGCAGCGGCTGTGCTAACGTTTAAATAGGTACCTCATACAAACTTGCATGATACATCACTTGGATACCGATTAAATTTACGCGCCTAGAATAATCCTAACGATGGTCTTTCCGGCGTCTTAGTTCTTTGGTGGTTTGTTTTGTTGAAGGGTATTTTGGAAGTTATCCTTGTGATTGTTAATACCTGGAATGTCCATTGTGGCCCGACGATTATAGTTTGCCAATGTCTATTACAACCGCTGAATACTTTATCAGCGTGAATATCTAAGACAAAATGTCAACCGTTTTCTGGCCACATGGCTTGGAAACACGCGTATGCCGTTCTTCCCTTTGTTAGTGGTTAAAAAGGGAAAACAGAATCGATTGTGACTGGCTGAGCGTGGAGATAAGGTTTCCTGGTTTAAACTCCGCAGATTTATTCAGGCTTGAATGAATCTGCCATGGCTAAAATTTTAGCTTTAAGCTAGGCATAGCCTGGACTTGCCTATCTCTCATGTCAACCAATCAGAATTTCTCTATACCTTATTAGAATACATTCATATTTCACTATCGCTCACACGACGTATTTCAAGGATGCCTTGCTTATGCAAGTTTATTTGAAAAGAAAAATTCGACTACAGTTATGTTCTTGTTGGAAAAATGTAGAAATTTACACATTCTCAAGGTCAAGTCAAGGTCAACTGCATACACCAGGTAACAGCAAGTGTTCCTGAAGCTACAATCCACATTGCATTATATTAACACAAAATCTGAATTGCAAGTTAGTTTCTAAAAGCAGGCGCATATGTAATTCGAACATTGCCAAAGGACTGATAAGCTAAGCCGAAAGCTGTGGTGAAATCAGATAACATGGGACTCCAAGGATAAAACTATTTATTTATTTATTTGATTAGTGTTTTAAGCCGTACCCAAGAATATTTCACTTATACAACGGCGGCCAGCATTATGGTGCGAGGAAACCGGGCAGAACCCGGCGAACCCACGATTATCTGCAGGTTGCGAGCTGCTAACTTCGTACGGACGCAGAGGAAGCCATCCTGAGCTGGACTTGAAATCACAGCGTCCGCATTGGTGGGAGGTTCCTGGGTCATTGCGCTGTGCTAGCGCGCTAACCACCTGAGCCACGGAGGTCCCAAGGATAAAACTAAAATTTACGAGAACAGAAAAACTGTAGACTGTATTCTTGTAGATAATTTCTTTCTGGAGAATTCAGTTTGATGTCGGATGGGAGTCTTATGGACTAACATTAATAATGTCTAACGACATCATTGTTTTTTTTTATATATAAACACTGGCATTAACAGAAGGAGATAAAAAATTTTTATTCATTCAAATATTTCACTGGATTTAACATTTAATATTTTACAAATAAATCTTTGCCTTTCTGTTGCAGACATCAAGAGCGTGGTATTATGGGTACTAACTTTTATGAAGTACACTACCGAAATGCCGAGTTTCTTATCATTTTGCTTTCATGGCAGGTTTTGCAATGACTGAGATTCCGCCGATGGGTGGTGCAATGGTGGGCGTGTCTTAGCAGTGATGTCTGATGCAACGGTCTATGACGTCATAGGGCAGGAACTGGGAATCGGTCACGTGAATTATACCGAGGAACGAAACGTCACCATCAATGGCACAGAGTCAGAAATTTCCGCCTATGCTGATTTGTCTCTGCCCCCATACATCATTGTGTCCATCGTTCTCAGTGCTTTGTCTCTGTTGGTAAACATCCTCTCTGTTGTCGCTATCATGAATGCACCCGGGAGGCTAAATACGCAACTGCGACTTGCTGCAAGTTTAACAATGGCGGACGCTGTTGTTGCATTCAGCGTTCTCCTTCATACTGTTTTCAGGACGTTTTCGAGACCGACGTATCTAGCCACCTCGAAACCAGAGGATCGACTGGTGTCGTCTTGTGTCCTAGTCTTCAACTTTGCCCTCAATGCATCCGGTCATCTCGTGTGTTTATTTAACTTGGTTGCTATGGGGTTGGATCACTACGTAGCCGTGTGCAAGCCACTGCGTTATGCCAGTATCGTCACGAAACGCCGCACGCGGTATTTAATTCTGTTCTTCTGGCTTCTGGCCTTGTTTGGCGGCTACTCCATGTTTTTCTCCGCACTCAGCACCTATGACAAAGTGCGACCGTTTCTTAATTACTGCGACGCAGTGATGCACAACGACTACCATTCAGAATACTTAGTGTTCGCTGTGGCGACTCTCAGCATCTTTGCCTTATTGTTCACCTACATTTCCGTGTTTCGTGAAGTTCAGAAAATCAAACAGCGCGGCGTTTATAACATTCGAGATGAGAAAAACCGGAAAACATTATGGACGACTTTGTTGATCTTGTGTAGTTTCATCGTGTTCTGGGTGCCGTCTTGTTTCTTCCAAGTCACCTTGGTAATTCTTGTGATCCGGGACCCTCATTTTGTACGGCTGTACTTTTCAAGACTTATCCGAACTGGACAGTACTTGTACTGCTTGATGCTCTGTAACTGTCTGACAGACCCCATTATCTATGCAATCCGCGTGCGGGACGTTCAGATGGGGTATCGCATGATGTATTTGAAGATGACCATCGCTTTTCGAAAAAGATGTGGTTACGATGAGGAAATGGAAAATCTCTCCGTGACGTACCGGAACGTGGCTCGCTCCAGGTGTTCGAAACAGTATTCCCTCCCGACCTTACTGAAAGTGTCGCACGTGAGAAAAAACTCTCTTTCCACCCACACGGCGGCAGATGGTGAGGAAAGGTTCATTTTTACGTCCGTCTGAGAGGAACGGTAACTACCGTAAATGTCCTCAAATTTCGTCCATGGCTAAGTTGTCTATTTGCCTCATTCTGAGAGTTTATTTCATTTTCAGAAGATGTTAAATTGAAATTTGTTTTGAAATTCAAGTGATATTCTACTAGGATAGTGTCTTTTTCGGCCCCCAGTACAACATTCTGTGAGAATTACTTGCCTCTAAGAATGCACTTTAACCGCATGTTGTATATATTAGATACTGTGATCCTAAAGCCTTGGTACTGGACTTGGTGTTTAAAGATTAACTGGACGATTGTGCAATCATCATGCAACTACATGCCTCTAGTATTTGATTGTGTCTCGTGCCGCCATGTAGCTGTCTGTCTTCATACAGGTCAATTAAGACCATGCAAGTGCACAAACAGATTTAGACTCGAGACAGTCCACATCCTTTGCTCTCTCAGCAAGGACATTTCTCGATAAATTGCTTTTGAATCCCTGACACATGCCATTGTTTATCTGTCTAAAACGTTATAGTTACATTTTTTAAACATATTCATCCATGCGATTAATATTTATCGTGTTTTTCTCCTGAAATTGCATCCTGCCTCATTTGCAAAGCTGACAAAGTTACCCGTAATCGGGAAAATCCAGCCTCTAGTCATTATACCTCAGTCAGAGTTTTGCTGTATTAGTTCATATATATGGAAATGCTTTAACAGTAGCAACACCCCCCCCCCCCAACACCATGACTTACGCAGACTGAGGCAAGAACCATCAGTGATGTTAATTCAACAAGATGTTAATTGCATTATAGACGTCACAGGTGGTCTAGAATTACATGTAATAAACAATCACTTGAAATCAATACCAAGACACAAGGCTTCTGGGTTGGGAAATTAAAGTTATACTGCAGAGCTTTAACTTTTGTCTGTTCCAGTAGTACATGCTGAAGAAATGCTTTTTTCACAAGCGTTTCATGTAAATAGTATTCTAGCCATGTCAGTATCAGTGTGTAAAGCATGAGAGCAATGGATAGCAATCATGGAGAAATACATTTGCCCAGGTGCGACGCGGACAGCAACTGAAACCTTGCATGCGGAGACCAAATACACCAGGCGGAAGTGAAAGTGGAAAACAAATGTTTAAACATAATTTAATCACGTACGTATTTACATATGTTTGTCGCCATTTGAACCAGCGGATGATCGTGGGTTTCCGCCGGGCTCTGTCCGGTTTCCTCCCACCATAATGCTGGCCGCGTCGTATAAGTGAAATATTCTTGAGTGTGGCGTAAAACACCAATCAAACAAATAAATAAATAAATACACATGGCCATTTGTCACATTTGTACAAGTGCTTCATTTTACCATATTGTAATGTTTGCAAAGCTGATGTACATGCAGGATTTAATAAATATTTGATAATGTTTATCTCATATTGTTCTAATTCTGATGTTTTGTGCATATCATGCTGAAAGACCTGATCTGGGATGTGATAACCTTTGGGTAATGTCTCCTAGGGTAATATTCACCTAGGACAATGTTTCTTGGAATAATGTCTCCCAAGGAGAATATCTGTGGTAATGTTCCGTAGAATAGCGCCACTTTGTGATAATGTCTGCATGAGCACGAGAACGATTATTTCATGCTCTCGACATCTTCATTACGTTGTGCGCACGAGATAATTGTACGTTTTTATTGATCAGTTATCTCGAGAGCACGACTTAGTGAAGATATGCGCACGGCTTATCAAAATACACACACACACACGGGAAAATTTAAATATTGTGTGTGTGTGTGTGTGTGTGTGTGTGTGTGTTTTTTGATTACCAATGTTTTGCAACATGTCACTTTTACGGCTCATTTTAAGAGAGGGCCTTCGTCTAGTGATTGAAGGCGTTCGAGTTTCAATCGCCAGGAGACACTAGATGCCACTACAAACCTAGCCTTAGACAGGGAATTTGTATAGATCCTTCCACTCTTGGTGGCAATAAGTTTGCGTAGTCTAAAGTTCGTTGAAGTCCGCTTGCTTTGCACCAATATGTCTATACGTCATATCGGTGCGTATCTGTTCATGTCTGTACGTCAAATGTACTAAAATTCCTCAGTAACTTGCCAAAGGTGGGTGGTTTTTCTCGGGAACTTCAGTTCCCACCGTCCACAAAAACTGATCACCATCAAAGGAGTTAAAAAGTCTTAAGTATACGGTGAAGCAATAATCAGATAAATGGACATGATACCATTTGTTGTTGAAGGGGATACGACGCCTGTGAGTTCCAATGTTGGAAATTTCGAGAACTTTTGTAAAACATTTTGACAAATTGGCTAATTTCCGAGGTTTTTGAGCTTACATATTTAATTGCATTAAATATGCAATTTCAGGAAGTATCTAAATCAGTTAGTACAACAGCCTCGGGAAATCTTTTAATTCCCAAAAAAGATCCAGGGAAAGAGAGCCAGGCTTCGCTTGTTGCATTTAACATCACACAGACAGCATTTGGCATCGCGCATTGTATTTGAAGCCAAAATTCGTGATAAATAGATTCCCCCATGACTGAAAAAAGTGATGTATTGCTGCAGGCGAGACCCCTAACCGAGCGGTTAGCGTGGTCACTTCATGGGGCAGGTTCATTTTGTGCCATGTCCCCCCCCCCACTCCCACATCTACAATTTCCTGCCACATTCCATACTACTCACAGCGTAAGTTCCTAAGGAGATACCGAGCCCCCTCCCCCCCCCCCCGAGAAAAGACATCTGAATTCGACGTTAAGTGCCAAGCAATTTTACATGATTTTAGGTTCCTGCATTACAAGACTGTCTTAAAGGCAATGGCACCGCAGCATTTTGAGTAACCTTTCACCTGATTCTGCTTGTTAAGCTTTGTTGCTGGGGCTGCGCAAGTTACTGCATGGACAGTCAGTACAATATAAAGGACTACGACACAGACAGTAAGACCAGAGCTGCAGCAACAGTGTGGCGGTCACACGTTACCGCTGAAATCCGACCTGTTGTCAGTTTACCTCAGTCAGGGTTTCATTCTAACTGTTCATGTAACTGTCTAAGAAGTTACAATTAACATGCACCCTAGCACCTTTGCTTAAAGTAAAAAAACAGCTCATGATTGAGGCACTGTTAAAAAGATTGTAAAATTTTCTCTTGAATGCAAAAGCCTGTTTGAAATTGTATGAATTCTGTGTTCAATGATCTTCGTTTGAAGTGTGGTGTATCGCGCTGCCGACTGGGCACCTGAAGGCGTTCATGCTGTTAAGTTTCTGATAGATCAACCAATCAGAGGGCTAGGAGATACCAGCTGGTTGTAAGCTTGGACATTGTCTCATTGTCTGTCAGTGTAACATGTAATAACATAGGGGCATCACACTGTTTTAATGTTAACAAGTACCTGTGTCAACAATACTACAAAGTATTTTCAGACCATTGTGTTATGGCAAGAGTAAATTTCTTGATCATTTCATCTTACACTGTTATATACATAAGTTACAAACACAACCCTAACAGTCTCAGGTGAAAAGAGTGTTCTGTGTTTGGAAGAATTACGTCACTGCCCACACAGAATGGCTCCGTTTTCTGTTAGTCGAGGGAGGGCGGTCAAATGTCAGTTTACTACGGAGCCGTACAAGTGACATGCTGCAAAAGAAAAATGTTGGCAATTAAAAAAAACCCCACACACGTGTCGAGAGCACGAGATAATTGTTATGTCGAGCGAACGACTGAGCAAAGATGTCGTGTGCGTGATTTAACAGTTATCTTTAGTGTTATTATTTTCATTAGTGTTGGTAACATTTTTGCTTTATAACTCGACCTCCACAAAAAGGGGCCTATCTTACCTATGGAGTTATATCGACTTTTTAAAATACAGATTATCATATCTATCTATGCACGAATACAAGTAAAAGCCTAACTGACGTAAATTGACAAGGGGGCGTGATTGGCCAGTTACCTGTGACCATTTGTCAACTATCACCCTGTGGTCACTGCTCTGGTTTTATTTTCTAAGCTGTCGTCGTTTGTTACATACTTCCTCCTCACACTGCACGTTTCAGGTACTGCAATATGCGGCCGCGCATCCATATTCCTTCCAGTGCATGTTTGAACGACTGCATTTTTCAACACCACTGGCATCTGATGTATTAAAATTATCACCACTGCTTATTTATTTATTTATTTACTTATTTTTTTGACCTAACACTGCTTAAGCCGCAGTACGTCCACAGGGGACGTATAAGCTGCTGCTGTTTTAAGCATTTACAGGAGCGTCCAAATCATTGGCGTATTCTACTTGTCACACTGTTTGAACTAATATTTGCCCTCCTCCCCTCCCCCACCACGGCCAAGCCTACCCCCCCCCCAAAATACATTTTTAATTAAAAGGCAATTAAAGGTTATAGAAAATATAAACCTTTTGTTGGTGCATCTTGGATTTATCTAGTAAGATGCCATCCTACCTTCCAAACAAGCCTTCAAACACCTCTCATACACAGTGAACTTAAGGCTGATGGAAACCCCCTGTCCAACAATCTGTAAGATACCCCCCCCCCCCCATTAACCCTACCGCAGTCGTTTAAATGATGTAATGTTGGGCAAGGCCAAATAAATAACGAATTGAATATAAGAGCTATGCTGGTTACCTATGTGTCTCATTCACTCCTGTCCCCCTCCCACCTCCCCCTCCCCCTCCCCTCCTCTGAGAGTCATATTATCCTGCTATCAATATACATGAGGCTAACAAACAAGCTATACGTTTTTCATGTTATGCATATTTAACAGGCCTTAGCACCTGCCAGTGACATCTACTTCCTGATGGCGGTTTTAGTTACGAATTTTATACCGCGGCTTAATTACTCAAATCTTTTATTCGTGTATACTGGCCTGATACGTTTGTTCTCGATGTACTTTTGCACAGCACATGTATATCGCGGATACGCATATGTATTTCAGCTGGGCTTTTGATTGTATGTGTGGTGATAGACTAATTAACGCTGGTTGAGAGAGAGAGAAGTTTGACTAATGCCGAGACTTTTCAGGAACAGTCTTTATTAACTGCATTCAGTTTGCAAGTTAGCAAACAATCTAAATGATACAGTGGATATCTGACAGAGAGACAAACAGACAGACAGTTCTGTAATACAGAAACAAAGAAATTAATTAATAAAATGAATTACACTGATTACAGTGTCCATAAAATGCAATCAACAGGTATATACTGTCATGAAACAATTACTGAATGCAGTCTAAATATACTGCTCAATTCAAATGAAAATCTAATGAACTACATTGTATAAAGCATATACCTTTTAACCACACTGCCATAAGCGCTAACGCTATATAAGCCCTGTAACCAGTAAGTAGTCTAAAAAACACTTTCAAATCAAATCTGAGACCGCTAAATATTCGTTATTTTCCACAAAACACCCCTTTCAATGACGCACTCGAACAATAATTAGTTCGTCATCACAGGTAAAGTGTAAAATTAATTAACTGATTTGGTATTTATTTTAGAATTCAGTTGAACTCTCAAATTAAAAACATTCTACACGTGTAATCATTATACACGTACAACAGTAATCTGAAACAGTAAATGGGAGAACACCGAATGGCAAATTACACGTAACGTTAATGGGAAGTAACTCTCTGTACTAAATCGTAACTATAATTCGTTACGACAATTTACGACAAGTTAATTACTTAAGCGCTCTTACAATGCAATGAATTGTAAATAACCCCCTTACACTATGAAATATGTTTCATTAGTCTGCATTGCATTAACAAGGTCTTCAGGCCAGAAAAAAAAGCGTCTCGGAAATTGACCCCTTATGACACAAATAAAACTGAATTGTACCACACATACCTATAATAAATCAGTACACGATTTGGAAACTGATTTAGCATTAAGAACATTCATTATGTCTTTTGGTGATCATTGAAAAATGCTAACTTCTTTACTTTACATGAATCTGTCCAAATTTTCATATTTTATACACTTCCTTAGTTCTGTGGTGTTTTGTATTTATTTTTTTGTATTTGTCGTTTTTGAAAACTGGTCTTGCGATTATTGACCCGGTTAACGGTTGGCTTACGAATGTCGGTTTCGACGCCTTGGTTCTACGTGCCGTTACTGCACTTTTTTGGGCCTAATTCTACTTAAACCATGGTTCTGGGGCGACTGGAGAGACGGGGGTGTAAGTTGATACGGGAACAGTTTAAATATAACCCTGAGCTTAACTGACGAAAGGTGGATTTCTCCGCTAACGTGTGACTATTTGCCAGATACCATACTGTCTTCGTTGCTCTGGATTAACTCTCTATGCAGTAACTTTTTACATTATTTGGATGGAGTTCTTGAAAATGTGCTTATGCAGCCCACCGTATGTAGAGATGTAATAAACGGCGATGCTTACAGTCAGTCGTATGTGGAGATGTAATGAACGGCTACAAAGTAAATCGTATGTAGAGATGTAATTAACGACGATGCTTACAAAGTCCACCGTATGTAGAGATGTAATTAACGACGATGCTTACAAAGTCCACCGTATGTAGAGATGTAATAAACGGCTATGTTAAAAAGTCCAGTGTATGCAGAAATGTAATAAACGGTGTAGATAACAAAGTCCACAATATATAGAGGTGTAATGACCGACGACTTTATAAATCCGGTGTGTGCAGAAATGTAATAAACGGCGTTGCTTACAAATGTCCACCGTTACGTGTATATATATGCACTTAGGTACAGCGTGGCACCGTAACTCTTTCACACTGTGTGGTCAATAGACGCTGCTTGACTCTTCTGTAGGAGCTTGTTAATGATATTTAGTGTTCAGTGTTCTAGTCCATGAGGCAGGCGCCGAAATTTTGGCCATCAGTACCGTCTGAGATAATAATTCTCATCGTGACTTTTGAAAGGGTATGCATCCCTAGTACCATTACTGCACTAACCAACCGATATTGTATCACTTTTTGACCAATAATGTTACTACAACCGATACTGTTGTTAAAACGACCCATAACGTTAAAACTTTTCCAACCGATACTATTGCAAGTTTTTACCAGTAATGCAGTAACTGTCTTCTAACTGCTGTTGTAGTAAATTCTTACCGATATTGAAGTAATATAAAGAAAAGATTGTAACGTTATCGGTCGATTTTACGATGTACAGCATCGTAACATTATCGGACAAAAAATAACACAGTATCGGTAGGTTACATCAGTACAGTGTTGCTACTTACTACGTTATCGGATGTAACAGTAGCTTTTCGTGTGTTCCCTATTTATAAGCGTGATATTAAATTTTCATGAAAAACGGTCAGCACAAGGTGCAACACCAAATTTCACTTTATCAGCATTATTTTATCAGAAAGGCTTGAACATTGAAATTTGTTTTATCTTTTGATTGGATCATTTGCTTCTCAACAAAGAGTGAAGGTTAAAAGATATTCTCTTTGCAAAAGAGGTCAGGTCTGATTTCAGACTTTTAAGATTGAAGACTGAGGTAGTTTTATACCTGGCCATAGTGAGGAAACTTGTAGAATGTACAACTGTCATTTCCGGACATCTTCGGTCAAACCTCAATACTGATTACATGCAGGTGATATTGCATATGTCGTTAATATTATGCACGGCTCCCGCTTGTTGGAATTATAGTACGACACTAAGGTCGTTCTCTTGCCACAGTGCCGAGGGTAATTTTAAAAACAGGTGTAAGTTATGTTAAACGTAACTGTCGTGACAACATATACTGTTGAGATAAGTTGTCATGGTAGTTACCTTTGAAGTAGCGCTACATCCTTTCCGTAAAAATGGCAACATTTATGAACACTAATTGCACTAAAAGCGCAACTGAGATATCTACAATTGTAGCCTGTTCAACCAGGAAATCGTCAACGCAACACGGGTTTGAAATTTGAATCAAAAGTCACACATGCTTAGAATATCGCGTCTCAAAGTTTACGGACGGACTGTCCAAAACCTCTCGGACACTGAGATTTCCGATTTCCCATATCCATGCAGGTAGGGGCCGTATATTCATCGTGTTGACGCACATCGCCACGCTGGATATATAAAAAGTTCCGATCAAAGCGCAACAGAGATACACATTTTGACCAATCACAACTTACAACATAGTTTGCCTGGTACACCATTTGGATGTTGACTTAATTCATCCGCCCAGAACGTCCCTCATGCAGTCCGTTATTGAAAACTGTCGACTGATTCTCTTTACATGGATCTGTCTAACTTCATAGACACTTTCTTGCTTTCTTCAGAAACTGAAGGAAACCGGACATAAAGTGATGTGAAGTGGACAAAGATGGAAGGCAAGTGGACAGAAACTGGAAGAATCCAGGCAAAAATTGAAGGAAAGCGGGCAGAAATGGAAGGCAAGCAAGCATCAACTCACGGAACCAGGCAGAAACTGAAGGAAAGCGGACAGAAATGGAAGGTTAGGAGACAGAAACTGAAGGTAAGAGGCGGAAACTGAAGGACACCAGGAAGTGACTGAAACCGGAAACCAGGCAGTAACTAACGTACACCAGGAAGTAACTGAAGGGAACCAGGCGGTAACTGAAGGGCATCAGGCAGTAACTGAAGGAGTCAAGCAGAAATTGAAACCGGAAACCAGACAGTAACTGAATTAGTCACACAGAAACTGAAGAATATCAGCACACAGACCAATGAATGGGAAACCACCATGGGAAATCTGAAAGGAGTCAGGGTTCACTCTCTTAATATTATGAACAAAGAGCTGCCATGGCCACGTAACGCCTGCTGTGCTGGTTATCACGGTAGTTACGCGCTCATAACGTTAACAGGGCTTTGTGTAAGTGGGTCCTGGACCACAAATCACGAAGGACTCCTCGGACACTGACCAATTCCAAGAAAACGTGAAATGATCAAAGAAGAAAGCAAGTTTGGTCAACAATTGATCACCTGTCCTTCAAATTTGGTCTAAATCCACGGGTGCACGTCATGAAAATAGAATCAATACATGTCCACTGAGCACTCACAAAAACATGTATTTCACAAATTATATATATATGTATATATTCACTACGTCATCTGATATACAGTGTGTGTTGTCACACAATACATGAATTTTATTTATTTATTTATTGATTCATTTATCTAATTATAAGGGCAGAGCCTGGGGAAACTGAGCAGACCCTTGAGAAAATAGGCAGAGCTTGGTAAAGCCTGGGGAAACCACCCTCCTTTACAAGCTGCCTGACAGACTGCTCTGCCAACTTTGCCACCCAGAAAGGAGTGCAAAGTATAATGCATATAAAAGAAGACGTGGATCATAACAGACTGGATGTCACTGGTGTTTTACCCTAAGCTGAACTCATTTCACTTATCTCACTGCTACGGATAACAGGTTGGAGGAAACACAAAGGGAAACACATAAAGGGAAAACTACCTCTAGGGTAGGGCTATAATTATGGGGGTTGTGAATGGGTGGGGCATGACAATCTGGGGCAGGACTTGTAACCCCTTGTTATAGGGCTGTGACCTGCCTTAGCCTTAATTCAGATTTAGTCTTAACTTGCAATTTCATTCTACTTGTTAAATTTGAAAATAGAAATAAAAAGCTAATTTACAATTTTGTAACAAAAGTATTCAGACAATTATTGGTATAGAAATTACAGTTCTATAGGTAAGTCACAGACTTCGTATATGAAATTGTTTGAGGACTTGGGCCTAAGACAGCTTCATGATTGCATAGAACCTCTCACTCTAGTGTAATACAAACACCTCTAGACTACAGACAAACACGTACATTAAATAAGTACTATGAATCTAGAATAAGTCATTTTGGACTCTGAAGACACGTATGTAACATCTACATTGATACAACACATGCAAAACGTCTGTGTGAGGAACTAAAATACAGAAAACAAGCCACACTGACAGCGAAATGGTCAGCAAAAAAAAGAACAAAAAAGATAAAGAGAAAATACAAAACACAAAATCTACCTGATTTGACATTTCATATTATTTACAGAGCATTCATTATTTTGAGCTTGAATATTACAATTCTCGTTTGTTTGAACATTTTACACTCAAGCAGGGATAAAAATTTTATTACAGGGACATATAAACAATTATTCAAGACATAACGTTTCAATTTTGCACTTTTTCATTATTCTGTGACACTTTTTTTTCGATTTCCAGACATTTTAAACTTTTTCTGGGTTCCTCTTCTATTACAAACAGAAAAACCACTGAACCTGAAGTGTAAGACGACAACATTCACTGTCCACACAGAAGAGTTGATTGTAGCACAGAAAATCTGTTAACCTGAAATTTCTCAAAATTTGTGAGTAGCATAAAAAACCAAAAAAAAAACAAAAACAAAAAAAAACCACTAAAAGTATCATCCGGTGCTTATTGCCTGCCCAAATAATTACAGCGAGGGAATTCAGAAACTGCCTGTCTAACGCTGGGATTGAATCCATGCCTCTTGTGACAGCAGTTTGGATTTGCACACCTTACCAATGTGGCAGGTCTCGTAATTTGCACAATAAACCAAGAAACGTGTAATACATAAAAATTAATAGCTTTTTCTGAAAAGTACATCTTAAATCCTGAATGTCACTTGAGACAGACTACAGCATAAAAAGGTGAAAAATCTTCATTAAACAAAGTCACTGGTAAAGACTGGTACATGTTATGTACACCATGAAAAAACATTTTCTTTACTGAAAGACACATAGCAAAAAAATGAGGTACAGAGAAATGTCTATTTACACCAGACATCAGCAGTGTCAATAACAGCTGTAGTTTCTTTCATGATTGACAAGAAGGCAGTACCCTATGTTAATTTGTAATATACAAACATCCTTAATATCTAAATGCCGAATACAATTAATTTCTATTGCCTAATATCTTCACACACCAGGTACGTATAATATAAATGTCTACAGAGTCGGCGAAAACTATTGCTAAAATTTTATACATAATGTAAGAAAATCCTTCATGCTTAATTAGCACAACTTGATATCTTAGCTCTTTTCCTCGATTATAATTGGTCTCTGTACCCACAGACAAACTTGCATATAAAATGTTAACCTGAATTGCCTTACTCCTGGAATGACTTCAAATAGGGAAACATGACTGACCCCAGTTATGAGCAGTTTGATTTATTGACTTAGTTACTTGATTGGTGCTTCATGTCAAGCTGAAGATAAACATTAGATTTATGGGTTGTGGACAGTGGGCACAGCCAGTAATTAGGAGAAATCATTGGAACTCGTTGGTCTGATTTAACGGAACTTTCCAATTCCATGTCTCAGCGAGGTGACATACAGTACTTGATTGGTTAACAACTCGACACAATAAGTGTATGTGTGGTAAGTCCTTTTGTGATACGTGCAAACCAGTCCAAAATGAAATCAAGTCAGAAACATCTATGGGGTACTGATCTTCAATTCCAATTAGACCTAATGCTGAAAATCATTAAGACTTAAATCAGAGGAAAAGCAAGTCAGGGATACTCGACCTTTCTGAAAAGAAGACTGAGCAACATGTGCCATTGCAGTGACCACTGTCTAGTATTATTTCCTGACAACAAATTGGGTTGATTTTTTTTTCCCTCTCTGAACTTGCTGACAGCACTGTCTGACCTCTCCAGATTCGGAGTAAAAGAATAGACATGAATTTAAATTTGACCAGAATTCCCGAGATGTGGGAATGTAAATAAATCAAATGCCGCGATGCCTGTAGCTTCAACATAGACGAATGGTTATACCGAGTGTTTAGAACTCAGTTTCATTTTCATCAGTAGGGTAAATTGGCATACAGGTAAAGAAATATAAATCTCCTTCAATTAAATTATTAAAAAAAAAATAAGAAAGAGAAATCCTCTGTAAAAATATTTCGCTAAATAAATACCTCCCACTGCTAGGCATGATTGTCGCTTGACTCTCCCCAACCAGGCCACCTCGACAGAACAGAGAGGTTGGAGATCTCTGAACACTCCACAATGTAGTACTTCTGGCTAAAAGAATTGGATCGGAGAGGTCCGGGTTCTCCACAGATAAAAAGAATCAACCCATTAGCTGTCAAAAAAGAGTTCTACCAAGGAAGAGGGCTCTCATAATGCCTTTCAGGTCTTTTCATTTTCATTCATTTACTTATTTATTTCATTGGTGTTTTATGCCGTACTCAAGAATATTTCACTTATATGACGGCGACCAGCATTATGGTGGGAGGAAACCGGGCAGAGTCTGGGGGAAACCCATGACCATCCGCAGGTTGCTGGCAGACCTTCTCACGTACAGCCGGAGAGGGAGCCAGCATGAGCTGGGCTTGAACTCACACCGACCGCATTGGTGGGAGGCTTCGGTCATTGCTCTAACCGGCTGAGCCACGGAGGCCCCTTTTCATTTTCAAACAGAACAAAACTAATTTATGGTCTTTTGTGATGTCAGAAGTTGTAATTTGGATTTTTTTGGTCACATAATTCAGTACATCAACTATTTTTACACGTTAAAATTTGCTACTCATATAAAATAATTTAGATATTCCATTTTGGTATGAAAATATTGCAATCTAATACCACATTCACATAGAAAAACAGAGTAAACCAGTGTGTACTTGCACACAAGTTCAACTGGGAAGAAGCTTAAATCTGGTGAACTCCTCAAATGTTTTCACCTACATCACATTGCAGCCAGCGGCGAATAAAATGATTTCAACACCTTCAGTAAAGCCACTGTAAAAATATAATAATATCCAGTTTGACTTTGTCCTTCTTAACATGGTAATTTAACCTTACATTACTGTGGAGAAACTGAAAGAGGGCTGAAAATTTGTTTCCATTTAGAAATCTTCCTGTCACGTAAATTCATAATGAAGTTGCATTTTGGATAGACGTGTTAGCAGAAGTCCTAAAAATACCTGAAAGGCTTTGAAACTGAAGGGTACTAACAGATGGACAGTTAAGGTACAGTTCAAGCTCACAATAAGTCATCTTCCTGATATTATTACAGAAGAGTTCCATGCTAGGGGAGACAAATTCCAGACCATGTCCAGTTTGTATTTCCTCAGACAGAAATGTAAGTTGACCATATCACATGGAACTACACAGGTACCGGTTTAAAAAAAAAACAGTCACAGAAAATGGTGCCATTAACTCCAGACATCACAGGAGTAGCGTCCCTTAGACTGCAGTCGCTTAACGTATTCAGCGGCTTGTGTTTTGTCAAGGTTTCCGTGATCTGATACAACCTCCATAATGGTTTCCTGCACGTCTCTTGCCATGTTTCTTGCATCTCTGAAACAACCAATTAGAATTGAAGGTTTTCAAAATGAAAGAATAAATGATACTGGCTTTGTGAAAATTCTGCAATATTGTACCCATACTCGGGAGGTAACATATTTAAACCAGGAGACAACAACTTGAAAAAAAAATATTCCAAAAAGAAAAAAATTATTAAAAATCATGTTTGCACACATTTTTAGTTGTAAGTAAGCAGCTCTGCAAGTCAAATTACTTCCTATATTTTAACACGGGTCTGCTAGCTTTCCGCATGGGCTGTACATTTAACAAAGGGCCTCAGTGCAAGATGACATGAAATCCTGCACAGGGGATACTGCAGAAATTTCCACTTGTTCGTAACGATGATATACTTTGCAGCCTGTGGACGTTGAATTACTTTCACCAATTAAATTTTACAAGAAACTCTGAAGCCTAACAGAACTTATCTCAATTCATACATTTTTTCTACAGAAAAAGATTTTCAATTTTATAAATTCTGAGAAAAAAAAATATTGAACAGGTCTGTATCAAAAACACTGACAGCTTGATTTATGAAATTCTGAGTCACACAAATCCACAACTCTTGTGGTGAAAATTCGTATTTCTTCCTCGGATTCACTAATAATTTACTGTGAAATTTGCATTGCTATTCATGCTTACAAATACTCATCAGGAAGCCAAAATGTGACTCACCACATCATTCAGATGGAGTCGCATGATGCATGACACGTAATACATGTACCGGACTAGATGGCCAATACACTGCATGAAAGTTGCATCGCCTTTTCAGCTGTTTCGCGAGCGTAACACTGGGCGAGACATGGGCGGGTGCTCTTGCAAACTAACGCAAAATTAGGCTAAAAAGATGTGATTTCCGATAGACGCCACACCTTAGAATGTTGTTGTTGTAGTGATTACCTGAAATCCTGTCTTTTTTTAGTGTTATTTTGCGTTAGTTTACAAGAGCACTCACTCGAGTCTCGCCCAAACAGCGTTAATCTCACAAGACAACTCCAATGCCAATTCGGCTCATTTCTGACATTTCATCCAAATTATTTAACTTAAACCTTTTGATTTAGAATTTTGTCATAAGATTTTCTAACATTTCTCTGGAGGGAGTTTATTCAAATTTATTAACTTTCTAAAACTAGAAAACCAAGTGAGAAATGAGAAGAAATGTGACAATATTCAAGCAGAATCTCAATGCAGCAAATATTTTCCATGAAATTTTCCAATAAATCTCTGCGAGATGGATACCAAATTTTGAAAAAAATTTCCAAGGCCGTAAAACCTAGAGTCAGACTTGTGATAATTTTCCTTGATATTCCAGACGGGTGATAATTCGTCCAGCATCAGGCCAATGAATTGCAAACTCACCCGCAGACATACAAGTGGGCTCCACTCTGAAGCAAGTCCCATAACTCTTTCTTGTTCTCCTTCATCAGATGCTGGACGTAGACTTTCTTGGGTCCATCTCGTGAGAAAGCCACGTGCATTTTTGTCAGTGTGCCGTCCTGCTCATACTTGGTAAGTTCATCCTCGTAAATGAAATCCTCAGCCTTGTAGCGACAGCCGAAGAACAGCACTGTGTCGCCTACGGGTTTACCTGTGGACAGAACGCCAGTGTGATACGGTGGGCAAGAGTGGTAATGTTTGACTTAGTTGACTTAAATAGGCACTTACACTAAATGCCCTTAAATCACCCCCCACCCCCCACCAAAAAACATGATATTTTGAGAAGTTAATAAATGTCAAAAAATATAACCTTTGGTGCTGATGCTTACATTTTTCCAAAAAAGATATCATTTTGCCCAAAGAAGTGCATTTTAAGAAGTAATGTCATCAAAAATGTTACTTGTGGTGCTGCATCTTCCATCTTTCCAGAAAGATATCATTTCAATCCAAAAAGTGCATTTTGAGACGTCAATAAATTTCATCCAGAAATGTTACTTTTTGTGCTGAAATTTTCATTTTTTTCAGAAGGATATCACTGCATCTCAGAAAGTGCAGTTTGAGAGACAAATATTAAAATGTCAGGAAATATTGATTTTTGGTGCAGAAAATTCCTTTTTTCCTGAACAATTTCAATCTGCTCAAAAACATGCATTTTTATACGTAAACACAAAATGTCATAAAATATGAATTTTTGTGCTGAAATTTACATTTTTCCAACAGGATATCATCCTACCTTCCAGACTGAACCGAAGTTTGAAAAACCTTTCTAAGAGAAACAACAGAACTGTGAGAGTCTGGCAAAAGTGCAACTTAGCCCTTGGTGTAATATTAGGTCTGTTGTAACACCTTACTTCTCTGTAATGCATTATCATATATTTTCATCATGAGACAATCTTCTCTTTTCATGACAGTTATGTATAACTCTTACACATGTAAAAATCCACTTTCAGAGGCACATAAAGGCCTTAAAGCTGAATACTTCTGATGACATCATATAAGTTTATCTTACAAGAAATAAACTTCACAAAAAACTATTAAGCAGCCCAGTAAGTTGGACAAATCAATTATAATCAAGGAAAACGTGTCACTTGAAATAAGCTAAACTTTGATACTGTCATTGATAACCTGATTAGATTTATTGTTTATTTAATTGGTCTTTTACGCCGTACACAAGAATATTACACATATACCACGGCGGTCAGCATTATCGTGGGAGGAAACCAGGCAGCACCCAGGAAAACCCATGACCATCCGCAGGTGGCTGGCAGACCTTCCCACGTACAGATGGAGAGCAAGTCTGCATCAGCTGGACTTGAACTCACAGCGAACGCATTGTTGGGAGGCTTCTGGGTCAATGCGCTTCTCTAGCGTGTGAACCGACTGAGCCACAGAGGCCCCCACCTGATAAGAAGTACTTGGCCTCTACACCCTTTCTGCATCAGCTCTGAGACATGTGCACTGCCTTATGTTGTATGGCGAAAGATTCAATAGCCAGCAACAATAGTCAGTATTACTTTTTACTGCTGTGGAGGCAACATTGTATGAAAACAATGATTCTGTCCAATGTGACACAAAAACTGCAGCCTGCATCATAACACGACACAACAATGAAGTGACATCTATGCCATACAAAATCAAACGGCGTCATACACCTGGGTTGTTATCTCTGTCTCATGGATTTCCTTTTCAGTGACCTCCAGCCACCCAGCCATAACCCATTTTAACAATTTTAATGTCTTTCAATGCATGTACCTATTGCTTGGTTTCACGTCATACTCAATTTTTCAGTCACATGACAACGACGAGTCCTTAGAATGTTTTCATACACTCTGCCTCCTTGTGGCAGGGTGAGTCCATGCCGCCAAAGTGCTGCCACCACAGGAGCATCATGCTGAAGACACCAGACATGACACCCCAACTAGTCATGTTATACGGACACTGGGCCAACCAGTCCTGTTTCCTTGCTCTAACCCCTCAGTGCCATTTTTAAATCTTTAGAATGACCAGACTCGGGACTGATCCCAGATCACCCAACCTTGTGGTGCATGCTCTAACCATCAGGCCACTGAGGTGGTCTTTATGTCTTTGAGATGATCTTTGCAGAAACAATGGTCCACAGGCCATCAATGCAGTCGCTGTGTGAGTTCAAGTCAAACTCATGCTGGCTTCCACTTCAGCTATACCTGGGAAGGTCTGTCAGCAACCTGCGGATGGCCATGGGTTTCCCCCAGACTCTGCCCGGTTCCTCCCACCATAATGCTGGCTGCTGTCGTATAAGTGAAATATTTTTGAGTACGGCGTAAAACACCAATCCAATAAATTAATAAATAAGTATTGCTTAAGTTGTGCCCTTCTCTTAATGTAAACACTTCCAGCATTCAATCAAATATGAACAGACTAACTACGCACGTACCTTCTTTTCTGAAATAATCCCTCTCTTGGATGAAACCTCTAAAGGGAGCTAACCCTGTCCCTGGCCCGATCATAATGACAGGGGTAGAGGCTTTGAATGGAAGTCGGAACTGTGACTTTCGCACGTAGATTGGGACAGTTGGGCAAGCGTCGCCGCTAGGTTTCTTGAGTGACAGCCAGCGCGTGGCCACACCCATCTGTCGCCGGCCGGTGTTGGTTGTGTAATCGACGAGTACTGCTGTGATGTGGATGTGATTAGGGTGAATCTACAAAAACAAAAAGTCCAAATGGGTTATGATGTCTGACGCTTCTTGCTCATGGATTTTGAAGGTAGAGACCATAAAAATTTGTAAATTTAGCAACTGAAAAGCAGATTTACAAAGTTACTTTGATTGGTCAAGAACACACACACAAGAACATTCCAATTTTGTCTGGAATGTCGTGAAGAAGAAAAAAAAAGACTAAAATCTATTATTTGCCCAATTATATCCACACTTAATTGAATTTATGAGACATTTTCATGATCAAGTGATACAGGAACTATAAAAAAAGAAATGAAAATGACTATGCGCAATGTCACAATTTCTCAGGTACAAGATTATTCATCAAGTCCTAATTAGATAGATATCAAAAACTATACCTTTTCTTGGATTGAATCCCGGAAAATGATTACAAAAAAATTAAATAAAATAAGTATAAAATTAGTATAAAATAAGTAAAACAAGATAAATAAGAAAGCACTGAAAAAAAAAAAGCAACAGCAAAACAAAAGAAAATGTGTTACTTACCTTTGGTGAGGAGGAAATGGAATAGTAACGAGCCTGTAACCGTGGCAACAGCTCACAAATATGGTCGACCGCTGGGTTGACGGAGGGCAAATCTTCCAGAATGGCCAGGATGTTTCGGTGGTCTTTCATGATCCAGTTGGAGTAGAGAGTCTGGCAAGGGACAGATAACAAAGAGTGCCACTGTTACAATCAATACACAGGAAAAGTGTTTTGTAATTATACACGTTAACAGAGAAAGACAACAAATTAAATAACTTGGGTGACTTTGGAAGACAGGTAGAAAGAGACCTGAGCGGCCTTTTCTGACATGCTTGGTCAGTCTAAATCTTTCAATCCTCAATTTTTACAAGGCCACAGAATGCACCATGTCAGAGCAACTAAACTTGATCTTGCCTTATTTTTACCACTTGCTCATTTGGTAAAATGCGTTTGAGTTTGCATGATGTCAGTGGAAACAGCTGAAGTCTCTGGTTACTCAGCATCTGATTGGTTAAAAACATGGTGGAACTTTCCACTTCTTAAATGTCATCAACTTTGCACACTTTGAACTCTGATATTTAAGTTATACAACATCAAAAATAAAAAGGTAAGCTTTTAAAACTTCATGTGGGAAACATTTACTGATACACCACTATATTCATCTGGCTGTACAGCTGACCCTTAAGCAAAAAGCTAATCGTAACTCTGACAACACTTTTCCCCCTACTCACAAAACTGGGTCTCATGTCACTAACAATTCTAACAAGATGTGACTTTTAATCTTAAGTTTGAAGTCCTAATTTTTACCAGTCGGTACACAGTAAAGTATAGGCAGTATCGTTTAGTGAAACAGATGTAGGTTATAAGTTTTAACTTACTTTTCACCTGAGTTAATACTTACGACCTTCAGTGAAATGAGTCCCTGCTTCTTAATTTGTAATGGCAAGCCAAAATTAAACATCTAAATCTGATTTTGTAATCACTAATAGGCTGTTTCACCTTTCCCTCGGGTGTGTTGGCCGAGATGTTGAGCAGGAACTCCTTGTCCTTGGGGTCGGCAGCATACTCCGCCAGCTCCTTGAGGATGTGCTTGTGGGGTGGGCTGGTGATGTCCAGGTAATGACTCAGCGCTGTGCGGTAGCTACAAGGGCACGGGAACGGGTGCTTCTTACTCGCCTCCTCTGTCAACAGGACATATCCTCATACATACATGGATTTATATAGTCAGGTTCTCAATTTGTTATAGTGACAACTAGCCTGCAATTAAGTAGCCTGACAAGGGCATTGTTGGGCATCAAATCTCCTCTTGTCAGGTACAAATTAAGTGATGCCTGACAAACTTCACATGTAAGTAACATTGGGAGTCTTGAAACAATTAATTGGACTGATTGAGTTTGAAAATTTTTCAGGCACACCACAAAAAAGTGACAGTATTAAAGCGGTCAACACAAATTGCCTTCCTTCTAGACAACTTTACTTCCACAGAGACTTGGAGTGCAAGTCTCAAAGTCAAATGTGAGAAATTTTGTGGTCCATCTCAAGGTCGGAAGATCTAGGCTCAAGCCCGGGTCGGGTCATGCCATAGACTTTACAAATGGTATTTGTTGCTGCATCGCTTGGCGCTCAGCATTGAGAGGTTAGAGCCAGGAAACAGGGCTGGATGGCCCAGTGTCTGTATAATGTGACTGGGTGGGGTGTCATGTCTGGTGTCTTCAGCATGATGTTCCAGTGGCGGCAGCACTTTGGCGGCACGGACGCGCCCTGCCACAAGACGACACTCTATATGTACACACCAGAAAGGCTCTTCGATGTCACATGACTGAAAAATTGTTAAGTACGACGTTAAACCCCAAGCACTCACTCACTCACTCCAACATGTGATAAAGAGATATGCAAGCCACATTGATGGAAGACAAAGTGATCAGCTGCTTGCTGTCACCAAGGTCCTACAAATAATGATACACGGGCAATCCTCAAATTTCCTGTCCATTGCTGGAACTGAACTCAAACCTTGGGCGTCCCAACAAACATATTTAAAAATAACATTCCTGATCTTCTGCTACTCGCAGGTTTTTATTTACCATCCAGATTTGTCAGGGTGAAGACTTTGTCCAAGTCAATATTCATCCTCTTGCCCAGTTTCTCCACGATTTCCGGGTCATTGATTGGATACACAGCCACGTGGTCACCTGCCTCGTACCTGAAAACAACAGCAAACACACATGTAATGAAGAGTGGGTCAGGGCATAATTAAAAAATTGCTTTTTTTGGATGTAACGGAGAAAAAATAGGGTCAGTTGGTAGCCAATTCTATTTTTCTTTATTCATGCTCTTGAAAAAGACAGTTAGTTTAAAGAAATTAACAAAAACAAATAAAAATTTATCAAAATGTCAATAAACATTTTTGAAGGATCGCACTGGTTTTTGACCCTGTTCCACCCAGAGAACCTAAACAAAAAATTTCACCAAAACTGAACAATATTAGGTATTGTCAGTGCACAGATAACAACCACACAGAATTACTACATTTTTTTAAATATGAAAAAAATGTATGCACTGATATGGAAGGTTTTCAAAGTCCACTTGAGGTACAACAAAATGAGCCTTCGTGTAAAAATTTCATGAAAGTCGCAAAATATCCGAAGCCCTTATTGTACAGAAACAACAGCATGACATCGATAAAGACAGATAAAGACAGGCAGATAAACCAAACGTAATCTCACATTTCTGCCATCGAAAATCGCGCGACAGATCAGTGGAAACTCACCTGATTTTGGAGCCGGAGATGTCGAGTTCTATATGCATGCAGGAGCGATCACCGCCTTTGTGAAGCTCTCTGTTTATGCTGACTGGGGCCAGATAGGGGTTTTTAGAATCGTATGGCCTGTGAGGTGAGGCAAACAGGCAGAGTTTAAAAACAACACACATAACAACTTTAAAACTTTGCATAGCAGTGTCTGCTAATCAAGAAGTAAAACTGATTAGTACTTCTGAACACGGATTAGCAATTTCATCAAATAAATTTTAGGCACAATGACACTATATAAGTATAAAATCAGCTACCCCATATAAAGACAGTAATTTCATTATGTGTCTAATTATATACACCCGAACAGAATATTCTAGATAACAGGCTAACATCAACAATGTCATTTACAGCCAAGATCAAGCTTTTAGCTTCACTTGTTGGACAAAGCTGGAATTGAAAGCTCAAACAAACGCGCTGCTAAATCTTGTCTACAAAGCCGTCCTCTGATGTTTTTTCGTTCTTTTTTTTTTTTTGTACTAAAGGTGACAAATATGGAGGTCTTCTAATATGATTTAAAATGTGAAACATATTACATTCCATTTACATCACTATAAAACAACATGAAGTGTATAAGTTACAATCAATCATTTTTTGTATGGTACGGCCATTTTTTGTTGACCTTGGCTCAATTTGAAGTCATCATTTTTACTTTGAGCTCTTAACTATGGATAGGAGAAACTCCACAGCTGGCAGATCAGTGTTTCAGCTTAAATTGCAGCTAAAGTATAGCTCAGATCTAACAACTGACCATAACAATACAGCTTACCCAGGTGCCGATTCCAACACCACCACCACTTTCCTCAACACTCACAATACCTTGCGAGCTACAACAAGTGAATAACCACAGATTCTGATCTCTGACAAGAATCTGAGAAAGCAAATTGACTTACGGTTTTTGTGTCCTGAATGAGCCCAGCCTGACCACTTCCCCTGTAAACACCTTCTCTGGAGGGACATCATCGTGCAGAGTCTGCACATACTGCCTCATGCTGAAACAAAGCACATGTGAATTTACCTAATTACTTCATTCTTTGTTTAGAGTTTGACACCATACTCAAGGACATTACACTTCTACCACATCGTGGTAGGAATCCGGTCAGAGCTCAGGGGACAATGCAGACATGAAAAGCTTTCATTGTTCAAATTCATAAAAATAATCACAATGTATGCATACAAACATCATGGCCGTCACGCTGATATATGTGCACTGCTTAGATTGTTTGTTAGAAGAAAGTTTTATGCTGCACTCAAGAATAGAAGCTGGAAGCCAGCATTATGGTGGAGGAAGCCAAGAGGAAACCGACGGCCATCCGCAGGTTGCTGGCAGACCTTCTAATGTACAGCTGGAAAGGAAGCTGGTCTAGAACACACAGCAACCCCATTGGTGAGTGGGTGGTCAAATAACAACTCAGAAGTTTGGTGGAACTTCACAATTTCTGTCTTGTGAAATGTCGCTACTTTATAATTTAATTACTTAACTTTACAGCACACTTAAACAGGACTAAAGTAAAATCCTCCATCAAACCAAAAACACAATTGAAATATATATACATATACACGTATGGCGAGGGAAGCTGAAATCGGTATAAGTAAAGTGATTTGAAACCTAATTTCAAAGATTATTCATCTTCTCCTGTATTCCTGCTTCTACCAAAGGAAGTCAATATTGTAGACAAATCAGCCTGCTGCCCATATGAACAACAATACCTGCAACAGTTATTCATTACTACTTGTACTGATACATGTATTAAAATCCCTGGTATTGTTCCTAAAGAAGGTAGAGAGCACTCATGGGTCACAGGAGTTGCCTCCCCTTGTTGGAGGTTCACAAGCCTGCCTGGTGCATGCTGGGACCCCTGCTCACCTGACTTCGTCACCTGTAGCCTGTACCCCAAAGTGTTCACACACCGCCGGCCAAAATTTCTCCCTCCATGTCACAAAGTCTTCCTCAATGCTGAAATAAGTCAATGGTTCATTAGGTTTTTCAGAAACTTACACAATAGTCATCTTCAAAATCTTAGGGCCAGGCCTCAGTTCCATGGATCATACTTAAGTCAAGTGAAAGTCTAAATTCACTAATTTCAAACTGGTCTAGTTCGAACTCAGTCATTCGTGACAAAGATCAAAATCGAAAAATTCCTTGGCAAATCCTAACATAACGGCAACAGACATTCAAATTATGAGATGTATTTTCACATCCATTGTAACATTAGTGTTCATAACTTCAATTCCTAGAGGGGGCTTCAATGGCTCAGTCGGTTAGCGCGCTAGCTCAGCGCAATGACCCGGAAGCCTCCCACATATGCGGTTGTTGTGAGTTCAAGTCCAACTCATGCTGGTTTCCTCTCCGGGCGTACGTGGGAAGGTCTGCTGGTCGGTGTCTTACAAGTGAAATATTCTTGAACATGGTGTAAACACCATTAAATAAATAAAAGAATCTATTCATAGAATCTAAAAAAAAAAGGGGGGGGGGGTCATTTCATTTGTTTGACTGCTGTTTAGCAAGACAGCATACATAGAATACTTCAAATTCTTATTGAAAATTAACAAAGTATTGATCGAATATTTATCCTGTTATTCTACAACATTTAACTTTTAGCTCACAATTCTTGTTCCCAGATAAGTTAAAAAGTCATAAGCCTGTCAGTTTCAATAATTTCATTCACAAATTTAGTTTTCTTGATCTAACTAGAATCCAACTTTTAGTACATTCAAGGTTTTATTTGCAAATGGGTTGCCTTACTTTCCATCATCGTCTCCAAGGCCGATCTCGAACACACGCGTGGCCCCTAACTCTTCTAGTTTCTTGTCCACGTAGATGCCCATGGCGTTGTAATGTTCGTATGTCTTGTTCCCTAAAGCAAACACCTGAAGAGAAAGCCGGGGAATGAGTACAGAGATCACGCTGTATAACTTTGTTAATCACAAATCAGTTTGAAGTCTATCCTTTCTATAAAAAGAAAAACACCCAAAATATATACTTGTGCAACGTATTAGACACTAAAATGACTGGTAAAATTTTTTGTGTTTAAGCCTATTTTGTCTTGCACTATAGGATTTGCCTTTATCTTTATTTTCATTAGGGAAGCCAGCTACTCACATGGCTAAAAATTTCACAGAGCTCTGCAGGTTAAAAATTAACTGTACATCTGACAACTTACTGCATATTTTAATCCAGTGAGGTCTCCACCATCATTCTGCAACCAATCGTGGAACTCCTGGGCATTATCTGTTGGGTCACCTTCTCCGTATGTCGCCATACAGAATATCGCCAGCGAATTCTCGATGTCCACCAGTTTACCCAACTCTTCCTATAGTGACACAAACAGATTTCCACAGTGCTCTTATCATTTTCAACAGTTTGGATTCATCAATACAATTTCATCAACACCATTCACAATACAGTTTATTTATTTAATTTATACCATAATACCAATAATTACCATAATTCCTCCAATTTCCAAAAATATAAAGCTTAAGACATTAAAATGAGAGAAAATGTATATTCTCAATAGTTTGCTTGGGTTCTCCACCTTGAGCTTAATTATCTGTGTTAGAAGATACAGTTGGACATAGAAACAGATCTATCAGTTAAGTAAACTGCTTAAGTAGGAAGTTTTCCAAAATCTTCAAACTTATGAATTTATTGGACATTTACGCTATACTGAAGAATATTTCACTTGTAAAATGGCAGCCATTTTGCTGGGAGGAACTTATAGGGATTTCTGGCAGACCTTCCCATTGAAGGCCGGAGAGGAAGCCAGATTGAGCTGGACCGGAACTCACAGCGACCACTTTAGAGAGTCCTTGAGCTGCACCAGCATGCCAACTACTGATCCAAGAGTCCCCTGAAAAAGCTTCAGTCAAACACTACATAAATTGCTTCTGCATGATGCTGCACCCAAAAACAATTAGGAGGTTTGTGAAACCACACCCGGTAAACTGATTAAGTCCTTAGTGCTTTCCAACATTACACAAGTTTGGTACCCAGCTTTCGCTTTAGCAGAACGCTTTAGTACAACTGAAAAAAAAATTGAAAGTTTCCTGAAATCCGACCGTGAAATGGATTGTTCCTACCATATCACATTCTTCGGGATCTGCGGCCAATCCCTTCATGCCGTATCTGGTTGCGTCTTTTGCCAGGCGGCCAGCAAACTCCTCGGCAGTTCCAGTCTGAGAGCCGTAGAACACTACCACATTGCGATTCTGAAATAACAATCAGAGAGAACAAGACGAATGTAAAACCACGTTCTCGAAAAGAAAGTGAAAAAAATTCAAAGAAAACAAAGGAAACTTTCTGTCACATCATACCACTAAGGTACAACTTACACATGCTTATATAGTGTTATACCCAACAATTTTAACAAACAATTACTTTTCCTCAACCTTGTTTTAAAACACAGCTTTCTCTGACGATACAGATAACTGATGCTCCTAAGTAAGTGTACAGTGTAGTTCCCCAATTTCTGTTTTTGTAGATGAAATTCATGACAAAACTGTATTTACAATAAAATTTTGTCCCCAAAAAAGTAGGCCCCAAATAAGTGCATTTTCAGAGACAAATCTTAATGAAATATTACTTTTGATGCTGTGACTTAAGTTTTTCCAGTAGGACATCATCCTATCTTATACACAAACCTGAAACACCTACATGTTGATGTGTATGTAAGATCAAAAGAACTCTCACAAGTAGGTAAACTGGCTTTTTCGTGGACGAAATTTCAGGTCATTTACAATTAACTGCAGGATAAAAAAGATCAGATTTCGTTTCCCTTATCAGCTCTGGCCGATGAAAAAAAAAGAACTTCAAACTGAAGGTTCTGCAAGCAGGACAGAACACAACAGCTGCAATGTAATGCAACCTAACATGTGACTACAGATGTTAACAGACTTACTGATGATTTCATACGGTTCACAAAACTGGGGTCACTGGTCTTTGTGGCGGTTTGTCTGCAAAAACAAACAAACAAACAACATAACATGGCCATCCTTAAAAAAGCTGTTTGTTGGCCATGACCCAATCTTATGAGCAGAATGGGGGACGGTCAGAAGGGCATGAGTTATGAGGAACATCAAGGGAACACACCCACATATTTGGTGACAAGGTAACGTTCATATTCAACCAAAACAGGTCAAACAAATCCAAAATCTACAAACATATATAAACTATGGCATAACTGAAAAAAATAAAGCAACTGGGTCTTCAAGAATTAGTCAGATCATGATAATACTGGTAATATGTCTGTCAAATCTGAGCAGTCTTAACGCCAATATCCTATATGACCTAAACTTTTATACATGACAAAGTTGCCCATTTTCTTCTGATTCTTGTGGTTAGGTTGATTGTAAGAAGGTATTTTCAAGGTTTGTTTGGGAGGTAGGATGATATCCTACTCGGAAAAATGTAAGTTTCAGCACCAAAATATAATATTTTATGACATTTATTTTTGGACGCAAATTTTAGGTCATTTACAGTAACTACTTTTTAAAATATTATTCTCACACTGCACAAGAACAGATGAATCATAATTACGGGATCATAATAATTAATTATCAGTCTGAAGTCTGAAGTGAAACAGGTTTTAGGGTATGTGTTATGTTAGAAAGTGTTTTGCGAAACAGTTCTCTCTAGAAAGCACCGTTCTAATCGAATCACCAAATGAAGTGGGATGAGTTTTTAATTTGGGTTTAACATACCATTCAAGATATAAATTTAAAATTTTTATTGAGCACCTGCGGTTAGTACTACAGTGGAGGAAACCAGAGAGTCCGGTAAAAATCACCAGTCAAGTAACTGCCCTTAATCAAAATACCCATAAAAAATTTTGGTGTAGGGCCCTTTTGGGAGTGTCTACCAGGTTACACCTAACGAACATATTTCTAAAGTGAAAGACAGAGCATGTTCATAGTTAAGTGTGCCAAAAAGGATGGACAATATTACATGTAGGTTCATTTCGGTAAAGTATCTTTTCTAATAGTTACTACGACAATGAAAATTGGCATTTGACCGTGCTCTGTTGGCTAACATGAAACACAGCCATTGTGTGTGGGCTGTGAAGTAATTGTTCCAAGCGCGGAACACACTTGTCACCTGAGACTGTAGCAAGCTGCCAGGGTTGTGGTGGAAACTTACGTATATAAGTAAATTTATGACATGAAATGATCAAGAAAATTACTCCCGCCACAACACAATGGTCTGGAAATACTTTGCAGTATTGTTCGCTCATGTACTTGTTATAATTAAAATACATAACATTAAAACAGTGTTGTATCAGTATGCTATTACATGTTACATTGACAGTCAACTCATTTATGTAACGTTTATGTAACAGCTTATAAACAGCTGATGTCTCCTAGCTCTCTGATTGGTCAATCTCTTATAAGCTTAAAAGCATGGGCGCCTTCAGGTCCACAGTCAGCAGCAAAATACTCCACACATCAAAAGAGAATAACTGAGCAACAAATTCATGCAAATTCAAGCAGGTTCTTGCATTCAAGAGAGAATTTTGTAATGTTTTGAATGAACAGTGCCTTGGTCTTGAGCTCTCTTTCACTTCAAGGTGCCTACATGTCACGACAAAATTTCAAATCCATGGTTCTAATCAGAGCATATCACAATGATGTGATCTCCTAACCTACAGCAAATAAAAAATTGACTCTGATTAATAATGGCCCAAATATAGTGCACTGATCACTGCAGCCGACAATCTGTTTTTTTACATCGACTAATGAATTCAGATGAAGCAATATGTGACCCAATTAACTCTGTTCACCTTTGCCATATATATGTGTGCGTGCCCAGGTTTGCTTCAAAATGGACTAACAATCAAAAATAACCTTTATTTCCAGGAAAGATAAAGCCAAATTAGGCCTAACTATCCCCACATGTTTATCTACATTAATAATGAAATCATTTTACAGCTACATGTACATGTATTGTAGACACATCAGATAAAAGCAACCTACTGCCCATTTTCAAAGATTCTAATGTGGTGGGCCTCAAGCCAGAAGATCGGTGATCAAATCCAAAGCAGAGGGAGACAACTTACGAGACAATGAGTTTCTTGATGGGTGGAGGTTCAGGTGCTTTGGATCTAAAGAAGAACCAGTATATACAGAAACCTGCCAGCAAGGTGATGATGAAGATGTCAAGGGTTGAGAACCATCCCTCTTCAGTAGCAGCCTCCACAATGGTCTCCGCTGCCTGGTCCATGGTTGTATCTACGGTCTGTCAGGTGCACGGTTAATGAAAAATCTGCAATGGAAATGACATTCGGAAATGTGTCAATGTCTTCCATTCGCACCGATTTCCGACTTTCCCCATAAAAGTCGGAAAAGAAAAAAAAACATCAGGACAATTATTAATGTGTACCTTTTTATTCAAAAACATTCATTTTTCACAGTAATAAAAGAAAAATCTGCAAATAAAAAAAAAACACACACTAAACTGAAAAATATTAGTATGTCTTCAAGAAGTATACTTAAAAAAATACAGTAAATTATTCATGTCATTTTCTCTTGTTTTTTCCTGTTCAAAACTTTCCATCTGGTCCTCGGCTAATCTAATATCTGCAAAGAAAAAGTCACTCGCATGGATTATCCAGTGTTTTTAAATTTGACTGGGAGAGACACTGCAGGTGAAGAACAGGCTAGTCTCCTGTGGGGGGTTGGGGGTTGGTGTCGTGACAGCTGGTGTTTCTGGATTACACTATCAAGGACACACAAAGATGGTCATCAGGGGCCAGTTTTTAGTGAACCATGACTGGACTATTCTGACTTGATGGGGAAGCACCCATTGCTTTATCTTCAGCTGTAATGAGGTGTACATGTCCTTTTCATCTGGACTCTCAGTTGAGGCATGTCCTATGTCACCAATGTTTTATGGTTTGAGATGTGAATTTCTTAAAAGTGGGTGTAGCCTACATTCTACGGGCTAATTATGACCAGTTACTGCTGTCAATGTCTGTTGTCAGCAGCACTAACACATACTTCTTATCCACAACATCCCATGGTTCATCATAGATTTATCTGCTCACTCCATTTCACAGTATCATATTACAGCTAGGCATCCCCTATGCAGATCTGGAAGCTAGCTACATAATCTAAACTCCCTAAAAAACACACATAACGTTATACCATTATCCCATAGTTTGTTTATTTCTCTTTGTTGATGCTGTGTGAGTTAATCTTCGTTAATTTAGGAAATTAAGGATTAATCTCATGTCTGAGCTGGAGCTTGTAATGATTCAGTAAATCTAACTGACTTATGTCATGGTGTTCAATGCCATATCCAAACACTTTTCACTTGTATCATGGCCATCTTCAATGGCCATGGTAAACAACTGGTCTCTTGGCAGATTACTGACGAACCTTCCCAGAAGTGAAACTGAGATATGCACACTGTATAGGTGAAGGACAAGCAGTTTTCATATACCTATGCAACAAAAAGTGAGGGCAAGAGAATTTCCTGCCTGAGGCCGGGCTTGAACTTGCACTTTGTGTGTCCAAGCAACAGAATTACAATAACCTTAATTACTCGGAAATGACTTACTATTTCCCAGACATAATGTCTCCTTGAGATATAATCTGCTAAGTTAGAGGTTATGACTACATGTTAAATGGAGATAATGTAGTTTTCACCTGAAATTGTTGAATTGTAAGGATTAATTGCAAACAAAAGAGGAATACTGCTATACGATGAAAAGTACTGAGCTTTAAGGTCAGCTATACATTAATTACAAAACATACAAATGAACTAAGCATCATTAGTCAGACTGTATTTAATGGTCTTTCTGTTGATACTTCCTTCATTTCTATGTTTTCTTTCCCTTTAAAGGAAGAGGCAGCAAACCAATATTACATGGTATTAAAAGAAAGCCCAAGACTTTTGCTTATTAATGATATAAGATTCAAATTTGCCATGTCTGTTGCTAGTAAAACACGTTTAAACTTGTGCGTTATATAGAAAACACACCTTCCACTTTGACATAGCCATTGTTTGAGAACGTGCCACCATTAGCCAATCAGAACGCTTTTTACACAGTGCCCTCGAAAAGTCGGTGACATATAGGAGGCACCATAGCCTTTTTTCTTAATGCAAGCAAATGTTAATACCACTGGATTCTTAGTGATTTCTTACTTATGATGGGCACATAAATTAATATTCAGGAGTAGAAATTTGACACTAAACTTATTTCATTTGCATAACAGTAAATTTTGAAATTTCCTACATTTTGTCTATCTTTATCACATCAGTAAAATTATTAACCCAGGAAGTATAGATCAGCCTCTCGCCCAAAACGAACAAAGCATGCAAGTTTCTCTTAATTGCGGGCAATAACCTAAGACAACGTTCCATGTGACACTTAGACTTGTCCAAATAAAGGTTGAAGCGGTAGTTGTCAAACATATCCTGTGTCTCTATCAAATTAAATACACAACATATCAAGTTTAATGCCAAAGTTTACACACTCAAAAAACAATATTACATGACCTCTTCACACGTATCCAGTGTACAAGGTTGGGAGAAAAAGGGTACGGTTTTATGCCTTCAGGTAGGACTTCATAAAATCTGACCTTCCCGTGGTTCCTGTTGTGCTTATAATTGTATGATGCATCAGAAAAACGCCGGACTGGTACAACATGACCAAGTTGAGGGGGTCATACCTTCATCATTTCACAAAAAAAAGAAAGTCGGTAAAAATATCTATACATTAATGTTTTCCCCTAAATTTCTGATGTGTTTATAAGGAAATAAAAAAATTGATATTTTTGCGAAAATGCCATATGATACAGGCAAGAAAAATGGCTGGGTCAATCTTTTTTTTTTTTTTTTTTTTTTCATATATCTAAAACATTTTCACAAGATAGAGCTATGAGGAGTTTGAAGACAGTAGTGGTTCCATATGTATGTCATACTTACTGACCATATGAATATGGCTGCTCTTGCAAAACCACCTAGAAGCCCAAATTATTTAATGTTTTCCACAAAATAACAATCATCTGAAAGTTTTGCACTTGGATAACTAAAATAGAGCAGCTTTTACAACTTGTAACATTTATGTTGATTATTTGCTGCCTCTTCCTTTAAGATGTAGTCTAAGTGGGTGCACTGCTCCAGTTGGCTCACTAGAACTGCTAAAATATGACAAGGTGAAATCCGATGATACAGAAGCCTTAATAATACCTTATCAGGGCTTTCAACTGATCACTGTGACAATGAAAACAAGGAGCAGGGTTCTTTTCTCCTGAAACAAGTGAATGATCTGTGGCCTTACTGTTTAACAACATCAAATGATAGATGTATAATTTTCAAACAGTTCCCGCGATGCGGTGTAAAGAGGACCTAAGGGACTGCAACGTCATGCATTCAAAAACATTGCAAATTTCATGTGCAAAATGGCAATGATGACATCACAAACAGGCACTGCACTACACGTATGTGTAGTTTACATAAAATGGGATATGGTAAAGTATAAAGTTTAAGTTTTACCATATCCAGCTCCCAATATTCCACAGAGAGACATATATCTTCGCTTTTTGATTTTCACTTATATTGCTCCTGAAAGAATGTAAGAATGCAAAAAGAACATAAAACAGACAGCTTACCACGAAAAGCTTATGAGCATGCAGAAGTTTCCTGATTGTTTGAAGGAAAACTCTCTAAATCAACTGGAGAACATGTTTACATGTAGCTCACACAGTCATAATGTATGCAAAACACTGATATCTCGTCCCATACCACTACCTCGCCATAATGGACGTTACCATGCTACTAGTCCACGTTCTGTCAGCATTTATACTCCAATGTTTCCATTAGATGAGTCTGTGTTTATTCATGTGTTACCTGTGTACTGCATGGCCACACGCTGCTTTCAGTTGCTGACAATAAGGGAAACAGCTGTTAGGAGGTGTCATTATGGGCAGGTAATCTTGTGTGCCGTTAAGGCTGCTGTGAGGGGTTGGGGATATTGTGGGAGTGAGGTAGACAGGAGAAAGGGGAATAGGCATCAGGAATACAGCCATCTAAGGCCAAATTCTACACTGGGGGTAACTCTATAATAACTCTATCACAAAGTAATTTGATAATAGTGCAAAGGAAACCAGAAGGGAGATGGGGTGGGAAATAATTCTTAATAAATTCTTTCTTGGGGGTAATCAACCCTCTCAGAAAACAATAATGAGAGAGAGACAAGAAGAAGGGGTATCAGGGTTGGGAGTCAGGCCATGCTTGAAAAATCTGTTACTGAGGGTAACAAACAGGAAGCACAAGAGAAGGTCAGTAGAGGAAATTGTATTTTCTTCTTATTCTGGTTAATGACAAAGACATAAGTTTTAAGAAAAATGAAAGGAACATCATCAAAAGCTGAATAAAAACTTTTTAGTAGGGTACTTATGTGGAAGGTCAGGAGGGCTACTTTCAATGAATATATTTTTAATGACGGCCAAAGGATTCAATGGTTATCTCAGCTAATTAAAATCACCTTGGTTAAGGTTTAGGCCTACAATGTTTGGTATGGCTCTATAGAAATTCCTACATGTAGGAGGATACCCATAAGCCTTAATTTGCATTTAATTAGCTAATGTGTACATGTCCTTACTTAACGCTGACTAATTACGACCAGGTGCATAACAGAAAATCATGGACACAAGGTGCGATCAATCAATCAAAGTGAATGTTATATCCAACACCTTGAACTAGATATTTAATCCTACCATAGGTGGTTAGGAAATTTCAAGAACTGCAGGAGGTGGAAATGATAACCCACAATACGTAAAGTGCTGGGTAGGTTATTATTTCCACCTTCAACAAGAAAAATATATACGATTATCAAACTCCATTGCGCAATATTTCATTTATTAATTATATGTAGACAATATCACGATTTTGTTTATTTGAAGCTATGTTGAGAGTGTGAGCTATGTTTTTAGGTGTAGGCCTTTAAAAGAAAAGACAACAAAAAATATAACCCATGTTATTTCAGAACAAGGGTTTATACAATGCTGAACGAGCATAGGTATTTTTGATGACGTGCGTGGGCGATGGGATACCCCATTTTCATGCCGGAAACATGTTGTCTCATCATCCTTACCCTACGCTCTTCAGTATTAGAGGCGAGAGCTGGAAGTAGGATTCCCTTATTAAGGCCACACTTTGTGGCCCCCTGGTTCAGACCCTGAGGAACAAGCCCAGACAATTTACTCTCCCACTTTCTCGTTGAAAATGGTTGTAAAGTGTATCAGAAATGTCTCATAATCACACACAAAACAGCTGATTTAACACTTCCTCTACATGGTAAAAGTTTTAATTAGGAACGGGTGACATCAGAGCGGAAACAGTTGCCTTCTCCCGTGGTAGAAATATCTCACCTTTGATTGGTTAAAATTGAAAGCATGGCAGCCTGTTTCATTTCCCTACAATAGCATGCGCATTTTTGCTTACTTTGAACAGTGATATCTTGGTTATCCTACATCACCAAAATAAAAGGTGATTTTTTTTTAAACGTTACTGGGATTCCTTTATATATATATATATATATATATTTTGTCTAATGTCTTTTCTTTTAAGGACTGGAATAGGGCATGACGTCGTAGATGACGACTTGTATGATGTCATGTCATTTTCGAGATGTAGGATTTCTGAAGTTCACTGACTTGTATTATTATAATGATGAGGTCAGATTGGAACATCATGAACGAAAATGTTTCTTTTTTTTTCGATATCACAGCACCTGAGAAGGAAATCTCAATTCAAGACATCTGCGCATTAGCAGTTTCACTCACGCTGAAATGCTTTACTCACACAGAGCCGGCAGTGAAAACAATGTCTAAATAAGAAAGAAGTTAATACAGAATTCTGTATAAAGGTCCCATAAGTTCAAAACTAGGCTTCATTGACATTTATAATTTGCATACGTTTTGCAGACTGTATAATATCTCGTTATTATCGACCGTAGTTCTCGGACTATTGTCCAGTGTTGTTCATTTTCTTATACCTTCCCATGTTATCTTTCAAATCCTCATCTGCTTGCCGCTGCATCGAGCAGGGTGATCAAAGTGTCCACATGTCTTGGATACGTAATAACCAAAGTGATAACTAACATCTGAAATTACACTTTTATCAGGATGAAAATTATGACATTTCACCTACAATATATAAACATTGTAAAAAACATGCTGAAGTTTCTGGTATGATTCAAATGGAGGGTGGCAGGCTTAGCATGCAGTATGTATCTACACAATAAGCCAATCGGCATTGCAGAAATCTCTCGAGATCACACTGGTTTTGGATGAGAAAGGGTGGGACTCTTGTGCCCAACAACAACAGCACTCTTAACCTCCATGAAATCATGGTAATTAGCGAGAGCCCCCACCCTGTTTCGTCCAAAACCAGCGTGATCTCGATAGACTTCTACAATGATTTTTTAACACACATTAAGAAAGGGATGGGGGGGGGGGGTGTTACTGGGGGAGAGAGAAGGAATCCCTAGGGGGACACAGTCGGGATCGTGACTGGCTGTACTTCATTCATGGCCGATCGCTTGACAGGTGTATTTCGTAACCGTAGCCGTGGGGATTTTATGTAATCATTGCCAACGGCTTTCGCCATTATCCATCATGATTATCACAAGCAGTTTCGATCCTCCGTGTCAATTCAGCCGATTTCGTGAACTATATCACTCGATTTGGATGAGTCACGGCGATATTTAGTTGTGACTACATACATGGTTATGTAGTGTTGACAGGCGCCTCGTCATCATCAAGCCGGCATACAACTTACAACTAACCATAGAATTTTCCGATCCACACAGCAAGTTCGCTTTCAGTAGAACAATTTGTAGGCCTAACATATCCACTGTTACAGAAATAACGTTAGTTCGTGTGTACTTTACCACGAGAACAACTGTAACTGAAGTCCAGACTATGCTGTGACTGAAAAATCGGTCAAATAAATGCAAAAGTTCAAGCGAACCGGGACTTTTTTTATGTGGGGGTTGTCCGGTGATCATGTTGTTGGGGAAGAGACCATGCCCATGCAACAAAAGATGCCCGAGGGGAAACAAACGAAAATTAGGACACTGCTCATTTTCTGAAAATGCAAAATGAGACGATCCCGAAAACTGACGGTTTACTTACAGCTTTGTACCGCTCGTCGCTCCGTTGTCGCGCTGCTTCGCACGTCTGTATTGAAAGGGGAAGCCCGAAACCCCAGATTCTGAACCTCCCACAGTGTCGTCACCAGTGACGTCACACATGTCACTGCGCATGACGGTAAACAAGTGCTACCTTTCGTCACCCGACTTGATAAACAACTCTCCGAGAAACGTTCAAGTAACTTTCAATGGGCAAACTGAAATTGTTTTAAATTTTCTGCGACTTTTTATTTATGCAGAATACATCAGATGGCAAAAGTCAATAACCCAATTTTCCGGCGAAACAGTATCCGTTATAAACATACCTGTAAGCCTATGTGGTTGCAAGTTCGAATCCAGCTGCCCCTCCCCAATTTTTTTTTTCTCTGTTTTGTGGAAACCAAGTTATATGTAAGATGGTTCCAAAAGCATCCCGTGAGGTACTTGAAAATAAAACCATAGCTAAAAGTCTAATATATATCTGTTCATGAAAATCGTCTAAAATCAATTCAGCAATGTAACAATCGAGTTTGCAATTTGCTCCTGTCATACATTGCCATGAAGGTGATCTTAGGTAAGTACAAACTATTTGGCTTGTTACAGTTACAGTAAGTATAACTGTGCAGGTTTCTGTCTCCAGATTGGTAGTAGGTCTTGACTAAATAAACAATAGCATGTAGGTATAACCTGTTCAATTTATCAGTCAATCAATGCATCGCACTGTTGATTTTCACTCACCTGCTTACTCCACACCATACAAGGTCAGGGATCTTCTTGTTTAATAACAGAATGGAGGGGCAGCCACACAGTATGCCTATATATAGTCACATAACGTTCCTTCAAGCATTGCCCTATATATCTGTTCCAAGTACCACATCACAACAGCCAATGTGGACTCTGTATGATGAAATTGCAAGACCAGCTTTCATGTGTTCAAGTGTCCATGGGGAATTAGGGTAAAGTACAATTAGCTCTAGCATGTCTAGCTTGACTGCGGGACCGAGGTTGACCTAGATATCAACAGGCCCCATGTATTTCACATTTGTTTGCTTGACTGATGTTTAAGCACAGCAGCACTTGTACTCAAATAACTTCAGATGCCATGACTGTGTGAAACATGGACACACCAAATCATTCCTTTTTCTTGTAATTTAGCCAAGAAAAAAATCACCATAGATAATAGCTGAATTCAAACCTCAAACAGCATGCATTAGGTTAATGGACATAAGATTAAAATCAAGAATTCACAACTTGTCTTTAGAGCCAAGACACAGAACCATACTAATTTTTTTATTTACAGATTTATTTATTTGTTGATGTACACAAGCCGAAGTTGTGGAAGAAACAAACAACCACTAGGGGAGGGGTTGGGGGACATACAGCCCCTGCTGAAAAGTCCGCAAACTTCCTGACAAACCAAAAGATGAGCCACAAGGAGCTGGATTTGAATGCCATACCTCATAATTTTTCACCTACGACAGTGCCTAGTATATCACGAGTAGAAGAAACTGGAATGCCTGGAGTAAACCAGTGGCCTTTGGCAAGCTATATTGGTGAACTTTTCCATGTGACACAGGTTGTTTTGGTGGAGGATAGGTTGTCTCCAACAAACTACATGTAAGAGGTCACTTAAATTTAGCACCAAAAGCCTTGAGAAAAATGAAAGCAGGGGAATCTTGAAAAATTCGCTGCCCGAGGATGAATTAGAACCAACATGTTGTGATCAAAAATCGTCTCATTGCAACTGAAAGGAAAGCACCTTAACCACATGGTCAAAACCAACACACCCAGTGGCAACAGGAATACTCGACTTATTTCAGAAAAAAGTCATTTTTGTTTTTTATTATTATTCTTTATTTCATCAACAATTCATAAATACAAAACATTATGACTTATGATCAGGTTGTTTAAATGTCTGAAATCGTCTGTAGTACAGAGGTCTGCTTGATGTCACTGCTGAATTACACATATATGTAAGGTCATGGACTTGAGTGAATGGCAAAATAAAACTGATAACAAAACTGTGGTTAGTAGATATTACCTCCCTTGAACTTCTGTTAAGCTAAGGTGTTGCTGAGAAAATAGAACTACCTCCCCTTTCCCTTTCATTTCCAGAAAACTTTTCTATCATTACTTGGCAAACATGTTACCAAAGCCTTTTTTCCTATTTTAGAAATTTACAAATTTTCTGATTACATCCAAACAACAACTGACTGGTGTGAAAAAAAAGGAAACAAAAAAAAAAAAACTCGAAAAAAAAAATATTAAAGTACCAGCCAAATTAACACCAGCTTTAACTCACTAGCAATCAAGGAAGCAATGGAAAAATGAGATTTACAGCCAAACATTGGAGCAATCACTTCATGCTTTCAGACATAATTTCCTAATATGTAGACATGAGTTTTCATCAAGGATAACTTACATATTTCATCCTAGTCAAACTAGTTTCCAAAAACTTTTTTCGACAACAGATGTACGATACTTAGATCTTGAGAAATCATTTGGACTTGCAAGTTGACATAACGCCCTACAAACACCACCCACTTCTTACAGGTGTGGTTAGAAATAACACATTTTTATGTAGCACATGCTGTACTTTCCACCAACAAGACAAACCAAGACTTCCCAGGATTGTAAGCTTAATAAACTAAACCAATACACAGAAAGAATTTGGATTGATTCAAGAAGGGTGATTCCATTACATTACATTAAATTAGATCAACACAGCCTATAAAATAATATTTTTGACACTTACAGGTATTTTAAAGAAATATTCATAAATGTTATAAAACAATATTTTATAGTTTTTGTCATTTACTTGTATTTATATACATACCTATAAATGGACCTATACAAATACAGTACTTTATAGGCTGTGCCAGACCAGAAAAACATATTCATGTGCTGGAAATGATTTCAACTTCAACAAGCCAGATATTTGTTTCAAGTGATGTATCAGTACATTGGAGCAGAATCAGTCTCTCACAGGCACACAAAAGCACATGCTCATTTGTGACTATGCATACATGACATATATTGGCGACAGCCCAGAATTCAGTCCAGCACCGTTTCACAAAGTGCTTGTCGTTTTGAGACAGGGCACCTGCTCCATTTCATTTAACGTGTATTTTACTAAATTTTCCTTTTGAAACTACATACTCATGCCAAATGTAAAGATGTAGAAGATGCTCAAAATTGATTGAATAAAATGTCTTACTCCTGATGGTTACAATGCTTTAACAAGTGAATTTGTTTGTCTCATGGCAAAGAAAATATGGTCATGAGGACATTAATTGTAACGATCAACACAGACTATAACTAATACCAGCCGTTGGCTAGTTTAACAATGGCCCTTGAAAGAAAACATGGAAATTTTATGGTGATTTCACATTATAACCATGAAAATTTTATCGTCATTTCACATTATAACTATGTCTGAATCAATGGAATGTATGGAGATCTATCTTCATCACTCACTGTGCAGAATTCAAGGTGGGGTTGATGCTGATGTGTTTCCTCAAACTTTTCTTATTGAAAGCTAACAGAATACTCTAAGCCACTTAATAATATGATTTGTGGCAATTAAAAGCCGAGAGGTATAAAAAACACAAAAACATAAGAAAATTGGAAACAATTTCCAGCTTGTTAATGAGCCAGAGTACTTCATATACCTGTGGCCTAATGCAGGCATATCTGTAATTAACATAGCTCTGATTGTTATCCAGTTGGTCTAGTACAGAACTGGTGTTGCAGCATGGTTTGTACAGTTACATGATCATTATGCAGTTCAAAAAATCACAAATTTATACATACATTTCTCAAAACATTGACCAGAAAAATTCAGTAAAGTAGACAAAAACCTTCTAAGGAAAACAAGTACCGATATATACAGATGTGGAATAAGCATTAAGATTGAAGGATTAACTGATTAAACTATGATTGGCTGCAGTGAAGAAAAAAAAAATGGTCAGGTTGAAGTTTCAATGATTCAAACTCATAACCAAACTTTTACATAACTGATACCTTGTGGTAAGGAACAAGTTCAAAGAATTAATTGACCAATACAGAGATTTGATGTTAAGAATAATTTGTCATCCTTATAATGATCTTCATCATGAAACTAAATGCAGTGATGTTTTGGCACAAGCCTTACTGCACTAAGTTATCAATCTGCAAACAGTTGTCAGTTTCCGTGATCAACAGAATCTTACACCCACGATTGTATTGTAGCACTACAGATCTGACCTGTGAGGTGTACACAATATGCTTCTAAGTCAGGAAAATTTAGCTCTTCTGACCCTGCCCCCGCCCAAATTTTTCTTAAAATGTAAGAAGAAAAAAGGTTTGTGCTCAGTTTTTCAAACTACATTGATTTCTGGCAGAGTATTGAGCAATCTACACAAGCTGTTTTGTTCTAAAAAAAAAAAAAAAAAAAAAAAAAAAATGTACATGAAACAAAAACAAAATAAATATACACAAATTGCATTTACATGAAAGGACATTTCAAACATAAAGACAAGGGGAGAGAAACAGAATTATGTAATAATACATTTCCAGGAAACAATGGTTTAACAGAAGTGGCGAGATGATGACATCACTGTATACATAAAATGAAATAAAAAAAACTGCAATGACAAAATGAAACAAGGATTACATATAAAAACAAACAGAACAGTTTGAAACTATCAATCTAAAGTACAAGGCTTTACGGAAAAAATGACAAACACAAGGATTGGAGGAAACAGTGAATAACACTACGGCAAGATGAAATTGATGAAAATTGAAAAGATAAACTATGGCTTTCTCATTTCTTAATAGGGCGAAATAACAGTTAAGCACAAGGACTAGATGAAATCGGGCTTTTCCCGTGATGTTTCCTATAGTTTCAAACGTCAAATACGTTCAACAGGATATGATTTAAAATAATTTTTACATTACTGGTAATTGAAAAGAAAAAAGAAAACAAAACCAACAAAAAAAAAAGCTGATATCTCCTGAAACCCTATCCAAATCTGCAACTTGATCAAATAAGAGAAAATCACAATAGATGCCATTTCTCTGGGGCTTTTGTTCCACGGATTTCTACACCTTTCTGTGCTAATATCACGGGGTGACTGCGAAAAGCTAACAGTTCCGTTTCTTAAATATAAGCTCATTTGGGAACTAAAGAGAGTCTTGAAAACTGCAACTTCAGCAAACAGAGCAGCGTACATCAGTTTATTATTCTGTCTTTCATTCTATTATGGAAAAAAAGAAACAAACTGATTCACTAATCATCGCTCCACACTGCTAAATTGCTGGCCGTGGGTGCCAGGGTTCTTCTGTTTCTTATTTAGCGTGCAGCTGTAAATTCCTTTTAGAAAGGTGCAGCAAATTTAGATATACACACCCTGATGTTCCCCCCAGATCAGTGGACAGTGATAAAGGAAAGCAGCTCTTGTAACCTAAGGGAAGAGCATACAACTTCATGTCGCAAAATAATACATAATGTAATTACAGAAATAATCCAATTTGGTATGCAGCTTCAAAGTACATCAGACTTCATGATAAAAAATAACAGGCAATGGTTGTAGTACAACAATGCAGTTTTCAATAGGTTGTCTTGATTGGTGTGTTTTGCAGCCCCAAATTTATTGGAAATTTTGTCATGCAAGTTGAAACAAGGAGACTAAACTGAATGTCAAAAATGAAAATCCTTGGCAACAAGTTTCGACTTTCTGCTCTTCTTCAGATATATATGCCATTTTGCTATTTTAGTCTTGATTTGCTGGGTACATTAATGAACCAATTTCAGCATAATCTACCATGTAACACTTATTGAACGACTCAACATGAACAAGATATACATATTCTTTTTCATCAAGACTTCAAAAAATAGGAGAATATCTTGTTGGTCTATTCTCTGAACAACAGCTTTCCTTGCACTCAAATAAACAAAATAATTCTATTTACACAGAACTCTGATCACCAATGAAAGACATCTGGGTGAAAAATAGCACAGTTTGTGAAGGTCTTCAAGGTCTAATAGCTCTCAAAGTCAACAGGCTGTCCACTCAATAGTCTCAAGGTCAAAGGATTAGGTGTCAAGGATTATCTGCCGTTTTGTTGTCAATGGCTTCTAACTGCTTCCTCTCGACCCTTTCTGGTGGAATTTTCTTCTTCAAATATCATTACACAAATATCCAGCCAATCTGAAACATTGTGCAGAGACTAAATCAAACAAAGAACAAAAAGACATCAACACATCAGATGTTCCTTTGTCTTGGTTAACAGTTAACAAATTTTCCTCTATCCAAACCAAGAATGTCCAGAATCTGTGCTCAGTCATTCCTTCTCATGCCAAATATGTTGCAAAGCTTAATGGCCACAAAAACCTATCAATAATCTTCAGACTGAATCCCATCCTTTTCCATTTTCAAAATCTTTGAATGGAAAATACCACCACTCCGAAGACTGTTCTTTTCATAACTATTAATTGTGCTTTCTGTCACTCTTACAACGTAAGTGCACTTAAAGTCAGCTGTGCTTTTTTTATTGCCAAAACATCCCTGTCAGGTTTTCACAACATACCAGATCACTGGTCATACTTTCCTTCAACACCCAGCTTGGCAGTTCATTATCCAGTAATTTCATGCACCGTTATTTTAGTGACTGACACATTTTCCACCTAACGTCCACACCTTTAATGTGCCAATTTGCTGTTTTTCACTCAGGGTCATCTATTTCAATCCAGTTTTCTCCAATAGTATCCCCAGATGTGCTCCTTGGCCTACGCTGGTAAATTCACACACAATTTTTCGGCAAGGGATTGAGTCTTGGAATGTATCAGTGCTGTTACCTTTCATAGTATTATTTCAAACAAAAGCAAACTTAGGCAGGAAAGGAATAAGCATTTGACCAAAGTCCTGGAGATTCCAAACACAGCAGACACATCCAGATTCTAATGTACAGCAGCACACTGCTTGTTGACAGAAGCAATTTCTTTCTTGAGGGAAGAAATTTCTTGTTCCCGGAAAAGTTTCACGTTTTGTAGATAAAACAAAATTCTGTTCACAAAATTACTCTCCATCCAAAGAATTCTCAGGAAGAAAACAGGACTGGCACTATGCCAACCAATTTCAACCACACACAACATGACCTCTCCAAATTTCTGTCGTCAAAAAACTTATCATCTTCTGACTCATCTTAAAGGAGGACCGCTTTCTGCCAGTTCTCAATATCAAGTTGCCATGGAGACTGATGTCACTGTTGCTGCTGCTGCTGCTGTTGTTGTTGTTAGCTTAAGACACACTGGTTAGGCATTCCCCCTTCACGGTCATAAGAAAGTGGGCATACTGAGGGCCTCCATTTCTTGCCGGGTTGTTGTGTGGGTCTCTGTCTGGGTCTTGGTGCTTCCTTCAGACAACACGTTGATTAGCGCGGGCACACAGTTGCTCGGAATAAGACTTCCTTTAAACAAAACCCAAAACAAATACGACCGTTAAATAGTGCTTACAAGTTAGTGAGCTTCTTCAATTACAACTGGTTGTAGTTCAAAAAATATCGGATACACTGGTTAATTTTATTCTCTGATTGTCATTTAACACCATAATCAAGAAGTTATGTTTGGGGAACTCATTTGTGGTTCTTCTCAGTCTACTTTTCAGTTTCTGTGCAAAACTTTGGCATTTGGCAAATTTTCAATTACATTATTGTTGTGCAGCAATTCTGAATTGTTGATGGGAGTTTCATATGGTATTTGCTGTTTAGCAGTTGTTTGTTACAGGCACTTTATCTGGTATTTATCTGGTACTTTGTAACATTTTGTCCACTTTACTCCTTACAGCTCATGCATTGCCCTCTCCCACCACTAGCAAATTTTGTATTGAACTCATGAACAATGCCAAAGTCACTGAGGTCACGATGATGTGACAGGAAGTGAAGTCAGAAAACAAGCGAACTCTGTGCCATAATTTGTTTATAACAATACTTACCATACACGCTTTCTCTTAATCAAAAGCATGAACATGATTCTAATGGGTACCTAAAACAATTTTAGTGATGAATTTCTGATTACAGTTCTACGTAACAACATCAGTGGTGAGGCAAAGCCTAAATATGCCCATGTGCACTGCACAGGCTCCAAATGTTGAATTTGCTTAGTGGTGACATTGAAGCAACACAGAAAACAAACTTTAAAAAGTATACATTTTATTCTTGAGATCATTTTCGTACATACCCACAATCCTCTGTCCGTCTTCTGTGCGCAGTCGTATGATCTGCATCTTTGAGCTGGAGCCTCCGGGCATGGCCGCGAGAACACTCTCGACCTTGCCCCAGACACTGAGGACGGAGCCGGCCAGTACGTGATACTCCCGCGTCCTCAGTCCGATTTCACAGGTCAACCCCATGCTCGCACGCTTACAGTTTCCTTTCCTGCCAAACGTCAGGTAAACACACTATAAACAACCCCAAAATTTGGCCAAAAGTGCACATCTTAGAGGGAAATGAATATCATGAAATAAAACTTTTGTTTCTTACGTTACGTTTTTCCAATAGGATGCTACCCTACGTTTCAAACAAACCTCAAAGAAGCTTTGTAAGATTATTAGAGTTTGCATAATCAGGCAAAAATGTGTAATCATGGGCAAAAGTTTTGCGCCATTTACGCTAGTTGGTGGCAAAAGAAAACCCTCAAAAGATGTTGGCAGTCACCCCAAAACTTACTGTACAACTGATGTGATAGTTTTCTTATTTAATATGCGACATTGGAGATTCAATGTCTTATAGTTATGTTCATGCGTTTGGTGAACTTGGGACAAACTGTTCAGGAGATACAGCGTTTATAAGCCTTTTCCAAAATTTCACTTAAATGTCCCCAAATGACCGTGAAGAAAAAGTTGAAGGTCCCTGAAAATCAAAAGGGTTCTGCCTCATGCCAATGTGTAGGTGTGGTGTAAGTTTGGTCAACTTGGGCTGAACTGTTCTAGAGATAGAACATTTACAAGCATTTTGTAAAATTTAACTTAAATGACTCCAATGACCTTGAAGAAAAAGGTCAAAAGGTCACTGAAAATCAGTAGGGTTCTTCCTCATGGCGAAGTGTAGGTTTGGTGAACACTGGGTAAACCACTCTAGAGACACGCCGTTGGTACGACAATACCCTTTGGCCAAACTTGGCCAAGGGGTAAATGCACATGTGAGCAGCACAAGTTCCCCCTCCTTTATCATAATGTATGGTAAGATAATGTGAAACAGATCACAAAATAATGGCGTCCGAGCAAACATATCCTATACTGCACAATCCAAAATTGATGTACAAACAACTGAAACCATATCATATATATAGCAGGATTAAGAGCTGATGCTGTCCAAGGGAACAAATATCTTAAACTGCATGATCCACAATTGATGGTGAATGAACAATGGAAACCAAATCCTAAACTGCATGATTCGCAACTGATGGTGTCTGAACAATGGAAACCTAATCCTAAATTGCATGATCCACAACAGATGGTGCCTGAACAATGGAAGCCACACCCTAACTTGCATGACCCACAACTGATGGCATCTGAACAATGGAAACCATATCCTAACTGATGGCACCTGAACAATGGAAACCATATCCTAAACGCATGATCCACAACTGACAACGCATGAACAATGGAAACCAAATCCTAAACTGCATGATCCACAACTGATGTCATCTGAACAATGGAAATCAAATCCTAAACTGCATGATCTGCAATTGATATTATCTGAACAATGGAAACCATACCCTAAATTGCATGATCCACAACTGATGGTGTCTGAACAATGGAAACCATATCCGAAACAGCATGATCTGCAACTGATGGCATCTGAACAATGGAAATCAAATCCTAAATTGCATGATCTGCAACTGATGAAGCCTGAATAATGGAAACCATATCCTAAATTGCAATTCATATGCTGTATTGCTCTAACCAATAACAATAGCATCTAACCAATACCTACATCTGTGGTATCTGAAGGACAGCAACCGTGTCCTGTACTTAACGAGGAGAACATACAAACTATTGACCAGTGAGCGTGGTTGCACAAACCAAACCAAATCCTAAACTGCATGATCTGCAAATGATGGCATCTGAACAATGGAAACCATACCCTAAATTGCATGATCCACACTTGATGATGTCTGAACAATGGAAAGAAAGTCCTAAATTGCATCATCCGCAACTGATGACGCCTGAACAATGGAAACCATATCCTAAACTGCATGATCTGCAATTGATGGCATCTGAACAATGGAAACCATATCCTAAATTGCAATTCATATGCTGTATTGCTCTAACCAATAACAATGGCATCTGAACCATTACTACATGTATGGTGTCTGAAGGACAGCAGTCCAGTCCTGTACTTAACGAGGGGTACAGTCAAACTACTGACCAGTAAGCGTGGCTGCACATGGTGGTGGAGTGCTGGTACTGGTCATTCCACCACACCTCTGCATCATCAGGCAACACCTGCAAATAACCAACAAAAGGCATTTGAAATATGGTGGTGATTGTAATAGGATTCAAACAAGGTAGTGGAAATAGAGCTTGTAGGCCACGCTTAATTTCCTTCAAATAACGGAGACAGATTTATCCACTATACATCTGGCATTGTGTAATTTCTTCCATAGCGGCGATAAGTCATGATGTCATTCCACCCAAAAAATTAAACACAAAGTCAATGTTAATAGAAGGTTCTAAATGAGCATCACTTACGAACACCGGTTGTTGGATATTGTGAATTTTCATACGTAAACTATGTTACTTGTAGGTTAATAGTCTCTTTCATTATTTCCTTGATTTATTTATTTATTGGTATTTTATGCCGTCCTCAAGAATATTTCACTGATACAATGGTGGCCAGCACTATGGTGGATTGAAACTGGGCAAACCCGAGGAAACCCTCTGGCTAACCTTCCCATGAGAAACCAGAGGAGGCCAGCAACCAGCTCAAAACAACCACATTTGTGAAATGCTACAGTCATTGTGCTGGGATAGCATGCTCACCACTTGGCCATGCTTGTTTTCTTCAGACATTATTATCAAAATTAAGCCTTGTCAACTGGATCCACAGGCACACAGAGGAATGGTCAGACTTTGGGATCTTTTTTTTTCCCTCTTGGCTTTCACAATGAATGAATGATTGCATGCTAGTCTTGATTTAGAGAAGACAGCGATATGGTCCCCAGCTTCCTGAAGCACACATTAACTAAGTAAGCCCTCAATTACCTCGACAAAGTATGTTGTAGATACGTAGAGTGGACATAACTAAGGGCCACTAAGCATACTTCATGAAACTGGTCCCTGATTTCGTATGAACAGTAACTGACCTTTCTATATTTGCCTTTGATTTCTGTCAGCGTCTCCATCCTGGGTTGTAGTCCAGTGTTAGGGCGGTATATTCTGTACAATCGCTCCTTCTTCCTGGGGCCTTTCTCAGCGACTGCCAACATGGCTGTTCTCTTCCCATTCCGCATCTGCAAAACAATTCACCATGATAGAGTAACAGTGTCAGTGTTCTTCATTTATCTGATTAGTCGTTTGCATGCACTCAATAATATTCCACTCTACATATTTTGATAGCAGCCAGCATTTGGAGTGGGAAACTAAGCAGAGCCCTGGGGAAACCCATAACCACCAGGCCTTGTCTTGAACTCACTGTTACTGCATTGGTGAGAGTCTCCTGCATCTTCAATTCACGACACAAATGCTTTTGTCACCATTTTATGATGATATGTTGTGTATCCTTTTTCGCATGCTACAATTTTCAAGCTGAGTGTCTCGTGTTGAATTGTGCGCAGACTCAATATTTATTATTTATCTTGTGTTTACAAGATTTCTTCAGGTACATGACAGAAGCCAGGTTAAAGGATGTAGGAAATCGGAACACACGTGGTAAACCACCAAGCTTTGGCAAGTTATTAATAAACTTTCCCATGTGTGACCCGTAAATAACCACACCATACTGGTAGGAGAAAAGTAATCTTCAACTAAAATGTACAATTGGGTTTTACATCATACTTAACAATTTTTCAGCGATATGACCATAAGGAGCGTGTGTATATGTATACATACTGTGTCTTCTTTGCCATAGCCCATGCTGCCAAAGTACTGCCCCCACTGGGACATCATTCCTACCACACCACCCAGTCACATTATACTAACACCTGCCAGTCCTATTTCCTTGCTCTAACCTCTCAGTGCTGAGCGCCAAATGATACAACAGTACTGGAAAGTCTATGGTATGACATAAGCCGAGATTGATCCTGGATCTCCCGACCTCGAGGCAGATGCTCTATCCACTAGGCCACCGAGGAAGCCATTCAGTCAGGAAATTGTCACAAAATATCACAAGTTTTCTTTTTTTGTTCTGCATTGAAGTTCTGCGTGACCTTTGACCCTTACCTGTGTGGAGATGTAGAAGCCGTCCTCACTGCCAGAAAACTCCCCCCAAAGCCCCATGGCTGAGAGCCAGGAGAGGCCACGCTCCACACATACCTGTCACAGACAACAGGAGAGCTCAGAAAAGGGACACAACTCACATGAGGCTCACACGATGGTATACCAATAAAAAGTTTAGTTATACAAATATCTGTCATTTGAAAACTTGAGCATGATCAGAAAAAATGAATCTTCCACCACATTGTTACCTGTGCATTAATGATGTTTTTATTTTCTTTCTAGAGCACTTAATATCTTAGAACAAGTTTTCACGCCACTACAACCACAAATAACTACTCTGACACATTTCCTGTTAATACAACGTGTATCTTAAGAATTCAACAGGAAAACAAAGTAATTACACACAATCTTTCCACTCCGTTGTGACCTGGCATACTCACCGTGTACAGTTCTGTTTTGGCTGTCCCTTGAACAGCATTGCCCATGAATTTCTTTGTCTCCACTTTCTGTACACACTCACTGCCAGAGCCCAGATCTGCAGAACAAATTATGTATTCCTTTATATGCAATATACATGTCTGAACTTTTTTACTTCTTGTCAATACTTTATTCCACCGTACCTTTTTGGTAGACAAGGCAGAGATACAGCTGGATTCAAACACCACAGAGGTCTTAAACATGGCCAGAGCTTGAACCTTGGAATAATGACTGACAGATTGACAAACTGAAACACTGGACCACTTACTAAACTTGTCAGTTCTGTTCACAAGTATATAATTTTCAATGCCTGTGGGTGGCCACAAGGACCGTCGGTCCTGTATTCATTGATAATCCTCCTTACTCTTGACTGAAGACCTTTTATTAGTAGCATAAACTGCCACGTAAGTTTCTGTCTAACCATTTGCTTAACCTTAAATTGTAAATTCAATGAACTGCATTAATTCTGTCTTTCCCAATTGTAAGAGTGGAGAATTAGTTTCATTCTTTTCATTCTTAAAATGTGAATTGACTTAATGCTGTAATGCTGTAAAATAAAAACTTTCATACATGAAATTGTAAGAAAAACTTATTTAAGAAAAAGACACGTCCCATGATACCTCAGGCTTACCTAAAATACCCATGTCCCATCGGCCAGATCTCTTGGCATCCAGAACAATGAACGTCAGCGTTTCAGAGAAATACTTGAACAGTCCATTTTGGAGTGCAACTGGCATGCCTAATATCCGGTTCAGGAACTTGCTGATGTTGTTGTAGTCTAAAAATCAAAGTAGTTCAACTGTTCATTCATTTAATCATTTCACAGTTGTTTAACGCCCAGCTGGTTTATAAGATGGCAGTAACTAATATGACTGGAAGAAACCTGAGGGATCATGGTAAACCACCAAACTTTGGCAAGTCACTGACGAACTTACTCAGGTCTGAATTACAGACATGCCTGCAATATCGACAGAAGACAAGTGGTCTGGGTTAGTTTAGTCTTATACCTCTGTTTTGTCATATTTTTTTTTTGATCTGGCACATTTTGGCACATCAGTTAATTTTAATTATGTGATGTGTTGTAGGCCTACAGCTAATCAAAACGGGAAAGCATGCAATTCAAAATAAACATCTGTCAAACAAACCGACAAGAAAACCCTGCTGCTGTCACATGAGGATTAAGCACTCATTACACACATTCACAAAGTGATATAATAGTTCAGTGCTAAATCAATGGCAAACAACATTGGCAATAATTCCACCATAAGTAATAAGTCCACCTTAGAATTCAAGCAGCTGACTAATTTAATTTAGTGTAAAATGTTCTAAAGGAAATCTAAAGGAAACAGATTTTCAGTCTTTCTGTTGCATTACTTTTTTAATTATTTATTGTTTTGGATTGGTATTTTACACTGTAATCAAGAATATTTCACTTATATCATGGTGGCCAGCATTATGGTGAGAGGAAACCGGGCAGAGCGTAGGGATCCCTGGACTATCTGCAGGTTGCTGGTGGACCTTAACACCTACGGTTCATGGATTTCAAATGGTAACAGCATCTGCCACAGTGACATTACATCGCAGAAAAAAAACCCCGAAACTTTTGAATCTACAGTCACAGTATTAAAAATACATGGCAATATGAAAATTCTCTTCCAAAACATCAATTTCACCAACTCCCTCTGCAGAATAACTCACCTTTCTCCAGAACAGGTACTTTGATTTTGTCATCCATACTGACGAGACCCACCCCTATTAACCCTCTCTGAGCATCTGAAAAACAACACATGTATTAGGGGAGAACTGAATTGCTTATACCATTTCTGAACAATGTATTCGCCATTTCAATTTCACATTTGTGAGTTATGGTACAGGACTTTTTCTTCTAACTTCACGTAGCTCTTCAGCCCATTTTCTGTTTTCTTTGCTTTCTTATTCATAAAATGTAGTCTATATCAAAATTAAATTTTGTGATCATGGACAATTTGGGGGGGGGGGGCATGATAACTGCCAATGAGAGGTGTGATGGGAACAAGGGGTGGCTTGGAGCTGGGTACAAGTCAATTCACAATCAAAGAGACTTTTTGTTTTGTTTTCAAGTTTGTTTCATTATCGACATCAAAACTGTGCATATACATTTGAAATCAATTGTTTTGAAAACTCTGACCTTGAAACTAACCTTCAAAAAAGTTGCCCTCGTATTCCGGTGGTGAAACAAGAGGGGCTTCAAGACCCATGACAGATTTCATCACTGCCTCCAGAGCAGTCCGGCCATACTGTAACAATCAGAGATTTCTTCACTTCATATCCAAGTATTTACCATGGCCCACTTTCACACATCTTTGTAAATCAATTTTATCCCTCACTTTCCTAGTAAATGACATCACCTCATGGCACTTTAACCCATGAACGTCATTTACGAAAATGGTTACAAGAAATATGGCGTATGAAGTGTTGCATATGTGGCCCCAGGAAGCTTCAACAGCTTATCTCAGATTCACTGCAAAGGTAGGTGAAGAATAACGAAAAAGAACAAATCTCTAACAGCTGTGCCAGTCTTGAGAAGTTATGTGCATACAACAAAGATAAAATACAAAATACTTTGGGGATTTGTTTGAAAACACACTCAATAACTTTTTTACCTATACCATGCAGCCCATATACTAATCATTAAAAGCCTTGAATAAACCATCAATCAAGTTATACTGCCTAACTTTTCCATGTGTGACAGGGGTCATATTGGTGCAAGGTAGATGAAAGCTATATCAAGTGAACATCGTGTATGACTAAATGAAACATGAAACAAGACATCGCAAATTTATTGGGAAGATGAGGAGGACTGTAACTTAAGGTCCAGGAGATCCTCGTACACATATCTGTCAGAGAAATTCCAATCAGTCAGCACAAGGTCAGACTGGGGCGGTAAAAATCCTCATCACACAGATTTTGAAAGTTATTAAAGTTCTTGCCCTTTGGATGCCTACGGCAAAGAACCTAAAATTTCACCCGAAAAAAGTCTATTTTTAGAAACAAATTAATGTACTGAAACATTTCTGAAACTTGGGTTGATTGCGTTTCCAAGATCAACAGGAGACTCAGAAAATCTATAATGGGCAACTCCGGAGGGGGGGGGGGGGGGGGCGAAATTTTTAGGTCATTCACTGTGTATGTTTAAATTGTATCAACAGTTTCTAGCAATTTGACTCTTTACAGGCAACGGTCATCTTTTAATTCTCCACAATGTCACATATTACAGGACACTACTCTGTACCTTTTCTCACACTCATCACAGTTGTACAAGAGTAATGTCAGCGTGAGGGTATCTTATAACAACAGGAAAACTAACAAATTCCCAAAGCCAGAAAACAACAGCAAAAAAAACCAACAAAACAGATGTTCTAGCAGTATAAAACACAACAATATTAATCATGATGAAGACACAGGTTCCCACCTTGTTGTCAAAGTTAAACCTGCTGAGATCTCTGGTTTCCGTGGCTCTACGGTCACCGTGGGTCAAGGCACCCTGAAACAACACACAATATCCAACTCTTCAGTTGACAGATTCACTGTTTTTTGCTTTTTATCATTATTATTACATATCAGATTTGAGCAGCTGTCTTTCACAATTTTACTCATAACTTTTTTTTATCAAATAAAAGGCTTCAGTCGTATATCTTCTCATGATTTGCACATCACTTGTTTCTATAAGTGATCACAAAACAAATTTGAGTAGCATATTTCTTATTACCATAGAACAGATCTGAGTCATCTACTGTCTGCATCTATCCGTTTTATATCACTCAATCTGAGTCATTTATCTTTCATGACTTTACTTATCACTTCACCTATGGCTTTTTATGCTTCTGAAAGTTCATGTTGAAAAGCGCAACTTGAGAAAATAGAGTAGTTAATTTTTCGTGACTATTTTTTTTAGCACATAACATAAAAGTAGTCTGAACAGTGTATCTTTACTTATTATACTTATGTTTTTTTTTTAATAACATCACAGATTCAAGTAGAATTTGTAATGATTTACTCAGCCCTTCTTTTTATCATACAAACACATTTAGGTAGTTCATCTTTGACCTTATTTTTCATTTTTTTTCTACCACAACAGATTGGAGCAATTTATTTTTCATGCCTCCCCTCCCCCCTCCCTGCATAAGAGATTTGAGCAGTTTATTTATTATCAGTTTTTTAACACCTAACAAATTTGAGTAGTTTCATCATTCCTGATTTTACTGACCAGACTTTCCAGACGTTTGGCTACAGTGGAGGCAAACCTTCTCTCTCCTGCTAACTCTGAGATCAGGAACACGTACTCTGGGGCACTGACTTGGTTAGAACGGTGGGTTCGACCTGAACAAGGGAAGAAATCACAAAATAGACGGATACATTCACTTATTAAGTACATAAAGATAATTTAAACAATACTTTATTTGTGAATTAAATGTCAGTATTTTACCTGGAAACTGAGCGAAGATGACCATTTATTTATCTACTTATTTATCGGACTGGTGTTTTATGCCGTACTCAAGAATATTTCACCCACACAACAACAATCCGCATTATGGTGGGAGGGACACTGGCAGAGCCCAAGGGAAACCAACAACCATCAGTAGGTTGTTGGCAAACCATACCACATGTGACCAGCAAAGAAACCAGTATGAACTTGACTTAAACTCAGAGTGACCGTATTGGTAAAAGGCTCCTGGGTCCTCGCACTGCATGGATATGCTGACCCTCACGCTACAGATGCCCTCAAGTCAGATTACCATAAGCAGGATATGATAAAATAAAAAAAAATACCTCTTACAAATCTGTACTTACCTACTTGGGGTGTATGCACTATTTGAGAAGTATTTACTATGATGACAACAGTCAAAGGGTGAGGAAACTAGAGAAACCCTTGACCCTTTACTGGGTATCTGACAAACTTCTTAACTGACAGCTGCTGAACCAGTGAGAGCAAAATTGGGGTCAACTAAAGGCTTCAATAAACCATTCTTCTTTTTAACATTTCATTGACAAGGAACAAGGAAATCTTGCCCAGACTGCTGGGCAACAACAGCGTATAAAACAGCAATTACTTGTCTACTGTCTCATTCAATGATAAAATGCCAGCCACTTACCGAACTGCTGAATAGCTCTGTCAGCACTCCAAGGCAGTTCCAGGGTGATGTGGACTCGCCGGCGCTGGTTGAACACCCGCCGATCTGCCTGTAGGGAAATACCGGAGCTGGCGGCCTCGGAGATTATAGCAATATACTGTAAAAAGAAAAGAACATAAAATGTCCTCTTTTCACACTTCTCTTCATATGTCCTACCATTATATTTTATCATTATGGTAGTTACAACTCTCACAAAATTTGTTATAAATTGTGATGATAAAAACTTCAGCAAGACATTCTACAAATAAATATATCCAGGAAACAAACTATTTCTGTAATACAGTCTGTGACATTTTGTCCATGGCTATGTGAATCATAATGCTTGATTCTGAGATTCATATTCGTTTTGTTGTTTTCAGATCTGCTTGAAAGACAATAATATAGGAAAAAGGTCAATTTCAGCACTAAAGGAAATATTTTACGAGCTTTACTAACTTCTAAAAATGCATATTTTCATTTGAATTTTTGTTATACAACCGAGTTACACGAGAACTATGAACAACATTAACTGTTTCACAACATGAAAGGACAGCATCAACCACTGTACCTTTTCACCGTCCATAAATCTCTGCTTCTCAGTGAGGTTAAGGATTTCCAGTGGGACATCCAGCTCGCTGCGGGACTCGTACGTCACCCCTCCATCATCGTTCATTACCACGCGACCTTTACGTCCAGTCATCTGAACAAGCAAACAAACAAACCCAAGAAATCAGCAAATTACAAGGATGACTGCTACCACCAAAAACCAACACTTTCCCCTAGTTATTCCTTCTTTTTGATGTATTACTTCTGCAACAAAGGGTTTTGCTGATTATGGGGAGAAATGGTTGCCACCAGAAGTTACCTCCCCTGCGGTCAGTTTTTATCACCATCCCTTTAAACGACAAATCCTTCAGCTCTGGCCTCACCTCTGCAACATTCTGTGGTCCTCCAAGCTCGTCTATAAGATGGTCGAGAGTGTTGGGGGGCAGGCGATCTCCTATCCACTCCAGACTGGCCAGCAAGTCACGCTTCATACTACACGCCTGCTCAATCGCATCAGCTGGTGGCAAAGAGTAAAAAGCCGCCCTTGAACTGTCATTGAAACTTTTGTAATCATAACAAGCCTAATCAAGTAAACAATTAACCATGTTACCCTAATTCTTCAACCTTTTCAACCACCTCTGCAACTAACATTGATAAACATTCTGACAGAACTATGGGGTGTAATCATCTACACAGTTTTATTAAGCTCCCATCTTTAATCACACAAATAAAAAATTTTTAGTGTCATTTTCATCACTACCGTGTGAATAAATTCCACTGAAAAAAAGTGCTTTAGTGGTTGAAAAGGCATAAAATTTACATCAATTTCAAAAGCAGCACATGCATCCATTAAGTTACAAAAAAGTTTCAATGTTTGGCTAAAGTGCCACCAGAAATATTTGTTAAAATTCTGATTAAACTTGTGTTTTCTTTATGCTTGAGGTACCTGAGGTACATGTAATGGAGGAAGCTGCAGGATTGGAATCACTGTTTTCATTGGTCAGAGTGTTGCTAAGGCCGGTGTCTGTGAAAGATGAGAAGGATGAGCTGGGTTTTAGCAGTCCTGCTGCAGAAAGAGCTTTGTCAAACTTGTCGTCAATGGATTCTTTATCTTTCTTCTTTTTCTTCTGCTTCTGTTTCTTCTCCTTTTTTTTCTTGACTTTTTTTTTAACAGAAGATTTTTTGAGCCAAGGGTCTGCAAGAGAAAGATCACAACAATTTAGGTTGCCACTGTTAAAATTAACGCATTCAATCCTGTTTCAAACAGAGTTTTGTCCTTTGCTGGTTTGGATTAAAAGTTAGTTGGCCCAAGCAACCCCTATGCTTGGAGACCAGGTACCACTTGCACAAAGCCCTCTTAACGTTACAAGCACGTAACTACAGTGTACCATAACTACAACACTGGCAGACATGGTAGTTCCGTACTCTTAACTCGTGCAAGTCGGCACTGGCTCCATAATAACAAAGCTGTCTTAGACATAAGTCAGACTTGGTCCTAACTTCAAAACAGATCACAGTGCTAAAACTGACCTGAAGATTCTTTATTTTAATACCTTGAGTACTGGATACCATAGAACTTCATGACAACAATGAAAATTAGTATTTAAAGTTCAAATCCAAGTTCAGGAATAATAAATCAGTTAGAGCTACAAAACAGGAGCTATAGACCATGGTTGTCGTATTGCCTTCAAAAATACGATTGACTAAGCGTCTTCACAAATAACTGTGACATCATACGTGCGCATATTATATCTAACTGATGCGTAGCATTGCCGAAATACTGACCACTGACAAGTAGTCTTCACAGATGTATTTAATGATTTATTTACTTATTGCTAAATGCCCAACTCGCGAAAATGTTTCACTTACACGTACATGTTATATTAATTTATTTGACTGGTGGTTTAAACCGCACTCAAGAATATTTCACTTATGCAACGGGCGGCCAGAATTATGGTCAGAAGACACCAAGATGAGCCAAGGGAACAAAAGTTGCTGGAAGACCTTCCCACGTACGACCAGAAAGGGAGCCAGCCTGTGATTGGCTTGAACACGTAGTGGTGAGAGGCCCCCACTTACAGGTATATGCTGGCAATAAGTTTCTAGGTAGGAGGAAACTGGACTCCCAGGATAAACTACAGACCTTTGGCACATGACTTGCAAACTTTGGCCGCATCACATACAGGTACACACATCACACTGGAGGAAGACGACGAGTGGTTTTCAATTACATTATGTAAACACACAACCTTGCCTGACAGCCTATTACCACAAACACTGAGAGTGGAGTAATCCTATAATTCCTTGTCCAAGGTCGGAGACTGACCCCGAATTCATCTAGTGTGTCAAAGCAATTAAAAGCCTTGACTACATGCACCTACCATCATCACTGTCAGAGCCTGTGGCAAATGGGTTACCACACTCCTCATCACTGTCTGCCTGGGAGGAGGAGCTAGAGCTGTCATCACTGTCATCAGAGGAGGAGTCAGATGACAAGGCCACGCCCCCATCGTCATCATCATCACTCTCAAATAAACCTCTCTTTTTCTTGGAGGCTGCATTCTGGGAATAATTCACTGAGGGATGCAAGAAAAAAAAGTACACATTCAAGTGTATAAGCAGAAAAAACGATACATTCATTCCGACTTGTTTGTCTCCAAATATCAGAGTAATGACTACTTTAAAAAGACTATACCAGAGATTTTTTGCAAATGTAATAGTATTTCTGCTAATATTTTAGAGTGGACGAATAAACGATTAAGGTTTACTGCCACTTCAACAAATATTTTTGCAATATTATGGTGAGAACATGCTCGGATCAGGAGACAGTGGATGGCTTTCCAGGGAATGAAACAATGAGGACATTCAAAATCATACAAAACAGTCCGACATAATTATACAGCGTACAATATGTAAGCCTCAGTCAAAACTCGCCAACTGCAACATTGTAAAATATTTATGATCTGGAATGTTGCTCATATTTAGGAGAGCCCAAACAATTACCTTTTACAAAATACTCATAACATAATCATAGCTATACTACAAATCATACAGGTAAGGTATTTTGTGAAAGGTAATAATTTGGACTATTCTTAGTAAATAGTGATGGTTTCATTCAATTACAGGTTATGGATTGGAGAGCCAATTTACCAAGCAAATTTATATTGCATGCTAATTATGCAAAACCTAGGTAATGGACACAGGGAAAAGAGATAGCCACCTGGGTAAAGCCTTCACACATGTCCATAGTATTATGTTCATCAGTTTCATATGTGGAGAAAGCATCAGTGCCCTAGGGTGACTTACCCACACGTTATGTTACATAATAGGCATCTGTTACATAACAGGCATCATGGTTACATAACAGGCATTGTGGTTAAATAATAGACATCGTTGTTACATAATAGGCACCACACTTACATAATAGGCATCACTCTTACATAATAGGCATTTGTAGTTAATTAATAGGTAACCCCGGTTACACAATAGTCATAGTGATTACATAATAGGCAGTGCGATTACATAATAGGCATTGCAGTTACATAATAGACATCATGGTCACAAAACTTTTGTACTCCATATGCAAGCACCTGAGGCCTTTACCTGGTTTACGCTTGTTGTTGGCTTTGGATTGGGGGGAGGCCGGAGCACTGTTGGAGTTTGAATAGTCGCCCAGGCCGAACCAATCAAACGTTTTCCTTCTGTCTGGGGCTGGGAAATGTTTCTCAACCAAAGTCTGGAAGACGCCTCTGTAACAGTTCAACAATATAGTTCATCTTCCTGTAATATCAGAAACTTGATCTGTACATGCAATTGATCTTGACATCTAGCATGTCACAGTCAAAACTTGTTCAATGCAATTAGTATTTTAAATGTTATTTTCAAATTAACCACAAGCTAACTGAACAATATTTCAGTTTCTTTATGGGTTTCTAACAAGAAATCCGCTAAATGTAGACAACTACAGTCTCGTGCAAGGCACAGTCAAGTATCACCCTATGAAACATACATTCAGAGGATTCAGGTCCCCAGCTGTTTTTTTTTCAAGGGAATGTGTTCTACAACATTGGTGAGTTTCAGAAGCTTCCCACTGCTTAGTGTAAGAGTTGATTACAATAAAATATACCATATGGTAGAGCACCATGGTAAAAACGTAAGAACCCACTCGATCCAAGATCAGTAAAGATAACAAAACAAAAATCAAAATTGTTTGGAGTACAAAATGAAAGTGCCATGTGCACATCTTAACATGATGTTGTCTATAGCAAAAAATCTTGAATATGTAAGCTTTGTAAGAAATAACACGCCAATAAAATAAGAAATTGGCATCAGTAAAGATAAGAAAAACCAAACAGAACAGAAACAAATGACTAGGGATACAAAATAAAGATGCTATCAAAGTGTCCAGTGCAAAATCTGTGAGTTTCAAGAGATTACATTGCTTACTGAATGAGGCGCCAATCACACAAAATATACCCCTGGGGCACGTTTTACGAAGTGGGTGAAATGCTATGTCAAATGTAACTACTATGGCGACATATGTCTACAGCATGTGTTGTCATGACCATTGTGTTTGACGTAACTTACACCCTGTCTGTTAGGCAGGATCCAGATACCTACGGATTACCAAACTGTCCCATTCAACTGGACAGGCGAACAACATCTTCTCATAAAAACTCTGCTAGAAACACACCGAAAAATTACAGTGCATTTGGGCATGAGAACTGAAATTCACATGATTTACGGATTTTGGCTTTTTTTTTTTTTTTTAGGTTAATAAATGTTTCTACAATCTTTCCTGATGGGTTGCCCTTGGTGCACACGTACTTAGCTGTGGAAACAAAGTCATTGAGCTCTCCCCCTGCCTCCTCTAGCTGTTCCAACGTCCGTGCTTCCCCAGTGGACTGTAGGCCAATTACTATACACTGAAACAGAGACAAAGCACCTGGTCAAACTCAAAAACAACCTCCTACCCAAGACAAATGGAACTTCATCCCTTATTGCTGTCATAACATTTTGGGAAACTGCTGCGGGTGGCAAAACAATTTCCACTATTCAGTGACAGTAGTTAGCTAGGCTTTGTAATAATCTCATCTAAATGACTTTTTCTGGCAAGAGATGAAATAATGAGTTCCAGTGTCGTGGGGTAAAATGACGTGTGTGCAGTGATGAGAAACAAGGAATCAATTGTGATTCGCCTAAGACAGACTGAGGACAAAACCTTAGAATTTTTCACCTGCATGATGATCGCCAGTATCATATTTAACCTAAAGTGTCCCCCCCCCCCCAAAATGCATTTTTACAAATCAAGATCCTAAAATAATACCTTTGGTGATGATACATAAACCTTCCAAATAAATCTCAAAACAGGGTTCTAATATTAAAAAAACTCCAAGAATAATGAAAAATCAGCAACATACATGTAGTGGATAAAAGCTATGGTCAAATACAGTAGACGGTGAGAGGAGAAAACCAGAGGGCGAACTTTTCTGACATAATTTGTTTGAAGGCACTTTAGTCTCCAGCAAGCTTCATGTAAGGATGCACCAAAGAGCAATGCAGACAGCTTTATTGTCAGAAAGGCCGCTAGAACAACAGAAGCAGGGGAATCTTGAAAATCTGCCTGTCTGAGAATGGCACTGAACCCACATCTTGTGTGGTCAAGCCAATGGGAAGTCGGCGCCTTAACCACTCAATTACGACCCACTCTCATTTCGCTTCTTGATGCTTACATACCTGTACATTTTTCACTACTCTGTTCATAGAATTGAAAATGTCACCTTTCCATTCTTGACTGCCTCCCTGGCCAGCCGGACACACTGCTCCACCTTGGCAGATATACACAGGTACTTGAAGAAGCGCTGGTGTGCTGACCAAAACTGTCCCCACATGCTCTTCTTCATTCGCTGTTCAGCATCAATCAGTTCAGCAGCCTTCTGGAATTTCTCCCGAGCCTCCACCCACTGTAAGAAGAACAACTAAGTCACTGTCTGCTATCTGTATTTTGTTATTTATATCACAGTGAAATCTCTGGGTTTTCTTCACTGATAAAAGTGATATTTCAAAGCAGCTGACCATCAAATTTGTTATTACACTTTGACATCTCGCACCAGACACCATGATGTCAGTAAACAAACATTTTGCATTATAGCATTCCAATTTGAGCTCAGCAGGATGACGTCATAATATAAGTTTAGTAAACTGATGCATTCCAATGTCACACAAAATTACGTCATGCAAACATGGTCAAAACATTGTTTCAAACTTCTTTAAATTCACCGAATCACCGCCAAAGTAAAAATAATAAACAGAATATATTGCACAGTGAAATATTGCTCTCAACAAAAGTGGAAACGATAACCCGCTCCATGGTGCAAGTCTTGTGCACTATACTTGCCACCTCTCACTCAACATATACAACAATATTTATAGTATTCAATCTTCACTCCACAATATCGTCTGTATCCAAAGTCTGACATTAGTTGCTTTGTGTCTTTGGAATTTTAAACAAAAATTTTGAAATCAGCCACCTGAAATCTTACACCTGCAAGACTTGCTTTCAGTACCAATCACAAGCACTGTTTTCATTCACAAAGAAGAGAAAGAGCTGACCCTCACTTCACTGAGAAATGGAAGTAAACATTCCAGCCAATGGACAACACATTCTTTAAGTAGATCTCTCTAACTACAGCATTAGAGTACAGTGAGAACTTTTCCTCTATAGAAATACTGACCCTACCCTTACCATAGGAATGAGTTACAGGAGACGGTATAATTACAGAGCAACATGTGTGCTGACCAAACCTTCTTTCCTACTCAAAAAAGACATTTTTTTTTTCTCTGTGCACAATAAAAATATTAGCCAACATATACAGATGGTAATACTCTTCATACAGACAACACTAGAACATTCCTTTTCAAAAATGATCACCGGCGACATTGTTATCAAGTATATGTGAACAATAACTTACTGAGCAACTATCCTCCATCTAAAGCAAGACAACCATAACACATCTTCAAGTGGCAAAAAAATTGAGTTGCATAACATAACCAGGTTATTTGGGTAACAACTTCTACTTATTTTGAACAACATTTTGATATGGAACCTAATACCATTTTCAAGCTATCTGTTTGAAAACAGTATTAGTACCTCTTACAAAACCCTGCTTCAAACTCAACAGAAGTTGTTACTCATATAACCTTGTTATGTTAAACCTTAACACAGCAAGTATGTCCCCTAATGTAAGCTTACCAGCTTCACCGACTCGTTGTAAATCTTCACAAAGTCCTTACTCAGAGGGAGCTCTTCTACGCGGAATGTGACACCATGGAAACTGAGCTGTCGCGCTATGTACATTCCTCTTAACTTCATATCCATGGCAACCAATTCCATAGCACCAACACCCCTGGGAGAACACATACACATATACATATTAGAGTGTGTCAAAATCTGAAACACAATTTCAGAGATTACTTCTTAGCTATATAAATTAAAATGTTGGCCACCTCATGAATGTTATCTCAAGACAGAAGTTTTAAAATTTCCATTTCCAGTATCGAAAACTAAGCGTCGTGATGAGATTATAAATTTTGAAATGGCTTTGAGGAATCAGCCCCATGTCACCGATTCCCCTGTGTAGAATTCCCCACCCCCACCCGAATGGTTCTGACCTTACCTCTTCTCCACAGCCTGTATGAAGTCGTTGAACTCCCTGAACGGTGTTCCCTCCCCCCAAAGGCCAAGCCGGGTCATGTATGCCATGTTCCGTGGCTCTGATGCTCCTACAGGGAGAAACACAGCAGATTACGGTTACGACTGAGCAGTATTCATTTACACAGCTCATAAAGGACGTAAAACTTTGCAGTACTTATTTATATATTTAAGCACATAAATGACCCAAATTGTGCCCCCAAACGTTTACTTTTAGATACTCATAAATGTTATAAATTTTCACTTTTGCAACTGAAGCTATTTTTCTCGGAGGGTATCATCTTGCCTTCCATGCAAGCCTCAAAAGACATTTCTCAAACTGTGCAACGTTGTCATGGGTAAAATTTTAGGATATTCACTGCAAATTCTAAAATGCTTGAATTTATCACAGGTTCCAAGGAGAGGCCAAATACTGAAAAGGGGCTAAAAGTGTGTTTTTAATTCTTACGAGTACCATTTCTAATGTCTTTGGTACGACTCTGCCCTGGATCGAGAAACAAAAGATAACTGATTCACCTGTAGCACTAGCATAGACAATCCTGGCATTAGGCAGCCTGTTCTGAAGCTCTAGCACCGTCTGTCCAGTCTTGGTAGGTTTGCTGGAGCCCACGGGACACAGGTTTTTGGCCTTGTGACATTCATCAAAGATGATGACCCCGTCAAAGTCCTCTCCGCACCAGTGCAACAGCTGTTTTAACCGCGTTCGATACTTCCCGCCGGATTGGCTCTCACCGATCAGAGATGAATACGTGGAGAAAATCACACCCTTCTTCACACTCCCGTTTTCTTTGGATGAGATCTTTGCATACTTGAGCTGTGAACACAAAAAATGGCACAAGTTATAACATGGTCTCCTGGGCCTTCGTGCCCGAAGGAGTTTGCTACCTAATGCAAAGTAATGACCCAAGCAGCCTCTCACCAATGCAGTCGCTGAGAGTTCAAATCCAACTCAGGCAAGCATTCTCATCTGTCATACAGGGGATGGTCTGCTAGCATCCACTGGCTGTGCCCGGTTTCAACACATCATAATGCTGGTCGACGTCATATAAGTGAAATTTCTTGAGTACATACTAAAATACCAATCCAATAAATATAACATGGTCTCATGTCTAAGTCCACTTTAACAATATAAAAGTCTACAACAGAAACTTTCCATCAAGTAAAATTCATGAAGTTACGCCCTATACACATCAGTCATTTTATCTAAACTGCAGGCCAACAACACATTCTAAATTGACACATTAAGAGAATGCTCTCCCTGCGTCAGCTTACTTTATGAAGTGAGTGAACGTCTATTTTTCCTGCCCCAATGTCTCGCAAGTCTCTTTCTGCATCAACTTTTAAGTCATTGGACACACTCAGCCTGAAAAACAATGGACAGGCAACTCCACAATAATCAACAAACCAAAGAAGATAAAAGGGATTACACAATAACAAAAGGTGCCTACATAATGTTTGTCAAACCAGGCAATAATTGCATTTTAATTCCAACATTTCAGAGCTGTAACCTCTACAGGTTATATAGCAAAACTATCTTTCCTTCCTAAGAAAAAAAATTTCCTATCTGAAGTTTTCTATGAAAATGAAAAGGAATGTGTCATTTGTTTTCCTGCCGAACAAAATCTTGTACACATGTTTTCAATCAAGAATTTGTACCTAATTACATGCACTATACGGCTCATGTTGGTTTCCTCCCCGCCTGTACGAGAGGGTCTTTCAGCAACCTGCAGATGGTCGTGGGTTTCCCTGCTTTCTCCCACCACAATGCTGGCTGCTATGATGTAAGGGAAATATTCCTGAGTACAGCGTAACAACCCTAATCAAATAAATAAATAACACTAGAATTCAAAATGCTTTTCCAACTGTATATATATGATTAAACAGTTAAAACCATTCCTATTCCACAGACAAAAACTGCAGATATAGAGAGCTGAATAATACGAATATCTTACCAGAGTGCCCTTTTTCTGCCCAGCAAGTAGTTCTCATAGATAATCCCTGCCACAGTTCTACCTTTACCCACACCTGCGCCATCACCTGTACACAAAGAGAGAGGAACTATTCGAGTTCACAACTCCATGGAGAAAGACTTTCAAAATCAATACTTGCCAACGATGACATCTCTCAACCCAACGCTGGCTATGCTCCTTTTATCTCCATTTAAAACACTGCTTGTACAGTTCGCAGCTAAAAACATGATCTCATATTAATTGATGGGGATGTGGGGGGAGGGGTCACCAGTCAAGGAAGATGGCAGGGTCAGTGAAGGGTCAAGGGTCTTGTATGTGTTAACACATATTTTGCAGCCTTCATCACAACCACACAAACCAAAAGGAATATGTTTGATACATGTACTTCAGTGTTCATTTTCCATACATTTCTTTTTGTGTTTTTGTAAATGGCTTTTGACTTTGGTTGACTAAATGTCCCCTAATAATTACTTAACCGGTGTGCCTCCAAAACTTCCTGATTTCTGTTGATTTTTTTTTGTTTTGTTCAGGGCAGCTAACCTGTCAGAAGTAAGCACATTCCAACAACTTAAACAAAACACAACATGAGACTTTCTGACAACTTCCACCTGGAATTAAAACTGACCAATGAGAAAGCCGGCCCTTTCTCCACTTGACAGGATGGTCTCGTGGCGCTGACTTGCGTAGACGATGGATTCGAGCTGGAGAGCGGACAGACTGCCAGAGTCTATGGTGCTCTCCGGGATGGAGACGTTGTACCAAGCATCCTGAGGCTCCACACTAGACAGAGAGCTCGTCTCTACAACGGGGTCGGGGTGCTTGATGCCCACCTTAACTGTACGGCAGAGAAACAGATATACATATGGCATAGATAAAACAGAAACACAGGTTTCTACATAGTTTAAATAAAACAGAAATCAAGGTTTCAACATGACTTAAGTAATACAGAAACAAAGGTTTCTACATTGAATTCATAATGAGATGAGCTGTTACCTAGGTTACAGGTTACCCTGCCATTTTACCTGAAATCTGCCAAACCTGTTTTAGGTTACCATAAAAAATATTACACAGCACCCTTGATTTTGTAGGCACGTAGCTGGAGTAGGTTTCTGCAGGAAGTGAGTTCATAAAGAGATACGCTGTAACCTTTGGTAGGTATGCAGTTGGAGAAGGTTTATGTCTGCATAGCTTAACACCTGGGATGAATAAACAAGTGGTGATATTACTTTTGGTAGGCATGCAGTTAGAGAAGGTTTATGTCTGCATAGCTAGACACCAGGGCTAGATAAACGAGTGGTGATATTACTTTTGGTATGCAAGCAGTTGGGGAAGGTTTATATCTGCAAAGCTTAACACCTGGGCTGGATAATCGAGTGGTGATATTACCTTTGGTAGGCATGCAGTTGGGGGAGTTTTATGCATAGTTAAACACCTGGGGTGAATAAACGAGTGGTGATATTACTTAAGGTAGACATGTAGTTGGAGAAGGTTTATGTCTGTATAGCTTAACACCTGGGATGAATATACGAGTGGTGATATTACTTTTGGTACACATGCAGTTGGGGGAGGTTTATGTCTGCACAGCTTAACACCAGGGCTGAATAAACGAGTGGTGGTATTACTTTTGGTACGCATGCAGTTGGAGAAGGTTTATGTCTGCATAGCTTAACACCAGGGCTGAATAAACGAGTGGTGATATTACCTTTGGTAGGCATGTAGTTGGAGTAGGTTTCTGCATGGCCTAACTCCTGGACTTCTTCTTCCACTTCTTCCTCATCTATTGCACCCTTTAGAGTCTGTATTTGCACTGGCCCACGACTAGCCTGGGGACAATAGAAATAACAGATAATAATGCCCAGAAAAGTTGTGCACAGATCTGGACAAAAAAATGGGGCATGGCTAGGCCTTGGGCTAGGGAGTCATTTAGTTAGATGTTGGTTGTGATTCTTGATCCAAAAATGTTTTAAGTGCTCCTTTTCCAGTGGAAGACAAGACGCAAATTTTGCAAATTTTTCTTTTGGCTCGTAATAAAGCCCAGCAGAATACTCAAAGTCATCCAGTGGTATTGTAGAGCAGCTGGATTGTGGTGTGGGGATCTTTAACATTTAGCTATGGCCATGCATAAATTGTGCTCTCTGAGTGCCTCCCACTTCTCTTATTTATGTCGTGTATTATGTCACACTGAAAAATATTTCACTTACAATATGGTGGTCAAGTATTGCTAGTATTCAAGAAATATCTCATAGAAACTTGAACTATTCTGTGAGAAATGATGGGATCATATGATATAAACTCTATCAAGGGCTATAAATAAATATTATTAAAACCTTGTTAAAAATTTTACATTTATTTTGTTTTTTATTTGGTCAGTATTTACTGCTTAGCCCAGAATATTTCAATACTAGTGTGACAGTGAAGTTTGTGCACTGAAGAAACTAGAGTGTTTTGATTAAACATTCACCAAGATACCTGAGAGAAGTCTTCACTACAACATCTCAAATTCCAATATAAGGCCATCCTTAAAAAATTCTTTGTTGAATGTAACCCAAACCTATCAGGAAAAGTATGGTCAGTTGGTAGAACTGACTACTGGAAAAAATAGGGATTAATCATTTCAAACAAATTAACATGGACAGAAAAATAAAAGGAAACTTTCATCAAACTACCAATGAGAGTAGGGCCGATTTATGAAGGACGAGTCAGGTTACGCCCAATGACAGTATTTTCAAGGATGGCCTGAAGAACTAATTTCAACTTTTCAGTAAGCTCTGGTAATTTGCGTAAATATGTCATGTCGGTAACTTCAACCATATTTTCAATTCACAGTGAACTTCACTTACAAATCTGCTGTTGGAGGCAATTGTTTTCAACTTGAGATCTTCATTTGACCACAACCTAGAAACGTCTTTACTGGTCAGCTGTGTTTTCACCACTCCATTTGTGCCCGACGTCGCAGGTGGTGGAGGTGTAGAGGTGGAGGGAGGATGAGTAAGCATGGTGGGAAGGGAGAGGGGTGGGGGAGACGGGGAGGGGGAATGTTCAGAGAGTCCTAGCTGACCAACACTGCCTGAGAGGAACTTCAAGTTGCTCCCTGCCACACCCGTCTGGTTAACCATTTGTACAGCAGTCTTATTCCCCGAGCCAAGAAAACTGCCAAGGTACTGGTTGGTCAGGTTGGTACCTTGCTCCACTTGTGATGATGCGGAGACAGGAGAGTTCTGAAGAATGTACGTCTTGCCCTGGCGTCTAATGACCGTAGCGCCTGCTGGTATATTTCCGTTTTGAATCGTGACGGCAGCAAGTTTGTTGACCGACTCAGAATTTCCTGCTGGGGTCAACATAGCTGCCGATGTGGTTTGAGGCATCGTTCCTAGGTTACCGGGCTGAGCTCCAGGGGAAGGCGCGGCTGCCGTGGATACCATGCGGATCACCGTCGGAGCTGTGCCCCCTGTTCCTGACTTGTTCACAAGAGACGCTGGCAGACGCAGCACTTGACCCGAAGGTAAGCGAATCGTCTGTCCAAGTTGACCGGGTGGAACGCGAATGATGTGTTTGGATTGGCCTGACGGCAGGCGTACTGTCTGTGTGGACTGGCCGGATGACAGACGAACGGTCTGAGCTGTTTGACCGCTGGGCAGGCGAATCGCCTGTGTTGTTTGTCTCGGCGGCAGGCGCAGCATCTGGCCTGATGGAAGTCGAATCGTCTGAGCAGTGGCCGGAACACGTATTGTCTGACCAGAAGGCAGACGAATTATACGTGTATTAGCCAATGGAGGCATTCTGATTGGCTGTGCAGGGGAGGCAGCTACATCAACAGCCCCAGTAGGTAAACGCATCGTCTTTGCTGCCACTGCTGGTATTTTAACAATTTGTGGTGCCTGTGATATTGCATTGTAACCAGATGTTGTGGTGGCTAAAGTCTGTGGTATCTGAGCTGGTATGGACTGCCCTGCCATGATGCCTTGAATGGGCTGTGCTCTCAGTTGGGGTGCCTCGGGGTCTGTGTCTGGGGGTAGGGTAAAGACCGATCCCCCTGGAGGTTTTGGAGGCCTTAGCTGCCCCATTGAGCTTGTCCGTGAGAGTGCAGAGGGCTGCTGAACGAGGGCAGATAACTCTGGAAGGGCACTTGATGGGCTCTGAAAATCACCAAACAGTGAAACATCACTGCTTATACTCAACAAAATGAAGAACTGGTGACAACAACACACTACTCTAACAATTTATTCATTTATTTATTTGACTGGTGTTTTACTCCATACTCAAGAATATTTCACTTAACAACGGCCAGCATTATGGTGGGAGGAAACCGGACAGAGACCTGGGGAAAACCACGACCATCTGCAGGTTGCTGGCACCTTGCCACACAGGAAGCCAGCAAAAGCTGGACTTCAACTCACACCTACTGCAATTGCGGAGAGGCACCTGGGTCATTACACCACACTGACATGCACAACCCCTCGGCCACAGAGGCCCCGACGTCATGATGCTATAATGTTCTGATTACTCTGTCGAGCTACTTCTACATTTACCTGTTGTACAGGCTGTGATACCGGTGGGGTCACCGGTGGGGGCACAGGCTCCATCTTCGGTACCATGTGAGCTGTGGCCGACAGCTGCTGAAGGGCCTGTGTGAACATATCCACTTGGTCCAGGTTAGGGTCCAGGGCAGGGGGCTCCTGTGGGGCTTCAGGCTCAAGCGGGGCATTTTCAGCCTGTGGGAAGGCAGGAGATAATGTCATGAAAATCCTAGGTGCTGTATTTGAGCTATAATTTGGTCCATGACTATACTGATCGTTTTGCCTGATTCTTACAGTTCTGTTGCCCTTTCGTTTATTTAAGTACTTCACTGGTGTTGTACACCATAGTCAAGAATATTTGACTTGTAAGACGGAAGCCAGCGTTATAGTGGGAGAAAACTGAGCAGAACCTCAGGCTGCTGACAGATCTTTCCAAGTAATGAGGTTGATTATACAAAGATGTTTCAAGGCTGGTTTTATAGGTATGATATCATCCTGGAAAAATATAAATTTCAGTACTAGAAATAGTATTTAATTAGCTTTTTTTGTCTTCTAATATTTCAAGTTTTGCAATAAATTTTCAGGACAATTAAACAGTGTTTTCTATTTAATATCTAGTAAAAGTTACTTTTAAGGAGGAAAAAAAGGCCACAATAAATCTGTAACAACTCACTTACAACCTTCCTATATATACGGAAACCTTGTATAAAGAACCCATGTGAAGCTTTTAAACAAATATTTATAACTTCATGTTAGCTTTTTAATTCTGTGTAAAGAGACTAAATTCTATATGACAAAACAGAAAGAGAAAGAAGCTTAGTAAACTTATCCATTGATGTTTTCAAGAACACTTACAGCTGTTGGCCCATCTTGGGAATTAATGTGCGATATGAGTGTTCCATTGTTGTCACCACCATTGATAACAGGAGCTGTGTCTGTGTAACCAAGATCAAAGTCATCCAAATCTCCAATACCAGACTCGTCTAAAGCTGCCGATAATATATCTGTAAACGAAACGGGCTGGAAAGAAAAGAAAACGAAAATGCTGAAACAACCTTGTTAAACAGCAATCAAACTGGTTTTCTCCAGTAAAACTAACGCTTGGAGGTCACCATTTTTCAACAGAAAAATGAATATAACAAGTTTTCAGATAGTGTGGAATGAACAAAGTAAAATATTATAACATAGCCAACTTTGACATACTTGCTTATCTACAAGCAGAGCATGTCTGAATTATCATTGTGCACAGGGACGAATGTCCTATCTAAGGTACTTCACAAAGTGAAAAATCCAGATAAATCAACCAAGCAGATAAACTGTATTATTTGATGGAAATTTACCAATGTTGAAAAAAACAAATATCACAAATATAATAGATATTGTTTTCGAGAGGGTGAAAAATGATCTTTGAAAAGAAACTATTTTTGTAAGAACCTGAATAATTGTCAAATGTGTAGACTGCTCTCTTCATATTTCTTGTGCAAGTTTTTGGCATAAAGTTTGATAGTAGCCATATCATAAGTTATCATCAAGGCAGGAAAATAAATAATATTTTTAAGGTAACACACTGTCCTCTGATTTTACATTCACTGAATATGTGTGACACACATTAACCATATTATATGTTTGAAAAGTTTTCCTTATAAAAACTTTGATATAAGAAGATTGTTAAATGTAAATAACATAAAACCAACTTTCACTTTCACATAAACATTACATGTTATTCCACCACTCCTTTATCCATCATTCAAGCACTTGGTGACCAGGAAATAAAACAAGCACATGATCTGTGCTTTCACACCAGAGTATTGTTGACAATTATTCTTTCTACTTTGAATGGAAGACAACATTCAAAACATATCCATTGTCACCGCCGTGATATCTATTTTGGAAGCACACGTGCACAGCGGCCTTCCCTGACGACACAAGCCGTGAGTTTGGTGACGATACCAGGAACTGCTGGAATTCACCAAATCCGCCTTTGATTTCTTCTGACTGGTGTCAGTACTCGAAAATTTGAACAGATAGTCGTGTAAATTGTGTTTTCATGTAACACTGAGACGGTTTTCGTCCTTTGTCTTTGCTTACATTTGTCTCTGTTGCCATCACTTGACGAGATAAATGTAACCACAAACTATCTGGCTCATCGCGGCCATTACTACGCACTTCCCAAGATGCACTGGATATTTATACGACATAGGACAGGTGTTTCCGCCATTGTGATCACGAAAGCCACTCGCTCATTGGCTGACCACAATATGAGCCAATCAGGAAGGATTAAAAATATACACATGCCAGACTACATAAACAGCACAAATGGCGGTTAGTTTGTCTCATCGAAGTGAAATGATTAATGCTGTATTTAAATTTACCAATGTTAGCGTTATATCAATTTGCTAAAAATATGAATGTAGAAAAAAGGTTTTGAAACATCACGAACTCTGTGGGATAAACTGTCGTTGAAGCGAGATTTTATTGACCAATCACATCGTTTCTCATTTTTTAGAAAGTTTACTTCGAGAATTTGACGAAAACATTGGATTTTTTTTACCTATTCAATATCATTAATGATGTTATGCTCTCTGGGATAACTCTAGACAATCTAATGTATGAGGTAAGGCAGTAATTTTAACGAGATCGTTGTTGAAATTTGCTATCGCTATGTGTGATGTATTGTAAGGAATGAAAACTGAGTATAGTTTATATCAGATGTCGAAATGCAACAACAACACAATGGTTACAATATTTCTGTCTTGTTTTTTTGATGTGGTGATGAAATGTTCACAATACTGTATATATGTCTACTTGACAACAATTGACAGGGCGCCTTAATTCATCCAGCCATATCGAAGTAATATTGAGATTTGTAAAGAATAGGTTGAGCTATTGTTCGTCGCTGACCCACTTTTCCAATGTTCATTGAGAAAAGGACATTTTTTAATGAATTGACGTCACCCTACCACGTGATATCACCCTCATCCTTACTACTGTCGTAATATTTACTGTGTTACCGCGTATTGCAGGGAAGTTGAACAAATATGGATGATTCAAAAATGCTTTTGCTTAATTTAAATGGGGCCGGTCACGTTGATGGTTGGCAGCTGTAAAGACAAATACAGGGCAACTCGTCTAACGACCAACTTGACTAAAATCCATATACAAATCATCTAAACATACATCAAAGTCGTCTAATTGTATTACTTAATTATTGACATGGGTTTCTCCCTCAACTTACTGTTTTCCTGATCGACAGACTTGGACATCCCATGTACAGTGTAGGTAACACTTTTGTCATCTGACTTTACGTGGTTGGCCAATATGTAACAAAGTAACGAACTCAAACTCGTATGTTCTAGGAAGATTCAATCACATTCTCAGTCCCTTTCTTTATTAGGTGCAAAAAAACAGTAAAATGTAAAGTGGTTTATAGCATATTCATGTTAGATGAGTTGGATGTAGTATTGTAAAAAATGGATTCACATTTTAGAGGAAATGGTGGAGTGGAGTTGGTTGATAGGCGAGTTGACCAGTCACTGTAAAGACTAGGTCGCTGTCACATGATTGAGTGACGTGAATTCATTGAGCAATCACACCATTTCTGGGTGTTCATATCAGGAAATAGCACATTTTGTTACTCCAAACACGTTTGTCTCCTGTAGATAAAGTTAGAGAAGGGTCCAGTCCCAGGTGTTGATTTACACAAATAGTTATTGGATTCAAAGATTTTTGCCAAGTAGAGGAGATCGTCTTCACCAAAAGACAGTCAATATGATAGGAATGAATACATCGAGCCATCGAGGTAGATTGGATGGCACAAAACACTGTATCGCATCCAATGGATGTATATGTATATTAAATAAATTGTGAGGTTTTGATACTCACTGAAGTACCTTTCAAAAACAGAGATTGCTGTCATAATTTACAGAAGATATATGGGTATACTCTAACATTGAATGAACACAGCTTATAACAAAGGCTGAAACCTTTAAAACGTGGTCATTTGTAGCTCTTTTGGATGTGACCAATTTTTTTTCTGACAGTGGTTTTAAGTCTGAAAATATTTTGTTCCGGGTCTGAAACAGCACCTAGCCTTTGCTTTAGACTTAAACAATAACCCATGTGAAACAAAACATGGGGCAAACAAGTGGTAAGAAAAATGAATTGTGACCCATTCATGTAAAAAGTTTTGGTAAAGCTTTCAGTGTTTTGTTGATAGTGTAGAAACTGGACTCGGACCAACCTCTCATGTTTGTTGTCTTCTCATCAGATTTACAAGTGAGAAGTGCAGCTGATATCATGGAGGAACAAGTGTGCGAGTCCCTCAAAATCACAGACTACTTCCACGGCAGTCCGGAGAAAGGCGAGTATTTTAATGATGTCTTGATTCCAGTTTTATCTCAAACCTTGTTAGCATTAGAGCTGACTCGGTACTATACCCAACAGGCCACATTTCAGAGTGCTGATTTCCATGTTTAGGCCACCCTTAAAAATATGTTTGTTGTGGATAACCCGACGGACCCACCAAAAAACGGCCCGACTGTAAAGATTTTATTGGGCTTTAGATCAAGATGGAATTTCTGTTTTTATTTTTCTCACCATGGTGAATTCTTTAAAATCTATTTCATTAGCAAGAATGAAAAAGGAAATATTTCCCTACCGACAGACCCTATTTTTAGGGTTTTTTTTTTTTACCCTCAACAAACAATTTTTTAATGATGACCTTATTGGGTAAAACTAAGAGGAATGTTATTGTGGGTTTATCCTTGTTTGGCTGCATCATTTAGTCACAGTTTTAACTTTGCATGTGATGCTTTAGATACTATGATAAGTCTGATAAAGTCAAATAACATGTTTTCTATCCCAATTTGTACAAAATCATGATAAGCTTATAATAAACTGTCTTGTATTAGAGGTAATAATTTTAAAGCTTTTATGTATATTAGATGATTGGTTATAGTAATGTATATGTTGATTTGAAAATGCTGCTTGCAGGCGTAATATTGTTTGCCATTTGTTATTCATGAAATGAATGCACCATTTGTTAGTTATTCAATGGATGAACATTTGTTATTCATTGAACACCTGAACCATTTGTTATTCATTACATGAATGACCATTTCAGACTCTCGTCTCTCGGAATCTATATGTAAAGACAACCTTAGGCTTGAAGACATTCTGCCAACTCCTGAAACCTCGCCTGTGAAAGACAAAACAGAAACTCAAAGTAAGACAGATGTAGGGCCAACTGGAGTATCCTCCCCAGACTGTGCGACAGACAAAGCACCAAACAATGCCCGTGAGAAACTAGCTGAACGTTTGACAGAAGACCTATTGGTGGACAAAGCTGGGAAAGAAAATATAACAGACAATAAATCTAACCCAGTGTCAGGTTCTTCTGATGTTGTGAGACCTAAATCAGGGTCAAAGAAGCGGAGAAAACGTCGCGGAAGACCAAAAAAGTCAGAGATAAAAGTTTCAGGATCAGAAGCACAAGGGGAGGTAACTCCTGTGTCTACACCAGAGGCCAAACCTAAGACACAGCGGAAGAAGTAAGTGAAATGTTGGAGAAACTTGAAGATATTATGAATTTTTGTGCAAAAATCAGTTGTTTTGGGGGGTTTTTTGGTATGGTGATTTGCTTGAAAGTAGTTATTTTTCTGGATTGAACTGTGCTAAAAGTTTGCTGTAAACTCATTTCAAGAAGTGTATTTCACAGTGCATTTGAAGGTGTATTGTATAGGTAATTAATTCAGCCACTTATACTGTAGGTGTTACATCATCACTCAAACTAACATTCACCCCCTTTCTCCTCCCATAAAACTGACAGGCATTGCATGTTTAAATTATTACTCACAACGGCGTAAAACAACAACCAAAGAAATAAAAATTTTCGAGTCTTATTATACTAAGATTCCTTTCAAGAAGTTCATTTAGGGCTAAGCTTTGCTATTGTTCTATGTAAAGGGCCCTCTGTGGCTCAGTGATCAGGGTGCTAGTGCAGCACATTGACAGTGAAGCCTCTCACCAATAACATCACGGTAATGCAGGTTTTTTCTTTAGTTGTAAGTGGGAATACCGTGCCCGGTTTTCTTCAACCATAATGCAGGTCGCTGTATAAGTGAAACATACTTGAGTACATTGTAAACCACCAAATGAATGAATACTCCATATGAAAGTGAAGCACAGTATTGTAGTTTATAAGTAGTTTTTATTCCATCTTCATCAAGACAAAATACTGGTTTGACAGTAAATAAATTTTTTTTTTGTTTTTTTTTTGCTCTCATGTCTTAATGAATTGCTTCTCTTTCTCATCAAATCAGGAAAGCAGATCCAGCTGCCAATAATCACGTCCTTACTGATTATTTTCCTGTCCGAAGAAGCAATCGTCAATGTGTGTCAAACAAAAAGGTATTTTCACTGGTGTGTCTGAAGTCCAGTCATTGCCCATTGACCCAGGGTCTCGTGACGATGCACGCACTAATTTGGTTGTGGCATTCAGTCTGGGACCCGTTTTTACGAAGAGGGTGTAACTTTGCGTCGCACATAGCAATGTAATGCTATGGCATGTGGGGTCATGACAGTTAGATTCAACATAACTTACATCTGTTTTGTAAAATGTGCCCCTGGGGTCTTAGGGTACCCAGTGAAGGTTGTAGGTTTACCTTGGCACTGGGGTTTGCTCTGGCGTTCCAGTTTCATACCTTCGTATAAAGTGGACAATTCTTAAATGATTAGTTGCCAGATTTAGAAACTTTTCCAAAATGCAAAGATTATAACCTGTTTAAACATTATATTATCACAATTCAGGGAAAATCGAGGCCTCTGATTGGCCTGTCTGCCTTGACTAGGCTACAGCATGCGCCAAACAGGCAAACAGTGCAGTCTTCTGCCTTTCAGATTTTTTCTGTGTCTCTACGGATGCACTGGCCAATAGCCATGCTTGTCAGCAATGTACATGTCAGTGACTTTTCTTGCCCTCATTTACCAAAGATTTCTAATGATTCAGCAGCTAAAAACAAACTTTTTATTTGCAAAACCATGCAAATTAAATGGAGAATGACTCTCTGTCAGTTCACTGAAGGTAGGCATTTGTTTCTCGACACAGTTAGTGCCCCAAGCCGTGCCTGTGCTCTCCTCATCGTGTGCGGTGTGATGTCAGTATCAGCTACATAATGGCAAAGCGTCCATGAAAAAGTGGTGCATGTTGGCCGAAGGACCAGTATTATTTCAAGAAAAGCCGTCCGTAATGCTCGTCATTGTGATAAACTTGTTATATCAGCGTGTTGTGTGGGTAGATGGCCTGATATTTTGTCTCAGAGATCGATATTTCCACTCGCCCTTAGGGCTCCTGATATTGTTAATCTTCTTGACAAAATGTCAGGCCGTGTATCCGTGTAGTACACTGATATAACTAATACTACCGAAAGGCTTTTTAGAAAAGCAATAGTAACTTTTAATCCACTATAAACAATGGAATTACTGCCTTACTGCCGATCTATTACATCAACAGTAATGTCACAACTGCTTTTCCTTAGGGCAGGTTGGGTTTAAAACTGGAGAATTTCTGTCAACATGACATCAGTTTTGATTTGGATTCTAATAATTCTTTGGACAAAGTGGTATTATTAACCATGTTGTCCATGTTATTTATTACTGGACAGAGGTCTCTTGGAGCATACCACATTTTTTCAGCTTAAGTTCATTTTCCTCTAGCATTAAGCAGGACCTTCATAATTTCTGTGTATGAATGTCCCATTAGAATTTTTAAATTAAAGATGCTGCAATTGGATCACTTTGTCGGATGAATATTGAGTGTGGATTTTATTTTCAACAGAAAGATGAAGAAAGCCGTATTGAAGATGCAGTATTAAATGGGAAAGAAGTTGGCTTGAAGGTGAGAAGGGTGACTTGTTTATTATATTTTTATCACAAGGACATAGTTACAAGCTGTTTTGCACTTGTGTAGAAACAAACATTTGATAACAGTGGCATTGTTAAGGTTTTTTTTTTTTTTCAAGGTCCCATTTCTGTGCTGAAATAAGAAAAATTTTGAATGAAAATTAATAACTTTCCTATGAAGTGGTTTTCCCACTGTCTGAAAGGAAACAAATCTTTGAACTTCTAAAACAGCTGTCCCCTTTACCTGCATAAATAACACCACAAGTGATCTCAATAACACCACAAGTGATATCAATAACAAAACAAGTGAATCATAAGTAATCACAGCTGGCATTTTTTGTGGAGAGCCTCAGTAATCTTTGTAAACTGTAAGGAAAGATCAGTAATCCATGTAAAATGAAGGCATTATTATTATTATTGTAAGTTATGCAGGTAGAGAACACTTCTGTTTTACAACTTTAATTCAAGATTTACATGTCTTTGTGTAAGGCCAAAGAACCTCATTATGCCTGTACTGTGTGCAAGTATTGAGAAGGATGAAATATTGTAAATTACCTAAAATTTCACCCCCTGAAAAGTCCACAAACCAGTGTGATTTTTATTTTCAGTGCCAGAGGGATATCCTACCTTGTAAACAAATCTTTTCTAAAATCAATTGAACTCTCAGAATCTGAAAAAGGAAAATGAGCAGTTTTGTCATGGACGAAATTTTATGTCATTTAGGGTGATTTATGTGCTATACCCCCAGTATTGTAGCGTTTTCCGTGTGTTGGGTTTGCTCACCAGTTGGTGGACTTTGAGGGTAAAGAATTTCAGAATCTGAAAAAGATGAGCAGTTTTGTCGTGGACAAAATTTTACATCATGTAGGGTGATTTATGTGGTACACACCCAGTATTGTAGCGTTTTCTGAATGTTGTGTTTGCTCACCAGGTGGTGGAGTTTGAGGGTAAAGGACGAGGGGTGATAGCCACTCAGGACTTCCAGCGTGGTGGATTTGTGGTCGAATATGCTGGTGACCTGATTGACCTCAGCACTGCCAAACTCCGCGAGACGGAATATGCACAAAGCCCGGACAAGTTTGGCTGCTATATGTACTATTTCACCCACAAGAATAAGAACTATTGGTGAGTAAAACGAGGTGTCATTCAAACTTCAGGGCTTCATTCTAGTGATGTTTACAACCTCGGACACAGAGTCCTCAATATAACCTTGCATTCGTTATTTAATACTGAGGCCTTTTGGGTGAGAGTGGTCAGCATCACTTGAACAAGTTGAAGTGGACGTTCAGGTGCTGGGTTGTCTTGTATTATGTTTGTTAAGGATGGCAATCTGACCTATATGGCAAACATTTTGAGTCAACTATGGGGGTGAAAATTGTGGGTCATAGATATACCTGGAAAAGAGGGTCATTTACTTGCCAAATGTCATAAGTTTATCCCATACACTCTAGTTTCCTTCATCCATAACACTGACCACTATCCTACAGTGGATAGTTTGAAACAGGTTTGCATATGTTATCCTTTGGGAAAAATCCAAATTGATCAACCACACTGAAAGAAAAATAGTTCTCAGATATATGTAAATAACACGTTTGTGAATACAACTTTTGCCCTTTCTTTCACAGCGTTGATGCGACACTCGAGTCCGGGCGATTGGGGAGATTGCTTAACCACAGCAAGAAGGGAAACTGTCATACAAAGCTGACAGAAGTGAAGGGAACTCCTCGATTGATACTCGTGGCATCAAGAGATATCGAGTCCGGGGAAGAGTTACTGTATGATTATGGGGACAGAAGCAAAAGCTCATTGGAGGCTCATCCCTGGCTCAAATCTTGATACTCGTTTTAAGAGCATTAACAGTACTTGATCTCGAACCCTTTATTTGGCCAGGTTTGTGGCTCACACTATTTTTATTCCACTCTTGATGCATTTAAACTTGTCATGGATATTATAAGCTGTCACTCAGATTCATTTGTAACGGTTTTAATCACTCTGATGTTGTGATGCTTCTAAGTGCCCTAGTATCATGGCGGTTTCAAGTGCCCTGGTATCGTGACGTTCTAAGCACCCAAGTATTGTCACAGTTTCAAGTGCCCTCATACCATTACAGTTTTAAGTGCACTGATATTGTCACAGTGTTAAGTGCCCTAGTATAGTGTTGTTGGATCAGTGATAAATGTGGAAAGTGCAACTTGAATGCCAAGTCTCATTGCATGGTTGGCTTCACGTACTATATTGTAAATTTGAAGTCTACTCAGTTTTGTCATACATAAGAAATCTCATTATTGCACATTTGAAGTCAGAGTAGCAGTTGTTTGAAGTCTGTATATCGCACAATTGAGATCTGTCCACATATTCTACATTTGAATTCTGGATATTGCACATTTGAAGTCATAGGCGTAGTCAATCCTTTCATGCTATCACCTTGTCTTAAATTGTGACACTGATGACACTGACAGTCACAGGGGAACATGCCCTTGTAGACAATCCCAACAAGAGAGCCAAAGTCACATTATCACACACACACATACATGTACACATACTGAAGTCTTGAAGCAGACTTCCATGACCATGGGCTTGATATCCAGTCATGGTTGATCAAGCATGAGAATTGTGCTCCATTTCGCCCATGTTCAGACTTTTGCTTCAGGATTTTTGTGGGTAGAAAACATCTGGTATATGACATAAAGTGAAGAAAATCAACTACTGGTACCTGCCGTTCATGGTGGTTTCATGTTACAGTTGCATGTTTTATATGTTGATGACAAAAAGTCGTCCAACTGCCATTGTATAAGTGAAATATTACTGGGTACGGCGGAAAACACCAATCAAATAAATGATAAAAAAATTGTCCAGGAGTGCCAATTCTGATGCCTGGATAAATATTAGATCTCATTGTCCTTATCACATGAAACATGTCTGTAGCCCTCTCCAAACCAACCATGTTAAAAAAGTGATGTCAGACCAATGAAGTTAATGAAATCTTGGCATGCTCTATGGGTTTATACGTGCATGAACATGTAATGTTTACCCTGGCCAAGTAATAAGGGTTTACATGTGCATGAACATGTAATGTTTACCCTGGCCAAGTAATAAGGGTTTACACATGCATGAACATGTAATGTTTACCCTGGCCAAGTAATAAGGGTTTACATGTGCATGAACATGTAATGTTTACCCTGGCCAAGTAATAAGGGTTTACACATGCATGAACATGTAATGTTTACCCTGGCCAAGTAATAAGGGTTTACACATGCATGAGCATGTAATGTTTACCCTGGCCAAGTAATATGGTTTTATACGTGCATGAACATGTAATGTTTAGCCTGGCCAAGTAGTGCGATGCTTCTAAAGCATTCTGCAGTGTATTTCCCAGGAAACATAATAAAGAATTTGGTGATGCTTTTTGGGGCCTGATAGTGTAGCTAGAATCAAGTTCACCATGCCAAGAAAAGTATTGTGAAGTACACTATTTGACACAGAATTTTGCCCAATAAAGTGCCTCAAATAACCTCAAATAAATGTCTTAAAATATTACCTTTGGTGCTGAAGCATGAGTTTTCCAGCAGGGATTCATGCTACCTTTCAAAGATGTTTTAAAAACATCTTTCTAAGATCCGTGGAATTCTCAAGTCAGACTAAATGAATTACTTAGTCATGGACGAAAGTTTAGGTCAAACATAATGTGTTCGCAGTACAGAACAAAAAAATGGTTAAAAAAAAGAACTATTATCAATAAAAAATGTTATTGTTTTCAGGTTGAACTTCACTCTTAAGCCTAAACTAATGAATTGGCGAACTAATACATGTGTGTGTTACTATTTGGTTCCCCATGAAATTAGCACTGTGAACTGTTCACTAGTGTACCGATTTATAGTTGTGATTTATTTTGGTTGTGTTCGCTTTGTCTTAGCCTTGAAAAAGGTTGTGGTGACCTTGAGAGGCTCTTACATGGCTGATTGTCCAGGGTTACTTCTTTACAAAGCCCAGTTTTTTAGCCAGTTATTTCTCCTTGCACCATGTAATTAATATTTTGTCTGTGTACCCAAATATATAATTTATTGTTGTGTGTAGTACACAGCATAGTATGTCCATGATTTAGACTAGAATTTTATTAATAAAATGCCAATGAATTCATGAACTCAGACAAATTTTGTGCATGTGTTTGTTGAGTACTGAATTTTTTTTTTTTCTTTTTTTTTTTGTGAGTTGTTAATGAAACTTAGAAGTAAAATGGTTGATGTCATGATTATAGTGTTTTCACTGCTTGGTTTCTAGTAGTTTTTGATAGAACATTCACTGGTCAAAAGCTTTTGATAGAGCCTCACTCAGTGAGCACTGGCTCTGAAAACAAGTGGAACAACTGAGAACTCGGTGAGAGCCTTACTAAAGCCTGGATCTTTTGATAGATGCTCCTTTACTGGCCAGCGGCTTTTGATCGAGCCTCGTTCAGTGAGTACTGATTTTACTGCATGTGAACTATGGAAGGTTGGGGCCTCACTTCAGCCGATAAGTTCTTAACAAGTGAAATAGAAAGGCTTGGAGCCAGGTGGTGTTGGTTTCGTGTAACCTTCAAGTGGGCATTTTGTTTTTTTCACAGCCTTGCCCCAAAAGGTTAACATAAGTGAAATATTCTTGAGTGCAGTGTTAAACCCTGATAAATCAGTAAATAGGGTACTTATTCCCATCCAGTTGAGTGCTGGGTCCAAACTGAACTAGCCATTGATCTCTTGCCAGTCGTGAGTAATACTGTATGTTTCCAGTTGCTCAGTTTTGAGTTCGAAGTCTTTTATCGCTAAAGGTAAGAATAGTCCTACTATACCACATGACTTGGCAAAATTGTGAGGCAACTATTTCTGATTACATTTACTATGAGTGTCTAAAACAGTGTCACAATAAGTTATTTAGACGGGATGAACTATGCTGTAAATCACTATACAACAAAGCCAACAAATGTTCTTAACATTTTTGACAATCATACAGTATGATTCGTCTTACCTTTAGCGATATAAAGAGTTCAGATTTCCCTAATGAACAATGCAGGTTAGGTCCGATTTTTTTTTAAGGCGGGAAAGGTTCCCCTCTGAAACAAGTACACAAGGCTGGGATTTCACGCCATTGGTAGGCAGGCGAGCAACGATTAAAACATGTACAGTTAGTCTCAGAACACTTCACATGGGGAATTTTTGTAGTTCTGTGAACAGTAACTTGTGACAATTTCAGAAGTTTAAAATCGCTTGAAATCCAGTCTTTCTATACTTTGTCTGAGTAATATTTTGTGAATGGTCTTCCTTATAGCTTTAATCTGTATGAACAAGCGTTCAGTGGCATGCTTTCCGTACCAGATGCCAAAAATCAGTATTTTTATAGCAGTAATTTTCTTGATTTGTATCTTGATAATATAGCATATGTCATTTGTTATATTACTGGTTGTTATATTATAGTTAATGGTTTTTATGTTTTTGGTGATTTCTTGGCATGAGGAAATATGAGTATGGGGCAGTGAATTGTGAAGTTCCTTTGTCCTGTCCACCAGATGATGTCCATGTGTGAAATGGATACCCGGCTTCAATGTCTTGTCCAAATTTGGACACCTTGGTGAACTGAAAAAGCAGAGAAAAAAAGTTTGGATGACCAGGAGACAATATCCCTTTTAATTCACCAGTACATGTATGTGTTCAAGTTTTGGCACACTAGTCTGAACACAGCAGTTTGCAAGCCATCAGTGGCTGAATTGCAATTTCAGGTTTTTACATCATGTTTCATTAAACTTGAGATTTCTGAAGGCATGTGTGTATATATATATATTGTGGGGGACATGACTTGGTCGATTTCGCGCTATATCAAGGCGTCTTATAGCGATATGTTTATCATATATATATCTATACACATATGCTGATGGTTCCCTAAATAAGGGTATTTTAATAAAGTGGACCTTAGATTCAGTACCGAAATAGATTTAAAAGGGTTCAGTTTAAGAAGACCTTGGATATACAGAAAATGGTCTACATGTTGAACTCATTCATTGAGTTTCAGGTATACATATTGTGGATTGGTTTAGTAGAAAAGGGGAGCAAATTTTGTTTCAGTTGTCACATATGTTTTTGTACAAGAATATCCTGAATTTTCTGGACTTGTCAATTTCACAAGGCCATTGTACAGCTGTAGCTATTGTAACCATGGTGATGTAAACAATGTTCAACAAAACCACTGTCATGTACATAATACTTGCATGTGTTCAGAATGTTTTATTTACCTTGCATTGTTCATGTGTTTTCAAGATCTGAGTAAAATATGTTGAAAATGGCTAACAGTTAAAAGTACTCTTTATTACTGGTACCTGAAGTGTTAGCTGAATATTAGAGTGGCACACAAATCTACATCCAGGATTACTGGGTCGAAATAAATGATGAAAACAATCTTACTGAGCTTTTACTTTTTGTCTCTAACTGTTTTTCCTCGTTGTATTTATTTATTTATTTGATTGGTGTTTTATCAAGTACTCAAGAATATTTCACGGTGGGAGGAAACCGTGCAGAGCCCAGGGGAAACCCACAACTATCCTCAGGTTGATGGCAGACCTTCCCACATACGAACACAAAGGAAGCCAGTATGAGCTGGACTTGCACTCACAGCGACCGCATTGGTGGGAGGCTTTTGGGTCATTGCGCTGCACTAGCATGCTTACCAACTGATCCACAGGGGCCCCTCTCCTTATTGTAAGTAGAGTAGTTTTATGAGCTGGAACCTTTTAGCACTACAGTTCTCCTTCATTTGACTGGAGAACCCTTGACTGAATTGAACAATGCAGATTAGTGTTAACCAGGCCCTTCAATGAATCGGACTCTTAGTACATATCTTTGGTCACAACAGATCTTTCACTCCTTAGCATTTTGTTGGTCAAAATGTGCAACGTGCACTTGAGCTGAACTCGAACTATCCACAAAAGATGCCGATCGGCTCAGAAGAGATGAAGACATGACCTTGGGTAGCAAGAAAACCACACTTTCACAATAATCCAAATACATGTAGCTGTTTTTAAGCGGTGCATCATTGCACGTGTGGAGAACAGGTCAAACGTGGGATAAACAAGACCACACGGTCACCTGTGCCTATGTTTTAACATTACAGACTTTGACAACAATACAAGATTCCGATTAGTTCCAATTCTTTATGAGTATTTTACCAAGTTTTCGACTTGGAAGTGCCCTACAGCCCATGTAAAGTCTGAAACGTCACATAAACCCAAAATGAACTGGATTGTGTGTGAATGCAGGTGAAGGGTTACAATGCTTTAACACAGCCACACACAGGTAGGCCGTTTTCATGTCATTTTTTGTGTGGTCTCCGTTTTAAGAACACTGCGAGATAAAGGCCGAACACAGAGCAATATAAAAGCACAGCTGTATGACTGTTCAGATTTATATAAATGAAGATAAGAATTCCTTTAAATTCACCTTGCAATTCTTTTGAGAAAGTGGCATAAGTAATTTGCGGAGTGGACTGTTAGGCCAGGTCTACAATCGAATGCAGTTATGATCCGTCTGTGGAGGCGGTTCCTTACCATCACTGTTCATTCTCAACTGGCACAATGACCCTGAAGCCTCTCTTTTCGACTTGGCCCTACAGCCCATGTAAAGCCTAAGATGTCACAAAAACTCGCACAAAATGCCCGAAATGAACTGGATTCTGTGTGAATGTGTGAATTCTATGCCAATGTGATTCAGTTAATTCTCAACTGCCACAATGACCCTTGAGCCTCTCACCACTACGACCGCTGTAATTTCAAGTCCTGCTCATGCTGGCTTCCTACCGGGACATACATGGAAGGTCGTCCATCAACCTGCGGGTAGTAGTGGGTTTCCTCACACGGTATACATGTAAGTAAAATATTCTTGAGTACAGTGCAAAATAGCAATCAAATAAACAAATTCTCCACCAGAATGAAATGCTGTTCAAAGTTGTTCACCTGCTTTGGTGAAGAAAAAAAGATGAAAGGCATACTTCCTGGTAACAAAGAAAGAAACTTTATTTACTCTTGTCTACTATACTCTCCTAACTTTTACACACAGCTTTCTAAGAAATAACTTGCACGTCATCTTTCCATCGTTTCTTTTCTGCATATCTGTTGCCCCTGGGGTTGTCGTAGTCTATACCTGGTTGTATGCCAGGTTTAATCACATCGGGCTCGGAAAGTTTTACATCGCCGTCCTTCATGGCCTGGATAAAAACTTTTAACTGAAAAAGAAAAAATTGATGTTTCCAATACATTTTATCATCTTTCACTGCTGAATTTTTTTTTTCTCAATGATTTTCAGCATCTCCAAAAAATGGCGTCAAACAATTTGGAGTATTAAGGAGGCAAAAAGTGCTATTCCATTGCCAACAGAAACTTGGAGGAAATGTTACAGTGCTACAAATGAAACCCCATGGAACAGAGCTAACACCGTGGTTCACAAGAATTTACAATGAATAACTATTTGTCCTGTAACCTGCGGATGGTTGGGGGTCTCCCCCAGGCTCTGCCCTCGTTTCCTCCCACCATAATGCTGGCTGTTATTGTATACGTGAAATAGTTTTGAGTACAGCGCTAAACACGAATCAAGCTCCTATACTTAATTCCTATATCTGAAGAGTCATCAGAAACAAAATTTTTCTCAGTTTCTGTAAAATTAGCCTGGTGTAGCATGTGAGGTGATAACATTCATTAGGTGACTTTAAATCAAAATTTTTGCAATTTTGGATAGCAATTCAGATTATCTGAATTCTTGTCACTTAACATTGCTTTTAAGACACAGATGTTTTGCCACCTCTCTAAAGGTATCCAGTGGTATAGCTCCACCTCTTCAATCGGCGCAAACATAGCCAGCCCCAGTTTCATGACGTGCGCTTAGCTATAAAGTGTTCCCTTAACTGCCACGACAACGTTTGTTATAGAGATATAAGAAGTGCACTTAACTAAGGGCTACTTAGCACTAAGTACGCTTCAGGAGGTTTGAGATCTTTTTCTTCTTCTCTGTGGAGCTCACAGATTCTGATTTGAATGGATCTGATTATTGTTTAATGCCGTAATGGAGAATTTTCAACTTTGTGCTGCCTTTCAATTTCGCAGGTGGAGGAAAATCAGACTTCTTGGAGTATACCATGGACCTTTGGCAAATTTTACATGCAAACTTTCCACGTGTGGGGCATCCATTTTTTTCCAGAAAACTTTGCGCAAGGGAACAGATTAGCCTCAACTGTTTATTACCAGGAACAGATTAGCCTCAACTGTTTATTACCAGCAACACCCAGAAAAAACTGACATAATAAACAATTTCCTCTGTACTGAAAGAGAAATACTACATGGTACATATTCTAAATCTTCATACTTTTCAACCACCGCTGAAAGAAATATTTCAGTATTTCGCTGGAAAACCGTAGGGTCTATAGAAATAATTCTCATAGTTTTATGAAGTTTAAACCTGTGGTCACACAAACAAAACATTTTTGGCTTCATTTTTACAATAACCGTATGTATACACTACCCTTTAAAAACTGATTTAATGATAGAAAAGGTTGAAAAATTTACAGCATTTCTTTTTTCTGTGTCCCGGATGAACACTGGTTTTATCGAAACCTGCAACAAACTTCGCACTAACCTTCTGTGACGAGCTTGCCTGGTCGTAATCACAGAACACCTGGCTAAGTCCCGCCTGACGGCAGCGATAAGACAGAACCTTCCCCACGCTCTGCGCTGCCATCACATCTGTGCAGCTGCAACACAACAAACACGTGTGTATTTCGATGTTGGCTTTAAAGCAAAAGATTAGACCAAATGCTGGCCTTGAGTTCCCTCCGGGCTCTGCAAAATTTCCTCGCACAATGCTGGTCGGCGTCATAGAAGTGAAATATTCTTGAGAACGGCGTAAACACATATCAAATAAATTAATAAAAAGAGCACCTGCAAAGCATCCTACATTAAGTTTAAAACGCATACCTTTTTATTTTTGTGATGTATAACCAAGATATCGCACTTCAAAATAAGCAATACATCAAACAAAAAAACAAAAAAAAAAAAAATTCAAAAGCACCATCATGTTATCAATATTGACATTTCAGCATTCTTCATCATGGCATAAAACAATAATCGGATCTTTTCAAATCAAAATGAGTATCATGGGGCATGTTTGAAAAAAAAATGAAAAACACTGACTTATATTGTTAACAAGCACATAAAGCCCATTCTCTTCCGAACAGCTTTGGTTACATTATTTGTTGTCCTTTTAAAGAACTCTATTTTCTTGAACTGCATTGCTCATAACAAGGAAATCAGATACCAGTTTAGCAACCAAGTGGATGGACTTTTTTCTCTCATAGATCTATATCTATTTATTTAATTACTTAACTCTGTTTTACTCAAGACAATGCCACTTATCTGTCAGTATTCACAGTAAACCAGACACATCCTGTATGAAACCCAGGTGAAACTCACAGTGATCTATGTCTGCATTTAGTAGGGTCATTTTCCAAACTATGTCAACATAGCCAGTATGCCAGTGTAAAGATATGTCCAGAAATGTTAACAAGTTTTGAGAAGAGTCTAACGCCTATAGGCAGATTTTATTTTGTTCATACATGCACTTTAATACTGTATGGAGGTGACATTTTCACTGCAAAAACTTCCATGGAAAAGATGCATGATGGCTCATATACCCTGCATCTTTCAATTTCATTCCAGTAACATATCTGCTTATCTCATGACACCTTACACGTTAACAAAATATCGACAACAAGTTAACTGCTTTGTCTATATTCCTACAAACTGTGCTACGCAAGGGCTCTCAAAGCTAAACAATCCTGAGAATGCTGTCAATCATACCTGTAAAGATGCTGTCTGATTGGCCACTCTGAGGTGGAGGCAGAGACTACTCTTTTCCCACTAGAATGTTCTATGTACCCAGCTGTGTGACGATTGGTTGTTTCAAATATTAGCCTGAAACATAATTTCACTGACAAAGGTTGAGTCTGCCACATGTAATAATAATAATAATAACAAGACAGCAATCAGAGATTGCAAATATGTAAGTCCCCCCTCCCCTCCAGAAAGACATAAATATAGCACAATCGGCCACTGCACAGTATAACATTTTTAAGAGACTGATTGCACTTGTGTGCAACCTGCATAAGATGCAAATCAAAGAAAAGAAAAAAAGACATAATTCACAGAGGTGTATATATTCAATATATTTGATATAGTCATTCGATATTCTGCACGCTTCGTGTGAGTTTGAGAGTCCTATACCTAGTATTGGCTGAGATATGCTCTGCTGAGGTATGGTATATCATACTAATATTTAACACAACATACAGGTATACAGGTCCTAATTCAGAAACAAAAATTCATGACTTTCTCTTGAATTTTCAATATTTATGACTTTTCATTTTCAATTGATAACTGTGAAATTTATTCATGACTGTTCAGTACAACTCTTACAACACTGCTCATTTTCTCTGGCCTAGGCCAGCATGTACACACTTGTTGTAGTAATCTTTGCTGGGGTACTGGAACGTCCACCCTGTCGTCTTACGCGCCAATGCCATGGACTCCAGATTCCTAAAATGAGACAATAAAATCACTCTCAAAGTTATCTGACAGGTCATACCACAATACATAAATAACTCCCCTACCCGAATTCATCAACCTTGTCATACAAGAAAGAGCAACTTTCATTGTGATTTACCTAGTGTTTTTAATTTGGCTTTGAAGTCTAAACTACACCAGCTGGGTTGATCAATTTCCAGACTTCGAAAAAAAATACACAAAACATCTTGCAAATATCAGAAAAGGTTAAAGAAGTGCAGTGTACCAACTACTAGCCTTGCTCTGAGGCATGTTACATACAAAAGGGTGATTATTGTTAAAAAATCATGTGAAGGTTACACATGATTTTTAAACTTCAAATAATACTACATGGTAATTACATGTATATTAATGTATATTAATGAATATAACATATATATCATTACTATATTTCATCAAGAAAAATGCACTTTCAGAAGCACACAAAGGCCTTAAAATGATTTAAATTGATCAAACAAACAAAAAAAAATCTTAAGGTGAATGAATCAACCAACATAAAGTAGGCTTACTCTCCTGAGTGTATAGTCTGTTTGAACCTCAATTCGAAGTTCAATATCTCAGTCATTTACCCCACATTCTTATACAAGTACACTCATTTTTGCTGCATGTCACCGTCCCTAAATTCTTCACATTAACTGAAATACTTTAATCATTTCACAAATTCAGATGACTTTCTTGTTCACTTTGCAGCATTTCAGCTTTGTTGTTGTTCATTTTTATGACTGGAAGTCATCAAGAAGTCTATTCAACAATTTCTAAACTAACCTTGGATTTCTGTTAATGAATTCTGGATTGACATCATAGTCCTTATTGCTTTCACTTGACACCTGTCTGGAAGTATGATAGCAATAGCATCTTGACAGCACAGCAACACCTACAAAAAGATTTTAATTGGTGCAAAAAGGGTACACAGTTTTATTAGTATAAAACCTGAACTATTTATTAATATTTAATATAAATGAGGTATACATGACTGTTCAATTAATGCTAAATTTTAAAATACTAATATCAACGGTTAAAATAACAGCGCTGTGATCACTCGGTTCATTTACAATGTCAACATTGTAATTGTAATTTATGTCAACATAAACACCAGCAAACTTTCCAGTTCATGACATAAATTTCCATCCTTCATCAGAATTTTTCTGTGCAAATTTTACCACCTGCTCAAGAAACCTTTCATGAAACTCATGGCAGTGAAGTTTGATCTCATGATAAGAAATTTCAAAAAAGGTGAGATAATTTTTTTTCCAAAACGAGTCTAGGCTCAAACAAAGCCTGTGAATACTGATGGGTGTGATTCTCAAATATGAATCAGAGTGTGTATAAAAAATTCTTAAAGTAAAAGACAGCCGAAAGACTGAGGTGCTGTTCATCAAAAAAGATTATAAAATTATCTCTTGGATGTAAAAACCTGTCTCAAATTGTAAGAGTTCATTGCTGAATTATCTTCGTTTGAAATGTGGAGTATTGTGCTGCATACAGGATCTGAAGGCGGCCATGGTTTTCAGCTTATAAGGGATTGACCAATCAGAGAGCTTGAAGATATCAGCTGTTTATAAGCTGTGACCTAGATGTTCTGAGTTCTCTGTCAATGTAACATGTAATCATACAGGGACAGCATGTTGTTCTAATGTTATATATTTTAAGTATAAGAAGTACATGGGTGAACAACGCTGCAAAGTATTTCCAAGGCATTGTGTTGTGGCAAGAGTAAGTTTCTTGATCATTTCATGATATAAATTCACATATGTACTTAAGTTTCAAACACAATCCTAGCTTACTGGTCTTAGGTGACAAGAGTGTTCTGCGCTTGGAATAATTACGTCACATCCCAGAGAGAATGGCTGAGTTTCATGCTAGACAACGAAGCACAGCCAGATATCAGTTTCAACTATCTTAGTAGCTGTTAGAAAAAATACCGAAATAAGCATAATATTGCCCAATCTTTTTGGCAAACTTAACTTAGAACACCACCTGTCTTTCACCATAACATACTTCTTTCAGCTTTAATTAAATGCCATTTTACTCTTCACTGAACATGAATCAAGTCTGAAGCATTTGTGTTAGTTAACATCTTTCAATGACACTGAGTTGGTGTGTGAATATTTTGCAAAACTGGTGCGGGCAACACACCAAGTATTACCAGGCATTATGATTTTAAGATAATTAATTGTCACCTTCAGTTGAGGTGCGGGTGAAATGATGTGAATGCAGTGATGGGACACAAGGAATTAAGTGTAAAAGGCTGAAGACTTACAATAAGGTTTTGGATATAAGCCAAATCGGCCGTGGAGCAGTCTTACGAGATTAATGCTGTTTGGGCGAGACAGGGGTGGGTGCTCTCGCAAAGCAAAACGAAGCGATTCCACTGGTCATTATGATTCATTTGTGATTGTTACTTTGGATTTGTGTGTCTGTGTTATGCTTTGTCCCCGGTACATCACTTGGGACCGGTTTCATGAAGCGTACTTAGTGCCAAGTAGCACGTAGCTAAGTACACTTCCTATCTTTACAACATATGTTGTCATGGCAGTTAAGGGAATACTTAGCTAAGTACGCTTCATGAACCTGGGGTCTGGGCAACGAGACTCCGACTAGCAAAGAGGCACGGAGTTACCTTGGCGGATTCATAAAAGTTCTTGAATTAAAAGCGTTCTGATTATATCAGGTCTAATGGCAATCATTACCACTGTGAACTGGCCACTTAGTTTCCATTTATACCTTGATTAGGAAACGAAGATGACGACGTAAGACGAGAAAGTCGACAGATTCGCCGCAGAAAGTGACAGCCCAGCTCCTGAGAGGACATCTTTGAAAAGTGATAAATATTGAAGGGGAGCATCTGTTATTTACTGTTATGAAGCGGCAGTTATGTTTTGTTTCATTTATTACTGACGTGCAGTTAACCGAGCATTGATATGATTAAAGAGCTATTGTTCATTATGGAAAATAAATAAAAGAAAATTTTACACTGTGGTAGAAATTCGCTTAAGACATCATTGAAACAAAAGGGAACCACCCCTCACTTCCGGTTAAAACGCACGTGGTTCCGGCTGTGTTTGAAAACACAGAGGAAACCGACAGCAGGGCGATTTACAGGGAAGGTCCATTACGACGTAGTAACACAATGGCGTGAGTACTTTGTCACATTCTGTGTCCTTAAAATCACACCTTAGTTTATGTGTTCAGATGAACCGTGTTTGATTTAGCCTATATCATAGTATGTGCTAGCTCCACGAATGAAGCTGACAGCATAGTTAACGATGTACTAAAGCACCGAGCAGTACTGCTGTACGCCAGTGCATCGTTAGATCAAATGAGCCACATTAGTGCGGCTAAGTATGTGCTCAACTGACTGGAATTGACAGCTAACACATCTATGGTAGGGACAGACACTTTCTACTGGCCCCAACCACGATTTATTGAGGACAGCATGGGTAGTACAGAGATGTTTAAGGTAACCTTATGGAACAAGACAGGGTTGTGATTGTATACGTTATCACAGCCCAGCAGAGCTGTCCACACACATAGGCACTTGGAACCGAGCAGTAGAGCAAAATAAAATGCACAATATATGATACCCAAGAATAGTATAATAACCTAAAGGTCCCTCACTCGCTATCTTGAAAGTCATGCAAGGGACATACCCACCTCTCGTTCATCGCTGATGTTTCTCAGAATTTTACAAATCGAACACCAATATACATCTGAATGGCAGGGATAAGCGTTAATCAATCCTGAACGAACTGGACACTAGTCACACCAAGCTGTCAAACATTACTTAACGTTCTCCGGCAAGACTTGGCAACATGAGTCCATGCCCGTAAGGGTTAGCTGCCTTTGATTGGTTATAAATTCTTTTCACTTTCTGTTTCTCTGAATGTGTGTCAACATGGTTTTGACTGACAGCAGATGACATATGACTTAGTGTTGGCAAGTCACATTAGGTGAAGCTGGGAGAGGGGAAAATTTTCTGGTTGGGAGGTTCGAGAGAAGAGCATGACAGACACTGCCTCCTTGGGCATTGCTGCCAAGAGAATCAGAGAGTTCTCTTTCTGAATGCCTGGGAATGCACTCAGTAATGACACAGGGATGTACCCTTCACAAGGCAAGTGGAGTGGGGAGTAAGGAATGATTTGTAGCACTCTTTTGATAACTTACGTTTTTTGCTGTAATTCTTTGAAGCAATTTGTTTTTTTCCATCGATGGTTTAGGGAAGAAGAGGGGAGACGACTCTTGGCTCAATTCAAGAGTGAGACAGGGGAGGTAACTGGTACCCCATTTGACCTACCAGTAGACATCACTGTAGACAAATTACAACTCATCTGTAATGCTTTATTACAAAAGGTGAGTAAACATATAAGGTACATGAATATCTGTCATTCACCCACAAGATTTTTGAGTGAAGGTTAGATGTAGTGTTCATTATACATGATTACTAGTATTTATTTTGATTACTAGTATTTATATATTTATATGATAGGCGTTAACCACCACTGAAAAATTTTCTCTTATACAGTAAAGGCGATCAGTTGTATGAGTGAAGGACATTAGTGCCTGGGGTAATCCTCTGACACTTATAAAGTTACTGACGAACTTTCTCACGTGTGGCGTGATATGAGCACCATATTGGTGGTGTTCTGCTAATTTAGCATGGAGAGTAGAAACCAGAGCAGTGCAACAGTGTGATACTTGTAATTGATAAATGGTCACATAGGTAACGGAAGCAGCATTCCATTGCTTAAGCCAATTCCTTTAGCTAGTGGGAATATCTCTTAAGCTCATTCGGTGGAGTGCTGGACTTCTGCTGTAGAGACCCCGAGTTCCAATCCTAGGGCCTGTTGTACAAGCAGGGTGTAAGTTATGTCAAAACGAAACTGTCATGACGACACATACTGTAGAGTTACGTTGCTATGGTAGTTACGTTTGATGTAGCTTGCACCCTCTTTGTGAAAGGGATCCCGTGTGTGACACAAAGAGTAAATCCTCCGTCTACATAGACACATATATGTAACTGCTGAAATCCAGCTTCATGTCAAATTACCTCATTCAGAGATTTATTTAAACTGTTCATTTAAGTACTAGAAAACTACCATCTTACATGCCCTCTAGCAACATGGTTAAGCAAAATTTGATAAAAAAAAATCTGTTTTTGCCAAATAACTCTATCTTTAACATGTTTAGTTTGATTCTTTTTATTTTTTTACAGGAGGAGTCTACACCATATCTGTTTTATGTCAATGATACAGAAATTGTTGAGACCTTAGAAAAATCACTTGGACCAGAAAATTTGGAGACATCAGAGAAAGTCTTAGATATCATATATCAGCCACAGGCCGTGTTCAAAGTGCGTGCAGTCACACGATGTACAAGTTCTATAGAAGGTCATGCGGAAGCTGTGATTTCATTGGCCTTCAGCCCAGATGGAAGGTCAGCTCATTTGCATACATATTTTGAAAAGAAAAGACAATAAAATATATAACCAAAGTTATATCACAACAGGGGCTCGTACAGACCTAAATGGCCATAGGCATGCTTTTTTGATGTGCTTGTGACTGTGCTTGTAACTCTGTAAATCATCTTTTTATGTGGAATTCTTATGAGGCCATAACATGCCAGATTTTAAAGAAACTGGAAACATGATGTTGTGTCATTCATACCCTGCGTACTTCAGTATTACAGAGGAGGCACTCCTTTATGTGCAAACTACGGTCCTCTTTATTATTACAGCGGAAGGCCACACGTTGTTTTTGGTTGAGACAGTGTGGAATAGTCCCAGACTTTTTCCACTAACACTTCCTCGTTGAAAATGGCTTTAAAGTATATCAGAATTGTCTCGGAAGCACAAGGAAAACAGCTGATTTAACACTGCTTCTATATGGCAAAGTGGTGAACTGGGCTCGGGTGACGTCTAAGCGGAGACATATGTCTTCGTGGGTGTTAGAAACATCTCACCCTGGATTGGTTAAAATTGAAAGTGTGGCAGTCCATTTGATTTTCCCCACATGGGCATTTTTCCTTACTTTGAACTGTAATATCTGGGTTATCATGCGTCGCAAATGTAAAAAGTGACATTTTTGGAACTATGAATGGGATTCTTTATTGATAGATATATATACATCTGATCTAGTGCTGTGTTTTCTTTTCAATGTCTAAAATTTGTGGATTCTGCATCAATTCAGAAGTGACAGAGTTGTTTACAAAGTCTTCATTTTGGTCTAAAACTAGGTAAAAATCTTCTATAAATGTAGGATATTAAAGAGTGAAAGTTTGAATATCATAAATATTGTTAGAGTAAAAGTTGGAAATGATAACCCTTGAGAACAACATTTGTGATATTCAACCTTCAGTGTGCATTATTCTATAAATTAATTATATTTTGATGATATGATTTTGTGAATCACCATGTAAATTTCAGGGTTTCACAATGTTCTAGTCTTCTTGCCAAGATCTTTGTCATGTGAATAACCACTTTTAAATAAAAAATATAATTGGCATGGTAACAAATGGTTATATTTTAGGAACTGATCTCTGTTAATCATAAACATGATATGAATAGGACTTTTGATTACTGGTAAACAGCACGTCTGATTGGCTCCCAATATGTTACCAATGCGTAGCAAGCTGTTTATATTTTTTGGAATAAATATGGTCATTCATGATTGTGAATCACTCGACATTACATAGTAACGCCTGGACTTCATTACTATGGAAAAAATTTTCCCCTCCACAAAGTTGTTGTGTGGAGCAGGGGAGACAACTCTTAAAAGAAAAAACCAAAAAAATATAACCAAAGTTATTTCAGAAGAGTTGTTTTGCTTGAGATTATTTTCAGGGAGAAAGTATTAGTGGAGCACATCTAACGTTTTTCCCCAAGGCCTCAGCCAGGAGACCATAGTGGGTGGCTTTTGATTGTAATAATAAAGGGGACTGGAATTTCTCACCCCTAATGCTGAAGAGCATAGGGTACTGACGCGAAATCTTGTTTCTGGTTTCTCTAAAATGGCGTGTCCTTTGGCCTCGTAAGTATTCCAGATTAAAAGATAATTTATACAGTTACCAAGCACTTCATAACAAAATGCCTATGCCAGCTTAGGTCTGTATGGACCCCTCTTCTGAAATAACTTTGGTTATACTTTTTGTTACTTTTAAGTAGATGATGCTGCATGTGTATCACTGAATTAGGGAATATACATATTGTGATAATTAGAATTGTTTTTTTGTTTTGTTTTGGTGAATAAGTCTGCTCTTTTCGGGAGTTTCATGTGGAGCAAAGATATGGGTCACAAGCACTGCGGTGAAACAGCTCAGAAAGATGTGCTTTTTCCAACTGGCTTTTGTAGATGGAATATGTTAAGCGACAATACCCATGTGACTGTTTCCATTGTATGCCTAGGTCAGTGTTTTGTTTCATTACAGGCACATGGCGTCCGGATCAGGGGACACATCTGTGAGGTTCTGGGATTTGAGCACAGAAACCCCACAACACGTCTGTAAAGGTACATCCTTGGGTCGAATTTGTAAACCACAAACTGTCTACACTGTTAGACATGATTTAAAGGCATCGGATAATAAATTTTTTGGCAAATGGTGGAAATTGCTTTTTTTGGGATGTTAATACAGAGGCCTCGTTCAGTTACTCGATGAAAATCAGTGGTTTATTCCGGGCATTAAGGTTTCCTGAACCCACATAACTGACTGCCATCGTATAAGTGAAAATGGTGACTATGGTGTTAAACATCGATCAACCAAGCAAAATAACTATAAAAATGGTGACTAGGGTGTTAAACATTGATCAACCAAGCAATATAACAATAAAAATGGTGACTAGGGTGTTAAACATCGATCAACCAAGCAATATAACTATGAAAATGGTGACTACGGGGTTAAACATTGATCAACCAAGCAATATAAATATGAAAATGGTGACTGCGGTGTTAAACATCGATCAACCAAGCAATATAACTATGAAAATGGTGACTGCGGTGTTAAACATCGATCAACCAAGCAATATAACTATGAAAATGAATGAATTGAGTGATTGTATTGAATATAAAGTATCTTTATTTTGACAGCTCATAAACACTGGGTGCTATGTATAGCCTGGTCACCAAATGGTAGAAAACTCGCCTCAGGCTGTAAAAATAGTCAGGTAAGACTTTGATAACTCATTGAGAAAAAAATTTTAACGCTTTCTTTATTTGCACCTTGTCATTAACTTTAATTAGGATCACCTTCATTTGCTTGCTTGTATGCTTTGGTTGCCAGTTCCAGCTATATTTCAGTGATATCAGGGCAGTGCGACAGTCACTTTGTTGTAGTTTATGATTGCCTTAGCAGCATTCGGACATTTGATTGAATTTTATTCAGTCCCAAAGGAAAAAACACCTGGAAGATAATTTTAGCTGTACTTCTCAGTGTTCTTTCTATTGACACCATCATCGTTTCTTGATTTCTTTTACATGAATTGCATTTGCCTAAGAGCTATATGCATCATGTCGAATAATATCACTACGTTGGCTGTATAAATAGTTATAATCAAAACTCGACTGAGATAAATACACCTCTCCCTCGTTAAAATGTGCTTCACTAGAACACATGATTCAGCATAAGACAACCACAAACATGTCAACCATAACTTGTCCTTGATTGGTAAGAGTGGAGAGCATGGCAGTGCGTTCTGTACCATATTGTAGCGTGTATTATTTACTGAACATTTAATTGATCCAGTTCATGTATGGATTTACCATATTGTCAAGTATTTTCGATGATTCCTGAGAGCCAGTACTAATAGGGGAGTTTCAAGTTCGAACTCTTGTGTCGCACAAGGTAAAATGAGTCCGACAATGTCATGTGACTTATCAAAAATGTCAGGTAGTTTTGTTGACTTTAACTTACCGATCACGTGTCCCTCCTTGTTAGGGAGGTACAAACAACCTCTCCTTCAATCAGCAGCTTCTTAAGTTAAAAATTTTTCAGCTCTCCAATTCTGCCTAATATACGTCTACTATAGATAACTTTTTGTGACACTTTCCTAAGATGTCCATGGTATAGTAACTGTAATCAAGAATAACTGCCTAACATTTTTGATGGGTCACATTGTACAGTAGGGCTTTTTTACCTTTAGCAATAAAAGAGTTGGAAACCGAAACTCCCCTATTTGTGATGCAAAGGATGGATTTACTAAGTTTCTGAAGTATTAACTGTGGTCACCTATCGTCAACAAGCGTTCCCTGTTTGAACTTCTGTGTGTGGTGCTTCTGTGCTAGCTACTACAGAGTGATATTTCTGAGGATATTGATACCAAAGGAGACCTACCTATCGTCTTCAAGATAGTATCTGTGGTGCTTCATATCCCTTTCTGTCAGATGCTTCCATAGGATTATTATTTGGACAATTTTATCACCAAAACTATGAATTTGCTATGGGACTTCGGCCAATGTTAGCTGGTGAGTCACCCATGACCTTCATCCAGACTGTTTTTGGACACTGCATTTCTCTACAGACCTTTTAGGACTTTTGGACATTTTGCCTGATTATACTAGTGAAATGTGGATAATACAATGATTACAAGAGTTTTGAGCGGTGGTTATTTCCGTAATGTGTCTGTAATTTGTAATGGCGCACTTCTCAAGTAACCAGGACTGTTTACATCTCTTATGACCAAAGTTTTGAAAGTGCCAAAATTATATTTCCAAAGGAAGTAATCTCAAAGGTAATTGTTGATCTTTTGATAATGCATAACTTATTGATATCCAGTGTAACTGATTTTAGTCTTACTTGGTCGAAAGAAGCACGCATTTTATTATAATCCTTCCTTTTGTCTAATACATATTAACACAAATTGCCATTGACGATATTTGTGTTTTTTAATTTTTGGTCATCTTTTGGTGCTCTGTTCACCTCAAAGCTGCTTATCTGTAAATTATTTACTTAATTCCTCATGAGTTATGGCCTGGGCAAAGTTAAAACATAGTAACTATTTGGTTACACGTTCTCTCAAAGACAGTCCTATCAATTTTACCCTGTTGTAACATAGTACTTGAAATTTTGTTTCTCATTGGCTAATGGATGTCACATGGGATCTCACCCAGAATCTATAATCTAAGCCCAGTTACCCTGGCTCATTATAGGGTTACCAGTTGTTCCTATGGATTACTCTGACTCATTGTAGGGTTACCAGTTGTTCCTATAAATTACCCTGACTCATTATAGGGTTACCAGTTCTTCCTATGGATTACTCTGACTCATTATAGGATAACCAGTTCTTCCTATGGATTATCCAGGCTTACCACTGCATTGTGTGTTGTTCTTGTGATAAATCAGGCTGTATGGACATGGATCTATGAAGCCCATACGTACCTTTTATACATACCTTTTCATAAGTACCTAACACTCGGCTGCAGTCCTGAATTAATCATTTATTCATGTATAAATGTGATGTGTTCGTATAAGTGACGATTAAAATGAATAGTCACGGATAAAATCCACTTGTGTCCATCTGTTATGTTTGAGTTACATAAGCCTAGATACCTATCTTGACTTATCACTCTTGGTGATGTTAGAGCAATAACTGAAATGTGATTAGAGAAACCTGCCCATTGAGCTGGGGGATTAGTGAAACGCACATGCAAAGTTTGGAATATTTATCCAGTCTACCTGGTTTCTGATTGCTTGTGTGGCAGCTGCGTGCAGTGCTGTAACATTGCTCAACCACTACTGCTTTCACTAAATGTGTACTGCCTACCTGCCTGTGGATTACTGCTCAACCACTACTGCTTTCACTAAATGTGTGCTGCCTACCTGCCAGTGGATTACTGAAATACGTGTCCCAAGAGCATGTCATAAAGACCTGAATAAGGTGTTACAGTTCGATTTTCCGTCTGTGTCCGTTTTTGCTTACTGTGAACGGCGATATCTCTGTTATCCTGCATCGCAGAAATACAAAGTGACGTTTTTCGAACTTTAAATGTGATTCCTTATCAATACCTTTGTGTCTAGTGTTGTCTTTTCTTTTAAATAATCCGTGGTGTTATCCTGATTTGATTTACAGTTATATATATCAGGCAAAGTTACCAGTAGCTAACAGTCTTCATTGAACCTGCTCCACTTATAACACAATAGACAGCATTATGATGGGGGGGAGAGGAGTATTTTTGGTCGACACCAACCTACACATTATCACAGTACATGATTTGAATACTTGTTAAATTCATACTACGAAGAAGCATTCCTTGTCTTTCTGGCTTCATTGAAATCTGTTCTCTGCTTCTCTTGACATGAATGCGTCCTGACGTCTTACGTGATGTACTTGGGCCGTTTGTGTTGGTCGTTATTTTGGAAATCAGTCTTCTGATTATGAATGTTCTTTTTTCATGATTGATGTACGATTGTCTGAATTCCAATTGTGGCAGTTTTTCAACTGTTTTTCATTTGGTTTTTTTGTTTCTTCTTTTTGGATATTTCATTCAGATAAACCTGTGGGACCCTGTGAGTGGCAAACAGTTGGGTAAAACATTGACGGGTCACAAACAGTGGATCACATGGCTCTGCTGGAAACCCCTACATCTGTAAGTTGGCATTTTTGTATGTCTGTGTGTTTTTTTCTGTTATGAATTCCAAGTTAGGATTACAATTTCAGTTATCAAGATCAACACTGATTTACTAAGCGAGAAGTTAGGAGAATGTAGATTGAAGTTTTTGTGTTGCCCAGGATTGATCAACCTGTCAGAAATTACTTGTTTCCTGTCATCACATTTTTGCAAGTGAATGCAGGTGAACTCAGATGAGAACTCTTTATTCATTATTATTGTTCTTTTACTGTCGCTCAAATGGTGAGGTAATGTTAATATGCATGGTTGCAGATGGAACTGCCTCCCTTCTATACACAGTGCGGGCCTCCATTGCCGAGGGGTGTTATCGCGCTAGTGCAGCATAATGACACAGGTGCCTCTCACCAATGTGATGGCTTTGAGTTCAAGTCCAGCTCACACTGGCTTCCTCGGAAGGTCTGCCAGCAACTTGCGGATGGTCATTGTTTGCCCCCAGCTCTACCTGGTTTCCTCCCACCATCATGCTGGCGGCCATCATATAAGTGAAATATTCTTGAATGCGACATAAAACACAATAAATCAAATAAACAAACAAATCTATACTCAGGGACATAGTGTTAAGAGTTGCCTCCCCTTGAATGCACCCAAACAAGGTTGCAAACTTCAACTGCACCATACAGAGTGAGAGCAGGTTGAAAAGAGCATATTGAAACTGCATTTCTGTGAATGAAGCTGTGAGTTAACAAAAATAGGTAGATAATGGAAAAAAATGATTTGGAATAATGAAAAAATGATGCGGATACTAAAATTTCACGAGAAACAACAAATGAAGTGTGACAGGCCTTATGCAGTGGTAACATGGACAATTCTCTCTTCACACTTTTCAGTCATGCAAACATATGCCAATGGTAATGTGTCAGACGGCGTGACTTAGTATTATTACTCTATTGATTGGTCAGTTCTCCTGTCTCTCTGGACCTGTCTATCTCACACAACAGCCAATCAGAATTTGTTCAAATTGAGTCGAACAGTGTCAAAAAGTTTGTGATAACTGTCAAAACAAGTGGTTGGTGGGGTGGTAAGACCTAATGTGCATAAGTTGGTCCAGAAGTTCCCAGTAAACTCATCAGTGATGTCATCTCCAAAATTTATGTATGAAAAAGAGTGGTTATTTGATGCCTAAAAAGAGAAATTAAAGAATAGAAATAAATAAAATTGGCATAGCTTTCTTCACTTTTCTTCAAGCTTTTATGTGTGCCGCCTAATGGATACACATAACATGCAAAATAACAAGAAAGGTTGAGCTTTTATGTTTAGGTTTAATCCTTTCAATTATTTTTATGTAGATATGTTTTGCAGATTTATTCAATTCATAATCAGACAAGTTTTAAGCATTCTTGGATTGCATTATTATAGTTGGGCTGATTTCTTATGTTCTTTTTGCCTTTCAGAGACCCAGAGTGTAGATATTTAGCAAGTTCATCAAAGGTAGGAAATTTACAAATCTACAGCAAAATGGTGTTTAGTTACTCAAGGGATGAACATGGTGTGTGTGTGGGTGGTTGTGTCTTTGCCGTTTTTTTTATCCCCTGTAACTCACTGAAACAAATGTGAGGGATTGTATTTTTTGTTAAATATTGCCTAATATTGACAAGATTTTGTTGTTCCACAAATCAAGTCCAAACAATCAGTTTGTTTGGAATCTAAAGTCTCTGGACTGGCTTGTTTTCCGTTAACAGTTTTTTCTTCACTTTCTTGAACTCCTCGAGGGGGTGAGACATGTGGCAGTTTCTAAGATAATGCCAGATAGGTGCTTCAAGTTGTGCACTTGAGCAGAACACATCATACATGAGATTAACATTAGCCCATACCCATGGTGTAACATTGCAGACTTCGTCATCACTCCAGTATTCAACTCAATTCTAATTGTTGTTTATGTCTTTTACTAAGTTGTTGATTGAAACTGTCGTAGAGCCCTATGTAATGTCTGAAATGTCTAAAAGACTCGGATAAAATGCAGGAATTGGGCTAATTATGTTGAGGGTTATAATGCTTTAACATAGCCACCAGGGTTTGTTTATCCCACTGAGATAAAATCCTGTTTATGCACTCTCAAGAAAGCTATCTGGCCTATTGGTTTTACATGTTGATATATTGATATAGTTTGCTATTGACGCTCTTGATGTTTTGATTGAATTCAGTGGATCTTCTTTCAGAGCAGGATCTGATGTAATAAATTAATCAGGAGTGTGATTTATATTGTTGTTATTTGTGTTGTATTTTTGTTTGTGTTGTTTGTGTTTTTTTTCTGTAGTTTGTGTTGTTTTTGTTTTTTTCTGTAGTTTCTGTTGTTTGTGTTTTTGTTTTTTTCTGTAGTTTCTGTTGTTTGTGTTTTTGTTTTTTCTGTAGTTTTTGTTGTTTGTGTTTTTTTCTGTAGTTTCTGTCGTTTGTTGTGTTTTACTTTTTTCTGTAGTTTCTGTTGTTTCTGTTGTTTTTGTTTTTTTCTGTAGTTTCTGTTGTTTGTGTTGTTCGTGTTTTCTTCTGTATTTTCTGTTGTTTGTGTTGTTTGTTTTGTTTTTGTTTTTTCTGTAGTTTGTGCTGTTTTTGTTTTTTCTGTAGTTTGTGTTGTTTTGTTTTTGTTTTTTTTGTAGTTTGTGTTGTTTGTGTTGTTTTTGTTTTTTTCTGTAGTTTGTGTCGTTTTTGTTTTTTCTGTAGTTTGTGTTGTCTTTGTTTTTTTCTGTAGTTTGTATTGTTTGTGTTGTTTTTGTTTTTTTCTGTAGTTTGTGTTGTTTTTGTTTTTTTCTGTAGTTTGTGTTGTTTTTGTTTTTTCTGTAGTTTGTGTTGTTTTTGTTATTTTTGTGATATGTGTTGTTTGTGTTGTGTTCGTACTTTTTGTTTTTTCTGTAGTGCTTATATTCAAACCTTTATGTACGTTTGAAAAAATGTGAAGAATTTAATGGAAGATGTAAACAGGTTATTTTTCCCCTTGTAAATATATTTTCAGGATTCCACGATAAAGATTTGGGACACAGTGTTATGTCAGTGTACACTAACTCTGTCTGGTCACCTCCAGTCTGTGTCCTGTGTGAGGTGGGGCGGGGCAAACTTACTCTACACAGCCTCTCAGGATCGTACAGTCAAAGTCTGGAGGGCAGAAGATGTAAGCTGACGATTGTGTAATTTTAGGACTTATACAGTTTGGGTTGATGTTTTGAAGTCTGTTAATGGCATAAAATTTCGTCCATGGCTAAGTTGCTCATTTTCCCTGACTCAGAGAGTTCTGTTCATCATTAGAAAGGTGCTTTTAGGTTTGTTTGGAAGGTAAGATGATATCCTTGTGAAGAAATGCATGTTTCAGCAGCAAAAGTAATTTTTTGTGACTTTTGTTTGCCTCTAAATACACTCTTTTTAAGTGAAATTTTAGGTTGTTTAACGTGTGTGGTAGGCAGATGAAGCGATCTATGAATATTTTAGCGACAACTCCAGATTTGCAGAATCAGACAAATCCCATATCATGGTCCATAGGCCTCTTATTAAATCAAAAGCACATGTTCAAAGAGAAGATAAATCGATCCATCATCATATCAGTGAAAAAATTCTTGAGCACAGTTTTCAACTACACTGAATGTATAAATCAGCCAATCAGTCATTCAGTCCATCTGACCAGTCTTCGTTGTCCCGTTTCAGGGAGTGTTGTGTCGTACCTTACAAGGTCACGGTCACTGGGTGAATACCATGGCGCTAAGTACAGACTACGCATTAAGGACGGGAGCATTTGAACCTGCTAAAGCCAGCTTAGTGCCACAGGATTGCACAGATTCTGGTCAGTTCACTTTTATTAATTTTAAACTAATTTATACCCACATGTATTTGGTATTTAATTTTTGCAGTTATTCCCAACTCCTGACAAATTGGGTGGAAGCTCAGTCCTGGCCTTGAGAATGGGCATTCACATAATACCACATAGCCATTGTTCAAGAATGAGGAGTTGACTAGTTTTACAAACAGCCATTTGTTGAAGACAGTTGCAGAAAATTCTTCAGTACATGTACTGGCTTGGGTGTGTATAGCATTAAATAACAATCATAGTAAATAAAAACCTTCCTATTTATTTTTTTCTATTTTTATTTATTTATTTCTTTAATTTAATTTGCTTGAATCACCTGGTAAAATATAGGTTACGTGTACCCCGTGATTCAGACATTGTTTAGACAATATAAATTCCCCCTACGCAAGGTAGAAGAAGTGTTCATATACTCTAGTTTGTTATCGGATGGTTTTAGTGTATATTGTTGTGTAGTGTGGAAATACCGTTCTCTCGCATGAAGTATCGGAGAGTGTAAACAGGCCACATGGTGATCAACATGTTTGGATTTGGACTCCAATATTGTTTGAGCGTGAGACAGATTTTATAAATGTAACCCTGTTGTTAGTGCATGTAGGTGTGCCAGCCATGTTAACATCTGTCCTGTTTATGATTCCTGGCCATACCCTAGGTATATAGCTTAATCAGACTTTCCCATCTTGCCACCAGGGATGCTCCGTGCAAATAAAAGCACAAGCATGCAAATGTACTAAGATCAATTTCTGTTGTTATGTTCGTGTACGTCTGCTAGGAAATATGTATCTTGATTCACTTGTACTAAGTTTTGTTGAAATGTGGACTAAAACTGTAACAGTAACTAGTAGCATTTTGAAAGAAATGTGAACATATGCTGGATGAACAGACGGACAACCAGTCATCCAAATGGAAAATCAGTACTATGAATTATGTATCTCTGTGTACACTTCAACAAAATTTCATTGAAATCGGGCAAAAACTGTAGAAGTATCATTGGAATGGAAAATTGATACTACAATTTATGTATCTTGATGTAGTCTACACTTAAAGCAAGGTTCGTTGAAATCAGTCAAAAACTGTAGGAGGAGTAGCGTTTTGAAAGATACATGTATGTTAATATATACTGAATAGACCGACAGACAACTGGTCATCGAAATGGAGAATTGATACTATGAATTATGTATGTTGATGTAATCTACACTTCAACAAACGCACCAAAACTGTAGGAGGAGTAGCGTTTTGAAAGATGCATGTAAGTTAACATATACTGGACAAACAGACATACAAATGGACAACCAATTATCACAATGGAAAATCAACACGACTAATTATGTATTTCTGTGTAGTCTACACTTAAACCAAGTTTTGTTGAAATCAGACAAAAACTGTAGGAGTAGCAGCCTTGTGAAATGTTACCATATTCTGTATAAACAGACACACGGACAGACAACCAATCATTGAAATGGAAAGTCAGTACTACAAATTATGTATCTTGATATTGTCTGCACTTGACCCAAGTTCCATTGAAACCGGATAAAAACTGTAGAAGGAGTAGTGTTTTGATGGAAAAGTTATCAAACATTGGACAGACATGTGGACGAACGCCGGACAACTTCCTAATAAATAAAGAAAAAAGAAAGAAAAAGAAAAGAAATCAACATAGAGAGAGAGAAAAAAATCTTTTGTCAAAATACAAGTATAAACTTGAGTAGTTGCCTTTTTGGAGAGTCTAATGAACATATTTTTAAAGATGGCCTGAAATATCAGAAGTAAACAGTTCTGCAGTTGAGTAAAGATTGACGAAGATTCCAAATAAAAGTTGCTACCACCACATCTTTACTCATGTTAAATGGTTATATTTTATGGTTTACTTCCTCCTGTTAATCAGTTTATCAAGGTCAAGAAGAAAGGCAAAAGATAAATAACAACAAATTTCAGAAAATTAAAATGACACACATCTATACATTTATTCTTATGTCAATAATTTGAATATGTACATGTGACCATGAAAATGTAACCAGGAAGATATTGTAAACTGTAACCAAATTGAAATTCTCCATCTTTCATTAACTATTTTAGTAATTGGAGAAGATATATTGTTGTGTTGCACTTATGATGCTCTTGAGCATGTTCTCTTTTATAAAACATAATTATATAAAATAAAATAATATAATCCTCATATACAAAATAAATACCGGTTTAGACCTTGGGCCTATTATAACTCTTGCATGCAAAGTACATAGACAGACTGTTTTGTGAATTTATGAATTTAATAGGCTACTTTTTTAAATAATTAATATTTGCTATATACACATAGAAAATTCTGTTTGCATAAGCCTTACAATGTAATATATAAAATATTGACATATATTAATACACAAATACAATAATACAAATATTACTTCTAAATCCCACCAATGGGATCGCTGCGAGTTCAAGTCCAGCTCATGCTGGCTTCCTTTCTGGCCGTACGTGGGAAGGCCTGCCAGCAGCCTGCAGATACCCATGGGTTTCCCCCAGGCTCTGCTCGGTATCCTGGCACCATATTGCTGGCCGCCGTCTTATAAGTGAAATATTCTTGAGTACGGCGTAAAACACCAATCAAATAAATTAATAAATCGTATCCTTCTGAACGTATTCCATACATTTTTATGGCACATATAATACATGGACGTGTACTGTTCATACCATTCATTTCCAACGTGCAAAATATATACTATGCATGTGTGCAAAAATATCTGGAATATATCATAATTCAGACTGTAAACGCAGTACAAGCTTGGTTAAAAGTTATGCTGCTTAGAGCATCCGCCTCAAGGTCGGCAGAACCAAGACCAATCTCCTACCAGAGACATTAATTTAAAAATGATACATGTTGCTTTAGAGGTTAGAGCAAGGAAACAGGACTGGCGGGCCCCGGTGTCAGTATAATGTGACCGGATGGGGTGTCATATCTGGTGTCTTCAGCATGATGTACCAGTGACAGCAGCACTTTGACAGCATGGACTCACCATGCTCCATTATAAGGACTCCTCCGTCATCATATAACTGAAAATTTGTTGAGTTCGACATAAAATCCAGACATACATGGATACATGAAGGTGCCATCCAGTGGCAAGCCACAAGCCCACTCATGGTTTGCCTATAGTGCACATGTAGTCTCTTGATGACGAGGTGTCCTTAGAATATTTATATGCTGAGGGTCTTTGTGGCAGGATGAGTCCATGTTGCCAAAGTGCTGCCGTCACTGGATCATCAAGCCGAAGACACCAGACAGGCCACCCACCCCTGCCACATTACACTGACACTTGGCTGATCATGGTAGTGAACTGGCCATAGATCAGCCATTAGCCAGACTTGATACTGCAAATATTTGTATTGTGCGTTTCTAGTACAACATGTGTTTGTCAGACAAACTTACCCAATATCGCTTGTACATGAGTTTATCTTTATTAATAAACTATTTAATAACGGCTGCCCTTTTTTCTGACATGGATTTTGTCAATAATAGCAAGTTTTTTATTTTTTTTGATAGGCAGTTATTTAGTTATCAGTCAGGGAACACTTTCACGAAACCTCGTATGTCCTATTTCATATAACATTTTTTACAAAGGATGTTGTCTATTTTGTAACGTCTCAAGGCGATGTGATTTACGAGAACACTATGAAAAATTGAATTACAAAGTTTTATGAAAATGAACTCAGTTCTTGATAGCTTTTATGTGCATTTGAGGCTGTACTCTGCCAGTCATTATAGTCGAGTAATACTTAAACCAATCAATATGTACAATATCCATGTAAATCAGACCAAAATTGTTTGCAACAAACACGCTTAAAAAAACACCCACCAAAGCCAGATTGATTGTAAAATTGATTCGGGTCAGTTGTTAAACTCAAACAGGCTGATGTGTTGTGTTGTGCTCATGAACAGTCAAAGCTAGAGCTATTGTTTAAGTTGCTCTTTAAGTTCACAGAAAATAAATTATTTGAAAAACAGCCCACTATATTAGCTGGAAATATCTGTCTTGGTTTAATCCACTAGGACCTTATAATTAGCCAAATAAATCTTAAAGATTAAAGGGAGAATTGTTATAATTCATGGTTTTTACAACTGCCAGTGTGGTGTATAATTGTTATCATTTGTGAAGGAACAATTACTTCAGCATATTGCTTCAGCTATGGTTTTTTTTTTAAGAAAATGCTACAAAAGTGTAACGAAAATGTCTTCTATATTGTGGGACCAACCTGCTAAATAATTTTAAATTAGAAAAGAAAGCATAAACATACATTTGAACCACTGACTGCACATTTGCACTTATTTCTTAAATCATCTTTATAATTTCATCTCAGGTGTTCTTTGTAGATTCTTTTCAAAAAGCCCATAAACTCTTTTGTCAATTTTTTTTTTGGTTTATAGTGGTGTTTAAAAAAACCATTGATCCCCAATGTAAATGTTTTCCCTGAGATTAGGGGCGAGACTTCCTGTAGGTTTGCAACCAATAAACCCCGTTCTCCACACCTGGTCAATGTCGATGAGGTGCGCCAGGTTCTGATAAAACGAAAAGTTCCCGCTTGATGCTGTACTGTGCACATGTGTGTCACTTGTCACATCTGGAATAGTTTTGTAATAATGAATCACGCCAAAAATGCGATTGGCTGAGGACTTGCTCCCTTGGATCGTGTCTACAAATTGGGCTTCGTTTTCAAATGTCCCATTCGGGTAGCGTATTCGCACGTTGAAATGAATGTCACCGAACCTAAGGAGACGCTGTGCTGGAAGGTAGTGCAGGCGAAACACAATCTGTGTGAAGGTTTTGTTGTCTGGGAGTGGAGGACAAGTTTTCAAGGTCAGGACATCCGTAGCTCTGTGAAGATCGTAGCACTCTCTGGTCGCCATGTTGCCGCGGTCTTCGATGTTGTCAGCAATCATGATGAAGGTGGTTTCTGAGGAGACGTTGGTGAAAGAGTAGCGGAGTAAAGTGTCATTGCTGGTAGCGTTTCGTACGTTGTACACTGTGGCTATTCTTATCCAATTGAGGTTATCTGAGGCGGAATCTTTACTCGTATCAAAGGACTGATGATGGAAATACATGCTGACATTATCAAAATAGCGATGGTCATCATATTTACCCTGAAGCACAGTTTCTGGCACCTCGAACGTAATTTTCCCGTCGGCAGACCGATAAGTCTGTGTGAAAACGAACACAGCCACGGATCCCGTACACATCAACAGCAATCCAATCACGATGAAGGCTCTGGTGGCCACGTGGCGGCACGACTCTGCCGTGTGCTGATAGACTTCCGCCAGGTATTTTTTGCTGCAGTAGCGAATCAAGGTCAAAATGAGGCGTATGATCACCCCTATAATCACCACGGCCGCTTTGACCAACTGAAAGTAGCTGATTTCCGATTCTCGGCACGCAGCAATAGTCAGATTAATGGCCACCTGAGGAATATCCTCAAACCAAATGTTAATAGCCGAGGCTACGTCGACGTCCAGAAAGCCCTTGTTTTTGAACACCTCAAGACCCAGATTCACGGATTCCATCAGAAAAGTAACGGAGCCTATGATCGAGAACACAAGAAGTGCCGTTATGATGTCCTGTTGTGGCGGGCCGAACACAAGACCCTTTTGCGTGAACGCAACGTCGTTGTACAGCAGCCAGTCACTGGAGAGATCCGAGATGTTCAAGAGAGACAAGAACAAAAACACAGCGATTTTAAACCAGAGTTTTTGGTGGAGTCGACCACAGTGGCCGAAGCAGTATTCCTCACTCAAAGTCGACGTTCTCTTTAGATCACGCGATGACTTACTTGTTGAAGCAGAAGCGGGCTTTGCGGCACTTCTTGAGTTCCTTGAAGTCATTTCCATGTTGTTGCTGGCCATGCTTGCTCTCGGCTTTTCTATATTAGCTTGTCCAACTTTAGTAGAAGGCATGTCACCACCGTTTGATTCTTTAGGATCCTTCAACAAGAATAGACAGCTTTAGTCCTTGTTGTCAACATTGTCAACATCAGCGCCAATGAGTAAATATGTACCTAGCTGCTGTTTACAAAAGATAGTGTAATCCCCCCATGTTGTCAGCAAAAGATGAGACCAGAAATATTTGTGTCTATTTCAAGGTTCGTCATCCAAACCTGCTCAAAGCTGGTACCCTCATATCACTTGATACCTGTGTATGCAACGGGCAAGGTTTGGGTGGTTTCCAACAACAACGCCAGCACTCTTAACCTACTTAGATAATCCTTTATGCGGCCCTGTCAGCTTTATTTACACTTTACCTGGGGCTCGTCCTACATTTATCCCTCCACAGTCAATACACGCCCTACATTGACCTGGTCAAGCTACACTATTACATTGTTTCGTCATTTGTTTTTCAACTCTCAAGCTTTTGAAGTCAATGAGAATTTGCCTGTTTGTTCATGTTCTGTATTTTTCACTTGCACATACTAAACTTCCTTTTTGTTCCTCTCTTCACACGTGTGGGAGTATATGAAAATAAACTGTTTTCTTTTGATCTTTCTGACATCAGAGGGAAAGGCCCAGGTGTGTTTCACAAATGTAAATGATTTTACACTTCTGAGCCATCAATAACTATGGCAAAAATTGTCTCCACCATCATCATCCCGTGGTCATATTTTGACTTTTTTTTCTCTGACCCTTAGTCATATACAAGTTGACTCAGTCATCATTAGTACAGTCCTTCGGGTAATACAACATGTACATTGGGTGTGTCTGCTTCTTTTTATCATGCCCCGTGACCTTTGACATGACCAGTAATATACACTCCGATTTTGTGATCTCCCTGTCATTGGTGTTTGCACTGGCACATTATCACATTAGTGTCGCCACCCCAGAAATTAGGTTGAATTTGTGATGAAGCTTGATAAATCTCCGGTCATGTGACCAGCCAAACTCCATAGTGGGGCAGGTAACCTGTGGACTGTGTACAAACTAAACAGCAATAACTGTTAAAGCTTACATTAAAGCTGAAAATGGCATTTGTTAGTGGATTTGTGGAGGTATTATGAGGTAACACAAGTTTTCAACTGGAACAAGGTTATTGTAACGATTGTAAACGACTTAAACAGTTATCCTTGACTGAAATTGCACATTTTTCCTGATTCTAGCAGTTCTGTTGATGTGAGAAATGTGTCCTAGGTTTGTTTGCAAAATAAGTTGATATCTTACAGGAAAAGTATATGAGCTTTAGCACCAAAAGAAATATTTTTGACCTTTGTTTACCTCTTAAAAGTGCAGTTTTTTGGGAAGAAATACTAGGTCATTTATTGTACTTATTCTGCCATCCCCCTGAGACTATTCACTTAATTCCATTAATGGCTTAATCCAGGTCTGTGTATTCTTGAGTCTACTGTTCTTTTTGAACACCTTGGTGACACTTTCAGCTGTATTGCTATTTTTGTTCACAGATGAAGAACTGGCACAGAAAGCCTTGGAGAGATACAACAGTGCCAAGGTGAGAGGCATTTCTGATTTATATTTTTCAGTTTTGGGTAAGATTAGGGAACAAAATGTGGTCAGTGGTTGACGTGATGACTTAAGGAATTCCAAATTGTAAATTAGTAATATCTAGCTGGCTGGCTCGTAGTTGGGCAGATTGCTTAGCAAAGCATGCTTTCTGATTTGGGGAAGTCTGGCTAGCTGGCTCCTGTTTGGCCAGATTGCATTACAAAGTCTGCTCTGTGATTTGGGGAAGTCTGGCTGTCTGTTTCCTGGTTGGCCAGATTGCACACCAAAATCTGCTATCTAATTGGGGAAGTCTGGTTGGCCGGATTGCATAGCAAAGCCTGCTCTCCAATTGGGAAAACCTGGCTGGTTGGCTGACTGCTTCCAGGTTGGTCAGATTGCCTTATGAAATCTGCTCTCTGATTGGGTAAGTCTGGTTTCTGGCTGGTCAGATTGCATAGCAAAGTCTGCTCTCTGATTTTAGTAAATCTGGGTGGCTGGTTTTTGGTTGGTTAGATTGCATAGCGAAGTCTGCTCTCTGATCGGAAGTCTGGCCGACTGGTTCTTGGCCCAGATTGCATAGCAAAGTCTGTTCTTCTGGTTGGAGAAGTCTGGGTGGCTGGTTCCTGGTTGGCCAGATTACATAGCAAAATCTACTCTTTGATTTTAGTAAATCTGGCTGGTTTCTGGTCGGTTAGATTGCATAGCAACCTCTGCTCTCTGATTGGAAGTCTGGCTGGCTGGTTCTTGGCCCAGATTGCATAGCAGTCTGCTCTCTAGTTGGGGAAGTCTGGGTGGTTGGTTTCTGGTTGGCCAGATTGCATAGCAAAGCCTGCTCTCTGATTGGGGAAACCTGGTTGGCTGGTTCCTGGTTGGTCAGATTGCCCTATGAAGTCTGCTCTCTGATTGGGTAAGTCTGGGTGGTTGGTTTCTGGTTGGTCAGATTGCATAGAAAAGTCTGCTCTCTGAATGGGTAAGTGTGGGTGGCTAGTTCTTGGTCCAGATTGCATAGCAAAGTCTACTCTCTGGTTGGGGAAGTCTGGGTGCCTGGTTCCTGGTTCTTCAGATTCCATAGCAAAATCTGCTCTCTGATTGGAAGTCTGGCTGACTGGTTCTTGGCCCAGATTGCATATCAAAGTCTGCTCTCTAGTTGGGGAAGCCTGGGTGGTTGGTTCCTGGTTGATCAGATTGCATAGCAAAGCCTGTTTTCTGATTGGGTAAGTCTGGCTGGCTGGTTCCTGGTTGGTCATATTGCAATTCTGCTCTCTGATTGGGGAAGGCTGGCTCTCAGTTGGCCAGATTGCATAGCAAAATCTGCTGTCTGATTGGGCAGGTCTGGCTGGCTGGTTACAGATTGGCCAGATTACGTAACAAAGTCTGCTCTCCGATTGGACAAGTCTGGATGACTGGTTCCTGGTGTGTCAGATTTCATGGGAGTCTCTCTGGTTGGCAAAGTCTGCTCCCTGATTGATGGCCAGGTGTATGTAATTTTGATCAGATCATACTTTTCGTTTTAGGTGGGGTGGGGAGGTGAGGGTTGCTCAATGGCATATTGCTTAGTTCAGCCCCTCTGGAGCCTTGTGACAGTGTTTGAGTTCAAGTACCGCTCATGCTGGCTTCCTCTCTGGCCCATGTAAAACGGTCTGCCTGCCACCTGTGGATGATGTTGGGATTCCCTAGTTTCCTCCCACAATGCTGTCCGTTGTGAGTGAAATGTTTTACAGTATGGTGTAAAACTCGAACCAAGTAAATAAATATATGAAAATCTTTTTAAGTTTGACTTTCATACAGGTACTGTTAGCAGAGCTCAGAGTTTTACAATAAATTGCATTAAAATTTTTTTTTTGCCTTTTTTTTTTTTTCAGAACAATGGGCCTGAACGACTTGTATCTGGGTCAGATGATTTCACGCTGTTTCTGTGGCAACCAGAGGAAGAGAAGAAACCGGTAGCCCGAATGACCGGTCATGCTCAGTTGATCAACGAGGTTTTGTTTTCCCCAGACACACGCCTCATAGCCAGTGCGTCCTTTGATAAATCTATCAAATTGTGGGACGGGAAAACTGGAAAGTAAGTGCTGAGCTTTACATCGTGTCTTTGTCGACTCTAAATCACCTGAAATTCATAAAAAGGTTCATCCTTACAGGCAAATAAATACCATGAAATATTACTTGTGGTGATGAAATTCACATTTCTCCAGTAAGGTATCATCCAATCTTCCAAACAAACTTCAAAACAACTTTCTAAAATCAACAGAACTCTTAGAATCAGGAAAATGATTACTTCTAGATACATAATTCATAGTATCAGTTTTCCATTTCGATCATTTACCCGTCCACCTGTCTGTCTGTTTATCCAGAATATGTTAACATTTTCAAAATGCTATTTCTCGTACAATTATTTGTAAACGTCTGTGTCAACAGACCATGTAGATATCTGCAAAGCTCAGAAAAAGAAATATTCGAAGTATATTCATTTAAATAGAAATATATATATTCATTTAAAAAGAAATATTCGAAGTATATTCATTTAAATGCTATTTCTCGTACAATTATTTGTAAACATCTGTGTCAACAGACCATGTAGATATCTGCAAAGCTCAGAAAAAGAAATATTCGAAGTATATTCATTTAAATAGAAATAAATAATAAATAAATATTCATTAACCTTCATGCAATTTAAAAATCAGGAACGAAGTGCTTGGTCATTTAGGGTGCCATATTTAGTGAACTTCACTGGCGTTGTTAAACATTTATTTATCTGAAAGAGAGCTGATCAGATGGTATTAAAACGAAAGCTGTTATTTAGTACACAACACTAGACCAATTGTATAGTATGCATCAATAAGATATTTCACATCAAGTTTAAAAAGTGATTCCTTTTTAGCTCGTCAGTACGAAGTAAGGCAAGGTATTGGTAGAGGGAGAAAAATGCTGTTGGTGTCAGTGTCCAGTTTGAACGGTTAAAATCGTTTCGGTTCAAGTTTTGTCAGTTAAGGTTTTCTCAGTTACAGTTTTTTTTATTTCAGTTTTTGTTACAGCTATAAAGTACTTTTTAGCTAGTTTAAAAAGCTACATACTCAGATGGAAGGTTAAGCTGTTTTTAGGTCCTGTTTTTTTTTTAATAATTTTATATCACTCTCATATTTTTGGGACCTGGATGGTGTATACATCTACAAAGGGCCTACCGAACATTTTTTTATTGGTTTCAGTTTTATTGGCTTTCTGAATGCTTTTTAGTCATTTTGATCTTACCAGTAAGATAAATTTCATCTGATTTTCTGTAGTAAACAGACATTCTCTAGGAAGCCTCTATGCAGGGTTACAATTTCTTGTACACAGGGCTCCCCTGACTTTTTTTCCAGATTTATTGACATCCACATTTACCTATTTTTTTAATCAAGAAAACTTTCATGTAGGGCTACAGTTTTTGCACACATGCCTTCCTTCATGTAGGAGGACAAGAAGGGTGTTGGAAATCGGGTTTCTGTGGCAATTTTTATCAGATTTGTCATCATTTTTAGTTTATGTATTATGTTAGGTTATGCATTAACAAGTTCTCTGGCATCTGTCCATCTGTCTGTCCGGCGTCTGTGAACTGCTCTTTCAAATGCTACTTTGTCGGATTCCATTGAAACTTAGGTCATGTGTAGACTACTTCTAGATACATAATTCATAGTATCAGTTTTCCATTTCGATCATTTACCCGTCCACCTGTCTGTCTGTTTATCCAGAATATGTTAACATTTTCAAAATGCTATTTCTCGTACAATTTTTGTACGATTTCATTGAAACTTGTTTCAAGTGTAGACTACATCAAGATATATAATTGATTGCATTGAGTTTCCATTTTTGATGATTGGTTGTTAACATGTCAGATAAACGGACAGACAGATTGACAACCAATCATCAAAATGGAAAAGCGATTAAAAGAATTATGTATCTTGATGTAGTGAACATCTGAACCAAGTTTCATTTAAACAATTCCAAACCTGTAGGCATAGTAGCGTTTTGAAAGAAATGTTAACATGGTTATTGTAACTAAAGAAACTTACAAATAATAAAACACAATAAATCATAATAAATGATTGTGTACTGTTAACTGGAACTCACCCTCCATTTGTTAAGTTTCCATTATGTTAACAATACTCTGCTAGATATTATCCAAGTGTTTGATGGTCATTTGATTCGGAGTGTGACAGTTGATGCAAAGCTAGTACTGTCATCTTTTCTGCATTATTGTCAGAGTGCTCAGTATTTTCTAAAAATTTCATATCATAGTGTTTCGAATCTAAGCTTAAGTATTCAGTAGCATTCTGTGTTGTGACATGAATGATACTCGTTTTATGGATGCTGTGTCTTTTTTAAATAAATGTACAAGATCAAGGAAAGGGGAGACTACTCATAAATGCAAAATCTGTGTTTTACATGTTTTAGTCAGTTTATGTTGGAGTTGCCCCCCTTTAAATCCAAGGTGTCCCAGAGGCTAACCAGACAAAACAATTAAGCAATATTGATAAAATGAGACAAGAATTACAGTAAACATCTGTGTCAACAGACCATGTAGATATCTGCAAAGCTCAGAAAAAGAAATATTCGAAGTATATTCATTTAAATAGAAATAAATAATAAATAAATATTCATTAACCTTCATGCAATTTAAAAATTTCAGAAATTATTTTGTGCTCCCTATGAATATGCATTGGTGGGAATATGTTGGAATCGATCTCTCTGTCTGCCTGTAGACATAAAATTGTCAATTTCCAAGAAAATTTGAGTACATCTTCTTCATGATGTATTCATCATGGGGAATAAAAGAGAGGAAAACAAAAATTATAACTGTAGTTTAATATTTTGGACGAGCCAAAGCAATTTTTTTCTGAAGTGTTTGTTTACTATGTATTCAGCTTTTAAAAGAAAAGAACACATTTAAACAACCTATACCTTGAATGAAAGAGCTTTATTTACAGTTAAGTGAAAAGCCTCAATTTTCTGGCAGAAGTGCTTGTTATTTGAGTATTTAATAGTTAGTATCCAAGACTGAGAAGCCTTTTTAGGCCGCCATTTAAGTAGACCGCTTACGTCATCGTGCTTAGCTTTGCAAAGAAGCTCTTCTGTCTTTGAAGGTAAAGAAAAATCAAGTAGATAATGTAATTTAGGGCTTCAGTGGGAACCCCAGCTCTAGTTCTGATGATAGTGAATGTAACTTGGGCTTACGAGGCTACGAGTTTGAATCGCAGAGGAGCGAGGCTAAGAGCAGTAGTTCGACCAACCATGCATCCAGCTCAAGTGAGTGGGAACCAGGATTTCTTTCTTTGACATGGCCAATCTTTGAAAGGACAGGTTGCGCTCTTTGCCTTCAGGACATCACAATTCAGATACATTTTGGCAGCTTACAGCCATGCATGTAGGCATGATGTGGCCCTCTAGTACATCTCATACTCTTCTTGTTTAGAGTTGGCTTTAACAGAACTTAAAATCCATGATTATAACGATGTACAAACATATTTAGCTAAGACTGGAAATGCACGTTAATTAAATGATAGGAGTAAAACCTTAAGCACAGTGATGTCACAATGAAGATTCAAGAGGAGAAAAGGTGGACTTTCATTGGGCAAGCCTGAAACATGGCGGGACTTTCCATCTGCCCTGAATAGGTGGATTTTGTAAAAAATGACGATGTTTAAAACAGTTTGTCTCTTTTACGAAACCTTTAAAAAATGTAAAAAAAAAATAGTATTCCACACAGTTTGTATAGCTCTTTCATTTAAGGTGTAGGTTGTATAAATGTGTTCTTTTCTTTTAATCTTGAAATTTTTTACGCAGTCATGGGCCATGTTAGAACAGCCAGAAACATCATGTTGCATTTCTTGTATTCCTCACACCATTGGCTAAAAGGCAACATAGTGTTTGCCTCATGTCAGCAGAAATAGCTACAGTTCTTGGGTTAAAGAAATAACTTGCACCTGATTGGTTAAAACTGATAACATGACGGAGTGTTGGAATTTTTGAATATGCTTGTGTGTTCTTACTTTGAACTGTGATATCTGAGTCATACATCATGGCAAAAGTCATGTTTTGTCTATGGTTGTCTTTTTCTTTTAGGGTATTTCAAGGTTTGCACGTGTAATTTTGTTTAAACACCACCTCCTAATGCACAGATTTCCATAAAAAGCTTTGTATAAGTTTTTCTTTAATTATTATGACCTAAAGTTATGACCTTTATGTATTATGACCTTTCCTTAGTTTCCATGACAATCATCTCAATATATACAAAGTTACCTCTTTCAGGTACCCAGTATATAGATGCTTTTCTTAGCACAAACACATGCTGTCATAATATTTTATGAATGATGGCATTCTAGCTCAGTTGTTTGCGCTGCATTTTTTGTAGATTTCTGGCCACGCTGCGAGGCCACGTCAGTCGTGTATATCAGGTGGCATGGTCAGCAGACAGCCGCCTTCTGGTCAGCGGCAGTTCCGACTCCACGCTCAAAGTCTGGGACATCAACACGAGGAAATTACTCCATGATTTGCCCGGCCATGCTGATGAGGTGAGTATGCTGTGTGTGGCCTGAGGGCCTCTGTGGCCAAGGAGGTTAGTGTGCCGGGGTGGCGTAATGACCCAGGTGCCTCTCACCAATGAGGGTGCTGTGAGTTCATGCTGGCTTCCTCTCCGACCTTACGTGGGAAGGTCCACCAGCAATCTGCAGATGGTCGTGGGTTTCCCACGGGCTCTACCCGGTTTCAGCCAACATACAAGCGAAATACTCTTCAAGTACAGCATAAAAACACCAATCAAGCAGTAATTTATCAGTAAGTACATGTATTCAGCCAAAGTAGAAGCTTACTTTTTCAGAGGCTAGAGCATTGGTCTGATAATTAGGCTGGTCGAGGTGCATTCCTGAGTCAAACTCTGAATGCAGGTGCTTCGAAGTTTTTAATGTGCCTACTTGACGTACCTTGTGTCGACTTCTGATCAAATATACAAAACACATGTATTAATGGCTCAATATTAAATAGGCTTCCGTTTGGAATAGCAAGCTGTAAATGTACACTGGTGTGATGTGAACTGAATAATGCTGACGGCAATATTAAGGCCAATGCTCAGAGTGAGAAATTTTGTGCAGTCATCCTCTCTTTCAACCTGCGGGTGGTCGTCGGTTCCCCCTAATCTCTGCCTGGCTTCCTCCCACGATAATGCTGGCTGTCATCATATATATGAAATATTCTTGAGAACGGCATAAAACACGAATCAAAGAAATAAATAAATCCTATCAGATAAATAAATAATTTTTTTTTTTTGTTTGAAAACGTGTTGATCAAACGGATACTAGTTGTAATGTTCTGTTGCTGTTGCAGTAGTCCTGATTGTTCTTGATTGATTCGTTTTGCTCGATTCCTCATTTCAAACTCGAGCATGTTTGTAGTTTGTAGCTGTTTAACACTTCAACTGTCGCTTTGGTTTTGTTTTTTTTTTATTTTTCAAAATACCACAGATAGAGGTTGACTAGGTTGTAAAAGTTCCACTTAAAGAGTCACCTACCACGAAAGAGACTACGACTGCATTTTTAGTTGAATAAAGGATGACAATTGAACACCCACTACTTCAGAGTTAATTATCAGTCTCTTAGTGTAAGTTATTTGATGTTTTCAAACTGACTATAAAACTTGTAATGTCACAAGGGATGTAGGCCTTCAAGTACAACGAAGGCAGCCTCAGGAAGTGACTAAAGTGGCATTTCGTGACCCAAATAAACCCATGCCATGCAGTCCATTTGAAGCGGAAACGTTATATGTGTATGTTGCAAGTTTTAATTTCCATCGTGTAAGTTTGGGGGTATTTTAGAAGCCCTGTCAGTAGCACTTTAAACTTTTGAGGCCTTTTACACCATGGTATATAAAGCTTGAAAAACTATCTGCCATGTTTTTAGGATAAAAAAAAAAACTCGTTAGCTGGTAGCTATAAACATAGATCATAATATTAGGAGGGCTTTGTACAAGTGGACCCATGTGTCCAACACTTGGAGGAAATAGGTGTGTTTTAGTAATCCATATGTGTACACATGGTCAAAAGTTTCCCCACTGTCAACAGACTAACGTTAAACTAACTGTATTTGTTAAAGAGACTGTACAGGAGGTATTTTGACAAAAAATCAATATGTAGGAAGAATAGATCAAATTATTGGCTTTTCAGCTGTTGTGCCATACATATTAATACAGGTAGTATATCTTTATGAAGTAAATGTGCAAACATAGACAATGCTGCACTGTTTAATAAAATATTTATTTGATCTACAATAATTTCATTACATTACATTTAAATATAGATGTCAAATACAAACATTAGTATACCTGTCCCTGGACAAAAATCTCCAAAACACTGTTCACCACAAACTGCCCAAAAAGCTGAAAAAAATATGTAAACTACATGGAAATCAGGTTGAAGTTATGTAAAGAAAATCAGCTAGCATTTTTCAATAAAAGCAGAAAAAAAACACATTCACATAAGGAATGTTGGAGGCGTGTAAAATTTAATCAGCGTCCCAATTGTGAATCATGCTAGTTCATAAGTTGACATAAATCACATTTAATGTCATCATTCATCAGCTTTCTTGCGAGTGATCACACGGAGTAGAAACGCGAATTTCTTCAGGTTGCGATTAAATGTAACGAAATGATGACTGTATGCGTAGGTTTTTGGGTGGCTGATATGATTTCCTGGTTCATGGCAGTGACACTGAACAGTGGCACAGCAAAGGTTACGCTACATTAACTCGAACTGTCTTAGGGGCACACAACTGGAACCTGTCCGTGGGGGCGGATGAAAGTACACCACTAAATCACATCTACATATTTTGATAGTCTCTAGCCCGCAGCATTTATATTGGCTGTATTGCTTATTGTTAATGTTTGACAATGTCAACCCACTTTTGCGACGATACTTCTTTGATGTGTTCTTGACACAAACAAACAAGCATTTGTTTTCATCTTTATGAAATTGTGTCGACTCCCTTTTTTTTTTTCTCCTCCATATCCAAAGATGATTGGATTTTGCTGGTTTTGATTGCTTTTATACACCTTCATATGTGCTCTTGTTTCTTACATGTTTGTGAGTAATTGAGCAGTTAATTGAAAATAAGCAGCTGTTGATTATCAGGGTATTTTTATGCGTTTTCTTAGTTACCAATAGGTGTGACTTGGCCGTAATTAATGATGACTCGCCAGATATGTGAAGATATGTGACAGAGCAAAACAACTATGTGTACCGGCATTTGTAATTTTGCAAACTAGTGTCCTTTGTAGAAATATCAGAAGTCAAGCCCTCAACATCAGATTGTGGTAGGTGAGGGTTTAGAGCTTCTGTCTGCAGAGCCGTAGACCTGGGTTCAATCCCAAGCCTGGTCATGCCTAAAGTTTTGACACTGGTGATCAAGCTAATCTGATCCTCGATTGGCACACATATTAAAGTAAAAGTATTGAGAGGCCTGATGTCATCAGCATGGCATTTAAGTGAGGCAGCACCATGGATATGTGGGCAGTTAGGTATCGCCCTGTTTCAAAGAGACATAATGGTGCTATGACTGAAATGAATGTTAAAAGCCACTGATAAAGCCAAAAGCATGCACACGAAAGCCCCAAAAAGTCATCAATCAACAGCCAGTTTCAAAAAGCAGTATGTAATATTTTATTTTAAAAAAACTATGGAAAACATTTGATATTTGAAGTAGAAAGTTTAAAATTTGAAAAACCATATCCATAGAATCTGGATAATTTTGTTATTGGCATAGTTTTTTCTTGGGGAGGGGGGTGGGGGTGATGTATGTGCTTTCAGATATTGTTTATTTTTATTTTCACATTCAGATATGTGTTTGTGTGTACATATACATGTATGTGGATTCAGATATTGTTTCTTTTATTTGTGCCCGTGTGTTGAAATGTCATTTAAGAGCATGTACATGTTCAGAATTTTGTCTGTATGTACATTTTATGGGCTTTAGAATATCATTCATCTGTGCATATGTGTCTAAATTTTGTGTGTGTGTGTGTGTTTATTCAGATATTATTTATACTGTATGTGTTCAAATGTTGTTTTATGTGTGTACATGAAGGTGTATCCCAGTGTTGTTTGCGCATGTGTTCAAGAATGTGTACCCCAGTGTTGTTTGTGTACTTCAGGTGTACACTGTAGACTGGAGTCCTGATGGTCAACGAGTGGCCAGTGGAGGAAAAGACAAGGTCCTCAAAATGTAAGTACCTGAAAATTACAATTTCCTTCAGTTCAAGGCTCAATTTTTTCACCATTTTTCAGGAGCACATGTATATCTTGAGTGAGAGTATTGAAGCCACACTACATGTAGATGTGGTGTAGGGTGGTGAAGATTCCGTGTTGTCTGGGAAGGAAAGAGCCTTGCCCGTTGAGGCCACGCGTTTAAAGTGCCACTGACGCGATCTTTGGTATTCCAAAGAAACATTTGGTCACGTAAATTATAACTAGGAGAATGCATATATATTGTGATTATCGTAAACTGATTCCATCTAAACAAAGGACTGCTGTCCTGTTGGGCCTGCGCCTGTATACAACTTGCGACGTCATGAGTTGTATATGGTCAGATTGAAAAGGTAAAATAATTTACATCTATGGACTAAATCTCGACTGTTGAGTAAGGATCTTCATGCTGTCATCATATTTTAAGCTAAAGTCACAGTGTTGTCTGTGTCCTGTTGGTGGCTCTTTAAATCCAGCTTTTGCTAGCTCAGATGAAGCTCTGAGTCAGGAGCTGCCTCAGTCAAAGGGCATGGCTTGTCTGTGGGCTGTATTGGTACTGCAAATGATCAAAAGATTGATGAGATAGTTCACATTTCACGCAAATTAAATGATTTTCAAGTTTTATTTTTTTACTTTTATTCCCCCTGATGACAGTGAAAAAAAAGCCTCCAAGATATAGATCAAATATTCCATCCATCAAGTATTTACTTGCCTTGAGCCAAGCTCAAAATACTCTTATTTGCCCAGGATGAAAAAAAATGTAATTTTGGAAGCAAATTAAGGTCATAAAATCATGAAAATTTCTTTTTCAAGGAGGACATCATACTACCTTCAAAACAAACCTCAAAACATCTTACAGAGATGAATAAGACTCCCAACACAACGAAAGACAAGAAAGAAAGTTTAGGGCAAACACAACAGTGCGTACCAGTACTGGAACTCATAATTTTAGGCCTGTGAGGTTTTGTGATTACCAAATTGTGGACCTTTGTTATTCCTTTTTATTTTTTCATGACTTAGGTCAAAGCAGAGTGATAGGAAAGACTTCTGGGTATTGTGACCTTAGACTCCTGCAGAATGGCGTGGCTAATTTGTTTGTCTTAATAATGTCATGTTACCCTCTTCCTCTCCTGTCAGTTTTGAAGATGTCAGACAGTAAGGCACTCATTTCATGTACAATAAATGACTTAAAATTTCCGTCCCAAGAAAAAACACTTTTTTAAAGGCAATTAGTTATGAGAAAAGGTTACCTTTGGTGCTGTAGCTTAGAATTGTCAGATATCAGGCCATCCTTAAAAACTGATTGTCGGATGTAACCCAACCCTATGAGAAAAAACAGGGTTGGCCAGTAGGAAATTCTCTTTTTTTTATTCTTTACTAAAGAACTCCACATTGAGAGAAAAATAAAAAAAAAACCTTTTATCAAAATAGCATTAAAATTTTTTGAGTATGGCCTTTTTTTGGAGAACATATTTTTAAGGTTGACTCCATCCTTTCCAAGATTCTGTGATCTATAAAACTATCAGAACGGTGCAAAATGAGCATCTTTATCATAGACAAAATTTTAGGTCATGTTTAGGTGTACGAGCACCCATCCCTTAGGATATGACTCTGCGTCTCTTGTTTCCCGTCATAACATTTTGGAAAGCTGTTGCAACCAGAAGAACAATCTTCCTTTTTCAATGTGATCATTCATCTACATTTTACGATTATCTCACTTTTTGTGATACTATCTGGCAAAAAATGAAATGAGTTCTGATGCACAGGGTACAATTAACATGCAGGCAGGGGACGGGAAACAAAGAATCAAGTGTAAGTGGCCTTAGCTACATGCAACAGGGTCTCACCTGACTCTAATCACAACCCTGGAGCTCATTAGCCGTTTGACATCGCCCACAAAACCATGCCTTTTTTGAAAAACAACATAAGTATCTCGAGATTTTATGGAGGGTATTTTCTGGCACATGTTTCTAGATTGTTTTTTGTTTTTTTTTCTAACAAAGCTTTCAAGTTAGAACACTGTCTAGTTCATTTGTGTTTGATGAGGGAGAGATGAGTAACTCTCCAAACTAGAGGTAGAAAAAAGCTATTTGTTGAATAACTTCATTTTTTAACTACATACAGTAGATGACCTAAAATTTCTCCTCCCTCCCCACCAAACAAAAAGGCGTATTTGTAGGGAAATAAACATCATAAATCAGTATCTTCGGCTCTGAAACTTACATTTTTCCAGTAGGATATTATCCAGTTTTCAAAACAAACCTCAAAACTCCTTCCTACAATCAATAGAACTCTTAGAATTGGGAAAAATGAGCAACTTTGTCATGAAAAAAGGTTTAGGTCATTTGGGGTATGTGTATAATGAATGTGTTTCTTGTGTAATTTGGAACATGTTTATAGTTTTGGTTTCTATTACTTGAAAAGAAAAGAACACATTTATACAACCTACACCTTAAATGAAAGAGCTATACAAACTGTGTGGAATACTATTTTTTTGTACATTTTTTAAAAGTTTGGTAAAAGAGACAAACTGTTTTAAACATCGTCATTTTTTACAAAATCCACCTATTCAGGGCAGATGGAAAGTTCTGCCATGTTTTAGGCTTGCCCAGTGAAAGTCCTCCTTTTCTCCTCTTGAATCTTCATTGTGACATCACTGTGCTTAAGGTTTTACTCCTACCATGTAATTAACATGCATTTCCAGTCTGAGCTAAATATGTTCGTATATCGTAATAATGGTGAATTTTAAGTTCTGTTAAAGCCAACTCTAAACAAGAAGAGTTTGAGAGACCACATCATGCCTACATGCGTGGCTGAAGGCTGCCAAAATGTGTCTGAATTGCGATGTCCTGAAGGCAAAGAGCGCAACCTGTCCTTTCAAAGATTGCCCCTGTCAAAGCCAGAAATCCCAGTTCCCACTCACTTGAGCTGGATGCATGGTCGGTCGAACTACTTCTCTCAGCCTCGCTCCTCTGCAAATCAATTTATTTATTTATTTATTTATTTCATTGGTGTTGTACGCCGTACTCAAGAATATTTCACTTATACGAAAACAGCAAGCATTATGGTGGGAGGAAACTGGGCAGAGCCCAGGGGAAACCTACGACCACCCACAGGTTGCTGGCAGACCTTCCCACGTACAGCCGGAGAGGAAGCCAGCATGAGCTGGAGTTGAACTCACAGCGACTGCATTGGTGGGAGGCTTCAGGACATTGTGCTGCGATAGCGCGCTAACTAACTGATCCACGGAGGCCCCCCTCTGCGATTCAAACTGGTAGCCTTGTAAGGCGAAGTTACATTCACTATCATCAAAACTAGAGCTGGGGTCCCCACTGAAGCACGCAATTACGTTATCTACATGATATTTTTTTTACCTTCAAAGCCAGAAAAGCTACTTTGCAAAGCTAAGCACGATGACATAAGCAATCTGTTAAAGTGGCTACCAACAAAGGTTTCTCAGTCTTCGTGGCATAACTGTGAAATACTCAAATAACTAGCACTTCCTCCAGATAATTGAGATTTTTTATTTAACCATAAGTAAAGCTCTTTCTTTCAAGGTATAGGTTGTATAAATGTGTTCTTTTCTTTTAAAACAATTTTCCTCCCACATACGCTGTACTTGCTTTTCTGAAAAATGATACATGGATGGATGTGTATTTCCTCACTAATTATATGCAAATGAGGCAGATTACAATTTGTTCGTAATCAAACACTGATTCGTAATTATGTTGCATCATGCAAACCGTTATTTTAGGAATGCCGCAGGTGGACTACATCTAATTTTGAAAAAGAAAAAAAAATGTCCTGTTTAACCTCATATTAACCAGATTAGTTCTTACACCAACACTTCAGAAAGATTAAAACGAAAGAGGATATAAGAGGTAGAAGAATATTAGCTGCACTAATTCTTTGCATTATTTGCCATTTTTGAATGAATTGAATTTATAACTGCATCATCGTAAGCTACCCTAAGTATTTATCCAGGTCAATTTTAACTCCGCGAAGAGTTTTGAAGAGATTCGTCATAACTGTGCACCACTCCATTTGGAGAGAATTAATATAACAGATGATGAATTGAAATCATTCATTTTTTGCTCGTCTGATTATATAATCTTGATTTTTACTATCAGTTTTTTAGGCCACATCAATTTACATTGTTGTTTTAAATAATAAACAAATACATGTTTTCCGGTGTCAAATGATGAAATAAAAATAGAACTTAAAAACCAGGGGCTAAATTAGGAAAAAATTTGGGGTGCACTTCTCTAAAGCGAAATTTTTAGCATGTCAGGCATGGGTGCACCCATGCACCCTTAATTTAAAACCCTGAAATTCACCCAGTTTGAGGGAAATCTTAGTAATTTTTCGTGATCAGGAAGCTGTGAAAAACAAGACAGTCATAAAAGTATCAAGATCAAACAAAATATAAAGAGAATTTACATTTTTATTCCATTTTTGGATTTTTATTCTCGCTCGTAAAACACAAAATAGCTGTCGCCTTAATGGTAAGAAAATAATTTGCAAAGGTTTTCTTTTCGACGCTAGGCTATGTTTGTCTTTAAAGCCAAAGGAAAAATAAACTCAGAAGATGTTTTGAAATATATGTAATACACCGTATGGCCTTTTATATATTTATAGCGATTGAAGATATATTTTGAAGCTGTTTATCTGTAAACATCACCTTGTTACGTGCGTTTGATTCTAATGGCAGATCGGGATCTTTTGTGGCTTACTTATTATCCAAGGGCAAATCGGGTTATCACTTTGAATCATTAATGAGGCGCATAAACAATGGATGTATGACATTTATCGCGTATCACAAGACAGGTGCAGGCAACAGAGAGGCACTGTGTAACACAAAGTACATGGGACGCTTTTTGGGTGCATTTTTTTACAAGGAATGTGTTGTCTGAGATTTGTTTACAGATTCATCCCTTCCCAAGTTTGCAGACTGAATGGTACGAGATATTTAATCTTCATCTTTTTTTTTTTTTTTTTTTTTTGCACTCAAGCTTTACTTTTTGTAGGGAAAGTGGGATGTGGCTCATTAACAAAGAAACACGTAACCATCAGGTACAGGTTGAATTCTGGCCTTGCAGATTTTCCGCCACTCTTGATTGTTTGTGGAACTCTTTGTGACAGTAAGCGATGGACATTGAAAGAGCAGAATTTCAAATACTTGATGACTGTCTCAAAGACAAAAAGAAAGGAATAAAAGCCAGTGAAAGAAGACATTGATATGGCAGGTTAAATTTAGAAGGCCTGATTTTTAACAGTACTAGACATCAGTATTATAAAATAGGGACAATGGTGTGTTTGCATGAAGAGTGTGCGAGCAGATCTGATGGATGCTACATTTCCTCATACATGTGCTGCTCCTTTGATCCTTTTTGCCTCGATGCACTTGGCAAGAATTTTTGAAAAAACAAAAAAAAAATCACATAAGGATCTTAGAAAAATTCCTGGATCGAACGCTAAGGAGAGTAGTTTGTGAAAAGAATTTCTGAAAGTGTAAATGATTTACAGAAGTCACCCTTCTGCGGACTTAGCCTTTTGAAACAGACCAGCCCACCACAGCATGACTTACGCATGGGCTAAAGAAAGCTGATCTTGTGTACGTGAATCTTGTGAAGATGTTTTGGTGTATTTTTTGTTTTGTTTGAAGGTTGTGTGCATCAACCTAAGAATCAATTAACTGAGGGTTTCCTGTGAATAAACCATGGCACAATCTGTTATTGACCAAGTCAGAAATGGCAGGCCTACATTTGCTAAAATATATTATTTTTTCTGTCATTCTGTAAATTGTTGTTTGCTGTGGTTGAATAGGAAGCAACATGCTAGAGTCCCATGTGGGAAGGCCTGCCATCAACCTGTGGATGGTCGTGGGTTTCCCCTGGGCTCTGCCCGGTTTCCTCCCACCATAATGCTGGCTGCCATTATGTAAGTGAAATATTCTTGAGTAGACGTAAAACACCAATCAAATAAGTAAATAAATTGGGGACATTTATTCTTCTCTTTTAGCCAGTGTAGTTGTAATTGCAACAGGAATACACAGTTGTTATTTTCTCACAGTTTGTTCATGTAGTAAACAACATAACCATATGTTTACTCGTGGGAAAAAAACAAACAAACTGAGAGATAAGTGTAACTTTTTTGCTTTCAGTCTTACTTATATCTGCCTTGAAAATTAGAATAAATACGTATTCAGCATTTCTTTAACGGAAAAGTACACAATATGTTTGTGACTGTGCAACTATATCTGTATTGAAAATATTCATGGATAAAAAGTTTAAAATGAAAAATGATGTCTACAGTCACAGACCAAAGCAGATCATGAGAAATAAGAAGTCGTCAAATTGCGGGTCTTGGAAACGTATGGGATAGGTCATGTTGTAAGTGGGTTATCACCCATGTGCCAGTTACAAAAAAATCAAAGACTGTGTACACTGCAGTTTTCAGTTATCTCCATCTTTCACAATGATCGATGAGTTGCTGTGAAGTGAGTATAAAATCTAGGTCTTAAGGTACACATACTGTGCATCACTACCCCCTCTCCAGCTCCTCTTTTTCCCTTCCCCGGACCGCCCACACCTTGCACCATCTAATAATAATGAAAGTTCGAATTCAGCTCAGATCAACAGAACTGCTTAGAAAATTCTGTTGGTTTTTAGCATGTTATAGAAAACAGGTTTTGTATACAGGAGGGGCCCCCCTGTGTGGCCTGGCGGTTAGCATACATGTGCAGCACAAGGACTCTGGAGTCTTTCACACATGTGGTGGCAGTGAGTTCAAGTCCAGCACCGGCTTGCTTCCTATCCATCAAACATGTATGTGAGAAAGTCTGCCAGCAACCTGCAATGGTCATGGTTTCCCCCAGGCTGTACTCGGTTTCTTCCTGTCATAATGCAGGCTGCTGTCATATGAGTGAAATATTTTTGAGTGATGCCTAAAACTCAAATAAATGAAAAAAATACAAGTGGCAGGAAGAAAATATCGTACGTTACAAATTGAGTTGTAACTACCATAGGAACATACCAGGGTATGTTAAAAGAGACGAATAACCAGGTGGTTGTATTTCTAAATTCGCCTTTGATGATATTCTTTTGATGTTCTTTATGCACAAGAAAGAAAAGAAGTTATTCCAACATTGAATAGAATATTGTGGAGGATGAAAAAAGACATTAGTGCTTACCCCTGACAAAAGAATTCATACATTAGCATTTATTTTATTCAGTCAAAGAAAAACTCAAAAAGAAAAAAGGCACAGGGATGAGAATTTTCAGCTGATAACATGATTTTAAGAGAAATCAGGGTTTTCAACATTTTTTTTTCAACATTAATTTTTGTCCCAAATGGTGAAAACTAATGGTGTTACTAATGCTAAAGGGAGGTCAGCTATTAGAAGAAATTTCAGCTGATTTTGATGGAAAAAGCTCTCCTCCCTGAAAAAAGTGAAGAAAGAACAGTCAGAATAGATAGTTTTGGATATGTGAAGTTTTCTGTTGAAGTGTTTTTCCCCCAGTTCCACAAGCCTTACTAATGCTTTGCGGTATTCTTTTACTTTTACACAAACTTGTGGTGCTTGAGTTGTCCTTCATGAACACCATGCTTCACTTCATATCACGTAATACTAAGAGGAACACCCTGTAACTGTAGTCACACATGTCAGGTAGGCAACTGTAGTCTGTCTGCCTTTAATTGGGAGGCTGGGGGGAGGGTCTGTCTCCCTGTGGGAGGTGGGACACGTGAAGACCCTCAGAACTTAGGGAGTTGCCCTAAAGGACACATGTAAGCACTTGAGGAGTGCCTTTGTGGTAACAGTAGGAGGTTAGAAGGGCTTATTTAGAATGGTGGATGAGACGCCATGGAAATGGCTGACCGAGACTCGCAGACTGTTTTCATTATCTCTGCATTAGTCTTTCAAGTGTTTACGGCGAAGCATTTACGCAAGGTTGGTGTTACAAACAACAGCAGAGGCTGCGAAACAAAAATTGTGTGCTAAGTGTTTTGTTGTAACATAGAACAGGGCTGAGCCCTTCTTCAGTCCAGCTGAAGTAGACAGAGAACCCTCTTAGTGTGATAAATAGGCGGGTTATCACTGGCTTAGCAGTCTGTTTCTACAGTTGGGATTGAGTTGTTTGTTCAGAGCAAAGGGGGAACTACAACATTTAGATAGTCGCCACTTGGGAGACTGTTGAAATGTGCTTTAGGAAATCTTTCACCCCCTACCAAGGAAGTTATGTTTTTGTGAGCATTTATTTGCCTCTCATTATGTGTGTCTGCTGGCCTGTCTGCAATATTATGGAATAGGTTATGCAGAGATTTGGTTAAAACATTGTGTGCAGGCTGGCCTTTGATTATGAAGGACCATTCCATTAAATCTTTGTAGCCTTAATTTAAGTTCCGATGTTTTTCAGGCACTCAGCATATCTCTAGCCACTGAAGCTTCGTTCACCAAAAACTCTGATAAAGCTGAATACTATGCTAATAATTACAAAATTCTTGAGTTTGGTGATAAACGACAGTTAAGTGAATCAGATACAAAGATTGTAGTTTATATTTAATTATGAAAAAAAAAAACAACAACAAAAAAATACTATTAATGTAATTTAGTCATATTGTATATACAGATACACAATACACAGTACTTTTTTTAAACTCAGATGCAGTATGATCCTCATATTGTATCCCAGTTTCTAAAAAAAAAAAAACACATTAAATTAAGCTAAAAACCTTCTGAGGTCGCTGGAGGTTATGCTGTCAAACTTGGTCCATTTTGGGTATTTGCTTGTGTGAATATAACTATAAATGTGTATCCAGGTATATTTCAGTGGGTTATTGAACGATAATTTCTTTTCAGCTCGCCTCTGTTATTTATAGATGTAGTTTATGTCATACCCCAGGTGTGGGCATCAGCACCTGCAGCCAGTGAAAGAAAAAGCAATGTTAAGGTACATGTAACTCTTAAGGATGGTAGTGTAAAATGTACTACATGTATCGAGCTCACGTTTTGCATACATGATGTAAATGAGGCACAGGTAACATGAACGGGATGTAAATGAGGCACAGGTAACATGAACGGGATGTAAATGAGGAACAGGTAACATGAACGGGATGTAAATGAGGCACAGGTAACATGAACGGGATGTAAATGAGGCACAGGTAACATGAACGGGATGTAAATGAGGAACAGGTAACATGAACGGGATGTAAATGAGGCACAGGTAACATGAACGGGATGTAAATGAGGCACAGGTAACATGAACGGGATGTAAATGAGGAACAGGTAACATGAACGGGATGTTCCATTGTCGATGGACTTTGTGCATTTTGTACCAAATTCACGCCCAGGCCTCTAGTGTATTTGAATCCATGTTTTCAGTAGTTTATAACCTGAGCCATCTTGTTTTGCAGATGGAGGCGATGATGAGGATGAAGAAGTGAACCTTCCAAGATTTGGAAGAAGATCATGTGAACAAGGGACTGAGAAAACAACAACTTCAAGAGAAAAAAGTCTTGTTATAGATATGTTCTTGCTATAGAGAAGTGGAGAAATAGAGGATATTGCACAGCGAAGGTTGAATACCATGAATATTGGTCGAGTGAGAATGTATCTTCACATCTCATGGGTTATCATTTCCACCTTTCACCTCTTATTATTTTTACTTTAACAGTGTCATGATTTTGTGTATTTAAAGAAGTTTTAAGCAATGTTTTTAGCTGCAGGCCTTCAAAGACCTGTCAGAAGCGTGACGTCGGAGCGGTATACATGACGCCTAGTATGACATCGTGTTTTGCGTGTGGTTGGAATATAGCAAATGACTAGACTTATATTACGACATCATCCTAGTGAGCTCAGATTGGAACGTCCTGAAAACAAGGTGTTTCATTTTCAACATCACGGCATCTGGATCATGGATCAAGGTCACCAGAAGTGTAATATCAAACTGTAATAACAAATGTGATATCTAACTAGTGAAGATATCACTTTCATCAGTGAAGGAAATACTGGGATTTCACTGATGTATAAATAATAAATATGGCTAATTTAACATAACCAATCTATTCCTCTGAGGGACAATTACTGTGTTTCACATACACTTTGGTGTGTAATATTGCATTTCCAGAAGCACATGAAGGCTTTAAAGGGAAAGATCCATAAAAATGAAGTTATGCTGAGTAAAAAAGACCATTGAAAACTGTGAAAATGACTTTTTTTTTTTGACCAAATTAAATGCAGTCAAATGTTTTGATTGTATCGTGGGTTTTATGAACCATATTGACAACATGTGTCAGCAGTGATGTCACAAAGCTTTTTGTACATCTTTATGTTCAGCTCTGAATAAAGTTCTTGTGGACCTTACTCCTCACATCACCGTTGGCACACATTAACAATTAACATGTTCCATAAAACCCACCATACAATCAAAACATTCGACTGCATTTAATTTGGTGAAATAAAAGTCAGAAAAAAAAATGTATTTTCAAATACAGTTTTTAATGGTCTTTTTACTCACCAAATTAAATAAAAATGAAATAAAAATCAGAAAAAAATGTATTTTCAATTACTCACCAAATTAAATGCATTCGAATGTTTTGATAGTTTAGTGGGTTTTATGGAACATGTTGTTAATGTATGCCAACGGTGATGTGAAGAGCAAGGTTCACAAGAGCTTTATTAAGAGCTGAACATAAAGATGTACAAAAACTTTTGTGATGTCACTGTTGACACACGTTGTCAATGTGGTTCATTTTCATGGGGTCTTCCCCTTCGAACTGGTACTTTTAAAGCAAACACTTAAGTTACTCTGACATGTTTGATAAGAAAATAATCAAACATCACAAAAAAACCTCCTAAGTGGCCACTTAAGGGGGACGAACCAATCAGAATCCAGCAAGTTGTGTTACTTGAAAAAAGCTAAAGCTTAGGTGAAATCTAGTAGTCTAAGGAATTTTCCTGTAAAATATTTCCCTGAGGCAGTTGCAAGTCCAGAAACATTATCAGACTCTATGCGATTCTCCTCAGTATTTCAAGCATGAAATTGTTTCTTGAGAAGAGATATTATTCGATTGAGGGCCTCCATGGCTCAGTTGGTTAGTGCGCTAGCGCAGCGTAATGACCCACAAGGTGTGGGCCAATGTGGTTGCTGTGAGTTCGTCCACCTCCTGCTGGCTTCCTCTCCGGTTGTACATGGGAAGGTCCGCCAGCAACCTGTATATGGTCGTAGGTTTCCCCTGAGCTCTGCCCATTTTCCTCTGACCATAATGCTGGCCGTATCGTATAAATGAAATATTCTGGAGTACGGCCTAAAACACCAAACAGTTAAAGAAATAAAATAAATTATTTGATTGTATATTATCTTGAAGATGTTATGAATGGATGGATCATGGATGCACAAATATAAGAGACGTTACTCTATACCCTTTTGTTTGTGTTGTTGGTTAGATTTGTCCAAATAGCCTTTTGACCAACATCTTAATGAAACATGAGTTTCAGTCCCCTATGAGACAATAAGTAATAATGGGAAAGGGGGAGGGGGGACTGCAGAGACTGTGCAACATTGATATCTCATTAAATTGTGATAATAGTCAATATAGAATTAGTTTTAATTACAGCTTTGCAATAACGACTTGGCTCAAACAGATCGTGGTTGAGTGGTCAAGATGCTGTTGGGTTTTTCAATTCCTTGAGCTTGTGAAGCGTTGGGCCAGTCCCCAGGTTGGACATCGTATCCCGTGGGTTCCCCTGTTCAGTGGTCAACATGGGCTCTTAAGTGTCTTACCGGAAGTTTGTATCAGATCACTTGCGTGTCACCGATGCGGAATACATGTACACCCTGAGCTTGCTCTGCAAATAAAAACCGGCTTCTTAGAAGCCCATCACAAACCCCTTCAAAAAGTGGGAGGGTTTTTGTTGTTGGACCTGGAGAAGTGTTGAAATGGGACACTTTTTTCCCAGGCATCTCATGCAGGAACGAAATTATTCACTACCGAGAACGAATTAATGTGTTAGAATAACGGAAAGGCAATCCGACGTCCTTCAAATAACGGATCTAACGGAAGATTTTTTGCACAGTACTTGTGAACAATTGGCTCCGGAGTCCCGGTCGCTTAACGTTCGTAGTACCTCACACCCATCATCTACAAAGAGACGTAAGGCCTACGTGGCTTACTCAGCAAGCCCAGCTCATGCTGACTACTTCTCCAGGTGTATATAAGTGGGAAGTTCCCCCAGCAGCCTGTCAACGGTCGTGGGTTTACACCGGGCTCTGCCCGATTTCCTCTCGTGCACCTCAATGATGGCCGCCGTCGTATAGGTGAAATATTCTCGAGTACGGCGTAAACCACTACTTAAATAAACAAAAATAAATAGGGTACTTAAATTTCCACTTCGCTCCTTAAATATGTGCAGATTCTACCTGTGATCATCATTGAACTTAACTGATCACTGGTTCATGCAAACGCCGTTAATTACGTCATATACGTGTTACACCAGGGCCTCGGGGCTATATCTGCATCTTGTTGAAACAGTTCACCGCGTTGGGTTTATACTCTCTAAAACCTACCGTGTGCGAGTGGTACACACTATTGTTGCAAAAATGCACATCCACGTAAGTTTTGTGTACCAGCAGTACGCAATCTGTGTAATTTGTGTAATACATCCACCATGACGTGTGTATTAGTGATACACAGTTTGTGCACCAATGATACACATGCATTGTGGATGTGTAAAGTTGTACACACTTGTTTCACTGAGTATGCCCAGCTGCAAACAAAGCATCATGAGGGGTATATTTTGGATCGGCGACAACAACTGTAGCGTATATAGTACACCAGATACTGATTAAAAATAGTCGCCAAAAAGTCTTCCCATCATCATTCAATAACCTGATCACTGCTCGATGATCTTTACATATGACTCCATTCTAATTTCTTTATATACCGTACTTCCTCATAGTTCATTGTTGGTTTTTTTTATATGCCGTACTTCCCCATAGTTCATTGTTGGTTTTCTTTATATGCCGTACTTCCCCATAGTTCATTGGTGCTTTGTGTAGAACTTTGTTTTGAATATTGATAATCCGATTGCTGACCTGGAATGTCCATATATATGACGAACTACTGATATACGAATTTCAGTTTTATGCCACGCCGAGATTTGTATTTGAATTGGTGTTATGTCTGCAGAAACTTATAGTCAAGGTCATTTTTCGGCCCAGAAGATTCAGGTGCATATAAATGTGCATATAAATTTCACGATTTGACATACGAAATTCACCATCGTATTGAGATACAAATCAGGTTTACTGTTAGCTATGAAAGAGTTGATATGTTTGCATTTGAATCAGTGTTAATCAGATTTATGTCTCCAGGAGTATATGGTGACTGTTTTATTTCAGTCGACAAATCGTATGTGAATATCGAGATTCACGATTTGATGAACGAAATTCTACTTCGTGGTGAGATAGGCCTGCAAACCGTTGGTGCCATAGTTTGTTTGATCCCTCCATGTAGAGGAAAGTCACATCGAAGTTTGTTTTGGTTTATTTATTTATCATTATTATTTGTTGTTGTTTTTCGCTTGTTTCTATATAGTAAGACCGGTGAGTTCTGGCGCCGTTCACGTCATTGGCGAATGTTATGCTTGTCATCTATATATATAGCTAAAGTTTATTAGCAGGTTTACGGTACATATTTGCACTGCTTTACGCCGTCTTGTCCGAGATCTGTTGAGCAATGTTAATGCTATTCCGTCTCTTGTCTCCATGGCGCCTCCTTCTGTCGGATCACCGGGTCGACGTGTGACTTGAGGTATACATCAACACAAAGTCCAGCAGTTCGTCGTGGACGGTCAAGCTGTTTGGTGATGTTCGAGCGCCAGGAAGCGGCTGGCGTCGGTCGGCGGCAAGGGGGGAAAATGAATTTTTAATGGTGCACCTTTGAACATGACGGTGGAAAAAAAGGACTTCAGAGATTCGAATGGCTCTTTTAAGTAATGTGTGTCGTATGTCTTAGTTCTGTCAAGTTTCCTCCGGTGTCACGACATTGAAATGGAGATTTGGTCATTGTGAAAATGAGATTGAGCGCAAATCCTCAGCGGATCGGCAACAAATGTGGCCGTCGGATGTTTGAATGAAGGCGTCAGGTGATATTTATACAGATCCTTGAAGAAAATAATAAAGAAAATAAATCCCATAAAAATGATACGAACGAAATACGTTAATTCGGCTTAGTTATTTTAGTTTTTCTGGACAACTTGGAAACAACGGGGTAAAAATATATATCCAGGCTTAGTTTCCTATATGAAAAGATGCGACTATATCGTAATATATGTGTACCTTAAACAACAGAAGTCCTCGTCTAATTCAACATTGTTGTATTCCTTGCAAGTTTGTCTAGAAATAGAATGCAGAAGTTTGTAATATCCATTGTAAAAGTTTTCGCATGTAATACGTTAAATATATCATGCATGCATAAGTTTAACAGCAGCCTTTTAAGAGCGAAAGAAAATGAATCAATGATCAAAGAAGTTTGTGCACCATATACACTTTGTTGGGCTTCTGTATAGTCTTAAAGTTGATAGGACGTTTTCTCCAAACCGCTGATGAGCTGGATACAAGACAATAAGCATGCAGGCCTACCAGCATTGGAACCGGCATTTGGCATTTAGGAGCAATGATGGTAACATCATCAGAATAATGTTGATGAAAGAGACGATATTCCAAGCGCAAAAAATCAATTACCGCTATGCTGTTATGCTGAACATTAAACGTGTTTTAAGAATACTTAGCATCTAGCCGACATTCCTATATCTCTTTCCCAAACAAACCTTACAATAATGGACTTATCTTTAACGGATATTGAACAGTATTTGAAGACGCGAGTCACGTAATTGACACACAAGGAGTCATCGGTTTTAAAGGTTGTTTAAACTGCATGGTGCTGCAACGGCAGTGTGCGCATGGCACGGATAGAAATACACGCAAACAGCCCGTATGTGCCACACTGGCTTTAATGTAACTTGATTGAAGAATGGCGCTTGAATTTTTGACCATTTCCCTCATACTTAACAACACATTCACTGGAACCAGACTTAACCGTGATCAGGACGTCACAGGTATTAAATCTTCTGTCCACATTTGTCAACATCTTCACAGGAACCAGACTTGATCAAGAGTCCTAACGTCAGAAATCTTAAACTTTCTGTCCGCTCCAGCCTACAGCATATAGACAGTACAACCAGAGAAGACGACAATGCTGTGGTTGGCAACTGGTCGCACGTAACGGGGGAAGCACGACTTCTTGTTAATTTAGCTCAGTTAGGATTTTATGTGAATGCTTAAATCCTAGCAAGTTGTTATGTAAATTCTTATATACTAGCAACTTGTACCCCCCCTGATAACAATAGCTTCAGCGGAACTATGTGTAAACTACAGCTTTGCCGTAGGCAATTTATCTGTCGTCATTAGCGTAGAGTTACTCCCAAATGTCGGGCTTGACGCTTAGCGAGCAACAACCCAAGAGCCTCATACCAATGCGGACGCCGTGTGTTTAAGTCCAGCTCTGGCTGGTTCATACGTTGGAAAACTCCGATCATACATTGGAAAGTCCACCAGCAGCCTGCGGATAGGCCTGGGTTTCCTTCCACCATTAATTTGGCCGTCGTCTTATAAGAGAAATATTCTTGAGTACGGCGTAAAACACAGATCAAATGAATAAATAAATAAATAAATAAAATCTTTCGAGAATCACTGAAAACCTTTGAAAGCTTCTCTTTACCTGACTCCGTCCTAATTTCTTGAGTTCTGTATAAATAAATAAATATACATATATATATATATATATATATATATATATATATATATATATATATATATATATATATATATATATATATATATACTCTTTCTTTGTTCTTTGGAGGCTTGTGTTGAATGTTGCTTTGGAAATTGCTCTTGTGATTATTGCACTGTAACGTTCACTATCGTTAATGAATGTTCCACAGTTACCTGTTTTGACGCCCGTAGATTCAGTACTAAAAAGCAAAGAGCATATTCCTTAGTTGATTATATGGCATGCTACTGTATAATAGGCTTTGTGTTCAGTTAAGTATATGCTTATTTGTCGGCATTATAGAAGTATGTATGGGTATATGAGGTCACCCAGACTTACATCATATGTAATGTACATGGCGTGACAGCCAGTTAACAATTGAGTCTATAATAAACTGTTTGGACACACAATACATGGAGCTGAAACTCGATACAACAACAGAGTACTTTTAATGGCTGATCTGACAACAGCAGAAACTTCTTTACAAACGAATGCGCAATTGTTAATACAGGGATAAAACACCGGTATAAAAGATTACAGTACAGAGAGTAAAGCCGGAGCAGCGACGACAGTGTGATAGATAGGAAAATGGTCAGACGTTACAGGTGATGCGTAATACCCAGTTATTTCCCCAAAGAGGTCATTTTTTTTTATATATATACATTCGTTAATTCCCCTACTGTTAGCTCATGTATACATTCCAATTTTGTCTTGAGTAAAAATTGTGGAATTCCTTCGAAGGCTACTTTTTATACATTCATAAAATTTCATCGGGTAACTGCATGGAACATGCACGCTTACACCACTGATGGTTACTGTATTACACAGGCTCATATGTAAGACGACTCGGCGAAAGAAAGCCTAAAACTCATGTAGTAGAAGGGGCCCTCCGTGGCCAGGGGTGTTAGCGCGCAAGCGAGGCGTTATGGCCCTGTGCCTGTCACCAGTACGTGAGTTCAAGTGCAGCTCATGCTGGCTTCCTCTCCGCTCGTACGTGGGAAGGTCCGCCAGCAACCTATCACGCTAGTGCGGCGTAACAACCCGGGAAGCCGTGAATTCAAGTCCAGCTCTGCCTGGCTTCTCTGATCATTCATGGGAAGGTTCGCCAGCAAGTTACAGATGATCGTGGGTTTCCCCCGGGCTTTACCCTGTTTCCTCCCATTATAAATGCTTGCCGCCGTCGTATAAGTGAAATATTCTTGACCAAATCAAAAAACACCAAATCAATCAATCAATCAATCAATAAATCAATCAATCAATCATGTAACAGAAAGGCCTGTACTTATTACTGTTAATATTTTTTGCACAGAGATAAATACAGTCAAATATTTGGATTGTAAGGTGGACTTTATCGGTACGTTGATAATGTGTGTTGTCAATGACGTCACTAATTATTTCTACACTAAATAAGTTCAGATCTGAATAACATTTTTGTAACATACTTAATATATATTGTGTACATGCGCATATAAAATCTGACATTAAATGCCAGGTTCAGAACACTGGCGACATACGTTTTCGACATTGGCCCAAAACGGTCATCTTCCCGTCCAGATATCTGACTAAATTTAATTCGGTGAAAAAGAAATATAAAAATATAAGTAATGATATTTTCAGATATACTCTTCATTGGTGTTCATACTGCAGCTTACTTCATGTTTACGTTTTCTTTACCTTTAATAAGATCTCTAATCAATGGAAGAGGCGAAATGTTACTTTTTTTCTCTAAGAGCCTATAGTTTTTCATTTATACCTATAGTGCTGCTTCGCGCAGACGCCTTGTTGAAAGCACCAGACGTTGCCAATCCGCTCCTTGCCGCGCGACAAGCGGGGCAACTCCATCTCATAAAAAGCTCGTCGCTGAAACAAGAAGCTCTTATAAATCGGGGTTAAGCGAGCGTTCGTGGCTATACAGATGTATGTAATGCATGGTTTCAAGATTTACGGAATAAATTTTTGTTCGGTCCGAAAAATGCATTATGATATATAATATTTCAATAACCAGGGTGAATGGCATGCATAATAGATACCAGTTTGCTCTTTAAGATTTTCTCCTCCCACCCCCCACCCCCAGCAATAAAAGTGCATAGACAAATTAGAATATTAATGGAAAAGAAAAATTTATTACTAAACTGTAAATTTAAATACTGGTTTTTGAATTCATACGAATATACAATTTAAAAGACTATATACTGTTTGGAAAGTAAAATGAGATCGGCAAGGACAGTGTGATAATTGGCTTATCCCGTTCCCTTTGCCTTGGCGTTATAATACAAAAGACTGCAACACAGAGACTAAATGTAAAGCATCGTCTACGGCTTGGTAGTATTGAAATGGTCACACATGACTGGCGGATCCGGCCTCTTGTCAATGTACCTCAGTTTGGGTTTTATTTTTACTGTTCATATAAGTGTTTAAAAAGTAACAACTTACATGCGCCCCAGCACCATTCATGGGTTAGGCAGGTAAAAAAAAAATTGCAATGATGTTATTTGTAATTTACTAGACGCCACTGTTCAAGATTTACTGAAAATAATGTACTGTCATAACATTTAATACACAATGAGATAAATAAAATAATGCAAACGAACAGGCCTCGGGGATGCTTAGTCCACCATCATAATTCCGGTGTATGCAGGAAAAAAATATAACAGTCAAATAAGTAAATAAATAAATAAATGTGTATTGAAAAAAAAAAAAGAATTGGACCAATAGCGAACCATGCAGTACAACACATATAACAGGCATAAATGACGAGAGAAATCTTTCAAATGTGACGGTATGTTGTGGGCCAGTAAATCAACTCCGCAGCCAATCATTACAGGCAACTCGAAAGCCGTAATGTCTTTGTTTCTGTAGGAAGGTGACATGTCATTCAGGTCATCAAAAGTTTTCAATAAATCCAAAAAGACAGTAACACTATTATAGTACGTAGAGATTTTCCGAATGAGATAGAGAGTTTGTGAAGGGAGCAACCGGAGCTGCATATTGTCAAGTGATTTTTTTCCCTGATGAGATGGTCGCATACACGCTCGTAAAACTGAAGGTTAAATGTAATAAATCATATTACTGATTGCTTACAAGTAGAATTCTAGAAAAAAAATCTTCATTTCAAAGGTCTGCCCCCCAAGATTGAAAGCTAGCACTGCAATGATTTAGTGGATAACTTCACATCCGCTTATTAACTAACATACATATGCCTAGCATACGTGTATACAGCACTCAGATAACGTGTGGCCTGCGTTTTTCATGTTCATTTTAGGGGGTGGGGGTGGGAGAGAATGTATGATAATTTTTTCATAGAGAGATAGCGAGTAAAACGTCTCTGTCTGGTTCCATAGCCACCGGAGAGAGTTATTCAAGAGAAGCAAAGTGGGAATTGCTGGTGGGAAAATTTTCAGACGGTTGTTGAATTAGTGATGAGAAATGTTAGTAGAGTATATGGACAACATCTTCATTAATCCTACATTAGGCCTACCACCACCTCTGTAACCGTCACTGTATTTATGGTCCGTATCGCACAGAGTAGCGGAGAAACACTTTGCGATTCTGGTATTTGTTTTTTGTCAAGGTTGTCCCTGGAAAATCCATTCCAACATGCCTTTCTAATGAGCCCAACATGATATCCGTTTAGTGAAGTACGGCATTCGTCGGCGTCTTGCAGGGGCTTTCCCGGGGAGACCTGCCGCCCCGTCCCGCCCGGCCCATCCATCATGTTTACCGTAAAGATAAACACCGAAGGGCGTGCAACAACAACACTGCCAAAACCACTGAGTGCCGGCGTGACAGATGTTTCCCGGAATTGACATTAACTGAGGAGATGGTATTAAAAATTTGTTATAAGCCATGGAGGTAGCCAAACAATGTTGATGCCATTTCTAAAATAGCTCAGCCGAATACCTTTAGCGCAAGTACAACCCATTCGCGTGGTAAGACATGAGCAAGAGTTCACGGACGACTATATAGGCCCAGACTAGACTAGAATCACTTTGTCGGAATTCCACTCTGTGTAAGGTGTGGCAAGTTTATAACATGATGACAGTATCTTACCAGTAACTCTTGGCACCTAAACCTAATATACGTAATTGTCGAAATTGTTCCGTTTGCGTAGTGTTATATTTGATGCTTGTATCACCCACTGTTTTGGGTGCCGGGCATACCACTTTCTGAACAATTTTGACATTATGAATCAGCTAACATATTGTTCGCGAAAGTTCAGAGCCGACACTTGATTTGTACAGCTTAAATCACCACACAGAACACCAATTTCGAGGAAGAATTTCTATATTCTGAGAGAATATTAGCCTAGAGAAGCGCGAATGACACACCATAACGGGTTGTGGATCAGCAATCCAAACTACAATTCAGAGGACAATTTCGATATTTTAACAGAATATTGCCCCTTGAAGCACAGACCTTCGAAACAGAGGCCATACGGTGCGAACCACCAATACAAACACCACTTTCAAAGAACAAATTCGATGTTTTGACAGAATATTATATCTTGAAATAGAGAACCGCGACATATATGCTGTACGTTTCGTTGAGGATCACTCCAAACGCCACTTTCAGAGAACATTTTCGATATTTTTAAAGAACATTGCCTCTTAAATTAAGGACATGCAGAACCCTGAGCCAGATGATATATGGGGCATAAACCAACACTCCCAACACCAGATTCAAATAACAGTTTTGATGTTTAAACAAAATCTTGTCTCATGAAGTACACACAGAACTGCGACAAAGAAGTTACACGGTGCGTGAACAACCACTCCAAAACAGCACTGTCGATATTTCGACAGAATATCGTTTCTTGAAGGACAGAACCTCTTCACATTTAACATATGTACACAATAACATGCAAACGATGCAAAGGGACCAGCCTCGGGAACGCTTAGCCCACCAGCAGAATCCCGATTTATGCAGGAAATACAGTATGAAAAGCTACACTACAGAGAGTCAAACGAGAAAAGCGACGACAGTGTGATATTTAGCAAATGGTCACACGTTACCGGTGCAATCCGGCCTTTTGTCAGTTTACACTCTTAGTTTAAATGGTGTTGAAAAGGTGTAAATTTACTAAAAACACCCTGTTTATCCATGTATACACATTTTAAGGGTGTATTCAGTGTACTAAAAGGGTGGTACTATGTTATATAGGCGAAATGGAGCAGGAATCCCTCAGGATTACACCCTTTAGAATGCAAATTTTTGAAATTGATGTTTGAAGGGTGTGCAGCATTTGGTGGTTGGTCTTGCACCATATCCCCAGCTGTCTTTTTCTTTAAGAATAAGGTTTGGTGGGATTTCTTTCTTTCTCAAGGCACAGTCATCATTTCTACATTTCTTTGGGGATCACACCATTGATGTATTCATGCATGTATACGGTTTTCCTTACCCGTATTTCACGTATTCTTCCATATGCACACTGGTGTGATAAAATAACGCCTCGAAATATTGTTCAGTGTTGGCTTTCTGTCGCTAAAATTGATTTAAATATTTGCTTAGCTTGGAATCAAACGGGTCTTGATCTTGCATTAAGAGGGTGCTCTATTGTGATAAACACCCATACTATACCTTACAAGAGATAACAGCATATTGTTGACGTTAAAAAGGTGCTTATCTGTTGTTAAAAGGGCATTAACTGACACGAAACACCTTTTCGACACCCCAACAAATTGAAAGCAATGTCTTCAGGGTCACAAAGGGGTCGACCTACACCTGAAAGGGTGTTTGTTTAGAAAAGGCTGAGGTTAGTTGTTACATTACAAAATGATGTTTACCACGGTGCTGAACAGTGAAAGAAACCTGTAACCACATTTGTAACATAGGATACATTGTGGTGTTTAATAGGGCCCGCGCTTTAGACCACCCAGCCACTGGGGAATCCAAACACTACAAGAGCTGTTAATTAAATCCCGCTATTTATGATAATACCTGATCAGAATTTGTTTTTCTATTTAACGTCTGTCTCATATGGCAATGTGTATATCTTTACACGTAGGCTCTATTTTATCCTGTTTGACCATGCATCATTGGTTTGATTATTGAAATGATAAGAAAAACTTGAGGTCCTATATAGACCTATATCAACCAAAATGAAATTAAACTCTGATAAACTTATATTCTTGTAAATGTTGCCCCGATGTTTAGTAAATACACGCAGACACATTTATCTTTATAATATGTAAGACAACAGTTTTGTCGCCAGCTTGTTCTACAGTTAAACAGTTAATATGTTATAGTTACTGAGTTAAAGCCAGCCAGCTTTCGAAGTCTTTTGTCATACAATAAATGAGGCACACATCCGTGTGTCCCTAAGTATACTGTACTTTGATTTGATTGATGTCAGTGTAAACCCATTTAATGTCCAGTCATAAAGTCATTTAGTTCACATCTGGCTTATGTTTCTGCTGTGACGTGCAGATGGCTACATGCAGTCAGCATGGGATTGTTCTCAGAAAGAAAATTTTATTCAATGTCGGTGTAAGCATCCATAGTCTTGTGTTGGCCCCGTTGCCTCAGCAAATAAAATTCTGTCCACTAAAAAGCCAGCAGAGGTTATGTTTAAAATTAAACAATAATCTGTTGACAAAGTGACACAAGTGAATATTTTTGACTGTATATGTGCGTGATCATTCTTTTTTAAATGATTTTTGTCACGTAAAATTTTGACATTTAGGGAAAAGTTTAAAGATGATAAACCAAGCAGTTGCGTAAATTCAGCGTGCAGTGTTAAATATTGCTTATTTTATTTGCTTTCTTATAAACCTAAGCTTTGAAAACGAAATTTGCAAACCAGCTGTATGGGAGGTCATCATTATGTGTCCTTAAGCGGTATGCTATTCACCCATTTTTGAATTCATTATTCAATTATTCATTTACTTACTTCATGTAATTACATACATATGTTTTCGTATACATTGGTTTTCTACATACATGTATATACATCTATTAATTGCTTATGTATGTGTTTATGTATTTCATTTACTTATCAATTATTAATACATGTATATTCTTTGTCATGCATTGTAGTACAACACACCTCTGGTATAACACCTTCTGCAAGGTGCATAGTTTCGTGGTTTACAGGCTTGGAAGAGTCAGTCGGTGTGGTCTGATGGTTACAGACCACGGAATGTGGTAATTGTTGGTGTAAACCCCGACGTAAATAATGTATATGTTACAGGGACGAGGCATGTGGAGTCGCCTACACTAACTAATGGATGATAATACAGCTTAAATGTTTAGCGGTAAAGAGCCTGGGACAAAGCCTCTGGATATCGGGTGGTACCTTAATGAATGGGCAGCGCGCGCGGAATTGTACACCGGGTGTAATTTACCAGCCACAAAGGCTCATTCAGAGAATTCCTCATGCGACTGTCTGGGGTGTAATTTTCCATTCACGGAGAGGGCATTAAAAGAAATTTCACGTGTGCGAATTGATGGCTGGAACAGAGGGGTAAAAATGGTGACCCTCCCCAGACGTGAGCAGATATCCTTCAGGGTCGGACGGTCACATGACTGGGGTTTATACCTGCTCCGGGCGCTGGAGGTAAATGTACGCAAAATTGCAATCTCAAATTAAACGCCTGCGGAATGCTGTTCATGCACACATATATTTATAAACTTGAGTTTTCTGAAGCCGAAAAGGCTTGCAGAGCGCATGCTGTGAATAAAATGCTCAAGACAAAAAAATACACAGGAGATTTATTCCATCACCTCTACAGGCAATTAGACGTCAGTCATATCGTCCGTGCAGATTCCCTGCTTCAAACGTTAATATTCCGTTCAAATATCAGAAATCTTCTCAGAACGCGGTCTTCAGAGTTTATTACAATTTGAAACGGTATTAGTTATAATTTATTTATTTATTTGATTGGTGTTTTACATCATAATAAAGAATATTTTACTTAAACGATGGCGGCCAGCATTATGGTAGGAGGAAAGCGGGCAGAGCCTGGGGTAGACCCACGACCATCCACAGGCAGACCTTCCCATGTACGGCCGGAGAGGAAGCCAGCATGAACTGGTCTTGAACTCACAGCGACCGCATTGGTGGGAGGCTTCGGGTCATTGGGCTGTGATAGCGCGCTAACCGACTGAGCCACGGAGGCTCCGGTATTAGTTATAAGTATCCAAGAGTAGCCTGAAGATTGCTTCAAGGCTGAACAGTACTATAATTTAAGAGTGCTTACGAACAGTCATGCTGGTATATGAGTTAAAAATAAACTATAAACCAATCATGACATTGCCGTCGCTGCTTTGGCCACCACCTCCATGTGTCCAAACACCAATCATGACACCTTCGTGGCTTCTTTGGTTACCACCTGACTTGACACCAATCATGACACCGCCGTCAATCCTACCTTTGTGTGACGAGCACCAATCGTGATACTCAGTCTGACCAGACACAATGTATGACGCTGTCGTCACAATGTTGATCACCACTTCAGTGTGACCAAACACCAAACATAATCCTTACGTCGCTATTTGGTCATTACCTCCGTGTGACCAGTCCCCAAGCATGACACCGCCGTCACTGCTTTCATCATCACCTCTGTGTGACCAGACATCAGTACCATCGCTGTTTTGGTGACGGTGACGGCGACGGCGACGACCAAACACGAGTCATGACACCGGCGTGACCCCTGTGTGACACATGACACTGGTGTTTGGTGTGTTAAATGTGATGACAGCACAGCACTATTCTAGGCCACCGACTTCAAATGTACTACAAATAACACCATCGCATTTTTAAACCTAAAACTACTTTAGGTTACAAAATGTGGGGGGAGGTAAATTGTTACTTTTTAAACATTAACATAACAGTTGGAATAAAACTCTAACTTTCCTCGGTAACGGTGTGATTATTTGCCAACCATCACAAGTCGTCGCTGCTCTGGTTTAGTTGCTATGCTGTAATCTTTTATACTGTATTGCTGCATAAATCGGGATTCTACTGGTGGACTAGACATCCTGGAGGCCTGGTTCTTTTGCACTGTTTTCATGTTATTGTGGATATGTCTTAAATATGATGACAACTCAGTATTTTGAGTAAATCTAGACCAGTGACGTCTAACATATTCCGATCAATATCACTGCATTTTTTTTTACTTAATCTCCTCATTAAGCGTATAAATTGTTACCTGTTAAACATTTACATGAACCACATAAAATAATAAAACCCTAACCGAAGTAAACTGACAGGAGACTGGATTTCCTTATTGCCGTGAGACAAATGATCGTCAATGAAAGTTAGACAGTCATAACTGTCAATAGGCCTTAAGGACTGTTAGAGGGAGGGAAGGTACAAACTCCCTGTCTTCCCCATTAGAGCACAAGCGCCTTTAACCACTCGACCAAGAGACGATCCCATTTTGAAGAAGGTCTGTCCACTACTAACATACATTCTCTATGAGCAGTTCTACCGCCACTATGCCAATAGCAATGCCAACAAGTACCCCTTATCACTCTGCGGCAATCTCTTGTCGGCACCCAGAGAAAAACAGGAAGGCTTATTTAGTTTTTTCATTGATGTTCTACGCCGTACTCACAAATATTTCCCTTATACGACGGCCGCCAACATTATGTAGGGAGCAAACGGGGAAAACCCGGTGGGAAACCCGCAACCATCTGTAGGCATGCTGGCTGACCTTTCTGGCTGGTACTACCCAAGGGGAAGCCAGTCTGAGCTGAACTCACTACGACAGCATTGGTAAGAGGCTCCTTAGTCATTGCACCGGGCTAGCACGCTGTAACCCCTAGGCCACGGAGGCTAGGATACACTATAGTTACAAACCTCACATACAATGTAGTTACAAACCTTGTGCCTCCGCACAGCAGCCTCATGGTATACTGTATGTATGTATACATGCTTGTGTTTTACGTTGTACCGTAGTCAACAATTTTTCAGCTATATGACGGCGAGGAGTCCTTAGAATGTATGCATATTATGTGTATTCATAATGGTGGCAAGGTGACTCCATGCCACCAAAGTGCTGTCGCCACTGGAGCATCATGCCGAAGACACCAGACATGACACCTCACCCAGTCACATTATACTGACACCGGTCTGACGAGTCTTGTTTCCTTACTCTAGCCTCTCAGTGCTGAGTGCCAAGCGAGGCAGCAACTAGTACCATTTGTAAAGTGTTTGGTATGACCCGGCGCAGAATTGATCCCAGATCTCCCGACCCCGAGCCGGACGCTCTGACCACTAGGACACCGAGGGGGTTCGCGCTATACTGTGTAGTAGCCGCGCGGTTCTGTGCAGAAGATTCTCAGTAGTGTGTGGTTGTGAGTCACTCTGTACCCGACAGTGGTTTATGTGATTGTTAACATCAATGCTTAATGTAAGACACAACCATTAAAATATCTCTTTAATGGCTGTAAAAAACAATGCTCTTGTAAGGTTGTATTTTCATCAATACTTTTTGTAAGGCTGTGCTAGCATAAATTTTTTTTTGAGGCTGCGCTAGTCATTACCCCCTGTTGAACCTGACACGAAAACCTAACAAACTGCCTATTTGAATGGAGCGGTGTTCATACAGGTAAGTTGCTTGTTCGCCAATCTGATTTTCTCCTGTTAAAAAAAAACAACATTGTTTTGACCATGTGAACTGCAGCAGTTTAGTGTGCCAAAGTGTCAAAACAGAACTACACCTATTTGTAGTTCTCTCACAGTTTAAAAATGTCACGTATGCCTGCCAAGAAAATCTTGATGCTTCTCTGTATGTGTGTACATATTTAAACCAGGTATTACAAATAGCCATTGGGTGATTCAGAAGGTACAAAAGTTATTAAATACATGTATTTAAAAAATAATTCCAGGATCTCTGAAACTATTAACATCACCGGTATGTAATGTAACAATTAAAGTTAGGTGACGGGGAAGGACACTATAAAGGCTACATAAATTCCACATGCAATGTTGGGCATTATAATGTCCATGATAGTGAGTGTTCAAATTGTATTTAAATTGCACGTTTTATACTGTGGATTTCCTATATTCCTTTTAGGGGAGAGGAGGGGGGGGGTTATGAAGTTATTACAATGCTGTTGTGAATACTCCCTTAAATATGCACTATAGTATAAAGGATACTGAAAAAATAGCTGATTCCTTTCTTTTATATATGTATTTTTTTAGTGATGCATTCTACTGTGTTATAGACAAGTGGTATATCTCTCTATAGGGTTACACGTCTGTAGAGCGGTTTTACAAGCTGAATCAAATTTGCTGAAAAGAGTATATATCTTTTGGGGGGAAGCGGCCAATAAATCACGTCAGACGAAGCTGGGCTTTACAGCAGCGGGACATGCAAACAGCAGTCATTCGCTGAACATTAGTAAAATAAATCTTGTTCTGTCATTTATCACACAGCTCTGTCACCGTGCCTTACACTTTCATCTTGTGCCATGCGTGCTGCGATGACACGGTGCTGACGCTTATAGCCCCGTGACGTCACACAGACCGCATCGCAATCTCTTTGATCTTTGGCCGCAGTTTTAGGGAGCACAACGTGAACATGGACAACCTAAAATATTTTTTTCTTTCCTCGTTCTTTTTTTTTTCCGTGTAAATTTGTTTTATCTATAAATATATTTATAGCCGGTTTATGATCCACTTCAACGTTAATGTTTAACTCAATCATCTGCAAATGTTCCGAGGTCTATGATCACCGTTACCTACAGTGTTCAGACCGGATGAAATAAGTCCCAGAAAAATCTGAACATGCCTTAGCAGTGGTTCACACTGCGAGTCGTCAAGGTCACCGGCCGCGATCAGTGCCACCAAGGATGAGTAAATGCCACCAGCAAGTACCACAGCCATAAGTCAATATCGCCAGCCATAAGCCAGTGCCACCAGTCAAGAGTCAACACAACTATACCCATGAATCAGTGCCACCAGCCATGAGTCAATGCCACCAGACATGAGCCAATGCCAACAGCCATGGGTCAATGCCAGCAGCCATGAGTCAATGCCACTAGCCACGAGGCTATGCCAACAGCCCCATGAGTCAATGCCAACAGCCAAGAATTAATGCCAATAGCCATGATCCAGTGCCAACCGCCATGAGTCAAGCCACCAGCCATGAGGTCAGTGCTACCAGCCATGAACCAATGCCACCAGCCATAAAATAATGCCACCAGCGATGAGGTCAATGTTACCAGCCATGAATCAGTTTCAGCAGCCATGAGCCGATGCCACCAGCTACGAACCAATGTCAACAGCTATGAATCAATGCCACTGCCATGAGCCAATACCATCAACCATGAAACGAGCCTTTAGCAATAAAAGTTGAGGCCCCATCATTACCTGACAACCTGTAAAACCTCACCACGATTTTCAATTACTTCTTCAAGAAAAACAGGCCTAACCCAAAAACTTGTCTTCCAACACTTTCACGACAAACATTAATCTATAAATAAATATCAACAAACAAGAACGTAACTTCCCAAATACACAAATCTACTTTCGTTATTTCTGAAGTGGTCTGAATATGCCCTCACAGTAGGATGTGTTTAACCTCCTCTGAAGAATACTCTTGTATTTGGACGAATTGGACATTCTGAAAATATCATCATACTTGGACTTATTCATTTTGAAAAGTTGGACGGATTCAAAATACCGTCATTTTAAACACATTTATAACACTTCTAAAAATACCTTCACATTCACAAGTGTTCAGCTTCAACATGAAAATATCGTCAAATATGAACGTGTCCTTCCTTCTTTTCAAGATACCTTCAAGTTCAAAGGTGAATATCCTTCAATATTAAAAATACCTTAACATTTGGACGTACTCATCCTCCTCTTCAAGATACCTTCACATACACAGGTATTCACCTCAACATGGAAATATCCTCACATTTGGATGTATTCACCCTCTTTTTCAGAATGCCTTCACTTTCAAATGTATTCTCCTTTAACATTAAAATACCCTCTCACTGGGATACATTATATTCTGAAAATAACCTCATAGTTTGGACATATTAACCTTTAAATACCCTAACGTTTGGACTACTAGTCAACATCCTGAAAACATTCTCCTACTTGAACGTATTCACCTTCAGTCTAAATATTCTCTCACGTGTCTTTGTATTCATCCTTGTCCTTAAAATACCCTCACAATTTGGACAGCTTTACCCTTATTCCGTAAATACCCTTACATTCGGGGGCATTCGTGGCTGATCGGTTAACGCGCTAGCGCAGAGCAATGACCAGGAGCCTCTCACTAAAACGGTTGCTATGATTTCAGTTCTGCCTGGTCGCCTCTCCAGTCGTAAACGTGGTCTGACAGCTTCCTGTGGATGGTCGTGGGTTTTCCCCGGGCTCTGCCTTCTTACATTTGGATGTATTTTTATATTTCAAATATTCTCATATTTTGACAGATTTATACTCTTATTTATTTACAGTTTGCTTAACACCATTGCTTAACAGAATTTTTCAGTGTTCAGAATTGAAGGCAGTGAGCTCTATGGGTGAACGAAACCGGGTACCCAGGGTAAACCACTGACTTTTAGCTAGTTACTTACGAACTTTCCTACCTGTGACGTACACTATAAATGGACACTATATTGGTGGGAGATAACGAAAACTAGATTGCGCGAACGGGCCATCACTGACTGGCTTTTGTCACCAAGGCTCCATAAGGAGTAAAGCGAAGGGACCTACAAATGATTTGTTCAATGCCGGTTTTCAAGTGTTAAAGATGTTGAAAACGTGCAATTTTTTTTACAAAAATGCAAGTTTTTGCGAATGTTGACAAAAGTGCAAATGTTCATGAAGTGGAAATGTTGACAACGTCACAAATGTTGTCTAAATGTTGATAACGTATAAATGTTGACAACGTTGCAAATGATGACAAAAGTGTTAAGTTGACAATTACGTAAAATAATAATTAAAAAGGGTAAATCGCTGCAGAGACAATAAACTAGATGTGTATGTCCGAAACCGATATTCAAATACCAGCCGTCAACCAAAAAATGGGCGTTCCGGGTCACTAATCGCAAGACCACAAATAACACACAGAACCAAAGAACTGAGAAAATATATAAACTAAAGAATTAGATCGACCAGTTTAACTACTAGCAATTCAATGTATTATGCAATGTGGCTTCTCATAATTATTACAAATGAACAAAGCTGGTGTTATCTGTATGTACAAAACAGAACCAAACCCGAAGACAAGGTTAACAGGACCTCTCCCAGGGATGCTATGTTACATACTCTTAAACGTAGCCGAACAAGTTAAATTTAAAATAAATAGCCTTCTGTGTGATGCCAGAACAGATTGGTTTTTTGAAACATATGTTAGATCTACTGATGGTATATATGCAACGCCCAGTTACAGAAAGTAAGTATTCCTTTGCAGGATTAACAGAACGAATCTGCCCTACGTAACACAATATTGTGGCTTGTAGCAGTAACATTATCTATTCTGCCATCGCACTGCAATCATAGTATTCTGTGCATTTAACAAATTTTTTTTACAGTGTAAATACATTTTACGGCTAGTATTAAAATGTCATAAAACAAAACCCAAAGCCGCCAATTTTCTTGCCTATATAAGCGACCAGGCGGTGTAATAGCCTAATGGGCACGATTTCACACAGCGGTAATAATGGGAAATTGCCTCCGTGCGATTTGGAATGCGTCATTTCATTGCCTTTGATTTTCTTTACTTGAAAGCCCCCTCCTGCATTATATATTGGACCTATAACCAATGCATGAGGTGTTGATCAAACTGGCAATCTGGCGATCTCTTTGATCTCGCCGCCCATGTATACTCGACCGCTACTTAATAATCACAATTAGAGGTCTATATCGGTAATGAAAGGTGTCGCTTTAAATAACGGATACGGGCCAACGTGGGAAATTGACACCCTGGCTAAACCAGGCCTCGCGGGGGTTAAAGAACAAGTACCTCATGGTGTCGCGGATTCATATAACCCGTTTATGCACGCGTGCAGAGTGGCGTATTGATTTCAAGCACGACCTTGTCACGTTTGCATCGCCTGCACATCTATATATATGAAACTATAGTGTTAATATTCTTCCGTATACTGGAATACACATTGTTGTTTCCAAAAAAGGTATATAAATAAAGCTAAAAAGAAATTACTTTGAATTATATTAGCTCTATATACTGAGTTTTGCCGTAAACGTATAGCGATAATTAGTTTTTCACTCATGTGGTGGTGGTCTTATTTGAATGGGAAGAGCTATAAACTACCGTTTCTCAAAAAACGATCTGATTGAAAGCCACAGCCCAACCAATCGTGGCTGAACTGACAATATCAACAATTCTGGGCATTTTTTGCAAATTTGTTCACGCTTAAACCTAAACAGTGCCATGTCGTCAAAGATCAAAGGATCCTTCAACGACGAGCACATGACTGTTATGATTGACAATTCGGCAGGCTTGGAATTCAGTAAACAGTTCTTGTAATATATACATACATACACCGAAATGAAAGAGTGGGTAACTCTAAAGGAAATTGTATATAACATTTCACACGGGAGCAATCATTTTTTTTTCCAGTTATATGTTGATTGATGGACATTTACCTAAAGGCTTAAATATGCACTGCACTGATAAATCTCATCTACTTATACATTTATTCCCATTCATTTTTCGATCCCATTGGTCTTCAGCCCCGTATAAATACTCAAGAATTTTTCCATATACGTTCGATCAGGTTTATGGGTGGAGGAAACAGGAGGGTGAGGAGTACACCATGCATTGCCCATCTCCAGGTATACCGGACAAACCTCTTGCCTTAAAGAGAGCTGAACTACACCTCATGGCATCATTGGTCAGAAGGTGATTGGCCTGTGTGACAACAGATGCATCGGCTGTACTCACCTGACGTTTTGACCAAAAATAGCTTAAACTATACTATACCTATACTGTTTATATTGTTAATATCATTATGAACCTCCACGTAGTTATTAAGTGACACGTATTATAAATTTTACCAAATTTATTACCGATTTTTAACGGACATAGACAAGTAAGGTTGATATTTTGTGACGGGTATAATTATTTAAGTTATTCAAAAATAATGGCAAATGTTGGATTGGATTTTGGATGATGGATATATGTAACAAGGTCCGAATTCCTCTAACTACCTGAAAATGTCATGTTAGAGTGCAAACGAATTGTACATAATATTTCATCGCATATTTATGTCGGTCAAGTTTTCCGCGTTTCTGTTTTTATGCTTTTATCACACTTGAAACGTGTGCGTATATGAACAGGAACAGTGGCGATACTAATACCATCTCATGATTGCTTGTCCTATAAGACAAGTGTACAAGCCTTCAAATCACTGGTGTATAGATCAGAAATTATGCTATATATACAGAATGCTCGTAGGTCTATATACATATATGGCCCGTATACATAACCTGTAAAAAAATCTACGTTTCAATCCGTTGTTTGAGGGATGGCGGATTGCATTTTAAGTGGTTAATTCTTGACAGGGAATGAATAATTCCGCGCCTGATAATAAATCACTCCGTAATGAGAAACGGATTAATCCGTTAGACCGACGTGGTCTAAAGGCAATTCGTCATCCTTCAAATAACGGAATTAAGAGAAAAAGTTTTCAGGATATACCCTTTTAGTAAAGATTCAAGAAACTTGAAAGTATGGCCCGATATATGGGCCCATAGTCTAATGAATGCTTGGGATCGCGTCTTCAAATCCTGTAATGCTGACAAGTCACACGATTTGAATACACCTACTTCATTCCTTCACCAAGAACATTTCTTCCGTTTATTTTCCTGTCATCGTTGCAAATGATAAGTGCTCCTCTGTGCACTTCTTAATGTATATATTTTTTGTGCATGTAGTTTTGTGGTGACTTTGTGTTGTCAGTGAATCTTGTTGTCGTCTTGCGATTGTTAACAAGGACCGTCTATTTTGGTTGACTTGGGGTACGAATATCAGATTTGACGCGAATATATACATACGTAAAAATACAGTGGGCCAGAACATCGAAACGTCATATAAGGTCTCAAGCACTCATCAGGTATATATATTACATATAAATGTGTAATAAACAGACGGATGGTCGGGGGTTTCCCCTGGGCTCTGCCCGTGTCCTCCCACCATATTTGCTGGTCGCCGTCGTGTAAGTGAAATATTCTTGAGCACGGCGTAAAACACCAATCAAATAAATAAATATAATAAAAAGACATATGATGCATGGGAAACTCCATTAATTCTGCAATTCGTCGGATGACGGACTGCATGTCCGTTGCATGAGCTACCAGATAAATCCGTTCCTGCTAGAGATACATCCGAAATCACAAACAGATTAATCCGATAAAGACTGACGGAAATACAATCCCACATCCCTCAGATGATGGATATAACGAAAGATTTCTTCTAGGTACTCTCAAAAAATCTTCCGTTATATCAGTTATTTGAAGGATGACTGACTGCCTTTCCGTGGATCTAAGGGATTAATCCGTTCCTGTTTAAGAATAATTCCGTTCCTAATAACGAATTAATCAGTAGCCAGGAACGAATTAATACGTTAGCTCAAGGCAATCCGTCATCCCTCTATAATAACAGAAATAGTGAAAGATTTTTGAGGGTGGGCCGTTAGAGCAGTGTACAGTTCGATCGTTGAAGGCCTTTTGTCTTTCACCAAGCAGTACGGTTTTAATAGGGTATCTAACAGAAAAAGGCCGCCAAAACGAGACTGCAAGAACTGGATTCGAACCGACGACCTCACTGGTTAGTTGAAAGGCGATGCAAGATCCACCAGATGTAGAAAATGAAAACCCACTTTTAGCATTAATGATAGAGGGCAGGCTAAAGGCAGAGCATCGGCGACGGTGCATGTGACAGGTGGCAAATGGTCACATGTAACCGGTCAATTCCGGCTTCTTGTCAGTTAACATCAGTTAGTGTTTTACGTATATACCTATACATATATATGTGTGTGTGTGTGTCAAGAGGTTTGTCGGGTGCCTGGCTCGTGCATGGGGTATATGGCTCAGATTGGTTTCTTCCTCTTCCCATATACGTGCAACCGGAGAGGAAGCCGTGCAGCCAGAGCTGGACTTGAACTAACAGCGATCGCACCTCGTTAGATGCTCCTAACCACTCAGCCACGGTGGTCCCCACCAAAAATGAGCCACGCATACTTATCAATATGTATTAGTACATATGTAGGTAAAGCAGTAACAATGAGACATATCATGAAGGAAAAAAGGTCAGATATAATACGAATGGTGGTGGTTAAAATGATGTTTTTTTTTTTGTTTTGTTTTGTATTTTTTTTTTAATTCATCATTAATAATCATTTCAAAAATCGTACTAGGTACAGTATGTTCGCACATGTGTACCGAGAATTTCGTAAAAGGAGTCATCAACAGGTCTACACAGATAGAACGACCGGTCAGGCATTCACCTGGATAGATATAGGACATTAAATATTCCACCCTGGTTTAATACATTCATATCTATACCAGACACAAAAGAGATTCCAACACTAAATTAACACAATAGGGAAAATGCCAACATGGGGCAAGCTGTATTTAGGCCTGTATTATTGGAAATCCAATTTATCTATATAAGCGGCAACTTCAAAGAACATTTACAAAGATTCACACAACTACGCTACATGGGCAGTACCTACATGTTTATCGGCTGTTACATCATTTCAGTCTGTGACACATGGGTATAAACCGGGGACTGAATTAGCGGTAAAACTTCAAAGGTTTATTTTTTTTCCCTCACGATATCGACTTCAATAGGGCCTATACAAATTATGGCTATTATTCATGAATTTAAATGGCAAACATTTCCTTATGTCACGTGCAAACTACATGTTTGAACATCAAACTGTTAGTTTAATTATGAGCTTGTAGTTACAAAAAGGAAATACATGTTTTTAATTGGCAGCATATAGATACATCTAATAACTAGCGGTGTATGCATCCAAACCTTTGAAGACAGCTTTTATTTAAACGGGTCGCATTCCAAGTATAATGGAGGGGTATTACCACTAGATGGCGCTCCGGCCGCGTCATAAATTATGCAGGTTGGAGTTGGTTGTGGGCGGGGAAACCCTCAGGTCACGTGACTGATAGCGATATCCTTTGATGCTTACCGCCATAGCAGTTTGCCTTCACAAGTGGCTTTCATCTTGGGGGATGTACGAGTGGCGAAACGATTGTGCACGGAGTTTACCAAAAGAACAGTATGAGTCGACGACGTAAGGAAAATGTAACACGATGAGGAACTTGGCCTGGCTGGTCGCCGCGTCTGCGATATGCATCATGGCTAGCAAGGAAAGAGAAAAGGCGATTTTAGAAGTTGTGCTATACGAAAGTACGGAGCATGGCGATTATAAAACTTACACGTACAGTCTGAACGGTCAGTTTTCGGCCGCCGGACCGGCGATCAGCGCCGAAGGAGACATCGTCCAGGTAAGCCCTTTGAAAGCACCGTTCATCTGACTAAACGTCTGTCTCGATTTCGCTCTCACGCCGACTGATTTTGAGCCCGAAATCACCAAAACAAATCCCCCTGATGGTGTTGTTGTCGTTGCACTGAGATGCACTCAGCGAGCGGCCCACATGGGAGATTCGACGGTGGTTTTAAAATTCCGCCCGAGTCAAGTTGCGGTCGACCCCGGAGCACACACGGCACACCGTCGACACGCTCCCCTTTAACTCTCTACTATAGCCACTTTGTCGGTCGGGTTATGTGCAGGCTTCAAAGTATATCTATTTACTTTGTTGGAGTCACAGTGTCTGAAGAATAGGCACAGTGAGCTATAGAAGGCTTTAGTTTACTTACATGTGTTTAGTTACAACTTACGTAACACGAAAGGCAAGTTGTATGCGTAGTGTGAGGGTGGCTTTATATCTTCAGGGCTCTGAATTTAATTCCAAATTTAATTTTTATCCAAATGCTCACAAACAGACAGTGTACATTTATATATCTGCAGTACTGTAGTGTTAGTATTCTATAATTTATAAATAAATGTGCGTAACTTGATAAGGTTCTCAGTGTTAGAAAGTTTAGACTTTTTTATTCTTTGGCACTTCAGTGCTGTCTTTCTCGTGTATTTATTCAAAGATTTATGTTTCAATCCAAGATACATGTATAATTCAAAGAATCTCCATACAAGTGTGTGGAAGACTTACTTTCCCTGTTACATAACATGTTGATGCAATTATGCAAATTTTATGTCAGCCCCATAATTATGACCTTTACTCATGTGGAAGAAGCTTGTACACATTTTTTTTCTTCTGGAATTCAGGGACAGCTCTTCACTTGAAGCGCCACTCTGTTCAGAATACAAATTGCATAGAAATATTACAATGCTATGAAAGAAATCCTACAGAGTAAGCCTAACACCATGTTTCAAAAAGATTTTGATGAATAACACTATTTATCCCATATAAATGAAGATTCCATGAGAAACATAATCTTCGGCTGTGTCTGTGAAATTTTCCTGACGTGACGTGATAATATTACTTGTATGACATGGAATCAGGCAGATGTGACTTTGAGTAAGGCATTTATGCTGGAATGACGTCAAGAGTGTTCGAAAGGATAGCGTTATTTGTGGATACACGTCAGCAATTAATGATGTCATCAGTTCGTGGCTGATGTTACACCAGGCAGTGTGGAAGGGACGGAAATATTTTGTTTCTTTATACTCTGACGAAACGTACAATATTGGTTTTAATACGGTGCATTATTTTCACAATTTAGCACAGCATGTCAGACTATCCCAGTCTTCATCAATTCACCTTGCTTTTAAGACACAGATGTTTTGACACCAAAGTAGCTCTTTAAGTATTTTTAATTTGACTTTGAAAGGTCCAATTATCCTGTATCGCTTTATGAAATAATCATGATTTATTTATTGTGGTTATTTTGTTTCAATAAAACATGTACATGATAGCTTATTTCTGCAATGCAACACTAATTATCAGTCATCTCTCAGAGGCTGTAATTAGCAATTTGTTAAAAAACAACACACAAATGTCATTGACTTATTGGGCTCGTTGGAGGAATTCCTAGTCCGTGGAGGAGGGAGCAGTTTTTCCTAATTTATTCCATACTAAAGTCATTCTAATGATTTGCTGTAACATGGGCTATAGGCCTTGCACTGAGTACTTGAATATATTTTTGTATGTTAATTTAACTGTTAGCTGCTGATTTAGAAGTATTGTTTCATATTTCAGCTGTGAGTAATTTTAGGCCCCAAACTGTATAGGAATGCTCCTCATCAGTCTTTTAGTTCATAATTTTCCAGACCTGCAATTATATGTCTAGCTTTCAGAAAGAAACACTTCAGAAGAGATTTTGAACATACATTTAATTACTTTAGCTTTTTTATAGACAAACTCATAGCACTTCAGAAAAAAATTTTAAAAAGGTTTTTCTTTAGTCTGACTTCAGGAAAACTACTCAGTAGTCAGATGCAACTCAGGGTAAGAGTGAGCACAAGCTTTGTTAGAAAATTACAGGGAACTGGGCAAAGTTTGTTGTTCTCAAAGTTTTAATTTAGCAAATGTTTGGTAATGTGACTTTCCCACGTTAACATTTTTAATAAACCCTGAAATAAACTAAATGATCCTTAGGCTCAAGAATATGGATTGTTTCTGAAACAGGCAGCACTTTGTTGTTAAGTTGCCAAATGATGGCTGAAAGTGTCCTATTCATTGATAATATTAAAGCACACTACTGATGTGTATCTTACGAGTGCTTTGAGGGTGCGTAAAGAAAAAAAATAATACACCTGGAAAAATTAATGAAAATTCCTTAGTGCTGGGAGATGAAAGTTGTAAGATGTGGATATACATTATTAAAATGAATGTAGAGAAATGAAAAGGAGCTTCAAAGTGATCCTTGTGGCACCCCACTATGGGAAGGTAGGTCAATCTTGCTGATATAAGTCATGGTGCAGTCCTCTGGCTTTGATCTATTTTTTGTGGTGTGCGTGTTGTGTTATTGAGTTTAGCGTTAAAAGGAGGCAATACTCCTCTTTTGATAAGTTCTTCAATGGGCTGGCTGTCACACTCGCGTCTCTCTTAGAGTCCGTAGCTGGGGGGATTTCTCTTTAGCTGTGAGCAGATATCTCTCTTCTCGAGCGGACCAGCCTAGGGAGGGGGTGGGGAATAGAGCCAGTTATATGCGGCCAAGAAGGAACGAAAAAACACTGCTGTTAAGGAATGCTTGTTTCACGTATATATACCTTGAAAACAGACCCCCTCACTCTCGGTTCATAACACCCGTAATGCTTATGTACACGCTTCGGGATTAATCAAATCCCTGTAAAGTGCAGAAAAATAACATGTGTATACTGTGAGAGTGGTTGGATGGTGGGCTGCTCAGCTCCTAAAAAACAGTCCAGGAGAAATAGGGATTGCCTGCTGACATAGTTCTCCAGTTTTCTAGTTCTCTGTATCAACATTAAGAATAAATCATGTCTGAAAAATTTTGCACCCTCAATGCATGTATATTAAAGAAAAAATATGAATAGATTTTGACTGAAATGTATTTAAATATCCATTCTTATCTTTTGTTGGAACAGCTTTGCTCTCTAAACTTAGTCTTAAAAAAAGCTGATTGAAACTGACTTACTTTTGTCACATCTTGCTAATTGCTGAAGTATTTGCAATTTTCAATCCATATGTGATTGATTGTTGTATTTTACCCAGTTCCATTTGTTCATCAAGAAAATCCAATGGAATCTGATCAATACATTTGACATGTTTTAAAAACACATTAAATGAGTTTTTGAAAGTTTGCCTCAAGACCCTCAATCTAAAGCACTGAAGTATTAAACATTTTAACCCCTGATCATACTAAGTAAATTTATCTAGAGTCTTTAGTTCCGTTATTCCTCACCCTTTCTGCATATAAAAGACCAACGTTCAGTGCGATTTATACACCATTTTAAATTTGATTTTGGAGACAAAACTGAATTGGTTGAGTTGACCATTTTCAGGTTTGATTTTATGAATCTATACAGAATAAAGCCCAGAGAAAATGTTCGAAAAAATATAAAAAGATCGAAGAGTTACAATAAGTCTCCCAGTATCATGTAGAAGATGGACACAAGCGTGTTTTTAGTAAGGACAAAATTGCAGAGTCCTCTAATTTGTCTGTTTAAATATGATTTTATCAGAAAGCTAACCTGCTGGAACAGGATGCAGACACCAAGTAGCCCCAGAGATCTGCAGATATTGATACATGCACTAATTATAATATGGAGACTTGTTAGTTTTCCTCAGCCAGCAGATATGCTTCAACTATATACCTTCACATTAGTCTGCTTAGAGCTAAATTCTCAACATGATTTCCACACTCACTCTCAGTCGCAGTGACTTGTCAATGTAGTGAGACATAAAGAAAAAAAAAAAAATGAAATAAAAACATAAAAAATTGCCTGGAGGTCAAGAGTAATTCCCCCAAATAGCTGGGTCTACTCGAGCGCGATATATGTATCAGCTCGTTGATTACAGGTGTGTCAAGATGTGACCAGGTAAATGGTTTACCTGTGTGCATGCCGTGGTATGCTGGCTAAAAGAGAAGAGGTCTTTCATGAGTGTATGAGAGGGATTTTTGAGGGAGAATAAAAGGACTAAGTTAGTTTGTAGACATCCCCAAGTGAAAAACATACATATATATGGATGTATTGTCGGTTATCCATGTGAAAAAGGGTGCCTAAAAGGGTCACTCTTGAGCTCACTCGAGTGGGTCTTAGGGTAGCTTGTTAACCCTAAGCTATATTAATTCAGCAGAGAACTACATGTATATGCAACATTCATGTTCCACCCAAAAGATGACATTTGTTAATGAAGATATTCATTGAAATGTCACATGTATTTGACAGAAGTGATACAGTTGTAATGTGAATCTGTTACTGTAAAATTCCTACTTTTTGTGCTTCCACCTCTTTACTTTGACAGCCAAGTTGGTCTGGCAAACTGAGTCTAATGAAACATTAACGGGCCAGGTGGTTTTGTGAAGTATACTGTATATGGCTGTAAAACCTAACTTTTACAGGACCTACATATTCATGTCTGAACAACAGCCAGTGTGTATGTATTTAGGAACAAGTGCTTTATTTCATGTGAGAGATTGCATAATTTTGTGTTGACTGATAAAACCTTATAAAGTTGGTATCGAGTCTTCTAAACTGTGCAAAAAGGTATTGATGTCCTGTGAATTATTTAAAAGGGAAGTTATCAAGATTTATATATCTCAATGGCTATCATTTAGTCCTAGATTTGAAATTCAACCATGCATAGCTTTTTTGAGAAAACTCAGCATGAGCTAGATTTGAACTCATGACCTCTATGACTAAGGGAGAGTTGACTACTGTCAGAAATCATTCAACCACTTGGCCCAACGAGGCCCTGAATTATTTATGATATTGTCATATACATCTAATACATGTGTTATATATTTTAAAAATTTCTTATGGAAACAATATAAACATGTAAACAGGATACTTATAAGGTCAGAAGGGGAAAAAATATGTTCTCCACGAAGTAATCTATCAATAGCACTCTACCTCTGTAGGATTTAGTAGTGTGTCTAATTTCACTCTATTTTTACACTTCCCCTGTCTTTGGATAATTGTTTTTTTTTTATTTATTTATTTGATTGGCATTTAAAAGCATTTTACACTTCATATGTCACAGTGGTGAGGTTTATGAGTAGAGGAAGTTGGATGATTGTCAGTTTGTGGGATGTATTTGGCATGTCACCATGTGACAGTATCAGACCTGTTATTTATGCAGTGGTTGCAAAACTTGAGATTTGCTTCACATCAGACCTGTTATTTATGCAATGGTTGCAAAACTTGAGATTTGCTTTATTTGTGGTAGCAGTTTACAATGGCATATATTGGTTCATTGTTTAGTACACTAGAGTTTTCTTTTTATTTTTCGCCACGATATGGCTGAGATATTGCCGATGTGGCGTTAAGCCATAATCATTCATTCATTCTTTTTATTTTTTAAATAAATTTTATAGTATCAAGTTATGACTCTTAATATGTGTGTTTATCATGTTATGATTCAGGGATCATTGTCATTTTGCTCATTTTGGCAGAAAATTTATTGTATATTTTTTGAAGTCTTGAGTACAACCGAAATAAATAAATAAATATGTTTAAGATTTAAAGTTACAAGCTCAAAGGGATTACTCAGTATGGTATGTTCGTTAATGGTTTTATGGTAACAAGCCTCTGATGGGTTCATGTGGTACATATATGCTAATCTGGGAATGTGTGTTAACAAGCTTTTGACTCTCAGGTATGGTATGGTTATTGCAATGTTTAGAATCGTGAAAAGTTTCTGACTTTCATATGGTAGATTTGTTAGGAGATTTATGGTAACAAGATGATGATTGCTATACTTGCTATACTATATATTGTACATGTTTTGTGGTAACAAGCCTCTTGATCAGGGCTTATCTGGTACATGTACATGTATGTTTATTATGGGATTTACGGTAATACAGCTCTACCTTTTAATGTAGATTCTCCGTTGAAAATACTTTCAGATTTTTTTGCCCCCTGCTTCAGTTGTGATTATAATCATGGAGCTTTAGGGCAGTATGGATTATAAATGGGTTAGCAAGTGAAGGCCTCATGTCTGACGTCCTGTGAAGATACTGATATATATGCAGATTGTCTGTATGGTAATGGATAGTCTGTGCAGTGAATAGGCTTGAAATGGTCAGTGGTCAAGCTATCAGTCATGGCTGAAGTAGTCTTTGAATTAAATCCATTTTTAAGGAATTGCGTCAAATTTTCGTCAGTGAATCCAAGGTCCTGTCAAAGACAGAAAAGGTATATAAGACATGATTGAAACGCCACAGAATTTAGAATTTTTTTTATTACTTGTGTTCAGAGGATTGCAAGAAAATACAGATATGCAATGCGTGTATGCAAAATATGTGAACTACATGTATGTCTGTATTCTCAGATGGTGTTTATGCTTATCTGACTTGGGCATTTTAGCACAGGAAATGTAATTTGAACCAATCAAACACGCCTTAACCAACCTTCATGGTGATGTCAGGAATACCCACACATTTCACCCAGTTACATGTAATTTGTTAGCAATGTTTTAAGTGACATTTTAATACCCAATGCCAAAATTTCAAAAAGGCCAGTTACTTGAGCTTGACTGATGGAATTTCAAGCCCCTTGAGGAAACATTTTGACGAATGATTGAACTGAAGTATTTTCGTGATCCGTTTATATCTATGCGAGTTGACGGAGAGTTCTACATTTTATTGGCTGTTGAAATGGGTTATGAGAGTAAAACACCAGCGTGTACCAGGTATAATATGTGCCTGTTGAATTACTACTATGTACCTGGCGTACGGCCCTACTGGAAGAAAGACACAGTAGAATTAAACATGAAAGAACGAGATAGGATTCTGACCACGTCAGTGTGGGGCGAATCGGACAGGATGATATGCCGTGGGCACATGTACTCAAGTACTTTATTTGTGTATATTGTCATTGTTATGTAACAATTCTACCATTGTTACAATGGTTTGTGTAATTGCCCCACCATTTAGGTAGGGGTTTGATTCTCTGCAGTTTTTTGTTCGCTGAACACAATCACAGCATATGACTGCCGGCGCAATGCCAGATAGGGAATTCATGTCCGAGTTATTCATTCTAGATACAGTAGCAATTTACCGACTTCCATGTTAGCTGGGACTAATTTTCACTTGAAACCCAGCCAAAAATTTCTCAATATCCTACCATGCAGCCATGCCAGCAAAACATTCCCATGGCCATTTGCCATCAAGGACATATTCATGAGTGTCAAAAGGTCAGTTAGAGTGTAAACAGTGTTACTGATGTGACCAGCACCTGTTCCACTGTAACAACATGAGCTGAAATTGAGCGCTATTTAAACGCTGGTTAATGAGCCTTGGAACAATGGACACGCGGCACAGGTGGAAATATTGAGAAATAAACACCTGTTTTTTAATTCTGTACCAAAATACATGTTCAGCTGAACAGTTCGCTGAACTGTACAAGGGGAAAATTAGTGTCGCAGTTAAACAGTGTATTGATTATGGAATCATTCTGTATATATCAGCGGTCAATATGACGCTGTTACAGTAAGGCTTATGTGTGATAGTGCTAGATATCAACTTATGCTGACTTCAGGTTGTAACATGTACGTCGCATCAGGGTTTTTTCTGGCCAATTTCTTTTTAGAAACTCAGTTTGAACAAATCCCCAAAAATATTTTTTCATCACCAATGTATCGAAAATACATGAAAACTTAGTGCAGAACTTGTTCAAAACTCAGTTTTCTGTTGTGGTTACCATAATGAGGAAGTGGCCAAAAAAAAAAACTCGGGCATATTGGTGAATTCAGAGAATTTCATTTAGTGTTCCATGAAGGAAGGAAGGAAACAGTTTTGTTTCATTGACTTACGTGATAGCGCTAGGTGTCATCATCTGCGGACAATACAATGTAACATGTACATACATGACATACATGGATTGATGAATTCAGAGAATTTCATGTAGTACTACGTGAAGTTACTATTGTACATGTATTATTTGACAAATTAATTTGTCAAATGTGTATGGGTTTTAGTTCAATATTTGTCTGAGTTGTAGAATTGTACATGTGAGGGCTATGTTTGTATAGATCTGTGTACATGTGTGTCTTAAATGCAAATGAGTTCTGCTGAGTGAGCAGCCAATAGTGGAGTATTAGTTTCATATATTTTACCCCTGTATAATTAGCCCAATTTGACAGACTTACTGGTATTTAACATCGTTAGACTGAATAAATCAACAAGTGTAATTAATGAGAAATTTGATCAGAATAGTGACTAAAGCTTTGATAAATAATTATTCTGAGAGATAAAAATGAAACAAAACCAAACAGTAGGTGCACACATGTATATGAAACTTATAATCATTATTTTAATAGTCAGTGTATTGATACAAAGTATTAATAATCAAGTTGATATTCAAAACTTGCATTGATCAAAAGGATACATTTGCATATATACATGACATACAAGTATATATGTATGTATGTTGCATGCGCAATTTGCATATATAAGCTTTGATAATGTTTCATATTGAACAATGTTCTGTATACGTGAGAGCCTAGTAATTTCAGTACCTGCCATTCAAAGTCTGTTCTTATCTACACATACATGTGGGTAACCACGTAGACTCAAATCGAAGCCGTGTAATTGGATTTTGCTGGCAGAGCACTAACCCTGGACCAATCAGGTCATTTACACAGGCCCATCTCTCGCTTGATTGGCTGTTTGCCTACCCAACCAGGCAAGTGGGGAGTAGATGAAATTTTCAGGAGAGAGGAATGAAAAAGTGAGTCAAATAAAAGCGCATAAACAGATGAAACGATTATCAATCAGTTTCTGAGGGAGACAGGAGTTGTAAGGAAGGCACAAAAGTTTTTGGCTACATTAAATCTCAAATAGAAACTACACTGTATGGAAAATGTTCCAGCCACAAAACCCTGGCAATGCCGTTTAGCTATTTTTGCTTGACACTATTGCAGTGTACCTAAAACATCTTCATATAGACTGTAACTATGTGTTTTATGATGTAGTAATTTGTTTGCCCCAAATTTTACGCCATGCTGAAAAGTATTTCTCTTGTACGATGGCACATTATTGTGGAAGGAAACCAGGCATAGCCCAGGGGGAAAGCACAATCATCCGTTCAGACCCTTCTTCAACCATAGAGGAGCCCAGCTTGCACTGGGTTTGAACTCAGGTAAGGGGCTCATTGTGTGGTGGTAGCATTCAAACCACTAGGCCACGAAGTCCCTACAAGCCCCACCCACTTATGGGATACGTCATGAACATGTATCATTGTGACAGCGTGTGTGTGTGTCAGCGAGACACTGTGTGCACATCTGCGAGATACATGTACCTCAGGTAAATAGGAAACACTTCATATGTGTGTATTTGTGAGGCACTTGCGGAGTGGTGCATTTGAGAGATACTTTGTGTACATACCTGTGTTTATACATGAGGTATTTCTTACATTGTGTATTTGTATGTGTGAGACACTTGATGTGCGTGCAACAAAGATACATGTACTTTTTACATACATGTACATGTGAGGATGAAACACTTCCTATATCATGTGTATGTATGAAACGCTTCTTATATCATGTGTATGTATGAAACGCTTCTTATATCATGTGTATGTATGAAACACTTCCCATATCATGTGTATGTATGAAACACTTCCCATATCATATGTATGTATGAAACGCTTCTTATATCATGTGTATGTATGAAACACTTCATGTACACAGTAGAGATAGCCTACATGTAAGTGTGTAACTCCTGATTATATACACATGTACATGATATATATATTTATGGTGATGACATGCAACCTTCCCACAGCGAATTGCCCTCCCAGTAATAAGGACCTGGTTAGTGGTATGTAATTGATAAGCTCTGTCGCCATCTACACCCCAGCTTTTTAACATGTACATTCATTAATTAGTCCACTTATCAGACATCAAAGGCAACTGTTCTTTGTTCCTCACAGCTGGGTGATTACAGTATGAGCAGCGTTTTTACTTAATATTCATGTTGTCGTGGAGATAGTGCTGGCCCCCCCACCCCCTCAAGGCTCTTTGCGGTTTTGTTAGCTGCCCGAGTTCTTCATTAATTCTGTGTGCCCTTGTTTTTGTTTTTAATAGGCTCGTGTGTTAATCAGATATCTCTTATGGTACAAGAGGCACTGCAGAATTGAGCATAAATAAACCCTGGTGTATACCAGATACAGTTTAATAAATAATGTGGGGCAAGGGAGGTCTGGCTGTCCTACACCAGCATGGAGTTAAAAATGACAAAAACAAAAACAAGTACAGCAAAAAAAAAAAGTCGCCCCATTCTTATGCCAATATGAGGTCGAAGTGAAGCGTGGCAAATAAAAAGAAAACAAGCAGAATTGTTTATAACTGTAAAACTATACTTGATAAGCCAGTACAAGTGATATGCACATACATGCACAAGTACACTATACATGTAGGTGAAAAAGTACTTTGATGTTATCCGAAAGCTTGATTTTTGCTATTTATTTATTTTTTCCTCTTTTTTTATTTTCTCGCTTTGCCATTCTAACAATATTTATGTTGTATTTCTATTGGGAAATGCACATCTGAGAGAAAATGAAAGAAATGAAAAAATTTACAAAATTTCATACATGTATTATGCATGTATAATCGTTGCTTAGCACAACAAACAAGAAATGAGGCCTCCATGGTTCAGTTGGTTAGAGCACTAGTGCAGCGTTATGACCCAGAAGCCTCCCACCAATGCGGTCGCTCTGAGTTCAAGTCCAGCTCATGCTGGCTTCCTCTCCGGCCGTACGTGGGAAGGTCTGCCAGCAATCTGTGGATGGTCATGGGTTTCCCCAAGGATGTTTTACTGATACCATGGGAGTCAGTTTTACCTGCAGAAGAAACGGATCTCTTGGGTAAACCACAGACCTTTGGTGAGGTGCTGACGAACAGAGATTTCCCTTGTGTGATACGGATTTGCATATCACATAAGTGTGAGACATACAAGTTGAAGTGGTCTTCAAGGAACGTTAGACTTCATAAAACAGCATCATGAGTGTTGCTTGATGTCACCTAAGCCCCGGGAACAACGTGAGCGGGAATTTCTTACGTAGATAAAACATTGTGTTTGTACATGTGTATAGGTCTGTATGCGGGGTGTGTGTCCAGGTTGTTGGCAGATAATGTGAGGCCATTTCCTCTGGTCTGTGAAGGAAATGGGTGGATATGTTAAATCTTTTCCCCATAACTCACCCGTGTACAATTGACTGGCTTATGTTCGGGACAGTTACTCTTGTTTTCCAGGTGATTTACGATACAGCTCGTTAGCGATGTGCTTCGTCAAGGAGTCAGCGCAGATGTATTATAATATATTACAGCGGTAATGCCTGTTTTAGTGGTCGTCATAATGTTAAACAGGCTCTCCCTGTGTTTATTACCGTGATGAATGTGTGCTCAGTGATGGCTGGAAGCTGTGTAAGTACGGACGGATCTGCCTGCGAATATTAAAAGACATAATATATATATACTTATATATATGCCTACTGGTAGATCTTCAAGCCAGCCATCAATCAGCTATTTTCGTGTCTTTCATCTGAAAATTTGCAGAAAAACTTTGCTGAGCACCCGGTCAGAGTGGCGTGACAACTCTGGGCTCGTGCTCTGATCATTTGCTGTGTTTGGCAGTGTGTTTTGGCAGTTCTATCCGTCAAGTGTTGTTCTTCCCTCACGCTTGTAAAACCCTCTATGATTGATAGCAAGCCTCATTCCCTAGCAGGCTTTAAACATCTTTTTCCAGGTTTTCATAAAGTCCTCGCTCTACCTGAAGACACCTGGCTGACGTCGTTAAGCGCACCTGCGTAAGGCCGCATACCTGAGAAGAAATCGACAAGTGATGTAGATTACATCACTGACAAAGACCTCCGCTGCTTTGATCTCGTGACTCCCTGATCTCGAAATTTATGCTTTTTATTGATAATCTGACATGTGCACTTTATTCCTAGACCTGGAGTGTCTTTGAATATCCTGCATAAGACGACATATGCAGAAGAAAGTCCTTTTGTAGTACTTTTATTACAGTTCAGTGTCAAAACCAAACTGTAGTTTTTCTAGGTGTGCAGTGTATGCAGGTGTGATCTTTCACTGTGATGGTGGCTCTTTGCGTGGGAATTTTTATATTTTAGATAGATCTTAAAATTCTTCTTTTTACAATTCATGTTTCACTGGACCTAATCTTGGAGATATCATGCTACACTAGACTCAATCCTGGAAATAGCACACTACACTAGACTCAGCCGAGGGATATCACATGAGAAAGGACTCAATCTGGGGCACATCACACTGCACTGAACTAATCCGGGAGATAATCACAATACACTGGACTCTGGGAGATATCACGCTATACTTAACCTGGGGAATATCACACTACAGTGAACTTAATTTACGGGATATCACACTACTCTGGACTCAATCTGGGAGATATCACACTACCCTGGACTCAATCTAGGAGATATCACATTACTCTGGACTCAATCTAAGAGATATCACACCACTGGGCTCAATCTAGGGATTATCACACTACTCTTGACTCAGTTTAGTGAACAGCACACTACATTGCACTTAATTTGAGGGATATCACACTACCCCAGTTACTTAACCTTTTTGCATATGAAAGAGCAACTTTCAGTGCTTATTTTTAATTTGATTTTGGAGGCAAAACTACATTGGTTGGATTGATCAGTTTTAGGTCTTCAGAAAAAGTATAATTTTATCATGCAGCATAGAATAATGCCTTCAGAGTATGCTTGAATAAACACCTTGCAAACATGTGAAAAAGTTGACGAATTACAGTACACTGGACTCGATCTAAGGGATTTCATGCTACATTAGACTCAGTTTGGGGAATATCACACTACACTACACTTAATCTGGGAGATATCACACTACACTGGACCCAGTCTAAGGGGCTTCACACTACACTGGACCCAGTCTAAGGGGCTTCACGCTACACTGGACCCAGTCTAAGGGATATCACGCTACACTGGACCCAGTCTAAGGGATATCACACTACACTACACTTAATCTGGGAGATATCACACTACACTGGACCCAGTCTAAGGGATATCACGCTGCATTTTACTTCATCTGCCAAACTTTTCCAGGTGGAAAGTTTTAACTGCAGATTGGAGTATAACCTGAAAGCTCTCAAGCTACCTGTAATTGTAGGTGAAAAAGCACACAATTGCATTATGCAAAACACACCATGGAATTGTGGGTGTGTTTTTACGTGAAATGAATGTGCAGGTGTGGTTCTGCAGGAATCTATTTTTCAGTTGTGATAAAAAAAAATTTCAGGTCACCTACCAAATGAATCAGCAAACTGATGATATGCGACACAAACTGGTTGCACTGGGAACTGGTCGGCTTGCTGGGCTCAATAACACAGCGATCAATTTCCTAAAAGCTGTGACCCGATTTGTCTGATATGTCTATAATTGTTATGGCGGCCAGGTGTAAGTTATCAGGTAGGTAACATCAAAGAGCCGGTTAAGCCTTTGATCTTTTCTTATGATATGTTTGTCCGCGCTGAAGGCGGTATTTGTGCACGTTGATATGTACAGTCAAGCGTATACTTACATTATGTGTCAATATTGTGTTAGGATTCAGTGAGTTTGCACGATGTTTTGACAGCTTGTCTCTAATTCACTGTGGGGTATCATTATTTTACAGTAGGTCATTAGAATTTCATATCGTGCATTGAAGACCTTGTAACATATGTACATAGCATGTATATGTATTCAGGTACATGTATGGCTTGGTTTCAAACTGACCTTTGACCTTAGTGTGACCACTTGGTGGAGAAGCAAGAAAGCAAAAAGTTTATAACCATAACTTATGTACAGGTAATGTTTTTTTTTATAAGAATCTTGATTTTTAAAAGTTGAAGTTTAATATAAGAAAAAAATAATGGTTCAGACTTTTTTCTTTTTATTTTTATCTTTTTTTTGTTTACACTTACTTAAAAGTCATGATTTTGTTCAGGCTTGTTCAGTTATTTTGAAAATTTTGAATTTTACAAATATTCCATGACTTATGTGCAGATCTTTTTTTTATAATTTTACCCATCGGCCAATTTTGGGCCAAGAGGTATTGTTGTAGCGGGCGGTGTCCCTCTGTCCATATTCCTCGTAAACCCTCTATCTCTGGATTGGTTTAGCCCAAATTCACCAACCTTACACCACACTGACACATTGGCGTGAGGACAAACCCTATTGATTTTCAGTGACCTTGCCCCTTTTCTTCAAAGTCATCAGGGTCATTTGAGTTAAATTTGATAAAAGCCTTGTATTCTCTAAAACGGCTTAGCCCACGTTCATCAAACTTACACCACACTTACACATTGTCATGAGGAAGAAGTTTATTTATTTTCATCGATCTTGACGTTTTCCTTAAAGGTCATTGGTTACATTGGTGGGAGGCTTCTGTGTCATTGCGCTGTGCTAGTGCGCTCACTGACCCTCCCCCGAAGCGTTTTAATTGCATTGCACAGTATTTTTGATCAGCATGTGTAAGTCTTGAAGTAAGTGAAAATATAAGATATAAAGAATAGAATACCAGTTCAGGCTTTGCTTTTTAATTTTTTTTTTTTTCAACTTCAGGGTAACGATTTTGTTCAGACTAGTTAAGTTATTATGAAGATTTAGAATTAATGAGAATTTAGATACTGTCCTTGATAAAATTAGAAACTAGTGAATTATATACCCCAGGAATTGATGCACTGTGGCACGGGATATCAATCAGCCAATTCAGTACAATACATAACCAGGGTTCAGTGAGGTACACATAATGCGTGTAAATTACATAAATGAACAAGATAGAAAATCAGACGGTTTGCTCCTACCATCTCGCAGTTTGTTGGAATATGTGCAACAACTACAAAAAAAAATTAGTGAATGATTTATTCTAGAATCCAGGTGCTGTATATCTTCAACGTTTTCAACCACTGAAGCACTTTGTTCCGTGGAATTCATGCATACAATGAGCATGAAAATGACGCTAAAAATTATTTGTTTGTGTGATTTAAGATGAGACCTTCATAAAACGATGCGCATTATTTCTCTGCACCCTGTAGGTCTGTCAGAATTTTTCAACATATTGGTTGTAGAGGTGATTTGTAAAAGTTGAACCATTAGGATAGTTGCAATTTGCAAACACCCAACAAGGGCGATGGTAATTAGGTCAGAATTTATACAGTGGAATAAGGAGGGCATAAACTATTAATGTTCTTTAGTTGATGTTTTTAAATTGTGACTGTGGAATGGAAGCCTTAATTGTTATTGTATTAATCAGCAGATCGGACTTAAGTAGATGTTATGACTATTTATTGCAGCTATTCCCTGCAGCTCGAATTCTCCTTGTTCAGCCTTGCATGTGTCAAGTCAGCTGTAGGTCAGTGAATTTCATTCATCAGTGGCTCCGTACCTGTAATTTGCCAGTTTGTGCCCAGTCAGTTTATCTGATGTGTGTTTTTGTTCTTGGACTCTGTGTCAAGTTACATAAAGTTGTAAAACTACGGCTTCACAATAATTTTAATCAGTGTTCAACTGAAAACAGATTTATTGCAAAAAAATCTCTCTTTATTTTGTTTAATTGTCAGAGTTGAGATGGGGTGTGGGAGGGAGGAATACTGTTATGACACAAGTATTCTTATTAGGAAAGGTTGCTGCTTTTTTCTGTTGAAAATTATTTCTCATTTTTTGTTGCGGTTGCCTGTGGTTACCATGGTGTGTCAAGTCCCTTGTCATCTAGTCCCAGTGTTTGTTTTCTTTTCAGCCAGAGTAGTATGGGCATCAAAGGCATATTAACTATTGGGTTTCTGGAAGGCAAGGCGGGCTTAGCTATATCAATAAGACCCTTATCCCCTTTGATGTGTATAACTTGAGACCCCATAGCATACTGTAAGCGTTCTAAAGTTTCAGGTCTTAGTCTAGCAGCGTTTGAAAACTCGAATCCAAGGTTGCAGCCTCTGTGAGACGTGCATATAGAGATAATCGCAGTTCATGTAGAGGTGCATACTTCCTGACGTGCGGAACAGAGCAAGAAGGGAGTACTGTTTAATTCAACTCCCAAAGGTAACAGCTTCTCCTGAATACATGGATGAAGTACCCAAGATCTGCTTTTCTTCTGATAAAGATCTATAGTAGACTGAGGTGATGTTGGCCAATCTGTCCCTGTACTTGTAGCATACATTAAAACCTATTTATCATTTAAACTCGTATCCTTATTTGTGTGTGAAAAAAGGCTATGTTTCGGTTTGTTTTAGCTATGTATTCCACTTGATATTTAAAGAGGCTACAGCATGTATATCAGAGATTTTGGGTCCAAAAATCCATATATATGAATCAACTAAAATTTTCTCTGTTTACCAAGAATTCTGTAGCTCAAATTATCATCTTGCAGAAAGTATCCAAACCAGTACCCCACCAATTTTAAGTATAGTGTGAAAATGATTGTAAAATTTGAAGAAGTTATAAAGTCCTATCATCCCACATTGTTAATTATTTATAGGTTTTGATTTTGTAAATTTCATTTTCTTATGTACTGATGAGCTTGTAAGAAACATTTTGCCCGAAGATGTAAAAATTCAGCACAGAAAAGTGACACCTAACTTGTTGAATTTAACGTGTTGTCTTTTTTTTTTTTTTTTTTTTTTTTTTTTTTTTTTTCTTTTCTCTGACACTGTTACGGACGACTTGTTAATTGTGATGTTTAACACTTCGAATGTATAATGGTGTATATTTAGCTGAGTATCTAACTTTTGTTACTGTTTCAGTATTACGGACCACTTTTTAACTTGTAATATATTTACTGGTGTAAATGTAGCAGAGGGGTATATAAGAGGTACATGTAAACCTCCAATCAGGTTGGGAGGAAATTAGTATAGTGGTAGAGGTGTGGACTCCAAACCCAGACATCGCTGGTTCAAATCCACAACTAGTATTAATGCCTGGTCACATTATAGGCTAACTATGAATATAAGGCACATTTATAGTGCATAAGGGCGACAGCCTTCAGGTGAGACTGGACAGCTTATTAGTGCACAAGGTGTGCAGTGGCTGGGCAGAGGGTTTAAGCCACAGGTAAATACCGTCTGGTATGCCAGGGGGAAAAGAGGGGGAAAAAATGCCCCCTTTTTTTTGTGTGAGGCTAAAGCATGTGGGTAACAATAGTGTGGCAGATTAGAGGGTGAGCTACCTGCCTACCATAACATTGTCATTAGGAGATCAAAGGGGAGCTGTCCTGGACTAGTGTGTTATTTGCTGATTTGACCAGACACAGCTTTGTGAAGCTTCGCTCTGAAGTAGCTCAGAAAGCCTAGGGTCAAAGGGCGCCTAATTAGAGTGTTTAAGGCGTGAGGGCGAGAAATATCCACGAACTCATTAGATTACATGAATGTACCTTACCTGAACTTCAACCACAGGTGACTAATATGAATGAAGGCATGTAAATGGGCATGTTGTTGAACTGCTAGTGACAATTCTCTGTGAGACACCATAATGGAGATTTTAGGCCATGAATCCATATTTGCAAATCGCAACAAATTTCTCTTTACTAAGAATAGTGCAAATTATTGCCTTCCACAAAACATCATACTCGTACCTGTATTATTTATTATGTTAAAATGATTCTTGAGTTTGAGAAAAGTTTTTGAAGTGCATGTGTTCTGAATTTTATGACCTTTATTATCGATTGTCAGTTGTAACGCATGCAAAGACGAAGCTGATCTTTTGATGATTTGCACTGATCGACATTTCTCCAAAAACGTCACCTGTGCAATCTCTTTTAAAGCATTGCAAAATTCAGTTCTTTGACTACAAGCTCCCATCCACATCCTCAGTATGGCAGTCACATTGTGGCGAGACTTGGAGTTGATTCTCTTTTCTCTCAACCAGAGTTAAAAACAGGGACAATTCATTCTCATGATAGTGTATCCATGTTACAGAAATGAAACATTCCTGGGAACAGGCTTTTGCCTATGGCCCAAGGTACTTTCACCATTCAGGGTTTATAGGCTGGCTGTCACTGGTAGGTTATTAATGGAGGATCAGGCGGTTTGGGAGTTTTCGGAGGGGGGGGGAGGGAGATTAGAGAGGAGCCATCAGGTATTTATGTAACACTGAATAATAGATTCTGTAATTCCCTTATGCATCATCAGCGTGTGTACATTCGCCTGTGCCGTGATTTTTGAGGGTTATTTGATTGATGCTACACCTTTCGTTCATGTATCGATAAGAAAATTTTACTTGTTCCTTTTGTGTATACATGTATATGTATGTCTGTAAGTTTGCAGTTTTAGGTAACCATTTTAGAACACCAAGTGGGTTATGAGAGAAATATGTGTATATGTATATGTTTAAAGTGGGCAATGTAATGATAAATTCCAGATCGCCAGTTTACAGAAATCAGTTTAGAGTAAGGGTTACATATATGTTTGAGAGAAATTCGTTTTATTCAGATTTTGTTTTTAAGTGTTAATGTCAGTGGTTTTATTTTTATAGTACAAGTATACTGTAATTCTTTAACATTTTCACCTGTTTGCAAGGGGTTTATTCAAGAATATTCAGAAGGCAGTATTCTGTGTTTACTGATAAAATTATAGTTTTTGTGAAGCCCTGAAACTGGCCAATTCAACCAGTGTAGTTTTATCTCCAAAATCAGATTACAAATGTGCATAAATTGCGCTGAAGCATAAGGTGCCCTTTCATATGTGAAAATTGTGAGAAATTAGGGTAATAAAAGATAAAACTTTTTTTCTCAATTTTTTTTTTTTTATAATTTAATGAAAGATGAAATTTCATATATACATGTATATTAAAAAGAAAAATACTGATTTAGCTTATATAAAAGAAGATAAAAGAATGACAGTGTTATGAGAGATGTGAGGCACAGTGTAGTCATATCTCTGTTTTCTCTCCCAACTTGTGCCTCTCTGATTATCACAGGTGAAAGTTTATTAAGTAAGCCTTAATGTTCACTTGCAAGTCTATCCCTGGGGGAAAGGGAATGCTGTGTGGGCAGCAGGGTGTGTGGATAGTCAGGTATGGTGTTCGTGCTCTTCCCAGCACAGTTCTCTTGAGCAGATAACATCTCCCAAGTTAATACTTCTGACTATAATATACCAGGCTGAACCAGGAGTTCCTCATCGCGGAACGCGGATTCTCTCCATGATTAAGTTCAACTCTTCCCCGCAGGCATGTAGGGTCGATACTCGGCCGGCCCTCCATCCACATGCGCATCCCAGAAGGCAGTGGTGTTTCTGATTAGATCGAGTACACCAGGTCTAGTCTTGGGTCTAGTCTTGGCTGCGTTAACTTTTCAGAGCAGTATATTCAGCCTGCAAGTTGCTGTTGATGTTGTTGTTGTAAGCAGACCACCCAAGCGCCAAACTTTGCCTGCCCCGCTAACATGCACTTTTTGATGTTGATCGAGAAGTTTTTATTTCAGGGTGATTGTTAGTGCGACATTCCAGGTATTATTGTTTTACTATCGGCTTTTATGTACGACAGGCATGATGAGAATATAAATAAAGTCATGAAAGACACTGTTGAATTCCACGTCAGTGTCCTACAGGCATGAGCGTACATTGCATACAGTAGTAAACGCTGGAACGTGTTTTATACAGCTGTAGGCGTTAGATCAAGTTTGATGAATGATCTATTGAAACAGCAAATATTTACATGTACAGGAATGAAAATAATTTGTTAGTTTACTTTAACTAAAACTAGCAGCTTTTGCTTACTTACAGTGTACTCGCACATTAGGGCCATATCTACACAAAAAAAACACGTTACATCATGACCATGCATACAGAAATTTAATGAAATGCATATCAAAACAGTGCTCTCTGAGAACTTGCAAGTCCATGAATGAAACAAATTTGTATGAAGACTCCTGTAAACTTTTTATAGGTATGGAAGCCATCACATTTGTGTTCAAGTTACATGTGGTTGTTAGTTTTAATACAGCTTGATCAGTTTGGACGCCCAACGTCTTGGGAGCCCATACATTTTCTGGGGCTAAAATGGCCCTTGATATGGCGCTGTACAGGTCATTTTTAGTTTTCAGGATTATTTTTGCCAACAACCTACAGATGGTCATGGGTTTCCCCCTGGGTTCTGCCTGGATTTCTCCCACTGCTAATGCTGGCAACTGTCGTATAAGTGAAATATTCTGGAGTATGGCATTAAACACCAATCAAATAAATAAATGAATAAATTCAAGATTGTTTATGTTATATAGAGTACAGGTACATGAAAATGTTGTTTGGTTGTGTGTACACATTTATGTACAATATGTTGTTTGGTCGTGTGTACACATTTATGTACAATATGTTGTTTGGTCGTGTGTACACATTTATGTACAATATGTTGTTTGGTCGTGTGTACACATTTATGTACAATATGTTGTTTGGTGGTGTGTACACATTTATGTACAATATGTTGCCATACTTTACCATTTAAAGGTAAGTACAAGTACCTAGAAAGAAAAGCTTAGAAACTCGGTCAAGGAAAAACGACCAAAGCATAATATTGCAGAAGTTATGCTGTGCATAGCAGTTCAAGATGCATTTATGGTTACCCAAATAAAATTGATGCAGAAAAAAGACAGAATGTCTCCAAAAATAGCTTCATTTCAGTAAAAAGGAAAGCATTTCAACATGTCTGTAAGTACAGTTCATGGAGGTGCAGATATTTTGTGGTTTTTCTCTAGCAAATCCAGTGAGGAATGCAACACTTGCGAAAATTGCCCAGCATGTTCTTGTGTTCCTTTGATCGCAGTATTCTACATGTACGGGTTGCAACCTTTTAGTTCTTGCAGTTTGTGCATGTCTTAGAAATTGTCCATACAGTACAGAACATCTCGTTTTAGAACTGTCGTAAATGAATTCCCAAGCTAATTCATGGAGATAGCTGTGAATTGTGCATGATTTTTGAATTCGTTTTATTTTTAAAATGTATACCCCCCCCCCCCACTCCAACAATAAACAAAGCATGAGAGAAATCCAGATGAAGAAAAACAAAATTTGTGAAGATCTACATGTAGTTAGTCATTCTCTCTCTTTAATATGCACAGAAAACATGCTTCGTGCACGGATTCAAGTGAAAAAAAAAAAAGAATGAAGAAAAATTAAAGAGAATAGGGTATAGTATATAGTACTAGTTACCAACAGCTCTTGGGTTGTAATCTGGTTTAGGATCAGCATGAGTCATCTGCCATACATTTGACTTCCCTGGTATGATTCTTCCTGGCCCAAGGCATCATTAACTGCTCAGGAAGCGTAAGGGTATGTGTTTCTCCTTCCAGTGTTTGAAAAATCTTCCAGGTGGTTTAGCAGTAAATGACTCCATGAACAACTCAGCATGTCTAACATGCTTCATATTTAAGTAAGCAGTGTACATGTCCTGTTCATGTGCGTGTGCTATAAGAAGAGCTGGACTTTTGTCAACTAAAATGTTTTACATTAAGATCACAGGTACAAGGTTCTCCTTTTTTGGAGGGTTTTCCTCTATTTTTTATACAAACTTTTTCAAGAAAAATGTTTTGGATTTTGATGAGAAATGCTTAGGATGACATAATTGTGATGTGTGTCCAGTGGTTTCTCTTCTTTTTCATCCCAGTTTCTGTCTCATCATTTAAAAGTACCAGCTAGAATCAGTGTCCATTTGCAGCACACTTGTAACAAACTTCTAGCATTGAAATAGTATTTCGCTAGCACTTTTATCTACTGCATGTAAAAGTTTCGTGAATTTCTAGATTTTTTACTTGCTCTCAATCATCCTGCATGCTTCGTCACAATTTAAGCAGTGGACGCCGCCTGTCTACATACTTGTTGGAGAATCTTGTTGTCTTCCACCAGTAAATCTGTATGTGACAGGTGGAAAATCTTGTTAGTATAGTGCTCAAGGCTGGTGGTGCACGTTAGGCACTCCCTTTTCATCCACTTGCAAAACTTAGGACTGTCGTATAAGAATGACCAACTCAACTGCTTAACATCCTCTGTTTGCTATATTGCTATGTTTATCATCAGTATACATCAGTTGCTCCATCTGTATCTGTAATTGATGTGGTAATGTAACAGTTATAGCCTGTTTAGCAGTTGCAAACAAAGACTTATTTTATTAGATTTCAACTTGTTCAGTATGGTCGAAAAAGCCTGCGTAGAAACTCAGTCTTTATTTGCGTTTTATTCACTGTTAAAAAAAGGTAAAAACATGATGATCATATTTGGAAGGAACATGATATGGGCTTTTAGATGACACTTCATCTAAAGGTGATGTGTCCTTTTAAATAAGACTTGATGGCCTGTTTTATATTGCGCATAGTACAACTGCAGTGTATTGGCAATTGTGTCCTGGGAATGATACTGATGAATAATTTGTATTCAGTGGCCTTTCTCTTCTTAAGACCACAGTCTTTAACCATTCATATAGTATGTTTGATTCCACCTCTAGTGGCCTTTGTTCCAGCTTTATGTCAAAAGTCTCTTTGATACTTGGTTCCAAAAAAAAAATCAAAACAACCAAATTGAGGTAAATATGTCCCTAAATTTGCACCCCCAGTCAGAAATAATGGTTGATTCCAGCCACCTTCATGTATATGAAAACCAGAATGTAAGGTCAAAGTTCAGTGGGTTATCCTTGATTTAGTTAAGGGTGGACAGGGAAGGGTTGGCCCTTACATGCTAGTTGGAAGGTCTCCAGTCATAAACTTTGGGGGTGTGTTGCTCCCAGTTTTGGGAAGGAAAAAAAAGGGCAGTTGACTTTCAACACTTCTGACCTGGAATGTTTTACTGTTGATAGCCAAAAAGGCCATGCCATTTTGTATTTTCAGTTGTTGGATTACAGTTACCTAAATTTTTCACTGGTTTTCTCAGCATGTACCGTTTCTTCGCAGAAAGTACTCACAAAATTCAGCGTAGAAATACTAAAATGCCCCGTCTACATAAACCTTTGTACCAACACATTTTAATTTACAGTTTTTTATTTCTTTCATTGGAGTTTAATACTGTACTCTTGGCTTTTTCAATAATGTATGATGGCAGTCAGCTTTGGTGGGTGGAGAAATCCAGAATGCCTTGAGTTAACCACCATACTTTGGCATGTTAATGACAGACTTTCCTACATGAAGATATGCAGACCATATTACTGGAAAACAAGTAGTTTTCAGCAAATGTTATATTGTGCAACCTGCCCTATACGTGTAAGTGCCCACCACCAGTTACTGCACTTGAATTTTAACATCAGACACACTGACCTTGTATAGAGCATTGGTTAACCAAAAGATTATGTTGAAACAGCCACCATTGAATTCTGAAGTTGTTTATTGTAAACTGTGAGAGTGATTAGGGTGGATTTAGTGTACAGCCCCTTGGAGCTGTAACATGTCCGAAGGTGTTAATTGTCACAGGCTAAGGCTCAGAATAGGATTTGCCCATATGCTGGGGTAGTTACATATGAGCTGTGTTACTGAAATGAGAATGAGCAGGCTCAAGCTGGGTTTTGTCAACTGGTCTAGCCACAACTGCACCCTCCCTCCCTCTCCCCTAAAAAAAAAAAAAATAATAAAATTGGTCCATAAAGTTTTGCAACCATTTTGCAGTGGTTTACATAGGCTGTGCTTTAATACTCAGTTTTTGACCAGTACGTGTATTCTTTTAGGCAATTTTGTGCCCTAAAATTTTATTTTTGGTGCTGAAACTAACATTTTTCAAGTAGGATATGAGGTAAAAACCTGGTTAAATCAGGTTAAATCATTTGGGGTATTTGGTTATTTTGACTGCATTAAAAGTAACTGCCCCCAGCCTGTCAATCAGTGCTGGATCATTTGGTTCTTGAGTTTTTGACATCTTTTGACGTGATCCATTTAAGGAACAAAGAACAAGAGTGAAAGCTCACATTGACTTTTGGAGGGTTGTCAAAATTATTGCGACTTTGCGCTTGTAGAAATCAAATGTTGTTTCTGAGGTAATATACAGGCAAATGTATGTATGTATGCAAACTATGCAAAAAAAGTTCAAACGAAAAGGAAAACCAGAACTTGTTTACTGTGTTTGATACATTGTTTATATAAAGGGAACATGAACTTTGCAAGCACAAAGATTTTCTACATTACTACATAAAGGTTAGGAAACTGTTTACAAATTTTGGAGTAATACATGTACTTATGTTGACCATCAAATGTGATTGACTAGCTGCCTGTTGGTCATTGAAATTTTCTTATTTTATGCAGGTTTCCCCCCACCTTCCCGCACCATCAAAATAAGTACCTGGCTAACCCTTCAAATAAAAATGTGTTTCCTTCTTGATATTTTTTTTTGTCTGGTTGTGATATTCAGGTTGTCTGTTGGAACTGCCTTGGCAATTACCTTCCTCTAGATGCAGATTTTTTATTTCCTTTTGCATTGAAGTATTCGTCATACTTGAATAGCTCCTGGAAGTTTTTTTCATCACCTTACCAGCTAAGTGCCCAGTGTTTGCACGGAATAAAAGAACTCCATAGAGGCTTTAGGTTGACTCCGTTTTCGGGTCAAAGCTTTTGAGAAAAAGCCAAGTTTTAAGACGGCGGATCAAGGTGAAACAGGTAGCCCGATACCTTTTTGGGACTTCACAGAAAAGTTCCCGAGTAGGTTAGGAATCTTTTCTTCTTGTTTTTTTATTTTTATTCTTTTTCATGGGGTTGCATGGCAATTGGAGTGGAGGTAAGACGAGAAATACGCGAGTTAAAAGAGTTCACGACAGAGCGTTTGTGTGGATCGCGAGGTAATCATGGGGTGGAGAGGCGCTTCAAAGTACTCAGCGTTCTGGAAGTAATGATCTTCGACTTATATCAGACAGGGGAGAAATCAATTCTGCGATAATTATATACTCCCGGAAACCTGAAAAAGAAAAGGAGGGAGGGGGAGGACACATGGTATTCCAGAACACCAGGTGATTTGTGACCCCCAATCAGGAGGATGGCTGGTTTACTCAAGTACTTTGCAGATTGCATAATTCTCAGAGTGGTTCTACATGTATGCATACGTTAGCCTAGCTTAGTACTTGAAGCGCCCTGCCTTGGAGTCTGGCCCCAAACTTTTGAAAGTGCATAAAGAAATTTGGACAAAATGCAAATCAAAATGATGCTGTCTGAGAACTTTTAGTCCGTAAATGAAAGAAATTTGCATGAAAACCCAGTGTTTTGTTGGTAAGCCATCGTGTATTTGAAGCAAATAGCTTGTTACTTTCAGTACAGCCTGATTTATTTGCCTACAATCCAGTTTTGGGGTGAAATTTTAAGTCATTCAGTGCATTTTTCCCATTAATCCTGACATACTTTTGCCCCCCCCCCCAATATTTTTTTTCAGGTGAATTTTTATGGCAAATATGATAGGCCAAATTCCAGATTGACTGGTTTAATGTACAGTATGTACATTTTTGTAGGTATACATGTATGTCTACTGGTTATTTATCTTAGTTACATGTTTTCTATTGGTTGTTTCTACTGGCTATTCCTGCTGGCTTTTTGTACTGCTTGTTTCTGCTGGATTTTTCTACTGCCTGCTTTTACTGGTTGTTTCTACTGGTTATTTCAGCTGATTGTTTCTATGATGATTGTACACCGGTATTTTGCCATAATAGCACTGAACTGTCTACTCCTTTAGGTGGCAATTAGTGGACAAGTTTTGCAAGTTACAACATCACTCTAAATACAGTATACATGTACTGGTGTACTGAAAAAAAAGATCGGTTCAAGCATATATGCACTGTAAACAGAAATGTTGTGCAGGTTGCTGACTCAGTTTTTGTCTCAATGCTTTGTATTGTTTTTGAACATGACTTTTTTTCTCTCGCAAATTCATTCAAACTGGAACAATTTTTGCAGTGATTTATTTAGGCTAGCTAAAATTAGTACTCTTGAATTTGTAACGAGTAATACACTCAGAATGACAAAAAAGGAAAAGGGAAATGAAGAAGGGAGGTTAGATTGAGGTCTTGCCAGATATTCCTGTATTGTAGTGGTCAAGGGGGATAAGCTTTGGCCGTAAATCAACAGAGCTGAATGGCCAGTCTGGCTTGGCCGCTGCACTGGACAATGATGGTATTGTGACTGACCAGAATACGCAGCCAGTCTCGCTACATTAACACCGACTAAAGGCTGGCTCTCTCTGCAATTGATCGTTTGCGATAAGGCAATGTTTGGTTGTCTTTGGCAAATATTTTCTGCCTCATTGGCGACGTGTGTACCGGATAACCCCCTTTGGATGATCACGAGCACTGATTAACCTCTGTTTGCGGTTCATGGGTGTTTAAATGGGCGGTTGTCTGCATGGAACTGTGGAACCGGCGAGACTGAACCGTGCAAGAGTGCCTGATTCAAAAACATGCCTTCACTTTATAGGCTCTTGAGATGTAAGGTCTGCGTACCCACAACTTGTTCTTCTTTGTTTTGTGATATGTGGTTGCTACTCAGAATAGTGTCACTCAGAGTAGTGACATTGAACTGAAAATTTAAATTGTAATTTACAACATGTACAAGACTAGTTGATAATTGGTTTTTCCTAGCATTATGATATGCATTGTCACTCAGAGTAGTGACATTGAACTGAAAACTTCTTTTGTAATTTACTACCTGTAGAAGTGTTTCCCCAGTAGTGCTAAAGCATAAAAAAAGATGCAATGACTTTGAAAAAACCAGAACAACATAGACTTCGTTGGCCAGGCAGTAGGTAATGTGAGAGTCCTCTTTTCTCGCATGTTTTTATACTTTTATTGGGGGGTGATGGGGATGGAGGGAATGTTTCTTTAAGTGTGAGGTTTCTATGTACTTTCTATATTCATTGTCAGCTACATGGTGTATGAAAACTTAATTACCTTTGCCACAGCCCTACATGTAACAACAGACACGGAGAAAAGCTACCATTGCTTTAAAGGCTTGTGTTTGTGTGTATCTTTTTATTGAAATTCTTTTTGTTTATGTACAGCATTTGACCTGAAAATATACTCATTTTATCTTAATCTGGGAGTTGTGTTGGTGGCAAAAAGTCAGTGATTTTAAGGTATAACTGGATCGTACCTGTGTGTTAGGATATTCTATTGGGAGTGTAGAAGGTTAAACATACAAATAACATATTTTTCTTTGGCCTCCAAAATTGTTATTTATTTCACATCTGAATTTTTAGAGCAAATTATTTTTACATATCAATAAATGTCACTCTAAGAGCAAGTTACTGCAGTATTAAACACCAATCAAATAGCATGAAACAAACCGACAGAACAAGCCACAGTATACGAGGTGCCATTTCCAGTTTCTATTCTGTTGTTTTCCTGGGCTCAACTCACATGATACCGCTGATCAAGTTACATTATTTGAGTATTGCATTGAATAAAAGGAAATGGGGTATGTGGCATAGTTTTACAGTTGGTTCCAATTAAAAAACGCCAGTGCCACTTGAAGTATTAGTGGTACACTGCCGGCCTTCCTTTGTAGGCAGGTCAATGCCTCCCTTGCACTGAGTTACCTTTCCTGTACTTAAAGCCTGCACTCATTGACCCTAACGCCTCTTTTGTTTGTAATATATTCGGGTATGCATAGTACGTAGATACACGCTGTCACAGCCTCTTGCTATGGGAGGTACACTCTCACTAATGAGGCTCATTAATAGGTGAGGACCATTGTCTGGAGCTGCTGATTGGCTGATGAGGGGCACGTGACCTGAATGTTTATATATCAGATACTGTTTTTAGCCGGGGGGGGGGGGTCTGGGGGAGGGGCTGGTGGGCAGGGGTGGGAGGAATACATTACAGATTTAGGCAGGGTGGTGCTTGAATAGATTGACTTGGTTTTCATTATTACATGTATATACATATGTGACTTGGTTTTCATTATTACATGTATATACATATGTGACTTGGTTTTCATTATTACATGTATATACATATGTGACTTGGTTTTCATTATTACATGTATATACATATGTGACTTGGTTTTCATTATTACATGTATATACATATGTGACTTGGTTTTCATTATTACATGTATATACATATGTGACTCGATTTTCATTATTACATGTATATACATATGTGACTTGATTTTCATTATTACATATATATACATGTGACTTGATTTTCATTATTACATGTATATACATGTGACTTGATTTTCATTATTACATGTATATACATATGTGACTTGGTTTTCATTATTACATGTATATACATATGTGACTTGATTTTCATTATTACATGTATATACATATGTGACTTGATTTTCATTATTACATGTATATACATGTGACTTGGTTTTCATTATTACATGTATATACATATGTGACTCGATTTTCATTATTACATGTATATACATATGTGACTTGATTTTCATTATTACATGTATATACATGTGACTTGATTTTCATTATTACATGTATATACATATGTGACTTGGTTTTCATTATTACATGTATATACATATGTGACTTGATTTTCATTATTACATGTATATACATACGTATATGGTATGAAGGAGGCTCTGAACCCTCGTTGATTTTCATTTCTAATGTACTCATTACAGCGACACTCTACATGCACATCACAGCTCATTTATGCAAAACCCATGTTCTTTAATGGAGGGTAAAGGTTGGGGATGGGCACTTGTCATTAAGATGATTAAGGCCCAAGAACTCACAAGGCTCTGGTTCATTTCTAGCCCTGGAATAGCTTTTTTTTGGTGACATCCTCACAAACCTCAGTCACAGGCTAATCTGAACTGTATCATCAAGGGAAATCTCTCATCTTTAAAAGGGGGGGGGGGGGCAGTGCAGGGTTCTTCATACGTTACATGAAGTCTGTTACATGGTATACATGTAGGCCCAGTAGGTGAAAAGCCATATGTCACAAGTGGGAAAGCTCATTACCAGCATGTCAAAGGCTGGTGGTTTGCTCCAGGTATCCTTGTTTTTTCTACCCACAAAAGTGACGACTGAAGTTAAGGACTGAGTCAAAATTGGAAAATTGATTTTGTTAGCTTATTTTTGGTCAGTAGGAGATGAAAGCGAGCCTTGTACACATTTTAACTTATTGTATATCGCCTGAAAATAGGCCTACAAGGCGTATTTTTACAGGTCAATAAAGACTCTAAAATATTATATTTGGTGCTGTAACTTAAATTTTTCTTATGAAACTTTAAAATACTGATAGAATGAGGTCAAATGAATAACATGACTGAAATTTTAGGTCAAAAGTTTATAGTTGTATTATGGAATCGTACCTTTGATTTCCTTTGTAGAAGTGTGATTGTTTTCCCTTCAGTTTTGAAGTGTGATGTATGTATAAGTAGATACATGTACGTCTAATGGAACACATGTTACGATGAGATTAACCTGCTGTACAGTACACTAGTGTAGACATTGCTATATGTAATTCATCATTTCTATGAAATTCGTGGCTTGCCCTTTGCATTCATTTTCATGTTTTAGATGAGATTTTCCATTTGGGCTTGTTTGTCTTGGACAGTGAAATATTGAAGAACACTTTGGTCATTGATTTCACAGGAGTTGAAGTGATCAGTTGTAGAAAATATTTACTGTACTCTTTTATACTTGTTCGTGTAGCTTGTTCTTTTTAGAATTAAAGAGAACTAAAAGGTAACAGATTGAGTGAAATTAAGTGAAATGACAACAGGATTTATAGGATTAAATTCACGTAAAGTAGTCGGCCAGAGCTGTGGGAAATTCTATTTACTTGCCCTTTTTGAAAGCCTTCAGTGTTTAGAAATGGTATTTTCTGCTAATTCAGCACCCTGTTTGAAGCTGAATGATGTAAATCAATATAAACTTTTGCAGCAAGAAAACCATGTTACGATCCATTGTAGGCAGCAGATCTGCCCAAGGAAAAAAAAAACAACTCTAAAGAATACACCTCTTGGATTTGAACTCTGACCTAACACAAAAAAAAACTGTGTAATACATCATTGAGAAACGGCCTGAGAGAAGGAGTGCTGTTGCTAATGTGTGACGCCTGTGAATGTAAAAATACAAAATGTTACTAAGTCGACTAACCTTTTGTGTATGGGGTTGACAAGGCTGCAGCAGGGCTGTGTGGTGTTATGAATGGGTGTCGGTGTGAAGAGAGAAGGAGAGTGGTGGGTTTGTTTAAGAATCCCATTGATGATAAGTCCTCTTGTAACAGCCGCACACCTGGTTCAGCTTACCATAAACTTGGTAAAAGTTTGACACCTGGGAAAGGAGTTTAAAATGGGTTTGGGTTTCAGAGCTGTTCTGATTAGAATTCTTTTTTCAATTTGATGATTGTTTCATGCCATTCTTGAGATTTTTTTGGTCACTTTTACAGTGGTGATCCTTTTTATGGGTGGAGGGACTGGAGTGCTAACAATAAACCACTCACTTTTGGCAAGTTATTGACGGAGTTTCTCACGTGTTATGACTCTGTATTGTGTAATATAATGCTGGCTGCCATGAAATATTCTTGAGTATGACGTGAAGCACCAGTTAAAATAAATAAATGAATAAATCAGATCGAACATTTCATGGGAGAAAACCTTTAGATTTTGCATCCTTCCTGCACTGAAAAGCTACATATAGGTAGTATGTAGTAATTCTCTGAAATCTGTTGTATTATACTGATTTTGCTTACAATGAACATCCAGTGGAGCATGGGCACTTTGTCTCTTCTTATCTCATGCTGTATGTGTGATACGAGAACTATTTGAGGGTAAAAACCTTTTCACAATACCAATACAGAATGTCCCTTCTTATCTCATGTTGTATGTGTGATACTAGAACTATTTGAGAGTAAAAACCTTTTCACAATACCAATACAGAATGTCCCTTCTTATCTCATGCTGTATGTGTGATACTAGAACTATTTGAGGGTAAAAACCTTTTCACAATACCAATACAGAATGTCTCTTCTTATCTCAAGCTGTATGTGTGATACTAGAACTATTTGAGGGTGAAAATCTGTTCACAATACCAATACTTGTCCACCAACAAGAGCGTTGCAGTGAGGGAGAGGTTTGCTTCCAGTTTTTGCCATTTGATCATTTTTTAGCTGGTGTGCTTTTGATATGCTACTGTTAACAGGACAGTTTGCCGCCTGCCCTGCAGCTAGTGCACTCGTTCTTACTTTTGCCCGGTGCAAAATGAAACCTTGTAAAATTACAGTGGACAGGTGTGAAGTTCAGCAGAGTGAATTGTCATTACAAAGGTCACGATGGCATTAAAACAATAGGTAGGCTGACATGCAGATGACAGCTTCTTTCCATACTTTGTGAACCGACTCTGTCAGTTTTGACGAGTTTTTCCCCCACATATGCGCAGTTCGACCTCCTCTGTCTTCATCCTGTGATGCCATCAGGGAGTGCTTTGTACTGGAAATGAATATATGCATCTGATCAGATGAAGTACATGTATAAGCAAAGGTTTCGAAAAACAATACCTAATTATTTTCTAAGCTGTGTTCTGGCGACAATATGGCTGGTATATTGCCAACATGGCATCAAGCCACAATTATTCATTCTAAACCACATCCCTTGGTATGCATGTTTGTGTCCGTTGTCTGTCTGTCTGTCTGTCTGCTTCTTTGTATACACTGAGTTACTTGAGAGCTTGTAGTCTGGTTTTCCAAGCTTACGTCATGTGATTTAAATTATTTTGTTTGGGTGAGGGAGGAGGTGAGGCATTTTTAAAAATTGAATAATACAAAGGAACATATCTCTAACTGAAATGATTGTACTAACCTGTATAGATGTGTATTCAAGTCCAAAACTGAATAATACAAAGGAACATATCTCTAACTGAAATGATTGTACTAACCTGTATAGATGTGTATTCAAGTCCAAAATTGAATAATACAAAGGAACATATCTCTAACTGAAATGATTGTACTAACCTGTATAGATGTGTATTCAAGTCCAAAACTGAATAATACAAAGGAACATATCTCTAATTGAAATGATTGTACTAACCTGTATAGATGTGTATTCAAGTCCAAAACTGAATAATACAAAGGAACATATCTCTAATTGAAATGATTGTACTAACCTGTATAGATGTGTATTTAAGTCCAAAATTGAATAATACAAAGGAACATATCTCTAATTGAAATGATTGTACTAACCTGTATAGATGTGTGTTTAAGTCCAAAATTGAATAATACAAAGGAACATATCTCTAATTGAAATGATTGTACTAACCTGTATAGATGTGTATTTAAGTCCAAAATTGAATAATACCTAGGAACATATCTCTAATTGAAATGATTGTACTAACCTATATAGATGTGTATTTAAGTCCAAGTAGATAATTATGTCTTCACAAGTGAATATGTTGTCATGGAACCTCGTCTTTTTCTCCAAATTGAATCACCATAATCTGAATTAAAGGCTTAGAAATGAAGTGTGAATGAAGTTTGTTATGTTTAATACCAATAACAAAGTGAAGGTATCATTATTTGTGTATTAACCGGTGAAGATTATGGAATGAAGTGGCAGTAATATCACAGATAATTCATCATTGTCAACACATTGTCGTGATCCACTTTTTGTTTTCTGTTCAAACAGAGATTCTTAGTTGGTTTTGTTGAAAAAAAAACCCTGTAGATGAAAGGGTTAGATAACTTGAACAGCGTATGACCCAGATCTTGGTTGCCTCAAAACTGACAGTTGCTAACATCAAGCTGTTTTGGGGCCTATGTATACATACTTTGACAAGAAACTGATACATAGATGTACTTGTGCATGTGTAACAGAGCTAAAAAATCAGTTGATTTGCCAATCAAAGGCCATCAAGTAAGTTTAATGAATAAATCAATTAGCATACTTAATTTCGTGTAATTTTGAAAACATCTGGACTCAGCTTTTGAGAAACCACGTGGACCACACGAAGGGCGAACGGAATTTAAGACCACTGCAGTTTGGACCACTAGCGCTCGAGTTCAAATCCAGGGCATGCTTGCTTATTATCTACGTGTTTCGTTGCCATTTCCTCTGCCTCCCTCAGTCGTAAGATTAATGTGTGATGGGAACTTGACTGTTAATTAAAACTGCCGTAGTGTAGACCGACCACTCATAAACTCTTTAATCATTGAGGCTTTGAGTTCAAATCCAGCTCAAGCAGGTTTTTCTTCATATTTGAGCGAAACAGATCAAGACCTGCCATTCCCAACATTTCCTATATACGGAACTACAACTGTATTAGAGTAGTCGACTGAAGTGAAATCTCCTAGAATTAAATGTTTATGGCAGATATACACATTTCCTGCATGTGAGAATTTTTAATTGCTTTTAAGTTTGCATCCCATCCTACTATGTTCATTGATTCGTCACTGCAGGTATCTCGTTTAATATAGTCTTAGTCTAATGTTGTTAGAGCCTCTAATAGGGCCCCAGGGGTTCCTGAAGTCAAGCCCAGGTGCAATCGGTAGCCTTTGATGTGTCAGTTTTCACACGTCCGTGAACAGGTATCGCCCGAGGCTGCTAGGCTCCTTGCGGCTTTGAACGCTACCCGTTTTACTGCTGTTTGTCACCTCTGTTTGATCTTACATGTATATATACACGGCGTGATAATGGGGGAGAGATTTGCTCCATATGGTCCGTGAGATAAAGATCACGAGGCTTGTTTGAAGTCTACCAGAACAATGCTAGAATGTAGTAGTTTTAAAACATTGTTTACCAGATACATGTCTCGAATCACTGCTCTGGGTTTCAGCGACTTTTAGTTTTTATCTGCGCTTTTTTGTTTTGTTTCTTGCTCCCTTTTTGCTGTTTCTTTCTGATAAACTGACATATGCTTGGCAATGTACAACGAGTAAAATCTCAGTTTTGTTTCTCATTCTTTTCTCATTTCAATTTTTTTCCTTTTTTTTTTTGACTTGTGTAAAGCACTCATCAAAGCATGATGTCCTTGTTTTTTTTTCACCCCCTTTATGACAAAAAGAACATTCTAACATGTGTGAGTTGCTCGCAAAAACCTGTTACAGTTCTGTCATAAAACGACAACAACAAAAAAACGCCATAAAAATTGTTTGTTTCAAGCTAAATTTGAGAGGGAACAATATCACAAGCATTTTTAGGGCACATCGTATATGTACATAACATGCATTTAACAAGATATTCCATTGACTATTGAATGCTTTGCACATTTTTTGTGCCCTTAATTGTTTGATTTTATTTATTTATTTGATTGGTGTTTTATGCCGTACTCAAGAATATTTCACTTATACGATGGCAGCCAGCATTATGGTGGGAGGAAACCGGGCAGAGCCTGGGGGAAACCCACGACCATCCGCAGGTTGCTGGCAGACCTTCACACGTACGGCCGGAGAGGAAGCCAGCATTAGCTGGTCTTGAACTCATAGCGACTACATTGGTGGGAGGCTTCGGGTTATTGTGCTGTGATAACGTGCTAACTGCCACGGAGGCCCCCTTAATTGTTTGAACACAAGATGTTCTTTTCCTCTCGTGTCACAAAGTGTGTTTTATTTTTACATTTGAGTAATTGCATATATGTACAAATGTAGTCACTATATTACAATGTACTTTTGTATATTCATGTGTGACATGCCTACCTACATGTGTTTGATCATTACTTTGATCCTCCGTAATTAGAGGTAATTCTATGCCTCATTAATTAACATAATACTCAGATTTCAAAATCATTGCACTGTCAAAAAGATAAAGTAATTAATGTCCTTACATGTAATAAGAGGAATGTTAATGATTTTGTGTCATATGTGTTATTTTTGGGTGGAGGGGCATATCTGACAAGAACTTTGAACTGCCTCGATTTTGAAATATCTTTTGTGTAATGAGCAGAGGTACAAATGTAGACCTATAGTTTTTAGATGTCTGCAATCCTGTTTTAGTTATTTAGGCATGTTTTATTTTAATTGGTTAGCAGATAAGCCTGATTTATCACATATTCAGCATTCTTGGGATATTCATCAAGTTTTTGCTTAAATGATGAAGTCATAAGTGTAAATCTGTTTTGCTAACAAACAAGACTTTACACAAAAGTTATGATTTTTTTTTTCATCTTTGTTATGAAAAATACTTCCCAAGATAAAATCATGTAAATATGCCAATACTTTGTGAGAGTTTGAAGGCTAAGGATCTTATTGTGGGGTCTGCACAGGAAGAGGTTATCTAATCTCAAGAAGTAAGTAAATAAATAAATAGATAAAGCGTTATTATCGTGAGGACAGCAAAGTCTTGCCCTAAAACCCACTTCAGCAGATAAAAGATAATAATTAATGCCTATGAAAACTTAACTCAAGCCTTGTGGATTTCTAATCTACTCAAGTTACACATTTTACTCTCAATGTTTAGAACCTTTATCTGTTTACATAAAATCATACTGTCATGTGTGGAATTAGAAGTCTTGTATCGGTTAGAATTAAGACATAAAGAACAAGTCACATTCTTTCATTTGTGCATCAGTTAAAAAAATAGTTCCAAAAAAAGATTTGGAAAAGTTGTAGAATTAGCATAGGTGTGTGTATCAGTAACAGGTATGTCCTGATTCTTTTAAATATTGAAGCGGCATGAACTTCCTGGATAAATCTTTGACATTTTCTCTACATGTATTATTAACCTCTCTGATAAGTCGTTTCAGGAATTATATTGAATTCATCGTCAGGCACATTTGATCTCCACGTTCTCAGTAATCTGTGAGCATTTGTAAGTGGCAGAACAACCCATTCTAGACCTGTGTTTCAGGATGAATCAATACACACAGTCTGTTCATTTGTTATTCCACGTGTAAATTTATGACGGACATGGACTAGAGGCTGAAATGAAGAAATACCTGCAATTTGTGTAAAATAGTTGTGATATCCAAATCTGAAAACACCATTTGTATATATATATACATATATGTGTGTGGAGCTGAGTCAGAAATTGTTTTCAAGTTTTCAAGCATGTGTGGAAATGTTTAACCAAACCTTAAATAGAGATTGCATTTATATAATTATTATAAAATTCTTGTGATATCCAAATCTCGTAAATCTTGATGGAGTCAGTTTTTTGGCATGTGAAGAAATCATTGACCCAAGGTTACAGGTGGAGATTGTATTAGAATTTGTAATTTGCCATCACTGGCCGATACACAGCTAGCTTTCAGCACTGGATCGTTCTACCAGCTTCATTCATGCCACAGCCATGGCCATGGTATTCAGTGGTGTTTGTGTGCTGGTTATGTATGGGCTTGCAGAGATTCACACTGTTATTAACAGGTCCCTATCCTTTTTTATTGGTCTCTATCGAATTACCGAACACTCTAGAGCCTGACAGTAAAGTGATATAACAGCACGACCACACAGGCAAAACACTGCCTCAGTCCTGATATCGTCTGGGGATACACCAGGGCAGGCTGAGAAAAGAGGATTGTGGGGAGAGGGCGCGAGAATTGGTGGCAAGGTTGGGATGTGAGTGCTGAGGAACCTTCAGTTGTTTTTTAAATTTTTTTTTTAGTTGAAAATATAATTAAATAAAATAATGGAAGAGTTAATTATTGATAATGTAATGAAATAAAATAATATACTTGTTTGAATTACAAGGTGGGCTTTATGGACCATATTTATTTGTTCATTAATTCATTCATTTAAATATATTGAATTGTTTTTTAATGACATGAAGTTTTGCATTCATGCCTTGGCGGTCTTCTGGATGGAGGAAATCCAAGGGTCTGAAGTGAAACCACCAGCCTTTGCAAGTTACTGACAAACTTCCTAACATGTAATATGTACTTGTAAGCGTCTTCAAGTGCTTACCATTACAAAAATAATTCAGACTGAAAATTTGCACTGTGTTTGTCAAAGCCAAGGTGATGCTGAGACTGAAGTGGAAAGGGTTTGGTAATGAGACTGCTGATGTCTGTGAGTGCATGGTGCTGGAGGGAGAGGGGTTGGGGGTTTGAGGGACCCAGGGGTGGGGAGAGGTAGGGGGCATGCATGGTGATCAGGGAACAGCCGTTGTCAGATCTGTTCAGTCAGGATTAAGGAGAAAAGGATGTTAAGTTTATTGGAGCATCATGGCTGTGTCTGAGTGAAAACTGAGAGGTCAGACTTTCCTGTTAGTGGAAAGTAAACATTGTTTAAGTACTTCTGATTTGCTAATTCCCATGTTACACACAACCTCAGGAGACTGGTGTAAATGACCAATACAGCTTTGTCTTACCACACACATACTTGCCGCTTAAATACCTGGCTAATATTACTTGTGGTGTAACATAGATGCCAAAACCATCCATTATGAAGTGCATAGAGGTCTGAAGCAATGTTTGCTAATCAAAAAAATATTTGAAAAAAAAAAAATCAATCCCAATTCCTTGAATGATTTACTTATATACCTTTCATATATTACATTAAGGATTGAAGTGTATACACAGGCTTTAGTCAAAATACATGTACACATATACGTGTATACTTTCACTCAAGGCGTTATGAAGTCATGGCTATTTAAATCATTACATGTTCAGGTATATAGGGATATTATAGGGAGTCCTGGCCATAAATTAATTCCTTACAAATTTTTTGCCATTATTTTAGAATAGCCCAAGTAGTTACCTTTCACAAAATATCAGGCTACTCCATGCACATGCTGGCATTCAAAATCGGTAATAATGTTCGTAAAATTTATGAAGCGAGTGGTTATACAATGTGTATCTCTTTCCAACTTGGAATCATTTGCATATTTCACATTGAATACTAATATAAATGGCAAAGGTATAAGTTTTCTGAAAGGCAATAAAATGAGCTACATGTAGTATTTTGGTAAATGGAGAAAATTTTATTTGATTTTAAATAGTGAGCATGGATTTTTGGCATATTCAAGTTTACATGTACTTCGCTTTGGTTTCCTGTAAAGAACCCTTCTGACCTTGACTTATTCTCTCCGTTGTGGTTATTTCAGATCCACCCACTGGGGTTGTGTAACCGTAATGACGAGGATCAGCTGTATCAGTATGGCTGGGTGGGCGTGGTCAAGCTGGAGGAGCCTCACCTGGAGCCCGACCCCTGCATGTCCGTCTATCAGAAGGTTTGTACCACTTTGAATACCACACAGTGAAATTCTTCAGCTTTTTTCGATTACATGTATTTGGTGTATGTTTTCTCAAGCACATTTAAGAGCATTGTTCTCATTGGACTGGGTAAAATTATACCTTTTGTGAAGCCCTAAAACTGACCAACCTAAGTTAACAATGCCTATGGAGTTTTCTCACCAAATTAAAATAAAATGGCCCATAAATCGCTCTGAAAGTTGTACTTTGGAGTTCAAAAAGGTTGAGGAATGAGGGTAGCATTGTGTATTGTCTCCAGCTTGTGGCCATTAGACTGCTGGACCTAGTAGAGTGCAGCAGTTACCTTTGGGCTCAGCCCAGTGTCCTCCACATCTAGACTTGTGTGCTGTCATTTTTGTGAAATATTCTTGCTTCTGGAGATACACAAGTAGAGGCTGTTTCTTGGTTGTGTATGATGTTTACTCATGTTATTACACATAATGGTACCCCTGTTGTTACACATGATGGTATGACTGTTGTTACCCATGGATGTCCACCAGTTGTTTCACATGATTGTTCACCTGTTGTTACACATGATTTTTCACCTGTTGTTACACATGATGGTACACCTATTGTAACACAAGATGGGTCACCTGTTGTTACACATAATGGTACGATTGTTGTTACACATAATTGTTCACCTGTTGTTTCACATGATTGTTCAATTATTGTTACACATGATTGTTCACCTGTTGATACACATGATGGTACACCTGTTGTAACACAAGATGGTACACCGGTTGTTACACATGATGGTACGATTGTTGTTACACATGATTTTTCACCTGTTGTTTCACATAATTGTTCAGATGTTGTTACACATGATTGTACGATTGTTGTAACACATAATGGTACATCTGTTGTTACACATGATGGTGCGATTGTTGTGACACACGACAGTTCACCTGTTGTTACACATGATGGAACACCGGTTGTTACACATGATAGTACGATTGTTGTGACACACGACAGTTCACCTGTTGTGACACATGGTGGCACACCTGTTGTTACATATGATAGTACGATTGTTGTGACACACGACAGTTCACCTGTTGTTACACATGATGGTACACCTGTTATTTCACCTGATGATATGGTTGTTCTTTGACATAATGGTACACCAACTGTCATGTGATTAAACAAGATTTATAATTCTTGATCATTTGTTACCAGATTTATGATATTTGTGCCATTCATTACAGGAATTAGAGTATTTGTCCCACAGGTAACAGAATTTGCAATATTTGTTCTGTTGGTAACGAGATTTCCAGTTCCATTTTTAGCAAGAATTATTCTGTTGTAACAGTATCTGTTCCAGTCAGCAACATGGATTTTATTATCTCTCCTGTTGGCTGCAGGATTTTTGATATCTGTCCCATTGGTGATTGGGTTTGCAAAATTTGTCCCGTTGGTACAGTAACCAGATTTATTGCATTAGGATATCTTTCTCACTAAGTAGCAAAGCTGACAATATTAGTCCAATTGGAAACAGGATTTCCCACAACCTGATTTTTCTGATGCCCAAAATTGACAGTTTTACACATATTTTTGTTGTTTTTGAGATTGCATACAGGTGGACAGGTGTTGGTTAGGGGGTGAGGATAGGGTTGTGGGGTAGGGGTAAGGGATAGGGGAGCTAAGGATATCCTGTGTTACAGTATAGCGATGATAGAAAGACCATTACTGTCATTGCTCATCCTTGAAGTAGTGTTTATATCCCAGGGTTTATAAAGTAAGTCTTCTGGTCCTTATTCTGTCTATAACATGTCTAACTCTTCCTGGGGTAAGGCCAAAGGTCACCCCCACCCCCAGCCGTCTCACTCCCTTGTCTCTGCATGGGGATGGAAGTTGTTTAGTTGTGTTGACAATTCACCCTGATTGGGCTGTCAGCACCTCATGCATCAAAATGTCAGCAGTCAGAGTTACCTCCTCCTGCCTAGGCCTGCCATTGTTACTTAAGGATACTATGGTCTCTAAAGAGAGGTCGTCAGAGATTACTCTGGGTGTAGAAGCTTACATTTTTTTCATTGGGATGTCATCTTACCTTCCGGGCAAATTGCTATATGCCTTTGCCAAAGGATAGATTTCTGAGCATCAGGCAAAATTTTATGTCAAATATCGAAATCCATATTTTGATGCTTCTTTTTGCAATACATGTATCAGTATAAAGCCGAACCAGTAAATGCATCTGTTACTGTTGGGTTGTTGTTGTAAATGTGTATAAACACCAGGAATGTTAGGTAGCTACATGTACATTTAATTCACTGTTGGTCTTTTTCCTTAATTATAAATTTTTTGCACATGTACATCTGGCCTACATCATACTGGTAGCTCTCAGTTAATCTTTGAGGACTGGACATTCTGACAGAACAATTTAGGAATTGAAGTGAAGGTATAAAACTACATAAATGTATATTAGTAATAAGGTTTTGAAATACCATCACCTATGTTACCTATATACAATGTACATGTGCCTATGTTAAATGCCACAATAATACAGTCCATTAAGCTGTAAACTTCATCTTTTGGCTGACTGTCGTAAGCAGAAATTTCTAACAACCAGACTGATATATCGACTCCTACTCGTCTTATATTTCCACGTGAAACACACACAAGTCAGAAGATTTCAGAATAAGCCAGAGGATGCAATTTGACAACAGTAGTGTTCCCTTTTGTGAATGCCAAGAGCTAGAACATTGTTTTGTATTTTTTGTTTTCAATTTCCACCAGATTTTACATACATGTATTTGGAACTTAGATGTATGCAGTTTTCCTTGGGTCGAATTATTACACATTGAGGAGATCCGAACTACCCAGGATATGCATGTGTGAGTTGGTTGAAACTCTCCATGACTGCGAAAGAAATTGGATTTATTTAGTGGGTTGCTGTTTCAAGAATATTTCACTTATACGACGCCAACCAGCATTATGCTGGGAGGAAACCAGGCAGAGTCCAAGGGAAACCCATGACAATCCGGCGGTTGCTGGCAGACCTTTCCAGGTATGGCAGGACAGGAAGCCAGAAGGAGGTGAGCTCTAAGTGACTGCAGTGATAGGAGGCTTCTGGATCATTACGCTGCTCTAGTGTGCTAACCAACTGAGCCACGGAGGCCCCGAAAGGAATTGGAGACGCAGAGGATATGTGTGTTGTAATCATCTAGCCTCTAGTTCACATTTGATAGAATATTGTTAATATCACCAAACATATTTATTGCTTTTAACTGCCAGCAGCTTATGAATGGTTGTTGGTTTCACCTGGGGACTGACTGGTTTCCTCCCACTGTAAGTGAAACATTTTTGAGTATGGTGTAACACACCAATCAGATGAATAAATAAATAAATATTATCTGGTTTTAAGTTATGATTGATGTAACTGGAGAAGGACAAAGGGAAAAGATTACATGTGGGACGTGTTTGAAAGCATTACTCAACTCGGCCTTTGTGTTACCTGCTGACTCAATGACCTCATCATGCAGCGGAAAATAGAACCTTGCTAATTCGCTGGGTTATGGGAAAGTAATGGGTTTTTAGCAAGTACAAAAATGTGTCGGCGTTCATGTTGTATGGTTGAAGCAACAAGAGCGAGTCAAAAGCATCTTTACATTACATAAAGCTGGGGAGGAGTTATTATTATGCGAGTGTTGTTTGATGTAGAACATTGCAAGGTCCGGGAACGTGGCTTGTAAATAGCGAAACTCCGGATTTGCGTATCGATTTAGGCTTATGTATTGACAAGCTGATCGTCCCAAAGGGGGTGGGCTTAATGACTGCACTTAGATCAAAGTAATTGTTGACAATCCTGCCGCAACCCTCACGCTACGGATCAAAGTCAGCTGTTTGGACCACACATGTTGCTAATTGATTGTTGTCACGGCGACAACAGATGTTGCTGACTGGGCCGAGTGATTAGCTGAGGCGCTCAATTCAGAACAAGTCAGATGTGAATGACTGTATCCCGTTTGATAGGTCGATAATTGATGGATGATATTACGTCGAGTAAAGTCTGGCCTGCACGGACACGTTGTGATGTTGAGGGGTATTGATGCAATCTCACCGTGACAGGCACTTGTGGCAGATTACCAGCTTAGGAACATACAACACCTTGTATAGCCAGAGATTAATTGCTGCCAGAAGCTTATCAGAGGATTCCATTAACTATTTTTTGACTATTTTCTTCTTCTGCCTTTCCTTGTGTCTTGAATCTGTGGCTTCATACATATACATAGTTTAAACAAGGTCTTAAAAACTCTATAAAAGGTGGAATTTGAAAATAACTTTTCCAGGCCTTGATTTTTTTTTCAATTTGTCCTGGAAAACCGTTCAAGTCAGGGACAATACAATCAATCTGAATTACTGTGTATACTTTTTTGCTATTGTATATAATATTATATAATAGACACTCTTTTGCTGAAAACTTCTCCAACATCTTTGACATGTTTCTTTGCACATGTATATGTGAAAAACTGAAAATTCGATTTATTAAGATCATTTCACATTGGTTGTAACATGTTAAGCTTGTATAAGTGAAGAAAATATTTTCTAAGTAGCCTGGAAAACATGAATTAATGGTGGTTATAGGAAATTCCACATTGTATAATCACGTGTGTGACTGCACAAATTGCTGACTGAAGGAATCTTACTTGTACACAGTGGAGTTCCTTCACTCATAAAACTTCAATCGAGATTGTATGTAATTATTTAGTATGGCATTCACACAATCCAATAAGTAAAAAAATAAATGTCTGGAGGCTTCAATTTTATAAGTGATACAGACCCTTTTTTGATTTTGTTTTCATTTAATGTCTATAGAAAGTCAAAACCAGTATTTTTTTTTTGTGAAATACCAACATTATTTGAGGTATATCGTGATACACGTTTGAGTGGCAATTTATAAGTATTTCTTGAGATCCTGCTTTCTTTGAAAGGTATTCGAAAATTTTTCACGTTTTACATGGATTTAGAGCTGCATGTGGAGTGTCTGTTTACTTTTAACTTTATCAAGGTACAGTTACATTTACCTGAAACAGTGCTGTCAGAATATGCTTTGAGAATTATATATACCTTGTAGCAGTCTAAACTTGCCTGGTTACATTGCACATGCACTTTGTAAGACAGTACATTCTTTATTTCTTTTAAAACATGTAATGATATCAGAAATTTTTCTTCTCAGATAAATATTAAAGAAAAAATTATTTGTTTCAATCTTCAACTCTTTCCAAAAGAAAACACAAGAAAGTTAGTTTCTGCAGAAAATACATTAATTCAACCTGTGGGAAATAGGTCTGTCGAGGTATGCACTAAAATAATTTTAATTATTTTTCATTTTCTGAGAATGTGTAGAAGTAGGCTGTTTGGCCTCATGAAGACAGCTTTAGGCATAACCATGCACTAGCCTGTGATTCACAAATCACAGAATTATACCCCTGAATAACATATATACATATACACTGAAACTTGCCAAGACTGAGACATCTAAAAACCGACATCTTGTCAAGACCGACCATGCCGCTTGGTCCTCTTTTATCTCCGTTTACAAGCCTTGTTATTTTTACTGAATACACCTACACTTGTCTGTTCTGAATAGCGACAGGGATTTTTTTATTAAATTTAGCATGGCTGACTGATCTAGTTTATAGTGCATTGTTTTCCAAATTTCATTAAATCCTGCATGGCTGACCGATGCGCTAAGAAACATCGTGTGGAAATGTACGAGTTCTTGATTGATGACCTTCAACTCGTTCAACCTTGTGCGACTTTCCCGAAGACCTAAACCGAAACACACTGATTCCTTTCAAGGGTATCCTAAGATGGAAACACTTTTACTTTGGCTTGAAACCTATGACAAAATTTGTCGATGTGACAAACAACGCCTCAGAAGTTCCAGTTCCACACATGTTTACTCATTAGCCTATTTGTTTTTGTAGGACTGTATTCCTCCACGTATTCAAAGAAATAAAAGTTGGGACAAGAAAAATAACAACTTAATTCACCTTGCTAGCTTGTACAGAACTTTTGTTTTAGTGACACGTCTGCAAGCTGTGTAGAAGGGTACCGGTAAATGTTGCTGTTGTTGCACACGGTATGTTCCTCAAAGCGGCATCTTGTCAAAACCGCCAGTTCTCGCGGAACCGGGCATGTTCGATTTAGACAAGTTTTACTGTATATGTATATATACACGTATTAAAAATGAAACGATTTTATTTCTCATGCAACTTTGAAAACTCGCAGAAATATAAATTATGGCGTTGAAAAGTTTATTTCTTGAAGACTAATAACTCATGCTGTTTGACCCGACAAGAAAATATAAAAAGATATTTGAAGTACAATTAACCATGTGTATACATAGACTAGCATTAATTCATGTACCCTCAATGTAGAGCACAACATAGTTGGCCTGTATCTATGAGTACAGTGCATGTGTGCGTATAGGGTAGGTAGAAGCCGAGCCGAGTGTTCTTGAGGAGAGCTCCTATCTAGTGGGTTAATGATGGCCGGGAATTGACCGCAGGAATGCCTTGATCTCAGTCAGGAGTGGCTTACTCACCTTTTATATACCTGCTCGTTAGAGATCTCCGGGGCGAGCAGATAGCAGAGCAGATAGCCCAGGGTTTTTGCTCTTGCCTGGTGTCTGCGAACCAAGAGATACCAGAAAATCCCTAAAAAAAATATATTCCTACTTAAAACAGATTTTTGTGTATTCACGTAGATGTTGAAATTTATAGGTCCTGTTGTTAATTGATGCACATATACATACATACATGTACCCTAATTCTTCCAATTATTGGGACAGATATCAGCCCTGCTGAAAGGAAAATATTACCTTTATCTCCCAGTTTTTGGAAACAGTAAACATATGGATGTGTTGGTTATAAGATGGAGTAACCATTTGAGAAAAAGGAGACTTTGTATTCCTGTTACACATACATGTACATTAGCTAAAACGAGCAGACCAGGTGTCCCAAAAATCAGAAGAATTAGGGTATATATATATATATATATATATGTAGTGAGTTCAGCAAGTTTTTCATACATATGTATTGCATAATGTTGAATTGATGAATTGAAAGAATCCATGCCAGTGAGTGTGATCTTATTTAAATCAAGTGAATAAAATGTATGAATATCAGTCTACATGTATAGCGAAGATGAGGAGGGTTGACAATAAAAAAAAATAAACAAGAAACACACACTAAAATTGTGTCTGAAAACCTCTTGCATTCAGAAGGAAAGATCTTTAGTCCATCTGCTTTCATTTTTTAAATTATCCAAAGTGCAATAGAGTTGAAAGTTTTCACTTTTTGTTCATCCAGTCACATACATGCCCTGCTGCAAGCAGACAATGTCGTAATATGACCTAAATAATGCTGAAAGCGACAATAAACCCTGATAAACAAACAAACAAACGATTTTGTGGGTGGGAGGGTGAGTCGGTATGACAGAGTGCAGTGTAATCTATTGAGCTTAGCCTAGGTTTATTTAGAGAAACACATCTTTTGTGTTTGACATCTACTTTGTGAAAGGGAAACTTGTCTAAAGCTCTTAAAATGAAGTAAAGAACATATGCAGTTCTCATAAAAAATGTCAACTTAGAAATGAAAAGTGTTGTGTAAAAGCAATGAGGTAGATGTAAAAAAGTGAGAACAAGAGCTATGGTATTGCAGATAGGTGAATGGTTTTGTGGCCGACACACGACGACCTTTCTCGGAGCTTTTGAAATCTGGAATGTCCGCCTGCATTCACCTCAATGTTTTCACTCAGAATTCCCAGAGAGAAAAACAACAGAGGTGGAGATTTCTGTTTCTTGTTTTGCTGTTTTTCTCGCGGGGCTGTTCTGAACATCTTGCCCCTCACCCCATGCCCCTCTTGCCCCCCTTCCCCTGCCAACCCCGCCCCTCTTGCTGTTAGCCTTTGCTCCAGTGTTTACCACAGAGCTCCACAGATGCTGTTGTAGTACAAACCCTTTAAGATCACCGTCCTGGTCACCAGATGGCAGTGTAATCTGTTCAGCCAAAACCAAATAGCCCATCTGTCTCTCTTGCTCTTGAGAGCCACCCTGAAAAAAAATTTCAGTGAAGTTCTTACAGTTTTTGCTTTGTGCAAACATGAGTAGTTTATTTAAAAGAAATCTTGTATGAAATGTTACAACTATGCGTAGCTTTTACAGGGATCAAGAGTTGGAAAATGGGTTTGATACCGAACTGAGAAGTCTTGAAGAGTACATGATCAGAAACATGTGTAAACTACTTGTGAAGAGAAAAAATTATGTATGCAAGCCTTTGTAATGTGATAATGCTGTGTTCACTGTTTGGGGCTGGAATGGCTGTTTGTCACACCACAGATTTTAATAATCAGAAACAAGAGGACAATATACTAAGGGAATTTTTTTTGTCTTTTTTTTTTTTTTGTTCATGTTTTTTTTTTTTTTGTTCCTTAGAATGTACCATATTCAGAGGTGCATGTAGGACAGTAATATTTGTACAGTCTTACAATTATAAATGTCCTTTTATTATGGGATAATGAAGTATTCTGACTTCTGCTTATGTGCAGCATGCAAAGTAAATGTTATAAGTTATAGGATGCAATTACAATGGACAAGTTTAAACTACAACACTTAAAAAAGAAAGACAATTGTTGTTCAGGTCACAGATACGTATATAGAAACTTGTTTGGTATCCGTCAACTGACCAGTCAGATTATTTCACTTCCCCTTCCTTTACATAGCTTCTTTTATTTTTTTCATACCCAGAAAGTTTTCCTTATTTCATGTAATTCCTTTGTGGTAAGTTATACCAGTGAGGTGTACCATTATATGCTGTACCAGTGAGATGCACCATTCCTAGCTGTATCAGTGATTTACACCATTACTAGCTGTACCACTGAGATGCACCATTACTAGCTGTACCATAGGGGTGTAACAAGCTGTACCAGTGAGATGCACCATTCCTGTGAGGTGTACCGTTAAACGCTGTACCTGTGAGGCGTACCATTACTAGCTGTTCCACAGGGGTGTAACATTATTAGCTGTACCAGTGAAGTGTACCATTACATACTGTACCAGTGAGGTGTACCATTTCTAGTTATGCCTGTGAGGTGTATGATTATTTGTACCAGTGAGATGTACCATTAGGTGTACCATTACTAGCTGTACCAGTAAGGTGCACCATTAGCTGTGCCACTGAGGCATCCCATTGGCTGTACCAGTGAGGTGCACCATTACTAGCTGTGCGACTGAGGCATACCCATACTACCTGTGCGAGTGAGCTGTATCATTAGCTGTATCAGTGAGATATATCATTACTGGCTATGCCAGTGAGGTGGTACCATTAACTGTGCTAATGAGGTGTACCATTAGCTGTACCAGTGAGGTGCACCATTATTAGCTGTGCAACTGAGGCATACCAATACTAGCTATGCCAGTGAGCTGTGCCATTAACTGTATCAGTGAGATATACCATTACTGGCTGTGCCAGTGAGGTGGTACCATTAACTGTGCTAGTGAGGTGTACCATTAACTGTGCCACAGTGAGGTGTACTATTACATGTACCCTTAGCTACACCATGAGGTGTGCTTTTAGCTTGATCAATGAGACATACCATAAGTTGAAGGAAATACGTTATACCATTAGCTTTACCCATGAGGTGTACTATTAGCTATATCACTGAAGTGTACCATTAACTATACCAATACTTTGTTCCATTAGCTTTACTAATGAGATGTACCATTAGCTGTAACAATGAGGTGTACCATTAGCTTTACCAATGTGTACCATTACCTATGCTAGTGAGGTGTACCATTAGCTATACCAGGGAGGTGTACCATTAGCTTTGCCAGTGAGGTGCACCATTAGCTTTATCAGTGAGGTGTACCATTAGCTTTACCAGTAACGTGTACCATTAGCTATAGCAGCAAGGTGTACCATTAGCTTTGCCAGTGAGGTGTACCATTAGCTGTATCACTGGTCATTCTGTAGGAGTAGTTTCTCATCAAAGAGATTATGTTCTGGGCACTTAAAGGTGGTGTGAATGAAGGAGAAGGTTCTCTGCATGAATTATCTCCTTGATGTTGTGCAGTTGTGGAAATATTAGAAAACATAAAAGCCAGTTACCTGAAAGAGGATAGTATCCTATAATGCTGCCTCTTTGTCTCTCCACAGGCAAAGCGAGCCATACAGCGGGGAGCCACAGCCGTTGTCTTTGATGTCACCGATGATCCAATGGCGGGACAACAGGTAATCACCATGGTAGCAAGTTTCTGCCATTCAGCAGGGATCATTATGCCTGTTGAAAGATGTGACACAATGTGACTTCATGAATTAATGTGACACTTTACATGTAGGCGATTTAAATTCAGTCCATTATTTTAGAAATTTATTCAATTGCACTTTCCAGCTGAACCAGGACAATCTCCTCTCACTTGACCGACCAGTTGTGATTATTCGTGACAATGAAGCCAGCCGACTTATGCAGATTGTCAACACGCAAAAAGTGGCACGAGCCCGCATAGTGTATTCCTCCCCTGACGCCATGGTAACCAAGGTCAGTGAGATTAAATATTAGCGTGAATAGTTAAAAAAAAAAAATATTTCTTTTCACAAGAACTTTGTGTTTGTAAATCTGAAATTTCCCCTTGCTCTTAATTTAAAATATTTTTTAAAAGTTGTAGGCTGTACTGTAGAATATTTCATTCATGCTGTGGAGACCAGTGTTAAGGTGGCAAGAAACCGAGCAGAGACTGGGTGAAACCCAAAACCATCGTTCTTGTTTCTAGTACTGTACAACCTTATCTAAACTTGTGGATTTATGGGCATGTCTGTTGTATGCAGACATGTTTTTGCCAAAGCCAAGTCTCTTCTTTTAATGAAGACAGTATTCATAATGTTTACTCTGCTTGTCCTTCTGATAGCTGGCTGGATGGTTGTTGGAGGAAGTACTGTGTCTGAACTAAAATTTTGCAAAAAAAGTGTGATTTGAGAGCAAATGAAGGGCGTAAAACATGTTTTTTGGTGGTGAAACTTATATTTTCCTAGCAGGTCATCATCTTACCCTCTAAACAATCCTGGAAACAGCTTTCTGTGATCACAAGAACTATCAGAATCCAGCAAAATGCGAAACATACTAATGGGCGAAATACATGTCAAATATAGTCTATTGAAAGATGATGTACTTTAATCATTAACAAAATTCTGTTTCCTTTTTTCATTGACACAGAGTGAGAACAAGGAGTATTTTGAGATGGCTATTTTTGTAGCTGTATTCATCATTTTCTGTATTATCTGCATCGTTGTGATACTAAAGGTGAGTGGTGTTTCAGGTAATTACATTTATGGTGGGAAATTTTTGTCAGATACTCAGCTAAATTTTTCTTGAGCTATAGTATGGGGTTGTTATTGTGTAAGCAAAATAATTTATAGATTTTTTGGTAAAACACCTGTAAAATAAATAAATAAATAAATACTGGAATTCTTTAACCATTTCATGTGTTTTCAAGGTGTTATTCAACCATATTCAGAGGGCATTATTTTGTGTAGACTGAGAAAATCATACTTTTATAAAGATATGAAAATAACCAACATAACCAATGTAACTTTTTCTCCGAAATCATGTTATGAAGATACGTAAATCAAATTTTCTTTTCATGTGAGATAAGGAATTGAGGTAAATAAAGGCTGAAACCTTACATGTGTGATGTGCCATTCAGTGTTATGTCCTGTCAAAGGGAGACATCACCCTGTTGTTGTAATGTTAGGAAAACACAAAATGAAAATTTTACTGAAAAATCAAGGTAAGTGTATAAAGCTGTCTTAACTGTTGTTTTTTGCTTTTGTTACAGTTAAAATGGAGGCACAGACATAGACAGGTAAGCTTTGTTTCTTATCAAGAAAGTATTATCTCTGGAACTTCTGTTTTTTACTGGTTTGATGATTTGTGTGTTTTTGTCACCAATTCACTTGATGGCATTTCTGACTGATATTGATATGCCAACTGAATGTTCCCAGAAAATTGCCTTAAAGTTGGCAAGGACATTTTTATGAAATATAATGTTGGTCAGATTTTTTTTTTCTTTCTTTTAAGTACTAAAAATTGTCACAGTGTTCAATATTTCTGATGCTTTTATGTTTTGTTTGTTTTTATTTTAATTAAGCATAGGGATGGTATATTGATGTTTTCATTTATTGTTGAAGTACTTTCATCAAAGTGAAGAAATAAATGAATATTTTTGGTCAACTTATGATAACATTGATTACTTCTAAATTACCCGATATTCACTCATGTTATTTGTGTATTTTTTTTTCTCCTCTCTGACAGGTGTCCATTCCAGAGTTAGCCAAACGTGCTGTTGCCAAATTAGAGACACGGAAGTACAAGCTGGCAGTGACGGAGGCGAAGGTATCGCCATCCTTGTCTCTGTCCCCAGACTACTACAGCCAAAGCTCAATGTATGAGTCATGTGCGATTTGCCTGGAGGAGTACAGAGATGGACAGGTCAGTCCTTAGTGTGTGTCAGTTTCTCCGTGAAAAATCACATCTGCCGTTGTCCTAAAACTACATTTATTTGAGAAAATTTGACTGAAAGTTTTTGATCAAACTTCTTTCTGTTTACTCTTGACATCAGAAGTTATCCTGTGTGCATATGTAATCGTCAAATGGCTTAAAATCTTCAAGGATGGCTTCCTCCATCCATTGACTTAACTGCTGCAAAGACTTCTCTTTGAAATTTCAGTAAAGTGTTAAATAAGTAAAGTCTTAACATTACATTCAAGGATTTGAATTACTCAAACTGATACACAAGATAACCACCCCAAAATTTAACCCAGAGAGATCATAATGAATAGTGGAATTTCCTTGGTAGTTGTCATGCTATGAAATACACTCTGTGGTCAAGTTAGATTAATTTCTGAGTCAAAAGTTTTCCATAAAGAAACCAACATGAACAACAGCTTTTTGCTGTGTGAGAAAGAGAATGCACACCATTATAGACATAATTTGTAGAAATAATGGACCAACCAATGACTTTGTGTTTACCTTGTTCCTAAGGAGCTGAGAGTACTACCTTGTTCCCATGAGTTCCACCGCAGCTGTGTCGACCCCTGGCTCATCACAAACTGCACATGCCCACTCTGTCTGTTCAATATTATTGGTAAGTTTCTCCTAGTTCTGGAGTACAAAAATATTCAGAAATGCTAGAATAATTGTCTGCCATGGAGATTTTAACATAAGCAATATTTTTTATGTCGGCAAGAATTTTTGTTGGAAGGATTGTTTGACCACAAAATACACATCTTGCCCAAAACATTTAGTATTATCCGGTGTCTCAGGTCCTGTGACTGGCCTTGTTTATGGTGGTGAACGCCACTAGGAAAATCTGTAAAAAAATACCAGTAGCCATGTTTGTTGACATGTTCTGTTTGTGTCAGTATATCTAGGGTGGGTAGGGTATTCTGAACAATTTCTAAACAAACCTAGCTAGTTGGGAAGAAAAGAAGATGAAAAAGAAAGGAAAAGAGAGTAAAGTTTTGAAAGTGAAATAAGTTAAGAGAGTTGAATGTACTGTGGCTAAAATATCAGGACTACTGGAAAATTGAGGTGATTCTTTGAAGTCTTTTATTTTGGCTGTCAACTATGACTTCAACACTCTGAATTACTTTCCTTCTATTTTATGCAAAACTGATGTTTGGAACCACTTAAACTGTCATGCAGATTTATTTAATGTTGGAAAAATTCCTGTCTGTTAACATGACACATGCCTGTGTTTTCCCGCCACAGCTCACCAGCAGAACCCGTCTTTGGTGCGGCCGGCTCGTGTCCTGGTGTCTGGTGTTGGTGGTGGTAGTCGCACCATTCTACCCAGTGCCGCACGCTTACGCGGCAGTGCCAGCGATGGCAGCGTCTCCCGCTTTTCGCACATTCCGGACTCGGAGTACCACAGTATTCACCTGATGCGAACCTGTCCGTCCTGCGAGGGGACAGTTGCGTCTTCACACAGCCCAGAGTCGGCGCGATCCTTTTTGCGGGATTACGCGCCCGTGCCCGGACACAAACCAGCAAAGCAGAAGAGCAGTTCGTCAGGGAATTATGAAAATGTGATGTCACAAAGACTTCGACAGGCCACGAGCATGGCCAAATCTTGTACAGACTCTTCTATTAACACTGTCTTTCAAAACTCAGGGATTTCAAACTGTTACAACATGTCAACGTCGGCGGATTCGTGGCAGTACAGGAGGAAAGGCGACCACTCCAACCCTGTGATCCTCGGCCACGCTCTCGTGTATGTTCCCAGGGCGACCAGCTGTGGGGCATCGTGGGAAAGTGACCCCGAATATGTTTTTGCTTCGGCGGCCGACAAGCAAGCTGTGATAAAACCCAGGCGCGATGCCCGAAACGGCAGCACGAGCGATTCCAGTATGGACTGTGATTTGTGTGCTGCACGTCTGAACAGCGATGTGACGCTGAATATCAGCAATCAGAGCACGTGCGGGAGTGTAGATAGAGTGTTAACAGATGTCAGTAGTTACGACTCGAACGTTTACCAGTGTCACTCTCCAGATAATTTGCATAAATCTCAGGAAGAAGCGGGCAATCATTCGCCTGCGCCACCGAAGCTCCCCGCGGTGCGACTCAAACCATCTTGTCTGCGCACCGCCTCAGTGGTGCACCATCAGTCAATGGGAGAGCACTCTGATCTACACTGTGCTGTAGGTGGAGACAACTCTTGCACATCGCACAACCGGCTGAGTTTCTGCAGCTCGGCATCTGATAGTGTACATAATTCAAGAGGACAGATCATTTCACTTGGGCCCGCCGAGCATCGAACAGGGCTCTGTGACTTATGCAATAGCCCGGGAACCTCTCAAGTCTCGTTGGGCGAAGTTTCCAATATATCAGCAGTATTAAGTGACATAGGTGGAAACATGATGAACTGTAGCCATGACAACGGTCAGGGGTGTCTGCTGAGTACGGGCTCTGTGCACTGTTCGTGTTGCACCCTGGGTAATAATCATAGCACAGGGTCTCTCAATTCCTGCCATTCAGACCAAAGTTATCCTGGGACTAGGGTTAGTGTATCAGGCCCTCTCGTCAGTGATTCCAGCCTAGTGGCACCCCAAACCTCTGTAGTGACTCCTACCCCAGGGGCGCTCCTCAGGCAGAACTCCCCACCTTCTGCCATACAGCTCGGGAACAAACTCATACCTTGTCAGACTTGTGTCAATCAAGTTGACCGTGCACAGGGAAACAACTCACAGAGCAAGGGGAGCAAATCACCACGCCAGTCTGTGGTTCTCTTCACAGAACAACAAGGTAGCTTTCTAATAATCAGTTTATGTATCAAACTTTTACCAGATTTTTGTTATGCTTTTGTTTAGATAGTATTTAGATTTGGTTTATGTTTTCACTTCAGTGACCCTGCCTGCCCCAGAATCGCTTGTGTAAACTTTCTTTTCTGGTAGAATGAGAATTGTGAAAGGTTCTTTGTTTTATCTACCTGTCTAAACAATTTCAAGCCTGCAAATAGGTGCCAGACATTTTTGAAAACACCCCTTTACTGAGAGTGATATGATGCTAGAGACCAGTATTTGTAATATGGACAATATGGTTATACTATTTCACCTAAAGGGATGTTTTCAGAAATGTCAGGCACCTGTTTGCAGGCTTTTCAAATTTTTTGCAAATCATGCGTATTTTTAACCATCAGTCTTCCTTAGGTACAGCGTTAGACATCAATCAAATAAGTTAATACAAAATTGCAGAGCAGAAATGTTAAAATTCCAAGAGTGATTTTGATATGTTGAATTTTGAAGCAATAATATTTCAGAAATTTTTTCCGAAAAGCACCTGTCAAATGTGATGGGCATTTCATGTTGTCCGTGTCACTTGGAAATATTACAATTCGGAGACAGATGGACGCCAAATTATTTCCACATGTCTGTGAACTGCAAAGGGCCATTTCCAATCAAATACAAAATGCTGCATCTTTTTCAATAGAATGCTCTTCACAATGTGGTGAAATTTATATGTGTTGACTTGTGTATTGTGATAATATTGCTTGAATGGCTTTTGAAAATGATATTGTATGGCATGTAATGTTGATTTCCTCTCAAATTATGTTGTCTTTTGAAGTTTCTAGCATCATGTGACTTCCACATACCTGGAATGTTTGATTAGAACTAAGATGTCTTGAACCAACTCCTTGCTACAAAATTGAATTTTTGATAAAATCAAGTTTCTCAAATTTTTTTTTTATCTTTTCAGGTTCAGTCACAATACCGCTTGAGGAAAGTGAAAAATATGATCCTGTTGATGGAGTGTAACCAAGACAACGACCCCTGAACTCCTTGCCTGTGTCCAATCAGCTGGTGTGGTGTGTGGTGTGTTATCCAATGAACTGTCGTCATTATGCACCTTCTGATACTCTGCTTTGCAATCCAGTCATATCTCCATGGCAAAGACCTTGACTCTGACCTTTGGATCCCTTTCCCTGTATTGGTTGCAGCTGCATATTTATGCGACGAAAGGCTGAAACATTTGCATTTATCTTTTGTGTGATACCTCATGAATTTGATTGGATGCTTTCTGAAAAAGTGAAAGGCACACAACTGTGCTGAGTGGCTGGACCAAAAAAGTGCTGAAAACAGATTTTTCTCCCGAGATTAAAAACTTAATATTATTATTACAATTATATTATTATCGATATTTGTTACTTTGTTGCTGTGAATATACATGTAAGTTGTGTATATATTTATTTAAGACGAGTGCCAGGTATGGTGAATCATTTCCCTTCAGAAAAGTTTATTGAATTCAAAAATAATGCATGTACTTAATAATGCTATTTTCAAAGTCTTTCTCACTTGTTGGAGATTTTTGATCAAATTTTCAATGAGAAACTATGAAGTGAACATAGTTAATTGTTTCTGTTTTGTACAAATGTACATGTTTGCCACCTCATGGAATATTGAATTTAAATCTTTAAAGCCGTAAAAAAATTAACAGTTGGCAGTAAATATTCCTCACTGTTGTTTTGGTTGAGAAATTTACTTTCGTTTTCAAATATTCATGTTGCCACCAAATTTAATAACATTTCAAAGGGTGCAACAAATGTACTGACTAGGTCATCTTTAAAAATTTGTTTTTGGGAGTAACCCAAATCTTTCAGAAAAAAATATGGTAGGTCATAATTTTTATTATGTTTTTTTATTCTGGCTAATGAAAAAGATCGAAATTACTATAAAAACTTTTCTTTTCATTAGGGTCAGCCAGGTTACCCTCAGCAGATGTATTTTACATGATGGCCTAAGGCATATGTGTCAAATATGCCCATACTGGGAAAATCTCGGAAAAATATAGCAATGAGTTCTTATTTATTCTGTCGCAATCTTGTTTAAAAACAGTACCGTATGAGCATCTATCATATGGAGAACAAATTGTTCTGCTGTGAATACTGTAACTACACCGCTCCCTCATTACAATGCTGTTTTTGGGGGGGGGGGGGGGACAAATCTGGCTACTGTGTTATAAGTGAAGTGTTATGTATGATTTATTCATTTATTTTATTGGTGTTTTACGCCGTACTCAAGGATATTTCACTTAGACAACAGCGGCCAGCATTATGGTAGGAGGAAACTGGGCAGAGCCTGGGGGGGAAACTCACAACCACCCGCATGGTGCTAGCTGACCTTCCCACATACAGCAGGAGAGGAAGCCATCCTGAGCTGAACTTGAACTCACAATGACCGCATTTGGTGAGAGGCACCTAGGTCATTACTCCGCACTGGCACGCTAACGGTTATGTATGAAGTTTGTTAGTTACTGTCTTATAAATATATCAACAGACATAGTGTGATGCTGTAAAACTGTAAACGAAATCACCATAATATCACGGTTTTTATTTCATAATGATGCTCAAGCAAAAATAGAAATCTGAAGGTTTCATTTGACTAAAACTTTTGAATGTATGTGCAGTAGAGTGCGACAAAATTGTTCTGCATGGGGAGAGGAGATTTGTGACCGTCATTGTCTTCTACTGAATCGTTGTGTTGTAATAAAGGGTGTTATAATGAGGGAGAGGTGCACGAATGAAAACCATTGTGCCAAAAGAGGTTATGTGTTGATAGTGTTGTGTTCATCAAATGAATGGAAGGAGGAATGTACATCTACGACATTTACTCTGTGTCACCTAAAGTCTGGCCTGTACAAATGTGAAGTGGGATATAGCATGTTTCTATGTTGAGGTTACTCTGTGTCACCTAAAGTCTGTACAAATGCACTTTCAGAAGAAAATAAATGCCTTAGAATGGTACTTTTTGCTGTCCACACTTAAGCTGTTTTGATATGAAATTGATCAAATTTCACTGAAAATTCTGAAAGTGGATGAAAGTTAAGCAAAAAATGTGTCAGTTGAAAAAAAAAAAAGCTATTGAGATGAAATACATTAATTTTTCTCTAAAAACACTATACAATGTGGGAGATTAATATGAGGAATCATATTTTGTATAGGATGAAAATCCCTCTCATCATCAAGTAAAGTTTTCATCCTTAGTTTTTTTACTTGAATCCTCAAAATATTACATGAAGTAAGAGTAAACTTTAGAATTGTAAAGATATTGGTTTGGACATTTTTTCTTTCTTCTGTGTTTTTTTTTTTTTTTGTTTGATTTGCCTCACATGCAAATGAAATTTGTACAAAAGTCTGATGATATTAGAAACATATGTCAATAAAAGAAATTGCAATAAGTTTTCAGGGTCAGTAGGTTAAAATTCAAGTTAAAGGTAAGTTAACGTTGTGAAAGGGAAGTTTGACACAATGTGGTAAAAGTTGATCATGTTACATTCAGTGGATAAGAGTTGTACAGTTCAAACAGGTGTTGTTATATTCATCTTTTTTATTATTTTTTTTTTCTTCCCTGAAAAAAAAAAATTCATCCAGAATTAATTTTTCCAATACGGGTATACTTACTACTGTAACTACATTTTTCTTCAATGGTAAGAGTTATCTCTCTTGTTTTTGTGACTCCCCACTTTTCAATCAGTATTGCAAGATGTGTTTATTTCTTAATCAATACTTTCAAAAAAATCAGCCACTTATTAAGAAATGCTCATTAAGCCTTAAACAGATCTGATGGTTGTATGTTTTTTTGTCACGAAATGAGAAGCAGAGGAACTAATCATGTTTTTTTCACCAACAAAGTTTTTGATGGTTTTCTTTTTGGTCAAAATAATCCAGAAATACAAGACAGGACTCTTGAGCCTGTTCAAATGTCAATCATTACAATAATTTTTGTAAGAAGAGAGTAGATGTTACAAAACAAAGTGAGACAACCGACATACAATTTGTTGCTGAATGACATCCTGGCATTCCACTCCTGACGTGTATGTTAAATAAAGACCTTATATGATGATAAACATGGAGTCTTTTGGTCATTTCTCTTTTATATGCCAATCCAAGTATGAATCCCACCTGGCTTGTATGAGCTCATTTGGCAGTGGGTCCTGCCTGAGAGGTTAAGAGACAAGCCTTTCACTTCTGTAGTAAGGATGCACCAGGTGAGGGTTCAAATCCAGACTTGGGCAAGGAATTTGTAGATTTTCTTGCTGTCACTATCCATGGAACGTTGAGCGATGTGCGGCTGTTATTGCAGTTTAAGACCATTTGTCTGTTATCAATACAACATGGATATCTGTAAGCCTTCATGAAATGGAGGAGAGTTTGTTGGTAACATGCCAAATGTTGCCAGTTTTTTACCCTAGGTAAACCATTTTCCTTCATCCATAAATCTGACTGCCAGAATATACAAATTCTTGAATATTGTGGTGTTAAACAAGCATTAATCAACAATCAAAATTGTTGATTGACAGGTGTGTCAGAGGAGTAGATAAATCCACTACATAGGACATGTCATGGATGTCCCACTACCTTGGCCTCCTTATGACAATGGTTCTTTTCATTCTATTCCTAGTGGAAGCATCATGATGTCACAGAAAGATTGAAAATTAGTAACCAATGTGTGGGACATCCTGTTGACCTACTTGCTACAGTACTGATTTTGATTGGTCAAAGGTGCTTTCTTGATTGACAGCTCGGAAAGGTCCATTTATTATGAGTGCCCGTCATAAATGGGAGAACTTGGGTCGAACCCAACTCTAGGCCTGGCTGACATGAAAATTGGTAATCTTGTTGCTTATAGTCAGGCTACTTGCTTGACACTAACCAACAGTAAATGCTGTATGTCACCTAAAGTTTGACTTGTCAGAAGACACCTTCTGAAGCACCTAAAGGCTTAAAATGCCAACATTTCAGTTTTTCTTCAAACACAACAACTTCTCAGAAACCTCTGAAGTAGCCTGAACAGGTGGAGGAATCAGGATCACGTGAAATGTGTCATGTAACAAAACTAAAGAAATTGAAATTGTCTGCCTGTTGTTGGTGTCATGTCTGGTGTCCTGGAAATATGTCATGTCTGGTGCCTCGGGATGGTGTCTTGTCTGGTGTCTTGGAGAGGCAATAAGTGAAGTGTCCCAATGGATCTTTTGGTTTTGACGCTGGTCGTACTGCAAGGAAACACCATCATGCTGTGACTAAAACAGTTTTTCTAGAGAGGTTAAACTGCACACAAACAAATTAGTTATCAAAGAAAAATCATCATGTAACCCATATGAAGCATGGTTCCTCTCTCTGAGTGTGTTTACTTTTTACATGGAAGTAAATGTTATAAAGCTGGAACGCTCTTTGGTTTGGTGAGACTGCCAGGCTCGTGGCCAATGAAGTCACGCATTTGAATCAAGCTCTTGTTGTTCTGGCAGCAGCTGTAAGTCAAGAGTTTTGTCAGATAATGTAACGTTAGTTACTTTAGAAAAGAGGGGCAAACAAGTCTAAATGACTACATACACTTTTTTATGACGTGCTTGGTTACTCTGTAAATTAACATTTAAGCTAAATTTCTTATAAGGTAGAAAACAGTGTTCTTGTGACATCAGCGCTTTCGATTTTTGTAATTGTATTGTCTTTTCTTTTAAATTTAAATTCACAGCTACATACAGACAAATATTTAAATCTGTGATCTAAAAATATGTTTAATGTAGTAAGCTAGAACATGGAGTGGAATGGGGGGATGAGCGGGAGAAGATTGTCTCCCTTGGATGAAGTCTTTTGGCCGCGGAGGTCAGAGCAGTCACTGAGGGAGAAAATGACATTTCCCGGTTTGGATTTTTGATTAGTTAGTCTGTGTTATATTTTGACCAAATGTGAGGCTAAAGAGGATGGCGATCGCTCGTCCACCAGGTGTGGAATTCGACCATAACTGGCCGGAGAGCGTGGAATGCCTGACACTGGATTTTGGTCCGTTTGAAACCGTTCACCGGTGGAAGCGCATGCCGGAGTGTGACGAGTTCGTGGGTGCAAGGTGCTTCAACTCTCCCACGCTTTCCCATGATTTCAAAACTAACCTGTAGCCTTACATTTAACATTCGGTACAGGATATATAACTTATCTAACTGTATAGATTTATTCAACGCATTAGTTTAAAATTTTGCCATTGATGGTGGCACTGAATTTGAAAATGGCATACTAGTCTTAATAAATAAGTACCTGTTTTCTGCCAAGGTAAAAATGCAACCTCGACCCCATGAGACTAACGGAACTCTTTCATGCGGATTAAATTAAGTCATTGAGTATGTTGTGTCAAGTTCCTAGTACAAAGTGGTGAACCAGTGGTGATGTGTGTGTGTGGCAGAACACTTTCCGTTTTTCATTATCTTTATTCGTCTACGTTTGGTGATAAACTCATCTGTTGTGATAATTTCTGGCAAAGAATGAAATAATTAATTCCCATGGGGCGTTAAAATGATGCGCATGCAGTGACGTGGAAACGAGGAATTAAGTGAGAATTGCCCAATTTCTAGTCAAAATAAAGAAAAATGAAATTGCTCAGCCGCCTGCACCAGTTTTTCAAAATATTGTAAAGGGAAAGAAGGAATCAAATGTCACTGGCTGTAAATTGATACTTCTTAAGTACTGCACCATAGCCTGAAATTCAGGCGTTAAGACGAAGTCAGTAGCTACACCTTTGGCCTAAACTAGCTTATTGACTGTGAAATTGTCATTAGACCCAAAGCATCAACATTATTTTGTCATTTTCATTTTCACCATTTCATTTGACATGTTGCTTTCATCACTGATTGCAGGAGAAGTAAACACACTGTTGTGGCCTACAAAGAAGCACTTTATGTGTTTGGTGGGGACAATGGGTGAGTACATTATTCAGGAAGACTTTCAGTTAAAAACATTTATACTTTATATCATTTTGTGATCAGGCTTAAGGCAGTTTAACTAAAAATGATAGGGGTGTGAAAAAAATATAAGTTAGGGACCGTTCCCATATATCGTTCGTTTTTGTTTCACTTTTGCCGATTAGGAACCCTCAAGTACAAAAAACGAATGGTTTAAGTGTGATTTGTTTTAGTTAAAACGAACAAAGGCCGATAATTTGAAATGGAAGTGAAATTCCGGATTTCTTTAAGAATAGTCCAGGTCAGCTAAAACAACACTGACAATCGGCTGTGGTGCGCCTGTAACAGGGGTGAGAGTGGGGGAAGTGTGAGAAGGGGTTGAGGGAGGGCTCAACCTAGGTGTTTTGACCTACATTCACACCGATTATGACAACAACAACATGTAGGCCCACTTGTAAAATGCTATTGACAGTTTTGAGGGAAGTATAACAAAGAGTAATCAAGACTGGTTGAGGAACAGCTGTGCATAACAATCCCATGAATCCACCTTCGCGAGCCCGGCAGGTCTGAAATTACGCTATTCATCTTCCAAAGGTTTATTCCCGTTTTGCCTATTTTCATACACCCCTTTAATTACATCGCCACGTGAGAAATGCCAGGCACGGCATGCATCAAAGGGTGCCCGATGAAACCTGCAGATTATCAGTGAACACATCTTATTACCGTTTAAATCTGTATTTTTGAAATCTGCTCTGTTTCAGCACATAATATTGTTCACTCGTCTGTCGTATCCATAAGGGAATACTGTTACATATAAATAGTATTACACCGTGGTGCTGTATATGTGAACCTAGGATTTATTCTGACATAGAGAGGTGGTTATATTCTTAGTGTTTTATTTTAAAATACTGAGATTTATTGCAACCCTGCGTGCGTCACCCGAGCTCGAAGCAGATGGAAGTGCTTTCAGCAAGGTTCATGCTTATGTTGAGATGAGTGTCAGAATTTTAACATAACACACTGAGACCATCTAGATGAAGAGATTACCGACTATTTCAGTAATGCGTTTCACCTTATTATATTCCTAGCGTCCATTGATGCCTCACCCCACTCTACCCCTCCCTAACAACCTCCCTTCTCCTGTCTGAATCACCCGGTGTCTTATTTGACCCGAGCAATCAAGCCATATGGGTGTAGGCTTACTACTTACTTGGTGAGTTTATACACTGAAAAGGTGTGAGGCTTTTGTCACAACAGCATATTATAACTTACCACACACCTTGGGGTGGTCTAAGAACTGTAAAGTCGTAGTTCGGATAATTGATAATTTACTCTAGTGAGGGCAATTACCATTAAGAATAGCCCAATGTTGACAGAAAACACTCCAAGAAAATTCACACCAGAGGATTAGTTTTCTGAAAAACAAATAACAAACCCAAGGAAACAAAAGATGGTTAAGAACAGTTCACCCAGATTCTGAACCTTTAAATGCTGTTAGCATAACAGGGATTTGTCTCCGCTTATTCACGCTGCCTGTGTAAATCATTGTTTGTTGACGGCCAGCGCTCCAATATACGTGTACTTGGTCAGCAGAACAGCCGGCGGGGCTACACTCTTCTCTGTGAATCTGAAAGGAAGGTGTGGATAAAACAAAACAGCAACATCCGTTAATCTTTTTGTGCAGTATAGTGATGATATCTGTGATCCTGCAGAAAGGTAAGTGGACAGAATATGTAACTTCCGCTCATGCCAGTTGAGCAAACATGTTGTTGTTGTTGCAACAAACACCTGGTATTGCGAGCTGCTGCGGACACCTTTCTCACCCACAATATTACAGATTAACACCCTGTTGTGAGCGGATTAGCAGGCTGCTCACTCTGTTTATGTATTCGTGCGCTTAGAATTTGGACAGATTGTCTTGTACTCGTTTTTCATGAATGAACAGAAATGGACATATGGGAATGGTCCCTTAGAGAGTCGGGGAGTTTCTAGCTCAGATTCTTCGCCAGAGGTAAAATATATCCTTTTGTCAGGGGTGCTATGTAATATTTTTTATGGTAACCAAAAACAGGTTTGGCAAATTTAAGATAAAATTGTATGGTAACCTGTTTTCGGTTGCGCAGATCACATTTATGGAAACCTATGGTAACCTGTATGGCAACCTATAAGTTTCCTTAGTGTACATGTACTTTCAGAAACTCAGATAGAATGAATGTTCGCAAATCTGATTTGAAAGAAAAAGTTGGTATTTTTTAACTCAGAAAGCACTGCGTTAGTTGCATGAAAGTACAAAAAGCCAATAAATTCTGCACCACAACTTTGATCTCATAACATTATTTCTGTCCCCTGTCAGCAGCATTTTGGTTGAAGGCTTTCTTCTGAGCCAGACATTTGTGCTTGGCTCCCCCCCTGCTTTGTCAAGTAGATTTCCACACATTTTGTTTTCCATCTTATTCTTGCATCCTGAATCCAACTTGACAAGAATGACAATTCATTTTTAAGTGCAACACAAGCCTGTTTGACCACCAACAACCTTTCTACCATGCCTTGAGCAAGTTCTGAGACTGACAGGCAATTGAAGAGTTTTCCTAAAGCCCTCCTCCTCATTCTTAAATGCCTTCTTCCACAACATGAACTTGTCCCTGATATTTGCATATTTCTGGCAGATAATTTTCTTCACTTATTTTCACTGTCCGAGCGAAGCAAGGCCCACGGCTTCTCTGTCCGAAGGCTTTTACCTGACAGCCTCGTACCTTGTCAGTATATATTTATTATCTTAGCAAGGTATGAAGCCTGTGTGATAAGGAATTTTCTGTGGGGCAAGGGACACCTGCTGGCCTTGTACTAACCCATCAGCGGTTTTCACTCGCAACGGACCAGCGGACCTACATCCGTCACGCGCACAAATAAAATAAACCACACCAATATACCACAACACCAACAGAGATTCTCCCCTTGTGTTTCTTTAACTTTGTCAAAAATTGATGGCAAATGATTTTGTTTTCATGATAACCAATTACATGTTGCCTAAACTCAATTTTGTGAAACCGGTAGGTGAACGCATTCAGCCATTCGCCATAACGTCGCATCCCTGTATCGTGTCATGTGATCTGTCGGAACTATTTTAGATTACTTGAACTTAACATGGAGCATTTGAAAAAAAGTTTCTCAAAAAGTTATTTACAGTAAACAACCAATGGAGAATATCGAGAAGCTGAACGTTTGTTCTGGCAACAGAATCAATATTTTATGACATTAATTTGCCTCCAGAAATGTAGTTTGTGGGATGAAATGTTAACCCATGTACAATGTGTAGCATGTGAACAATTGACAGATTGCAGTGAGAACATACTTTGCAAAGAGTTCAGTTATAGCTCATGTACAGAAAACATCACCAGCTGGATTTCTAATCCAAATTCCTAGCATTAAAGTCGATATGTCTGGTTGATCCGTTTGTTCAACCAGACATATCGATTTAAAGGCCAAATTCAAATCGTTATGTTTTTCTTTGTTCAGGAAAACCATGCTGAATGACTTACTGAGATTTGATGTCAAAGATAAATCATGGGGAAGGTAGGTAACTTTTGTAACTTGATGTCATATTTGTCAGGTGAAATAGAAGTTTTGGAACCTCCAGATAGTCCTGTCCTGGTGAAGTGAACAACAGACAGTTCCTAAGCACAGGATCATCCTATTTTCACACTGCATTTCAAAATGCGATTGTGCCTTTATTACTAGTTGGATTAAGACGTAGTAAAGAAAATGTTATATTTTTTTAATGTTCAATATTTATATACTTGATGGGTGTTTTTACACTGTACCCAAGAACATAGGTATCAGAACTGGAGGAGGGGGGGAGGCAGAGGGGGCAGTCGGCCAGGGCTGTCTTTTCGCCCCTCCTTCCCCAAAGGCTTGCCATGAAGATACCTTATTTCTAATGGTGGTCTAATGATTGAACTTAACATTAAGAGATATTCTCACTTTTATATCACCACTGATTTGAATCAGTGTTTTAGAATATATATCTGTTAATATAGCATAATACTTGACAGTCAAAATTTTGAGCAGGCCACATTGTAAAGGAACCAGCTGAAAATAGGTCAGCTTTAATTATACAAGTCATTTTCAGCTGTTCACTGTAGTGGCTTAATATTAATCAGATTGTCTCTCCTGGCTTCCGGTTCCTAGGTTTAACCTCGCCTTAAAGTTGGCTTGTGATAGACAATCTTCCCCCTCTAGGTCACAACAGCTTCCAACGCCTATGAAGAATATTTCGCTTATAATGCACAAAGGCGACCAATATTATGACAGGAGGAAACGGAGCAGAGCCAGGGGGAACCATGAATAGTAGCTGTCTATACTGTAGCTGTCATTTCCTTAAAAATATTAGTAAAAAATATGACTGGCTCAAATTGCAGAGCGTTCACAACAGGAACTCCTCCAGCCCCTCGGTATCATCACTCAGCCGTCGTCCACGAAGGCAGCATGTATGTGTTTGGTAAGTTCAGGACTTTTTCAGAAAGTTTATGCTCTTTTTCATAAGCTCTGTGTTTTCAACAAGTTCATGCGTTTTAAGTAAGTTTAATGTGTTCTCAGCAATTGCATGACATGTTTAATCAGTTGATGGTATTCAGTAAAATTAGGACAGATTGGAGTTCACAGCCTTTGTGGTAATTTCATGCAGTTTTCAGTAAGTTCATGGCACTTTTGCTAAGTTTATGGTATTGTCAGTAAGTTTGTATTTTCGATAAGTTCACGACATATTTGGTAAGTTGAGTGTGTTTTCAGTAAGTTCAGGGAATTTTTAGTATGTTCATGGTGTTTTGATTGAGTTTTCTATGTTTCTGATGAATTCCTAACATTTCCGATGAGTTTTTATCTCTTTTGAGCATACACAGTTTAGAATTGTGAATTCTTTAGGAGTGGTTGTTGCAAATTCTGTCCAGAAGGATTACAGACTTGATTAACTTAAACGGAATACTTATGTCTTGTCGATGTTTTATTTGCACCACTTTGCTCTCTGTGTATTATTTTCTCTACCATTAGTGGGTTTTTTCTTGCAGGTGGCTATACAGGCGACATCCACTCCAACTCAAATTTGACCAATAAAAATGACCTGTTTGAGTACAGATTTGCCACGGGCCAGTGGATAGAATGGAAATTTGAGGGGCGGTAAGAGAGTAGAGTTTTCCCATCATGCTTTGAAAAAAGACTTCGTTGGAACTAAATTCCCGAGGCTTGCATGTACAATGCCTAATTTTTCTAATTATTGGGAAATCCTGTCAGCCCCTTTCAGCCAATATACACAATTGCAGTGTAACAAGAGGGCATGATTTCTTTTTCTCACACAGCTAGTACATCTCATGAACAACAAATCTATATCTGTACTTCACTGAAAAACTGAGAGAGAAAGATAATTAGGGGTTAAAGCCATTCAGGCTTGAATCCCTATTGTTTTTGTTTTATGTCGATGTCGTTGTCCATTAACAGGGAAAGCAGTGTTAAACAAAGTGTTAGGGATGGTATATTTAAGTGCTGCACGCATTGAACACAGAGTTTGTACACAAGTAGAGCACAGTAACATGAGGGGGATATTTCATTGTTGATTCCGTGTGTGCATATTTAATACTGTAAATTACCTAATTCCTGACGTAGTGTACTGTGTATCTCTGTTAAACAAAATGTTAGGGGTGGTATCTTAAAAAGTACTACATGTACTGAGTTCAGGGTTTGCACACATGTAGAGCGCTATAGAGTATTAGTATCTATAACCCCTACAGGTGAGCTCTTTGGTAGCCTAGCTACCACATCTAAGTTATGCTCGGAAATTTTGTCCCACGTTTCTAGAGAAAGTGGCAAGTGACACAGTTATGAAACTTCAGTATGTTTTAGCTACAGCCTTGAAGTTTGCACCTAAACTTTTGGAAACTTTTGACCATGTGACTTTGAGGCCATATTGGATCTTGATGAAAACCTTTAAAAATCTTCTTCTCTAGAGCGGCTGAGACAATTGAGATGAAATTCAAAATGCAGTTGCACAAAGCCTAGGTACGTTCAAGGTGATAATGAGGAATTCTTCCGTTGAAAATTGTACAAGCTTGCTATTCGGTGAATATATGACAGGGAAAGTCTTTTTTGATACATTTACGGAATCAGTGTCTGATACAGTTTTGGATGGTGATTCCAAGTATGCAAATTTTGGGAAAACGGAGGAGACGTCATCAAAACCGGAAATGGGTAAGACGGAGTCTTAAGGCCTAACATCATCCCAGGGCATGGAGACAAAATTTATATAACCGGAAATGACGTCAGCAAACCAGAAGTAATTGAAAATTCAAAATTGAAAAGCTTCCGTGGCTGAAATGGCAGGGCAGAAAAGCATGAAATTTTGGTAGGTGGTAGGCCTGGGAACTGTCTTTAGTGAGTAAAAGGTTGGGTGTCCTAGGTCTGGTGACCTAGCCGCCATGTTGGGTTGAAAGAAAAACTTTTGAGTTTTGCATGTGTAACAACGGTAGCCTTTTCCTTATTTGTTCGGAAACAGAATGCAATGTGTGAACAAATAACCAGAACCGGAAGTGAATTTTGAATTTGAGTCTTGCAACCACACTACCCGATGTAGTTCCTGATCATGAATCTGATCTTATTTCTTCTTTTACGATACATACTTTTATTGCAAACTGCGATTAAAGTGCAAAAAAGCACAATTTCGTCCATATTTGCATGTGACATGACAGAAAACGGTTGAAGTTGTAAAGCTCAAGATCACTCAGTGGAAAGTGCTGTACATGTACTGTATGCATGCTGAAAATCTTTGAGCTCTCTTAAAAAATAAAGGATCCACAGGGTTTCAGTGTTTGACAAAAGGTTGATTTATGTGTTTGGCACATGTACGTCTATATGAGATATGATGCATCTACAATGCATTCGTGTTGCGGACGAATGTACAAATACTGAAAGTACGCTACCTGATGTAGTTTGACGTCCTGATCACGAATCTGGTCTTATTTTTTTCCTGCCATGCTAACTTTGCCGCAAATTGTGATGCAACGGCAAAACAGCGCAGTTGGCCCCATATTTGCAGGTAATGAAAACTGTTACAGGCAGCACTGTAAATGTGTCTTTACTTGCCTGTCCTTGGTGTCATCATCATGTGTCTTCCAGATGGCATTCCAGTGAGGCAGCACTGTAAATATGGCTTTACTTGCCTGTCCGGGGTGTCATCATCATGTGTCATCCAGATGGCATTCCAGTGAAGCAGCACTGTAAATATGTCTTTACTTGCCTGTCCGGGGTGTCATCATCATGTGTCATCCAGATGGCATTCCAGTGAGGCAGCACTGTAAATATGTCTTTACTTGCCTGTCCGGGGTGTCATCATCATGTGTCATACACGTGTTGCGATGAAGCAACACAATACATATGTTTTCATTTGTGCTGGTCTCTTACATGGAGCTATCTGGCTAAAGTATGTTGAATTTAATGTAAGGAGGTCCTTTATGATGTTGAATGCTATGTTAAGTGGTCCTTTGTGATGTTGAATGTAATGTTAAATAGTTCTTGATAATGTTGAATGTAATGTTAAGTAATGCTTGGTAATGTTAAATGTTATGTTAAGTAGTCCTTTGCAGTGTTGAATTTGATGTTAAGGAATCCTTGGTAATGTTGAATGTGAAAAAGTAGACTTTGGGGATTTCGTTATGTGCAGGATGCCAGTTGCTCGGGCTGCTCATGGTGCAGCAGTGTATGATGGGAAGGTGTGGATATTCGCCGGGTATGATGGGAATGCTCGCCTCAATGACATGTGGACCATGTCACTGTTAGGAGAAAGTAAACAGTGGGAAGAGGCAAGTCATCCTATTTATTTATTTATTCATTTGATTGGTGTTTTACACCGTACTTGGGCATAGCCTGGGGGAAACCCATGACCATCTGCAGGTTGCTGGCAAACCTTCCCACGTACAGCCGGCGAGGAAGCCAGCATGAGCTAGACTTTAACTCAAAGCGACCGCATTGGTGTGAGGCACGGAGTCATAACACTGTGCTGACACGCTAATCCTCTTGGCCTCAGAGCCCCCCCAAGTCATCCAGTTGTACGTGTTGCTGTCGGCACACTACCTAGTTAAGTTGAAAGAAGACTTTCACCTTTGTTTTTTTACTTTTAGTCATAGAAAGAAACAGCAGTATTGGATTGCTTTTTACCAGTTGGGTTATCTATCAATGTGAGCCACATTTTACAAGTTATCTGTCAGTGTGAGCTACTTTTTACCAGTTGAGTTATCTGTCAATGTGAGCCACATTTTACAAGTTATCTGTCAATGTGAACAAGTTTTCACTAGTTGAGTTATCTGTCAATGTGAGCCACTTAACCGTGGACGAAAGTTTAAGTCATTTATGGAGGATTGTTTGGCATTACAGAGTAAACCTCAACTTCATTCAGTTGTGCGGTAAATATGACTATGCATGTGAATAGCTGTTGTATTAATTTACATATTTAATTACCTAAACAGGTGAACCAGACAGGTGACATCCCTCCCACCTGTTGTAACTTCGCTCTTGACGTTGCCAGAGATTCCATGTTCGTCTTCTCTGGGCAGAGCGGAGCGAAAATCACAAACAACCTCTTCCAGTTTAACTTCAGCCTCAAACAGTGAGTGACAGTTGACCGGCTGCCATAGCAGTGTTAAACACACCCCTCTGACGCCTGTCCTATCAATTTAATATGTTTTTGTCGCCTTTGGATGAGCAGAATATAACACATAAAAATGTATTGAAAGTTTTTGATTGGCTGATATTTTTGTTCACAGTAATATTTTTTTTCTGTAATTGTTGAACGTTTTTACATGTCTGCAGGAATGTTTATTCAAACATATTTTGAGGGCATTATTCTGTGTGGACTTAGAAGGTTGAAATTTTTGTGAAGCCCTCAAATTGGTCATCCCAACCAATGTAGTTTTGTCTCCAAAAAGATATGAAAACTTTCCTAGGTGATAAGGTTGAGGAAAGTGTGTTAAGAATGCTTATGGCTTGTCTCATTGTCAGTAGAACTGGAACAGAATTCAAACACGCCTCATATGGATTCTCTTTCTGATCAGGTGGAGCCGAATCTCCACGGAGCACATTTTACGTGGAGCCCCGCCTCCTCCCGAGAAGCGGTACGGGCACACGATGGTCGCCTTTGACCGACACCTGTACGTTTTTGGCGGTGCCACAGGCCAGACACTCCCTAACGAGCTACACTGGTAAGTACACCTGGTGAGGGTGTCAGGTTCTCATTTGGTGGATGCAAGAAAGGTAACCTGTTTATGAAGGTAATTTTGACACAATTCTGAATGTGTTCTTCCGTATTCGGGGATCTTCATGCTTGTCTTGCAATATTATTATGCAGTATCGCCCGATATAAAATTAAGAAGCCTGATAAACAGAAGTATTTCATTGATTTACTTTTAATTGTTGTTTTCGAGCAGAATAAATCCTGAAAATCATCTAATTTGTGGTTATCCTATCAATTTGTCTTGTTGACAAGTTTGTCTTGTCCAATTGGAAAGCATTGAAAAATTGAAAAACATGAAAACGTTCAGATTGGTTAATAAGTTAGATTTTAAGTTTTATTCTTATTCAATTCTTTTAACTTTTTAGTGTCAGCTGACTTGTAGAAAAGAAAATAAACTTGGTGTTTCCTAACAGCGTAGAATGTAAAACTTCAACTGACTCCCTGGGAAGAAGCTGATGTCCACAACAACAACTGCCCAGTGTTTTTTTTTTTGTTTGTTAGCATGCTAATGGAGTGTAATGACCCAGGAACCTCTCACCAATGCAGTTGCTGCGAGTTCCAGTCCAGCTCATGTTGGCTTCCTCTGCGGCCATATGTGGGAGGTTCTGCCAACAACCTGCGGATGGTCGTGGGTTTCCCCCTGCCTCTACCCGGTTTCCTCCCACCATAATGCTGGCTGCAGTGAAATATTCTTGAGTATGGCTTAAAATACCAATCAAGTAAACAAACAGATAAATAAATGTTTTCTTTTTCACTTTTTGGACAGTTTTGACCTGGACGCACAGACCTGGTCTATTGTGGATCCCTCAGACGACAGCCAGGTTAGACATGCATAATGCTTAAGAATTTTGAACAATTTTTAAATTTATTTGACACAGGTTTTTGAAATTGAAGCCTGTTATCACACCCCCACACCCTTGAACCACTCAAACAAAATCTACGTGTGCTGATAACACACTCCTGAAATAATAAAGGCTCTGAGGAGTGTGAGCCTAGGTGCGCAGATCACACTTCTGCAAGGGGTCTGATAATCACACTCCTGCTTACAAACAAAAACGAAGGCTTGTGTTTCGAATGTTACACAGGTCTAAAATAACCTTCATGGATGTGTTTCATGAAACTCCCCATAACTATGAAAGGAAGGAGACTGGATGTGTGTGTCATAAATGCATAAAAAGCGTATTAAAAGTTATAAATTTAGACCTGTTGATAGCTATTATTGGGCTGTTGTTCGGAGTGTTTTTTGTTTGTATTATGGTGGAATTTATAAGTGGAGGATACTGAGCAACTGATAAAGCTTTGTTTTAACGTTTTATTTTTTTTGTGGGGGGGGGGGGAATTTAATCATTTTGTTTACAAATCTTTTCTTGTATTGGTTTTGTTTATATTTTAGGCTGTGAACATTTTCTTGGGTGTTGTCGTGTCACTGCCAACACTCCTAATTTTTTTTTAAATGGTAAAATGGAAGACTTTGTGAATGTAAAATGTAAGAATGATTGATTTCGTTGAATGATGGGTATTTAATGCTGTACACATGACAATTTCTTTTACACATACAACAGAAGTTCTTTGAGTGAAGGAACTTAAAAGTTTGGCGAATACTCTCTTTTTTTTTATCAAACTCCTGTAAAATAAAAGAATACCAAAATACTTTGAACAAACTGCAGCTTGTGTTTCCTTGGTGACAGGTTCCGACTGGGCGACTGTTCCACGCAGCTGCTGTTGTCGGGGATGCTATGTACATTTTTGGGGGCACAGTCGACAACAATGTGAGGAGTGGGGAAATCTACCGCTTCCAGGTTAGGCCAAATTGTCATTATTCTGACTCGTTAATAAAATAATTTTATTGTTAAATGAATGAAGACAACATTTCAAGAAAACCCTAATAGAATTGTATGGATTTAATTACTTGTCTGAAACGTGTGTTATATATTCAAGCATGACAGAGAGCTAATGCCAGTATAAAATCATTATGGAGTAAATAATGTTCTTTTAAGTAATAGTTACTTTGAAAATTGAATCATTATTCAATTAGATTTTGGTGGAAGTTGCCCTTTTAATCATCCTGACGTGGGTAAAAGTTTCTCACATCTTCATAAATCAAGTTTTCATATTACATGCTTGTAAATCACATCAGCACATCTTGGACAACACCATCTAGATCTGCAGAAGATACGACCTCATATAACACGTCATGTACACGACGTCACGCTCTAGGCATGTCTGTGATAGCCTAGTGCTGGAAAAAATGCAGAAAGCTCTTTGAAGTACACAAAATCATGATACTGTTAGGGTATAAATAATAAGTAGAATATTGCACATTGAAGGCTGAAAACCATAATATTGCTTTGTGTCTCGTGGGTTATCATTTCTAAGTGTCACTTGAACAATACTTATGGTATTCCGCCTTCACTGTGCAATATCCTCAATTGTATCAGTCTTATATTGCAGTTTTCCAGCTACCCAAAGTGCACGCTTCATGATGATTACGGGCGACTGCTGGACAGCAAACAGTTTTGTGACGTCCAGTTTGTTTTGGGAAAGGTACATTGTGCTTTGATCACATATCTATGTCTTTCGGGGCGGGGCGCTCCGTGGCTCAGGTGGTTAGCGCTCTAGCACAGCACAATGACCCGAAGCCTCTCACCAATGTGGTTGCTGTGGGTTCAAGTCCAGCTCATGCTGGTTTCCTCTCCGGCTGTACGTGGGAAGGTCTGCCAGCAACCAGCAGATGGTCGTGAGTTTCCCTCGCACTCTGCCCAGTTTCCTCCTACCATAATGCTGGCTGCCGTTGTGTAAGTGAAATATTCTTGAGTACGGCGTAAAACGCCAATTAAATAAATAAGTTGGGGTATATATGCAATGATTATGCATTGAATAAAACTTTTAATTATGTCTGGATTAGTGCTTTCATTTATTATCCTTTTTAGTTTTAAGGTAACAGTGAATGTCACATACTGATTTGGTACCTTGACTGCCTCTGGTAGCGTATGTAGCGAAAAGATATACATGATGTAAGATAGCCTACATGGAGGTATTTAAGAGTTCCTAATTTTATTTACGCCTACTTTGTGGCAGTGGAGCGCTTGGTTAGTTATTAAAATGGTGGAAATAAAGATGCCATTCGACCTGGCCTCTTGGGTTACTGGCCAGAAATAATGGACTGAACTAGAGTAAAAACGGAACAGAGGGAGTGTTAGTCCTCCAAGATTGACTCAGGGTATCATTTTACGATTCTGACATTCATCACAACCTTGAGTCCATCACCCGTGCTCCATAAAATCACCACAGATCTCTGAACTCGATGGAACTGCTTTCAGTGAGGTGTGCACTCGTGTCACACATTTGACCTTGACCCCATGGGTTACTGCCCAAGAATAAGGGACAGGTGCCCTGACTGTCACATTTACACCTTGTGCATATTTCCAGGTAATGTACAATTAACACTGGTAGTGTTGCTAACGGTTGGAAAACATGCAAGTTTTGTAAGTCAAGAAGATTAAATAATCAAATTTGTCGCATGAAATAAAGTATTGTCATCTAAATGATAAACACAAGGTATAGCATAGAAACACAAGTGTGTGAAAATGAGGCTTTTACTGTGACAACAACAACAACGCCATGCTACTTACTTTCATTTTCTCATCAGGTTTAGTTGGCGGCGGTTTTGCCACCCACAGCCGCGGAAAATTGCCACCTGCAGACTTCTAATGAATATCTTGATATATATATATATAGATAATCTTTCGTTTTTTAGCAAGCACATCCAAATAAGCTTCATAAATTGAATTAATGGGATAATAGGATAAAAACATATTTAACTTTATTTTATAAATGTTACAATAAAGTACATAGATTCTGCTTTCATGGTTTCCTAGCAAAGCTCACGTGCAGTTTTTTGCCCTTTCTATCTTTGCCCACTGTTTCAGGGTAACTTTAGCAGTGGCTCTGTGCATAAGAACACCTGCAGGCATTTGTTTGCTATTGTAGAATGTTAATGAGCATATTATTAAGAAACATATGCAGCTTTGTGGACAATCTTAATTCTGTACTGAAAGAAATGTGTTGCCCACCTTCATATGATTTAAATTGTTGAGTGTTAGAGAAATATGTGATTTTCAGTTCATTTAAGTATTTATTTCATTGGTGTTTTACGCTGTACTCAAAAATATTTCACATATACAGTGGAGGCCAGCATTATGGTGGGAGGAAACCGTACAGAAACCCATGACCAGCCACAGGCTGCTGGATTTTCGGTTTAGTATACATCTATTTGCATCTTGAAAATGCCCCATCATCACAAATGAAGTGTCTGATTCATATTAGCGGTTTTAACATGTGAAATATCACTGTTAGCTCTGATGTTGAATGATGAATCTGTAAACTTTTTTAAAAATCTTATTTCATTTCATTTGAGATTAATTTCTGTACACATGCATTTCATATGACTGTGCTACATTTGTTGTTCACTTGTTTTCTATGGGGTTTTGAACATAACAATAAATTTCCTTAACGTTGGTCTTGGCAGTTGAGTGATTCTGTGCAAGGTCAGGTGACAATCCTCAAACCACAATTAATTGGTGCCAATTTTCAGTGGACAAAATACCTTTAACTGATATCGCTCACCAGTTACAAGCAGCGGTGGTATATTCGAAGAGTACAAAGCCTCCAACCAGCACCAGGCCAAAAATTTTCTGCAATGCAAGCTTGACAACAATTTATAATCAGCATGTATTGTATTATGGTGTGTTGCCTTGACCTGTTGCCAAAATAATAATTATTTGGTACAAATAATGAAGATATTTTGGAGTTGGTGCTAACACTAACCGAACAAATAGAAATGGTAAGGACTTAGTTGCAAAATTTTGTTAGGGAAAATGTCTGCAGTCTTCTCTTTAAACTAATGTCATGAGTTGGGGAAGAAAAGATCGACATAAAATGGTGCAAAGTACTGTTGCCCTGTCCCCCATTACAGACACAATAACGGAAATGCATTTTGTACGTGGAGAAAATTAAAAATTATACTGGAAGACAACTGGTCACTAGTTACAAGAAAAATGAAGTTAGAAGAAGAGCAGTAGACCCATTTCACAGCTTTGGTGCTCTACTTTATACTCCATATTACGTCAGTCTTGGACAGGACACCCACATCTTTCGAAGTCCGAAATTTTGTTCATAGGTTATCATGACCTGGAAAGTCCTTGAGGAAAGCAGTTATTTTGTGACAAGTCCTTAAAATTTTCTCATTGTTAAATATTATGCAACATTATGTTGAAATAGTATTGATAAATAAACTGCCAAAATGGTATCGACTAGTCTCCACATGAAGGCTTATACATGCAGGATGGATTCCTGAAAGAGCTGAAAGCATAGCATATGAGACCCTTGTAAGTCATTTTATTTCATGAGTGGGAACCCAAAAATATTAAACAGTTGAGTAGCATGTTTATTTACATTACCTCATTTCCTATTAATGAGAGCATGCTGTATAAATGCTTTTTCTGTTAACAGGCCAATGAAAAAATTTCTGCACATGTTGGTCTTGTGGCAGCTAGATCACCATGGCTACGGGATAAAATTCGTCAAGCAAAGTTTCAGGTATGAGCCTAATTTGAAAGAAATCTAACAGTAAAAATCTCCATTGTGAATTTATGCATGTTATTGTACATATAGCTAGAGAAAGAATCTGGAATTACTGTTTATGCAGAGATTTTTTCAGAATAACAATTTTGTCTGATGAAACACATTTTTGCCTGGGATGTGCAGTAATTGGTGACTGGTACTGTCTCGAATATGACCTTTTTACACCAGTCAGATAGATAAATAAATAAATTTCCTGAATGTTTTTTTCAGAAGCAGCGTACGAAGGAAGGTGATCAGCCTCAAGTGTTCATAGCCGAGGCAGATCCGCGAGCATTCGAGATGGTTTTGTCTTACATCTACACAGATAGGATCCATCCCACCAAAAAAGGTCAGTGGTAAAAAAAAAACCAGCCAAAAAGATCTGTGAAAAAAAAACAAAAAAAAGGGTGGTGGAAAAAAAAAATTCCACCTAAAATGGTTGGTGAAAAACAAAAATCCACCCAAAAAGGTCCATGAAAAAAAACTACCCAGAAAGATCAGTGGAAAAAAATCCTTATCCATAGGTGGGAAAATCCCCACCAAAATGGGAGTGGAATGAAAACAACATGCAAAAAGACAGTGAAAAATACAAAGCACCAAAAAAGTCAGTGAAAAGAATAAACATCATGTCAGTGAAGGATGAATATATGCCTGAGTGGATGAATTAAACCTTCATTTAAAGGGGCTGACTGATGAATTGTACATTGATATTTGTGGTGCAAATGTTAGTCTTCATTGTGTTGTAACGAGTGGTCTTAAAGGTGGAATTTGAGCGCCACAAGTGACCTTGTCATTTCTAATGCAAATCCCAACATCTGCGCAATCTCAGACTAGTGAAATATTGCCTAATCTTCTTGATGGTTTGCCGTATCCCTTGTTAACACAGGTCAGGAGCCGAGCAGTAATGAGGTGATCTTGCTTATGATGGACGTTTACAGACTGGCCCTTCAGGTACGTCATTTAGCTCAACTTTAGGCCACATCAGTTTTATTTGTTATTTTACATGCAGAATAAATTTTTCTTTAATGCTTGAGGAGTTTATAAAAGACCAAAATAAAACTGGAAAATCAAATAATTTGATTATCCCATGAAGGTTTCTCGTTAAAAACATATTTTCATGATCGGAAAGCCTTGACAAAATAGGAAAACCATAAAATCGGACAAAATAAAAATGTGAAGGCTAAGTCTTATTTTTTTTAAAGTTTATCAGTATGTTGTTGTTGTGGTAGTTCCACTATGTATTGAAGAAGCTGTGTGTACACCTATATATGTAGTCATTTTTGCAGAAGCTATTGATTTGTTTGTTGTATTTTCTAAACAACTATGAGGTTGTAACCACCCAGTATTCTGGATGTTGTTGTTGTTGTTGTTGTAGTTCCACATGTCCCGCCTTGAGCAGCTGTGTGTACAGTTCCTGGAGGCGTGTATTGGCCACAAGAATGTTCTGGCGGCTCTGCAGAATGCCTCACGACTTAAACTCGACTTCCTTAAGGTATGGATCAGTCAAGTTAGGTAACATCAGTCAAATTACCATCATTTCCTTAACTTCAATCAAGTTGCCCACGTGCTCTGCCTTGTTTCCTCCCCATCCTACCATTATGCTGGCCGTTGTTGTGTTAGTGAAATATTTTTGAGGACAAAGTAAAAAATAAATAAATAAATAAATAAATAAATCAGTAAATTGTGAAGCATTTCCTTGTGTCCTCAGCAATAAGCCGAGCAAGCATGAAGTCAGTAAAATGAACATTGTTTGGACAAACATACATATACGGTAAATGTCCAGAAAAAGTGTATTTTTAAGGTGCAAACAAATATCATAAAATGTTTCTTCCAATGCTGAAATTTGTTTTCCCTACAGGATACCATCTTGCCTTCATGAAAAACAGCTTTCTAAGGTTATTAGCACTTCAAGAATCAAGCAAAGTGGGCAACTTAGTCATGGGCAAAATTTAACATCAAATATGGTACATTTTTATTTAGTATTCAGTATTGGGAGTATATAATTTGCAAATTTCAGTAGCAGAATGGCATCCTTTTATGTCAAACAGACATACAGACAGACCAAGAGACACAGATCCACACAGACACACACAGATAGACATACAGACATATAGTCTCATTTCTTAGATTCCCTCCTTTAGAGTTAGATTATTGTAATTGTGTATTTCTTGTCCTCAGGAATTCTGTCTGCGCTTCATCGTCAAGGAAACCAACTATAATCAAATCGTGATGAGTAAGGAGTTTGAGAGCCTGGAGCCGCCGCTGATGGTGGAGATTGTGCGTCGACGTCAGATGCCTCATGTTCGGATGCTGCCAGAACCTTACTGCGACTCCTTCCAAGGTAGTGTACCACCAACAACAACAACAACACAACATGGCGACCTAACTATGAGGTTCCATGACTCCCGCTGTAGTTACTGGCAGGCAGAAATTGGCATGGTCGTTTGGGCCACTTGTCTTCCACCAGTATGGTGTGTATTTATCTATTTTATTTGATTGGTGTTAAACCCCACACTCAATATTATAGCACTTATACGACAGCGGAAAGCGTTATGGCGAGAGGAAACAAAGCAGAGCCCAGGGAAAGCCCATGACCTTGCTGGCAGACCTTCCCATGTACAATATGGTGTGTATATCTGTGTGTCACACGTGGGACAATATGTGATTAACTGTAATATGTGAGTTTTTGCTTGAATTATAGTGTATAATGATTTAGCAATGTTTAAAAGAAGTTTGAGATGGGATTTTCATTGATGATATTTATATGGCAAGAATTAGGGATTAGGATGTGGCTCATTCATTCAGGGATCGGTTTTAAGAAGCTGTTAAATTTAATAGCTAAGTGCATTTCTTCAATGTTTTCGGGTGTTTACAAGATGTTTATTCAAGCATATTCTGAAAGCATTATTCTGTGGTGACTGATAAAATTATACTTTTTGTGAAACCCTGAAACTGGCCAATCCAAAAAATGTAGTTTTATCTCCAAAATAAAATTAAAAATGTGAATAAATCGCACTGAAAGTTGCTCTTTGATCTGCGAAAAGGTTAAGGAATTAGGGGAAGTTTAAGGTCATGCTTAGCTAAGTACACTTGATGAAGCTATGGGGCCAGGACTGGAATGTGGGTACTTCTGGCCTTGGACAGGAAACTTCTGGCTTCTCTGTGCAAGGTGTTGGTTACAAAAAAAAAAAAAGGAAAAAAAAAAGGCGGCCAACAGTGCCTCTGAATCCATTTGCACAATCTTTCATTTACAGATGACCACTTGTCTTCCACCAATAAGGGTTGCAAATCTTTATGTTCACAAAATTTCATCCTTATCTTGCCAAAGTTCGGTGGTTTATTCCACATACTTCAGTATTCTCTTCACGTAAAACTGACCTACATTGTTTGAGTGAAATAGGTTCTTGAGTATGGTGTGTGGGCAACAATCAAGTGAATGAAAATAAATCAGATTAAATCAAGAAACTGTTATGATGCAACATGTAATTCAATTAATTTATTATTGTAAAAAGTTAGGATTTATAATAAATGCTTCTCAAAGTTCCTTATCAGGTTCCTCTTCATAGTATTCCTCATGGGTGTATTTTTGCTATCATAAATACATGTTTTTCTAGCCAACTCTTTGGAGAAAGACCTGGAGGCATTTCTGAAGTCGGGTGGGGTGGAGTTTTGTGACATCACATTGATGCTGGATGGAATAGCTATCCCCGCCCACAAGGCCATCCTGGCCGCTCGCTGTAGCTACTTTGAAGCCATGTTCAGGTCCTTTATGCCAGAAGACAACACTGTCCAGGTGGGTAGTTTTGTGACATCAGCCTGATTCTAGACTGGTAAGGTTTTATATTCATTATATATTATTATTTATTCATTATAACATTTGATTAGTGTTTTACAATGTACTCAAGAACATTTCACTTATATGTCAGCAATAAGCAGTATGGTGGGAGGAATCCGGACAGAGACCTACATTTCGTCCATGATAAAATTGTACTGATTCTAGAAAGGTGTTCTAAGGTTTGTTTGGAATGTAGATGATATCATACTGGAAAAATGTAAGTTTTAGCATCAAAAATAATATTTTATTTTGTTTACTTGCCTCTAAATGAGCACCTTTTTGGAACATTTAGGGGTGATGTGTTTTGTCAGTGGTCATATGTATTGAACTATAAGCACCTTAAAAAGCCCAAGACACAAAGATGTAGTGCTGAAAACTACCACCAGCTGGATTTGAACTCCGAATCTGATTAATCAAACCTCACTTAATCCGCTTGGTGTTTGCATTCCTATTTCAGATAGCTATTGGGGAAATGGTCCCCTCACGGCAGGCCTTTGACAGCTTGCTGCGCTACATTTACTACGGGGAGGTGGTTATGCCCCCTGAAGACTCCCTCTATCTTTTCCCCGCACCTTATTTCTATGGCTTCACGAACAACAGATTACAGGTATGTTTATTCATGTAAATGGTATTGAACTTTACAGGTGACCTTAATTACCTCTGAACTCAGTGGGGTTTCTAGCCCGTTTCTTTTTAGAAACTCAGTTTGAACAAATCAGAAAACTCACCATATTTCGTCAGTGTATGGAAAACCTCAATCTATATCATGAAAACTCAATATAAAATTTGTCTAAAACTCAGTTTTCAAATATTTCTCATAGTAGTTACCACAATGAGAAAGCTTATGTTTTTGTCAGGGTTTACTCAATTATGTGTCTGTCAGTAACTTTGTGAAGAAAGTTGTGGATTATATACTGCCTCAGGTCCACCATTGTACATGGGTTCTGTTAATATAATAATGAGTAACTTAAGTGCGTCACCACGCAGATTTCTTCATGGTTTCGCAAGCTGTCAATCGTCTTGCTGAGATCTTTTTCAAATGAATAAGTTTGAAATTAAAGCTGTTATTCACTTGACAAAGATCCAAGTAAGATGATCGAAAGCTTATGAGACTGTAGAGAACTTTACATGGTGATGCCTTTGAGTTCCTCATTACTGTTTGTGGACAGATGTTGATGAAATTTTGTGCACAGTTTGGTCTTACACGAAGGATTAGTCCATTGCATTTTAGGGGTCATTTGGATCTGTATCCTTGAATTTGCCATCATTGCACAGTAGGACATAAATTTATGCAGAGTTTTGGATCTTTGTCTGTAGAGTATTGAATTTGTGCAGTTAACTTTTGTAGAGATTTGTGTTTTTTGAGTACTTTCTAGTTTGTGAATATGATAACTTAAGAAGTCTTGATGTAGGGCCATTATTAAAAATATATCTATTAAGTGTGGCCTGATCCCTCAATCTAGGGTCATACTAAGTCACTCAGGCACAGTGTCTCACAATTCACTCAGTGTCACACAATCCACACAGTGTCACACAATCCACTCAGTGTCACAGTCACCATGGTGTCACACACTTCATCCAGTGTTGCAATCCACAGTGTGACATAATCCACACAGTGTCACAAACCACGGTGTCACACAATTCATGCAGTCACAATTCACAGTGTCACATAATCCACACAGTGTCACAATCCACAAGGTGTCACACAATCCACACAGTGTCAAAATACAATGTGACATAACCCCCACAGTGTCACAAACGGTTTCACACAATGCAGAGTGTCGCACATTCCACACAGTGTCTCACAATCCACTCAGCATCACACAATCCACACAGTGTGATGCAATCCACTCAGCATCACATAATCCAAACAGTATCACACAATCTAATGTCAGTCATTCCAGACTAAGCATCACAGATTCCACAAGAACATAATGTAACACTCAAAGAGTCAGTGGTGAAATAACACATGTTACATGTTTTCATTTCTTTCACAGGCTTTCTGCAAGCACAATCTTGAGATGAATGTGTCATTCCAAAATGTTGTCCCGGTGAGCACACCAGTATAATTAATACAGTGTAAATGTGGTCATTGACATATGAAGACAGTCGTGCTGTAGTGTTTTTTTTCTTCAATGTATTTCTGTGCTAACAATACGGTTTTTTTTTCATTGTACTTCAAGTGCATTTTGATGTTATTACCTGTGAATTTAGTTCCAGTAATGTACACAACTGTGGACATGGGGAAGGCAGATTTAAACAATGATCTCATAAGTAAACATGCAAAAAGGACTGTAATTTGTATTTAATGTTTCTTAGACCCTGGATTGTACATAAATGTACACAAGAATCTGAAAAATAAAAAGGACTGTGATTTCTATTTAACGTTTCTTAGTCCCAAGGCTCTACACAAAAGTACACATGAGGAAGGGGACTTTAGTTTGTACTCATTGTTTTGGAGCCCCAAGAATGTACACAGGTCAACTCTTGAGGAACTGGAAGGGGACTTTAGTTTGTACTCGGTCTTTATCGGTCACAAGAGTGTATACAGATGTACACATATGGAAGGTGATCCATGTTTGTGTATAATTGTTTTCTGTTTAACTTTACAGATACTGGAGGCTGCGGATAAGATCCAGGCTTTTGATATGAAGAAACATGCTCTAAACATCATTGTACATCATTTCCCTAAAGTAAGTCACCTTCAACATATTTTGTGTTTTCTAATACAATACATAGGTATTTTTCTAATAGGGTATGTGGGCTTTACTGGAATGAATCTCTCAAAGTTTGGTTAGAGGGTGTACAGTAAATCACATGTGTGTCCACATATACTTTTTGTACTAATTTCTTTATTTCAGATTTCTTTTCTTCAACTTACAAGAGGGAAGTTATAAAACTAATGGCTTTCAGAAATTGATTTCAGTATTATAACTTTTTCCAAATTAGTGTTCCTGACAAGTTCATTTGGGTAAAGTACTGTGGTTTACTCTGGGCATTGTCATTTCTCTCTGCCCATCAACCTGACCTCTGTCATGAGTAAAAACTTCTGGAGTTTGGAGTTAAATGCCAAAAACATAAACAAAAAAAAATGGTGAAATACTAATTGTCAAGCCTGTGACTATTTGAATATTCCCACAGTGGTATTAGGTGAGTGAATAGAGATGACAGTTATGGTTCTTTTGTAACATTTCAGAAGCATATCATGGAAAAATTGTTGAGGGATATATAAACAATGCTAAGTTAGACATTTGCTCTTTCTATTTGAATTAATTTCACCACGCTAACCCTTGAACAAAATCATTAACAAAAGCAAGGTGAATCCTCTAGGTGTGGTCTTCGAAATGACAGGACGATTTTTTGTTCTTTCTTGCTAGGTGGCTCGTTTACCCCAGATACGAAGACTGAGCCGTGATTTACTCCTTGATATTATCAGTGCTTTGGCTGACGACATGGGCGAATCTCGACTGTGTCAGGATGTGTCGAATATAAGCCTGTGTGAATCAAGTGCCCTGTGACTAGCACAGCAGTGGATTGTGTCCTGTGCTGTAGTGACATACAAGGAATGGATGAAATCTGGGTCCAGCACCCTGTGACATACAAGGAGTAGATGAAATCTGGGTCCAGCACCCTGTGACATACAAGGAATGGATGAAATCTGGGTCCAGCACCCTGTGACATACAAGGAGTAGATGAAATCTGGGTCCATTGGCCTGTGACATACAAGGAGTGGATGAAATCTGGGTCCAGCACCGTGTGACATACAAGGAGTGGATGAAATCTGGGTCCAGCACCCTATGACATACAAGGAGCGGATGAAATCTGGGTCCAGTGCCCTGTGACATACAAGGAGTAGATGAAATACTTTTACTTTGTATACTTTTCCTCAATCTTACCTCCCACTGGCCCATGAAATGCTTGAAGGTACCTGAATTTGTTGAATGGTATTCATTTAAAAGTTCTTGAAAATGGGGTTATTTTGGAATAAGGCCCTATATGTGTTAAATATCTTGCAAGATGATATCCTTTAATTTCCACTTAAAAATTTGTGCAGAAATTGAATTTCCCGTGAAAATAGCGTAAAACTTAGTCCTTGAAAACATTTTCTTTCAGGGGTGGGAGCCATGTAAACCCAAACATAAATCACAACTTGTTATTTAGCGTAGTGTGCTTATGCTTTTTTTTTTCTATGAAAACCTCACATTTTCTTGTTTCCCTTCAGAATAAATCTATCTCCAAATTAAATAAATGAATCTTAGGAAACCATAAAAAGATATACATATACATGTACAAGAAATCTAATTGTCCAATATTTTTGGACACACACTTTGCCAGGCACAGCAGACACTCATATGATAGATCGGGATTTTTATGTCATGTTTTCTTTGGTGTTGACAAGCAATGTGAGTGCATGTTTAGGTCATATGGTTTACTGTGGATGCTGGTTGTCAACTTTCTTTGTGCATATTGATGACATTTTTACTGAAAATTTTCCGTTCTGCATTGATTTACTTAATGTTACTGAGGGGCAAATTAAAATTCTTACATTGCCCGTATTCCTGCTTAAAGTTTCCAAAGTACAGAGTACATTAAAACAAGTCATGAAATAAACATCAACCACTGACATTTTGAAATAGTTCTCAATGAGAACATGAGGGAATAATCCTCAGCCAGGACCATGAGGGAATATTTTTCAACAAGGAACAGCATGGAATATTCAGTCGTGAAAATCATTGAATATTCCTCCATCAGGAATATCATGGAATATTTCTCAGCCTTGAACCTGATGGAATATTCCTAAGCCATGAAACATGATGGAATATTCTTTGACCAGGAACAGCATGGAATATTCCTTGACCAGGAGCATTCATCATGGAATATTACTAAGCCACAAATATACCTGTAATGAATTATTCATCTACCAGGAATTCTGTTCATGTTCTTTGGATTATTCATGTTATTTTGACCATTACGCAAGATATTTACCATGAAAATCTGTCAGTGTTCTTCAGCCAAGAACAAGTGGCAATATTCCTCGACCAATAACATCATGGAATATTCATTAACCAAGGACAGGATATAGTATTCCTCAGTCACGAAATTGATGGAATATTCATCAATTTCTGGGAAAATCATCATGGACTATTCCTCAGCAAATTTTCCCGCTTCATTTTGCTCAAAAAATATTCCTTGTGTGTTGAAGTTTGTCTGCTGGTAGAAAGGGTAAGGAGGTGGAAATCTCTTACACAAGGCAGTGTATTTGTGTGTATGTGTTTTTTTGGCAGCTTGGAGGATAGCTACTTGTCATTTTTCTCAGGCATTATTTTGGAGTTATTGTACATACGTGATGTTATTTATTAGCTCTCGCTCCTGAATGTTTGACATGTTTGACTTTTCATTACATGTATTTTATAAATATCATCAGTTCAGTTAAATTATGTTCAACCCCCTTTCTCGTCCATTTGTGTATTGTCATCTTTTTGACTTCTTTGTGTTCCATCTTAATTTTGGTGTTAGTGACAGTTCTGTCATACTGTTTTGTCAAATCACTTTATCAAATCACATTTCCTTGTGTGTTCTTTCATCACATGATCGTGGATTTGCGCTCTCATTCTTTTCTATTATCGTATTGCTTTTCTGTCATCACTTATTCCCACCTATGCTGCTTTGTTCTTCTTGTCAGGAATAATGTGTGAATTAGAAATGGATAACTGTCATCTTTCTCAACCATTGTGGAAGTAGTGCCATCTGATAATAAATTGTGCCTTCTCCATATGTTAGAATAAGATCTTCTTGTAGCGGACCGGTCTTTATGCCAATATGTTTATAGTGCTGCCTCGCGATGATGTCATGTTAAAGGTACCGGAGGCTATGCCTTGCCCAGGCAGTCTACAGCCTGCATCAGGGGCTTGAGTCTGCAAAGCAAGTCCTGACCAAAGTGAAAATCTGAAATAAAATTGAACTTTTTATTAGGCATTAAAATTTTTATCACTTCATCGGTCTTAATACAAAATAAAGGTGTCAAAACTTCAAATTCCAGAACAAAAAGATCGTAGATAAAAATGACCTGATGGAGAATTGACCATTGGTCTCCGGCCTGCATTATGTGTGCTTGACCACTTGCAAGTTATCATAGTGCAGTGCCCTAAATATAATGGTGTCACTGTGCAGTCAGGGATGAAAAAGTATGAAAAAGTCTTAACTGAGATACAGGAGCTGCAGAACTATGTTCTTCAATTGTGATGGAAGGTTGATGCCTCGCATTATACCCTTCCATCAAGAATGTTACCTTTTGCATTTCATGTCTTACATTGTTTGTCATCACTTGGTTTCTGTGATGCTTTTTTGTGCAATTTTTCTCATCATGTAACTTATTTTTTGTTTATTTTTCTACTCTTGTACTATTGTACCCTCAAGCAGTGCTTCATTTGTTTATACAGTTTCTTCATGGCCCTTGCGTATTTGCATACAAGTGAAGACTTCATATTGAATATATGTATAACATGATATATGTCAACAATATATGTTATTCATTTATGATATTTAAGAAAAAATTAACAACCAACCATGTATTGTTGTTCATATGCTCTTTACAGAATTGACGTTATTTCTGTCTTCCTATTCCCATCATTGTCAATGTTTCATTGTGTAGGGCATCAGTTCTTATTTATGTGTACATCTACATGTGAATAAAATATTTACATGCAGATGTACAAAATACTAGTGCCCAGTAATGTGTACAAAATACTAGTGCCCAGTAATGTGTACAAAATACCAGTGCCCATCCGATTAATGTGAATTATCTTACCATGACCAAAAATTTCGCCTGTAAAAGTGCATTTTTAGAGGCAAACTAATGTCATGAAATGTTTTCTGTAGGATATCATCGTGCCTTCCAAATAAACCTCGATACAACTTTATGAAATCAGAAGAACTCTCAGAATCAGAATCAAAATGAGCAACTTGGTTATGGACAAAATTTTGGGTAATTTAGGGTATTCAAGTTTTGTTGCAGCGTCGACAGTTGTCGTGAGTTGAAACTTGAACTAGTCAGAGATTCCTAATTGATACAACTCGGTTTTCTTCATCTGTCTCACTTTGCATGAATATTATTGAACAATTTGATAAGAAACATTGTTTCTGATTTCTTGCTGCGCACAGTCATATTTTGTAACATTAAAACAGATAAAGAATTATGGGCACAATGCTTTCAATTACAAAACTGATTTTCCAGAATTGTAACACATTTGTGCTGATGCAGTTATTTCTAAAAATAATAAATCGATGAACATTGTCTCTAGTTTTCAGGTTCAGCATGTATGTCTCTAGTTTTCAGGTTCAGAATTCTGTATGTTCTGGTCACTGCATGTTTTACTGAGCAACTGTACACAATGTATCAAGTTGACTGTACCAAAGTCATTTCACCTACAGTAATGTTTTATTGAACACTAATGTAAACGCCGCAAATTACATGTATGAACACTAGTTAAGTACAGTGAAATACGGCTGCCTTAAGTGTTATGTACTTGTGTGTATCTGTGAACATTCTGCATTGAAAACGACCTACCAGAGTGAAAGTGGAAGTACTTGTAGCTTGTCCAGGCCATTGGAACACATAGCTGTCTTAGACTTCTTCTTAAGTGCGACTCATCTTTTTTGTGAAAATTTTATTTTCATACTTAGCTGAGAATTGTCGTAGGAAACGAAAAGTTTGAAACTTTGCATTTTAAGTTGAGATCTTTGTCTCAACTTGTCTTATTCTTGAACTTAAGTCTGACATAAGTCTTAAGATAGCTTCGTGATCCTGGGGCCAGGACAGACAGCAATTTTACAATATATACATGCAATAGCTTGCTGGTACTTTGCTAGTACTAATGAGTAATGTATTGTTTAATAGCTTGCTGTACTTTCTGGTGTATTTCTTAAATTTTCAACTGGTTGCCAGATTGGTTTGTAATTGGTTTGTAATTTATTTTGCATAGCTATGAATGATGAAACAGTACATAAAGTTTTTGCTTGCAGAACATATTTGTTTCAGTCATTTAATTTTCATTGTATCATTATGCAAAGGAATATTTCACCTCAGTTTTCTTATTTGCTAGTTGTTTAACAGATTTACTCAAGAATTTTTCATATATGTTATTGCAGTGAGGTTTATGGACAGAGGAAACTGGAGTTTCTGGCATAAACCACCTGCCTTTGGCAAGCAACAAATGAACTTTCCTACCTGTGATGTACAGGCTTGCATGCTGGTTGTGGAGGAAGATAAGTGCTCTTAAGCAAATGTAAGAACTCAATCAGCTGACAAGTGTTTCGAAGAGGGGTGGTAAAGCCAGGGATGACTGTATAAAGCAAAAGATCTCACAGGCTATTTCTGGCAAAGTCAAACAGATGACAAGCTTTCTCATGTAAAGTCAAGCACCTGACAAACTTTTATCATGTGAAGTCTAGCTTCTGACACATTTTCTCATGTTAAGTCAAGCATCTGAGGAGTTTTCTCACACACATTTGCCACAGCAGGATAGAAATATTCTGGATTGCTGGATTCAGAAAGATAAACAAAGAGAACTCAAAAGAGAACAAGGCTTAATTATTACAAAATATGACAATGACACAAAAAGAATCCAGTTCAATACACTGAAAGTATTTAATGATATTATGAATCTCGTTTACATTCATGGACGGATGTATTGTAACAAGCCTAATTATTATGTCATTATTTTCAGCTTTGGTACACTTTTGAAAAAATGAATGACAAAGAGCACATACATGGGCTTCCTTTCCAAGTCATATTTACATTAAAAATGAACTTGACATCCTTAAAATGGCTACTCTCTTGAATGTGGACTGAATTGTGACAAATTATTTTCCAACTGACAAAGTAATATTGGAACAAACACTATAAACAGTTTGTCATACAAGAAGAGTAATGGCTTATTTCCAGAGTTACTTCTCAACACTTTTACATCTACTTGGCAATTATAGGGGCAACTTCACAGAATGAAACAGTTCAGATCTGAAACAATCATTTATCTTTCTCACTGTCCATCCTTAGCACTTTACAAAAAAATACATAACTCTTGTACTAACAGGCTAATTTTCTCTGTATGTACTTCTTTGTAAGGGAAATAATGTAACATTTATCTAGCGTGGCAAAATTGGAATTTCCAAATACTCACATGTACACTGTTTCCTGAATTTACAATCCAACATAATAAATTATGCACAACTTTCTCAACAGATTTATCTCCCTTTGCCAACAGATGCCAAGCCACAAAAACAGACCTTTCAGAGACTGTGGCCGTAGGAAACAAATGGTGGCACATTGAATCTGATAATACTGACAGTAAATTCTAACACAATGGTCTGATACCTGCTCTGTGTATGTATAACGAAGCGCCACTAGACCACTGACAATTAACAGCGTTCAGCCACTAGCTCACCACAAGCATACTCTTAGCTGGAGTCTATTCAGGTGTTAATTTAACCAGGGCTTTAGAAAGTACAAAAGAATGTAAAAGAATGTTTCACTAACAGTACCTAAAGGTGGCCAACATTACGGTGGGAGGAAATCAGACAGAACTATATTACATCCACCCTATACAATATACTGAAAACCTGGTAAAGTCTATTTACATCAGGTTCTCTTATCCTTGCTTTGAAGGGATAATCTCTCCCAACTGGAAGTGAGTAGCACAACAACATGGTTCAGTGAACTTTCTGTTTAGTGTTATATAAAACTGGACCTTGTTCGTGTATATCACACGTTCTTGTCCTTGGTTTCGTTCATCAGATTGTGGGTGGCGTTGTCACGTGCCTGAATCATCCGCTGACGTGCTCTTTTGAAGGCGTCTGTAAAATGGAGAAACTGACAGCTAAATAAGTATCCTTGGTGTACATGTATACAGGATAAGTTGCAAAACAAACAAATGGTGACTGATTGATCGATGGACTGACTGTTGTTCAAGACTAAACTCAAGAACTTTTTACTTGTATTTAGTTAACTGGTGTTTTACTCTGTACTCGAAGTAGTTAATTCATACAACAGCGGTTATAATTATGGTGGGAGGAAACCAAGCAGAGCCCAGAGGAACCCAACGCAAGCTGGATTTAAACTCACAGCGGCCGCACTGGTGAAAGGCCCTTGGGTGTTAGTAATGCAGGTTAACCAGATAAGTGGTTTTTGATAGCACAAACAGCCCCATGAGTGTCACCGACTGCTTACCAAGGCCATCAAGGCCCCACAAATACAGTCAAGGGGAAAATTTGAAAATTCCCAGAATAAGGCCAGGTTTCCGAGTGCGCAGTGAAGACATTACTTACTGATGCACTGAGATACAAGTGGAATTTTATGGGTGTTCACCTCTCTGCATGAAGTACTCAATAAACCTGATTACCCGCTACATCATTTAAACACTCATAACCAGGGCGCAAACAATTCATGAAATAAAACAAATGAATAAATACTGACAGGATATGATCTTCAGTTCACGATTCAAGAATCACTCCATGAGAATCTTAACTTACATTGAACAGAACCTAAAACATAAGCAAACCTGACACAATCTGTCAACTGGGTTTGTACTAGGCAATTATTTCTAGACATTTCACAATCTGGTTAGTATTTCTATGCACATACCTAACACATTGGATATATTGGACTGCACTGCATTTATTCTGAAAGAAGAAGAAAAAAAATATAGAGATTATACACATATAGAGATTATGTACACATAGGATAATACAAAGACAGACACACCTGATTCTGTCAATTGACAAACTCAACACTGAATGTGCCAAACGCAGCAGACATTTTAATGCTGCGATCCCCCGTTCTACCAACATTTTTTAGGAATCTGATTCACAGTTCTGTATTTATTCAATCTTTCCTTGTTATAGCAATCAGTCCAACAAATCTATCAAGCCATTTTACTGTGGAACTGGCATAAATACATGTGGGACCTACAGGTAATATTATTAAGATAAAATATGAAAATTTGTAGGCTAAACTTCGGATGAACCTGAAAAACTTGGAGGATCCAAATAACTAAAGTAGAAACCTGAAAAAGTCTTGATCAAGACCAAAAAAATTTTTTATTTATTTATTTATTAATTTATTGGTGTTTTAGGCCATACTCAAGAATATTTCACTTATAGCACAGACAACCAACATAATGGTGGGTGGAAACCTCCAAGAGACTGGGGAAAACACACAAACAATTTCAGATGGAACCTGAACAACTATCAGAACCTGAAAAAGTTAAGACTCATTTTCCACTTAAACTGGTCATCAGTTCCCTCCCCTGAATGTAGCTGGCACTCTTGTCTACTCACCCTAGTGTGTCCAGCAGAGACCCCAGGCTTCTCTTACTAGCCCGTCGTTCCAAGAATGCCCTGAAATACAATAGAAGCCCTTTAGAGGTGAATCCTTGTTAACAGTAATCATTTTTTCACCAAATTTGTTCACAGAGTTCTGTATTTGATCTTAAATTTAATCCATGACTAAATTCCCCACTGTACCTGATTGTTAGTTTGTTCAATTCATCTGAGAAAGGTGTTTTGAGGTTTGTTGGAAAAATCATACTAAAAAAACATCGAAAGTAGTACAAAATGACCTTCACTTGCCTGTAAAGATACGCTTTTGGGGAGGGGGAGGAGGGAAGTTTTAGGGCAAATACAGCATTTTTAAAGTATATACAGTCACTATTTACTTACAATAAGAAATACTGAAAAACTAATTTGATCCAATAGAACATCATTGAGCGGTAACTACACATAAGCAGAAGTGGTTCGAATCTACGTACCTGGCCTGGAATATAGTGTTTAGTCTAAGTGAGACACTGCCTGTGGTCTCTGTACGAAACCCATACTTCCCTAAAAGCTGGCCCTGAAAAAACAAAACTCAACTAGTTCAATGATACACAGCTAATGGATTTCTACAGGTACTTCCCTTCAGGATTTTAATGCAGCTATAAACATCACATTTTATTATTTAGAAATCCTAATGACATGAGGTTTTACAGGCAGCTGTACAAGCTCTACTCTGATCGATTTACATGGCAAAGACACCAGACCTGACACTTCATCCAGTCAACTGAAACAGATTTAGCCAGTCCAAGCATTTTCCAGTTATTAAACTACTTGAACTACTGCTAATGCATCCACTGCCAGAATGAGTGTGCTAAACATGTATATGTCATGTGTATAGTGCTGCCTCACTAAAGAAACATGTCAAAGACACCACCACTGAATCCCAATAAACTAAGACCAAGCAATCATATGGATCCCAATTCAAACATGAATTTTCTAGCAATGTGGATGCACTAAGAATTAGGTGGCTGGGGCTGACTCAAGCAACATTGGGGAGATTCCATGGCAGAGTGGTCAACCAGCTATTGCAGCATAATGATTCAGGACCCTCTCTGCAAGGTGATCGCTGCTAATTCAACTCCAGCTCAGGCTGGAAACGTTTGCCAACAACCTACGGATGATTGTGGGTTTCCCTCGGGGCCCTGCCCTGTGTCTTCTCACCATAATGCTGTATGCTGTCTTATGGGTGAAATAATCTTGATCATGGCGTTAAACACTGATAAAACACATAAATACATCTGCAATAGTGTTATGTATCACATGAAATGTTTCCAGCACCTTACATCCTGCCATGAAAAACAGCAGGAGATACAAATTAACACTTACATCAAAAGTGGTGGGCACAGCGGCATAGGTTGGGTCCTCCAGCTCTGGGGATCCTCCGATGAAAAATCGGCGCAGTTCTGACGTCACAGAGTTCCCTATGGGCCTCCAGCAGTGCAGAGTGTGAGTTGACACACCTAAACACAGAGAGTATGTGGCTGTTATACATGGGTGATTTCTTCTTGCTCGCACTACTGTTTGCAAGCTAGGGCTGGACAAAACTATGAGAACACGCGGAAAGAAATGAGCCTGACTGCCGTCCTGAGAAATTTTTATTTTATTTTTATTCCATCTAAAAGAATTGAATGAGATTTTACTGAGTGCAAGCATTACAACCAGCATACATTTACGTTGTAGCACTACAGAGGATACCAATCTGGGTTACAAGATGCTAACCTGGTACAGAGGGTACAGACCTAGAGTAGAGGATACCGACCTGGTGTGAAGGGTATTGTGAGGTATGTATAACCCTCTGTGCGGAACCGATTCCACGAATCCAGCGACAGCACCTCAATCAACACACACGGCAGGTGAGGCATCTCATCTGGAGCAATGGAGCAATTTGAGGAACATTTACGAAACGGATATTAAAAGCATACAGAATCAACGATGACAGGATGGTGGGTGTGGGTGTGCGTGAGTTGGGGGGAAGGGTAGGTTATAAGATTAAAGCAATGAGAGTCTCTAGAACAGATAGTACAGCACTGGGGCAAAGTCACACATGCCATTCCAAATCACACAAGAGCAATAAAATCCGCTAATCTATTCCACTATTTTCATACTGAAAAATAATGTGTCCCAGAGAGTCAAAATCGTAAAAGATTTCAAAACTTCTGGTTCCGGGGCCTGGATACCACAAGCCAATTGGAAACATTGACTACTCCATGTGTCTGTGCTCAAATTTAAAATGTTTTGGTGCACATATTCTGCTTTCTTGCACCAAACAGAACACGATACTAACCAGTCGACATTACTTGTCTGGCACAACACCACCACAATGTCAAACAAACTACCACTTAAAATTAGATCAGGTTTTCATCCCAGTATCTTTTTCCTTTCTGTCTTACTATTTTTTAAAGTTTCCTTACCCTTACACAGAATGGGTTGACATTACGCCACGTACAACTCTCCTAAATGATTTAACAAATGTTTTAACACTAGAGTAAATGAGACTGGCTGCAAAAAGAACAGTGACTGACAGTGTCCCCTGGTGTATGCGTGGCTTTTTGACACACCAATTACCTTGATTAAACTCAAATCCATTTCATGTGGTTTAATGTCAAGTAGCAATATGCAAGATCAAAATGGATTTTCCAATTATCATGTGCGGCAGTCAAATCAGCACTGAGTCTGCTTTTAAGAAGTTTTATGATCCCAAACTTATCCTTGTAAACACCGAATTTACCCATTAAAAATTGGTGTCCCCAATTTACATGTAACTAATTACTAGTTAATGTTATAACTTAATTGTTGAAATCCTAATAAAACCTCACATGTGAACAGCCATGGCTTTCAATATATGATAATGTGTAGGAGAACAATCCTTCCATTCTCTAACCACTTCACCAGTGCACACCATGATGTACTGTACCTTTGTTTTCTTCCCTCAGGCTGTCTTGTTTGTAGAAAAGTTCAAGGCTAAACGGGAAACTGAAGTACGCCACATCATCCTGGAAAAAAATTTATTTATTTATTTATTTGATTGGTGTTTTATGCCGTACTCAAGAATATTTCACTTAAACGACGGCGGCCAGCATTATGGTGGGAGGAAACCGAGGGAAACCCACGACCCTCTGCAGGTTGCTGGCAGACCTTCCCACGTACGGCCGGAGAGGAAGCCAGCATGAGCTGGTCTTGAACTCACAGCGAATGCATTGGTGGGAGGCTTCGGGTCATTTTGCTGCGATAGCGCGCTAACCGACTAAGCCACGGTGGTCCCTCCTGGAAAAAAAGATGGAAAAAAATTCTCAGAAATTTCTTAGCACGTCCCTCCTGACTTGGGTGGAATCTTGGAGGCTGCTTCAACTGAAGAATACATGTATTTCACTAATATAACAGCGGGAAGCATTATAGGAGGAAACCGGACAGAGCTCGGGAAACCCACAGCCATCTGCAGGTTGGTGGCAGACCTTCCCATGTATGACTGAGGAGAAAGCCAGCGTAAGCTCACAGACCACTGGATGTAATGATAACCTTTTAGATGAACTCAAAGTGATTGCATTGGTGACAGTTTCTTGATTCATTGTGCAGCACTATAACATTAACTGCTTGGCTACAGAAGTCCCCTTCTGTACACAATTACGGCATCACAACCTTTTCCTGGGCACTGTCAGATCTGAAACACACTTAGACTGGCCAATGCAGGCTGAGCTTGGTGAGATAAGGGGAGGCAACTTACGCGTCCCTCTATCCTTGTTTTACACGTCTGTGTCACCCAGGACATCTGCTGGTGAGGTTCTGCTGTCCAGTCTGACAACAACAACAACAACAACTTGTAAAGATTTTCTTTTATGAATTTTAGGCAAATTGTATTTCACTTGTTAAACACCTCAATTTGCTCTTAAGAGCTAAATGACTTTGAATCTGATCTGTGACAAAGTGATCCATTTTACTGGATTCTACGTAGACACAGTAGATAGGCATACTATGATTCAAGTTACCTAACACTGTTCTGAAAGACTTTACACATGCAACAGCCCATAGTCAGCAAACCTTTACCTGAAGCCAAACATGCATAAAATATTCACTTGTGTGACTACCAATAAAAATAATGACTAAAACTCACACTTTGGTAAGTCCAGGAAGAAATGGAGATACAGGTCATCATATTCAAAATTTCTTGCCGACTCTGAAAAACATATACGACATGAATATTGTACATATTTATTAACCATATTACAATCGTTATAAAAACTTCTTTTCAAATCAGACATAATGGATTATTTCTGTTATTTCACTGTAAAACACCGTATCAATGGTTCATTCTGCAAACAAAATGTCTGCAGTCTTTATTCAACACGACTAAGAATTATTGAGAAGTTAGAGAAAACGACATGTTGGTATTACTGGGGACCCGACAAAAGCCTGACAACAGGACAATGACGTTTGACTGACTTCAAATGTTCCTTTCCCGGCTAGTCATCCGGATATCACACGCCTGCACATTGGTTTCTGCCATTTTTGATAAACACTGAAAGTGGTAGAACCATGTTTTCCATGTGATACAGTAGTGGACACTACTGGACTAAAGGTGACTTGGGTCATATCATTTCCGACAAAGGGGTGTTTTCAACAATGTCAGGCACATATTTGCAGGTGTGCATCCTACTAAAGAGAGAATGTTTACATTATAATGTGATACAGTGTAACATTGTAGACATTGTACTATGACACGTTTATTATGTAAAAATGGCTTGAAGTCCCGCTTGGCACTTGGTCAGGGGATTAAAATATATGCTGTCTCCCTATTATCTCCCTTTAAATTTGGTTGTTTTGCCCTACCTATTTCACCGTGAACGGAGAGTCTCAAAACTTCGGGAGGAGGCTGCGACAAGAAAACAACAGAACATTTTATGTGGCCTTCACTGAAGGCTTAATTCCTGTAATAGATTATACTATTAATGAACAGAAATATATATATAAAAACAAAACACACTTCATTAATTTTCACCAGAACTGTTTCTTGATGGTACATGTATTTTATACACATAGCTGATTTCAAAAGATCCTTATAAATGAAGTTAAAGATTCAAGGAACAGAAATGAGGTATCCACCCAATAATATCAGGTGCTGAATTAAACCATAAGACAGACAAAATAAAAGACAGCCACAAAACACATAACTTATAAGTGTACAAAAAAACTCACCATCTCAAACTCAAATCCGACGCAGGCTTGTAAAAACTCTGTATGTCGACTGTACAGCTGTAGACACAATACTAAATTAAATTCAGAAAACTTCAGTTCGAGGCACCATACTGTCATTTATTTATTTTTCTTAAAGAAAAAATTCAGAAATAATGATTTCAAGGAATTTTCAATGAAAGAAGTTTCCTCTGTCATCACTGTTCTTCTCACCTTTCATTTATCATTATCATTTATCTTATAACCAATCAATCATCAGCAACAACTGCAACATTACATGAATAATACTATTACAGTGTTATGGCTAGGTATTCTTTTTCATTAGGGAGCCTCCTTGGCTGCTGTGGTTAGCATGCTAGTGCAGCAGAATGACCCAGGTGCCTCTCATCAATGTGGTCTCCGTGAGTTCATGTTTAGCTTACGCTGGCTTCCTCTTTGGCCATATGTGGGAAGGCCTGCCAGCAACCTGCAGATGATAGTAAATTTACCCCCACCATAATGCTGGCCACCATGGTGCAAGAGAAATAAAAGAGCATAAAACTCCAATCAAATAAATAAACAAATAAATGTTTTAAAATTAAAGTGGATTGCTGCATCTATCTGACTGCTGACTGGTTCAGCTGACTCCTGTTCAGATTTAGCTCTCGCTGTTTCAGCTGTGGCTTGATGACAGAAGGTTTGTCAGGATCCTGGCCAAGATGGCATTCCGGCTTCCTCCAACGATAAACCTTGCTACCTTCACATACTAGTCAGTAACAATCCCACCAAGAATACATTGTTATCATTATTTTACTTTGTGTGTATTCATTTACTGTAACTTAAAGTCTTCACCTCTCTGTACATCCGGTTTTCTCTATCATGCTCCTGCCTGAAGAGGAAATAATACGCAAATATGAAGTCATGTCTGAGGCTTTCAAATTTGCAACACTGTTGCCACTCACATGTAAAAACCAAAAACACAATCTAAATGTCCTCACATTACTCTGTTTGAACATTTGAATGTCTGGAAAGTGACAGACAAGCACATTATTCTGTTGAAACATTTGAATAACTGCAAAGGAACAGCCTAACACATAATTCAGTTGTGACATTTGAACAAGTGCAAAGTGACAGGCTAGCACATTATTCTGTTGCGACATTTGAGCAACTGGAAACTGGCGCACTAGTACATCATTGGGACATCTGAGCTACTGGAAACTGAGAGACTACTGCATTATTCTGTTGGGACAGCGGAGCAATTGGAAACTGAGAGACTACTGCATTATTCTGTTGGGACATCGGAGCAACTGCTAAGTGACAGATTTACCCAGACTCACCTGCTGATAGACTTGGACGCATGCTCTATGCTGAATTCATACACATCTGGAATGAAAACAAGCAATGATCTAGAACATTTCCACATCACTGACACGAGATGTTGGCTTAACCTGGCAATGCCTTTATATATTTATTTATCTTATTAGATTGCAGAGCTTGGTTTAACTACACTCTAGTAGATGACATTTTCAGTAGTTCCCTGTATGTTAGCTTGATGTCCTAGGCAGTGGTGAAATATTTTCTACACTGTTTGAATGATGCATCATATCACAATATTACAACAGCCTTTTGCACTAGGGCAACATTCCAAAGCGTTAAAAACACAAAAAATACCACAAATTATGATGTAAAATGCAAAAGCCCCCCCCCCCCCCCCACTTTATTGAAAATGCTATGGAATTTTTCTAACAATCATAACAGCGATGCTTATTTTTATGAGTGGCTGAAACTGGAGTGCCCAGAGTAAAGCCAGCAGCCTTTGGCAACGTGCAGACAAACGTTACCACTTGTGACATACAGGTACAACAAAAGACAACAAACATAAAAGACAAACATTGAAGACAACAAACATAAAAAATGTTTCAAGGGACACATTCGCGGTTACATCAGTGATGTGATTTGGGGGGAAAGACAGGTATGTATCTAGTATATTGCTCACACAAACTCAGTTAACCTGGTTTAAATCTGCCCACTTGAGGTTAAGTCAGCTTAGGTTTTGGATTGTGTGGACAGGGTATAGGAGAAATTGAAGCTGGACTTGAAGTGGACTTGAATTGAAGCTGATCGAAGCTGATTCTCCACTGTCTCGGAGTTTATCTGGTTGTAATGTATTTTCACTTTAACAGACAACAACTCCCACATGTTGTGAGATCATGTAAGTCTTTTTACTCTTTGAAACAACATTCAAACAATGAACTTAGTGATAGGCATTGAGGTTTCAACCAGAGAGCAATACCTCGTCCCAACCCTGTGGTCTCAATCACATAGGGTTTCCTCCCTTTGTTGAAATCTGGTCGTATTGCCAGGACTCCATTGGCATCGATTTGCAGAGAGCACACAACGATTTCATCACTGGGTTCAGCAGGCCTGAAAAAGTAGAATTACATCACATTAAAAACTTATTCTTTTGGGGACAAAAAAAAAAAACTCCAAAAAAAATCTGTACAATACACAGCTTTGAGATGATACCTTTTTACGACAACAGAGTGATGTCCCTGTGTGATGTGACAAGCCGCTTTACTGCAGGGTAGATCAATGTGCATCATGGGCTGGTATATAAAATATAGGAAATTTATCAAAAACAGTGAAATAAAACTTCAGAAATATGTTCTCAAGTGATGCTGGATATGGCTTTGTGCAACAGAAACAAAGTCCTAACGGCGGATTCTTCCAAGCACGTAAGCTGCCATGTCAACCCTGAAAATAGTTGCCTGACTGTTTTGAAAACATTGGACTTTGGAGCAAGTGGCAAGACCCATTTTGTCCATGTTCTACAATACTGGACGAATATTATTTATTCACTGAAATGACTTGACCACTCTTTGTGCTGTAATCTGCATCACTGGCCCGATGGCAGTCTGGTTTATGGATTAAAGCTATCTGACAAATTTTAAATTACAAAGATTTATTTATTTATTTCTTTGATTGGTGTTTAATGCTGTACTCAAGGAATATTTCACTTCTAAGACGGCATCCAGCATTATGGTGGGAGGAAACCGGGGAGTGCCAGGGGTAACCCATGACCATATGCAGGGTGCTGGCAGACCTTCCCACTTATGGCTGTAGAGAAAACCAGCCTAGGGTGGACTTGAACTCTGTGACCACATTGGTGAGAAGCTACTGGGTCATTACGCTGCACTAACACGCTGACCCCTTGACCACGGAGGCCCCATATTACATAGTTGATTGACTAACTGATTGATTGGCGTTAAACATCTTACTGCAGAAATGAAGAGGCAGCCACTTCTATGTGCTAGAAGTTGTGTATCAGCAGGAATAAGCTGTGTTCACATTCATTATGAAAAGCCCTACTTCGAACTTCATTTCCTTTGATGGTCAGCTCACGCACTTGTATTTTGTACAGCTTTGCAAGGCAGTGTTAACCGAATCTACATACCGTATATGAAAATGCCAAGTGAAGTATCTTTTAATCAGCTGCAATCACTTTGTTGAAAATTGTATTTGCAGTGAACAAGAAATTTGTCACAACAGCTCTGTTTAAATAGTTAAACATATGTAACATTGTCATTTAAACCATTATTATCCAAAGACACTATATACCACAAGTGGTTCCAAATAACAACCATACAAAAATATTTTCAAATACTCTCTTCTCCAGAAAGAGATAATCAAAATAAATATTAAAAACTACATCTGTAAACAACTTTTCATGCTCTTTCATCTGACTGGGCCATCATTTTTGTGTTTTCTTCTGCTCTAACTGTATGTGCTGTGGTTACCTTTCTGTAGGACTGCAGTCGGCCATTATGAACATGGTCTGCACTGGGGGCGCCATGAAGTGATTTTTACGTTTCTGTTCCTGGCTTGGCTCCTGGTCAACAATGTTTGTTCGAGGTATCCCAGAAACCTCACTGTGGGAAAAAAATGAATTAATTAATAACAAATATATCAATTAACTTTGTATGTGTCATTGGGACTTTTCTTTATCTGCACTTCAACTTTAAAGGTGAACAATCTTGGTTCTGTTTTTCGTTTTTCTTAAATGAATAATATATCTGTGATATAAAAAAAAATTATGCAATCCAAAAAAAAATGCATCTGGTAAGTATTTCTAATTGTACAAATTAAAAAATATATGTAAGACCAAAAATTGAGAGAAGAAAATCACACATCGCTTATCTCTCTTTAAATGGCATGAGTGTGCCAAATATGTGTGACGCACTTGTGGCATTTCAGGTTTGAGGAGCAGTGTTTCTTAGTCTGTATACTTGACAAAAACAGGTCTCTGCATTACTCCACTATGATGTCATACACAAGCTGAACTCAAGGGCAGATAAGCATGTTGAGAATACCAAGCTTCAAGAAACTCAGCCTATGGGTCTTAAAAAAATAAAAAAAAAACATTAAAAAATACAGCAATTTTTATTCTTTAAATCACTGCTGCTTTCTCTTTCAGATACCTCTAGGATTTGTTCTGCTAATTTTCGTGAAAAAATTGATCAACCGAGACAGTTCACCTTTAAGAACAAACATGCATTCGAGTCCTCTTGAGACAAACATACTTATACCTGTGCCGCTTGGGTCCGCCCATTTTCCTCCGCCGGGCCTGAATCATTTTCTCGGCCACGACAGTAGGCTTCTCTGCTGCGGATGTTGTCATATATTGGATTGCCTGCAGTGGGATAAATGTTTCTTTGTGTTAGTACATAAGCCACTGGGTCAAGTGCAAACAACACAATCACTATTCACATGCACATGCAGGGGTTTTTCTAGTCTTGTCTCTAGTCTTGGGCACACCTACATGGCAAAGGCAACACCAGACCATTTTAATAAACCTTACTGTGTTGTATGGGCGCACTAGACGTCAAAGTAATTCTGCACGCACTAGAGACCCCAAATACGGCCAACAGGTAAGATTAACAAAAAAACACAATCCAATGGGAAGAATAATAACATAAGCTCTTATAATTGTTCTAAGTTTTCCGTTAGTCGATTCTCTTCACATGGTTTGAGAGTGTGACAAAGCTGTTCAGTACAAAATGACACCCGTGAGCCTAACATTGGAAATATAAAGAAACACAATTAATGGAGCACGGTCTAAGTGTCCCTGCTATTTGCATTCCTTAATTCTAATTTATTGCACACCTTGAACCTTTCAGCCAATATACATGCAATTATAACAGGAATACACAGTTTCTTTTTCTTACATTGTTAGCTCTTCTAATGAACATCATATCTATATACTTTGCTGAAAAACTGAGAGAGAAAGATAAATTTTTACATACAGCACTACTAATAAGAAGAATAAGGGGAACGTGTCTGCATGGACTGCAAACAATAACGTCATCTTACCTCATCAGAGCTGGTGTACTTGTCATAGTCCACATAGGAAAACAGTCTATTGGTTGGTTTACCTTTTTCTCTTCAACAGCCAAAACATACATAAACAGATCAATTATTTATTACAGTGCACACACTAATTAACCTAGCATTTTAAATAAAGGGCATTTTTAGAGGTATATTACTGTCATAAAATGTTAGTTTTTTTGTACTGAAAATTATATCTTTCCATCAGGCTATCATCCTAACTGCCAAACAAACCTGACACACACATTAGCTTTCCATAGAATTTTTTGAGATGCAAAGACAAAATATGGAAGACATAGGCCAAAAAAAAACCATATGTTTTGATTCAGATAGCTACCTAGATAGTAAAATATGAAAACCTGAAATTTTGACTTCAGAATCAACACAATGTAAGGCCTTTGCCTGATGCCAGTTCACATCAGACTGACTTAAGTAAGAAACTTACAGTATATTCTTGATGTCATTACAATACTTTTTCTCCATAACACTGAAGCAGTTCTGAGGGTCACTGTACAGTTCAATTTCTCTCTGAAAAAAAAAGTGTTACCAAGATTTTACTACAACAGTTTTGGAGATGAAAACTCATCAGAATATTTTTCCTAAAATAATAATTACTTCTATTACCCATTTTAAATCCTACTCTTAAAGAAAAATGAAGCTTTGATTTATGATTAAGAAATCATACTCATTTTATAAAGTGTGCAATTCATTCCAAATCAAAGATTCCAGTTTGGGGATCAACTTTTATCCAGTTCATGTTTTAGACCATAACTGCATGCAAGAGCTATCTTAATTTCATCTATAGGAGATGCCACAAGAATGTGCCTGGATGGCTGCTTGACCGCTTACTGGACTGAAAACTTTCTCTTGCCACTTGAACGTATACTCCTCAGCATCTCGTGTTTTCTTTGGACTTTGGCTGATGGTATGGAGTTCTATGTTACCCCCTCCATCCTGCTGACCAGCTGCTGGAACTGCACTGGAGGACGTCACCCGCACCAACTTGACTCTGAAACATCACAAGCAAAACATCACACCAATGCAAGCCTATAAATACGTGCCTGACATTTTTGAAAACATATTCCATTTCTCAATGAGCTTGCCTCGCTGTGAGTTCAAGTCCAGTTCATGCTGGCTTCCTCTCCTCTCGTACATGGGAAGCTCTGCCAGCTACCTGCGGATGGTCGTAGGTTTCTGCTGGGCTCTGCCCAGTTTCCTCCCACCATGATGCTGGCCGCTGTCATGTAAGTGAAATATTTTCGAGTACGGCATAAAACCCTGATCAAACAAATAAAAAAATGAATGACCTTGCCCCAAACACGTAGTCATATATACTACAACCACTGCTTAACTGATTCACTAATGTCACCTTTCTTTATATTGGCATATTCAAGAATTTTACGCTTATATGGCGATCAGTTTTATGACTGAAGGAAACCAGAGTGGCCAGGATAAACCATCGACCTTTGGCAAGTTAATGACAAACATTCCCACACGTGCTACATGTACAGATTTGGAAAACATATTGGTGGAAGACCACAGGCCTCCAACCACTTATTGTCACCAAGGCCCCAAAAACACCGAGAGCTGGGAATCTACAAATTCAAAAATGGACAGCATTAAACATATGACACTCAACCTAGAAACCGTATATTCACTGGTTTGACAACTACTTATTTTAATCTAGGCAAATAGTGATACAGCTAGGAAAGCAACTTTCAAGTGTGATCTGCCATAGGATTCTATGCGAGTCAGCCCTTGAGTCCTTGACATTTCACCTCTCAGCCGCAGAAATGTACTTTACTTTAGTGACTTGGTCAATGCAATCTTAGTCTGTCACATGATCATATCCAGCGTGGCAATGCGGAACATGTATTAACATTACTTTCATGACAGCCTCTACAAAGTTTGTGAAAATGACCACCCAAGTATTGCCATTTCTGGTGAGGAACATACTGAATTTTATGTTGTATATTTCGATTTAACCAATTCCTTGTTTCCCTTCTTTGTGGCCAGACTTAAATTTTAAAAGCAAAGGATATTATTTCTGGTTACACTCATTCATTTTTCGGTCTAATATTATGTTTTCCGAAGTTATTACTTTCGTTTGATGAATTGAAGAATCAAGTCAGCCTAAAGTCTGTGTCAGAGGTATGGGTCCAGTTGAGTCGAGTTCTTGGATTGTATATCCCCAAAGGAATTCGGCCATGGAGACACTCCCAACAAAGGTGCCCTGTTCGTCTGATTGGCCAATGAGGGGTTTTGAGGGGATGTCACCTGTGAGGAAGGCCTGGGGATGCAGATCGGGGAAGAGACCTGCAGATAGGGCCATTTGTAGAGCGTAACCATAAAACATTCCATTGTTTTTATTTCAGCTTGGAGCGATGAGCTTCTACACCAGTCAGCTCCTAAATAATCAAGGTGAGACCGCCCAAATTGTAGCACGAATGTTCCCGAGTGTCTGTACTTTGGTAGGAGGCATAAGATAAGTGGCTGAGTTGAGAGGTGGTAGGACTCTGGCACTACTCCCAGGAAATTAAATAGAAGGTTGTATGACTCCACTGGTATAGCAACATCCTAATATTGCAGTGACATCAAAATATTAGAGTGAGAGTGGAGTTCATGTAGGAATAGCTTCCTACGAGGTTTTCTTAACAAGCAATTCTTTCTTAGCTCACCACGTCAAATGTTCCACTGACATGTGGGCCTAGGCCGGCAGTGTACCAATTCCATTCGAAAGATGGACAGAAGAGTCTTGTGGTGCAGGGAATGTATACAGACTCACTATTGGTTCAGTTTATCTTATTTCTAGTGGTCTTGTTGGATATGTTGTGAGAACCGTCAACATTTGGCAATGACAACTTTACAGCGCACAAGAGCAACTGAATGACCGAATCAGTGAAAATGTGACAGCTAGAAATAAAATGAGCGAATGCATGACTGGTAGAAATCTGTACAGCCATATCAAGCATGCAGTCCCTTGATTAGCATTGATTCCAACAGCTTTTATCTCAAGCAAAGTACCTGAGCTTTAGATTTTTGACGGGATCTTTCGATCGGTAGTACGCCGTTCCGAAGTCGGGTTCATACAAGTCCGCCATCGCGGGATTCTCAGTCGTTGTTTACATCCTGTGACGCTAACAAGACGAATCGATCTAACCAATTTATCATTGGTCAAAATTATTAATTCCTTAGGCAATATTTTAATGACAAAAGATTCGGGAAAATATCTCGGTAATTTTAAAATTTGATATCAAAGGAACAGGTTGAATATTTTCCACGCACCGATCGACATGATGACGTCACGATAAGAATGGCGGAATAAAATTTTGGAGGAAGTATGTCAAACCGACCACCAAATGAAAGGTAAATTTTGCACGTTTTGGTAGTCTCTGCAGCTGCATAAATCTGGCCATGAGACAGATAAATGATTGCTCTACCATAATCAATTAGCCTTGCTAAAATTAATAACAGACTGAGTGTTATAATGCGCATCGTATTTGTGACCCAGTTTTGTTTCAGGAGGTGCTATTTTTGGATAACAAATTTATGCCAGAATCTAAGAGAATTACCTTAACTTGAGGTATTTGAATGTGTTTGAATTTGATCTTCCAGCATAACAAGACATCTCTTTCAGCATAAAATTTGGTCACAGATCTCCTCTTGTTTCCTTGAAACTCACTATGCAATCGCTGTAGGGCTGAGACTCAAAAGATTAGCTTGGGAGAATGAATTGCAAGATTGTCATTTTATTTGTGCAAATAATCTCACACGAAAGGCAAAGACCCCAGTCTGCACATCAGTTAAATAAAATCTTTCGTTGTTGCAATCCCCAGGCATGGTATAGCTATGCATGAATTAGAAAAGAAATTCCACACGATAAGCATTGAACAAAAATGTCTGATATACACCATTTCCACCTGTGACTAATTTATTGTCTTAGTATTGGGCCTATTACGTTGAAATACAATTATGGAGCAAGGCATGCAGTATTTATTTCGTACTATATGTATTCTTGCGCATGGTGTAACATGTTAAACATCAATCAGTGGATGAATCCACCACAACAGATATTCTACCACCCCACTCTTCCCGGTAAAAGCAATTGTGACGGCAAGATGTCACTGAAAGACTGAGCATTTGTAACCAATGTGTGGGACTTTCGGTTGATCTACTTGCAACAAAATTGATTATGATTGGTCAAATACATGTTATTGATTTACAGCCCCGATAGGTCCGTTGCTTGATGTGCCTGTTACTAGTCTACGATGTCAGAATTTGGGTCAGATTTAACAGTGATTTAGTGTAGTGATTATCAGCCAATTTTCTATTAATCTTAACACATCTAAAATCTAGATCCAGACCACCTAATCATATGTCCAGCTCACCTAATATTCATAGTTTCTAGCACCCAGGTACATTGCAAGGGACCAGAGGTGATAAAATGGGCAAAATACTGATTTTTACTGATTTACTAAAGTTTAATGAATTGCAGATCACTGAAACTATTTGAAATCTTAACAAATTCTGATTACTTTTCCAGAAAAATTTCTTGTCTGAAAGCTTTATTTTTCATTTTTTCATCTTTTTATGGCAAAATCCTATTGAATGCCTATCTTGCCTGGGTTATATTTTCTTTAATTTCACCTAATTTTATATGCTGTAGCTAGAGTTTTGGTATAAAATTAATTTAATGTGATGAAATTTTCACTCTTTTGCAATTCATGATGAATGGTAGTCCATAAATTAAACCTAGATTCTTCTGACGTCAGGTATGGCAAAATTTTGTTCAGCCAAGAATAGCTCTCCATCAGTGCCATATTTTTGGATCACTGTACCAGTATTAGGTGAGTTGGATGTATGATTGTGAGACTTGAATCTACAGGTTGTACATGTTAGATGAGTTTGATTAGCCAGGTTGGTCAGATATTAGTTGGGTAAATTCGCAGCTAAAACCTGCTGAAAAAAAAGTGGATTTTCCTTATCAGGGACTGCGGCCAGGCACTTACTGCTTTACTTGCTCCAAGGCTGGTGGGAAGATATTTGTTAAATAACACGAAATATGATGCTGAACTCCACTTTGATGTCGTAAAACCAATTGCCACAACATGGCTGACAAATGGCCAATGTGGCGTAAAGCCGTAATCATTTACTCATTCATAAATCAGTTACATACATACAGTGATGTTTGGTTATTAGTAGGCATAGTTCTCATATTATAACCCATTGTTGTTGATTTCAGTGTTATTATACCTGCTGAAGTTGTCATTCATCACACAGCCTACTAGCGACTGTTTCAGGCGACAGTTTTCATTAACACCATTCTTGTTCTAATGACCCATTAGGTCGGTGATATTGTTAATGTGGGCAAAGCAGTCTTTAAAAGTCTTTTTTAAATTTTTCTCTCCATGATAATTTTTTTAAAATCCCTATCTTTTTCAATAGCCGGATTAAAAAAAAAAAGAGTTCTCTATCGACCGATCTAAATTTTTCTCTGATGAGCCAAACAAACTGTTTTTTAAGGATGGCCTTAGTGTTCTTACACAATGTATGTTTGCTCTTTGGGTTTCAATTTATTTTGTGGATTCATGGCTGATATGATTTGAGGGTAGAAGAATGTCATGTATGGTAAAAATGTGAGAATCGGAATGTGTAGTGAAAAATGCAGAACTATATTGCAATACAATGATATGTTCAAGGATACATGAAATGATTTGGTTTTATCTGTTAATATGCAGCTTATCACGTGTAGTAACATTTACAAGTACAAAAAAGAAAATTCTCAACCTTCTTTTTGTGAGGGTAGAAATGGCTTTTAAGTACAGTTTTCTGGAGTCCTCAATTATCGGTCCGAAAATTAAGTAACCTGCAGTGGTGACGTCAACGGTGAAGTAAATCTGTTTAAACCACTCTGGGAGAGGGGGGGAACTGACCAAATAGGGAGAGGCACTAGCCTTGTGATGTCATGCAGAGCGTAAGCACGTCACCTTGCCTACGCTGCAGCCTCTTCAACATCAACCTACCACATTGGCTGTTCATTTTCCTTGATACTTAATCTAAGTACTCTTCCCAAGGGACTCCATGGAAAAACTGTTGGAACAGCAGCAGGTCGCAGTCGGCTTATAGGGGTGTAATTAAGAGGTATATGAGGTAATGAAAATTAAAAAAAAAAATTTTTTTTGACATAAATTTCTTCTTTTGGCTTTGAAATATAATCTTTGTTTCAGAGATTCTTTTCATGTATTCTTTAAATTTCCCTTCATAGATCTGTCACATTTAGTGCTCACACAAGTTGAGATATGTGAGATATATATATCACTGACTAGGGTAGGGGAGGTGATGTTCAGTCAGTGGCAAAATTCTTTATTTCTTAATCGCTACATAACCAAATTATTCAATTGTACTACAGTACATTTCTGCTGAACAGTAAGGCTTGCATCGTGATTTATGAAAAAAAAGGCCACTACTTTTTACTGTTTTTACTAAGTTTTTACTGAGATTTACTTAGTTTGATTTTTGTATTTCTCATTGTTAATTTCTTTAAAACACCTTTCTTCTTCATTAGCCGGGATGAAAAAAAATAACTTTCATGATAAGGTTGAGTAATGCCATCAAAATTTGTGTAATGTATGACCTAAGTTTCAGTTTCAAAAATGCAGGTTTGATGTGTAGTGTATGCCTGAATTTTAAAGAGTTTTCTGGATGCCAACAGGGACAGTTCAGTCAATATATTTTCACTGAAAATTTTATGCTTTCCTAACTAGGTATTGATTATTTTGAGGACAGGTTGGTTTTAACAGGGTGGCGAGAGTAACACTGCTTTGGTCTATGGAAACACAGGTTATGTTTCTGTTGTCATGGTGTTTCGTTAGAGATAATTAACACTTGTCCCATGGGGCAAGTGAGACATGCATTTGTGGTTGTCTACAGGAAAATTCAGTCATCTCATACCATCGGACAACCGTTAAGATAAAGCCCTGTATATGAGATAGCCTCTAACTACATGTCATATTTAGCAAATGTACATATGTCTCATGACAGTTTACCAATAGAAAGAGTACACAGTTAAATAGTTCTCTGTCGTTACCGTGCATCATGCAAATCTTTCATCTAAATACTTTCTCAGAGTTTTTAGACTTTAGGAATCAGAAACAAGCTTGACAACAATTTATCATAAAAATGTATTGTATTATGATGTGTTGAATTGGCCTATTGGCACATACAGCAATGGTGCAAATAATGAAGATGTTTTGGACATAGGTGATGCTCACACTAACCGAATAAATAGAAATGGTAAGGACGTAGTTTCAAAATTTTGTTTGGAAAAATGTCTTCAGTCTTACAGTATATGACAGTATGATGTTCTAGTGCAATGTATTCCCTGATGTCTAGAGAACTAATGTCATGAGCTAGGAAAGAAAAGATCGACATAAAATGGTGCAAAGGCCCCCCTATTATGGACACAATAACGGATAGGCACTTCATGCGTAGAGAAGACTAACAAATAGTACTGGAAGACAACTGGTCACTAGTTACAAGAGGAATAAAATTAGAAGAACCATTTCACAGCCCTTGGGCTCTAGTTTATTTATTTATTTATTTTACCGAAATTTCACAGCCCTTGGGCTCTAATTTATTTATTTATTTATTTTACTGAAGTCAGTGTTTTGTGGTACAATTTCCATTGAAAGCTTGTTGGAGTTGCCATACTATATGTAGATTAAACTCTAAATCTGTATTGATTAAATTATTAGACAAAATCTTTAATAAAAACATGTAGAATTAGTTTTTACAGTAGTTGCCATAGAATCCATTTGTTATTCAAAAAAGGGGAATAAAATAAAAAACAAAAGCGTGTCCATATGCCAGAATTTACATAGGTGAGTCTGTTATCCAAAACAATCAAGGTTTTGATTTTAGCCCAAGGTGAGCCAATGAGCCAATATGTGTAACTGGTTGGAAATTTCAGCCTTTTGTTTTCCATGTAACGTGTGGACTAGTTTAAACTGGATCAACCGGATGCGCATGTAACGTTGAGGATAGTAAGTAGCAGCTAAAACATGATCTCATCTACTTCCTGGTTTGGCATGTGGGACACTGAATGTCTGCTGCTGGAAATAAAACTGACAATGTTTTTATGTGTAGGGTAAGGCTGATAGATTTACGTGTAGTTTCTGGTGTGTGCATGTGGGTGAGTCTATTTTATTGGAGTGGAATCATATTAGACACACCAGACATCAGTCAATCAATTACATTGATGGCATGATCGTATTTGTCTGATAGAAGTAATGTACCAGAGGATACATGCATCTTGTTATTGTGTTGAGGCCTCTGTGCACTAGTGGTTAGGATGCTGGTGCAGTATAGTGACCCAGGAGCCTCTTAGCAATGCAGTCACCGTGAGAGTCCAGGTGGGCCTGGCTTCCCGTGTGGTTGTATGTGCGAAGGTCTAACAGCAGCCCCGTTAGGCCTTTCCTCCCACCATAATGCTGGCCACTATAAATGAAGTCCGTCTGACACTTTCCTGCCAGTAGTTTTGCCTTCATGACAAAATAGTGTTGGTTTCCCTGGTAAATCTGCATATTTAATCATGATCATGTTGAAACTTCAAATTGTTGTCTGGTTTCACAAAAGGGAATGCCAAGTGAAATAATGATTTTTACAGTAAGTTGTTTTAAAAAAAGTTGCTTGCCCATAAGGCCATGCAGCCATCAGGTACATTGTGTTCACCTACGTATATTTTCAAGTGTTAATTTCCCGCACAATTACATGTATGTCATTGGTATTTATTGAAATCATAACTTTTTTTTTATCTGGAGGATATACAGATGAATCGGGTTTTCTGTTTTTTATAATTTTTTTTTTTTAAGTTTCTGTTTTTGCTTCATTACATAGTGTGAAGACTTGTCCAAACGGTTACATAAATTTGTCATGTTTCAAGTTTTAACAGTACCCGTATAGGTCCTATAATGATTGTGTTAGTTTGGTGTACATGCTGTCAGATAGCTCTGACTAACGCAAGCGTACTGGTAGAGCAAACTTCTGAAGTTCGATGATACAGCGAAATTTATGAATTGGTGTAACATGTTTTGATTTGTCCATGTTAATTTACATCTGTTTGCAAATGACAAGTGCTGTTTTAATTATGGCCAACACCAGGCACTGAAAACAGTATTTCATGCCAGAAACCTACTCACCGTTTCTTCACCAACAATGTCACAAAGAAAAATCTGGCATCCACTTTTCTGTATGCAGTCTTCAAAGGATACATGAATGTTGGGTCATTTATTTCTTAATATGGGTTTTAGGATGTGACCATTAGTTTTGTTACACAGATGGCTGCGCCAATTTACTTCTAACAAGAAGTATGACCAGTTGGGTAAAAATCAGCCTAGCTTGATGTTTTCTGCTACTTTCTGTAGTTGTTCATGATGCAGATTTGCATGTATGGCATCTGTAATCATGGTTTTAAGTGTGGGAAATTTATGTGTATGGTGGGACAACCATGTAAATGTAAAATGCATGTAATCCAAATTCTGCCATGTTTGTGATGAAATATGTCTAACCTTTGTGGAAAGCCTGTAGTACATGTACGTTCAATAAGCAGAGATTCTGGGCGTTACTGAACAACTGATTTGGTGGACCATGTTTTATGAAAGCAATACACCATAAGAAGAAGGCCTTCTCTAGTGCGATTTATAAAACAACCATGATTCTAAATGAAAAACTACGCAATGACTACCTTCTGATGTATCGTCATCACTGTTGTTGTTGTTACAGAGCCCCCACTAGCACCCCTGGAGATGTGAGTTCCCCCTACAAGCGGCCTTACTCCTCCACCAGCCCGTCCAATGCGGGGCTCGCTAGGGCAGGGGTGTACTCCTACCCTCATGACCCCTCCAGCCGCTATGGGATGAGCCATCCCCAGACAGCCGCCTATGGAGTCTACAGGGAACAGTACCAGGTGGGTGACTAAGGCTTCCAGATCAAGAGAATAGAGAGCAAATGATATAACTTTATCACCGTAACTTGTGCCTTGTAGGAGATATGTGTTTATATCAGATATATCAGCTTCTAAGACAGAATATACATGTATCAGAGTGATGACCTGAACGAAAACTGATTTCATCAAGAATGACTGACTGGTGTGAAGTATGTGATATTCCATTTATGTCATTGTAAAATAACCCAGAAGTGTATGAAATGTAACACATGCTCTTATTTTTAGGTGTCTTGAGATCATAAATTTTTGTGTGATTGAATGTCATTTCTGTGATGACCTGGGCTCAATTTGAGGTCATCATTATTATTTTGAGCTCTTAACAATGAGTTAACGCTCAAAAATTTTTACCAATGCATATTTTACAGGGTTTGCACAATATCACAAGAGCATTTCTGTGCAATGGCTAGAAAATATTACATATTACTTTCCATCCCAACTTACATAATCTTTGTTGAAGGTAGGCCTTCAGCTATGTTGATATGTTACTTTAAGTTGCGGTTAGCTATTATCAGAGGTCCCATGCAACCACAGCTTACTCCTATTCCTAAGAATATGCCATTTAAATGGGAGCGTGACCTCAAGGGAGGTAATTTGATGAGGCCTATTTATAAACTTTCAGTGTCTTGTGTTGGAAGTCTAAGAGGATAGTGGATGAACAGAATGTTCAGAGCTGCCAGAGTTTGGCCAAAAGTTACATCACATAAAAGCACATTGTCATTACCCATTGCATTGATACATAGCCACAAATGTGGATATACTCTTGTGCATCACTCCTTGTCATATTTGGACAGGCTTGGGAGACGCAGGAGTCAGAACATTTGCTTGTAAACCATAGATCCAGGGTTCAATTCAGAATGGAGTCATTCCATAGATGAACAAACCTGCTTCAATCACTGTTCTAGCTGTTCTGTATTCAAGCTGTGTACACATACTTGATCAGGCTGTGTTCTGATTGCCAGGGGCGGGACTACCGCGACCATTACCGAGACGGGGACTATGGTCAGATCCGGCGACGCCCTACTTTGCTGCAGCCTTCCCACATGGAGCATGACAGGTCAGGCAAACTACTCATTGGGCTGGAATTTTCTAACAATTTTTTTTTGTTTTTCGTTATTGTCACAAGAAGTGCACCCTAAATGACCTAAAAGTTCGTTCATGACTCAGTTTCTTATATTCCCTGATTCTGAAGTTGTAATGATTATAGGAAGGTGTTTTAAGGTTGTGTGGAAGGTAGGATGATATCTTCACGGATAAATGTAATCATGAAATATAATACTTTATGGTACTTGTTTACCTCAAAAAATGCACTTTTGGGGGCAATATTTTAGGTCACTTTTCAGTAATCATCAGCATATTTAGAAAAATTGTCTGATGTCCACATGCTCACAAAACACAGAAAGACTGGAAAAGTACCATAACAGTTGTATTTCTTTTCTGAAATTATTATTCATTTTTCTAGGGGAGGTGACCAGTATGGTTACCATGACATGGGCTCCGCCCATGGTCACATGGACTCTGCCCCTCACCTGCCCAAACGACCCCGTGTGGACAGATCTGACCTGTCACAGCCCCTGAGGATCGACATCAGAGAGCCGGAGATAAAACGGGTAAGTTATGGGACTTGTGGCTGTGCAGTCATCTGCAAACACACTGTGACATAGCCTATATCCATTTTAAGGTTGGTGGATTTGTAGGACAGGAAACAGTGGGAAACAAAAACCAAAAAATGGAAGAGAAAATTTCTAGATTTCCACATTTGTATTTTCAGTTGATTATTTGAGGACATCCAGTATTGTTATCTGGTGAAGATTTTAATGTAGTAAGCTGCTGATTTTAAGTTGTTATTCTGAATGATGTACTGAAACTATATGCAGATAACTAAATGCATATCATTTAATTACTGGTGACTGGTGTACACTTTCCTGTAATGATCAGGTCAGTCTAAGAACTGCAAGCTAAGGAGTTGTGTCCCTTTTTCCCCACAGGAGCCAGCGTATAACCCCCAGGTGGAGGCAATATCTCCTACACTCCCTCCGGAAGAGACAAGTTCCAGTCGAGAAAACATACTCCAGTCAATCTCCAAGGTCGACAGGGAGATTGCCAAGGTCGATGATAAAATCCGCAAGCTCAGGACAAAGCAGGTTTGTTGTTGAAAATAGAGACTAACTCTGTTCAGATATCGTTTGATTTTCCAGCAGAGTGTCTCATCTATGACCGAATAATTACAGTATCTCACATTATACATAATTAATTTCGGCTCGTCTTTACAAAGTAAAGTAGTTTGGGCCTCCACGGCCAAAGCAGTTAGCACACTAGTGCAGTGTAGTGACCCAGATGCCTCAGTTTCTCGTCAATGTGATTGCTGTCAGTTCAAGCCCCACTAATGCTGGTCTCCTCTCCAGCCGTATGTGGGAAGGTCTGCCAGCAGCTTGCAGATCGTCGTGGGTTTCCCTCCGGGCTCTGCCTGGTTTCCTCCCACCATAATGCTAACTGCTGTCATATGAGTGAAAAATTCTTGAGTTCTTTTGTTGACCAGTTTCAGGGCTTTACAAAAAAGTATAATTTTATCAGTCTACATAGAATCATTGCCCCAGGAATATGAATGAATACACAGTGCCAATATGTGAAAAGATTGAAGATTTACAGTATTTGAATCAGTGTCAGCAATATTTTAGCTTTTTGGATGAAATTTCAATCAGCTTCCTAACAGCCTGTTCTCATACCCAACCATGATATTCTGTGTTTTGACAGAGAGAATTGGAGGAGGCTGCGGCCAAGCCCCCAGAAGAGAAGCCAGCCAGTCCCAAGCCGCCTGTGTCAGATACCAAGCTCCAGAGCATACCACAGATCATTTACGCTGAGAACAGGGTCAGTTTGCTCAACACCACAAATATTGTTTCTAAGATAACCTTTGGGGCTTCCATTGTCTAGTGGTTAGGTTGCTAGTGTAATACAGTGACATAGGAGCCTCTCTCCAATACAGTCGCTGTAATTTCAAATGTAGATCAGGCTGGCTTTCTACCGGTTGTACATGGGAAGGTCTGCCAGCTACCTGCAGATGATCATGGTTTTCCTCCTACCATACTGCTTTCCACTGTTGCATGAGGGAAATATTCTTGTATGACATGTAGCACCAATCAAATAATGTAAATCTAAGTTACATTACATCCCCAAGGTGAACAGTATTACATCAACATGATATATAAACGTTGGTCTCAAATACACATTGTGCAAAATTATTTTCACGTGCTCTTTCCTTTTAAACAAAAATCAAAAGGAAGACCATATTTATAAACAACCTTTCACAGCCTTTCATCAGAAGTTTGCTATTTGCTATTTCTTCTCCTATTGATTGCCTCTACATGTTAGATCTGTCGTTCCTGCTGAAGTCCTACAATTTCCTGTTGTGTGAAGATGGGCTGAACTTTTCTGCCTTGTTTACACTGAATAGTCTGCATTTACTAGATAAGAAGGCACATTACTTATAGATGACAAACTCCACAACTTTATTGTTCGGTGACATTCCGTTGTGGATCCTAACATACGTTTCAAACCAACGACAATGACATTAGTTCGAAAATAATGTTAGGATTTACATCAAAATGTCGCCATCAATAAAATTAAGGAGTTCATTATCCATAAGTAATGTACCTTCTTAACTTGTTATTCCAGTTCCTAAATGCTTCTGAAAAATTCCATCTGCACTTTCTGTTCGCAGAAAAAAGCTGATGATGCCCACAACATGCTCTCCAAGCTGGGCCAAAGTATAGAACTGGTTAGTCATGATTGTTTGTTAATTGGAATCATGAAAAATGATACAATACATCTTGATTTTGGGTGTCTTCAGCTGCAGAATTTATATGGAGAAGGCAAGGTTTGGAGGTTGGGTGGGTGTAGGGGGGAATAGAAATGTTGCCCTTTTGTCCACTAGTTTTAACAGTTTTATTTTCGTCAATAATTTCAGGGTCGGATCAATTATTATTGCAACCAGTGTACTCTTCTAAGAACATTTTTTGAAGAAAAGTGGGGTGAATTGTTTTAGTTAGTATACTTTGTACTTATTTTGCATTGTGTATGGAGGGATGGACAACATATCATTGTCTTTGTGTTTATTTGAATTGATGGGGGATGGAGATGGATTAAGTAGACCTTGAATTGCAGGTAATCACATGTACCGATGTGTTTTGTTTCAGCCGCTATATAATCAGCCCTCAGACACCATAGTGTACCATGAAAACAAGAGAAAGTAAGTGCTCTGAAGTTACGATGATCAAATTCAAAATAAAAATTCCAAAAAATGCTTAGATTTGTTTGGCAAAATGTACTACTGCCCTGTTTTGAAGTGAGATATTCTTGAGTGCAATGTAAAACACCAATCAAATAGAGACATAAAAATTGTTTTTTTTGTGTGTACTTTCTCCAGTTTTGCGTATTTCTGTAATTGTGCACCATTCACTGCTAGCGAACTCCCAAGAAGACAAGACTAATACATGTATGTATTTTTGGGTGTTTTTCAGGTACCTTTTATTTAAGCGAAGATTGGTTCTACATTTCAAGAGAAAACACCAGGCCAGAAAGATTCGAGTAAGAATTTGGAACTTCCTGTGTGATTTATGATTGGTGGATGTGATCAGAGACCTTTTTCTAAAATAATACTATAAATGCTGTCTTACATGGGTCCAAGTTAACATTTACTTGAGAGGTATTGATATTCAAAAATGGTTTAGTGATATCAATAAATATTTGTCAATATTTCATTTTTCAGTGTTAATTGGGTCCCCCATAATATCTGACTGAATGAATTTCCCACCGCAGTGATGTGTAATTTCGAGTGCTACACTCAACACTCCATGCAGTCGAAACGCTGTGTTTGCTAGTGGAAAGACTCTTGTTCTTTTCAGGCGTTTTTTTCTAAGAGGGCACCTCAAAACTTTGTGGCAGGGTGGTTACCCCGGCATTTGTTACATTTACTCCATCCATGTTTCTAACCATCTTTATTTGCCATTTTCAGGACCGATATCTAACACAGCGCTATGACCAGCTCATGGCAGCCTGGATCAAGAAAACAGAGAAGATTGAAAATGGGGCGAAAAGGAAGTGAGTTATGTGCCCCTGTTTTAACGTTCGAGAAACATGATGTTGTTTGTATGAAGGACCTGACTTAATGAAATACCTTCCTTGGTGTGATATATTGTATCAGATTTTATTGGGGTAATAATGGTCAGTTTTGTTTTTTAGTCAAGCACACAGTTATAAATGATTATTTTTTCCCTAAAAGTGCATTTTTAGAGGCAAATTGTCATGATGAAATATTTGCTTTTGGCACTAAAACTTACATTTTCCTAATAGGATATCATCATACTGTTGAAACAACGCCAAAGAATGACGGAACACTTTCCCAAGACCAATAAAACTCTCAGAATCAGGAGAATGAGCTACTTTGTTATGCATAACACTTGTGGGATAGAAATTCTTTGTAATTACATTCTTGTTGCCCTTTCTTGCAAAGAGGAGTTACTGTAAATCTTCAACCTTTTCAACCAGTAAAGCACTTTTTTCAGTGGAATTTATTCATAGAACAATTATGAAAATGACGCTGAAACAATTTGTTTATGTGGTTAAAGATTGAAGCTTGCTAGCCCCAAAAAGTGATATGACCAAATAATGAAGACAACAGCACCCCAAGCAAACAAACATACAGATCTGTGTGCTTACTGCTTTTAGAGCCAAGGATGCCAGAATGCGTGAATTTTATGAGAAAATATTCCCAGAGATCAAGAAAAGCCGAGAGGATAAGGAGAGGTATCCGAGGTATGTATGAGTGAACAGTACAACAGGTACCCAGACAAGAGAGTATTGGATTCTGGGAGAGGCAGGCCATTAGCCAAAGATCAGTGTCATGTACTAAAAAGCAGCTTTATTTTTAAAGATGGTTAAAGGTTAATTCTGAGCCCACCCGTTCAAACTAGAAAGGTTATGCCTCTTGTCCCACTTTATGTGCCACACTTGGGGAAGTTTGTTGGTAGTTTCCCTGAGACATTCCTGATTTCCTCACCCATAAAGCTGACACCCGTCATATGTGGAAGTGGAAAAGTGTGTAAACATGGCAACAATCAAGTCAAATAAACAGAAAATATAATTTCTCAGACACAGTCATTATTATAACCTAACATGGCCCAGGTTTACTGAACAACTCTATTTCACTAATTCTTCAACCGATTTGCATATGAAAAAGAAAAAAACAACTTTCAGTACAATTTATGCATCCTTTATTAGGTTTAATTTTGGAGACAAAACTACTCTGGCGCGATTGGCCAGTTTCCGGGCTTCACCAAAGTTATATCACAATATTCTAATATTGCAAAAATTGTTGAAGAATGACAATAATCCAAACGTTGATTGGCCATCAGGTTTAATGTGCCCAATCGGATTGGCTCGCGCAGCAGCATTGCAGGGTACGCTCGCAGTGAGGCAGAGGTGGAACAGATTATGGACGGGTTGCACGAGCAAGAGGTGAGGACCAAGGGGTCAAGTCTTGTGGCTGAGAGGAAATTTTTATGTACTGTATTTCAACTGAAGTTTCAAGTTTTTCAGGCGACAGATTTTGCAGGATTCTGTTTGATTCATCCACCTTATGGAGCCACTTGTTAAGGCGTTTTTATGAAGTTTGATTTATTCCTTATCAGAAAGATGTAAACATTGGTATCAAAAGTATCATTTTAAAGTCTTTCTGTGCTTTGAAAAGTGCATTTTTGCAGGTCAAATGTTAATATGTGTCGAAACTGAAAAATGTTCAACTTGTGTAACGTTCAGCTGATATAGTCAAATGAAAGTAAATTCTTCTTTCATATGATTCATACAGTTACAGTCTGTGATTGCAGGTTATGAACTAGAGCTTATTTTTTTCTCCAGTCAGCACGACTGATAGTCTTTAGAGAGTATGTTTCAATATTCGAAACCCCTGTATGTAGTGAAAAAAAAGTTTGTCCAGTGTTATACTTCTTTATTCAGTAATCTCTGCTTCTTTGTGTTGTGTTTATGTTGGAATAGATATTTCAGCATGAAGGACATGATTTGTGTGAGAAAAAAAGAAAAATGTGTCTAACATCACTAAAGCTTTTATTGTCATTGAAACCAAACAGTTGATGGCTTTTTTTTTTTTTCAATGAAAAACATAATTTTTGGTGATTTACCAGAAGATAGTTGCATGAAGTTTACTTTTGGCTTTTTGCTTTTTTTTTAACATTGTGAAAATTTGTGAAATTGAATGATGACTTTGTTGTAATACCCTCAACAGGAGGAGGACAAAAAGATGCGGAGCTACGCAGTTATCCCGCCAATGATGATGGACGCTCGACAACGTGCCCTGCGCTTCATCAACTACAACGGACTGATCGAAGATCCCATGCAGGATTTCGAAGAAGCGAAACATTATAATATTTGGACAGTGGCTGAGAAGCAGATTTTCAGGGAAAAGTACCTTCAGCAGCCTAAAAACTTTGCTTTGATAGCATCCTGTTTAGAAAGAAAGGTAAATAGGTGTTAGTAATGACTCCCGGTTCCACAGGCTAAGCTGCAAGATTGACCTCATGCTAGCATGGTACCTTTGTCTTTTTATTTTTGTCGCAGATCTTTTAATGATATAGGTGAAAACAAGAAAAAAATGGAAGAAAAAGTATTCTTGACATTTATGAAAACAATACTGACTATTCGAAATCAAGAAAAATGAGTATCTTATTCATGGACAAAATTTTAGGTCATTGGCAGTAAATAAACCCTGAATCCAAGAAGTATGAATATATGTGAATTTTCAGAGTGTGGCAGACTGTGTCCAGTTTTACTACCTGACCAAGAAGAAGGAAAATTACATGTACAAACAGATGCTGAGGAAACAGAGTGTGAAGAAAAGACGACAGCTTCAGAAACAGGTTTGGCCCTGTGTCTCATATTCGCATGAATAAATTGAGTAAATTTGTAAAATTAAACTGATTTGAGGGCCTGCCTTCATTGGTCATGGGTTTTCCCTTAGCTCGACCAGCTTCCTACAACTTTAATGCTGGCCACTGTCATATTAGCGAAATATTCTTGAGTACAGTGTGAAACAGCAGTAAATAAGTAAATGAAGTGAAACCCATTAGGTTGGAACTTTAGAAAGGGAACCTCTGGATCCTCTGCTTATGTAAGACTTCCAAGCAAGTGTGATTGAAAATGTAGTCATTTTTGTCCACTTTTCCACAGTGATTACTTCTGTTTTTCTTTGTCTTTCACAGATGAGAGCTCAGGAAGAACAGAAAGAGAATGTGACCTCTCAGATGGATGATTCCAGTACACAGTATGTTACACTTGTCTGATTCCATTCTCCTGTGTTTTTTGAGATATACCACAAGTCATCAAACTTCTCACATAACTTCAGTGCAATGTACACTTTCGAGTTCTGAATTGAATTTTGGAGACAAGCCAACATTGACAGGGTTGGCCAGTTTGAAGGCTTACCCTTCTCCACAGAATAATGACATTAGAAAATCACCTTGGAAACGTGTGAAAAGGCTGAATTACAGTAATGAGTTTCAAGGGAAGTAACTTTTACAAGCCACACTGATAGATCTTGAAGTAGAAAATCAGCCTCTGAACTGGGCAGATTGTGAACCCCAGAGATAGGATTTGGACATCATTAGTTTCAGCACCTGAACAAAGAGAGATAATAAAAACCATAAGAATAAGATGTTTAATCCAAAATAATTGCTTTGGTTGGATTTTTATGATTTTCTTCTTGAAAGGTTTCTCTAAGGGGTTTTTAAGTAACATTTTATATTGCCTCCAACACTGAACACACCAAGCAGCTGATGCCTAATCTTTTCTTCTCCACCAGGGTCTGAATGAATGAATGACAGGGGTTTAACGACATTCTAGTGGTCAGGGGTTTTTCTTGCAAATTTCTTCATAGAAACTCAATTTTAACATATCAGAAAACTCAGTATTTTTTAATGTTTGTATCTTGTATCAAAAACTCATTTATTTTATCAAAACTCGATACAAAATTTGTCTCAAAACTCCTTTTTTCGATATTTCTCGTTGTCATTACCACTATGAGAATATGACTAGAAAAACCTCGGAGTATTTCAACCATTTTGTGGCAAGACGAAGACGACAGCCATCTACCTAAACCTTACAGCTTGTTCATGCTGTAGTTGGTCATGGTAAAAACCAGGCTTGAATGAATGAATGAATGAATAGTTATGGTTTGAACATCTGCAATATTGCAGCCATATCATGGTTTTAACCTCTGTGCAGTAAATGGTTTTCGATGCTACAATGAAAACATCCACAAAAGTAACCAAAATAGCACAAATGTTGTATGAAACTTGAACAGTGGTTTTCTGGAAATTTTGCCCCCAAAAGTGCATATTTAGAGGCAAAATAATGTCAAATTATTAGTTTTGGTGCTGAAACTTGTAATTTTCTAGTAGGATATCATTCCATGAACCACAGAAACCTCAAAATACCTTTCCAAACTCAATAGAAATCTTAGAATCAGAAAAAATATGTAACTTAGTCATGGTTGATATTTTAGATCATTCAAGGTATGCATGTATAATCCAGAAAATTGTGTGCCAGAATGTGAAAGATTCTGTTATTGGCTAGCTGCCTGCAGATAATATATGACAGCATCGCCAAGCAAGGCTCACACACAGTTTGTTCAGCAATGATATTTATTTATATTTTTAATAATTTACACTGTACTCAACACTGTAGCCTAACATTAATAGGACAGGACACAAAACTGAAGGTGTTTGACATGATTTGTGTGATGTTTCAGTATCCGGGTAAAAGACATCAAAGAAGAGGAGGTCTCTTCTGATGAAAACGAGTTACCTATAGCTACAGGTAATGATGGAGAAGGTAAGAATCACCTTCGATATGAAAGTTGAAATCTTTCAACTGGCATTTTTTTGTTTTTTTGTGCAGATGTAAAGCGAAATTTTGAAGATCTAAAACTGTCAATAAAAGGATGCGAAAAGAGCTACAGGAAAATGTGCTGAGTGTTTGGGAAGGCAGGCTTCATTTATTATGGTGATCTTGAGCCCACATAAACAAAAAGGCTGATGTGATACCTTTTTGTCTACGGAAAATGAGCATAAAAGAACAAATCTCTGGCAGTTAACACCCAAATAAGCAAGTGGTTGACTACGTTCATCGACATTTGCACAGTTTAACATTCTTTGAAGATGGTTTATCTTCCACCTGTATAGTTTGCTTATATGAATGTCATGTGGGAAAGTTTGTCATGAACTTGCCAGTGGTCAGTGGATTATGCTGGACACGGTATTCTTGAATGTGGTGCTGAAATCCAGTAGAATATCTAATTAAATAATAATATTTAGAACCACAAAACACTTGGAACATTATTCCGGGTGTCAGTGTTTACCCACAGCGGTGTGCCTGTGCTAAACTTTCTCTACTGACTTGTTACAGGTGGGGTTCACCACTGTGCTGTGTGTAAGGTTCAACTAGAGCATTATGGGATGAGCCGACCCCTGACCCGCAGCAACTGCGAGCTGTATGGACTCAACGAGGCTGACCTCAAGCCAGAGATGCGTGTGTGCAGCAGCTGTCGGTGTCGATCAGTAAGACGCAGATATACGCAGTGAGTGGTGTCCCCATTAAGGGGAAATTTGTAGTTTGGCATAAAATGATACCGATTTAATTAGGTACCTAAGTTTTTAGACATTTGTTACCATTCTGTTAGATCGGGTGAAAAACGAGGAAATAATGACGAATTGCAAAGATAAATGTGGGACAAGAAAGTTAAACCATGGTCAAAGTGATTTCATTTCTGTAATGAGCTAAAATTTTATGCATGGCTGAGTTACGGAGTTTGTCCGATTCTGTGAGTTCTACTGATCTTATAAAGGTGTCTTGAGGTTTTTTTTGAAGGGTAGCTGACATCCTATTGGAAATTATATATTTGAGCCAAATTTTTCATGATCTTTATTAGGATTTGTTTTGTAAATTATAAATTTTTGAGTAAGATTTAAGTTTGATCATTTCTTTTGAGTGTTTGTGAATGGCAAGGGTAAACAACACATAAATAACATTGTTTTAACCAGTCATGTATTTTGCATCTTCAGCTGCCCAATTGTCACTTGTAAAACTCCTAAAAGAAAAGTCAAGAGGTTACGACCTTTGCCAGCAAAATGGGCGGAGCTTCCAAAGGAACTGAAAGATTCCATCGTCAAGGAAATGCGTAAGTTGGCATGAATATTTAATTACGTGGACTTGAGCAAGTTGAAGGTGACTAGTTGTCAGAGAGGCCTGGCCACTGTAATTTAAAATTGCCCTCTCCCGTAGAGCTTCTCTTTAAAATGGGCTCATTTGGAAATTTTTACACACATTTCTGGTGAGCCATAGGCTAGAAGTGGGCTCAGAAGTGCTGACCGTGTTATTATTTCAGCAAATAAAGGGAGTACAATGAATATTTTTTGTTTCCAAATACATCAAATTAAGCAGAATTTTTTAAACCTTTGAAGGACTATTTCGAGCGCTTCATATTTCGGGCACAACTTGTATCGTGTAAGAAAAGGTGTAATCTAAAGACCTGCCTGGTATTTGCCCCAAGGTTTGCAAAATTTTCGCATATAAAAATGTTGGGACTGAAAAATGAAATCAATCATTCCATTAGCCAAGAAGAACAATTTGTGTACATGTCACAGTCCTAGAATTGCTGGCATCCTTTTCAGTTGATTTTCATGTATTTGTGCAGAGATCACGGACGACATCACCAAGTGTTGCTCGGCTTGTTTCAATCGGATCGCGCGTCGTTTAGGCACCAACCCCCAGACCAATGAGCCCCTCGTCCCTCTGGTGCCCGAGAACAACGAAGGTGAGTTGGGAGGACATGCCTGATACAAGTCAGACCCCGGTATCACAAAGCGATCTTTGACTTACTCTTAATTTGAGAACAGTTTATTGTGTTAGCTCACTTTAAGGATTTTCATTTCAGTAGTAAGAATTTAAATACATAAGGAACGGTAGGAATGTATGAACAGACTGCATATACATGTACCAATTAATAGTTTTAGATTTTCACTTTGTACAGTTTACTGGAAGTTTTTGATGTGTTGTCATGATGTATACATGTTCATGTTTTGAAAACAAAATAGCAGTACCTTCAGCATGGAATGGAAGGTGAATATCGTAATTCGCAGTAAACAGAATCGTGCAAGTGGAGAGTAATGAAACACCAGCAATTTTGATGACCTGACAGCACAGCTTGGAGTATGACATGATGCTTCCTGTGATTAAAAATTTCAGTTGCCCAACTCACCAGAAAAATGGCTGTGGCCATTTATTTCTGTTTCCATCAAACTTCTGAAATAAAACAGGTTACATCATTTATTGTCTTCAAATAATCCACCAACCACACATCTTACCCTTCAGTTGTCCATTTTGTCTTATGTCCCAATCAAGTAGAAGAAATTATGAACTTTTTCAAGGGCCAGAAGATCGATTACAGACTCAAGAGAGAACTCAACAGTTCTCTACTGAGAACTCAAGTCCTTTCGGCTGTGACCTTGCAGCCGTAACCAGTTGTTTGAATGCCGTCTCTGGATTGTAACTTTAGTACAAAGTCTTAGTAAAACCAAGATGATATTTGAAGAAAAAAAAAATAGATATACAAGAAATATGACCTACGAATTTTTCAGAACAGTGGTCCCAGGTCTTTCTCATATGAATGAAATATTTTTAAGTACAGGTTAAGAGAAGAATCAAATACTTCAGTAAATGTTGTGCAAGGCTGCATATTTCTATGCATTCTATGCAAACGCAAAGAAAGAAAATACATTATATAGGCACGACAATTTGGAAACTCTCAGACTGGAAGCTGTTGACCAAAGTAGAACCGTAACGAAATAGTTCTAAAGGTGATTCAAAGATTTAAACTTTCTGGTGCTCAGTTTTGCTACATGTTCTTTTTAGGAAGTATTGTGGTGAGGAGATGTGAAATAGGCATCATTTTGACAATTTTGACGGTCCTAGTGGTGGGATCTTTTTTGTTTTGTTTTTGTTGCTCTTTTGATGTTTTTGCCCCACATACAGAGTTGGATTGTCAGCCATCATCTTGGGTCATCATCCGTTGATGCCATGTGATATGATAACTCAATAAATATTGCTTCGCTCTTGACATATTATATACCATTGAATAGAGAAAATCAATAGCACTCGATCTGTAGTGGTTTTGGGTTATTAAGTGTTGCCGTTTTGCTGGAGTACCTAGACCCAATCTCTGATCGGCTGACAGGAGAGACTTCAAACCACTGTTAAATCATTTTTCAAGGAATCTGAACGCAGGTGTCATATTCTGGAATCTCACAGATCCATATTCATGTGTACCTGCAATAAAGAATGTAAATCTAAAAGTAAGGTTAGGTTTAAACGTGTTTTAAACTCGTCAGGAGTCACAAGTTGGTAATAATGAAAACTGGATACTGTATAATGTATCAGATCTCTTAGTTGAAGTTAGTTCCACAGGTAGTAGGGCATGCCAAGAGAAAATTCACTAAATCACTCTCTTATTATATGATAGTAAGAGGGTTATTTGGGTCACCTGAGTTAAAATGTGGTGTTCTTACCTATTCGGATGGGGTCGACAGTGTCCAACCACATCTATATCTGCTCTGTGTATACCATTCCACACCTGAGGCGTAGTTTTCATGAAAAGTACAGAAAATGTATGTTGGTTGGATGTCCCCGGTCTGCCCCCCCCCCCCCCTCCGTTGGGCAAAATGTTAAAGAGTAAGACAACGTAAATTATGGTATATGACGTAATTATATACCATACAGACTTTATTTTGCTGGAAAAAAAAATTTCGTAACTTTATTACATGGAACCAATTTCATGTTTATTGTTGATCCCATGAATGTGAAACGCAGAACTGAGGAGTTGTTGTCGCCTTAAGCCAGTACTGATTAAATCCCCAGCCTGCAGTCAATAATTCAGATATTTATCACTGATTAGCATTTTGCTTTCCTGATAAAGCGATCCTCAAACTTCCTAGATTGCACAACAAACAGCTGATGGATAAAAGTGTGAAATTATGATAGATTTACTTCAGTGTCTCATTCATAAACAAAGACAAGGCAACAGAATTGTCTACAAGCAAGAAACCTGAGCATTCATCATAGAATACCTTTCAAAGCTTATAGGCTCTACTTTTTTGGCTTTTTTTTTTCTTTCCAGAAGTTGTGGAGACATCTCGTTGGACTGAGGATGAGATGGACATTGCTAAACAGGGTAAGGTTAAGTGCTTCAGAGTTTTGGCCAGGTGTATGTGAAGACTCCTCTGGGAATTTTGGCATGAACTGCCTATGACGCTGTTGCACTGTTTACATACATGTTTTCTCACAAGTTCTCGTTCATTTGCAGTTCCAGCAGTTGTCATTTCAAGTGTAAAGTAACCACTTGTGTTAGGGGGACCTGATTGGGTAGCCTTATATCTGATATAATGCTACATTGAGATGTCATATAGCATAACTGTATTAGGTTAATGACCTTTAGAAGAAAATCAAGTCGGTTTACTGTGAAATGGTACTAAAATGAAACTGAAGCCTTTATTTTTATTAATTAAATCCAGTCAAAATGACTGAAATACTGGTCAGAGAAGTTTATCCTTATAAATTTGTTGTTCAATGTTTTCTTAAATTGAGACAAACGTACAAATAGTGATGGGTTTCAGTGCAGACTGCCCAGTTTCTGTCAGTATAATGCTGGCTACAGTCTTATAAGTAAAGCTCCAGTGAAATGCTGATGCTTGTACTTCATGGGTGAATGTTTCCAAGTAGTTTATTATTTTTCACAGGTTTACGCGACTATGGGCGTGACTGGGCAGCTATCTCTAACATGGTCGGAACTAAAACTGAAGCTCAGTGTAAAAACTTCTATTTTAACTACAAAAGAAAATTTAATTTGGAAGCCATTGTCCAGGAATACAAGAAACATAAGGTAAGCCAAATGTTCCCAGTGAATAGCCTGAACATCACATGTGAACATACTGAATATTGCTTGTGAATATTCTGATGGCTCATTCATCTAAAACCTTATTGACACAGCTAGTGGGCTATGAGTTCAAGTCCAGCTCCTGCTGGTGGGAATGTCTGTAAACAACCTGCTGATGGTCGTGGGTATATCCTGTGCTCTGCCCGGCCTCCTTTGGCCACCATTGTATAAGTGAAACATTCTTGAGTATGGCATAGAAGGAATAGCCAATGAAATATATAAGGGCAGCCAGTGTCCCTCTACCAGTGAGAAATTCAAGAGTTCACATCAAGAGGTTTGTCGGGTACATGGCAAAGGACAGCGGTATAATCTGGTTACTTGCGTTTTCTCCACCCACAAACATGACAGCTGTCATGCAAGTGCAAAATTCTAGGCTGTGGTGTTGTCTGGTTATGCAAATAGCTGTTTTGGCGTGATGCAACAGTACGCATGTGCATGAAACAAAAGCACAGACATTTATCCTTACACTTCAGCATAAGAGACGTAGGCCAAAGCTCCTCAGTTAACTCAGTGTTATATTTCTACGCCCAGTTTTTCAACTGGACTCTATGCTGGAGAACATGTAAAGTTTGACATGTCACAGAGGCTTTCATAAAGGACCAGATTTGCTGAAGCGTGGATGGCCACCAAGAGTTACGATGACTTAACATGGCCATTAGGGTTTGTTTGTCTCACAGCATAAAACTCCGGGTGATTCACACTCGAAACAGCCAATTCACTTCACCGTTATTTTCTTCAGTGGATTTCATCACCTTCATTACCATTCTCGTGGTATGGTCTGCCTGCAGCCTACGGATGGTTGTGGGTTTCTCCAGGGCTCTACCATAATGCTGGGCGCCGTTGGATAAGTGAAATATACATGAATACATCATAAAACACCAGTCAAATGAATAAATAAGTAAATAATCACCATTGTCCCTTTAGCAGAGTGAAGAAAGCTCTCGTACAGTGTCCATATCGGAAAGCATCGCATCAACGGTGACCGCCCCCTCAGAGGAAGACGTTTCCTCCAGCGACGAAGACAATGGCGATGACGACTCTGATACCGCAAGTGCGCCCAGCCCAGCTAATCAGGAGCCTCCGTCTGAGGGTAAGCGAAACATCCTGTTGTCGTTGTTGCTTTAATTTTTTTAAAGATTTATGTACTGTAATTCTTCAACATTTTGGCTTCTTTGTAAGTTGTTTATTTACGCATATAATCTGCGAGCATTATTCTGTGTAAACTGATGAAGTGCATTTTGTGAAGCCATAAAATCATTGTTGTGTCAGTACAAAAATTAAATTAAAAAGGTGTGTAAATTTCACTGCGTGTTCCTCTCTGTTTGAGAAAAGGTTTAAGAATTTATTCTGTTGTACTGTCGGTTTTTCTTTTTTTTTTCAGCTTCAACAGGGTCTAAGCCTGTGTCTAATTTTCAAATGCTGTCCTTCTGAATTTTGACTCAGGATTGTGCCTTTAGAAAACATAGACCAAAAGTTACTGAATTTAGTCTGTTAAAGTGCCACTCTGGTGAGAATACAAATTGTGTAGAAATATTGCAATGATATGATAGAAATCCTATGGAGTCACCCTAACACCATGTTTCAAAAGGATTTTGAAGAATAACACTATTTAACTCGTATAACTGAAGATTCCTTGAAAAACAAAATCTTTGGCTGTGTCCCTAAAATTTTCCTGATATGACGCGATAATATTCCCTTTATGATGTCAAATCCGGCAGATGGGACGTTGAGCAAAGCATTTATGCTGGGATGACGTCAAGAGCGTTTGAAAGGGGAGCGTCTTATGTGTATACACGTCAGCAAGTAATGATGTCATGTGTTCGTGAGTGACGTCACACCAGGCAAAGTGAAAGGGACAGAAAGATTTTGTTTCTGTGTACTCTGACGAAACGTACAATATCGGTTTTAATTGGCTGCAATATTTTCACAATTTAGGAAAGCAGTTCACACTATCGCAGTCTTTATTAAATCACCTTACTTTTAAGATACAGATGGTTTCACACCATAGTAGCTCTTTAATGAACTGACCTTTGGTATCAAACCAGCCTTCCCACAACACCTGGATTTGAGACCACTAAAAGCAAACTTTGGATAAAGCCCTAAAGCAAAACGTCCTGGTCTGAACATGGTGTTGACAAGTTTGCTGCAATATTGCTGATGGAGTGTAGCATGTACTCAAACATCAGTGATATATTGTGATGGATAATGATTTGAGCTGTTCTACCATACTAGCAAAGCTTTGATTTGTGCTGATCGTTGGGTTTGCGAAAAATCTCTGATGTTGTCTCTTTATCTCTGTTATGACCTGTCATGGGCAATGCTGTGTACTCTGTTGTAACAGTAGCAGACGAGAAGATCACTGTGAAGGAAGAGTTACCTGGGCAGAGCACAGAGCCAGGGGAGAGCACTCTGTCATCATCAGGTGGGCCCCAGCTGAACCTGGCGTCTAACAAACCACTGAGCGCTTCGCAGGGGAGCCTGCGGAGCATCCCAGACAATGACAGTAGTGCCACAATGAGCGCAGATGAGGGTCCGCACTCCCACGGCGACGGGATTCCCCAGCCCCCCTCTTCTGCACCCTCCTCTACTTCCCACGCCTCATCAATCCCTGGCCACCTGGATGTCAAGGTGTCCCAGGCGTCTGCGTACTACAACGGTTCTCGCCCCTTAAGCAGGGACCAGATCATGCCACGCCCCTCCAGTGTGGACCAGGGGAGTACCAGCACCCCCCAGCCTCTACCATCTCGATCCCCCTCCCAGCCCCCGCCCCACGCTATTCACCACCCCACCTCCCAGCCAGGGCACGGGGAGGGAGGGCTGACGGGCAGTGGTCTGCCTTATCCAGCAGAGTATGGACAACTCAAGGGAGGTCACTCACCTTACGTGTACTTGCAGACAACGCAACCTCGCAGCCCATATCCGGACAACTCGGGCAGTGATCAGAAGCGAACGTCAGCCTGTGTGAGAGACTTAATTCATAAGGCCATTGAAACCAACCTGAGGGGTGATATGCCGGAAAACAAAAACAGCAGTGAGTAGGAATTTCACCGCTGTAACAACCCAAACCTTTTGCACCAGGACGTAATTCATATTTTCTCTCCACTGTACTCATAGTTTGAGTAGACAGATAAGTCTGGTCCAGTTTTATAATCATTCTGCATGCCGCCTTTGCTAAACATAGAGACAACAACAACGACAAAAAAAAAAAGATAATGGAAACTCTATTCAAAAATAAAAGATTTTTCTTGAGTAGATGAAATGCATTTAAATATTTGAATTTTAAGGGCTGTTGGGACCATCATATTGGTAAATTTGGAGACCAGTTTGTTCAACAATGATAATGACCTGTTAATCATTGTTATTTTTATCTTTCCTTCCTAAATGATTTACATATGTATTGCTCTCACCTGTCTCAGCTTTTTAATGAGACAGAGAAGAAGAACTTAGGCAGATTATTACTATTGTCCTCACTTATTTTATTCAGGACCATCTGGCATGGAGTCTGGTTACCCACCCCACCAGCCTGGTCCCCCTACCACCAGCCACGCACCCCAAGACCTGCGTCTAGACAAACGAGAGCAAGGGCATCACCCTGGAGTGCCGCAGTACATGGGCACACGACCCTCAGAGCGTGAGGCCACCATAGGCAGAGACTACAAGGTTCAGGATCTGTCGCAGCGGGGGCTCGACCGTTCCATGCACAGCTACAAGGGTGACCCAAGGGACTTTGAAAGCCATGGCCAGCAGAAAGTGTACCACCATGCGGAGGACCCACGGAAAGCCATGGGGTTACCTCCCCCTGCTCACTCCCATCATCCGGGTCCAATGCATGACACTCATCAGGGATCCTCAGGCTCAGCCATGAAGCTAGGCCGTGTAGGTCAGGGTGGAGCGGACTCGCGCGTGAAATCCCCGGCGGTGCCTCCGCCACACACGGACTACCGGGGACGCCCTGGGCCTCCGCCACCCCTCATCAACTCCCGACCTCCCCACAAGCTAGCCAAGTCTCCTCCAGTCAGTGGTCACCACCCTCAGCCTGGCTCAATCACCCAGGGAACCCCGGTCAGCCTGCCCTCCTCTAGCAGCTCCCAGGGACCCCCTGTCCCCAGTCACAGACAGCCTACCCCGCCCCAGAACCGCATAGAGGGCTCTATCACCCGTGGCACACCTGTTCCCAGAGAGGGTGTACAACCTGGGGCTGGGCGGGGCGTGCTTCATGGGCAGGACCCACGTATGTACGAACCCTCGGGGGTCGCCCGCGGCAACATCATCTATGAGAGTGCAGCTATACGACCTGGCATGCCGCCACAGGTAGGGTAATGATAATATTCTCCAGGTATCCTTAGAAATTTTGTTGTTGACTGTAACCCGACTTTATCAAAAATATATTTACACTTCATATTCGGATTATTCGGATGGAGGGAATGAGAAAAAAACGAAATTTCACCCAATAAAAATAGTACAGCTCTTTTTTTTTTTTTTGGAGGGTTTGTTGGGATACACAATATATTTTTATACATGGCCTCTATTATTCAAATTTTTGGTGTTATTTGGTTATGTGATTACAGGTTCAGGACCCCTAAAACAGCAGCTGGTGCACTGGGCTGCTATCATTGCCAGTATTTTGGAACGTTTCACTTTTTTCAACATCCACTTCATTTACTTTTATCTGAAAATGAAATCCACCCATGGCTAATGGCAGAAGCAAGCTCTCCTGCTTTGCTGCAGTGTTAAATCAGCTGTCCCTGTCACAAAGGGGCAATAGGACACACAGGTCTCCTTCATCCATAAACATTGACTGCTACCTTAGTTGGAATGAGTGCGTCATTAAGTTTAGACAATCGAGAAACCCGAGAGGAATAAATAGAGGATATTGCACAGTGAAGACTGAGTACCATAAATACCATACCATGTGGATTAGAGGTGGAAATGAGGCAAGTGAGAGGTAGAAACGATAACGTGAAGCATCTCATGGGTAATCATTTCCACCTCTCACACGAACAATATTTTATGGCATTCAACTTTCACTGTGCAGTATTTTATTTATTATTTGTGCTTTAACACTGTGATGATTTTGTGTATTTAAAGAAGTTTTAAGCAATGTTTTTAGCTGAAGTACTTCAAAGACCTGTCATTAGTGTGATGTCATATACATGATATCTAGTGAGATGTGGTATCTTCTGGCATGTCATACGAATGTAGCAGTTGACTAAACTTTGTATTATGACTTCATCCAAGTGAACTCAGATTGGAATGTCATAAAAACTTTTTTATTTTTGACGTCGCGGCACCTGGGTGTGTAACACTAATTTAAGAACAGAAATGGTATCTAACTGATGAAAACTTTTTCACTTTTAGCAGTGAAGGAAATACTGGGATTTCACTGATCTATAAATAATAAATATGTCCAACCTTTCAAGGTATGTTATTTTTCTTTTTGGACTAGGTTGTGTATGAACAGGCATACAAACCCTCTGGAGCCTCTGGACACTACTTTTCCCAGGTGCCCTACCCGTACACCGAGCAGAGTGGGTACAGCAGCACGCGCGCCACCATCATCAATGACTTCCTTACCGCTCAACAGATGCACCAGGCTGATCGTCAGCGTAGCCGACAGGCCGCACCCGACAAGGAGGGGCGCTCCTCCCCGAGAGGACGAGAGATGTCACCCCGCTACCAGGCCATGATGGACCCTCGCATGCCCCACACTGGAATGGTCCACTACACTGTGCCCACTCCTCAAGGAGGCATTATGTACCTTCCTCACCCAGCTCAAGTTGCAGGTCCCGGATCTGAGCGAGGGGCGCAGAGATCATCCCCCATGCCCCCAGGAGGCGCCCCATCTCCGCGGGAAGACAAAGGTAACATGCAGTCATTAGCGGCACCCTGGCAAACTGGAAATCCCCCTCATTCTCAAATCAGCCCCCATCACAGTCCTGCCATGCCCATGGACCAGGGGCACCCCCACTACAGCTCTCAGCAAGGTAGACCCAGCATTACCCTGGGGACGGGTCGACCTAGCCCAAAGGGCGACCCCCAGGGCCATCCTAAAGTCGACCACCACCTGTCCCCGGTGCCTGACAGCACCACAATGCAAACAAAGATGGTGAACCAAGGGGGAAAGGAAGGCCTTGATGTTCTGGTCAACGCAGCTGCGAACGCCGACTCACTGGCTGTTCCTGGAGAGATGGGACACAGCGCGCGGATATCCCCTGGGCCTCGTATCAGCCAGGCAGAGGCGGAGATGCGCCACCATTGGCATCAGGAGCGCATCAAGTACGAACAGAGGGAACAGGAGCGGGCCAAAATGCAAGCCGACCAGGAGCGCTCTCGCGTAGAGATGGAGCAGAGACGGTTGGCTGACCAGTACGCCAACCGCCAGGGGGAGTTCCGTCAGAGGATGTTCGAAGGGAAGCACTCAAACCACGGGGAGCCTCAATACCAGGACCGATCCAGGCCCAGTCAGGGGTTTGATCCCAGGATGCAGATGTCGGCAGACAGCCGGGCTCACAGCACCAACAACTGGGTCATGGACCAGGAGAGACTGCGCGTCATGCCCAATTCACCCAGGACAAACGAAGGGTCTTACACCGAGCGCCCCAAGGCCAAGACCCCAGAGAGTAATTTTCGTATTGACCGAGAATACGTGAAACAATTCACTTCGTCCCCCTCGGAGCAGTCCAGCGACATTCACAGCCAAGGCGCAGCGGCCATTTTGTCATCGGCATTTGTTAAAGATCCGCCGCCCAGTGCGCAGATGGTGTCGTACGACCCCAAAAAGCAGAAGGCCGTCACAGCCGCCACACTGATCGACGTCATTATCCAGAATCAAATCAACAAGTCCATGGATAAAGAGCCCGAGCCTTCGGATCACAGCAGCAGTCGCATGGCCACAGTCAGCTCCTCCGCCGATCACAGGATTGCGAGTCCTAACCCTGTCGTTAGCACCAGCATGACTAATGCTCCAGGGGAGATGCACCCAAACCTCTCCCAGCCTCAACCCCACCGCGGCCGCAAAGTCATCTGCACCAAGTACAACGAGGAGACAGCCTCAAAGGGCAGTGGTGCTGGTGGCAGCGGCGGCATGCACAAGGTGGATTCAGACTCTACAGCCGGCATGGCCCCTCCAGGGCCCCTGGGGCAATCCCCGGGGCTCCCAGGCCATCCACTCCCCCCACCCCCTACCATCATTAAGGAGCACCTGAAAGACACAGGCAGTCCAGAGTCTGACAACAGTAACATCTCAGTGTCCTCTCAAGCAAGCATCAACGCGCGCACCATCACCCTGGGGGAGCACATCGATGCGATCATCACGGAGGATTATAGCAAAAAGCGCCTCGGACTCAAGTGCACGCTCCTCAGTCAGCTCAACGCCACCAATGGTGCCAAGGCCAGTGCTGGTGAGTGGTGTTCATTTCCTTTTGTAACTTGTTCTTGACGGGGTATTCTAGGGGAAGAAATGAATCGAGAGCTGTCAGATAGAGTCAGTTCATTGAAGAATCTGCTTGTCACATGAAACATCTGACAAGGGGAATCAGTAGCAAACACAGGCACCACTGAATTCTTTAAAACTCTGATAATCTTGGTAGTTGGATGAGGGACTCTGCGGCTGCAGATTCAGAAAATGAAAGCACCATTTTATTGATGTTCTAAATTTAAAAACTTCTAAAACTTCTAAAAAGATATTTCAGAAATGCACTTGTATGTAAGATCATGAATTAGAAGAAAGAAGTTGGAAAATGATTTTTACCTGTTCCAATCTTATCTTGAGATATGGTCAGTTTTGGCATTTCTTGAGTGGAAATTTGGGGAAATGTGTCTGGTGTGGTTGCAAAAAAAAAAAAGCATTTTAGAGGCAAATAAATGTCATGAAATAAAATTCTGTTCATATCTTATCTGTGAGGATTATCATCCAGCCTTCCAAACAGGCTCAGTAGAACTCTCAGAATAGGCAATTATATGCAACTTAGTTTGGGGCGAAATTTTACAGCATTTACCGTATTTTGATTTGAGCTGCCATTGAAACCTGGCTTACATTCTTACGGGCCAATACTTAAGACAGTCACTGCAATAATCAGTAAAAGCTTGAAGTTTAGCACAACTTGGCTCCATACTTTTTTCAGTTTTTTGTCATATGTTAAACTGTGTAAAACTGATAATCCAAAAGTGTCCACAAAGTATTTGAGTTTCTTTCAAACCGCATACATGTGTATGTATATGAGGAACATGGGAAGAGTTTCTGTGACAATTCAACTTAGTTATCTCCCCTGTTTTTCCCTCAGCTGCAGCAGCAGCCGCTGCTGCCGCGATGGCCAGTTCTACGTCTTCTCTCGCCGTACCAGAGACGTCTAATTTGTGTCATAGCACTTCACCACCTGTGGGCCAGCCGCACTCCCAAGAGCAGTTCTCCGGGGCTCGTATGACGGACGCCTCGCGACCCCGAAGTTATTCCACTGGAGCGCAGTCCACCCCAGCGGCTCCCTCTTACAACAACTGGAAGCTGAAGAGGGCCCTCTTACAGGTCAGTTCAGTCCTTGGTACCTGTAGTTTCTCCGAAAGGAAAGGACAAAAACTGTTTTTAACTGTTTTTTTTGCAAGACACAGACACATGTATGTCACTTGTGGGAAAGTTCGCCAGTAATTCACCAAAGATTTGTAATTCCGGATTCCTCAGCCTATGAAAATGGCCACAGTAATAGATGACTGCAAAACAAGTATTTTGTTAAGCAACAATGAAACTAGAGATTGTATCAAAAATGTTTGAGATTAAGATGAGAAATCCCAATCAAAGGCATTTCTCAAGAGAGACAAGTGTAATCAATTCCAAGCCTGTAAAATTTGTGGTGTAGTACCCACCATTGTTTAAGGGTCAGTGGTTATTCCCAGTCACTTGGAACTCTCTATTGCTGTGGATAAATTAGATATATTTGGCCCAGCTTCTGCAAAGCGGCTGGCTTGAGCTGTCGTATGGACGATTTAAAAAATGCTGCAATTTGACGAAAACATACAACTTCTACTCAGGCATACAGCTCTTCAGCAGAGGTGGAGTGTTTAAGGAATGGATTGTGAGTAAAGAAGCATTTTGAGGGGGAATTCATGCAGACATTTTATGGACTATTTGATCAATTTAAAACAAATAATATGTGAAATTACATGTGAGCAGGCGCACAAATGTAAGGGGCAAGAGCATGTTTTGAGGTTAGTATATTTCTGATTTTTGTGAGCAGGACACTGACAACCAGCTGCCCGTCATGTCGTCGCTGGTGACTGAGAGTGGACAGATATCCTCAGCTTGCCAGGATAGCCAGGACGCTCCAAAATCCTCAAGCCGAGACAATGGCCTAGAGCCCGGCGATCGATCCTGGGCTACCCAGGACCCGAGCAAGTCCCCTCACGTAGGCACGATGAATATTGAACCGATTTCGCCTTCAGGTACATGTACCTGCAGTTTTTGTGGTAGTCGGTGCTCCCTATATCAACTCTTCTCTGATTGGTTCACTTGGAAAAATTGACCCGATTTTTGCCCCCATTAACACACTAAGATCTGAGACAGATCAATTCTACCAAGCCTTGTGCCACCATGGTAACATGTCTTGCTCTGTAGCCATGGTAACACATCCTCACATTTGACACTTTTTTTTCATGATAGCAAATATGAGTTTAATCTTTTTTTAAAGTTTTTTAAATTGAATTAAAATTTCATTAGAGCTTTTCATTTTATATCCAAAAAAAAAAATTCAAAATAAAAAAACTATGTTGACAAAACAGATTTGAGTGTTATGAGCCTAGGCTGGTAGAATTGATGGGTCATGGTAAGGAGAGAGTGAGAAAGGCACCAGTGGGACACCCATGTATGTATGTACATGTACAGGATTGGTGGGGTGACAGTTGTGGGAGGAGTCAGTTGTCTTAGAGACATGCTGCCTCAGCCCACTGGACATCCTGTACAGTCTCAGTGTTGTCTTGGTTGTTGGGGGGTTGTGCATGTGTGAAAAATCTGTTCTGGCCAATCACTGGTTGCTGAGGACATCATGTGATGTGAATGTACTTCTAAACCATCATCAAAGCAGTTAGCATTTTGTTTTTAATTAAGTGTGTCTAATCCAGATCTGTGTAAGTAAACAAACCCATAAACCTATTATTGCTTGATTTCCTCAGAGCGTTCGCATATTGCAGGACATATTTTTGATGTTGTCACTTCCACCTTTCATGAGAATAATATTTATGGCATTCAGCCTTCACTGCGCAATATCTCGTATGTTTTGAGCCATTGAAACTGCTGCTGCAGTGTATACGAACACAGACAGACAACAGTCTTTTAGCCAGTCTACCTAAATAAAAACATAATTGAGTGGCCTGAGGGTAAAACAATGTGGACTTTTTCTTGAAAATTTGCGCAGGTTGAAAAACAGGGCAAATGCTTTCAAGCCCCTTGAATTTCAACAGAACATTTATCACAGATGAGGAAGAATCATGAGAAATCTCCTGCAGCCAGTGATTTTGTTTGTGTATGTGAGTTGGTGTTTTGTGTTGATATCTGGATACAGTGTTGGATTGAAGGGGTGTTTAAACGACTGCATTGTGGGAGTCTCCTTACATGTATGTAGTCCATCCTTGTTCTCTCACTTCCAAAAAATTTGAATCTGATTATCTTTGGAGCGTCGTAACAGTACCATTTGAAATTGACTACATTTTTTACAAGCATTCAATGGAAATAATAAGGCAGCATTCATAATATAAATCTAACTTCTGTTGAATTAGTTGTTTCAATCAAATTTCTAGGTAGTCCCACCATGGTGAAAGAAATAGGGCTAATTGTGACAGTTGTGCAGTGAATTGCACTTGTTTGTGTATACCTGATGAAAAGTCACCCCCCCCCCCAACATACACACAGGGTCTACTGACCAAAATCATTTGTAATGACTATCACATCAATTACTCGCCTCACCTTGGGAGAGGGGGAAATAGGGTGGTTAAATCATGAAGGCATATAATAGATTTGTTGTATGGGTTGGGATTTAATATTGTCAGGTTGGGGGTGAGGGGATGATGAGCTGGCCAAGTGGGAGGTAAAATAAGATTTTCCAACTTGGTAGGGAGGATAAGTCATGGCCATTGATCAACTGGGGATAGGGAGCTAGTGGGAGGGGCTGGGGTATGATAGTGTTGTCTAACTGCTGTGAATTTAGTAGGATTACCCAACGGGAGTGACATTGAAGGGGTGTGTGACAGGGGGGAGGGAGAGATAGAAGCATATAATAGGGTTGTATGACTTGGAAGGAATCTGATAGGGTTTGGGGAATGTAATTTGGTTGTCCAGCTCTGCATGTAGTGTTACCCAACTAGGGGGATATAATGGATTTATCCTTGTTGGATGCAATAGGGTTGTGGGGCATACAGTAGGGTGGCCCAACTGGAGGGATATAGTAGAGTTTCAGGGGCTCATTTTCCAGGTATGCAGTTGTCATGTGTGTTGTGAGTTGTGTAAAGCATCTTGTAAACTGAATGTTAGCAGAGCTACCATTAGGAGATGATGGTTGAAAAAGTCATACTTCCCAGCTGTCCCCTTGCCACAACCAGGTGCAAATATCATCCAAATGATGTATTAGTAGATTTCCATCCACAAGTTTACCTGATCATCATTAGCAACTCAGAAACTCACCCATGGTTGGATATTTTACGTGATGCTTTACCAGACTCCTGCGATCGGTGTTGTGATCAAGTCTGTCTTATTGGGAGCAGTCTCAGAATGGCCAGAAAGGATACATGTAGCTGGGTTATGCCCCTTGGGAAGCCTACCTCTTTGGTGTAGTGAACAAATGACCTGGCAGAAAGCTCCTACTTGATTGAGCAGACAGCCGATTTGTTGTTCTCAAGCTGGTACATGAAAAACATGTGCTTCTTTGTTTGATATTCCAGTGGTCACACCATGCTTAATGTTTTCTGATAAAGTGCATAAAGGCTTAAATGTCAGATTAAGATGACGTTAACAGGGCAAGCTCAGGGATGCCTAGTTTACAGGGGAAGTAACTCTCTTAGCCATTCTGAAACTCACCTGTTAATTCCAGCGTTGATGTCTACATGTATACAAATGTTACAAAAAATAACCACAATGTTGTGCGGGGGTGGTTTTGTGTATTGTGGGTGAGGTAAAGGTATGTTATTAGTTACTGTTGTGCATGGGTAATTGATATTACTTATAAAGAACTACACATCTGGTAATGGTATAAAATAAATTCACACATTTTGACTGTTTTTGAGTTTTAACTTGCACTTGCTGACAATTGTTGGTGATGGGGGTGATGTGGATACTGTTTGAACGCCTGTGAGCCTGTTCGTCTGTCCGGCCATTTGTACCTGTGTGCGTGGGTGTGTCTGTTTTCAATGTGGGTGCACTGTTTATGATGTTGGCAGGGTGCGGCACAAACAGCGAGGCCCAGGCTGTTAAGGTCTCCCCACCACGATCCCCTAGGACACGCCTCCTTCCCCAGCACTCCAGCCTGGCCGCGTCACACCAGCAAATCTCCTCTCTTCTGTCAACTCGCTCACGACCAGGTCAGATAAGCTCGACAACTGAACAACACCCTCACAAACACTTGACTAAGTGTCCTCAGGACATGGTGCAGCCCTATTGGGCAGCCTGGAAACTTCATTTATTGTAAATGCCACATTGTAGACCATCAGCTTTACTGCTGTCTGTTTTCATTTTAAAGCTTTTGTGCAGATTTTATCATTTGGTCTTGTAAACGGGGGGAGAGGAATTAATAAAAATTGTGTAAAATTATTAAATTCTTAATTATTACCTTCTGAAATGTTCTGTGGTGGTACATCATAAATAAGATTACAACACGAAATTATTCAAACTTTAGATTTCCTGATGTAACTCTGTACAAATGACAAATGTATACTGATGAGAGAAACATCTAAGATGCAAATTTATTAGGATACGAAAATGTAAGAATGTTTGATGCAGCGAAATGCAAACAGTGTCTTTTAAGGCAAGATGATATGAAACCGTTGTATTCATTTTTACATATTTTACATGTAATTATGGTTTTAAAGATCATGAAGTACAGCTTTTATGCATGGAAGTTCATAATTACACATCAGTCCATAATTACATGCCAATCTCCAATTACATACTGATCTATAATTACATGCCAGTCAACATTTACATTCCGGTGCATTAGTACAGAGAAGACCACAATTACATGTCAGTTGACAGTTACATGCCAGTCCATAATTACATACCTGTTTATAATTACATGCCGGTCAACATTTACATGCTGGTGCATTAGTACAGAGAAGACCACAGTCACATGCCAGTTGACAGTTACATGCCAGTCCATAATTACATACCCATCCGTAATTACATGCCAGTGTATTAGTACAGAGAAGATCACAATTTCATGGCAGTCCATAAGTGCATGCCAGTCCTTAATTACATGAAAGTCCATAATTACATGACAGTGTAAAAGTAATACTTGCGAATCCATTTTTACATGACAAACCATATTTGGAACACTGCAGCAAGTCATTCAAGATGATTGGTTTGTGAAATTCTTTCTCTGTAATTCATTTAGTTGGTCTGGTCATCAGTAGCCTTATAACACTTGTATAACCAACATGTAATGATGAATCGTATTATCTATCTATCTATTAATGGTATGTTAAAATAATTAGTATTTACCCAACAGTGTTGAACCTTTTGAGAAAAAAATCCATTGTTAAAACCTTGTTTGCAACTGGTTTCGTGTTTAATTGTTTCTTTTATTGGTTGAGTTTCATCAGTGAGTCAGAAGTTTTTGTCAGATATATGTTTGTTTATTTCCTCTTAGTACTTGTTGAATGTATTACTTGTAGTCTGTTTCAGGTGGAAAGGAAAAGAAAAGCAAATCTAAAACGTGAATGCAGTCAAATGTTTTCATTGTATGGTGGGTTTTATGGGCCGTATTGGTAATGTGAGTCCACAGTGACATCACACTAAGTTTTCTCTGGCCTTGTAGCGGAACATTTATGTCATATCTCTTTTATACACAGGCACACATCACAGGAGTGCCATTCACAAGAACTTTATTCACAGCTGAACATAAAGGTTACAAAGTGGTTTTGTGAGACATTGATGAATCAACATATCAGTGCAGTCCATGAAAACTCACCATACAGTGATAACATTTGACTGCATTTAATTAGCTGAAAATTAAAAAAGCAGTTCAGGTATAGTTAGGTACAGATTTTAATGGTTCATTTTTGTGGGGTACCTCGACAAAGTCCAGCAGGGAGTGTTTCTTGCTAAAACTGTAGTTAAGCACTCTATGCAACTTCAGTTGCTCAGCTTTGCTAAAGAAAAGAAATTTAGGAAACTTCAGGAAACCGTGCCCTGCTGCTCAAATGAAGGTGAAACAAGTACCCTAAATCTTCAACCTTTTCAGCCACCTCAGCAAACAATATTTTGAAACGTTCGGACTGAACTAGGGTGTGTAGGGAAATGGTTTGCACAGTTTTATGAAGCTCGCATCTTTAATCACACAAATAAATCATTTTTAGAGTCATTCTCTTAATCATTGTATGCATAAGTTTCACTGGAATAAGGACTTTATTGGTCGCAAAGGTTGAAGATTTACAATAGTTAAGTAATTGCTGTAGTTAGTACAGTTCTGTACATTGTTGGGTTAGTACAGAACTGCGACAGGGTCAGGGTTTAGTTTCGAGCCTAATAACATCAGATTTATATCGCAGGTCTTCAGTTTAAGAGATAAATACATGTGTAGGTTTAACGAATGTTCAGCATGGTTTGTAACACAGTGTGAGCAAGAATAGGCTTAGCCTCTGATAAGTCACTTCCTACTCAGAGCCTTCCCCGTGGGCAACTAGTGATAGGGCCACACGCAGTGTCACTCTCTGCACTTGGTTTGTGTCATGTTCCTTGAACTTCAAACCTCTCCTTTAACATATTGTACCTAACCCTTATATGTGTAATAGTGAATAAATTCATCCGTATTAGGTCGCTGGTTTAACTAACATGTTCTGTAGTCATCGGTTGGTTTTTCATCCAGATATTCTGTAGTGTGTCAGTTAGTTTATATAGCATGCGTTTTGTGGTCAGTCAGTCGGTTTAGCTAATCTGTGTTCTGTAGTTGATTAGTTGGCTTGTCATCCAGATGATCTCTAGCCTGTTTTGGTTTATCAAACATGTACCGTGTGGAGATTCAGTTGGATTAGCTAACCTGTCTCCTGTGGTCAATCAGTTGAATTATGCTCCTGATATCCTTTAGTGAGTTGGCAGGTTTAACCTAAACAGGTTAACCAGTGGGTTTATCTACCTGATCTGTAGTCGGCTTGTCTGACTGATACCGTATAGTTTAGTGGTCGTTTCTTATAACTGAGATTCTGTAGTCTGTCAGTTGCTCTATCTTCCTGATATTATGTAGTCTGTCAGTTGCTCTATCTTCCTGTTATTCTGTAGTCTGTCAGTTGGTTTATCTAGCTTGTATTATGTCGGTCAGTTGATTTGTTTTCCTGATACTTTGTAGTCTTTAAGTTGATTTGTGTTCTTGATAATAGTCTGTCTGTAGTAGTCTGTCAGATGAATTTACCTAACTCCTGTTTTGCTTTATGTTTGCCAGGATTCCAGGCAGATAGCAGTGGAGGCCCAGCCCCCTCCCCCCCAGCTGACGTCAGCTCGGCCAATGAGGCCTCAGCCCAGGTGAAGCCCATGACGCCACTCGACCTCATCCATAGCAAGATCGCAGAAGGGCTTCGGGACACGCCCAGTGGGGAGTGGGATGTGGGTAGAGGGCACAATGCAAGCCATGCACAGCATGGGGAACAGGACACAGTCAGAGGGACAGGGGAGCAGGATGGTGCACGGGAACGTGAGACAGTGAGCTCTCAAGGGGACAGAGATGTGGCCAGGGCACACATGAGTGGCAGGGACTCTCCCAGGGTGGCACACGGCGGAAGAGATTCACCCAGAGTGACCCTCACAGGCCGAGATTCACCTCGCGTACATAGTGAGCGGGAGAGGGAGTCGAGGCTGCATGGAGGTGGACGCGATTCGCCCAGAATGCTGGCTGGCCGGGACTCCCCAAGGGTGCACAGTGCTCATGACGCAGGAAGAGGGCACGGGGAGTTAGAGCCAAGGGTTCATCACCCAGAGAGAGACTCACCTCGGCCTGCGGCAGAGAAAGATCAATCCAGACCCCACGGCTTGATGAAGTCCTACAACGAACGAGACATAGCAGGGACAAGTGTAACTGACAAGGAGTCCGCCAAGGTTAGCAGTGGAGAGCAAGGACATTATCCTGCTGCTCAGTTTCCTCCCACCAATCTATCTTCTCATGGAACGGCCGACAGCAAACTTCCAGGCAAGGGCAGTTTGACCGATGCCTCAAGAGCTCCATATGAGCCAGGTTTGAGCGGTGCTATGCCAGCTCAGAGCTCCTCTTCTCCCAAGCCTGCTACAGGGGGGCGGGAGGTGTTTCCGGCTTCCTCTAGTTCCACTCAGCCAGGGACAGAGTCGGATCAAGACGAGGCAGGTGGGTGGAAGACGAGCCCGTCAGCCCTGAGACACACGTCCCCAGCATCCTCCATGCCTGCAGGGGACCAGCCGGAGTCCAGCACAGGTGGGGCGGCCTCTGCCCAGTCCTCCACCCAGTCCTCCACCCACAGCCAATCAGCACCCCAACCCAGCACCACCATGATGGCAGGAGGTGGCCCCATGAAGAAACGACTTATCTCCCAGAAGAAAACCTCCGTGGTGTCATCCAATATCCGTCCCCCAGTAAGCGGTGGATTGGAAGTCCGCAAGGCGTCACCGACCAGCTCAACCAAGAAGGACCAACGTTCAGAGTACGACTTCCCAGACAGTCCTGAGGATGAGCCGGTGAAGAAACCGCCCAGCAGTTACATGGCACTGTCCAGCACGACACGCAGCCCACGCAGAAATGTCGTGGACAGCTCAGACAGCCGAGGCACGGCGGCAACAGTGGTGACACAGAAAGCTCCAACCTCACTGAATATGGTGGAGAGTTCTGACGACTCGCAGCCACAGGGAGACAACCGTGTGACCTCGCTCAGCAAAGACGACCCGCAGGCAAGCGAGTACGGGGACACAAGCCGAGGATCCCACCTGGGGCTCAAGGTGGTGAACGTGGCCGAGAGTTCGTCCGGTGACTCATCGCTCCCAGGAGACGCCAGTGGGAGGCCTAGCTCGTCAGTCCAGGCCGCCAAGGAGCGAGACCTGGACGACAGCTCAAACATGTCCATCGATTCGACCCACTCAGACAGAATGGTCATTGACGAGTCGGACAAGATCGATAGCTCCACCAGCTCCACAGTTGCTTCCCCTGTGACCAGCCGATCCGCCAGATCCAGGCCATGTGACCAGGAATCAGCGTCACCTGATAGCGCTGACGTTGTGTCACAGAGCAAGAGTGCCGATACCGGCTTGGTTTCCACGTCTCAGCGTCCCCGCACCTCCCGAACACTCGACCCTTCCTTCGGAGTTTCAGAGATCAGCACCAGCAGCCATGCCCAGTCCAGCTCAGACATCCAGCGTTCATCGTTCTCCTCTCGCGCCTCCTCACACCCGTCAAGCAGCGCGGGGTTCGGTCCGGGGCAACCGGCTGTCTCCAGCCACACCTATACGTCACGTGACCCAGAGCCTGCCCCTCTGCTGTCCTCGCAGTATGAAACACTCTCGGATGATGACGATTGAGTTCCTGCTACACCTGGCAGGCAAAGGGAGATAACTCAAGGTTCTCTAAGGCTTCTTGTTTGAGGAGACACAGTTTAAGACCAAAGGTAGCATCTTCTGCGGGCAAGCAAATATCTTTATTCATGTGCAGTGGAAGTGATTATTTTAGAACCTGTTTCCCATGCTACTGTTGAAGAAAAGAATCCAGTGCATTTATTTGGAACACTAAGGCTAAAGAGAAGATGCCAATCAACCCTCAACATGCCACTGGCAAGAATCAGATATCAAAGTCATGAACAGTAACCTTTATCCAGGCCTGATTGTTTGTATAGCCCATTGCTGGATGGAGATTTGCCAGCATCAAGAGAATTTTTGACGAAGAAGTTCTTCATGTGCTTTACATATTCATGTAAAGAGAGAAAGAGAAAAAAGTGGCGCCTTCCACTTGTGGCAAGGTACCAGATGCCAAAGCTGGAAAAGACCTTGTCTCATGTTTTTGTTTTGTTTTTGCTTTTAGCTGACACTGTCCGTTACCAGGTTTGAACTGACTTCATTGGAACTTTGTTAGCTGTTTCTTTACCAAGTTTTGTGGCAATCCTGATGGTGACCTTTCCTCCGTGTGACGATAATGTTGTTGTATCGCTCTGTAGATGGCATGGCTCACAACCTGCACGTGGATGGAACGTAGGCCAGCTATCTTCTCCAGGATGAAGGGCTATTTTTCCATTATGCGTGGAACACTCATTTTCATTTTGTTAGACTGGGCTTTGTTGATGCCTCATCATGACTAATTATAATTATGTACTGTACTGCAGACTGTATGTGTACATAGTTACTCAGATTTATCCAGTTGCCTTAATTAATCTGATCAAAGGCCACTTTCACAACACTAATATACATTTTAGGTTTTGTACATAAAATTTGCGAACCTGTGTCAGAATCCGTGCAGAAAAACATCTTGTCGTTTGAAGAATAGAAATAGGTACACGGTCATATGAAAGTTTGCCCCAAGCTGGATGGTTACATTGTCTTTATTTTCTTCTTTTTCTGTTTTGGAAATTCTCTGGGAAGCCTCTCTCTTATGTATGCATTTTGTTTTATTATTTTTACCATAGACCTTTTGCTTCTGGATACCCAATTATGTTTTTTACTTTCATCTAGCTCGATGTTCTTCAGTCCCCTGTAAGATACATAGAATTCTTTTTCTGTGTTAGAATACGGTCTATATGTATATTTTGTTCTTTAAAATTCCCATTAGAAAGAGTTTTTTTTGTTTGATTCTAAGTGAGGATATAAAATCAGCAGAAACGGTAGTTTGTCTTGAGATCATTGTGAATGAAATTCCAAGTGGTGAAACATTCAATTTCATACCAAGGCAGCTCATGTAACATTTGATTTATGAAGAATACTGTGCTAGCAAAACTTAGAAAAACCTGTTTTTGTCTTACTGGACAGACTAGGTGAGAATTTTATGATTTTGTAAAGTGGAACTCTGCCCCTCAGTCAATAAGTAAAGCTATCATTTTCATAAATAATCATTTATTGTTACAAAACGCAGGGCTGTGTAAGTTTATGGAAATAGTTGTCTCGCTTTTCAGTCATGCGGTCAATTTTCCATGTGACCAAGAGTATCCTCTGTTAAAGGACATGCAGCGTAAGTTGAACTGTTGGTGCATTTTATTCACTTTGTATAGAAGTGAATATCCTGTCAGCTTCATGCATTTCATTGTAATGCGCAATGCTCTGAACTATTTTATAGCATTAGCAGAAAATATATAAAGAACTCAACATCCAGGCACATATCAAGCTAATGATCACTTGAATTTTTTTTTTTTTTTTTTTAATTTTAATGATGAGACATTTTTTTTTCGTTTGCTTTTTGAAAAAGTGCTAAGGCTTTCATCAGCGTGTGTGGCTGTCTTCATTTATTCAACTTTGTCCAGCTGATTTTTTAAAGCCGGAGACATGTGTAAGAAACATCTAATAAGTTTTGTATGATGTGTACATTTATATGTCTTAATGCTGGTGTAAATAGGAGAAAAAAAATGTCATCATTAAGTGTCAACCTACGTCTGACATTGTAAGTACAAAAGTTCGGGTCTGTAGTGTACAGCGAAATCAGTCAAGAGTGATTAAAAAGTGCAAGCTTGTGTTGTACTTCTACATGCCAAATCACCTTCTTGTGTCTTTTTTTTTTTTTGTAACTGAAAGACGCGCATGAGTGGTTTGTGGACCTGACCTTAGGCAGGGAATTTTGGGGAAACCCTGGTTTCACTGTCCTTGGGGCTTTGGTGTCAGTAAATGGTCATGTGGCACTTAAAATGGTTTTTGGAGCCTTTTCACAAATCATTTTCACATTCCAAAGCGGACTGTCAAGTGAATTTGGTGGATTTCAACAAAGCTATAACAACTCCGGTAAACATTCAATACATATTTTAAGAGGTTATTTTGGGGCCCAAGTAATCAAAATTTTTCACTCCCCCATAAAGATGCTGTAGTGCTGAGTTTTAGCCAAAAAACCATATTCGCTAATCAAATTCAGATTTCTGTACTTCGACAAACAGCTTAAATTACCCTAATTCCTCACCCTTTTCATGTAAAGAACAACTTTCAGTGCAGTTCATACACATTTTAATTTGATTTTGGAGACAAAACTACATTGGTTGGATTGGCCAGTTTCAGGACTTCACAAAAATATAAATTTATCAGTCAACACAGAATAATGTCTTCAAAATATATTTAAATAAACACCTTGCAAACATGGTGTTTGAAAGGTTGAAGAGTTACAGTTTGCCTTTCAGAAATATCCAACTTGTATCTGTACAGGATGTAGTGTTTCCTGCTGTGAGTTTTCGAAATTTTTGTGGTAATAGATTAATAGGATTCTAAAGTTTGAAGGAGTAATAAAGAGAGTGTATTATTACAGATCCTGAAAGGTAACACATGTACAAAGCAGATTGATAATTTGTGAAAGGTAATTATTTGGGGTGTTCCAAAATAAAAGCAGAAATTTGATTGGATTTGAGCTGATCCATTTTTTGCCAAAACATCTGTCATACTGGTAGTCGTCTTAAGACCAGAGTCCAAATTTCAACTTCCAATGAGGGCTTAGGTTCAAATCCAATTTCAACTGCAGCGACTGTTTAAGTCTGGAGGTTACTCGGGTACCAGGCAAAGCTCAAGGGAGACTACTCTCTTCTCCCTTTCGCCAGTATACATTATACTGCCGTCATAAAGCCAGCAGCTGCACATTACATCAATTAAATAAATATTGTAAATGACCAAAAACATGTTGATTTTTAAAGGTGAGTACTGAAAATTACATTTTCCCAGTAGTACCTTCTAAACAAGCCTCAAAACAACTTTCCAAGTTCAACAGAGTATACCTTCATGTATACCTTAAAAAACAGTGCAAGCCTTAATGAAAACGCATTTGTTTTTAGCAGTAGTTACCTTCATTCCTCAATGGTTAAACAAGGATCCTTGTTTAAGTAGCTAAGTTATTTACTCTATTCTATTCGCTTTTGCTCTGTAGCTCTCCGTCTATTAAAATATTTAAAAAGGAGAGCTGCAATTCTGTATGTATATTTCACCTTAAGTTTTGCTTTTAAAAATGCGCTTTAAGAAATACAGGGTTTTCTGAATGAAGTCACCAAAAATAAACCCTGTCAAGTGCACCTGAATGGTGGACGAATCAATTAGAATGAAGCAAAGTATTATCTAGAGAAAAGTTAAACTTTTTGGAAAACATTTAATGTACAAAGGGAAGCAAATCTTGTAACCCACAGAGGTCTTGGGTGTGGAGATTAGTGTCTCGTCGGACAGGTATTTTTCACAGATACTTTTATCTACTCTTGTCTTATCTGCAAGTCCTAGTGGGTCATTTTCCATGTTGATTGATGATGGTGTACCTCTGGGACTGGCAATGCCCTAGACACTGAACTAAGCTCTCCTACTTTTATATGCTAGTAGACGGAGAGCTTCTGAGCCATAGCTAACGGAATTCGGGCAGGTGACACAAACCCTTGATTAAACAGCAAAGAGTAAGACCCTACTGTTCAATAAAATGCCCGTTTTCACAAAAAGCTGTGTTTTGCACCGCCTCTGAAGGCATTTATTCACCACAGCTTCCTACACTGCTAACATATGGCTTTCTGCTATGCTATCCCAGACAGTAGTGCCAATGTTAACGGTCAAGGTACTTTTTAATTCAACTTTCAGCTGAAAAATTGTGTTGTTTTGAGTAATGCATTCCGCGATGCTAGGGCACAGAAGGCATTTGATTGAAATCTAAATGGCCTGCCTCTGAGTTGGCTGTAAGTTTTAGAGCCAGCAAAGATGGATGTGTGTATGTATGTATGCTTTGGTTTTACGTAGTACACAACAATTTTTCAGTTATATGATGACGAAGAGTCCTTAGAATATAAAAAAGTGCTGCCCCCACTGGAACATCATGCCGAAGACACCATGTAGACATAACACCACGCCCAGTCACATTACACCGACACCTTGCCGACCAACCCTCTTTTCATGCTCAAACCTATCAGTCCTGATCGCCGTCTAGCAAAGATAAGGCAATACCATGCAATGCACTTAACTCCTTGCCTCAAGCATACAAGCCTCAAGCACATGGACAATCTAACCAATAAATACAAATTCTGTGAGATATTATTTATAATACCAGCCATTCATAAAACTGTGTAGGTGCTGTATAAATTGGGTGAACTTGGGACAACCCGTTCCAATGACAGAGTGTTAACAAGCCTTTTATAACATTAAGCTTAAATGACCTCAATGACCTTAAAGGAAAAGGTCAAGGTCACTGAAAATCAATAGGGTTCTGCTTACCAAAGTGTAAGTGTGGTTTAAGACTTGGGCTAAACTGTTTTAGAGACAGAGTTTACAAAAATTAACTCCAATGACCTTGAAGAGCGGTCAAGATCACTGAAAATTAAAGCAAATAACCTGTGCCAAACCGTTCTAGTGATATCAGGTTTACAAGACTTTTATAAAATTTAACTAAAATGTCCCCAACGACCTTGAGGAAAAAGATCAAGGTTGCCAAAAATCAATAGGACTCTTCCTCATGCCAGTGTGTAAGTGTGGTTTAAGTCTTGTGAACTTGGGCTAAACCATTCTAGAGACAGCGCGGGATTACAAGAATTTGACCCCACTAATCTGGAAAGAAAAGGTCAAGGTCAAGGTCACGGAAAATCAAAAGGGTTCCTCCTACCTATGTGTAAGTTTGGAGAACAGCAGGTAAACTGTTCTAGAGTGTTTACGAGGAACACGGCCAGACCGACAGACAGATAGGCGGACGGTCAACGCTATGACAATACCCCTTGGCCAAAATTCCCCGAGGGTTAAGAAAGAGGTAAACACAAATTACAAATAAAAATTATGGTGTAACAAAAAATTTATTTCAGCACAAAATTTGGTCAATTTTTACAGTATTTCTGTGTTCACAACTCTTACACTGACGTGGAATACTACGTGACCATTTTTTTTACACTAAACATCACGAAGTTGTTGGATTGTGTTTCAATGCGCGAACACTCCATGTCATCCTTGATAAATACAGCGATTCAGTTAGCGTGAAATCCAGTAGCACTTACTGCTTCAAATCTACTTGGGCTTGCTGACAGGAAAAAAAAAAAAAGAGTCATCGTGTCGCCAACAGAACATGATGTATGTACCAGATAATACACAAACACATAAGCAGCTATTTTATGGCACATTAAAAAAAACGTCGGGCAAATATCATCAGCCTTTCAGGGAGGACATTCCAGCTCGCATGATTTCATCCACTAGGAGAAGATTACTGGCTATGACCGTGCTGAAAAGGAAGAAAATTTCTGTATCATCATAAATGAGGGACAAAAGAAATCTACTCTCTCTTCTTGTATCAAGTATTAATACACTTCCCTAAATGATCTAAAATTTCCAATAATACCGAGATGCTTATCTTTTTATTTTTTTACAATTCTCAGAGTTCTGAATTTTGAGGTCTGTTTGGAATATCCATCCTACTGGAAAAATGTATGTTTCAGCACTAAAAATAATGACTTATGATCTTCATTTGTCTCTAAAAATGACTTTATTGTGTGTTAAAATTCAGACAAGCTTATTGAAACATTGAATTCCTGGATGCCTGGCCTAATCTCACAAATCAATAACTACAGTCAACGATATAGTTGATGTTCTAAGGATACTGTAAATCATAATAATAGGTACAAGTTCGAAACAATATTTATCTATTTGACTGGTGTTTTACGTCGTACTCAAGAATATTTCAGGCGTGAAATTAATTTAAGCAGAAATCATGCATTAGAACGAGATTTACAGGTTATCAGATAGGCTCATGTTCACATGTCAGTCCTATCATTTTGAAATGAATTCACGTCGAGAAGCTGGATTTTGCATTCCACGAACTGTATGCCATGTTTCACTTGTACAAAGGCAGCAGGGACAGCCCAAGGGAAACCCATGACCATCCCTGGGTACATAGCAGGCTGTACTGATACATACCAACTGAGTCGGCATTTAAAGCTGGCCTAATTGTTTATTCAGTCGGCTTTTACCTGACGCCTGTTTCATTTCACAACGGTACCATATTAAAACCCCAAACCAGCTAGAACTGGGATTCAAGCATGTGACTTAATTGGTCAAGGGGCCTACAGTTGCAGCAAGTCAACACTTTACCTACCAAAATGCACCTTACAACTGCGTTACTGAACTGGCGTCTTGATTCTCGATGGGTCAAAATGACAGCATTTGGCTTGGTACATGGCTCTCTTTTCATCTACTTACCACGAATGTAAAAGCTGCTTCTTCACACGATAATTATCAAATATTCCTTGGTCCGCTGGTATGATCGCATCCCCTAAATGGTCATAAAAATATAGAGCACTGAGAGCGTTTTTCTTTCACTGATCTTCACTGTTCTAAAGAGGACTTTGTTAATATGACACAGCATGGCACCTCATTTCACTACATATATTTATTTACTGGAATGGTGTTTTTACACCATACTCAAGAATATTTCACTTGTACAATGGCAGCCAGCATTATGGTGGCATTTCACTAAAGACTGAAAGTCATAACTCAAGTCCTAAGTTAAACCTTACTACATTCGACCATTTCCCAAAACAATACTATCTATTCTTTACTGAGTACCGACAGATAAAACTTAGGGTTTGGGACATAAGATTTACCCTCATTTTTCTAATTACTGGGACACCTGACCTGCCCCTTTTATCCAATATACACAAGTAATAGTAGCAGGATTACATAGTTTCTTTTTCTAACATGGTTAGTTCATGTAATGAACAACATATCTGTATGACTGCTATAAGACTGGGAGAGAAAGATAATTTTTTGCTTTCGCACTTCTGATACAACTCCCAAAAATTAAAACGATTTTCTAATAGGCCTTAGGACTTGTTAGTTTGTTTGCTTGTTAGAGCATTCCAAATGAAGACATACAAATAACACAATGTTTTTTTCTTTTTTTTTTCATTGGTGTTTTATGTTCCACTCAAGAATATTGCACTTATACAACAACGGCCTGCATTATCGTGGGAGGAAATCAAGCACAACTTCCCAGGTAAAACCAGAGAGGAAGCCTGCATGATTTGGGCTTGAACTCACAGTGATCGCATCAGTAAGAGGCACCTGGGTCATTACGGTGCACTAGCCAAAGAGACCCTGCCAGATCAGGTTACGACAATTTTCAGGTTTACCTTGTCTAATTAGCCAACCACAATGTCATTTCTGCAGATACAATGTTGCAGTGGCTCACCTGTTTTGATGTCCAGTCCGATGGCCTGTTTAGGGGAGGTGTACTCTTCCTGGAGCTTGACCAGTGTCTCCTGAGGGTCAAGCCCTGAGTTCTGAGCCAGAACCTTCACAATGATCAGCAGAGCATCAGCAAATGCCTGGACACCTGAAACACGCCATGGGGAGACAACTGTGACTGACAAGCAGAAACAACTGTCACTATTAGGGGGAGACAACTGTCACTGCCAGGGACATACAACTGTTACTGCCAAAATGAAGACGGAGACAACTGGCACCGATATATTGGACTCCCATTTGATTTATTGGAACATTCAAATTAGGATGAATGAAGCAGACAACCATAAGAAAAATTAATGGAGGAATGGGAATCTCAAAAAAATTGGACTGATTTGAATGAGTGAGGTTCAACATCGTATTCAAGGGCATTTCTCTTGAGGGAAGTGACTCATGGCAACTGATACGCTTTAAGTATAACTTAGGCAAGTAACTCACAAACTGTCACAGATTTCCATAGAGCAGGGTCAACATGTATTCTTGTATTCAATTTCTTGCTGAACTATCTTTACTGCTATGACAACACTGTAGAACACCAAAAACAATGGAGGTTACTGAATCTAAAAAAATCCCCTATCCCACGATGGGAGCAAATGACTGACTGAATCAGTAAGATTTCAACCCTTACAGCGATCAGATCTAAGCGAGTGTAAAACAGCGGTGAAAGCATCGACAAGTTCATCTTATGGAACAAATTTTTAACATCACACATATCGATTAAAATCTTTCAACACATTCAGGAGATGCAGTAGAAACTCACAATGACCACGATCAGAGCCAGTATTCAGAACCTGATAAGAATTTCTTAAATGGTATGATTTTCTGACCCCGACCAGATACACCTGCTTACTGATTAGCAAAGTCTTCAGTACCAAGAGCTTTTGTGAACGGCACTTCAGTATTTCGCTGGAGTAATTTGTTCCAAAGCTGTTGACAATCCTCATGTCTGGAAATCTAAAAAATTCAAAAATCTAATATTTACGCGTTTCTTTAGGTTCAGTAATTGAAATGCATAATGCAACCCACAGTGGGATTAACCTATCTGTTAGAAGCCTCTTACCCAGCCTGGCCCGCCCCTTCACTGTGTCCTTGTATTTCATCAGTTCCTGGTACGCTGCTATTTCAAACGCTCCCGCTCCAGGAATCACAGACTCTACAATTACAGGAATGGAGTAAAAACTGAACATTCCTGGCCAAATTACAAATGATAACAACATACACAGATAATTCAGTACTTTATTTTTTTCAAAATAATACCTTTCACACCGAAGAGGACTTCATTTCTACCATTGCAATCACGTTTATGAGGAGAGGATGCGTCAGGCGTGCCTCATGTAAATGACTGCCTTTAGCCAGGTGCCTTTCCAAAAAGCCATTTTTGGTTGGGGTCCAAATTTCAAAACCCTCTGACAATGCTTGACTTTCAATTCTGCCAGTTGAATTTCTTACTTTATTACATGGGTGTCTTACACAGCCCTCAAGAATATTTCATGGTGGAAACCCAAGACCATTCACTGGCCAAACTTCCCATGCATCGCTGAAGAGTAAACCAGCATGAGCCTGACTTGCACTCACTGTGACTACAGTAGTGAAATGTTCCTGAGTCATTCTGATGTGCTAGCACGTTTACCACTATGCCATGGAGGCCCATGAAAGTTGAAACCTTCACACATCTGTCTGAAGGAAACCTTCACTTCTAGAGCCCAAAGTTCAGCTGAAACATGTTTTTCACATTTTTACTGAAGTCAGAAATAGCTTGAGGAATCGGCAGCAGACAAAGATTTTTCCCTTGAATTCTGAAGACCAAAGTTCTCAGAAAGCCACAGAGCAATTCAGATGAGCCAGTTCGAGGTGACAAAGTCCCGGGGGCAGATTCAGTGAAATTCAGCACAGAAAATTCTAGATGTGACCATAATACTAGAGGTCAAACTTTTTTGTTGCTAAAGGCATGTAGAACTCTTACTATATCCCGTGACATTTGATGAGTCATGCTGATATTAATTTACCCATCCTTGCCTCGCCATGTTCTTGAGGCACAAGTGACACCTCTTTCCTCCAGAAACATCAGAAGTACACGAATGATCAGCTTCGTCATTTGTCTACTCTAAACAACCTTTTGTACAACTTATTTCTTTTCCCCATGCTAGATAAACTGTAATAAAAATCAGTTAACTCCCAACTCCATTTGGTCAATCCTTCCACTCACCATCTTCAATGGCATTTTTCACTGCTCTGAGTCCATCATGGATAGCGTCTTTGATCTGTGTCAGCGTGTGCTTGTTGGGTCCCTTGATGACGATCGTCACGGACATCGGGTTTTTGCACTGTTCCAAGAAAGTGTACTTGTCCTCTCCCTAAACAGAAATCAAACAAAATCAAAAAATTATATCCCTCACTAATATGTGTGAACAGAGGCAATGAAATAATTAAATGTGCAAAACTCACACTTTTTTGCAAGTTGGTATTGAAAGATGATCTAAAAACGATCAACATTCCTAGTCACAATGCTGCAGAGAAACCAATGGCTGATGAAAAGAAAAGAGTTCATTAAATATGCATGAGTTTTGCATGGATGTACTTTATATCAGCCAGCGACATGTAAAATTGCCAAAAAAATTTTTTTTTTCTGAAGTGTTTTTTTATATTTATTCATGTAACATAAGAAAACACAGACTTTATCCTTTTAATCTAGATTTGAAAAAAATACATCAGAAATGGACGCCATACTAAGAGAGTTTCGGCTACTACTGACCAGCACATGTTCATAAACCAGTCCAGCATATCCCAGACAGTCCGCGGTCATGTCCTCCACAGAGTTCATGGCCATCCCCCCACAGGCCAGTGACAGTCTGCAACCACAATGGGAAACACCAGTCTTAGAGCCAATCAGCAACAAAATACAGCAAACCAATGACTGCGCTAACCTTGATATCTACATCCAACCACCTGGCCCCGATGTCTTTCGTCCCAAACACTCCATTACTCTAATAACACCCCTCATTCCTGTATCTTTCTGCACATCGAAAAGCACATTTCAGCACAATTTATGCACCTGTTTAATTTGAGTTTAGAGAGAAAATTACATTAGAGGGATTGGTCAATTTCACAATATTCACAAAAATGTATAATTGTATCCACGCTGAATAATAATTTTGTTCCAAACTGAGGAAAAGGCAGAAACTCGAACTTTCCACTTCAATACAAAGAACTGAAACTGAAAACTGCTTGAAAATTGAACACTTTGTCCAAAACATACTGAATGAAATTCATATGTTACTTATTCTGGCACAGCCATGCATAAAGTTTCAATTTATCAAGATGAAATGTTATGAAATGTAGCTGTAAAAGAGATACATATAAAAGTCTGAAATTCAGGTACTGGTAGGGGACCACGAATATCCATGCTTCTACAGGTATTTCTTGGAGTAAAACAGGACAAGACAATCATACCTCTCCATATTTCGCCTCTTGGCACGCCTCAATCCCACAATGCCCTCCTTAGCGAGCATGTCCAATGACAGTGGGTCAATACCCTTCTGGTTGATAACCACAAATCCTTTGTCGTTTCCTTCACACACTTTCTTCTTCAGCTCAATGACCTTGCGCACGCGCTCGTCAATGAACGCACGTTCCGCCTGCACCAACTGTTCGCGCTCCACTGCACTCTTGTAGAAAAACCCTGAATTCACCTCTCTGGAAATACAAGGTCATGATTAAAACTGGAACTTCTACCATAATATTCATCATGCCCCTTGGTAAAAATTGATCACGCCCCAACTTTCTTAACAGCCATTTTTGTTTTGAGTGGGCCTTATTCGGAAGCATTCGGAAAACGATAAACTCTTGGAACGTTCGGATTGAAATATAAAGAAACAAAACTCAAATTGCATTTAAAACCAAAAAGAATTCACAATTCCCAATGAAAACACTTCTGCAAAAAAAAACTATATAACGGTTGAAAGACATTAAAAGATATCAAATGACAGCTGTGCTTTGTAACTAATGAAACACAAAGTCTACTGTGTACTGTATTTTTGTGCTGTAAAATAATGCACCTTGAAAATGATACTTTTGATGCTAACATATTTTTTTCAGATAAGAAAGTAATCGAACTTTACAAAAAAACTTGTAAGTAGCCCTATAAGGTAGATGAATCAAGGAAAATAAATCACTGGAAAACTGCTGGATTTTAGGTGAATTACCATACATCTTTCAAAATGTCACCTCACAGACGGATCCATTTACAGGAGAGCGAATCTTACGTTTTCTCATACTCCAGGGATACATTCAGGGTGAGAATGAATGCGTTTTCAACGCGTTTCTTCATGTCTGGATGACGAGCTCCGTGATCTAACACAAGTCCACGAATCAATCTGCAAACACACACACATAAAAAAAATCTGTCAACTTTCAAATATTTACATGATAAATTCAACCCTAGGAAAAACGGGGAAAAATACACTGGAGAATCAAGAACTGTAATGGACAACCATGTTTTCACACCAAAATTTTCACAGTAGATTTTATAAATATGTCTGAACTTTTAAAGGGGATATTTAAACATGTTTTGAAAGGTAGAAATGATGATTATGTGTAAAATATCTTTATAACTAGCTTTGAACTAGCCGTATCTATAGTGTAAGGTCTACACTGGGAGCGCCCACCCATTGGGCACCCGTATCTGTAGTGTAAGGTCTACACTGGGGGCTTCCACTCATGCGGCACCCGTATCTGTAGTGCAAGGTCTACACTGGGAGTGCCCACCAATTCGGCACCCGTATCTATAGTGTAAGGTTTACACTGGGGGCTTCTACTCAGGCAGCACCCGTATCTGTAGTGTAAGGTCTACACTGGGGGCTTCCACTCATGCGGCACCCGTATCTGTAGTGCAAGGTCTACACTGGGAGTGCCCACCAATTCGGCACCCGTATCTATAGTGTAAGGTCTACACTGGGGGCTTCCACTCATGCAGCACCCGTATCTGTAGTGTAAGGTCTACGCTGGGGGCTTCCACTCATGTGGCATCCATATCTGTAAAGGTCTATGTTGGGAGCACCCATTCATGCAGTGAATGTATCTGTAGTGTGATGCTGCACTTGCACGGTGTCCAAATCGGTCTTGTAATTTTACACTTCTGTTCAGTTTTTTTATAGAATTTATTGTTTTATTGGTGTTTTACGTTGTGTTCAAGAATATTTCACTTATACGATGGCAGCCAGCATTATAGTGGCAGGGAACCAGGCAGAAGACTGGGGGTAACCCACAAACATCAGTAGCTTGCTGGCGCACATTCCCACTTCCAACCCTAGGGGAAGCCAGTGTCAGCTGGGCTTGAACTAACTGGGATCACGTTGATGAGACGCACCTGGGTCATGATGCTGCACTACTGCGCTAACCCACTTGGTCACGGAGATCCCCAAGCATTTATATTATTCTTGTGAGCTTACACTTACATGGTGTCCATATCAGTCTTGTGGGCTTACACTTACGTGGTGTCCATATCAGTCTTGTGAGCTCTCACTTAGGTGGTATCCATACCAGTTTTGTGAGCTCTCACTTTCGTGGTGTCCATATCAGTCTTGTGAGCTTACCCTTGCCTGGTGTCCATATCAGTCTTGTGAGCTTACACTTTTGTGGTGTCCATATCAGTCTTGTGAGCTTACCCTTGCCTGGTGTCCATATCAGTCTTGTGTGCTTACACTTACATGGTGTCCATATCAGTCTTGTGAGCTTACACTTTCGTGGTGTCCATATCAGTCTTGTGAGCTTACACTTACATGGTGTCCATATCAGTCTTGTGAGCTTACACTTTCGTGGTGTCCATATCAGTCTTGTGAGCTTACACTTACGTGGTGTCCATATCAGTCTTGTGTGCTTACACTTACGTGGTGTCCATATCAGTCTTGTGAGCTTACACTTTCGTGGTGTCCATATCAGTCTTGTGAGCTTACACTTTTGTGGTGTCCATATCAGTCTTGTGAGCTTACACTTACGTGGTGTCCATATCAGTTTTGTGCTGCATCTCCATCAGTTCCACCATGTGGAGGTCAATCGGTACATTTGGTTTCTTGATGGCTAACACTGCGTCCACCACATGCTGCAATGCACAATCATCAATACACAATCATCAATACACTTGGGCTTCACTATTGTCAATGCCGATATTGCTACGTGTGCAGAACTTCCGGTATGCCAACTACCTAAAATTTCATCTAGAGAGTGTGTTGTCAAAAGCAAATAAAGGTTACCAGGGTTTTTTTCTAGCCACTTTCTTGTCATGGTAACCATTTACTTATTTATTTATTTGACTGGTGTTTTTATGCCATACTCAAGAATATTTCACAATGGCAGGTAACATTATGGTGGGAGGAAACTAGGCACAGCAAGGTGGAAACCCACGACCATCTGCAGATTGCTGGCGGACCTTCCCTCGTACAGCCAGAGTGGAAGAGAGGATAAGCTGGACTTGAACTCACAGCGACTGCATTGGGCTGCACTAGCGAGCTAACCAACAGAGCCACGGAGGCCAGTAACCACTATTAGAAATGTTGGAAAATTGAGTTCTAGACAATTTTGTATTGAATTTTCATGTAACAAATTGAGTTTTTGTAACATTTTGAAGAAAAATACTGAGTTTTCTGATTTCAAACTGAGTTTCTGTAGAGAAATAGGCTAGCAAAACCCCTGGTCACAAAACAAAACATACTTTTTGGTGCTCAGACTTTCACTTATAATGTTACAGTGAGATATCATACTTATGGTCTGTTATAAGAATATTTCACTTATTCGACAGCAACCAGCATTATGGTGGGAGGAAACCGGGCAGAGCCCGAGGGAAAGCCACAACCACCTGCAGGTTGATGGCACAGCTTCCCACATACGTCCTGAGAGGAAGCCAGCATGAGGTGGACTTGAACTTGCACTGACCTCAGTGAGCTGCACCTGGGTCATAACAACAAGCTGGACCACTAGCCCTCTCCACCACAGGGGCCCCTAATTTACAATACTTCTCCATAAAACAGGGCAGGGTGGGAGCAGAAACACAGTTTGCGCGAGACCCAAATTTAAAAATTAAACCCTTGACAAATTATAATAGTTTCGATCAAATTAAACAGTTAAAGAATCAGTCAAAATCTTTCACTCATACAGCCCTAGGAACCTTATATATTACACAAGATTTCACACGCAGATGGTTTTCGGATGGTTACAGCTAAACACTGAATCCATAAGCCAAAATTCTTTCTCCATCAGGGTATAGATTCATCTTCACTTTCAGTTATACAGCAAAAATAAGAAGAATTGGGACAGTAGAGACAAAAGATGACAGACAGGACATCGCAACCGGCCACAGTATACTGTAGAGATGAAATCGGAGAGCTAGAAATGGGCAAACTATACGCAAAATTCCACAACTTCAAAACATTTTCCAAGAAATTATACATTTATGCATTTCAAAAAATCTTGATGTCTTTTGTCTCTGATATCAACACCTGGTTAGCCAGTTTGTGTCCTATAGCCTGAACTCTGAGAATCACACAAAACAAAGGACACACACAAAAAAATCATTTTCCGCAGGACAGCCCTGGGATTGAACTCCCAAGCTCACTATGCCCAATCTCACCTCTGTCAGGAGATCAGCCAGCTCTGCGTGGACCTTGGTTCGCAGAGACGTCCTCGCTACGTTGAGGAGCGTGTCACGATCCATCTCACGGGCTATCTTCACCTCATCAAGAACCTGCACAAACAAATTTTTCATAGAATTTATTTATTTCATTATGTTTTTACGTCGTACTCAGGAATATGTCACTTATACAACAGCGACCAGCATTATGGTGGGAGGAAACCGAACACAACTATCCACAGGTTGCTGACGGACCTTCCCACACACGATTTTCATATAAAATTTTCCGTTAACTAAACATCAATTGAAACTTCCAAAAGAAGTACCCACAGGTACTGGCTCTCTACAATTTTATGTATTTCATTGCTTTTTCAAATCCATACTCAAGACCTTGTCTGTTAAACAGCCGCTGCTTTTTGGGTTGGCTTTTTTTTCCTTTTTTTTGTTATCTGAGCAAAAAATGTTGAGCACTGATCGCGTAAAATCTACCACAAACCAATGGAAACTCTTAACTGGCTTGCAGTAGTATGTACATGTACTAAGGATGGGAATATACATGTATATGTTTAGTTGCTAGGTCTGGTACATATATTTCCTAACGACAGCTTAATAAATGCATGAATTCCACATTCCCCACTTCTTTCTAGTCAAAGTATAAATAAACAGTGTTTGGTCAATCCTTCTCTTTGAATTTGCTGCCCGATTTCCCCTAGCATGCCTGTTCCCTTACCTCTAAAGCTTTGTTCCTGGCAAGCTCGAAGCCCTCCGTAATAAGGCGTGGGTGAAGACCCTGAGAAGAGAAAATAATTTATTCACTTATTTGATTGATGTTTTACACCGTACCCAAGAATATTTCACTTGTACGACGGCGACAAGCATTATGTTGAAAGGAAGATGGGCAGAATTCAATGACCAATTTAATCTGCAAACTCTACATATTATTTTGACCCTTGACCTCACCACACATTTAAGGAACTTCTAATTAAAACAGCTACAACTTCTTTTTTTATTTACAAAATTTATATTACATGCTATGTACATGTATACACTTGTGTCTGCGTGTCTATGAATGAGCTATTTTAACCATGTGTGAGTAATGACAATCTGGCAGTGTACATATACTGTGGGCCCTATCATGAAGAACTGTGTATTATCTGCACTGAACAAGATGAATACCCTAAATAAAATAAAATTTCACCCAGTGCATTTTCAGAGGCAAATTAAATGTCATAAAATATTACCTTCGTGGTGAAACTTACATTTTTCCAGTAGGATATCATCCTTATTCCTACCTACCAAAACAAGCCTGACAACACTTTTCTAAAATCAGTACAAGCATGTAAAACAGGCAAGTTTAGGTCATTTAGGCTACATTAAAGCTATCGTGAGTAACAAGATCATTAAAAAACTGTATCAGGAAAACACCTTCACTAATTTTTTTCGTTTTTTTTTTCTTACTTATATATTTTTATTTCACCCAATTAAATGTAGTCAAATATTTTGATTGCATGGAGGGTTTTATGAACCATATTGATAATGTGGTTCAACAGAGATATCAAGCGCACTTTTCTCCAGCTCTAAAGCAGAGCTTCAATGCAGTCCAAAAAAAAAAAAAAAAAAATCTTAATATGTAAATGTACTTCAGAGGAAATGACCTTTATTTCTGGAAATCACCATATTTTTAAGTGAGTTTTTCCGTTTAAAAGCCTGTGGAAGGTCTGAAATTTCTCATTGTTTCCCTCGTTTCCTCAAAGTCCTGTAAATCCCCTTTCCCCAAGGTCATCCTTAAAAAACTGTTTCTTTGGTGTAACCTGACCCTATGAGAAAGTAGGGTTGTTCAGTGGGAAATTTTTTTCTTCTCTTCTGACTCTTGAAAAATATAGGAATTTTAATGATACTGACATGGAGAGAAAAATAAAATTTTACCAAAATCCTAATAAAAACATCTGAGTAGGCCCTTTTGTTTAGGGTTGGTCCAGTTATGCCCAACGAAAATATTTTTAAGGAGAGTCCAATCATCTGATCTCAATTCTATTTTGCTAAGTCCCATGAGCAGATTTTTCGTGAAAGATCAAAATCAGGCAAGCATGACAATTTATGAAGAACGCACCATAACTCAAGCTTGAAGAGTATGAAATGATAAATACTGGGACAGTTTGAACTGCTTTTCGAAATCATAAAACAATTGCAGTGTATTAAAACCTACATTGTACATTATTTCGTAGAGTATGGAAACAAATGTTTTCAGTCCTTTCCAATTTGCCCGATGTAACATCAAGCACAAACACATGACGTCACCAATCGCTGACACGTATCCACAAATGACGCCGCCCTTTCAGGTGCTCGGACATCATCCCAGCATAAATGCCTTACTCAACATCCTAAGAAATATTACCATGTCACATCAGGAAAATTTTTCGAACACATCCGAAGATTTTGTTTTCAAGGAATGTTTAGTTACAGAGGTTGAACAGTGTTGTTCATCGAAAATCCTTTTGAACCATGGTATTAGGTTTGTTCCTTATCATTTCCTTCATATCATTTAAATATTTATACCCAGTTTCTAATGTGACCATATAAACATTCATACCTCAGCTATGTAGAGGTCTGCCTGCTTGAGAAGCTCCCCGATGATGAGAACGTTTGATGTGGTCCCATCCCCCGTGATGTCATCCTGAGCAGTGGCCACGCGCGCGATCAGCGAGGCAGTAGGGTGCTGGATTTGCTGACAAAAATAAAGTCAAAAAAGAGACAAAAAATAATGAAATTCAGGGTTCATATCTTGCAAGTCCTTGTATGATTCTTTCTATTTGTATATTTTGCAATTTGCCACCATGGCTCTAGGAACATCAATGGAGGATAAACTTCTTTATAATTATAATAGCCATGATTAAGTCACTGTAATAATAAAAAGTTGATAAAACGTTTTTTGTGTACCTAATAAATGGAAAATTTATTTACTTATTTCATTGGTGTTTTATGCCGTACTCAAGAATATTTCACTTCTTCAACGGCTGCAAGCATTACGGTAGGAGGAAACTGGGCAGAGCCCGGAGGAAACCCCCGAAAATCCGCAGGTTTCTGGAAGATCATGTACAACTGAGGAAGCCAGCATGAGATGGGCTTAAACTCACAACGACCTAAATGGAAAATCGAATTTCACCCATTAGAATAAGCAGTTTTCAAGTTGCCATCATTATGACAACAGAGTGATGACCCAGTGCAAAATGACAGCGTGCTTTAGGACATCGTAGAACTACTTGCCTACATTTATTCATGTTTGATTCATATGTCTCTTTGAGCTCAACACAACAGAATATCATTATTTTGCAGTACTGGAACCCTTAACCCACCCAAAAACATAATTCAGAAGATCAATCTTATAATCCTGTTTCATTAGTTTTCCCTGTAATATAACACCCCATGTTAATATTGCCACGTTGACTGTAAGATGGCCTCACTCTTATTGTCATAGACCCTGTTCACACAGTCAAAAACCTAAGCCGGCTTAGCTCTAAACCTTAGCTTTGTTTTGGTGTTTTTGTACACTAACATGACCTCATGGCTAAGCCGGCTTAGCCCTAAACCTTATCTTAGTTTTGGTGTTTTTGTACACTGACATAACCTCATGGCTAAGCCAGCTTAGCTCTAAACCTTAGCTTAGTTTTGGTGTTTTTGTACACTGACACGACCTCATGGCTAAGTCGGTTTAGGATTCTTTGCGTTTACATGGACAATATTTAAACCAGCTTAACTTTTTGCACCTTGAAGGTCATATGCCATGTCATATCCGGGCATTTAATCCACTTTCTGCTCACACGATAAAATATGACCAACAAACCCATGTCAGGCCACATAGCAACGTGGTACATTTAAACCCCCGTTTTCGTTCACACTGCAGACTTAAGCCGCTTCAAGTGAAGTGGCACATTGAAACCAGTTTAATTCTGAGAGAACAAGGTAATAGTGACAGGGTTAAAAACAGGCATATTAAGGAACTGTTTTACTAAACCCTGGCTACCTCACCATTTCATGAAGGAGAACATTGCCATCTTTGGTCAGTTTGATATCCCCTGCTCCCGAGACAAGCCTGCAGTGAAAAAATTTAAAAAAAAAAAATCACCATAAATATATTTTGTTATCTATCAGTTATTTCATACAGGAGAGCTCTTTATTTACAACAGGACGTGGATAATTCCAGTAATCTGTGGTGAAGGGTGAACTGAAGCTGACTCTGCTGCGCAGCACGCCGACTCTGCGCAGCATGCCGACTCTGCACAGCACGCCGACTCTGCACAGCACGCCGACTCTGCACAGCAGGCCAACTCTGCTGCACAGCACGCTGACTCTGCACAGCATGCTGATTCTGCTGCACAGCACGCTGACTCTACTGTGCAGACTCTCCAGTATCAGGTCTTCAGATTACAGCTTGGTTACAGCGATTTTATTTATTTATTTATTTATTTCATTGGTGTTTTACGTCGTAATCAAGAATATTTCACTTATATGACGGCAGCCAGCATTATACAGAGCCCGGGGGAAACCCATGACCATCCTCAGGTTGCTGGCAGACCTTCCCACGTACGGCCAGAGAGGAAGCCAGCTTAAGCTGGTCTTGAACTCTCAGCGACCGCATTAGTGGGAGGCTTCGGGTCATTGTGATCAGACTGATAATGATCTGACCTTGCGAACCACCACTGTACATAAATTTATGACAGTGATACATACATTACTTCAGTAACCACTGAAGCAGCTGCAGCTGAGCAGCTTGGGATGGTAGAACATTGCTAAAACGTGGTGTTTGCGTCTAAAGCGCTTTCATGAAATAGTGGCGCTACAGCAACCACCGCCAGGGGAAATAACCGAGTACAAGGAACCAAAACTAGAAATACCAATTATGTGTCTATATATAAAACTCAAATGAATTTGGAACCTACGAATTTACAGCCCTAGATGCTACTGTAAGTGTGTAAAAGAAAAAAGAAATTGGACATGACTAAAGTAAATGCCTTGATTTCGCGCACGTGCTCCAAAACTTTCGCCGGCAGTTGTCAGGTCAACGCACACAACACACTCACATTTTCATCGTTCCTTTCGGCCCAAGGTTTGTTCTCAAGACATCTTGCAGTCCCTTTGCAGCACTGATATTGACAGCTAAAGCCTGGGCAGCTCTTGCCACCTCAGCTTTAGGGTTTAACAACTTTATCGCTGCCATTCTCTCTTGAATGATAAATCAGACGGATCGTGACCACGCTTTCTCACTCCGGAAGTACTCAGTGCGCCACCTGTTGTAAACTGAAAGGAGGGGAGGGGACTCCTCACTATATTTGAATGAATGATTGAATGACTATGACTTTAGGTATAGAAACACTAAAAAAATTTCCTTACTATTTATGTAGTAATTTCACAAAGAACACCTACCTAAAACTGTATTCCCTTATTTTCGTTGGCCGAAATGACATACTGTCAAATATCCAGATGCCTGGCCTACAACATATCCAAATGTCGTTAGGGGTTGACTACAATTTTCTCAAAATAGATCAGCTGGAATGCAGGTACTAGCGTACTATCATCATAAAAACAGGGTGTAGGGGGCACTTGCTCATTGAATATTTTATCTGTTTGATTGTATCATGTAATACATTTTTGCTTCAACCATTATTTCTCACAGTTTATACAGGTAAAATTACCTGGCAGTGTTTCAACACACTTCTGAGATACAGCCAAATTCTACCATTATTTAATTAGGTGTCTTTATACCTATGCGCCAAATCGACAATTTTTCAGCCATGCTGTGGTGACATTATATTCGAGGACAAAGCGGCATTCGAAGACCTACCAGACGTAGTTCTGTGTTGATGTGATAGTAAACGAACCAGCATGTTCTGAAAATTTGCCTAATTGATTATGCCCTAATTTTCCTAATTATTGGGAAACATATTAGTCCTGTTGAAAGCAAAATATTACATTTCTCTCCCTGTTTTTTTGTGAAAAATTGAACACGCGAATATGTTGTTCATCAGATGAGAAAAAAAATCTTTTTACCCCTGTTATACATGTAATTACATGTATGTTAGCTAAAAAAAGGCAGATGAAGGGTCCAAAAAGTAGAAGAATTCGGGTAAATGCAATTAGCCTAACATTCTGACAAGTCGTCTCTCTCTCCCCTGACGATAAAAACAAATTCAAAACCCACTTGCGGAAAACATCAGGCCTACTCTACATCCTGTACAATAACATGTCTGATTTTATCTATGGAGATTTATTTATGTATCTGTTTATGTATTTATTTGATTTGTGTTTTACCCCATACTCAATATTTCATTTATACGACGAGTGCCAGCATTATGTTGGGAGGAAACTAGGCAGAGAGCAGGGGGAAACCCACGTTGCTGGCAGACTGGAGAGGAAGCCAGCGTGTGCTGCACTTGAACTCACAGCAGTCGGGTTAGAGAGAGGCTTCTGCGTCATGTTCTCATTTACACGATGTAAGTGCTCAGCTTCATTGGTGAGAGAAACTGGAGTGACCGTCCGCTATATACTGTAGTTACTGACGATATAACTGTCCCAGGTGCGACATCACAGGCATGCACGTTGAAGAATGATAAGTGACCTTCAACGAATGACAGAATGCGTAAATGCTATCTGTCACCACGCACCACCACCCCCTCCGAACTGTAAGAGGGGTTCTCCTAATCCTCAGGTATATGCAATGATAAGCCATATGCTGTTTTTGAAATATCCTTTTGCGGATTTATATAAGAATGAATGAATGAATGATTATGGCTTAAGGCCACATCGGCAATATTTCAGCCATATCGTGGCGAGATTTATTTAAGAAACTGGGAGTCACATAAATACAGCTATATATTTATTGATCAGCATTAAGTTAGCGCATGGTAAATACAGAATGAAAGAAAAGAGAAGGAAAGAAGCACACGAAACCATCAACTGAGAGTGATGGAGTACACATTTATACAATTATAGGCCAATACGGGCCCATGGCGCTTAAAAAAAAAAAACAAAAAAAAAAACCCGGAGTTGTCACATAGCACTAGCTCCATGGCGTCTCACTATAAATTGTTCCCGCCTCCATGCGTAAGTGGATCGGTACAAGTTGTTTATCGATCTCGCCTTCCCTTCCAGCTTGAAGGGTTCCATTATTTAAATCCTCAGAGGATGAGTTTTCCGCGCTATAGAAACTTCAGATGTTTGACCTCGTGGTTGACTCGTTGTGGAGGATAACGGTCTCGGCATATGGTCGGACAGAGAAAACGGCATGCTCCCAAGCTGGGATGGTGGATCAAACTGCAAACTCGGCCACAACTGACGGACTTCATTCGACACACGAGAGATTCTTTCAGGCTCGGCACTTCTCTGACTATCATTCAACGTCAATTGTCTGAAAACAAGAAAAAAAACACATGTGTATTTAAAATGTTTTATGTAAAACAACATGGCAGTGAACATTTTATGCACATTTATTTTGGCATTCATTGATTATTCATTGATTAGCCATTATGAGTTTAATATATATAGTGCATGACGTTGAGAAAAAGTGAAGTCCAAATATCAGATTTGTCTTCCCAGAATATACAGGCCGTTGTAGTAAAACTGTTGTCTCCGTTGATAATGTACTGTGACGTTTTCATCTGAACTACCAGTACCATTTGCATACTAGAAGTCATATAGTTACCTCATTCGAAATTTCCAGACTCTTCCAGACTGGTGTTGGAGCGTTTTCTTCCCTAAAGTTGAAAGTTTTCTCTGCGCGCCTCGGCAGACTTCTTCCAGACGACGTTTCTCCTCCACTGGATTTTCCTTACCCCAGATACACGGAGAACTGATGCCGATATAGAACCTGTTAGGGGAGAGTTCCTTCAGTCGACTTTGGATGTAGTTGTCTTCCTGTTTCTCCAGCTTCTGGGTGGACACGGGAAATGACATCTTTCTGGTTCTGCGTTTCAAGTGAATGTGTTATAACTGTTTCAATTCTCCAGCAATTTATATACCAAATACCTGTGAATTCCCCCCTTTAATGTTTGCCGTGGGCCGGTATATTAATGACAGCTAATCCACATGTACACCTGCACGTGTAGTTTTTAAAGAAAGCCAGTGTATTCAAACACACGCTCTGTTTTCTCGCCGGGTTAAAGTATTTAACAATAAACAGATTATTGGGGTACTAAAACACAATGATAGACAGCTAACTCAGTGTTAATTAAAGTGTTAATTGGTACAGTGGGGGTTATAGAGATCTATGAGGGCGTACAGGTGAGGTGGAGCTTTAAAGATGGGGGTGGGGTGGGAGTGTGATTACTACCGGTGAATTATCAAGCCATGTACGTCCGTTATACAAACCCATTTTCCCACGAGGGTGTCCAAGCCTGAGGGTTCGTGAGTGACGTCACTGTTTGGGTCTGTACATTTTCTTACAATCATTTAATGAATACACATCAAAACTAATGAGCCGCGTTAATCATGTAATCTGATTGTTCTGGCATGCACGAGACTGAGTTGCATCACCGTGATATATTTCATCAGGAACTATAGGAGTTTTAATGTTTAATCCCTTGCATACATTAACGTCAGCGCGAAGATATATAACACGAATGTACAATGTATTCATATCTAAATGGTTTTATAAATATATTACAGCATTAAAAAATAAAAATGAAATAAAATCTTCAGGTTTTACATGCATATCTTTTCAACGCAGATGTATGTAACAACGGACCATGCATGGTTAACGGCTTAAAAACTCCTTGGGGGTCTGTGTAGGCCTACACTGGAATCACAGTATTATCGTTATATACGCCGAATCGGCATCGCAGAAGTCTCTGGAGATCACACTGGTTTTGGCTGAGACAGGGTGGGGGCTCTCGCGAATTACCGTGATTGCACGGAAGTTAACAATGCTGTTGTTGTTGTTGGGGGCGAGAACCCCCACCCTGTCTCGTCCAAAACCAGCGTGATCTCGGGAGACTTTTGAAATGCCGATTCGGCTTATACGAGATTACATCTTGTGAATGTAGTATCTAAGTCAATCAGCAATGCTGACACGATCGAAGAAGTCACAGCGTAAAACATACAATCCATATATGCCACTGAATATGTTACGCTGGTTTTTCTAAGTGTGCGCATAAATTCATGTCCAGAAACGCTGCCATTTTAGTAAAATGTAACTTCACAGTTATCATAAAAGCTAAAGACGCTATAAAGGTTCTCTGTCTAATGCCTGTGCTAATTAAAACACCTACGTGCATGCCATTATAAAGATTTCTATGTGAAGTATTTCGGCAGTTAGAACATGGTCTATTTTATGATGACGACTGAGACTATTTATTTATTTTATTTATTTGACTGGCGTTTTACGCCATACTCAAGAATATTTTCCCTTATTAGCATTAGGCCAGCATTATGGTGGGAGGAAACCAACGACCATCCACAGATTGCAGGGGTACCTTCCCGCGCACGGCGAACTGGAACTCACGGTGACCGCATTGGTAAGAGGCACCTGATTCATTACGCTACACTAGCACGCTAACAACCTCGGTCATGGAGGCCCCCTTTTCTCTGTAAAGGCAATGTCAGACAAAGCGGATGTCGTAATATAAAGGTTTTGGGTTAAGCCAACATTTGACCTTCTTTCTCGGCACATGCAATTCTCCGTTAATGTGTCAACACCTATTTATGACACCGATTACTCAGCATTAATTCTGTATAGTATAGGTTGCGTGCAATAAAGGTCACGTGGCCGCTTATCAGCCTCGCATCGCAGTGCGTCCTCAGTGTTGGACGACAAGCTATCGCTGACAGCATTGTTAGAGTCCGATAGGCTCGCGAAGACACTGGGCTCAAACATAGAACTATATGGGTTGGAGTTTTCACAGTACGGTATTTGATAACTTGCCCACTGATGAGAAGAAAGATATAGGAAAACACACTCTGTTATATACAGAAAAAAACACTAAGCAGTGATTGGACATCGTTTAGTTCATAAATTGAGCATGCAGAAAGACGCCCGGTGGTGCCTCAGATTATTGACATCTGGCATGTAGAGGAGTCCAGAAACTCTTAATTTCCCCCAAACTGTTACGCTTATAGCATAATTCAATATTCATGAAGCCAATGCAAATAGACCGATGCGTATTTACGAAACAATGTTTTTCATATATATGCCTACCGGTATTTGTATAAATTGTAACTTAATAAAATGCCATTGCCGCTTGAAGGCAAGAAACAAAATTACGGGCGTATTTTAGTTTATATTTCTTGTGACAGAACCCGTAAATACATAGGTTTATAAATATCCTTAGTCCTAGCTATATATCAATTTATGGTACATGTACTAGCCTGTCCCTCTGCACACTCTACAATATGACTTCGGCTTACAAGTACGTGTGTATCTGTATCTTGTGTTTCAAATAATGTAGACATAAAGAAATTAAAGACGTGTAAATGTGTGTTTCGGTTATTGTCCTGTGAGTGTGTGATTCCAAATATGTCTTTGTCTTCGTTTAAAGGCTTTTTACTTAGGCCTGTTGGGTGTGACTGCATTTATAGGTATCAAAGCAGTGCTTTCTGGCCATTTCCAGGTCCACAACACCGCACAACGTCAAGAGAGAGGTGTTCAAGAAAGTCATTCTGTACAAGTATTATTAAAGTACTCCGGGAGTTAAAATATATGCATGTCTATAGTATTGTTTATTCCACTCCCTACTGGACAGAAATGAGCGTTTTAAAACGGCACATGAACAGGATATTCACATCAGAAATCTTAACTTTGTAACAGCTATGCTCCCCGGGCGCCAGCCAACATGGCGGCGCCTCGTTTGGAGTCAGGCTATGACGCAAATTATGACAATACTCCATGGATATTACCCAAAATTTCGTAAATGGCTAAGTCAATCTAAAAATGGACGTTCTGGAGTCGAAAGTTTAGGTCAGATACAAATGTACAATCTGCTGATACATGTACGATACAAATCGTGGTTGACATATATATATTGTTGGTTTTCTCTTTGGCTGCCGACTTAATCTTTCAAATGACATGGCCCACCACCCACCATGGTTTCTTTTCAAACTCCCTAGGATATATGCCTATATATGTGTATAGTAAGTCGTGGTAGTTCGAATTTTTGTTTGTTTTCTTATCGACTTTGACTTTTGTTTTCTAAACAATCGGTTAATCTGCTTAATAGCATGACAACTGCACTACTCGTTTATATATGGTAGGACAGCCTGTTCCTATAGAGAGAGCTCTACGTGCAATGGTTCAACAACTCATTATATTTGCACCAGCGAATAGTTGCTTCTTTTCTCTGAAAACAAAAATTAAGTTTTGATATGAACCGTATGTTTTCGCATCGACTTAAGTCTGCTTTATTCTCATCAAATGATCCATTAATCTAGCTCCAATGTGAACTGCAACTGTTTATTTAGGAGCATGTCTTTGAAATCCACTGTGGATCACTTTTATGGCTTGTTTTAATAATGGCTTTGTCAGGGTTTATTAAAGAATCATTAAATATAGTGGTAATGTGAAGTTCTTAAAGACAAAGGGACCCCCCCCCCACAAAAATGAAAGCTTTGAAAAAAGCACTTTACTTCTGTGTAAAAACCTTCTCAAACAGAATTAAGTAATCATTCAACAGAGTCGTAATGTGACGTAACTGACAACTCAAAGTCAAACAGAATAAAAAAGTTTTAAAAAATCTGTAAAAATATAAATTCACTTTTGTTTAAAAGAATTAAATGCTTTCTAAGACTTGAACTCTTCGGTTTAAGGCGTCTCGGAAACGACAGACTGCGCAGACGGTCATACGAACGTCGTGGGCTCCTGTCTATGGTCACCAAGTTCCCACAAGCAATGGGGCCGTGGGAATTAACAAATTCCTTGCCAAAGGCCAGTTTTGAACCAGCACCTCGATCGAGTGTCCTAGTAACTGAAAGACAAGCACCTCTGTAACAGTTCTGAATGTAGATTTCAGTGATGTGTTAATTAGGGATGACTTCACATTATATGTTGTCTTTAATGCATGATCATTTTTTTTTAAGTTATAACCAGGCTATTTGGGGGGTCTGGAATCGAAGCTCACAGAGGTCTATGAGGGCATTTCTGAGGTGATGAAAATTGTCACCAATTTACCATCGTTCAAGTTTTAGAGGGTATGGCCGCGGTGTGCTTTACCATCTCTGAAATTTTGTCTTTTCTCTGGACATATAAGTTCCATTAGAACAGTGTCATTGTGTAGCACAACGTAACTAGGCCTAAATGATGCAATACGGCTCAAATCATTTTTTGACAATAACATTTCCAACTTGTCTGTTAGCACTATTTTGCTCCATGATAAAATATGTCGACATCTCCAGTGACTCGGTCAGGCGAACATTAAACAAACGTTTATTGCGAGTAATCCGTCCAACCCGCTAAATTAGGGCCTACTAAAACTTTTTTTCACAAACTTTTAGAAGAGGAAAATAAAATCTCCAGGAATGTTCTTGAAAATTTTAATTCTTTGTGGTATACATCATTCCTTTTTTTATCGTTGTGGCTTTATATGATGTCCAGTTTCCATTACTCAGCTACTTCACCCCTGATACGCATGTTACTCTGGCTCTAACAACAAAGTGGGCCGGGGTCTCCGCGGTCGCTGTGAGTTCAAGTTCAGCATGGACTGGCATCCTCTCCGGTGGTACGTGGGAACGTCTGTCAGCAACCAGCGGATAATCGTGGGTTTCCCCCTGGGCACTGTCGGTTTCCTCCAACCGCAATGCTGCTTAGCCGCCGTCATAGAAGTGAAGTATTCTTGAGTACGACGTAAAACCGCAATGAAATAAATAAATAAATGAATAAATAAACAAACAAACAAACAAACAAACAAAGTGGGTTATTTTATATAGCACTGGGGTCGTGGCTTGCCTTCTATTCAATATCCTTGGTAGCATGCAGTGTTAGACGCACTCAGTTAAAAAAAAGTTAGGCTATGTGAAAGATGGAGCTGTTTGTAGTTGTCCCCACGTTTCTCCTTCTTGTTAGTCAGTAGTGTAGCATTTACAAAATTATACGATTGACAAAGAGCAGTGGTAAAGAATTTCTGTCAGGAGACAATTTAGAAGTATATTTTTAATTAGTTGAGAAAAGAGCAAGACAAGATATTTGTTCATAGATTACCGTTTGAGAGGCGTATAAAGAATGGGATAACTGTGAATGTCCATAGCTGACACAAAGTATAAGATATTGTACATTTCTGCTGTTTCCTTTTCTTTCAGACAAACAAATGGCCATTTTGATGACAGTTTTAAAATGTAACAGGACAAAAAGTTATTACAGATCTGAGAAGGTTAAAATAAAAAGAAATGTTTTTTCTTAGGGAAAATGAGGTAGAAAACGAATATTTAAAACGAAAACTGTTGGATTAAAATTAAAGGTATTTCAATTTAAGACGAAAGTCTCTGAAATAAGAATATTTATTTATTTCATTGGTTTTAGACAACGTACTCTGGAAAATTTCACTTATAGACTATGGCAAGTATTACATAATAAAGGACAGAAACCGGACATACCCCTGGGGAAACCCACGGCCATACACAGGTTGCTGGTAAAGTTTGCTACTTCTGACTGGAGAGGAAGTACGTTAGGCAAAGCTGAAACTGAACTTACAGCTATGACATTGCTAAGAGGCTCCGGAGTCAGTGTAAAATATCAATATGAATCACAAGTTAAAACTTGGATACTCTTGAAAGTAAATACAAGTTAAAGTCTTTCCTACATAAATTGAGATTTGACCATTGAAAACTCATGGATTGTCATATTATTATCTGTCTATATCTCCATATTTTTTATCATTTTTTTATCAAATTATCTCCCACAGTCTCAACGGGCTGAATATGCCCGAGAGTTGCCTGTCAAAAACATCTCCGTTTAAAACCATACACTTTTGTAACGGCTGGTTACTCCAAGGGGAGGGTCATTGAAAATAAACTAACGTCATTGGTCAGCGCTGAATTCCTTAAGCTCTCAGATATGAACATGATACCGACGAATTTGCGTGCTTTCCGTCCCACTGTAGCCGTTTTCGCCATGTTTTTGGGCTTGGACAGTTAATTTACATGGCTTTCCAGGACAGGTGCATGTTTATTGTACTCTAAATTGAAACTTGGTACACAGTCAGTAACTCTTCTCAGTGAAATGAAGTTTTGGTATGTTTCGCCTATTTTGGACCGACAAGAAACATGTCTTCGTTTCATAATGCTTCCAGAATGTTTGTTTCCACATGAAATTGTCAGTGAAAACACAGTGTTGTGTATACATGTATTAATTGTGATGACAACACAGTACTTCGAGTAATTCCAGACCACTGACGTCTAATAAAATGCATTTAATATAACTGTATTTGTTTTACCTGCATGTAATTTTGCTTAAGTCATGATGTTTAAGTCGTGGGTGTATAAGTTGTTACTTCTTAAACATTAGAATAAAACTCGCAGTAAAGTAAATTGACAAGAGGTCGGGTTTCACCGGTAAGGTGTGATCATTTTCCATCTACCAGAGTCTAGTCGCTGCTCTGGTTTTACTCTCTGTGCTGTAGACTTTTATATTATATTCTTGCATAAACCAGGATTCTGTTGGTGAACCAATCACTCTCGGCCAAGGCCTGGGCCCTCTACATGTTTTGTTTTTATGTTATCGTGTAGACATGAGTTAAATGTGACGGCAACACAGCACTTTGAGTAGGTCTAGGTCTGTGACGTCTAGTAAATTGCATTAAACATCACTGTAATTTTTTTTTATCTAGTTCTGCTCAAGTCATGGTGCTAGGGGAGTGTAAGTTGTTACTTCTGTATCACTTATATGAACAGTTAGGACAAGTCCCTAACTGAGGTAAACTGACAAGAGGGCGGATTTCACCGTTTGGCCATTTGTCAACAATCACTCTGTCGTTGCTGCTTTAGTTTTACTCTCTCTGTACTGTAGTCCTTTACACTGAAGCCAGCTCACACATTCTCACATGTGCAAGGCACTTAACCCTTCGAATTCAGGACATGACCAAAGTCGCAGTTGTATAAAGTTGCTCTACATTCCGAAAGAAACACATGTAGGCAGGTAATCGTAGGTCATTCCCAAAGATGCTTACTCAACAGAGGTGAGCGAGTGCAAGTATGTAAGATGAAATTTCATCTTTTGCGACTAGATATCATTTGTAATTGTTATGTTGAAGCTTGATAATGAAATTTAACAGCTCTGTTGTCAGTTATCAGTAGCCTATCTTGAAACGAATCGCAGACATCCACGTACATGTACCTCTGTATCTAGGTCAATTGTGACTCAGCCGCAGTGACCTATTTATGCACTATCTCAACTGCAAACACGGTAACTGTACAGTTTCGTGTGGGCTCCATGAACGGTCAAGACGTCTTGTGTACACCCTCTGTGATTCACTAGGAGACAGGTCTGCCCTCAGTTCTTGACAGAACGACTCGCTGTCAAAAATCCAAAAGTGCACTGGTGTCTGGGTTTTAGGGTGAAGTCTTGCTAGCCCAGGTCTCCAACATGGTCGACGTATTCGGACTGTTCAACCTGCCCCTGTGGCTTGTCATTCTGGTAATGGTTTTAATCCTGTTTTACCGGTAAGTCTTATCGGCAGAAAATAATTGTGTTCTGTATGTGAATCGTGTGCACGTGTAAGAATGACGAGGAAATTTGTAGACCTAAAGTTCTGAACGTCAGCACTATTAGTGTGCTTATGTTTGTTTGTAACATCTAAAAATAGAACTAAGGGAGGTAAGCAGTTACATGCACTTGTGTTTATTTATTTTGGGATTTATTTCATTGGAATTTCACGCTGCACTCAAGAATATATTCTCTTATACACCTGCGGCCAGCATTATAGAGTGAGGGAAGTGTAAGCAGGTATACATGTCCCATGCTCGATCGAAGAGGAAGCCAGCATGAGCTGGACTTGAATTCACAGAGACCACATAATTGGTGGCAGACTCCAGGGTCAACCAACGACGCTAGCATTCACCCCCTCGTCCATGGAGGCCCGGTCCCTTTTGATGAATATCATTTATTTCAGTCGATATCAGTGATATGGTTTTATCGAAAGACCTACATACGAAAAGAATTTTCATATATTATGTATTTGTTAATGTGAAAACCAGTGGAGACAGTAATATTAACGAGGACTGTGACTCATTCTTACAATTTTTAATTATTATTTTTATTTGTAGGGGTGAGGCGGGGCAATGGGGGGATAATTTGTGAAGGCCAGCTGGGTTGGTTTGGAAGGAAATAAGATTTTTTGTTTACCGTGGTCTATCTTTCTGTTGAATGAGTTACAGAACTAGAAACATAATCCTATTGGAGGATTTCTTCTGATCGTTATATATATATATATATATATATATATATGTGTGTGTGTGTGTGTGTGTGTGTGTGTGTGCGCATGTGTGGGTGAGTGTGTGTGGAGGTGCGCGCGCGTGTGTGTGTATATACTTTTGCGAGCGGTGCAGATCTATAGAAGGTCATTTTGCAAACGGCCCCAAAACTTTGATTATAATATCTGATCAATTTTGTTGAAGATATGAGACCAAGAATTTCAGCGTTTTCGAACAAATAGGTGTCCCCTACCCCAAACCTTGGCCACTCATGGGGAATGCCCGCCTAGTTTTTAAAAAGGTGCGTATACATATGTATATAGGCACGTTGTCACAAGAATCCATTTTCTTAAAGCGCACTGATGAGCGCACTGGAAATTTCGATGTGTAACTTACAAACACTTTTATGCATCAGATATTAAACAGTTGGAAAATACAGCATTGTAGGCCTAGTACAGGCCTATACACATGTCTTAGACACTTATGTTTAATACTTGAATATATATGTATATTTATTAAACACGTTTGTTTGAATTTAATCATCCATTAAGCGCGTTGGGCGTTGGACATTTTACAGTGTAAATGAGACATAGTTATAAAAACGCTTACACGTATTACATGACACTTCCGATATTCCACCCTGGTCAACGGTTGCTTTACCATGGCACTCAGTAAGTCACCAGCGCATGTCCAATCGAATTTTTGGTATTATTTTAGAATAGTTCAGATAACTACCCTTCACATAATACGAGCCTCGCTCGAGCATGTGATTCCGCTCAAGACGGTAATGAATTTTATAAAAGCCATTATGCTTTAGAACTTTAAAATCATATTACATTGTAATACCACCTCTATACTACAGGTACGAGAAAGTCTTAGTTGGATAAATAGAGAACGTTTGATTTCATTAAGGAGTATGAAATGGATTTTTTGCTAAAAATATCTGGTATATTATAGACTCTTTAACAAAATGCATCAAGCAACTTACATTGCTTAAACTGAAATTGCTTGGTCTTTTTCAGGGATTCGTGGAAGCGTATGAAGAGTGGTTTAAGGCTTATGGGCGTGTTTTTGGGTGAGGGTCACTGGCCTATGTATAGGCAAATGTGTAAATATGTATACGAATGGTCTAGGATACGTCTGTGAAAAGAAAAAAATTATACCAAGTGGTGATAATGTAGAGAACAGGCGCGAATTACCATCTCGCTGATCGAAAGATATAGAGGGGAATTAACATTATGTTTTAATTTATTTGACTTTTGTTGAGTTTTGCAGTATACTTCACGTTATACCAAAGTTCATGGGCGGATAAACTTGAAATTTCAGACTATTATGAAGCTGGGCAATAGGGAACTCGTAAAACTACGTACTTCCCGCCTTTAGCAAAGCGGTCCAAAGCTAGATATGAGCTCCTTTGTCTTTTCCTTGTCTTTACCTTTCACATTAAATTAATACTTTAATCATGCTGGTTGTTCAAGGAGTGTTTGCAGGAGTATTAACTTCTGTCTAATTATATTTGACTAAATTTAGAACCAGCGATGGCTGGCCGAAGATTTCCACCTCAACTAGAACAGTTAGACCAGGACTCTCGTTACGTACCTCGCGAGGCGCTGCATGCGACACGAGGATGGTGTAAATCGCGGGAGTGGTGACCCTTCTCCTGCCGCGATGCGTGATACACGTGACGCAATGTCCACATCCGGCTTCTGTATACGCAACACAAAATGTTTGAAAAAAATCAACCCTTTAAAGAAACTGAAATTTATAGGGTTATATTTTTTTCTTTGGCCACGAACACTGCCTGTTAAAGCAGATCACACCAATATTAGTGTGTAGGCTAGTGCGATACGATCCTGCCCACAGAAGTGATGGTTAGCTGGCGACCGCTTGGTCGCTGGGGTACTCCCTCTCTTCTATCACCTATATCTCCAAAACTACATATCCTTTTCACATAACGTTGACATGGCTAGGTTCCTTGATAATTTACCTTCACACTGGTGTATACTATACGCATAGAAGGTCAAGCGTTGATACTCCAAAAAGGGTATGGACCACATTTCAGATCGTGTTTTATCTAGTACGAGACACGAGACCAGCCAATGTGACGCGCAGGATGAAAGCTATACTAAGGCCAGTAATAATGGAGGGATGGAAGGGTTCGGTATCTAGTCAACAATACACAAAAGGCATCGCACTGTTACAGTATTAACAAATTCAAGTTGCTTCGGTTTAATGTTAATAAAATCAGTTTTATGCAAAATTTCATTTGCAGCCTTCTCCATTGCTCTATGGTTCGCAGGAAAATGCACTCGATGAAATGATTAGCGGCACTGATCAGTGTTTATGTCAGTAAATATGGTCATGTCATTGACCCCACACGTCACCTTTCGCTTTGTATTACGAGACTTGGCAAGTGGGTCATGCTGTGGATATCTGCGCTGACAAAGAGGTGAAAAGTGCAAAAGAGATTTGTGGCCGTTTTGAAGTATCAACGCTTGGCCATCTATGCGTATTTCGTACACAGGCGCGAAGGCAACTTATCAGGGAACACAGCCATGTCAGTGTTGTGTGAAAAGGATATGTAGTTTTGGACATCTAGGCGATAGAAAGGAGGGGGCTACCCATACAGACGAAGATCGTGTCGGACTATGTGTGGGCCTGCTATTAGCAGTCTGTTTGAATTGCGGAAATCTGTTTCTCTCTGCAAGGTGAGATTATCACTAACGTATAATTCTAAATTTCTTAGCTTAGTATTTAAATTAATGTCATTAAAATCAGATCCTTCATTCTGGCAGGGCTTCGTCATTTGGTCTGTGTAGCAGCCACGTGATCTGATTTTAATGAGATTTGTATTTGTTTCAGCCATTTTGAAGGTCAGCTTCCTATGCTGGTTGTGGGTGACTTGGACATGTTAAGGGAGATCACTGTGAAAGAATTCAATAACTTCACTAACAGACGGGTATGTTCGGTGACGTGATGTATTAAGCAACAGAGTCTGATAATTTATGCCTCATTTGACCATGTGTTATCATATGACCGTTTAATTATTTTTTAGTCCTCTTCAGTTGATTTTAAGCTTTTTTAGAAATTGAAGAACATCGATTGTTTTCAAAGATGGACTCATTCTTATCTCTTTTGGTGACATATTTATGAATTCAAGACAATCAGCCTAAAGTTATATTTAACTATTTATTTTTGTATGTTTGGACAGGTAAGTAATTTTCTTGAAGCGATGTTTCGACTTTAACGAAAACTTTTCCACAGAATCTGTCGATCGTCTGTCTGACTGATAACATATGGTTCGTTGGTTTCCGTAGAACATGGGCATTGAGAACCTTGCCGAGCCACCAGTGACGGAATTCCTGACGATATTAGAAGATGACGATTGGCGACACAACCGTAACACCCTCACTCCGACCTTCAGCGGTGGCAAACTGAAAAAGGTCAGTCAAGGTCGGTCAAGGTCATCTGTTTGCCAGTGGCAATATTATCCCATGAACAAATGCCTATGTATGGCGGTAGTCTCACTCAGGAGCTGTTTGTGGGAACATTGACCTAGGGGTGGGTATGCATAACTCTCGCTGTTCTGGAGGTATGCATATGTCGCAGCTCTACTTTCGTCCAAGGGTAGCTCTAAATTTATAGCCGTGAAGAAATGAAAAGCCGGCACCATCTTCAATGCTATAAGGCTGGCCAGTTAGATTTCAGTGCATGGCTCAAGCGCGAAATATTCAAAACACAACGATTGTTCAACTGAAAGTTGAATTTCAATACATAGACACCCACCTGTTTTAGAATGCAACTCGTTAATTGCGAAACCAGGGCGTAGTCGTGCAAACAAGTAGGAAGAAAAACAGCGCCATTCTCCAAGGTTTCAGGCCTAGCTGATGGATGTTTATAGTGTGTTGCACAGTATATATATATTTTAATTTGTAGGCGTGTGAAGGGAAACTGTGTAAATGCCTGGTGTTTGACAATTGTATATTGTATGGGAGTTTTTCTAAGTATTTGCCGTATACATCTTCATGCGCAATATCCATGTTTCTTTTTCGCTTTCCTATAGATCCCTTGACCTCTTCCAATGCGACATACAGTTTGACCTAGTTACAGACTCATCTGATGAAATCTGTGAGCTCGTCCTACTTTCTTTTGAATGGATGTTGCGAGATCATGTGACCTCAATTCTTCCTTGCATATTTAATGGGGAACTCGCAAAACTCCTTCCGCCTTTAACAAAAGGATCCAAAGCTATTTGGGCCATACCTGAGAAGGTGTGCGGGCAACCTGTCGATGGCCGTGGGTTTCCCCAGGCTCTGCCCGGTTTCCAGTGGCCGTAAAACACCAATGGAATAAATAAATTGATATGTATTAGTATATGTAATAAATATTGTTTTACACTAAATTGTTCACAGATGAGACAAATGATGATTGACGCCGGGGAAACCTTTGTTGCCAGACTGAAGACGAAGGCAGACAATGGCGAACCGATTGACATCAAAGAGTAAGCACCTGGAAAAAGAGAAATCTGCATCATTTATTTTCCTAATTATGTAACTGAGTATTTTTTTTGAGCCTTCATAATCGGTTCGTGGATTGAACAAGCGGTTAAAACATCGTGCCCATGCTTTTTGGATTATTTAGGTTTTTTTATTAAAACACTGTTCATCTGCAACGTCTGCTAAAGATTAAGGCATTGTTAATTCATTAAGGGATGGACAGGAGTCCTCACAAGGATATTGTACGCAATAAACTGTATTGGTATTGACAGGAATGCTGAAGGATTCACACTAAAGTTGTTTATAGTGCCCCAAACGGCAAATAAACCGTTACGGTATTTACAGATATATCGAAAGGATCACAATGAAATTGTTCATAGTGTCTAAATAGGCCGATGAAGTTGTTCATATATAGTGTCCAAAAAAAGTACAGATACAGATACAGGGGTGCGTTCACGAGGAAATTGTTTATATAGTGTCCAAAAAAAGTTTAACGAACGGTATACTTGCAGATGTACAAGTGCGTTCAAGGTGTTCTTGTAGTGTCCCTGTCTGAAAAAGGTTGATGAACATTTACGGTATATTTACAGACATACGGGAGCGTTTACGATGGAAGTCATCGCCGCCACAGCGTTCGGCATTAAACTGGACACGATGAGCACACCCGATGATCCCTTCATCAAGCACGCCAAGAAGTTTTTTGACTTCAGACTTAGTGTTGCCTTCATAATTGTTTGTAAGTACTAAACCACGTTAACTACAATGGCAACGTAGTGCTTCGTCGTCCTAAAGCACAAGCACCCCCCCCCCTCCCATCGTACCGACTGTCCCTTTGACGTCGTCTTTTCAAAAACTTGTTTTGAACTAAACTACTAACTTTACTGATAAACTTATGATGTTCTGAAAGTAAATTGACTGATTTGCCCATATGATTTATCGTTTCAGTTTTCTTCCCATTTTTGGCCCCTCTTATCAAGATTTTTAAGCTTGAAGTTTCTCCGATGGACTCTATAGAGTTCTTCAGGAAAGTCGTCAATCAGGCAATAGAGGAAAGGCGGAAAAATCCGGGTGTAAGTCTCTTTTGTATTCAACCGTTGTTTTTTATTTCTTCAAGGTCGGCATACAGAGAACTCTTAGAACAAGCGGAATACAGGGGCTGTTTTGCAACTTTACATGGCCTATTTCGGCTGTATTGAGGTGCGCATAGGTTATTTTGCCTTGAGGCCGTAAATGGGAAGGTCTGCCAGCAGCGTGGGTTTCCCTCTGGGCACTGCCGGTTGCCTCCCACCATGATGTTGGCCGCTTTCGTATAAATGAAATATTCTTGAGTAGGGCGTAAAACATCATGCAAATAAATACATACATTTTGCCTTGATTAATTCTCTTAATGTTGCTAGGACATTTCACTTATATGGCAGCGGCAATCGAGGCGCCTGAGAAGGAGAAACCAGTCGGAGCATGTAGGAAACAATCGCACGTAACGTATTTCATATAACCGGTGATCAGAACAACCCCCCTGACGTTAGTGCGCAACCGAATCAATCAAAAGTTGATTGACAGAGTTAGTGCTTTGAATGGATAGATCCACCACATCCGATACCTCTGTTCCCCTTCTCGTGATAATGTTACTTTTCGTTCCATTCCCGGTGAAAGCAATTGTGACGCCATGAGGTCACAGAGAGATTGAACATTTGCAACCACACTGTAGCACATCCGGTTGACCCACTTGCGGCATTATTGATTGTGGTTGGTCAGATGCCTTCTTCTTGATTGGCAGTTCGGAAAGGTCTATTGAGGTATGACCAGACCCACCACATCCGGTGTCCTATCATCGTTACAAATTACTTTTCACTCCCTTCCCGGTGAAAGCAATTGTGACGCCACAGAAAGATTGAACAGTTGTAACCATATTGTGGCACATCCGGTTGACCCATTTCCAACATTATTGCTTGTGATTGGTCAAACACGTTCAGACAGTTCAGAAAGGTCTATTTAAGAAACAGTGGCATCATTCACTGCGTATACGCTGTGATAACAGTGATAAAATGGGACATGTCCTTAGGTTTTGGAGGAGGCCACAAACAAGTTTATTGTTTGCCTCATACCATTTGGCGTAATCCTCTTCAGAGATTTCCTTGAGGTCTGCTCGGTGTCCTCCCGTCATAGTGCTGGCCGCCGTCATATGAGTGAAACATTCTTGAGTATATGTTAAAAAGCACCCGTAAATTAAAAGCTAAATAACTAAATCGATAACAAAATAAGTATGTAAAATGATGTCCAAATGCATAGTATAGAAATCGCTTCAGAAATCTTCTGTGGAGAAACACCTTATCATGGGAGAACTTTAAAGGATTCTTAATTCACGATTTGGAAACGCCAAATTCTGTTGCGAAAATTAGTAAATGCCATATTTCATAAATTGACTGATTGCAGAAATATTCAGACTTCCTCCAACTTATGGTCAACGCCAAAGAGGAAGCAGAATCAGCGGCTGAGAATAAGGATGATTCCCTTGGCAACCGCACGGTCGATGAGGTTGTTGGGGAGGATGCCCATTGGAAGGATAAAAGAAAAGGGAAAGGTATATTAAACCACAATTAGGTTAACGGTTGTGCTGGGTTCTAAACAAAGCGGTTTCCGAGTGATACTCAGATTAATAAATTTCCCTACACCTTTTTTTTGTAATATTGTCTAGGTGTAGATATGAAGATCTTACTTACGTTTTGGCACCTCCATCAAAAAATTTGTCTTCTTACCGGCGTTTATTTACTCGTCTGTCTGTCTGCCTGCTGCTCTGCGAAATTGAAGAAAGAAGTTGGCAGGGATTTGGCTGAATTTGTTTGCACAGGTTGGCCACGAGTTATAAATACCGATTGATAACATTCTGATGGTCATTCAAACACAGGAATTTTTTAAGCAATTCTTCACCATTAACATATAATCGGGAAATGCGGAGTGTTGTCCCTTCCTCTGTAGTGGTGGAATTTCGTCATTTAGCTGTGGCGAAGGTTTGGTCCGTCGGAGTACCTTGTAGTTAACGTATATTTATGTTACTGAAGGTGAATAATATTTGGATGGTGTTTAAGATCGGGATGGCGTGTTGTTTACGTATGTTTATATCGTCGTATATGTATAACGATCGTATTTACGTGTTGTCTGCGTATGTTTATATCACAATAGGCCGACATAGTGATCGTTTTTACGTGTTGCTTGCGTATGTTTATATCGCCGTAGGTCTATGTAATGATCCTGTTCTCTTGTTGTTTACCTGCATGTATGTGTATATCACACTGTGTCTATATAACGCTGACGTTTACTTGTAGATGTATGTTTGTACGTTATCACGTCTTCTGTACGTGTATTTATATCACCGGAGGTCTAAACAACGATCAGGTTTACGTGTCACTGTCGAGGTGTATACTGTATATAACGATTGTGTTTTTACCTATTGTTTGTGTATAGATATGTCGATGGATGCGTGTAATATCGATCTTTTACATCACTGTAGTTGTATAATATAAGGATCTCATTTACGTGTTATTTACGAATACTGACATCACGATCTTTCTGTTATATTATGGTCATGTTTACGTATGATTATATCCCTGAAGGTCTGTCTGACTCGGAGATCCTAGCCTCGTCTATACTGTTCTTCATTGCGGGTTATGATACAACGGCCTCAACACTCGCCCACCTGTTCTACCACCTGGCCATGAATCCTGACCACATGGACAGACTTATAGACGAGATTGACGACCACTACCCGGCTGTAAGTCTCCAGTCATTCACTCACTCACTCACCTGTTCTACCATTTGGTCATGAATCTTCACCACACGTACAAGCTTATCGCCCAAACTGACGAGCACAACCCTGATGTAAGTCACTTGTCTCACAACACACACATACTCACCTGTTCCACCACCTGGCCATGAATTCTGACCACATGGACAGACTTATTGATGAGGCTGACGAGCACTACCTGGATGTAAGTCACCTGTCTCTCCCTCACTCACCCACTCAACCACTCAACCACTCATCACCCACCTGCCCATGAATCCTGACCACATGGACAGACTTGTTGATGTGATTGACGAGCACTACCTGGATGTAAGTCACCTGTCACTTACTCACTCACTCACTCATAGTCTTGTGCATGCCTCTTCTGCTGCATGAGTATTAGTGTTGCCAACAGACAGGTGTGGTATAGGTTTTGTGATATAGTATTGCCAACAGACAGGTGTGATATAGGTTTTGTGATATAGTATTGCCAACAGACATGTGTGATATAGGTTTTGTGATGTAGTGTTGCCAACAAACAGGTGTGATATAAGTTTTGTGATATAGTGTTGCCAACAGCCAGGTGTGATATAGGTTTTGTGATATAGTGTTGGCAACAGACAGGTGTGATATAGGTTTTGTGATATAGTGTTGCCAACAGACATGTGATATAGGTTTTGTGATATAGTATTGCCAACAGACAGGTGTGATATAGGTTTTGTGATATAGTGTTGCCAACAGACTTGTGATTTAGGTTTTGTGATGTAGTGTTGCCAACAGACAAGTGTGATATAGGTTTTGTGATGTAGTGTTGCCAACAGACAGGTGTGATATAGGTTTTGTAGTAGAAACTTCCATCACATGTGTAATACCTTGATTTGTAACAAAGGAAAATTATTTTTATTAACTCAGGACTTTTCACCATTTTTTATTTTAATAAGGTGAATTTCAGGAGGTGTCACAAACAAAAAGTATACTTTCTAATGAATATGTACTCATTACCTAGCTTTTGCTTGAATGCTTTTTAGAGCTTTGATGGCACTAAAATTCCAGAAAGCTGTGAATTGAAGCATTGAAGCGTGAAAACAAAACTTGAGATAAAAATGTTTTCTTATGTCAATAGGGAAAAGTCCCTGACTACGAGACCCTTGGCAAGCTGTCCTATCTCGACATGGTTGTTCAGGAAGGACTCCGTATAAATCCTCCCATCGCAAGGTGGGTGTCATCGTTATCGTCGTACTCCCGATCCCTTGAGAGTCATCACGGTCATCATCGTTGTGGTTGTCATCGCTGTGGTCACCTTCATCATCGTCATTATGATCATCACAAGCACCACCCTCCTTATCATCATTAAACGAAAAGAACACATTTATACAACCTAAACTTTAAATGAAAGAGCTATATAAATTGTGTGGAATGCTATTTTTTTTTTTTTACATTTTTTAAAAGTTTCGTAAAAGAGACAAACTGATTTAAACATCCTCATTTTTTGCAAAATCCACCTGTTCGGGGCACATAGAAAGTCCCGCCATGTTTTAGGCTTGTCCAATGAAAATCCTCCTTTCCTCCTCTTGAATATTCATTGTGACGTCACTGTGCTTAAGGTTTTACTCGTACCATTTAATTAACGTGCATTTCCAGTCTCAGCTAAATGTGTTTGTACATGGTGATAATGATGGACTTTAAGCTCAGCTATAGCCAATTCTACAAAGAAAGAGTTTGAGATGTACTACAGGGCCACATCATGTCTACATGCGTGGCTGTAGGCTGCCAAAATGTGTCTGAATTGCGATGTCCTGAAGGCAGAGAGCAAAACCTGTCCTTTCACAGATTGCCCCTGTCAAAGCCAGAAATCCCAGCTCCCTCTCGCTTGAGCTGGGTGCGTTGTCGGTCGAAAGCTCCTCTGCGATTCAAACTGGTAGCCTTGTAAGCCGAAGTTACATTCACTATCATCAGAACTGGAGCTGGGGTCCTTACTCGCTGGAGCTTGGTGCGTTGTCGGTCGAACTACTGCTCTCCGCCTCATTCCTCTGCGGTTCAGACTGGTAGCCTGGTAAGCCGAAGTTACATTCACTATCATCAGAACTCCATTACGTTATCTACATCTTTTTTTTACCTTCAAACACAGAAGAGCTACGTTGCAAGGCTAAGCACGATGACGTAAGCAATCTGTTAAAATGGCGGCCTAAAACAGCTTCTCAGTCTTGGATGTTCAACTATTAAATACTAACAATAATAATAACAAGCACTTCCGCCACAAAAATTGAGATTTTCTATTTGACCATAAGTAAAGTTCTTTCTTCTAAGATATAGGTTGTATAAATGTGTTCTTTTCTTTTAACATCACCATCTTCTTCTTCTTCTTCTTCATCATCATCATCATCGTCATCATCAGAACCACCACCATTAGCATTTTACTCCCTGCCCCTTGATCATCATCCTTATCATAAGCATCATCACCTCAGTGGAAATCGTCATCTTCATCGTCGTCGTCGTCGTCGTCGTCGTCAAATATCATGGATGTTATCATCATGTGTTGGGGTTTTTTTAAACAAAATTGTCGTTAGTTCTATAGATTAAGCAGGACTGCTACTTCAGTAAGGTCAACCTCGCATTTGCAGACATCCAAGGATGGAAAGGAAACTACAGACTCTGCAGTTGTTACATCTTACCCGGACTTTGTGTTAAAACCACGATGCGGTCTTTATGACATAAAGGATAGTTTCAATTTTGACTTTGTTAAATGTAATTATTCTCAATTGAAAATGTACGGAAGGATGGTTGTAGGCCTACAGATCTCGGCTAACGGCGTTTGTTAGAGCCTGTCTGTTGAGTGATAATGTCAATCAGTGTCACATGTTATTACTGCAGAAACTAGCCTGTCAAGAAGATTTTTTCACCGAACACCTTCACCGAAAGTTTCGTAAATTTTACAATGAATACACTTCTCGTGGGAGTAAATATGGACAGAGTATCCGGAATCAGAGGCTCTGCTTCATAACTGTGACTAATTTCGCTTAACCCATTTCTAGAGACTGTGTAGTCATTGCACTCAATATGATCGCCATGTTGGCTGTATGAACCGTAACATTTTATTAACGACAACTCGCAAACAACAGTATGTTACACAGTTCGAATACTATATGGTTTAACTTACTTGTCTAGAATATTCCTAGGATATCTTTGCATCAGTAATAAAACTGTCGATTGTGTAGCTTTGGACGAATCCGCCCTGTTTTCTAAGTATGTATACTTTCGCAGCTCTTGGATGGTTTGTGTTTAACTTTGCTGCCCCGGAATGCCCATTGCGACAGACGACTGGTATGCGAATATCAAAAAAAAAAGAAAAAAGAAAAGGCCAAAAAAAGTGTAACTTTTTATTTTTGCGACATTGTAGAAACGACATTGCAGAAGCGAGATATTGCAGCTCAAACTTCAAAGTAAGGAAAATCTCGATCGTTGAAAAAATGCAAAGCGCCGCCAGGTTATCAGTTCCAAGTAACCAGTATCAATAACCAATCGTGCACGTGTCATTTTTGAGAATCCAAGAATAAAGTTGATGACGTCACGCGAAGCGAGTTACGAGTGAACCCACACCGTTTTTCCTGTTGCTCGAAAAAAGGCACATTCCATGGACTAGTAAAAATGTTTGACCATAAATGATAACCGTCATTATGCAATAGTCTTTGAACTTTTGAGAAAATAATCATTTATTCCTTCGATTGCTATTTGTGTGAGAAGACAATATGCAAGTATCGCCATCCGTAAAAGCACATGTGTATATGTATGTGTGAAGACCTGTTCTTGGGTTTTACGTCGTACTTATAATCTTTCAGTCATATAACGATGAGGAGTCCATAGAATGTATATATATATTGTGTATTCTTGTGGCAGGCAGAGTCCATGCTGCCAAAGTGCTGCCGGCACTGAAACATCATGATGAAGACACCAGACATGACACCCCCACCCGGTCACATTATACTGACTTCGGGAAGACCACTTCTGTTTCCTTGCTCTAACATCTTGGTGCTAAAAGCACATGATCAGTTTCTTTGAATTGATCTAACATTGAACTAACATAATTGAAATAGCGATATTTCTTCTGTTTTTCCTGTAGGATGGACAGAGTGTGCAGGCGTGACACCACCATAAAAGGAATACATATCCCAGCCGGAATGCCTGTGGCTTTACCTATGTACATGATCCACCATGATCCCGGCTACTGGCCCCATCCGGAAGTATTTGATCCAGAAAGGTACCAGTCACCATGAGGATTCCTTGGATTTATTAATTTACTTTATTTTGAGGCGTCTTTTGTTTTTTGACATAAAAGTGTAAAGAATGTTTCTGTTATATATGACTGTGGTCAGGTAAGGGACATCTGTATATGGAGCTGATCAAATTACAGCAAGTCTTACTAATTTCTTTAATGAAAATTTTCTCTGAGAAGCTTGCAGTTCGATCTTCAAGCATTCAAGCATAATTTTTTAATTTTTGTTAATGGTTTGTCTTTTAAATTATCCTCATGGGTTTTCCCCGGGCTCTCTCCGGTTTCCGCCCATCATAGTGCTAGCCGCCGTCGTAAAAGTGAAATATCTTTGACTAAAGGCTAAAACACCAATCAGAAAAATAAATAATCTTGCTTCAGTAAGACTTTTTTTGCTTGTTAATGCAGACTTTCAAGTTGGTTAATTCATACGGCATCATGGAAAATTGGCCGCGGTCTTGTGATTATGCTCTTGAAAAACTTGAAAAAAAGTTCCCTAGTTTCCGTAAGGTCCGGGCACGTATTGTGGAATTTATGTTTGATATGTAGTGCGTGATTTCAAATGATCAGATTCATGGAGACGTACCACCCACTCACGTGATTAATAACATCATTGTTATTGGCCAAATAACAGACCACATGATATTGTACGTGATTCCAATTGGTCAGATTCACCCCGGAAAACAAGGAGAGGCACCACCCCCTTCAGTGGATCCCGTTCGGGTACGGCCCTAGGAACTGTATCGGCATGAGGCTGGCTCTGTTTGAGATGAAGGTTGTCATCGTACAACTTTTGCAGAAGTACAGATTTGTACCCAACAGCAAAACTGTAAGTAAACAGTCGTCGGGCAGTGATGTCAGTCGCATTCTCACGAAAACTCGTATAGACGAGACTAAGATAGTTCTGGCATGCAATCACGAGCCACTTTTTAGACGCCCATGTTATAGTAAATGTAATCAGAAAAGGTTGCCTAAAATTTTAACAGATCACGTGCTACCCGTGGAACTTTTCTTGCCTTTTGCGATAAAAGAGTTCGAAACCGAAATTCCATTATTATGTACGCCTAAACCGACCAGGATTTCTGCGGGAATTTATTAACTAATGCAGCGTTTTTTCCTTACTTCTTTATGTTGCAAAGAAAAATATGTATCTTAATTTAAAATGTCATAGAGTTGTAACCACCCAGTGTAGTTCGCTGTTCACATAGTATCAAGTTGTGTTTTTCTTTGTGTGTTTTAGAAGCCACTAAAATTCAAGGACAACCCACTCCTCACCAGCACCAAAGATGGTGTCTGGTTAACCGTTGAGCACAGGAAGTAAGTCACTTGATCCGACCCGGTCACCTCCGCTCTGCCTCAAAGGCAATCAGCATCGACGCTAACTGGGTCATGGGTTAGAGCTGTCAATTTTGTGGGGTGATATTCACTGGGGATGTATTCGAACAGTTTACAGCGCCATGAACTTTAAAAACGTTTTGCAAGTGCGTTACATACATTAAAGGCCTGTACTTATAACATATGCCATATACACTTGGAGACATTCTTGAGTGGACGATAAAATGAACAAAATCAGATTATGGAAAACATTTCGATGGCTTGTTGAAGTCAGGAAGTAATAATAATCTGCATTAAACTTTATAAATGTTCCTGACAATTCCCTAGGTATCGTTTTGGTAAAAGCTGTGGGACCTAAGTAATAAGGTCATGCCACCTTCTCCTAAAAGATTGTTTTCCAAGCGCTTGCCCAGCACATATTTCCATGCTTGATTTGTGTAGAAGATTACAATTATATGCAAATATTAATGATAATTTGTATAAAAACCAACTGGATCGTGTACAATTGATGATTCACTTTGTCCAAAAGAGTGTTTTTGCAAATCAGGCATCTGTTTTAAAACTCGATACGCATAGAAGTTGACAGCTATATGTAAAGAATAATAATAGTTAAGACTCAACTGAGTTTTGTACAATTGATGATTTAGGATATATATCTATGTATATAGTTTATTGTAAAGCTCTCTATCTCCCTCTTCGTTTGGAACAAATGTTTCGTGTATGAAACCCAATGCAGATCTGAGTTTCTAATTGTCTAACCGGAAATGACTATATATTTGTGGTTGGGTTAAAGTTAAGGGAGGTTCCGACCAACGTCAGTGACGTTGTGGGTTCAAATCTTTCACTTTTCAGAGAAAGGTCTGGATGTATCCAGTTAGGTGGAGAAAATATCGGAGTTTCTTAATATTAAAAACCACCAACCTGCGGGTGATCGTGGGTTTTCTCCGAGCTCTGTTCGGTTTCCTTCCACCATAATGCTGGCCGCCATCGCCAAGGAAATATTCTTGAGTACAGCATAAAACTCTTATCAAATAAATAAATAAATAAATAAATAAATAAATCATACTAACCCCCCCGCACACACACACACACACACACACACACACACACACACACACTTCCCCCGTCCACAATTTGCACATAACTGACTATATATGCGTCAGTATCTTTCAAAAACGCGATTTGCTCAAAGAATTGCATTTTGAAGAGAGACTTGCCATAACTGCAAATATGTGTCATCCTGAGTGCTGAATCCAAAGTAATTTTTGGACCTTTAATTCATATAAAAATACTTTTCCTGCTATGTGTAAAATATTCTTGATTTTGATCTGTCTTAGATATCCCAATACCAACATGTATGGGCCAAATCCTGTCAAAATCATTAAATGATCAAGTGAACTGTATATGTTATTGCTTTGTTCTTCGAATATTTTTATACATCCACGTGTTGTTGTTTTTTTTGTGCTTGACCATATACGCATAATGAAAATATTTGAAATATGTTTTTGCGTGTATATATGATTTTTCTAATCATGGAGTAATGCTTGTGTAATGTAATTACTTGCAGATAATATTTATTTATCTGTTTATTTATTTGATTGGGGTTTTACGCCGTACTCAAGAATATTTTCACTAATACGACGGGGGCCAGCATTATGGAAGGAGGAAACCGGGCAGAGCCGGGGGGGGGGGGAACCCACGACCCTCCTCAGGTTGCTGGCAGGCCTGCCCACGTACGGCCCGAGAGGAAGCCAGCATGAACTGGGCTTGAACTCATAGCTATAGCATTGGTGAGAGGCTTCGTAGTCTTTTCGCTGTGCTAGCGTGCTAATCAATGGAACAACCAGTGAGAACGGCGTTGTAAGAGTATTAGATAAGATTCTAGGTTCGTGAGCCTGACTGACCCTTTAAATGACATTCCCATGCAAGGAATAGAAGATAAACCTTATGTACCCATGCAATGCACTCTCCTCACCTCTTTTCGGAAAAGCCTTGGAGGGTTGCGTAACTGATAACCCTTTTTATTTACGACAAGATAATACTTTGTACATGTTTATCTTGAAAGAATTAACCGATTTCCAGGATACAAGGCAGTTAAGGAGTTCTGGAACATACAGGTGTTTTAATAACCAGGTATGTACATATGCTGTCGTTTAAACGCATGCTGTTTGTCAACTAAGCACCTATATGATAAGCAGAACCTGAGTGGTCTATAGGGGAGAGCGTCAGCGCAGAGCAATGGGCCAGGTTCCTCTCACTGGCGTGGTCGTTGTAAGTTCAAGCCCAGTTCACGCTGGCTTCCTTTCCAACCGTCCCTTGGAAGTGATGTCCAAAACCTGCGGATGGTCATGGGTTTCTCCCGGGCTCGTTCCGGTTTCCTACCACCATAATGCCGCCGTCATATAAGTGAGATATCCTTGAGTATGACGTGAAATAACAATCAATTAAATAAATAAATCAAGTTCTAACACTACAACGCCGGGGTTAGGTGTTTTTGACAGCCCATGACGTTTCAACCGTTAAACCCATAAAGCGGACGGCCATCGATGGTATAAGTGAAATTTTTTGTATAGAGTGTGGCGTTACGAGGAATGAAAAAATGGAGGGCTCCACACCTTTGTTTTTATGCCTTGACTTATTATGCCGCTTGTTTCAGTCTACACAGCTTATCGTGACCTTTTCTTTCAGTCCACAGAGCAACCATGTTTGCCGTCTTCTCGCTATTCTCTCTAGGGGCAGTAATCGGTCACGTGACCTTTGGCGCCACCATAGGAAGCTCGTATAAACCCAGTGAGTGTTAGTCAAGATCTTGTACTGTCTGGCGTAATATTTGGCTTCTAACGGTCCGCCTTGTAGCGAAATATCCAAACAGTTTCAAACTGTTTAAAGTGAAAGACAGCACATGTTCAAAGTTAAGTTTGACAAAAAGGTTGGACAATATTATGTGAATATTCGGTGAAGTATTTTTTTCTAGCAACTACTTCGGCAGCGGAAAATTGACATTTGACTGTGCCCGTTGACTAACAAAAAACGCAACCATTCTGTTTTGGACTGTGACGTAATTCTTCCAAACACGGAACACTCTTATCAACCGAGGTTGTAGCAATCTGCTAGGATTATTTCTGTAACTGAAGTATGTATGTAAATTCATAATATGGAAAGATCAAGAGAATTTTATGATCTTTTTAATGAACAGTACCTCAGTCTTGATCTGTCTTTTGACTTTAACCGTTCCGCCGGCAGACTGGCTACTGCAAGCGAAGTAACGCGAAGCAAGACGAGATTAAGTGAGTGTTTTCAGCAGAGTACCTGGAGGTGTGCATCCTGAAATTCATTTTACCTGAATATATTTGTGTGTAAGAACAAATGTAGATTATAAGATAAGATATCTATTAGGCGATAGGGCATGTCGACTTCGTGATGCTGAGCACCCATGCCGGTAGATCAATTACATCATCTGGATGAAGTCACAAGAGGCCGGACTTTCACCGGTTACGTGTGACCATTTGCCAACTATCACACTGGCGTCATTACACTGGTTTTACTTGCTATGATTGAAGTAGCCTTTTGTATTATTCATGTGTTTAAAATGAAGAATACCTCATGATGTACAGCGATGTCTTTCCAGGTGGGCATAGAGTGGCAAGTTTTATTTTTATTTATTTCTCGTGTTTTTCCCAAAGGCATAAAACTAGAATGCCATCCACAAAATGTTTATGGCGCACTTAACCGGACTTTAGTGTACATAAATCATCGCAATGAGTTGATAAGCATGGAAGCTGACTGTGTCCACTCGCCCTCTCGCTGTCCATGTCACCTCAAACTGTAAGGAACGCGCGAGTTCTTTTTTACATGCGTATGTATTAAAAATAAACAGACAAAATGTCCACATGCTCGTGCCCCGAAATGCACGCGATAAGACAAAAAAAATGTCGTGATGTCCACGCGTGATCATGTGGTCACCAATGTGGTCGCTGTGAGTTCAAGTCCAGCTCATGCTGGCTTCCTCTCTGGCCGTACGTGGGAAAGTCGGTCAGTAACGTGGGTTTCCGCCGGGCTCTGCCCGGTTTCCTCCCACCATAATGGTGGCCGCCGTCGTGTAAGAGAAATATTCTTGAGTACGGCGTAAAACATTAATCAAATAAATAAATAAATAAATGTCTGTTTTGGCCCATACACGTGTAAAAAAACTCGTGCGTTCCTGGGATTTCGATATGGTCTGGATAGTGGACGCTATATCGGCTTCCCTATATATTGGACCATGGAGACGACCGTGTGGGTGGAAATTCTTTATACCGTGTGTTGGCATTCCCACGATTTAGAATTACACGTACGAACTACCCTTGTGAAAGTTGAAACTCAGAAATATGAAACCTTCGCTTGTTTTGGCTTTGACAAATTTTAAGGTTACATGTTTGTCACATGCAACCTACAGGTCTCGCCTGGCGGTCAACACTGAGAGTTTATAGCGAGGAAACAGAACTGGGTTGTCGGGTGTCAGTGTAATGTGACTGGGTGGGGTGTCTTGCCTGGTGTCTTTGGCGTGATGTTCGAGTGGCGGTAGAACTTTGGCATCATGGGCTTGCCCCGTCACAAGAAGGCACAGTATATACGTACATCTTAAAGACTCCTCGTCGTTTTATGACTGCAAAATTGTTGAGGACGACGTAAAACCCAAAGCACACATATATATACACATACAGTTATATGCAATGTATAGAAACCATTGGCTTGTTCATGGTTTGAGTTTGCGCGGTAAAAAAGCTTGTCTGAATTGATGGCTCACGTTCAACAAAGTTGTTACTCTACGCCACCGGGTTGCCGTGGTCGGGAATTCTGTTTTATTCTCAACCAAAGACTTTAATATACCATTTACCACGCAAAATCATGTGTATCACGTGGCGACCTGTTATAACTATATATCTAATTCTGCTTAAGCCGGGGTTACAGGAGAAGTGTGGGCGTCCGCGTTTATCACATAGATATACATGGCGTTTTCATGAACAGCTACAGTCAAAGAAAAACTGAGATATCTATAGTTGTTTTCGACTTGAAAATCATTCACTGACCTACGAGTTCAAAGTTAGAATTCGGTGTCATTACTAGAAAGTTGACTGTCTTCTCTGCATTCCTGACAGTTGATGACATGTATCTCCCTTAGATATTAGAAGCTATATACTGTTTGTATATTATTTCTTACATATCTTCTGGGAACTTGTGGTTTACATGGAGGTTGTTCTGGAAATGGGTCTCGCGATTTTCGAATTGAACGCCCCTTTATGGTCTACGAGCGGCATGGGAACGTAGGAGTACTCCCCTCTTGAAATCCAAATGCAAAAATGTCAAGATTTTCAAAATGTTGAAATGATTCAAGACTGAGTTACATAATGTTAGACTATAAGATTTTAACGCTGTATAATGTGGAGTATATAATACAGTGTGGAAGTACAACAATTTATGGTCCTTTTGAAAAGTGCTAAATTTCGAACACTTTAGAAATTGTTAACCAAACATTATATATATTAAACACAACCGTGTGTTAGCCGGTTACCGGTGAAATCCGGCCTCTTGTTAGTTGATCTCAGTTAGGGTTTTATTCTAACTGTTCATGCAAATGCGTAAAAAGTAACAACCTATACCCCCTCGGCACAAAAGCTTATCCAGAATGTCAAGAGGGAAATTTCCCACAGTTTAGAAATTGCTATCGTAACATTATGAATATAAACCATTAAATAAACCAAGACCAGTTTACTCAAAATGTTACGTTGTCTTCAAACAAATTTCAACCACAATCTGTAACCTAGGCGTCAAATCCGACATTCGTATACTAGCCGTCAACCACAATGGGCGTTCCGGGTCAGTAATCACAAGACCAAAATGACAAATAACACAAACCACCAAAGAACCTAAGAAATATGTAAAATATAAAAATTAGAACGGATTCAAGCAAAGAGAAGCAGTCCACAGTTTTCAAAAATGACGAAAAGATGTAATGAATGTTCTAGGCGGATGAATTAAACCAGTATCCAAATGATGTACCATTCTAATATATAATAATATCTAATAAGACAACAAAAAATGTAACCAAAATCATTTTAGAGGAGGGGGTCCATACATACCTAAATGACATTGGCGTTTTTATGACGTGCTTGGTAACTCTATAACTCAGCTTTTCATCGAGAATTCTTACGAAGCCATGGGATACGCCATTTCAGAGAAACCGGTAACACGATGTCGTGTCATCCGTACCCCTCCTCAGTATTAGAGGCAAGACACTCTTTTATCATGCGAAGTACGTTCCCCTTACAGCCGAAGGACGCACATTTTTGCCCCCTGGTTGAGACCTCCTGTTAATCCCAGACGTATTCCACTCTAATTTTGTCTTTGAAAATGGCTTTAAAGTATATCAGAATTGTCTCGTAATCAGATGGAAAATAGCTAGTTTAACACTACTTCTACATTGCAAAATGATCAAGGAACGGGTGACTTCAAAGCCGAAACAGATGCCTTCTCGCGAGGTAGAAATACCTCACCCGCGATTAGTTAAAACTGAGAGCATGGCGGCCCGTTCCATTTTCCCTATGTGGGTGGTTTTGGTTACTTTGAACTGCGATACCTCGATTATCCTACATCACAAAAATAAACAGTGACATTTTCTTAAACATTGAAAAGGGATTTTATATCGATACATATATACATTTGGTCAAGTGTTTTATTTTCTGTTAATCAGAAGTGTATGTCACTTGCGCTTTTATTGCAACTGTTGATATATCCAACGTGGCTATCAAGATGATGAACATACGGCCCCTAGCCCAGGGTTAAGAAGCGGAATTAAACACAGCTATAAATGAACATAAAAGACCACAGCAAAGAAAGTAAAACCTGAGCAGGGATGAGAGTGTGATACTTGAAAATGGCCACACGTTGCCGGTGGAATCCGGCTTCTTTTCAGTTTACCTGAGCTAGGGTTTTATTCTATCCGTCCATATAAGTGTTCAACAGGTAACAACTTACATTCCCCTTAGCACCACGGCTTAAGCGGAATTGGGCCCAAAAAGTTACAGTGGTGTTAAATGCAGTTTATTAGACGTCACTGGTCTAGAATTATTCAAAGTGCTGTGTTGTCATCACATTTAACACAAGTATATACAATAACATTATTGGTTTCCGTCTTTCATCAATCCCCCAAAACGTTGGATTTAACATTACTAAAGTTGTATAAAACATGTTAAACAAATGGGGCAGAATCATGAATGTGTACGAAGTGACGTCATGAGCACGTGCACTCATTTACAGGCTGTGTGTACTACGGTAAGCATTACGCCCTAGGGGAGAATTTTCAGGACGGTTGCACCGCGAGTTGCACTTGTCACGATTTGGGCGGTATAACCTGCGTAGACATGTAAGTTTGCCCAGTCTTTATTTTGTTTTATTTATTTGTTTATTTATTTATTTATTTATTTATTTGACTGATATTTTACGCCCTACTCAATAATGTTTCACTTATACGACATCGGTCAGGATTGTGGTGGGAGAAAAAGGGGCAGAGCATGGGAGAGGTTGCTGGCGGATCTTCCCACGTACGACCGAAGAGGGAGCCAGAGGCTACTGGGTGGTTACTCCGCGTGGAGTGCTAACTCCCTCCGCCACTGGTGCCCCCACATCGAAATAAAACATGAATGGACATGACAAATTATATACATGAAGATTAAAATGCCGGTATAGAATACCTTGGTCAGTAGGAGGACGTCCGATAGCACTACCACTTGTCTTTGTTTGTTTGTGGTGTGCATACCTGTACATTGCACGTGGGAAAGTTTGCACGTGGTAACTTGCCAAAGGTCAGAAGTTTATCGCGGTCACTCCGCTATTCTCCACCCATAAAACTCGCCGCCATCATATAAGTGAAAATGAGCATACAGCGATAAAGAACAGTCTAATAAATTAGAAAAAGATTTTCATCGGGACCAGGACCAAAACAGACATCAATTATGGACTCTGTGGGCTGAATCTCTCAGTGATCCAAACTGACAAGCAGTTACCTGTTCAGAGCTGTCCAGTTCGTGCATCCCATAAGCACAAATTATGCCTTAGTTCCTCTATTATGTAGGCAATGGGAGATTCAGGCGGGCTACACAAAAGGGTCCAAATCGCAGAGAAAGACGTTGTTTTCTGCTGTGACGCTGCAGCGTTTGTGTACTACCTAAGCGCTTTCTGAGTACACATGCTCCTAATCCTAGAAACAACAAAGGAGCATACGGCTAAAGTCGGGAGGGAGATTTACGCGTTTCCCATTGTCAGACTGACCTTTTGGCTGAAGATTTATTTTGAATAAACGAGTAAGCCTATTTAGTGGGAAAATAATTGCTAACAGTCTGAATAAGTGGATATATGCACGTTAAATGAAAACGAAATGTTCGAAATATTAAAGATTACAAGTTATCCAAGCGACGTGACTTACGAGAATAGTTTCGAGAAAATTACGAAGTTATTCTAGTCGCTGTGTTGACCTGCAAACCTAACTTCCGTTATATCTCAGTACATCACTAAACACCGATGCTAAGTATTCTGTTTCACCGAACGTTTATCAAAATGCACTTTCAGGAGGACATATAAACATGAAAAACATTTAAACTTCGGGTAAAACAAGGAATTAAAAGTTTAACCAAAATAATTTTGTTGTGTCCGTCTAGGTGTCCAAGTTTACAATATAGACCTGGATGTGTCGGGGTGTTCAAACCGTCAAGAGACCCGGCAACTTCTACGGACTGCTGCCCTGTGGAAAGGTGTCCTCTGGAAGGTTAAACATTATTCAATAAATAAATTGTTTAATTGAAGAACTAAATTACGTTTCATTTTTTTCTGTATCAGTTTATTTACTAGTAAAATGATCTTCCATTAAATCCGTTATTTCAGGGTTGAAGCATTGCCTCTTCGTTGGTCTTACAAATTAATTTCTTGCTGATTACGGATTAAATCGTTAGATCAAAGGAAAGGAAATCCGCCATCCCTCAAATAATGGATTTAACATAAGATCATTTTGAGGGCGAATAATTCGATAAAGAAAAAAGAGATTTTTTGAGGGTATATTTTTAACTGCATCCATTTCATTTCTCTGTTGGGACTAATTGTGTCATTATATGAAAGTGCATTATATTTAATTATAGTATTTTTTGTTTCTTTAATAATACGTTAAGGTTACAAGGATACACGAGGTTATCGCCCAGTTCCAGCCTCGAACTGTGGATCGTCGATATTTTTTGGCCTCACCCGTTCTGGGGAATCTTGGTTGAAATATTGAATTTCTTGCCAGTTCAGAGGTTCACCTTGGTACATCGGTTTTCCCCGACCTATGTACATCTGTCAGAGTCACATCCTGGCAATTCAGGAGGAAAAGAAGTATCGTTAAATCCTACAATTTAGTCATGGTATACATTGTCACACAATGCCAAAATTAATAGAAGACAAACATTAATAGAAGACTCATAGGTATATATATTAAGTAACATTAGAGCATTAGAGCATGTGCTATCGCATTTACAGGCTGTTACTTCAACGGTAAGCACTACTCCCCTGGTGAGAATTTCAATGAGGGTTGTGACGGGCGCTGCAAGTGCATGGATCGCGGCCGAGTACAATGCGTGGACATGTAAGTTTGGTCAACATAAATATTCTTGTGCTCGTTTCTTTGGTTATATGTATGATACTTATATATTCATATCCACACCGCTTCATTTTCCAAGCGACGTTATTTACGAGAATAGTTTCGAGAAAATTACGAAGTTTTCTGAAAGTGGGATTATTCCTGTCGCTGTGTTGACCTGCAAACCTGACTTTCGTCATATGTCATTACTAAACACCGATGCGAAGTACTCTGTTTCACCGAACGTTTATCAAAATGCACTTTCAGAAGGACATGAAAAACATTTAAACTTCGGGTAAAACAAGGAATTAAAGTTTAACCAAAATAATTTTGTTGTGTCCGTCTAGGTGTCCAAGTTTACAATATAGACCTGGATGTGTCGGGGTGTTCAAACCGTCAAGAGACCCGGCAACTTCTACGGACAGCTGCCCTGTGGAAAGGTGTCCTCTGGAAGGTTAAACATTATTCAATAAATAAATTGTTTAATTGAAGAACTAAATTACGTTTCATTTTTTTCTGTATCAGTTTATTTACTGCTGCCCTGCAGAAAAGTGCTCTGTTAAGCATTTATTAAATAAATGAATGGGTTTATTGAAGAACTAAGTTAGATTTCCTTTTAAATTCTGTATCGGTTTATTTACCCTCAATCTTCCGGTAAATCTGTTGTTTAAGTGATGAAGCATTGCCTCTCCGATGATCTATAACGCTAACTTTCTTTCTGATTACAGATTAATCCGTTATGACGAACGGATCAATCCGTTACCAAGAACGGATTAGTCTGTTAGATCAACGGAAAGGGAACCCGCCAGTTCCCCCTAAAATAACGGATTTAACGGGAGATAATCCTGAGGGTAACTGAATCTATACAGAAAAGAAAGCATTTTTAAATGTATATTTGTCAACTGCGGCTACTTTCTTTCTCTGCATGTTGGGACTAATTATTTCATTTTATGAAAGTGCAATATATTTAATTGTACACGTAGTATCTTTCTTTTAATAATACATTACATTTGCAAGGATACACGAAGCAATGGCCCAGTTCCAGTCCCGAACTGTGAATTCTTTGGCTTCGGTCGTTCTGAGGAATCTAGGCTAAAATATAGGGTTTCTTGCCAAAAATGAGAGGTTCACCTTGATGGCACACTGCTTTCTCCACACTTATACATCTGTAAGGGCCACACTCTAGCAATTCGGAAAGAAAACAAGTAAAGCCTAGAATTTAGTCATGGTATAAATTGTCACACAATTGTAAAAGTAGTATTCATACAAAAATCAAGCCATATAGCTTAAGTTAAATTTGACTCGATTCAGGAAATGATCCCTGGATCTACTCCAATCGACTAAGTCACTTTGCGCCTATGGAACGCATTCGAATGGTAGAATTTCAGGGAGTGACTGAACTATGTTCTTTGTATGAATGTATAAATGTCGTCAAATATCTGATGTCGGCGTCATGGAAACATAAATTAGTTTACATGGAGACTCCATTCCATGGAATGATTTGCGCCAAGGCAGTAAGATTCAGGGATTCAGACTGTTTTAATGAACAATAGCCAATCCATAGAGAACTATAATTGCCATAATGTTGTTGCTTAAATTCTGTGGATCTTATATAAATAATTCCTCACAGTTTTAAATTTGCATTTTGGTGGAAAAAGCACGGTTCTCAGAGTTGGGTTAACGATTCCATCGTCTAGAAGGTCAGAAAGCAATATTCGCGTTTACAAAGTGTACCGGGCACACACGACTGTAGATGGACTCCTCGTCGTAGCAAACATTACACAGGTCTGAATTGCTTAAATTTTTTTAGTAGCTGTTAACAGGGAGATGTCCTGACGGAAGTCGGAAACACAATATTTCTGCATCTCTGTTAGAAAAGGAAATCTGGAGGCTGTTACGAAATTTGACAACAGGTTTTAAAGGAAAATAAAAACGACTCTTATCTGAAGCGTGACACTCAGTTTGACATAGTTTAAATGATAATGACTGTACAGATGTCCGCCTCGATTATTTACCGACTATGCAATTATTAGCTGTGAGATCGGTTGGTCATACGTCCAGCTTAGCTTCCACATTAACCGCTTTGAATCCTTACATTTACAAAACTGGATTTGGGTCCCCTCGCCTGCGCTGTCCTCAAACTTAAGTGTCAAGGCTGCCCACGATGAAAACAGGTGTTCCGTGATCTTAATATAATTTTGAATTAATTAATGTCACCCCATTATGAGGGAATAATAAGGACCACAACTTCGCAGGCCGCCATTCTCAAATCACGTGAGTCCATTTCTAGGCTGAACTCGACTGCTCTTCACAAATTTAAATCCTCTTTTTTTTTTCAATAATTTCTTATAGTTAGTTCTGTTCATTATTAAAATAACAATTGAATGAATGAATGAATGAATGATTATGGCTTAACGCCAAAACAACAATTGAAGCTCACACTGACCAAAAAGTTGTGAATCACTGTTTCAATCGTGTACATCTTATTGGTTTCAATTCAAACGTCCCACGAATACATCTTTTGCATTTACAGAGTGAAGCCGACTCGAATCGAAAATGGCGGTTGGCGATATTTGGCTTGCTGTCGATGCATTGGGTACATTTGTATTAATTGTGACTTTTATGGTCTTTTATTGTTCACAAATAATTAGACAATATGAGGCCAGAATTATTGTAGGATTAAAGGAAACCAGTTTTTGCAATGTATAGCTTTGACAGCACACTCGAGAATGGCGAGGTCCAGGTTAGCAAATGGAAGAGAACAGATCTGTATTTCTGAAGCCTAAGCAGGGAAGAATGAAACAGGTCTCAAATCTAGTTTGAACTTTGTTTTCAACATTATCTCGGTCATATCACGAGGTTGTCTCCTTGTACTGTTCCACGGGGGACCCAATGCTGATATATTTGTAGTGGAGAGGCCACCAGTCTGAGGCCCCGTGGCTCAGTCGGTTGGCGCGCTATCGCAGCACAATGACCCGAAGGCACCAGCCATAACATTCGGTAACATTATACTGACACCGGATCGAACAGTCTTGTTTCCTTCCTCCAGTCTCTCAGTGCTGAGAGACAAGCGAGGCAGCAACAAGTACCATTTTTAAAGCCTTTGGTATGACCCGGCCCGAGACTGATCCCGGACCTCCCGACCTCGAGGCGGACGCTCTAACCACCGAGGTGGTCCTAACACCTGATATAACAATGTATTATAACGTGCCAAGGAGGCCAGCTCCTTCCACTTTTGAGATAAAATCGACGGTATTGGAAGCAAAGAATCTAACTTCCTGCCAGAAAGCTTACGGAAATGAATTATAATAAGCAATGACTATACTTATATATCTGCGACCAGATCAAAACTATTTGCACATCTCTGTGGTTTGTAGATTCCGGTCAATATGTACAGTAAATCCAGGTACTTTAACCGCGACGGTCTTGGTCTCCGGGAAGCGATGGTCTTGTTTTTATTAGACACAACTGCGCAAGCCCATGTAATGTCACGTGACCTGTCCTTCCGACACACGACTAGACATAAAGCCAGCATGAGCTGAACTTGACCTCACAGCGACGGCATAGGTGAGTGGCTCCTTCGTTGCGCAGCGCCAGTACGCTTACCCCTATTTCTTGCTCTAGAGATTATGGTCGAGGCCGGGATATTTACCACACGCCATATATAAAATTTTTTTTCCTGGCTGGAGAAATAAACACAATATACAAAGCGTGCCTTGGGTCAGGGCCGTAAACGTACAGTTAGTGGCTTGGCCAAGTGGCTAGCAGTACAGCGTCTCAGGGCAAGTCTGGTTCATGCTGGCTTCCTCTCGGGCCATTCGTGGTAAGGTCTGCCAGCAACCTGCGCATGGTCGTGGCTTCCCCAGAGCTCTGCACATTCTCCTCCCACCAAAATGCCGCATGCCGTCGTGTAAGTGAAATGTTGTCGTCTCCAATGAAAATAAAAATACAGTTGGTGCTGTTGTCGTTATCTCGGATCCCGAGAAAATTAAATGGCCTCAGTCTAAGCAAGCAGACTGACCAATGGACGCCTTGAGCCGATCTGTCCAGCCATATTTTAGTGCAAACATGACAGATATAAACCCAGCTCTTACAGATTTCTTTAAGAGTATATTTTTGATTGGTGTTTTACGCCACATTCAATAATATTTCACTTATACGTCCAGCATTATGGTAGGAAGAAAACAGCGCAGAGCCCGGGGGAAACCCACGACTATCCGCAGGTTGCTTGTTGACCTTCTCATCTACCGCGGAAGAGGAAACCAGCATGAGATAAATTTGAATTCACAGCTACCCCATTGGTAGGAGGGACCTGGTTCATGCTTCTACAGACAGTAAGTGTATGGGGCAGCCTGTCTTCACATCGTATTATTAATCACATGCATATGGAAAATGATTACAGCTTGTATTGATTAACTGACTGTTGCTTGACGCCCTACACGTAAATTTTTCACCTATAACATGACGGTCAGTTTTATGTATGGAGTAACCGTGGTAAACCACTGAACTTTGGCAAGTTACAGACGAACTTTCCACTTTATTGGTACACTCCATTTAGGTGACAGACAAGTGTTTTCATCAAACGCTACACGGAGCCAATGAGCCATCCACAGCTTCCAGTTCAGACAGAAGGGGTGAATCAATAAATTCCTTATCTGTCTAGGGACGGGATTGAACCCCCGTCCAACGCCGGCAAAAACAAATGAAAAAATAATGATAATAAATTTTATATATATATATATATATATATATATATATATATATATATATATATATATATATATATATATATATATATATATATATATATATATATATATATATTATTATCATTTTTTTTAATTTATTTTTGCTTTTTAGCATTTTCCTGTTGCAGCCTTATCGAATTGGCACATTTTACGGAGACAGCTTCGTTATGTATGTACAAGACAAAGCAAGAGAGTTGCAAATATGAGGCAACAACTTTTTTTTTTTTTTGACCGACTTATGCAGCCGAGTACATTTGTATGTTTCCCAACTCTGACAGATGTTTTATTTCACTTCCGCCAAAACTGGCAGTTTTTCGTATATTTGTATTAGAGTCATACAGCATATACGTATACAAATGCTCTACCCTAAATATCTATTCCTAAATCTTCTACTGATAAAAATAATAATGAAACTTGAGCGTAATTCCTAAAATTATCTTGTGAGTAATAGACCACAGTAATAGACCATAAGCCAGTTCTATATACACAGACCTATGAACTGAACAAGTGTGATGTATCAACCGGCGATATTTTGGGTGCAAATTTTATAAACTGTGTCTGCAGAAGCAAGGGGAAGATAGAGGGAGGGTAGGGGGCGTTGGCGACTTAATACGAAAACTGCAACAAATATGTGGCTGGATAAGATTACCCTAATCCCTCGTAGATTTCGCATGATCTTATAATCATATACTGGAATTGCACCATGCAAGAAAATCGTGAGAAAAAATAATTATAAAGGAATAAAGTAGCCTAAAATTTTAACACCGAAAAAATCTGAATTATAACGAGAAACATGTTTACATGCTTGTTTCTGGTAATACAGATGATTGAAATCAGCTTGGAAAGTCCAAAAAATAATGCGCAAAAACTGAAAAAAAACCCCAAAAACTGCGGTACCAGTACACACAAAGCATTTTGGTAAATTGTAAGGGGATGTAAATGCGCCTATGAAGTCCCATTTCGTGTAACGACATTCACATTTCGCTCATGAAACACTGTGTATATGTTCTAGCAACGATGGGGAAAATGGCCCTATCTAACGCTGTCGCAAACTATGGTCTTTATCGCATATCTTCACTGATATTACAAAGCGATCACCAACGCCAGCGTCTGCAAAACAAAACAAAAAAATCACAATAATTAGAATTTATTAATATATACTGAACAGTTGTCTCCTGTGGATATTTCAGACCCTAGATATGAATTTGACAATTGAACAAATTTAAATAAATCTGCAAAAGTAGTATTATCATATAGTGAACAGTTTCATTTTTTTAGTGTACAGCGATACGCTATACTTATCCCAACAAGATTTATTATAAATACAGTCTTATTTTGTTTAAGAGGGTAATTTTATTGAACTTTAGAATTTTACCTGAAGAAGAAAATGTTTTTTGAACCGGGTTACTAAGTTTACCTCTGACAATTTGACCTTCTATTTCGGCAAAAATAGGCCAAAGGATCAAACCCGGAAACCAAGGTATGTATGCGTTTATGTATGCTTGGATTTCCGTCGTTCCTAACAATTTTTCACTCATATGAATGCAAAAGATTCCTTAGAATGTATATATACTGTGTCTACCGAGGCGGTCAAATATATCCGTATATCCTAACCTTGTGTGGCGTAAAAACTACAGGAATCGGTCTTCTTTCCATAGACGAAGTACGGCCTGGGATAGGCGTCTGTATATCCGGAGCATGTAAGAGAGCCGGCACCCCCGTCGGACACAAACATATACCCACAATCGTCATCACAGGTTGGGCCGTATTGCCGGAACGTAACGAAGCTGATGGGGTATCCGCGATCCCTGCGACATATAGGGGACATGGAATTGTGAATGTGTAAGTTAGCGTCGTGTGACACGAAACAGTCGTGAAACGCTTTGTTTTTGTGATGTGGGATAACCGAGATATCGCGGTCCAATGTAAGCAAAACCTCCCACGTTGGGAAACTGGAACGGGCCGCCATACTCTCAGTTTAAACCAATCAAAGGCGATATATTTCTACCACCCGAGGAGGCATCTGTTTCCGTTGTTACGCCACCAGTTCCTAGTTTAAAATTTTGCCATGTTGAAGGAGTATTGCATCAACTGTTTTCCTTCCGATTACGAGGCAATTCTGATATACTTTAAGTCCATTTTCAACGAAAAAGTGTTGGTGGAATACATCTGGGGTTATTCCCCAAGGTGTCAACCAGGAGGCCACAATGTGTGGCCATCCTTGTCATATTTATTTATTTATTTGATTGGTGTTTTACGCCGTACTCAAGAATATTTCACTTATACGACCGCGGCCAGCATTATGGTGGGAGGAAACCGGGCAGATCCGCAGGTTGCTGGCAGACCTTCCCACGTACGACCGAAGAGGAAGCCAGCATGAGCTGATTTTGAACTCACAGCGACCGCATCGTTGTCATAGCAACGACGACTATTTTTCACCTAACAAAGGAGTGTCTCGCCTCTAGTACTGAAAAATGTAAGGTACGGATGACGCAACATCGTGTCTCCGGTTTCTCTAAAATGGCGTATACCATGGCGTTGTAAGAATTCCAGATTTAAAGGCTATTTATAGAGTTACCAAGGATGTCGTGAAAAATGCCTATGCCCGTTTAGGTCTGAATGGACAACTCTTCTAAAATAACTTTGGTTATATTTTTTCTTGTCCTTTCTTCTAACTGCAGGCCTACTGCAGATATATGTAACCATGTTCTATTGCTAAACTTTCCTGTAACGCTATATAAGCCTTCGTATAGATGTTTTCTATCTTTCATGGTGCGCCCTACACCGGTGAAATATATTCATGAAATATTCCATATAAGTTTACCACGGTGGCTAGGATTATGGTGGGACTAAACCAGACAGAACCCGGAGGAAACCCATGGCATTTCGAAAGTTGCTGGAGGATTTGCCCGTGCAGCTACGACCGGAGAGGAAGCCAGTCTGAGCTGGACTTGAACTCACAGCTACCGTGTTGTTGAGAGCCCCCTTGGTCATTGCGGTGCGTTAGCGAAAGTACCAACGTACAACATTTATTGATTTTACTGAGGATAATTTTAGGTTGTGCACATAGATCCGATTTCATGAAAAATCAATATCTTACTTCAACCGCTATAGATCATTTTAGTCCAAAAGTCAGTGGTTTACTTATGCATTCTGCCTGGTTTCATCCTCTCATATAAAACTGACCACCAAATTATACATGAAAAAATCTGAGTAGGACGTTAAACAACATTCAAATAAACAAATAAATAAATAGATAAGTAAATGAACTCACCCCACCACTGAAAATTTATCAAAGCTTCCGGATTTGATATCCGTGTACGGTGATGAAATTATACGTTCTTGGGACATCCAATCCGCGATGCCTGAGCCCAAAGCGTTGAAGGTCATCGAAGATCGCTTAATACCGTCGCTAAAAATTTCTATTTTTATCTGCAAATGCAATGGGACGAAGTATTCAATGAGACCTTCAGTTGATTATCATTTCCTTCAAAATCTCAGGTCCACATATAAAAAAGGATGTTTCAATTGCTTCAGTGTAGAGACTGGGTCTGAAAAAGACCCTTTTGAAAAACAGCTTTCACTATATTTCATTTACACCACAACGGGGTCAGGTTTATGTATAGTTTAAGGGAGGAAACCCAGTAGATCCTGGCGGGAACCAGTCGGGGTGAGAGGAAACCGCGGCACTTAATTGGGGGTACTGACTTTCGTCCTGACTTGAGGCATCTACTGTGTCAAGTGATTCTAATTTTTAGGGTCGCCAATGAGTCTTATATTTTCAGGTCTGAAATCTGACCCTGATTTTAGGAGCTGATCGACATCAACTCTCGGAGAAGCGGATTTACTGATATTACCTGATTTTGGGAGATGGTCACGTCTGTACCCTATTTCTTTAGGGCCCTTTTGACCCTTTTCTTTTAAAAGTGTATGATGTGAACTCAAACAAAATGCTCTTGTGGAAAGTTCTAGGTGGCATTTACAAGTTTGATATGTAACGGAACCTACAAGGCAATTACTTATGAGTGACAATTTTTGTAATATATGCCAGGGCTCTGCCCGGTTTCCTCCCACCTTAATGTGACCGCCGTCGTATAAGTGAAATATTCTTGAGCACGGGGTAAAACGCCAATGAAATAAATAAATATTATATGCGACGTTTCGACAAGTCCTTATTGTATTGATGTTTGAGTGAAATACCACACATAAATGAAGTTGAGTGAAAAGAACAGTAAAACTAACTTTGAAAATACCGTCAGTAATTTATTTCATATTTTTTCCTTTAAATTAATTGAGGTCAAATGTCTTGATTGCAAGGTGGGTTTTATGGACCATATTAATGATGTGATTCACTAGTGACGTCACAAAACTTTCTGCTTAGCTCTGAAAGAAGATGTGAAGAGCGCTCTTGTAATGTCTGACTGCGTAAGACAAAGCTAATGCGCCATGAAACTTCTGTTATAGGGCCAGAGGAAATTCTGCATGACGTCATTGTTGAATCATCTCATGAATACGATCCATAAAACCCATCATACAATTAAAACACTTGACTGTATTTAAATTGTTCAAAAAAAAAAAAAAAATCTAACGGGTAATTTTTTATGTTGTTTTCACTCTGTATAACTTCATTTCTGTGTTGTCTTTTACTCTAGCCACTAGTTTGATACTATAAAGGTGCTATAACAATGGCATCGAAACATATAATATAAATAATGAGAGGTTATCTATAAGCCACTTCTGGTCCTCTGTATAGAGTAATATGACTATATACCTGTTTAATATAATGCTGGTGCCATGTGTCCAAGATCGTGTCGTCTCTGTAGCGCAGATCTGAAGTGATCTGCTCCGCCTGCTCCACTCCTCTGTTGATATCTCCGCCGTGGATAAAGTCATGGTACACGTTGTGACCTTGACCGCTAACGGCCTTGAAGACGAGTATCCACTCACAGTGATCTACAACCGTTCAGACAATGATATACGTTTTTAGATTATACATGGCCAAATATATCTTGAGTTTTACGGCGTTAAACATTAATGAAATAAATGAAAAATAAATTATCAAAGGCTGCTTTGACTGTATCTGCACGCACGCTTCATGAATATTCATTTCCTGGGGAGTTTTAAAAGTTCTGCTGGGGTCGATTCCACAAAGCCATTTCTGCTTTAAATCAAAAATGAAAACCCCAACAAAGTGAGTGTTTTTTTTTAGTACACCTGTGATATATCAAAAATGATGGAAACCAAAAATGTATGTGCTGAATATTTTTAGTTGTAGAATATAGAAATGTATTTAACTTCAAAATTTCCGAGCAAAAACTGCACACAGTTTGTCTGTCCTTGAATGGTGCTAGTGTGTCAGATACACGTCACGTAACCGTGGTATTTCCGGATTCTAAAAAAATTTAAGTCTAATCGAAACACGTTTCCTCAAAATGGCTAGATCTTAATTTGGAGTACCTATTCGGTTGTTATCCATTTTCTTCCCATGGAGGGGTCCGATGGGAAGGAATGAGAGCTAATCACATCGTAATTTGGTGTGTGATTAAGCACAGACAAAAGTCGGCTCGGCCTTATTTTCAATTCTAAGTAAAATATTTTCATTGCGTATGGGGAAAAATGGCCAAATCACGCAAGCAGTATTGAGTTTGAACTTAATGACTTTTTCAATTTGACAAATAATTTCTGACGTAAGGTCATTAATATTCAAGATGGCTGCCCCCATAGAGCCTTAGTTCGACGATGTCTTCTTGTAGGCCAAAGGTTCTCTAAGAGTGAAAAACATAGATCCCTGAGAAAAGCAGTTCCAAAAATTATTCAGTGCACATCAAGGTCGGACACGATTAATGATCTACCCACAGGATACGGGAAATGTGTAACATTTCAGATCTTACCGTCCGTCTGCTTGCCGTCTCAAAACTTTTTAAAACTTCGCCCTGTGCCTGGTTTCCGACATATGGAAACCAGAAAATGGCATAGCAAAATGGCGACACAACACATTAGAGGCCAAAGTCTCGACGTAGGAGTAGATTTGCTTCTGAGTTTAGATTGCACAAACCGCAACGGCCATTATAGACTACTGGGACATCAAGGGCACACAGGCCTGTAGAGAATACCAATCTACGCGACACTGAGCCTATCGGTCTTGAGAAACACATTTTTTTAAACATCAGGCGATTATTAATTGTTAAATCACTACGGCTCCGTATTTTAAATACCTCTTAGATATACTTTGCCAGTTTTTGCGAAAAAAATTATAGTTCACCTTCATTTATTTACTTATTTGATTGGTGTTTTACGCCGTACTCAAGAATGTTTCACTTATACGACGGCGGCCAGTATCATGGCGGGAAGAAACCGGGCAGAGCCCGGGGGAAACCAACGGCCATCCGTACGTTGCTGGCAGACCTTCCCACTTACGGCCGGAAAGGAAGCCAGCAAGAGCTGGACTTGAACTAATAGCGACCGCATTGGTGGGAGGCTTCGGGTCATTGTGCTGCGATAGCGCGCTAACCGACTGAGCCACGGAGGTCCCCTAGTTCACCTTTAAGATCCAGGGTTACGAAGCTGCCTTAGACTTGTCACACTTAGTCTTAACTTAAAAACGGTTTACTGCGCTAAAATTATGAGTCAGTTAACTAAAGAATTTTATTTTAATAGCAAGAATTGTCTTAGAACAAAGGTGAAAATCAGCATTTAAGAGCAAATCAAGGTTCAGAATAATTTAACCATAAGTTAAGACTAAGAGTCTGAGGCATCTGCGTGACCCTGGCCGCTGTACAACAGCATTATAGTTTCCACAAGTCCCCATGTTGGACTGGTTTATTTGATCGGTGTTAACTGTTTGTTTGTTTATTTATTCTTTTTTTTTTATTCGATCAGTGTTTTACGCCATCGCCATGAATATTTATGGTGGGAAAGTTATGGTGGGAGGAAACGAGAGAAGAGCCCAGGGGTAAACACACGAACATCCGTAGGTTGCTGAGGGGCTTTCCCACATGCAGCCGGAGAGGAAGCCAGCGTGAGCTGGGCTTTAAGTCACAGCGAAGGCAATGGTGAGAGGCACCTTGGCCATTACACCTCGCTGGCGCGCTAACCGCGATCGGCCAACCTCCACCCACCCCCCTCTTGTTAACTGTTTAACGTCATACTCTCTGATTTTTCACTTGTATACGATAGCGGTCAGTTACATGTATATGGATGGAGGAAACTAGAATAACCGGTATAAACCAAACACCTGTGGCAAGTCTTTGATGAACTTTTTGATCCAGATATTGGCCACACACAAGCGAAAGCGCTACATGCACGATCCTCGTCAACACGGTCACAACGACAGTGAGAGCGTTTTTAATATTCAGAAATCCACAGTCCAAGAGTGCGATTGAACTTGCTCATCTTGTTGATCATAATGATTACTGGGCAAGCGTGTGGACCATTTGGCCACTCCCCACTCCCGACTAGATGAACAGCACGACCTTCTTATCTAGTAAGTTTGCAGCTTCAAGTTGTGGATGCGATAATATTTTGCTTTTTTGGAACCGTCGGTCTAATATATCACCAGGTTGGTTCAAACGATAAATTCGTCTACCTTAAATTTTCTGAGAAACTGAGGCTTACAAATCAAAAGGCATGTACCAGTATGTATAGGTTTATGACTTTGAGAGCTTCAACAATCAAAATCGTCACGATATGGCTGAAAAGCCATAATCATAAATTCATGCAACAACCAAAAAGATGTACAAGTTGGTAGAAGCTGTACAAGCTGCTTTCGGACGGGGAGATCTGGGTTCAAACCTGGGTCGGGTGATACCAAAGACTTTAAAAAATGGTACATACTGCTTCCTCGCTAGGCGCTCAGCAATAAGAGGATAGAGGGTGGACTGGTCGGCCTGGTGTCAGTATAATGTGACTGGGTGAGGGGGCTTGTTGGGTGTCTTCGGCAAGTCGTCTCGGTGAGGCAGCACCAGATAAAAGATACGGTGGAAATCCGTCCTACACCAAGGAGATACCGCCTTCGTATAAGTGAAATATTCTTCAGTAGGGCGTTAAACAATAAGTATTCATTCATTCATTCATTCATTCAAAAAGATGTACAAGGAATAAAGCCAAGATGGCCCGCAAAAAGAGGCCAAGCTAGCGATATCTCCACAGGTCGCGAATGAGCTTCCCCGCGAGTCTTTCGCAAGTAACAATATCTCGTGAACCATGAACTACAGCGCCGTGACCTGAGGTCAAGGGTCACAAGACAATGATCTGGGGCTGAAATCTGATTGATGACATTTGCTGTAGATCGTTCATCCGAGATGTTTGACAGCGATACTGCTGCTAAATTCCAGACAGTTAAAACTCCTTTTTCAGAAATAACGGTAACTCCACAAATTCAGTATGGACCGCCTGAAGGCGCCCAATGTAAACCCTTGACCAGAAGACGGAGGTCACGAGATAATGATCTCAAGTGAAGATTTCATTGGTTCATTTGCACCATATTCATCGTGACATTTTACTGCACGACTGCTGTTATGCGTGCAAAAGGAAATTTTACAAAAGAAAATTTAATACACTGGCCCTCACTTTAGGAAAAAAATCTGTGCATAAAATTTCATTCATGTCCGCCAAAAATTTTTTTCCGTAAAATTCCCGGCAGACTGACAATGAAATATTTATTGGTGTCTTTTCAATGACGCCTTACTTATTTTTGAATATGTATTTATTTATTTCATTGGTGTTTTACGCCGTACTCAAAAATATTTCACTTATACAACGGGGGCTAGTATTATGGTGGGAGGAAACCGGGAAGAGCCCGGGGGAAACCCACGACCATCCGCAGGTTGCTGGTGGACCTTCCCACGTATACGACCGGAAATAAGCTAACCATGCATGTTACTACTTGAACTCACAGCTGCATTGGTGACAGGCGCCTGAGGCTAACATAGTATTGCAAACTTATGTTCCTAATCGCATTTAGTGTTGCAAGATGCAGTTTTCTCCCCGATTTCACATAGCAGGCATGATTCTTGGTAAAGAATGCATAGTGTATTTTAGAAAATAGGTTTGTATAAAAGGAAGAGCCATTTTTGCTTCAAATAAAACGCACGGTAGATTCTCGAATGTTAACAGAGCATAAATTCTGACGCTTTATATTATTGGTCTAATGAGCTTCCCCTGGAGAGCTAGCCATGCGGTACACATACGCTATAGAGACAGAGTTCAGGAGTTCAAATCCAGTTAGCGCGTACATGCGGATTTTTGACAAGGTGGTCAACAGGCGTTGAATATACATACATCGGTGGAGAAACCGGAAGGAATTTATTAGGAAACCACAACAGAGACACAGTTCATGTGCAGGGTATAATAAACAATATCCTGTTTCTCAATGTGAATTTTCTTCAAAGTGATGTCAATAATGAGAGCATGCATGTTTGTAGGCCAGTGGTTTTACCTCGGACACTCCAGTCCCCTCCATCCACAGGGCTAGACAAGCCACGTGGTGTGTTATACCCAGACGTTTCTAAAATATTTGTCAGGAAGCTTTAGACTAAATAAATAAATCAATAAATAAAGAAATAAATAAATATACGTATACATACATACCCATCTACACACACGCACACACCCACGTACGCACGCACACACACCTACACACAAACACAGACCTACCTACCTACTTACATGTACATACATGTACAGGCATAGCTACATATATACATGCACACATACATAATAGGTAAATTAAAAAGAAATATATTAATACTATATTAAAAAGACATAAATTAATAAGAAATAAATTGGGATGAATAAGCTACCTGTACCTTTGGGCGGCGCTTGAATTCCAAAATTGCAGTTGCAGGAGCAAGTTGGTTCTTCTTCTTTATGACAGGCTGGGGGGTCGGGTTTTACATGGTGTCCGGGGTAGGGCCTAGGCAGTGGGTAGCTAGGCACACTTGGCGGAGGAATCACCGAGATGTGACCTAACCCCAATTCCGCCAAAAGTAGTCCCATCGCGACAATTCCCAAGGTCCCAGCCATAATGTCACCCGTTGTGGGATGTCTGAAATTAAGGGAAAGCTATAATGCAGACTGAAATTTTACCCGTTTCTTAACCAAGGGTGTCTGTATTACAGAACAAAATTTTACCCGTTTCTTAACCAAGGGTGTCTGTATTACAGAACAAAATTTTACCCGTTTCTTAACCAAGGGTGTCTGTATTACAGAACAAAATATTACGCGGTCCTTAATAAAGAAATGTTTGTATAAAAGACTGAAACGTTAGCTACATTTTCCTTAACAAAGAGCTTTTTTTACACAGCTTGCCAGTTCCATAACCAAATGCTATCTACTCAGTGTAAAGTTATACGATCCTCAACCAATGTTACATTGTGTGTCCTTCAGGGCCAAGGAGTTTCCTCTGCCCAAAAAACCCCACCCCTAACATACAAGTACAAGTGAAATAGTCTTTATTGGCGGTAAAAACAAACTAGAAAACACCCCAAGCGCGCAACAATCTAAAACACGGTCCAAGAATACAAGAAACTGAAGGATACTCCGACAGTGCAACAATCTAGAAGACGCTTCGAGAGCCAAACAACCTATAAGACACTCTCAAAGCGCGACCACCTAGAAGACACCCCGTGAAAAATCTAGAATACACTTCGAGAGGGCAACATCCTCAAAGATGCTCCCAGAACACAACAAAGTACATATATCCCCCAGTGAAGACCATGGGACAATATTTCGTATTTCTGTCCTATATACATCAACAGAGAAGAATTGGGTAAAAAATTCCCGTGTTATCATCCGCATCCGGATCAGCATCAAAATGTAATCCAATGGCCCTTATAGCTTAAGGCCAACCTAACCATGCACAATAGTTCATCCAAGGACTGCTGACAGAAAGACACACAAACAGGCAGGCAAGCAGACAGACAGCAGAAAGGGTACGGAGGGGTGACAAAATATTACGGGTATAATCTGCATGGGGCTGGTTTCTTAAAGCGCCTGTAATGTTATATATACTTGTAACAATTTCGTCGCACCTCATGATGCTTTTTATATCCTGAACCGTTTGCTTATTTATTTATTTACTTATTTATTTATTTACTGCATTAAACTTGAACTCCGCACTCATGCGGGAATATCCCTCGTATAGTCAACGGCCTGCTTTATGGGCGGGATAGCCTATAACCCGGGCAGAGCCAGGAAAAAAACACCGCCCTTACTTACGCAGGTGCCTGACAAACATCCTAACTTAAAGCCGCATCGGAGGTAGAGGGAACTCCATACTGAGCAATACAGCCGCAGCCACTAGAAAGCTTGCGGAACAAAGGTAAGGCTAGTCCCAGGTGCAGTTTCCAGTCGAATTGCATGCAACGTTAAAATCGCATGTCTTCTGCAGGTATAAAGTATGGAAAGAGGACTTCGACCATTGGGGGAAACTTTAAAATTCCTAACATTTCTGACGATACTATATTAAATATATATATACACTCACCGATATTGCAAGTTTCCGTGGATGTACGTGTTGTGTACAGTGATACTGCTTCCTGTGGTGGGAGAAATTAAAACTAAGTCACTTTTTAGATGGTCTGCCCAAAAAAGCTAAATAGGAATTAAAAAATATGCCCGAGAGCAACTTTTCCGATAATCGAGATCATCTCCGTTATCCAGATAATCGTATCGTCCCTTAAATCTGACCAAATATACGGTACCGTCACACGTTCAGGGTCACTGGTTTCATGTTGAGAAGCATTTATATTAAAGCGGGAGGTCAAATTGCCCTGGTTGTTTACCCTTCGAGCCTTAATTCCCGGGGTGCTTGAAAATCCAGGGCCACACATGTACCGGAATACAAATCTTTACACACAGACGAATTTCTTTCCCTTCATATTTACGCAGAAAATCTGCAAAGTTCACTCCAACAAAATACATAACCTATAATTACGTTCCATGTCGATAAATACACACTAAAGTTTTCAAATTTGCCCTTCATGCATAAGGTTATGTGTTCGAACCTTCACATGCACCGGATTATTAATCTTTGTATACAGACGAATTTCTTTCCCTTCATATTTATGCAAAAATCTGCACAAAATGATCATCATGCTCATCGATAAATACACACTACAACTTTGAGATCTGACCTTCATGCATGAGATCCTGAGTTCGAACCAACCTCTCAGTGACTGACAGATAGATTGATTTTTTTTTAATGTTGCAGTAAAACAAAGTTTACTTACTCTCAAACCTGCCCGCTATCATATAAGTGAAAATTTATAATGACGAACTCAATGCGCCACGATGTAAATTCCAAAGGCTTCTTAGTCAAGTGACTAAAATCCCGGCAAAAAGTTCGAAAGCTGTTGAAAACCTGAAATTGACGTAACGACACCTTGAGTTCGTCTTTATCAATTTTCACTTATATGATAGCGATCAGTTTTGTGGGTGCCCGGAAGAAAGGACAGTCTTTTGACATGTTACTGACGAACTTTCTAATACGTGTGACGGCGGAAGACAGCTGCTCTTTAACGAACACACAAGGCTATGCGCAAACGGCCCCTCGTGCGCTGTCTCTACCGTCTACACCAAGGCCCTACAAACACTCACAAAGCGAGCATGTAAATTCTTTATCCCAGACCGCGTGAGTCCGGCCAGCGTCTTAACCACTCGATCACGACCCGGTTTTCACAGACGAGGGGGTACGACTTGAACCCTTGACGCATAAGTTCTGTTACACCAAAAATACGGCATTACCTGTCCAGCAGCCCATGGGCCAGTAATTCGAAAAAAATGGTGATTACGCAGTTTAGATTTTCTTTCTTTCTTTTTTTTTTGTCACGTAAATACAAGATAACGGTATAAGAAGACGCGACTCTGATATCCAACAATATTTTGGGCACTTAATTTTGTCATCAAGATGATAGTATCACCGATAAGATGAAAATCGCCCACGCTGTGCGGTTCTGCAGTAAAAACAAGCCGAAGTGCATCTACATGTATCAGAGAACTCAGTTGCTGCCAATTTGTACTGAAGTGAATCCGAATGCTTCGCGGAGCAGACCAGTGTTTTTTTTTTTTTAGCACAGACAAGTGATAAATCATGGACAAACGTAAACGTCTAAGTGTGTCCGCAAACTGCAGTCATTGGACCCTGCACTGTGAGGAGTATGGAGGTAAAGTCCCAAAAATGAAAACACTAAAATACTGAAAACCCGCAAAAAAAAAAAAAGAAAAACAAAAGGAAAACGAAATAAAGAGGTAAAAAGGCCAAAGAAAAAAAAATAAAATAAAAAAGAAAAAATAAAAAATGAAAAGAAAGAGAACAATCAGGCAAAGGCAATATGGTATACGTAGATGTCAAGAAGGAATGCTTATTGTTTAACACCCTACTCAAGAATATTTCACTTATACGAAGGCGGTGTCTCCTTGGTGCAGGACGAATTTCCACCATATCTGTTATCTGGTGCTGCCTCACCCAGTCACATTATACTGACACCGGGCCAACCAGCCCACCCTCTATCCTCTTAGCCAGGAAGCAGGATATACCATTTTTTAAAGTCTTTGGTATGACCTGACCCAGGTTTGAACCCAGATCTCCTCGTCCAAAATTGGATGCTCTACCAACTGCGCTATCCAGGCGGGTAAAGGGAAGTGAGGTTGCTATACTAGTGAGTTATTCAACATGAGACACAACCTGGACATCAAGCACAGTATTTCACCTAAGGTTTGGTATTCTTTAAGTAACACATTTTACCTGACTCTCAATCATTCATCCACTTTATAAGGCCAGTTAAGAGGAGCTGTTGTGCAGTTCATTTCTTACCAGAAAAACAGTTGGCATTAGAAGTATAATCTGGTCTTTACGTGCTTCTCAAGTGCAATTTGGAAGGCCAAGCTTTAAGTGATGTACAGCCACAACTGTCACATATGATGAGCGAAGGATAAGGGCACTTATCAAACCAACAAATTACCCAGTGAACAATCATATATTTACATTAAAACTATATGTGCTTTATTTTCAAACACTATTATATACAGATATTTTACTTGACAAATGTATTAAAACATATCTATCTATATATATATATATATATATATAGAAGGTTTTTGAAAACATTCACAGCAGTCCATATTTCCAATAATGTCAAAATCATTGATCCTTGAACAAGAGCTTGGATTACATAACACAATGACAAGTCTGAGGAGTGTGAATCTAGGTGTGATAATCACACACCCCTGTGATCTTCTGCGATTGACAGACAGGCATCTTAACAATGCTATCATGCCCTGTTCCCTATAGTCTACGCCAAAACAGTACAAACTATACTACATGTACACATGCAAAATTGGACATACGGACAGGTCATGGGAATACACAAACATATAACCAAACAGTTACCAGATTGCTTAAGTTAACATGTCTGAAATATTTACAACTCTGATTTGTATCATCTTTAAAGTTAATTTAAAATTTAGTGACTTATGCTATTAAATGAGTTAAAATTTTTGTGTTACAAAGTTCCACTAGTTCCTAATACATTTCGCATTAATATCTTCACCTTTTAAAAGCCTCAGCTCACAGACCAGCTGTCATTTTTCAACGAACTAAAAAAAAGTAACAATTTATTAAATGCTTCAGGTGTTAAATCTGTTAAATGTCACGTCAGGACCTCTGAAACTATACAGACGGGAAGTATAATTATATACAGTGTACATTAACAGGTTTGAATAATCCAATCATTTCAAATTCAATATATTAAAACGTCATCGCGGCCATCAAATTCAAGAACTTTGTGAGAACATTGCCAGACCATTGTCAGCACCCACACAATGCCGCTTTCTTATAGGGTTTTGATTGCATTTTTCTGTCACATTGTCACAATTTCATCCAGTTGTCCATGCAGGTAATCTTATTGCATTCCTATAGTCTCACATTTATCATTGTTGCCTCTAGCTTCTCAGATTGGTTGGTGTTATGATTGAATTCAGTACAAAAGTCATTATTGGACTTACTTAATATTTATAGTGGATTTGTTCATTTATTTCTTTGGTGGTTTATGCCATGCTCTTAAATATTTCACTTATACGTAGGCAGCAATCATTATGCTGGGAGGAAACTGGACTGAACACACGACCATCTGAAGGTTGCAGTGGATTTGTGCTTCTGTGAGATGAGAGATGGCCCATGACGACGTTCATGCTGATCGCATGTAAATTCAACTCCATGTAAGGACCACAGCCAGTCAATCACAAGCTGAATTAAATCCACACGTTCAAACAATCAGTCTAGCAGGACTGTGCATCATGCATAAGCTTAAATTCATGGCAGCCAATGAGATCAGCATATATTATTCCATCCACTCAAAAACAATCAGCTGAACCAACAATATTCTTGATCAAAATTAGGCTGAGTATAATTATATTCATACAACATGAGTAAGTAAAATTCTGAATTAATCATCTTCTGAAACAAAACTTAATACTCCACGTCAACTTCTAAAAAAACAATAGTATAAACGCTGTGTAATCAACAAAACAGGAATTCAATACTGCACGACACTGGGACAGTAAATAATTATATCTATAAATATGGTACACATCAATTTATATGTTATAAAGTAAAATAGTAGCTTTATGAAAAAATAACAAATCACAGTGTAAAGCAGGGTGTGTATATTTTCAAAAACAATATTAGACACAACCAAAACTCTATACCAAACAATCTGTAATAAAATTCAGTTCTCTGAACATAAATACAAGCACGAGCTGTTATTTTTGTCATCAAGGGAACAATATAAAACAAAACAAAAGTATTTGCAATACCGGACTTATACAACATATTATGTATTCTCAAATCACCTCTATTAAGTTGTTTACACACAGTCAGTGGCAGGTTTTCAGGTTATAATCTCATTAAGTGTAAAGTGTGTAAGGTTATTTATTTACAGTCTTAAAAAAAAAGAGGCCATGTCACCCAATATTTATTCATGGCCAAAAAGCCAGCATATTAAGATTTTACAGTCATAGCCAAATTCCTCAATATCAAGTCTTTACAGTGATGGCAAAATGCTATAGAATCAATTGTTTACAGTCATGGCAAAATGCCTCGGTATCAAGACTGAACGGTCATGGCAAAATGCCAAAGTATCAAGACGAAACAATCATGGCAAAATGCAACGGTATCAAGACTGAACAGTCATGACCAAATGCCACGGTATCAAGACTGAACAGTCATGGCAAAATGCCACAGGATCAAGACTGAAAAGTCATGGCAAAATGCCACGGTATCAAGACTGAACAGTCATGGCAAAATGCCACGGTATCAAGACTGAACAGTCATGGCAAAATGCCACAGGATCAAGACTGAAAAGTCATGGCAAAATGCCACGGTATCAAGACTGAACAGTCATGGCAAAATGCCATGGTGTCAAGACTGAAAAGTCATGGCAAAATGAAACAGAATCAACTCTTTACATTCATGACCAAATGTCACAGTGTCAAGTCTTTACCAGTCAAAAACCAGCTGTATTTAGTTCTTACTCCTATAGTAAAGAAAAATAAAACATAAAAAACACAACATATTAAGTCTTTACAGTGATCATTTCAAGGGCATTGTATCAAGTCTTTACAGTCACTGGAAATAAAGAACAAGTAGCTGCTGTATTAAAACTCAGCAGGGAATTTCCCTATTTGAACATTTTACATGTAAGACAGGTGTCAGAGGCAATTATAAACTATGATGTACACTGGGTTTTTTGGGGGGAGGGAGGAGGATGTTGCTGGAGCAGACACAGACCATACAAACAAGAAATCCTGGTCTGTTTTCCACTTTTTCATGTTTAAATCCCTGAGTTCACCACATCCTTGAGTCCGAGTCAACCAATATGCCTGATTATGCAGACAGTTGGCATATTACATACTATACATATACATGTATATACTTAAATTCACACACAGACAATTTTGCGTGTTGACAACTTTTGGCCAGGATTAGAACTGCATTCACTTTTCCCTCATGATAACATGCTTCATTATAACACAAGTCACAACTCTCTCCCATCAATAGGGGAGTTTCTCCCCTATTGTATAAGGTAAAAAAGAGTTCAGCTGGGTCATGTGAATTGTTAAAAATGTCAGACAATTTTGTCGATTTTAATACACCTCGTCTACAATCAGGAGGTTCTTAAATTAAAAAACTTCCAGCTCCTCAATTTTCCCCATCGTACGTCTGGTCTCAGTAACTTTTTTGAAACTTTTCTTAAGCACCCATGCTAATGGAAATGTAATCAGAAATAACTGCCTAACATTTTTGACAGGTCACATGGTACAGTAGGGCTTTCCTTAGTTTTAATGATAAAAGAGTTTGATATCGTAACTCCACTACTGTTGTGACCGACACCTGTACATACATGCATTTTCGAACATTTTAGTCAGGAAACCCTTCAGGGTTTGTAAATTCTTTGTAAACTCAAAAACCTGTTCATAGTGTAATTACTCAATGAAAACCAGGATATTATACTGATCTGGCTTACCATTAATATCCACCATCACAATACATGTATTCTTAATCAGTGGATGACAAATTTCACACAATGGGCGTCAGTGACATTCACAACCTACATTCTCACCTGCAATCTGTTAACCTTTATTTACACACACATATTTACATGTGTGTGTTTGTGTGTGTGTATATATATATCTACATATATGCCCAGAAGTAAATAAAGTGGGCCTACAACCACAAAACTTTACTGCTTATTTCTGTGAGTGCATGGACATGTATTTTTCTGTCGTTATTTCTTTTTTTGGTACACCTTTGAATTCAAGTCACCTTCAGATTTCAAACACAGCCACACACAACCTGCATCTGGAGAAACCATTCTGTTTGTGAAAACTCTGCAGAAATCCAGTAGTGATCTACAAGCACCACCTCACAATCATACGGCTGCATTCATCACTTTTGAGGCGGTGTGTAAAACAGTTTTCCCTTCTTCAACCTGTCTTTGATTTCAGAGCGCAGCAGCCTTTTCTCTTTCTGCACTTTGGTCAGCACGCCTCTGTTCTCCATGGCTCTCCGTGACAGGTAAGGGATCACATCTTCCACAGGACCAAAAGGCACGTACTTGTACACAGAGTAACCTGCCTGACCTGAAATCAACAGATTGGCTGATTGATTCATTGAGGTTTAATAAGGACCCCCGTCGAACTTGTTCAGTCCGCCAAAATGAAGTTCTCAACCCTGATTATTGAGGTTGCAGATCAGTGTATGGTTTCCTTGCTGTTTCGGTCGCAGTTTGCATTCACCCATGAGGTTTGTCAGGTACCTGGTAAGTTTTACACCCTAGCTTCCTACATCCACGTTTTTTTGATCGGTGTTTTACACAGCACTCAAGAATATTTCCCTTACATGACGACTGCCAGCATCATGGCGGATGGAAACCGGGCAGTCCTCCACCCTTAAACCAGACCATCATTATATGGTTGAATAATTCAAGAGTACAGGGTAAACCAACAACTGAAAAGTGACTGGTAGATGTCTGAACATGATACATGTCCTCTAATTCTCACAGAGTTATCTCAGAATTGTCAGTCAAATCTCACCATTGTGACTTTTGAACATTTGAGGAGGGGGCCAAATGTGTCAGTTGAGTCCTTATCTTGTCCAGATGCAATGTTGGTCAAAGGATTTTTCTACCAGAAGTCCACAGCATTTTATGTGTGTAGAGAATTTATTCACTTATTTTACTGTTGATATACCGTTGCATTCAAGAATTGATGGCGGAAACCAGAGTGCCACGTGGAAACCACAGACTTTTAGCAGGTGAATGACAAATTTTCCCATGTGTGATAGTTTGAAATTATTATTTATACATCAGTGAAATCCCAGTATTTCCTTCACTGATAAAAATGATATCTTCACTAGTTAGATGTCACTTTTGTTATTACATTTTGATATTACACAGCTGGTGACCTTGACCTGTGATCTAGACGCCCTGACATCGAAAATGAAACAGTTTGATTTTACGACGTTCCAATCTGATCTCACTGGGATGACGTCATAATACAAATCTAGTCAATTGCTATGTTCAGATGTCACGCAAGAAAACACAACATCAAACTAGATGTCAAGTATACCGTTACGACGTCACGTTATTTACAGGTCTTTGAGGGCCTGTAGCTAAAAAATTGCTTAAAAATTCCTTAAATACACGAAACCATGACATTGTTAAAGTATAAATAATAAATAGAATTTTACGACTCGTGGGTTATCATTTTCACCTCTCACTTGAACAATATTTACGGCATTCAACCATCACTGTGCAGTATCCCCTCTATATATTAGTCTGTCAACATTACCAAATTAACACTTTCCTTGAAGCTCTGATGTCTGTCAACCCAGCAAATATATAACAGTTTTCAATACTGAATTTGTTTTCTTTTTTTAAGAGGGGTGGGGGAGATTTATTGTATTTGTACATGTTTTATTCACTTTTCCTTACAGTATCATGCAGAAAGCCATCACCATAGTTACAACAGTATGGAGGGGGAGTGGTTGGAGGGCTTCAGAAGAGGAGGTAGGAAGACTTACCTAATGGAAAAGAGACCTGGTCACACATGCCAAACAGCTGACCGAAACAGATGACTCGATCTGAGGGGCGAATTCCGAACTCCTTCATCCTGGTGAACAGAGCAGAAACAATAACAATTTTTGAAAACAAATCCATATCCTTCCAAAAAACTGTAACTTTCAGGGCTTAAATGCACATTTTTCCTGATGGATATATCATCATACCTTCCAGATAAACCATAAAATGTCTTTCTAAGATCAGCAGAACTCTCAGATCCACGAAGAAAAGGGGTAACTAAGTCATCATTAAAATCTTAGGTTAAATTCAGGTTATTTGATTCATGTCTTACGCCGCACTCAAGAACAGATTAAATACGATCATGGCGAGATTTCTATGAGCATGCAGTCTTAAGACTTGGCAATCTTACTTTTCCACAGTGTAGCGCACAGTGTCCTCATTATGGCTGGCCACCATGACAGCGATTTTTCCCATCTCTCTGCGCTTGATCTCCGCCATGACCTTTTGCATGATCCCGTGGTACATCCCAGTTGTGGCCTCGTACGTGGGATTGATCGGGTCCTCATAGTGCAACGTAGCGGCTCTCTCTCGTTCTTGCTCCATGTATGCCCCGCGCACCACCTTAGCCCCGAAGTAAAACCCCTCCCGATTGGCAAGATCCATGTCCAGTGAGATGTTCTGAGCAGCTTGCTGTTAAACATTGCAAGGTTATGGTATGGTTAAATATTCAAAACAACAAGAATAATATTTTCTTGAGGGTTGTTCAGTGAATAAATACAATTTGCTCAACTCTGGAGACCCCGTCATTGAATTATAGTGGCAGTCATTTATATAATACAATGATAATTCGTTGGAGGTCCTAGAAACAACATGCATCGCTTTATTTATCTCATTAACTGATTGATCCACAATATTTCACTTATTCATTATTACTGTAGCAGGGAACCAGAGAGAGCCCAAGGGACACCCACAACTATCCTGGCAGACCTTCTCATACAATTATAGTACTTAATTGATTAATTAATTCATAATACATTTTGTACTTAATGCAGAACTCAAAATTCTTCCATTTACATGAGACGTTGGGCATGTTGCTGTTGATGATGAGAGCAATGTGTTCAATGACATCCAATGAGAGGATGATGAATTACAGTTTACAGTATCTTAAGATAACTTATACATTGCTGATGATGACGGCGTTGAGAGCAAAGTGCTGTTACTATAGTAACAACTGAATGAATGCATGATTAGAAGTCTGATGTCTGTATTTATTTATTAATCTCATTGGTGTTTTACGCCGTACTTAAGAATATTTCACTTATATGACAGCGGCCAGCATTATGGTGGGAGGAAACCGGGCAGAGCCCGGGGGAAACCCACGACCATCTGCAGATCTGCAGGCAGACCTTCCCATGTACGGCCTGAGAGGAAGCTAGCATGACCGCATTGGTGGGACAATGAAGCATGTCTTCATTGGCAGCTAATAAGAACGTCGAGTTACAGTACTTTGCCAAGTGATGAAGATGATGGTCATGTAGGTCATCTGTTCAATGAAATCTAATGAAAAAGAACAAGGAGTTGTCATTCATTTAGGTAACCCTGGTAATGTGATGAAGATGACAGGGATGTAAGCGATGTACGTAATGTCTCCAGTGATATCTAATGAAAACGTTCAAGAGTTGTACCAGTTCGGACAACTGGGTTTGGTGTTGAGCATGATGGTGATTCAAACAATGTGTTTAATGATATCTAATGAAAAAGAACAAGGAGTTACCATTCCTGAATATAACGGAGGAAGGTGATAACTCTGGTACGCCTTGAAGATGATAGAGATATAAGCAGTGTGTTCGATGACATCTGGTGAAAAGGACGAGAAGTTCACGAGACTTAAGGTCACTCTGGTGGTGATGTAAGCAATTTTTTTAATGACATCTAATGAAAGGAGAAGGAGTTCAGGTACCTTAAGATAACTCTGGTACGTGTTGAAGATGAAGGCCCCATTCCTGTTGAACTTCCTCATCATCTCCATGGTGAGGCGGCTGATGGCGGGCTGAAAGTAGGACTGCTCAGCATCTATCATCACACGTGCCCCCTTCTCCACTGCATACTGTCAATACACGGAGTCATTGATATAAGATGTAAAATAGATGAGGAATTATGACGGGCAGTAACAGTGACTGACGAGTGGAGGACACCTTTTCATATCAAGGCGCCAACGCCATATGTGTGAGCGAAGCATGCCTTTCATGAGCAGAAATGCAGAAATATGGCTGACGACAACTGTGACACTAATGGATGGAGGAAATCTTCTTTTATATTCATTTCCTTCCTTTGGCCGATTGGTGCTACCATTTTCACACCGCTCCCAAGAAATTAACACGGGTCAGTTTTATGGACGGAGGAAGCCAGATCCTGAAAATGACCTACCTCTGCAATAGTGTTGATACGCAGTAACATGTTCTTCATTTCCCTTTCTTCTTTCTTGGTCAGAGCGGTCACCAGAGGTTCCAGTTTGCCGGTCTACAAATACACACGGCCACAGAATTATAACATCCACATGGGGGTTTTATTATATTTCATTTATATTATAACATACCTCGGTGTTTAAGGGCGAGTGGAATTCTTGATAAAGTTCATTCGGCCAGCACAAAACACATTTACACCAACACTTCACATGAATTACTATACAACCTTGTAATACATTTACTGGAGCAGTAGCACAATTACCTCATTACAACACACTTCCCCATTGCTCTATTACATTACTTACAGGCTACTTTATTTAGTTGTAATTACATTTAGCTGTTCTTATATTTTTTTCTGAACTGAGATGCTTGCATGCACATGAATATTTTCAGCCGATCAATATTCAAGTGTTATAATTTAAAATTTAACATAAAATTTGTTCATAAATTAAAAAAAAAAATTGAGGTTCTTGACTAGCTGTGCTGTTCTAGCACTCTAACCACTTAACCCAAGGAAGTTTCTTTAGTTTCTTGCTTTTGAATTGTTATTTGAATGGCAAAAAATCCTGAAATAGTCCTGTAATTTAATTTCAAAGTACTGACCTTTAGGTTTGGCACCACAAACAGTTTGGATAGGTTCACATTCACTCGCATTAGATTGTCCCAGTCAAGTAAATCTGTGCTTCTGAACAGAGGAGAAATAGCACAATTATTTATCAGATCAGTGTATTAAAATGTACTCGAAAATGTTTTACTTATTAACCGTCCAAGGGTTGGATTCAAACATGCAACCCAAAATGGTATGCATTCATTTATTTATATGATTAGAGTTCTACATCTGGCACAAAAATATTTCACTCTTATGATGGGCAGCCAGCAGTATGCTACGAGGAAATCGGTCAGAGCCCGGGGAAACCCACCACCGTCCGCAGGATGTTGGCAGATCTTTATACATGCCAGCCAGAGATGGACTTGAACTCACAGCGACCTCATTGGTGAGAGCCTCCTGAGCCAGTATGTCGTGCCAAAATGCTAACCCTTTGGCCAAAAAGGCCCACTAGTACATATATGTATACAATTGCATTCCCTAAATCTCAACCATACATGTACATACTATAACTAGCTAAAGGGAAAATTCCAAAATTTTAAAATAACAGATAGCCTGTATGAATTAAAAATGTATTTTTTGTAAATCATGAAGGGAATTAACAGTTTTAAAAATATAATAACCACACATTTAACCCATAAGCAGATTTAAAACTCAACTTACGCAGCAATATCCTGCAATTCATCTGTACCTGCCCTGAACAATGACAAAACAGAAAATCACACTGCATTCACCAGCCAAAAGTGAAATATCAATATATTCTAGGGTCATCTAAAAGGACATTTCCATACCTCCTAGAGGTGCCTCAACTACAGTACACCCTAACAATCCAAAAATTATGTGAATACTCACTGATAAATTTAACTTAAATCTCGGAAAATTTCCTTATAATCATGATGTTCTGGCTTTACAAAGACTTGTAAGTAATTTTGACATCATAGTTTGGAATATGTTGACGCCTGACAAGAGACCCCATCCAATCACTGAGCACACAAGACCACTGCATCATCAATCAGTCCTCTGATAAAACAATATTCTTTTGGTGCTTTAATTTACTTTTTTCCAGCAGGATATCTTCCTACCTTCCATTTTTTACAGACCAATCACTGTTCTGTTGAAACACTGGAGGACTACGTCTCCATTTTGCCCACAAATTGTCATCACAAAGGCAGGTATAAACGAGAGACTACACAGCTTGGACCTGATCTACTAGGTCGGAAAACTTCTCCACAGGATATACACTTAACAGTATTATCGTTATTAGAGATTACACTTTCTTAATATATAGCACAGGTTCTAGTGCAGGTTCAGCACTAGAACCTGTGCTATATATTAAGAAAGTGTAATCTCTAATAACGATAATACTGTTACCTAAATTCACTTTCTAAATGACATCTCCAAATCTGATATGGTCAGCTAAGAGAGCTGCGTCATTTCTGATCATCAGAGGGGTAATGCATGTTCGCTGTAAAGTCTACCGGTCAACTACCTTCTATTTTGAAGGCTGGTTGGTCGAGTGGTCTAGATGGTTGACATGTATTGCTGGCGATTTGGTGCCTGACTCTGAGGTCCTTGGTTCGAAACCGGGATAGGTCTCAACCAATTTCAGCACTAGAACCTGTGCTATATATTAAGAAAGTGTAATCTCTAATAACGATAATACTGTTACCTAAATTCACTTTCTAAATGACATCTCCAAATCTGAGGATATACACTGCTTTGTTACCATCAAGTTTTGACCAAAGACTTCCAAAAATCTGTTGACTTTCTAAAAACAGTAAAAACTCTGCTTGGATCAACTGTTTATGGTTCTAAATTTGGACAACATTCTGATGGATTCCATTAAAAACTAATTTACAGAAATCCATTCAGATTGTGCCAAAAAAATGACGAAAATTAGCTCACATATCGCTAATCTTGAGGTCGAGCACAGTCAGCCAGTTCCGTGCCTCGTCCCGGCTGAAGGGCACCCCAATACTATCTGTGGGGTCAAGTGACCCCTGCTGTATTCTGCTCAGGAAGGTATCTCCGCCTGATCCAGAACAGAACTTCCTGAAGAAGACCCGTGTCTGCACCAAGACCTCAGACATCTGTAGCTGTGGAAGAAACGCAGCCATCGAGCACAATTATGAATCAAGATAATGACGACACAACTGTAGGATCTTATCTACATGCATTAGTAACCCCCCCCCCCAACCCCCCAAAAATAAGGTTTTATAACCGCAGTTAGGTTAACCGAAGGTTTGAAATATTATTGTTATTTTACACACATGTAAACAAAAGAGCTGTACACATGTGGTTCTTGGGATAATTTCAGGTAGTTGCTGGGATAGATTTGCACTGCTATTGGGATGTACATGCACTGCTCTTGGGACAGAATGCGTTGCTCACGACACTGATTTGCACTGTTCATGGGATACATATGCATTGTTCTGGAGACAGATTTATGTTGCTCTACAGGTATATTTGTGTTGCTGACAGGATAAATTTGTGTTGCCCTTGGTGTGTTCTAGGGAATGATATGGGTAACTCTTAAGAAAGACGAATGGTTCTTGATACATGAAATCAAGGGACACTGGTGAGTTAAAGACATGTTGAACTACTCTACAAACCAAGTTATCAAGACAAAGAGGACTGGCTCTCTAGTTAGATTTATTAATTTTTTTCATATGATTGGTGGTTTACACTGTACTCATAAATAATTAATTCATACGACTCACATACATGCATTCATATGATTGGGTTCAACATAAAAGAACAAAATGCACCTTGTAGTATTTATTCATTTATTTGATGCCATACTCAAGAATATTTCACTTTAATATACGATGGCCACCAGTATTATTGTGCAAAGTTTGCATGAAACCCACGGCCATCCACAGGTTGCCAGCAGACCTTCCCAAGTACAGCCGGAGAGAAAGCCAGCATGAGCTGAACTTGAACTGACAGCGACCACATTGGTGAGAGGCTTCGGGTCATTGTGCTGCCCTAGCATGCTATGAAACTGCCTCGGCCACCAAGGCCTCACCTTGTAGTATTGAGGTCTTTGTGTATAGTTATTCACTACATACAATTTCTATTTCCATCTGGATTGCTAGCTCAATGGAAGTGCAGGGAATTTACAGGCAGATCATAGGTTTAGCCAGTGGGGTGTCTCAGTGTCTCTGAGAGACACCATATTCTGACAAACTTAACATGGGAGAGATAGGCCAAGTAGAGGGGAAAGCGCAAATGAGACACCCTGACTTAAAATTCTGGCTAAATCTATGGGCTAGACATCCTGTCATGAGTTCAAGTCACACTCACAAGATGTCAGGGAATTAATGTATATTGCTGTGTCTCCTAATGACGATGGCGATATAAACTGTAACAAACCAGTAGCTGTGGCCGTCCAAGCGCGGTTAATTTTATAGCTGCAAATCCTGAACCATCTGTCACATCTGAAACATTAACGATACTTGTTTATTTCACTGATGTTAAACAATGTTAACACTGTACTCAGCACGGTAATGACTAAATTTTGGAAATTTTGATTTTGAAATTTTTGAATTTTGAGACATACCCTAAACAACCTAAAATTTGGTCCATGACTAAGTTTCTCATTTTTCCTAATTGTGAGAGTTCTACTGATTGAAAAAGGTGTTTTGAGGTTTAGTGGGAAGGTAGGATGATATCCTACTGGAAGAATGAAATTTTCAGCACCAAAAGTAATATTTCAAGGCATTAATTGCCTCTAAAACTGCACTTTTCCGGGCAAAAGTTTAGGTCATTTACTATATTTTTCACAAAAATTTTGTATGCCCTTAATATTTCATGATATACTTCTCACTTATATGATATTTATGATATTCAAGCTTCAGTGAGCAATATTCTCCGTCTGAGTTCTTTGTAGGGTGAACTTTGCCTGAATATACAACACAATCCCAACCATCAACCTTTCCCACTCGACACTGGACTGGACAAAGTTCACTTGGGTGATACCATTTCCAATAAAGGGGCGTTTTCAAAATTGTGCATCTATTTGCAGGCTAGCATACCTGACACAGCATCGATACAATCTAGGAATGTCTGCATGTTTTTGTCACACTGGGCCTCTCCCTCGTAGAAATACGTCCGGGCGCTGATGACTCCCGTACGCCTATCGCCAAACTCCTTGTGTGCACGGAACTTCTTCGTCACGTCATCTGTAACAGATTTAATCCCAGTGTTTTTTGTTACACTGTGAAAGCCATCCAATGTGGAAGCCAACCACTGTGGAAGCTGACTACAATACAAGATGACCACTGTGGAATAGACTTCACAGTACTGCTCAAAATCATTTAGGATGAAAAGCACCATTTAGCTAATGGGTACAATTTGAATGCTCTCAAACACTAGTTCCTCAGTAGTTTCAGTACAATATCCCTGACATGAGGCTAAATGGGGCAGTTAAGATGTCATGTAAGTCAATTTTAATAAAATTTTGTCAAAAACTAAGGCATCGCTATGTAAATTTTCTGTTTTATACACAAGCCTTCAACCCTCAATCTGAAATCTTTATCATGTGAATTACAACTATTATTTCAAATAAAATAAAAAGGATACACAGAATACGTAAATACTGAATGAATGGCTTCTATTCCTGAATTTACTTATTCATTTCATTGGTGTTTTACACCATTCGCAAGAATAATTCACCTTATATACCAGTTTGGCCAACATTACGGAGGGAGAAAATATATGGCTATTTGTGTTGACATATTCCATTGTATTAAAGACACCAATCTTTCTCCATGATAACTACTCATTACTGCAAGAGAGAATCTTACCTTGAGGGAGAGGGAGATCATCGGGCTGATCCTCTGACACTGCGCTCCTGTAAAATATCACTGTAGCTTTAACATCAAACACATGGAAGTCAAGGCCATCAAAATCTACCCATTTACTGACCTCGTGGTGAACTCTCTAACTACTATGCCACTAGAGCGGTCCGTACATGTTCTAGATGTCCCTAGTGTCAGTATATTGTGACTCGGGGTGGGACACCAAGCTTGATTTCCTTGGCTTGGTGGTTCAATGAGGTAGCATCAAGAAGTTTGGGCACTGATTTATTTATATACGTATTTGATTTGTTTTTTATGCCATACTTGTGGATATTTCACTTTCATGACAGCAGTCAATATTAAGGTGGAAGGAAACTAGGCAGAGTCCGAGGGAAATCCACGACCATCCACAGGTTGCTGACGAACCTTTCCAGGAGGGGACACCAGCATTAGCTGCACTTGCACTCACTGTGACCCAAATGGTGAGAGAATCTTGAGTCAATGTGCTGCACTAGCATGTTAACCACAAGGCCAGGGAGGTCACTTTTGGCACTGAGGTCAGCTTTCTAGAAGAAGACACCTACATGTAATGACACACCATCATCAAAGTTACCTCAGTGCTATCCAACAAGGGCTCACTTATCGAAGTATCAGGCAAACAAAAACTGATCATGAGGTAAGTTACTTCATCTTGGCTTTCACATGACAAGGGAGATAAGTCAGCCTTTAACACCCTGGATTTGCCGATCTCTCACACATGCCAATGAGAGACTATTCTTTACTCCTTTTATAGCAAGTGTTGAGAAATTCCTGTATTTCACCCAAAGTTTAGCATTTTTCAACTGACACATTTTACTTGATTATGATTAATTCATTCACATTATAATGCCACTAAAGGGACATTTTTTCTTTATCAAGTCTGATTTCTGTCTTGTTAGAAAATCTTACTTATATATCGACATCAACAGTATTATTTTAAGGCCTATATGTGCTACTGAAAGTGCAATTTTACATACTAAACTTCAGGTGAAATACAGTACATGTAATTTTGTTCTCAAGTTCAGTGCCAGAACATATACACCGTGACCTTACTGGAGACTTACATCATCTCCGCGGTAACAGCTTGCTCGGTTGACAAATCCTCCTCTACGCTGTAATCCAGGATGGACTTGACGCCGTATTGTCTGTTCCGTGTGATGATGGGTCTTATTGATTCCTGGTCCTCTCCTGCCACAAAGTGACCGTAAAATGTCATCTTCATCACCTTGGTGAACAGCCTCTTGCCAAGTAACTTCCGAACCATTTTCAGAATCTGTTGATTTAAAATCAAAATGCCAAATTATAATTTCATCAACATATATGTGAAGAAGCAAGGGAAAAATGTTGACTATTGCTATTTAGTAACAAATTTGACTTAGACAGTAAAAACAAATGTTGGCAGGGGACTTAACTCTGTAAATCAGATTCCACAGGTCTTATTTTTTTTCCTACATGCATGTTTATAAATATCTTCCAATTTGTTCATTCTGCATTCAATTTAAATTATGTTCCGTAATTACAACATCGAAAATTAGAATGGAAAACTTATATTTCACAGGTTTCTCTTGACTGCCAAAGTACATGGAAATGATATACATTCTGAAGGTCTTTCATTCCGGGCCTCTGGCTGACTCAAGACTTTTAAAGCTGGCTTTGTCATGCCCTTGAGCAATGAGATCACTTGCTGTCAAGTCCAGGTCCTGCTGGCTCAGCCGTGGCTCTAAAGGGTAGGGACCCCATAAATATATGGTGAGCAAAAAAGACCATTACAAACTGTATCTGAAAGTTCCTGCAATCTTTTTTTTTTTTTTCAGATGTTTTGTCACCAAATTAAATGCGTTCAAATGTTTTAACTGTATATTGGGTTTTATGGACCATATTGACAATGTGTGTCAGCAGTGACGTCATGCCGTCTTCTAATGTCGTGTTATCACAACTTTAATTAATGTCATATGAACTCTTCCATACACAGTCACACATTACCGGAATATGGTTCACAAAAGCTTTATTCAAATGTGTACAAAAGTTTTTAACATCTGGGTTAAACCATACTATATCAACATGGTTCATAAAACCCATCGTACAATCAAAACATTTGACTGCATTTAAACTGGAGAAAAAAAAATGAGTGAAGGTATTTTCAATACAGATCTGAATGACCTTCTGCTCACCATAACTTCATTTTTGTGGGCTCTTTCCCTGCAGAGACATGATCAAACCACCAAGACCTGGATTTCACAGAGGCTTGTCAGGTGCCTCATCATGATGAATCACTACTCCGATCATCTCGATTTCCTCCACCCTAAAACCTGACTGCAATCTTACACGTACAAAGGAAATTTTTTCAGCAAGCTACTTTTGAGCACCAATGCCAATAAACAAATAAATTCTTCAGACAGATCGGATGGACATGTTTTGATCAACACAATTAGAGTCAACCTCAACTCAACTCTAGGAAAGAGATACACACTTTTCATTCCCCCTCCAAAAAAAACCAATATATCTGTAATTTCAGTTTGTAAATCAGGCCAATATAAGGCTACATGTACTTCCTGTTCCAAAGTTTTGTCAAGTATTGTGATAAATGTACTTTGCTATCAGGTTTTGGGTGTAACCATATGTTGACGCCTAGTACTGAAACTGCTTAGCAACATCCTGGTGAACATCAGTATGTCCGTGTATTTATGTCTCTGTGCATGTCTGTGTGTTTATTCTCAGTAACAAGCCGAAACAGATATCACGGATATTATAATGTATTACTGATACACACAATGACCAAGTGCATTACAGCATTCTGAGTTTACACATGTGCACTGATAGAATACAGCCTGTATGCAAGCCCATTATTGTGACAATTACAGTACACCACAAGTTCCTTAATTCTGATGAGTTGATCTGACCACATGTAATTAGACTGAAAATGGAGAAGAAAAAAAATCATTTTCTTCCATTAGGCCAATGATCTCTTTTTTCCCATTTTAACATTTCAGAAAACTTAAATCTGATGTGGGAAGCGAGACAGTTTTCATTTTTCATTATCAGCTTGATTTTGTATTTTGTGACAATTTCTGGCAGAAAATGTGAGTTCTGATGCATGGAAGAAACAAAAAATTCAGCATAAACCAGGCCGTGAAGTCTGGGAAAACATCAATTACGGCTTTTGAGCCTTAAATAACCGATTGTTCGGTTTCACCATTATGCGAAAACAGACCAATCGTTCACACAAATTGGTTACGTAAACTTGTGGCTAATAAAGTCAGCTATACTGTTTAGCAGTTTTTTTTCCATCATAAGGGGATACCTTCATCAGTAAAAGTGGTAAATTAAGAAGATAGGATTCGAGATTCAACTGGAAAATGAGACAATGTAATGGGCAAAACAGGTGCCATCTAGATGTATTAAGTTACATGTCGGTCACTGAGACTCTTTGACGGGCTAAACAGCCTAAGAGGTTGCAAAGTTTTGTTCTCATTAACATTCGCTGAGCGTTGCGCAGTTCACGTGCCGCATTTGCGGTGCCATTCCGAGGGATAGATCAGAGTAATCGATTTATCAGTCAGCACAATTACACTTCACGTAACCAATGCGTGAACAATCTTTTCGTTTGCGCCAAATTTCGTGGCCTCTGTATCAAGTCAAATTTTAATATCTTTGAAAACAAAAACCACCCCAAAAACATTGTTTATTTAATTGACTTTATTTGTTAAAAAATTGTAGACTCAAGAAATTTATAAATTTATTATATTATGGCAATTGCCTTTATGGGTGGAAGAATACTTAGCATCTCTGACCTTTGGCTAGTTACTAGCTAACTTTTCCCCATGTACAGTACATATGCCATATTGGTGTTTGACACAGAGTCACTGGTCACCAAACTTTATGGAAGATGACACAAGTCACCACTTCTGATTGCTTCTAGCCACTATAAAAGTCTCAAGAACAACAGAATCAGAGGATGAGATTGAACCAAAAGTTTCAAGTGACATTTCTCTTGAAAGGCGAAGGGCCTCCATGGCCGAGAGGGTTAGTGTGCTAGCGCATTGCAATGACCCAGAATCCTCTCACCAATGTGGCTGCACTGTGAGTTCAAGTACCTCTTTACTTTTTGTGGGAAGGTCCACCACCAACCTAGGGATGGTCATGGCCCCCCCCTCCCCCCCGGCTCCGTCAGGTTTCCTCCCACCATAATGCTGGCTGCCCTCGTGCAAGCGAAATATTCCTGAGTATGGAGTAAAACACCAATCAAGTAAATAAATAAAATGAAAGGCAAGCATCTCAACTAGATGAATCCACCTCAAGTGTTGCCCACGGAATATAAGTGTACTTAAACCATAGGCCTTTCAGAAAAAGTTGGCTCTAATTTTAGTGGCACTTCGAAGCTACTATAACATTCACGTCCTCATTGTGGCTTGCATTAGAAGGATTTTCATCTCATCACAGAGGCATCTTAAGAGATGCTCGTCAGAGAAAATGCTTGACTACCTACAGCCCTAACAAAGTAAGGCATATTTTCTGACCTCTTCTGTACGAATTCTTCATGTTTACATGTATATGAGAAAGTGTAATCAGCTACAAGTTCCAGACAGGAAAATGAAGTAAAATACATTTACATGTAACAGCTTTGATTCAGCATAATTTTTCACATGAACGTGCAGCATGCAGTAGATAGCTGGTTTCTAACGAGCACCCCCCAAGCCATCCAATATCTCCCCCCCACCTCACTCCCTATCCTCCCCACTAGTTTCTTGGGTGATTTGCCGTAGGTGCAAGTAAACTTAAACAACATCTAGTACTTCCACATGGGTAGTTCTTCAGAGATCAGTGCCAGCTAATTAAGACTTTATGTAAGAGATATATATATATATCATACCATGGCACTATATCCCAGCACACATGACCGAAAATTTCCTACATGAATAAGGTGTACATTCAGAGATTTCTACTTATCTTCTGATGAAGGTGTTATGAGGTTCGGTTTGAAGATATGTATGTAGTAGGATATCCTACTGAATAAAAATGTAAGTTGCAGCTTCAAAAGTAATTTATTTAGTGACATTTATTTGGCACTAATTTAGAATTTTGTGTGTGAAAGTTTAGGACGTTTACACTGGCGAGGTCAGGTCATACAGTCAATCTGTGTGAGTCCATGTGTGCCACACAGGTGAATGACCGCTGGCATGCTTGGTTGCTGGTGGTGGTGATGAGGGGGAGGAGGTGAGAGGGGAGGGGGGCTGAAGTAGACCAAGTGAGTAAGTGAAAGGCATGTCGCTTCTCCACTGGTTCAGTGACTGGAACACATGTTTTCACATATCTACAAAGTAACACATTACGGAGGTTCTTGCAGATGAATGGGTTTATATAAACAGCTATGAGTGGCACAGCTCTATTTTGTGGAGTTCGGCATATTCTCACATCATCATTTTAATACTGTCAATTACAGCCATCAAAATACAAGGAAACATCTACTATTCCACAAATTCACATTGCCCATTCATGTTACCAGACAGTTTTTTATTTATGATAAATACATATTTGTGGGTATGAAAATTTATATCCACTGACCACAGTTGGTGTGGCATATTCTACGAAAAGCTACAAACATGTCATTTTGAAAACAATTTCAAAAGTAACCGATGGCACTTCTGGGTAATACATGTATAATAACATGTAGATCGAAGTTACCTATCTATGAAGAAGCCGCACAAGAAGAAAAAAAAAAAAAAAAGAAAACTGGGCTGAGTGAATATCCTGGTGGGCTTTCACTTTGGGTTCCACGAAAAAAAAAACCCAATATGGCAGGGCGTTTTCACCTGCTGATGTCCTTTCAGTTGAATAAGCCCTGTGTATCTGTCAGTCACCTGCTCAGTGGCATGCCCCCAAATTCCTCAACTTTTTCGTGCATGAAAGAGCAACTTTCCATGCAATTTATGTATATTTTTCATTTGGTTTTCAAGACACAATTACACTGGTTGGATTGGCCAATTTCAAGGCTGCAAAACAGTATAATTCTATCAGTTAACACAAAAAAGTGCGTTCAGAATATGCTTGAATGAACACCTTTCAAGCATTCAAAAAGATTGAAGAACAGTACTGCATTTACCGTGTTTACATGTAGAGCAGTTGTATGAAATGAACATGATTAGGGGCGCAATGATATACGTATACAAGCTATTTCACCATACAGGATAGTGATCAGGTAAACTCATGACCCACTGTGAAGTTGTTGATATGCAATTTATAAGCAAATGTTACTGTAAGAGGTTTTGTTTTGCAGATTATGCTTAGGTAGGTGCATGTGCACTTGCGTGCATGGGCTAGATACTATACCAGCATATGGCATATAATCACACTATGAAAACACAAACACATGCACACAAACGCGCACACACACACACACGCACAAACACACAAAACAGCATGTATACCTATACATAGGACACAATAACTATGTAAACATTTCCAACAACTTTGTTTTGTATTCATTCATGCCCGGGTGCACCCTGGCATTAATGCAATCTGTTCCCAAGATTATATGTGACATGCAACCTTTCATGATGCTTTCTGATACATATCCTTGATTTTGCAATTCATTAATTTTCTGCTACAGTTAATGACATGTACTACACCCACACATGACTTGTTAGTCCTACACTACCAAAAGACCACAGGGTCTCAGTTGTCACTGCTTTCAAAGACAACTTAACGTTGAACGCATTCAGCCAACAACTGCGGGCGTGGTTCAGTGATCACTCAGAGGTGACAGCATTAAAGTTCCATGGCCTTCATGCACAAAACCACTGTACTCTAAATGATCTAAAATTTCGTCCAAATATGCACATGTCATAGGCAAATAAATGTAAAACCTCTGGAAATGAAGCTTACATTTTTCCTGTAGGATATCATCTTACTTTCCAAACCTCAAAACAGCCCTATAAGATTTACAGAACTCTCAGAATTAGGAAAAAAACAGCAACTTGGTCATGGACAAAATTTTAAATCATTTAAAATGGACTAAACAGTATTTTGAGGACTGAATTCTCATTCACAAAACCCAATTCCATGTGACATTTATCTGCACGTGACACCAGTTTAAAACATCACACTAACGATCTGATCTGCAAGAAAAGTTACCAAAAAAAAAACAACAACAAAAAGTCATCAACAAAGCTTTGTATTAAATGCCCAATCAGGTGTTTGAGCTGGCAACATTCTGAACATGTATTTTTTTTCTTTCAATTTCTATATTCCAAATATACGGACCAAATTTTCCCTTGCTTAATCATGTGTCGAATCAGAGACTGCATTGATAAACCTGGTGAGACAATACATAAAAAGAGAGTCAAACCCAGGGTATTTTATTGGCCTACTTCTAGGTTTATTCTGTTTTGTTTTAAATTACAAATTTCTGACCTGACTTTAACTCATCACCCACGTTATGATCTGATGCTGATACTGTGATAGATTTGACATTCCAAACACCAAAATACATATACAAGTACATACTTTGTAATTTATACGTATACATTACCTGTCTACATGACTAGTGTAATGACTTAACGTGACAGGATGCCTCACTATTTTAATATTTCTGCCTTGACCCTTGACAAGGAAATCACATTGACAGTCAAACAATGTGCATATATCGGAATGGATGGCATGTAGTGAAGTCTTACCTCTTTATTTCGTTCGACCAAGAAATTCACTGAGCACAGGTTGAACACAAACAATGCTCTCATCAACTCTAATGTGGATTTACTTCTGAAAGCCTCGTGAGCGTTGTTAAAAGTCAAATCAATGTAAGGATGTCCATCGTCACCCAATCTTTGTCCACCTGTTCCTTTCACTACTCTTTCCAAACCGGTAGCCTGGGAATTCACTGATTTCTCCGCGGGACACATGTCCTCTTCAGCCTTTTTCTGCGGAGCAGCAACCGTGGATTTGCTTCTGTAAAACGATCCATTGCAACCGCGGCGAACCAATTTCACGTGTTTGTTTTCCAGCATTCCACCGTTTTTGCGGACATCGGTGGCTCTTAAAACTGCCCTCCATGCGATCTGAATCATGTCGGGGAGAAAACCAAACAGATTCCAATCAGAAAAAAATAACGAAAAAGGAGAAACAAAACTGTTTTTCACTCCGTAAACGTTCGTCTGTAACTGAAGGCTAAACGACCCGGATTCGTAAAATTATGAAACCTTCAGTCTTTTCCGAAAGATCCGTCCTCTTCTAATTCCTTGGCTGACACTGTGGAGGGCGGTTGTGAAATGTTGGTTCCAATGAGGTGGCTTAAAAGCACGGTCATGAGGGAGAAATCCCTGTGTTTTACCACTGAACAGCGTTCACGAAGCTGCTATCGTCGACATGTTTCTCCGCTTCTGGCATAGCAGTGTCACTCTGCCCTTCAGCCTTTGGACCAATCAAAACACCGCATTCGGGACACGCCTCCGCGCAGAAGCACATGCTATTACATCGGGAAAACAACAAAGTTTATAAAAAAATTTATATCAGTTCTCAGCATAGGTACAACTACACTGAGATACCATCGATAACAACGCAAAATTTCCCGATTTGCTTCAGATATTTTACATGGTAAGCTTTTCATGAAAACTCTTAAAATTCTTGTTATATTTAATTTAGAGACTTGTAAACCACAAGCATCTTGACAGTCTCTGATTTGTTAAAAACCCCAGAGGCTTGTCTCCCTTAACTTTTATAAAGTCATGAATGGCTCAGTACTGTATTATGTCATGCAAAGTGTTAACATGAATAACATTCATGGCAATAAAGAAAATATTTTAATAAAAGAAGAAACTTGTTTCATACCAAAAACTGTCACTGAACTATGTGATAGAAATAGAAGCTTTGCATTTCACCTCTATAGCACATAAAACTAAATACAGCTATGTTCTTTTACATTCTTAATATATTGACCATCATTGCATGAATATTCAGAATTCTTTTCAATATTTTCATTGGCAGGCCTTGTGATAATCAATCCTTTGTAAATCAGAGGTAGACATACTACATCGAAGAATGGCATACATTTTATCATCAGTGCAATTTGAAAAAAATGAAGTGAAAGTTTTATATAATTTTTAGGTAATGTACCTTTCATAGATATATATTTGTTAACTATATTGTCTTGTAGCAAAGAATGACAGGTACCCCCAATGGATATGTCTGACATTTGGCAAGTAGCTTAAAACCCCACTTAAAAAGAAAAAAAAACAAACAAAAAATGAGCATTTATTTAGTGATGGCAAAAGTAGGACAACAACAGAATTTGAACTCAGAACCCTGCTATCATAACAGCTGTAACAAATATCTTCAGCCCTATCAACTGGGTCATTCTTTCTGGCTATAATTTACATACCATGAGGTAAAAATCTAGTTTGCACAGTTACAATGGATTTGATACTGATTCAGTCCTGGCTGTAATCTTGACTATCATCTTAATAATAACCAGGTAAGTTTGTTTATAGTGTAAACAACCATCTTAAGTAGCTGGATTAAAGGATTAGAGACAAGAAGACAACTATTTTTGCTCGGACATATTCATGCACATGTCGTGCATGTCAATCCGTTTTGATTATTTTTTTGTACATTTGTTTTCATCAAAGACAACCACAACTGACTGTCCTTAGTCACCTCCATCTGACCAAATGAATAAGGTCAATGACTGTTACCTGGTTACTGTAACAAGATCTGGAGTGTTCCTCTGCTAACTCCTTAAAATGAATTAAATGACCCAAAATTTGATCCAAAAAGTCCAACTTTAGACACAAATTCATGTAATAAATTATTATGCTTGGTGCTGAAACTTACATTTTCCCTGTAAACAACCTGCCAAGCCGAGTTCAGAGCTCAGAAAAAATGAGCCCCTTTGTCAAAAATTTCAGAACATTTAGGCTAATCATCACGATATCACTGGACTATTTGCAAACATAGCATGAAGCCATTCACATTCACATTACTTGATGAACAGTTTTAACATGGGAGTGGTAGAAATTCTGCTTTTGAGAAAGATGCCACTGTGGCGTGGGAGTTTAACTGGTTAAAATTTAACACTCAGCTTCTGACATCTTCCTGGCAAAACATTTTAATATTAAATGAATCTAATAATGCAAGACTAAGACTCTCACAGGTTCAGGTGTCAGTCTCATGAGCTCATTTACCCAAAACGTGTCTCATCTGGCTAAAGTATCACCACTACTGATCTATGTTGCTAAAGTGTCACCCCCACTGACCAAACCGGCTAAAGTGTCACCCCTACTGACCAATTCGTTTAAAGTGTCACCACTACTGACCAATCCGGCTGAAGTGTCACCACTACTAATTCATGTGGCTAAAGTGTCACCACTATTAACTCATCTGGCTAAAGTGTCACCACTGCTGACTCATGTGGCTAAAGTGTCACCACTACTGACTCATGTTGCTAGTGTCTTCGCTACAGACTCATGTTCCTAAAGTGTCACCACTACTGACTCCTGGTGCTAAAGTGTCACCACTACTGACTCCTGTCGCTAAAGTGTCACCACTACTGACTCCTGTCGCTAAAGTGTCACCACTACTGACTCCTGTCGCTAAAGTGTCACCACTACTGACGCCTGTCGCTAAAGTGTCACCACTACTGACTCCTGTCGCTAAAGTGTCACCACTATTGACGCGTGTCGCTAAAGAATCACCACGAATGACTTGTCACTAAAGTATCACCACTGCCCACTCATTTGGCGAAGGTGTCACTCTTACTAACTTATTTGCCTAAAGCAACTGTTTCATTTGGGAAAAATGTCTGCCATTGACTCATTTGGTTAAAGAGTTATTATTACAGACTCACATGTTCATTTACTTTTTTCATTGAAGCTTTATGTCATTCTCAAGAATACTTCACTTATACGATGGCATTCAGCATTATGGTGAGGGGAAACCCACAATTATGGCACATTTGTGGCAGCTCTTGCAACGTACGACCAGAGAGGCAAGCACAGCTGGACATCGACTCACAGCAACATCTAGTGAGAGGCGCCTGGGCAGCGTGCCGCGCTCGCACTCTTACCCCTTGGCCACAGAGGCCGACATCCCCCTCCCATGACGCAACAGCCTAGTGTTGTTTCTGCCAATTCACTTGTCTAAAAAGCCACTCTCAACAGCTCATTTAGTGAAAAAACATTACTATTACTGGTTTATTTGGCTAAGGAATCTCACTGGTTGGTTAGAATAAAGAGTCACCCGTACACTTCACTTACCTTAGGTATGTCTGTCATCACTTGTTGAATTGAAATGTTTTCTTTGGGGCTTTTGAATGACAGATGAGAGATGCATGGTGCAGTGATCGATATCAAAATTTCTATGTTTGTAATACTGAAAACTCTTCCACGTGCAGTGGTAGCCAGTAATACCTGTCGAGGAAACCACAGCCAAATTGGTGAACCGCATACCATTGGCAACTTACCGACAGGCTTTTACGCCATGTTACCTAATGCCTTTCACATCACATTACTGGAAGACAAGTGATCTTCAATGAATGCCATCGACTGCTTCTTATCACCAAGGCCAATACCAACTAGGACAGCAGGTGACAAAAATACAAATTCCCCATCCAAGGCTCACTTTACACAGGAACTTCTTTCATTTTCATGTTGAATTTTAGCTTTGTGTAAAAATACAGTTACACATTCATTGTGCATCCCACAAAATGGTAAAAAATTGCACTTGACAATTATCCAAGTAGAATATTGCCAAACAAGTGCATATTTTTTTTTTTTTTTTTTTGAAAAAAGGCCGGCCAGAAAATATTACTTTTACTTACATTTTCTACACAGAATATCTTCCTACCTTCCAAACAAACATCAAAACACTTTTGTCAGAATCAGCAAAAATGAGTGATATATGGAAATGTTATGGTGACATTCAAGGTTAAATACTGTCATTGGTTTGTGTGCTTTCAACCTCCATGATGCAGTTCACGAACTCCCATTTCACCATTACTGATTTAAAAAATGACAAAACTGTTTGAACACAACTGATGTAGAACGAGTAGTTTATTATACAGACTGACAATTAAACAATGGACTGACAGACAAACATCCTGATATGGTGTTAAGGAGACAGGTCCCTTGTATGCTCATCACACTTGTCAAACACAAGAAAAACCACAAACAGTGTCCATTGGTTTCCAGTTTCACAGATTTGGCTTCCGTCACCAAAAAAAGAATTGTTCAGGCAAATGAACAAAAATGTCTCGTACAGAATTACAGAAATGGGTTCAACCTTACAAAGCGGTTTTCAACTTAAATCCAAGTTTTACGAGTAAATACTTGATATAACTGGTAGAGTTCATGGCCCCAGACGGGCACATTCTGATACAGTTGTGTTCGCATAACTGTCTAGCATCATATTTACCTAGGTAAAAACTAGGTATGAGGAATTTGACCCCAGCTCTGATTTCATACAGAACTGTTGGGGTTTTCTTTTTTTACACTACATACACAAGGAGGAAAAAACCCAATGTTTTTGTATTTCTTAAGCATACATGTACGCAAAAAGTGCTGTATATTGACTGTTAAAACTATCCAAAGCAATTACAAACTTCTACAAAGACACACTACCACAGATCGCCAACAGCTTTGTTCATCCATTTCAATGGTCTCTTAGTAAGGTTTCAAGGGAATCTTTTCCACCAATTTCTGTACCAAATAATGCAGCATTCTGCCATAGTGTTTTTTTTTGTTTTTTTTTTCAAGGGCTCATTCATTCTTTAAGTATACGTACAGCACTCAGTACTTATCACCGTATTGACAACTTTACACAAACTACTACAAAATTCATTTTTATCTAAACGTACATCGATCTTCTGCAGAGAATCTACTAGTAAATCCTTACAACACTTCTGTTAGAAGTCTTTTCTTTAGAACCTTTACCTGTGGCCAGCTGTCTCTCCCAAAAAAGAATTTAAAATCATAAATATTTCTCTTTGTATGTACCACTATATTACAGCACTTATAGCATTGTTGGACATAAATAAATAGCTGGAAACAATCCTGTTTTTACAATAAAGAAATCATAATGTTTGAACTGGTTGACAATGGTATACAAAAGAACAGGCAAATTGATTCTGCAGTGTAAAAATGCAAACAGGCAGGTCATGCGGACACTAGTTCACATTTAAGTTCAAACTCTAAACTCTCCAAACCAAAATGCCTGTTTAGGACTTGCTGTAATGCTTCAACATTTTAGCATATTTACAAGATGTGTATTCAACGATATTGTTAAAGTATTACTTTGTGCAGACTGACAACAAAGTACTTTTTGTGAAGCCCTGAATGGTTAAACCCAACCAATGTTGTTTGACTCCAAAAACTCAATTAAAAAAGGGCCAGTATTGCACCCAAGTTTTCCTCTTGTGGTTTCTAATGTTTCCATGGATACTGAATCTTCATTGACAAACAGGTTGGCTGCCTTACAGTTTAAAAGGTTCCTCCCACTCCATCCCATCTTCATTCCATTCTCTGTACCAAAGATAGCCACTTAAGGGACACAACTCTTTAAAGGGAGATGACTGTTGATTAACAAGCCTGAGGCAGAGATTAACCCTCTATGTTACAGCATCACAACACTTGTCTGACCGGACGATGATCAATAATTTAATTCATGGCAGCAGTGGCACCTAAAAATGGCCTATATTCAAAACTGCATTTTTTCAAAACTAGTGCATGTGACAATATGCTTAAGTGTATTTGCGGAACCCAAAAAGCAGCTGCTAATCGAACTGCTTCTATGTGCATTGTAAGGTTAACATGGTAAAACTGGGAGCCTTTCAATGCTTTATTCATTGTGGCACTGACAGGATTGCCACTGTGGGAAAAAAAAAAAAAAAAAAAAAAAAAAAAAAAGAGAGAGAAAAAGGCCACTGTGTAAAAGACATTATGCAAATGAGTGCTGATATTCGAGCAAAAATTACTGGTAATATGTAAAATGATACAGGAAATATTTGAAAGAGTAACCCAATTGTTCAGGCTGGGATGCACTTTATACTATAAAGCAATCTGTCAATGTTCAGATTACAGTATTTTCAAAACCACACTTCTTCTTTCATCTTTATAAGAAATCAATAATATTTCGGAAAAAGAAAATCTGGCTCGACTGAATGATAACTCAATATTTCACAAACTTATTATCTTTAGATGGGTTGCAATATAATTCCAAAAACAGCAGCTGCTACCAAACCTCTTTTCACCATGTACATAATTGAACTTTTCACCTGATAGAATAAATTTCAACACATTTTAGTGAATAATTCCTGTTTCTTTAAATTACACTTCTGTGTCAGATTGTAAATATCCAGATATTGATATAACTCGAGTGTATGGATAAAATGTGAAAAAGAAATTATCCAGGCTAAAAAAAAAAATCTATGAAGAACAGAATAGTATACACTTCATGTAACATTTACCTAAGACAAAAATCTCTCTCTGTTTTCCTTCTGTTCATCCCTAAATCTTTTCATTCTAGTCCTACAGACCACAGATAATAGGTGATGTTCCCTAACTTTCTGCCCCTTCTGAATGCAAATAATTATCAGTCAAACAACATGACAAGCAGTGGTATTTACCAGACTTTCATCTGTTAAAGGTGCTAGGTACATACAATTAAGGCAGTTTTTAAAAATTCAAATTTGGTAAAATGGTCATAATTTGGTGCAACTTTTTTCCCTCTTTTTTTCATTTCTACACCATTCATAATGATTTTGTTTACTTTTAACCCTATGTAAACTGTTCTTCAAAACAAACAAGTTAGTAATGAATTCTCTCTGATCAACATCGCACACTTTCCATGATCTTATAAAGGATAGCTTACTTTTCCATGTAAGGTATAATTGGAAATATGTCTGTCTGTCCAGCCAATGCAATGGCACTTTATAAATCAACATGAAGATTTTTTGTCAACTAGCACCTCATTGCACATCTTTCATCTAGAAGCAACATCACAGTAATCTCTCTGTGGAAACATAGCACATACAAACTATCTACGTGCACGTCTAAAGGGGATAACCCTGTATGAAACAGAGTTAGGCCCCTTGATATCCTTTAGTCCAGCAACTGGTTCACTTCAGATACAGTGCTTTTGTTTAGTATATATAAATACTGTATAAAAAGTTGTACGTTACTACTTTGTACCACTGCACTCAATCTCACAAAAAGTTGAAAGGATACATAAGAAATGACACAAATTTTCTTGATAATCAGAGAGTGATGAACTTATACAATACAGTATTCACACTAACAACAGCAGAAGGTTACAGGACATGGTATTGGAAAACTTCACTCCTAAAATCAAAACATATGTAAATAAATGTTGGAATAGTATGTTGAGTGAAAAAAAAAAAACAACAACCTAAAATTCATATCAAACGAAGAAATAAAAAAAGCAATGAAATACATATATTTTTTTAGTATTTAATATTAACATCACATTGGCTATGTGTGATTTGTCAATATGTACACAGGTAATCTGATAAAAACCTCAGCCTTTAATAACGATAGTAAAATCAAAGGGATTCTATTTTGAACCAGAGCAAAAGTGTATGGAGGATGAAAAAGGGCACCCTGCACTGTGATTGGGTAAATCTCCTGTATTGCACTCAGATTCAAGGTCAAAGAGATCAAATTGACCTTGAAAGGATAAAGGTCAAAGGTCACAGGTCAAAGAAATGTTTGGTTTTCTTGCAAGAGACAAAGCAGGTGTGCACTGATTTTTATTGGTTTGCCTACAATTGTTAACTATGAGGCTGGGAGTGAATGGGATGGACTGGTACGAGGGCAACTGAGTCTCTGAAGACTGAGATGAAGGGTGAATTGAAGTAGGTATGAATGTGAAATTTTTGTCTAAATAACAATGAAGTTAATTAAAACTCCCCTTAAAAGTGCCAAAAGCTAAAAGTATACGTAAGACTTCTTATGCTAAGCACTTTGTTCCGTTGTCTGGGAGATTATGTAATTTTTGTTTCGTATCATGCATTACCCTCATTATATCGTCCATTGTTGTGCACTTCCTTTTCTACCTTCCCATTCCGGCCACCAATTCTGGTAGGTGAACTCCCGTTAGTAATAATTCTGGTCCTTACTTGTTTTTCATACTTTTATTACTTAAGATCTCATTTACCCCAAATACCTTCAGCTCTTTTTCAGGAACACTGTCATTCTGTTACGATATGCTTTCACCAGGATGTGATTAACATCTCATTAACTCCACATGTCCTGAGAACATTTGATGTGTTCCAGTGAGTACACTTTAACTGTCTGTCAACCCATAATCTACACTAGTTGCTTCATAAGTGGCGAAAATAACACAATCTCAATCAGATGCCTGCTAATTTACAACCACAATGATGACGTGATATAGTGTACTTCACCTAAAGTCTGGTCTGTCACAATGGACATTCAAAAGCACATTAAAATAATACTTTTGAAGCCAACACTTAAAGTCTTTCTGCGATGGAATTAATAAAATTTCTTACAAACACCACAAAGTGGTCCTAATAAGGTGGATGGTCAAAATCAAGGAAAATGTGTCACTTGAGAAATGCTAGATTTTAGACGAAATACAGTATCTGTTATAACAAATATAATATAAGAGCCCTACTATCAGACTGTGAGATGTAGTGACAGTTATGCTGCTAACCCGTTTAATTATAATAGGTCCAAGGTCATCACCTAAAGAGGTTTAAGGGGGGGGGGTACTCTCATGAAAAGTTCAGGAGGGGGATGTGGTGGGAAGAGGCTTAAGTAAAAGCAGCCCTTTCCGCTGATCAGCATTTACATAACGTCATACATATACTCCTGACGACAAGCGAGTTGCCTAGCAACCTCGTTAATTAGCTAACGAAAGGGTGCCTAACAGCGAAAACGATCATCGCTCTTCCACAGCCATCCCGCGCACTTCTCCTTCCTGCCGTTGCTGTGGAGAAACAAAAGTAGAAAAGAGAACTGAGAAATTATTCCTCACTCTGCTGTTTATAGGAAAGATAGCATAAGAATGGAAGGGGGCATCAGGACAAAAACCACCAAAAACTATCCCTGAAAATTTCAAAAATGTTCACTTATTTTTTTGTATCTCTTTCTTTCACTGAATTATAAACTGTTTGAATTGTAAGGTGGGCTTTATGAACCTTACTGCTGTTTTTCTTTACATTCACCTACAGACCAATTTCTTGCGAGCATTAAGTAATCTCACATAATAAGAGCCATTCCAATGTTAAAAGCTGCATTCATGGTGGGAACTACTCCTTGTGACGCCAGAGCACCTAAATACCAGCTACATGGACAATAAAACTGACCATGTAATTCATCTCCTTGCAGTTAACTCCCTGAACAAAATGTGAAAAAAAAAAAAGAAAAGAATGAAAATACGTGTATTTTTACTAACAATTTTCAGTTGTCTATTTGATGGGTATTACTTCAATTTTTAGATTTCTTTCACTTTCTAGTCAGGAATTCTTCAATCACACTATGAGATTATCCAGAAATCACTTTATTCACAGCAGACCATTATGGTTGTGGTCTACTAGAAATTTTCTGGGGAAAATTGGTGCTTCACATTTCAGACTTTCTGTTGTATCAGTTATTTTCTTCATGTAATGAATGTATTTTCATGACATGTAATGTTCCGATTTTCTTTTCCTCCAACCATAAAACTAGCCGCCATGTTTTAATGTGGAAAACAACAATCGAATAAAGTCACAACACTCAAATAAAGAAACTAATGCATTAACCCTGTTGACCAGCCAATCAAACTTTTGCACCTTAGGTACATATCGATAAAATGACATGGGCTGGCATTAATGAAAACTATGAGTTATGTAATACATGTTCCCTTATAACCTTGACCACTGCCTCAACCTTGACCTCTCACCTGATCCAGCTCCTTTTTTGTCTTGTCCTCCAGCGCCCTGATGTCTTCCATGGTCATGTCATACCACTTGTCTGTCCAGCAGAACACCTGGCGATGGAAGTTAGAGAAAATCCTCTGCTCTTGCTGCAAACAAAAACAGAGAAACTATGTTAACACTAGATTTCTGTAGTCCTCTCTATATTTTTCTTGCTCTCTTTTTTTTCTTTTCTGTATTAGCTTTTAGGTAACATCAAATCTGTGCTAAACGGACACTAAAAGAATTCCGAAATTCATAGACAGAAATAAAGTTAAAATCCACCGTTTTATCTACTCTCAACTTGATGTTTTTCTGATTTTCCAGTTTTTTTTCCAGGCCTTGTAATCATGTACATGTAATTACATCCAGGTCACATTTCCCCACAAATCAGATGATTTTCAGGTCTAATTTTTATGTCAATGTCCTCCTCTGACAAAAAAATGGTACAAAATACAGGGGTTATCAGGCAATATAAATGATGCATCAACAAGGGTTACAAGAAACTGTTCGTTGATAAGTGTTTCACTGTAAGCTACAGTCAAAGTTGGGCGGACAGCAGACCTTCCAAAAAAAAAAAAAAAAGCATTAATACTGCGATACTGACACAGTACTTTCCCTCATATTCATAATATCTCCTTATTTGGTAATGGCGAGCTAAAAATAAGAAACGAAAAAAAGACAAACAAATTTGACTTCTTTTTTTCTTTACTTTCCTTCAACCAGTATTGTTAGTTTTAGAATTCCTTTTCATGTATTCTGTAAGTGTCAACATGTCCAAACTTTTATTTATTTCTTTGATTGCTTTTTGACAGCGTGCTTCCTCCAGAGAGCAAGCCCGCATGAGCTGCATTTGAACTCGCAGCGACTGCATTGGTGAGAGGAACATGGGTCATTACACCAAGCTGGTGTGATAACCTCCTTTGCCACGGAGGCCCCTCCAAACTTTCAAGGTACTGACTTACCTTCATGACATAGGACTCTACTTTATTCTGCAACCCCCACCATTTGAAGTGTATGGTGACCAGTTTGTAACAGCACATCACAGGATCAACAGTTTTCTGCAAGCAAAAGTACACATGTACTGTAACAACACATCACAGGATCAACAGTTTTCTGCAAGCAAAAGTGCACATGTACTGTAACAACACATCACAGAATCAACAGTTTAATGCAAGCAAAGAGTACAAACATACTGAAACAGTTGTCAAGGGAAAAACATGTCAAAACCTTCCCTGCATCACAGTAATTGAAAATAATGTTAATTATGAGCTTATCTCAATTTTTTTCACCACTGTATCAAAAACCCAACATATTTCACGAAAACTCAATACAAAATTTGTCAAAAATACAATTTTCCACTATTCTGAAAGTGGCTAGAAAAACCACTAAGAAACAGAACTGGCAATGCCACTTTTGCTAGGTATAGTAAATCTAGCAACTAAGGTGAAATGATCTTTTGGTCATATTAGTCTGACAGCGTACAAAACCTGTCCTAACCTGTATTAACTCATGAGACTCCTGAAGCACCTTTTCAAGCCTTTTATAAAATTTTAACTTAGATGTTCCCAATGACCTTGAAAAAAAAGGTCAAGGCTGCCAAAAGCTGATAGGTTTTTTCCTCACCCCAAAGAATAAGTGTGGTGTAAGCTTGGTGAGCTAGGGCTAGGCCATTCAAAAGATAGAGCAGTTACAAGCCTTTCTGAAATTTAACTTAAATTGACCATAATGAGCTTGCAGAAAATGACCTCCCTGAAAATCAATAGGGTTCTTCCTAATGCCAATGTGCAGGTGTGGTGTAAGGGTAATAGAAAGCAAAAACACATACACATACACACAAACAAAACAAATACAAAATCCCAAATACAACTCACAATCCAACCAGGGCCTAATGGACCTCTACCAGTTTTCTGCGATTTATATTTGCTAGGATCTTCATCTGGATTTATATCCTGTAAAAAAAAAAACAAGAAAAAAAAAAATCAAAGGAACATTCATTTACATTAAAGTTCAACTACATTATTGTCATTTGACTGCAAGAATTTCATCCTGTCTCATCGAGGGCGATTAGCAATGTTCTGTTCACGTTAGGCACCACATTGTTGAATCTTGAAGTAATTTCCCTACCAACTCATATCCGTGAAACTTTCTGCAGAGAGCAGAAAATAAAAACAGATGCTTAAACTGTTCACACCATATTGCTTTCTTTCACCCCTTGTGCTATCTTGTTGCATTTAATGACTGATATATTTATTCAACAGGGTTAATATATTTATTTGAATGGGTTCATACATTTATTTGACAGCAATGAAATTTACTTGACAGGATTGACATATCTACTTGACTTGCATGATATATTTATTTGGCAGCGTTTATATACATGTCTTAAATACTTCACTTTTACTGCAGCAGTGAGTTTTATGAATGGAGAAATCTGGAGAGCTGAAGTAAACCACATACTTTTGGTAAGAAAGTAATCAACCATACCACGTTTGACTTCATACAGAAGCACACGTGTACATCATATATTGGTCGCAGACCTGATCTGATATGGACTTTGTATATACATCACTATACAGAAGGGGCATTTCCTGGCCCCTCAATCTTTCAGTTCCACTTTCTTAACTATGTACTTACCGAAGCTCTTAAACACTTTGTGTCTGTGATGTCGATTACTACAACATGCCTGTCCTTAAGCTTCGCCTCGCTTAAACTATGTACCTGCAATCAGAATCGTGTTCTTCGGTAAGCTTTCCTTACTGATAAGAAACAACAATGAACATTCAAATGCAACTAAACAAAGATTGGTTGATTGTTGTTGAATGCCATATTCAAGATTTTTCCATTTTTCAGATGGCGGTCAGTTTCAAGGGTGGAGGAAACTGGAGTGCTCAGTGAACTAAATAAATGACTGCCCTTTGGACAAACTTTACCATTCAGATGTGCTCATCATTTCTGGACAAATTCCCTGTTCAAGGCTGGCATTAAACGGGCAGCTTCCTGTACCTCATTCGCAACATTCAGAATAAAACGTAATGAGGAGATTAAGGGTTAACCCATCATTTCTTCCATCACACATATGTTTATGTGAACAGTCATGCACATAAATGAACAATTTAATTTTAACAATTTAATTGTTTATTCATTTAGCTGGTGTTGAATGTTAAATGCCACACTACACAGAAAAAAAAGGCTAAGATGAAGTTATGGTCAGTGAGAAAAAGACCATTAAAAATTATATCTCTAAATACCTTCACTGATTTTAAAAAATTTTTTTCCACCAGATTAATGAAGTCAACTGACTGAAGAGTGGGTTTTATGGGCCAGGTTGACAATGTGTCTCACCAATGACATCGCAGGGGTTCAGATAAGCATTGGTAATCGATCATAGTCCCATCAAATTCTTAAATGACCCATTCATGCTGGTCAGTCTCAGTCATTTGGCTCATACCTTTTTAGCATGTAATGTCTGTTTTAAATCTCTGATAAATTCACCACATGCATAAAATCCCTGTTCACTTTCCGATGTAATGGTGACCATAAAGCACTGGCTTCTCACAGAGTTATATGTCTACGGCTGGTACAGTAAAATGTCCATTACTCAAGCTCAAAACTTGCCCCTTGTAAAACGCCAGATCTGATTAGATACAATATGCACTTGCACATTTATCACTCGCCAGTTCTGCAATGCCACTGATGAAGAAATTTGCTGGACGAACAATTCGTTCTGCTCTCTCCTGTAAAAACTTGATTTCAACAACAGAAATATCACCGTACTCAACTTCAGTGCCATACACAGAGCCTTCAAAGTGCGTGGCACACTATATTCTCTCTTTCATTTTGAAAAAACCAAGGTATTGTAAAAGGCAGCCCTTCAATCGTAGCTGTCACGCTTCATGTTGTTGATGTATTGAAAACAAGAAATCATACATTCGTCCAGTTTTGAGGACACAAACGGCATGACTCAGAGAAAATGTTCCTGCCTAGAGTAAAGCAAACACAGAAGTAAACTAAGTATTCGCTAGGGCACGCTAGCAACTCAGCAGAAATTGGCAATAAAAGAATTTGTTTACCAAGGGAGGTAACTCACTTTTGATATTAATTCTTTTCACGCTTGAAGAAATATCCACAGCATGTTTTCCAAAAAAGTCTTTCACTTGAACACACTCATAAATGTGTTGTACGTATGATATTGTTAACATTTTTTGGATTTAAGTTCTACTTTCATGTCTTTTTATTCTATTACAACCTGTAAATGTAATTATGCCAGCCCATGTTAATAGTTTCTGTTTTTTTTTTTCAGAAAAAGTCCTATTTTTGTTCTTCTTAAAATTACTTAAAGAGTCAAACCGTGAAGTGAATATTTATAGAAATCTATACATGATTACAGAATGCAACATAAAGATTACACTTTGGTCGGAAATTATTTTTTAGCTCAATTTAGCACCCCTCGAAAACTCATTTTTTTCAATTTTGCAAAAGTCAAATAAACAATGAAACAAACACAGAGAAGGGTGGACTGATTGGGTGCCTTAACGCCAGCAAAGTTGCAGTCCTGAAGCTGTTTAAAGATCTTTCACTGGGTTGTTTTTTTTAGAGACCTTAAGTGTTTATTTTATTCTCCTATACCATTTTAAAAGCGTTTGAAACGACCTCCTATAAAATTCAACAGACACGTCAGTACTGCTGCATTTCACTACTTCTAGAACAAGGAATAGTAGTCATAATAGCACTCGGAGAACTATGACCCATCAAATCCTGAAATGATCCATTGAAAACGTCGTGTTCAAGACAGATGTCCTATAGGCTGTAGATCCTAACAAAATCACTGCATCGCGCTAACTTTTCTCTGGCCTTCAAGCTGAACTTTAGTATTATACGTGTATTAGTTATTCATACATTGGCACACATCTGCAGTGCCACAGTTCTCAAGACCTTTATTCACAGTGCAGCATAAAGGTGTACAAAAGGCTGAGTGACGTCATTGGTGAGCCGCTTTATCAAAAAGCTCCACAAAACCCACCATACAATCCAAACATTTCACTGCATTTAATTCAGTGAAAATAAAATCTTAAAAAATAAGCAAATGTCTTTCTTCCGGGATTTCATTTTTTGTCCACAGCCTAGAGGGAAGCTACAACATGTAACTCCAGCCTCTTCAGAGTCTCTTGAAACTTACATTTTCTGATTCTCCCCTATCTGGGTAGTGCATGGTTTCTATAATCAGGTAGAAATTTTCCTTCATATAATCATTCTGAAACATACAGAGGAACAAAAGAAATGAGTTTATTTGATTCTTTTTTTTTTTTTTAGTTTTCTTTGGTTCAAGAATACCTCCATACAACAAATTATCTGAATGACTGAAACTTTTAATGCTGCAAATTTCCTGAGCAAAACTTTGAACACTAAAATCTGTGTTCGCATTAATAATTAATGTTCTTCATATTCCACTGAGCATTATTACATGCTACAGTACAGCAGCGGCCACAACTAGTCTCATAAAAATGCTACTGAAATATCAAATTCAATAAATTTCATAAAAAAAAGTTAAATACTCAAAGTTTTCTTCAGTTATAGTTTGTCAGAAATTCAAAAATGTATGAAGTACGCATTCCTGTTACCGTAAGCAATGTTCCAAGTCTTCTCCTGTAGGACTTACCTTTAGTAATGTTCCAAGTGCTTCAAGCCTTATCCTGTAGGACTTACCGTCAGCAATGTTTGAAGTGCTCCAAGGCTTCTCCTGTAGGATTAATTGTTATCACTGTTCTACAGTAAGGGAAAGTGTTCCATGCCTTCTCCTCTAGGACTTACCGTTATGACTGTTATACATGAAGTGTTAGCATTTGAAGCCTTCAACTGCAGGACTAATCATTAACACTGTTCTACAGTAAGGGTAAGCATCTAAAGTGTTCTCTGTAGAACTTACCATTATAGCTGTTCTATGTTAAGGCTAAGCGTTCCACGCCTTCTCGTGTAGGACTTACCATTATCACTAAAGGTAAGCGTTCCAAGCCTTCTTCTGTAGGACTTACCGTTATCACTGTTCTACAGTAAGGGTAAGCGTTCCAAGCCTTCTTCTGTAGGACTTACCTTTATCACTGTTCTACAGTAAGGGTAAGCGTTCCAAGCCTTCTTCTGTAGGACTTACCGTTATCACTGTTCTACAGTAAGGGTCAGCGTTCCAAGCCTTCTTCTGTACGTCTTACCATTATCACTAAAGGTAAGCGTTCCAAGCCTTCTTCTGTAGGACTTACCTTTATCACTGTTCTACAGTAAAGGTAAGCGTTCCAAGCCTTCTTCTGTAGGACTTACCATTATCACTGTTCTACAGTAAGGGTCAGCATTCCAAGCCTTCTTCTGTAGGACTTACCATTATCACTAAAGGTAAGCGTTCCAAGCCTTCTTCTGTAGGACTTACCGTTATCACTGTTCTACAGTAAGGGTAAGCGTTCCAAGCCTTCTCGTGGACGGTTAGGGACCCTTTGGGAGCTATTAATCGCATAAATGTTGGAACTTTACTGAAAACAAACAGAACAGTACTATATCAGCATACATTAATTCACCTTTTCTGTCAGTTTTCATCTAATCCAGATGGCTCAACATGTGCTCACAAAGCTGATAAAAGCACGAGAAAAATAAATTCATCTTCTGACACTGTTCACTACACTGCAGGCGGGTTTACACAAGTATAAATACATATAAATATTGACATCAACTTGTGTCAGAAGCATATTAAATGTTACACCTTTTCAAACTAAATGTGCAACATACCTCTTTTGATTATGAAACTGTAAACAGAAATGTAATGAAGGGCCAACAAAGTAATATTTTAATTTCTGCAATTTCATGTCAACATCTTGTTTTTCTCAGCCTGAAATGAATAAACATGACTGCCGACAAATACTGTTATCATTGTTCATGTGTATATAAACATAAAACCCAGCATCATGAAGATCCTCCCACTTTTTGATCCAAAATTGTGTTAAGAGATTGTAAACAACAATCATGCATATATCAATAATCTTACACAGACAAATAGCATAAAAAATAATATTCAGGCCATCCTTAAGAAACAACGTACATCAATAGCAATTTTTTCTTTTTCTTTCTAATCTGGCTGATGAGTAAGACAAGGATTTTCAAGTCGTCTCAAAAAATAAGGCTCCTTTTCTGGAAATGTTGGTCAGATTATGCCCAACAAACACATGTTTAATGTTGGCCTTACACATCCATGTGCACGCCATCATGTATGACAAACAGGGGCTGTTATCCCAGTGTGTTATATTACCACCCACGTTGCAATTGAGTTGTTCCACTTCTAACCTTTATGATGGTGCCAGCTGTCCTTGGAACACAATACGCGTTAATGATAGTGTCAGCAGTAGATGTATGTACTGTAATATACTCTATTAAACTGCCAGGTCTTAGTCCAAAATTCTGTTATTATGCATCTAAAGTGAATGACACCTTATTGCTAGCTTCCCATCACTGCCCGCATGCCATTTTACCCCTGCGACACAGCTTGTTATTTTGTTATTTTTGGCCAGAAAATCTCTAAGAAGATGAGGTCATTATAAAATCTAGACGAATAATGAAGAAATCGTTCTGCTAACCGCACTAGTTTTCTAAAATATTATGATGGGGGATAATGGATCAAGTGTTATAGGTCTAATAAGAATTCATTTTCAACATAATAAAACTAGATTTGCTGGGTACCTTAATTCCTCAACCTTTTCGCATATGAAAGAGCAACTTTCAGTACAATTTAAGCACATTTTAACTTGATTTCAGGGATAAAATTACATTGGTTGGATTGGCCAGTTTCAGTGCTTCACAAAAAGTGTAATTTTTGACGAGTATTTCATTATGTTTGAATTGAAAATGGCAAATCTCAGGTTAATGATTTTATTACTAATCTAACATAAGAATTTGGGGATAACAAAACAATATTTACTGGGTACATACTATCTACTGACTTTAAGTCATGCTCTGACTTGTTGGTTTATTTGACTCATAGGTGTGTCATGTTCTAGTTGAGAATATTAAACCCACCGTATTTTATTTACTTATTTATTTGATTAGAATTTTACGCCACACTCAAAAATGTATCACTGATATGACATCTGCCAGCATTATGGTGGGAGCAAACTGGGTTTGGTATTTTGTTCACAGTTTACCTGTTTTTACCCAAGTGACACCTTTTGCTTTATTGTAATTGATCTATCCATGTTACGGGGTAAATTTATTGTTGATTACAAGAAAAACTTCAGTGCTGACATCAAAAGTGTCACTTTAAGGCTCTTTTGTGCTTCTGAAATTGCGTCTTTACAGGCCAAGCTTCACGTTATTATTTATACATTTGATTGATGTTTTATGTGGTACTCAAGGATAAACTTTGGGTGAAATACAGTATATTTTACCTTCCAGTATATTTTAAACACGCCCGATACACATACTGACTGGCCACCCGGGGCCAGACACCATGACCAAACAACAACAGTCTGGTTTATCAGTGCACATGCAGACTGTGGATTTACCATTTAAATACCAAAGCACCAAGGAGAAGCTCTGCCAAGAGAGATGTGCACACGATCACCCTAATTCTCCGACCTTTTCAACCACCTCTGCATCCAACATTTTGAAACATTCTGACAGAAGTACGGGGTGTAAAGAAATAATTTGCACATTTTTATGAAGTAGGATCATAAAAAGTAGGATCTTTAATCACACTGACAAATAATTTTTAAAGTCAGTTTCATACTGTAATATTTCAACTTTTTCACTTGTTTGCAAGGTGTTTATTCAAGCCTATTCTGAAGGCATTATTCTGGGTTGGGTGATAAAAAAATACTTTTTGTGAAGCCCTGAAACTGGCAAATCCAACCAATGTAGTTTTGTCTTCAAAATCAAATTAAAAATAAATTGCTCTGAGTTATTTACTTACTTATCACTATTTATTTGATTGTAGTTTAATGCTAAACTCAAGAAAGCCAGGTGATGTAAAGCTATGCCACAGGATTCAATATCCTTAAGAAGTACTTATAAACATTTCAATATGTCTTTGTAGTTCATTTCCTGGTGTTTTCTCACAAGACCAATCACTGGACAGGAATTACTATACTTCCCGTAGCATTTCTGAATTGAAACATTTTCCTTGATTCTGACTGATTCATGCACCTTGTAGGGCCACTTATAGTATTTATTGTGATTATTTTTTTATCAGAAAATGTGCTGCCATCAAAAGTATCATTTTACTTATTGATTTGATCAGTGTTTTACCCCATACTCAAGAATTTTCACTTATACAATGACGGGTAGCACGATGGTGGGAAGAAACCCGGCAGAGCCCAGGAGAAAAGTATGATTTTAGGGCCATCATGTACTTCTTTACATACTGCACTTTACATACTAAACTTAACTAGGTGAAACACGCTGCATGAACTTCATCATCTATTACTGCCACACAACGCAGCATGTAGACATGCAAGAGGCTCTAGCCCTCATAAACAACCTCACAAATGGAGAGCAGATATCAAGTCTCTCTCAACAACACCAGCTGCAGGCTGGTTTCCGTTCACATACCTAGTGCTATTCAGAAATATTGATCACCATCCGCAGACAGAGAGGTCAGTCTTTTGTGGATGAGTTACAATGAACTTTGTTTACCCCACAATGACTATCTGATTCTCCTATGAAGAGAACACGATGCTGTACACATAAATACTAATACTACGATGGGTAAAAAAGAGCTGAGTCGGCAGTCCATTGCCCACTATCTGATTACCAGGTATTGGAAACATGGCTAGAATGGTTTTCTTTGTATCTAGCATAGTTGTCAAAATCAACAGAAAGAAGTAAGTAAATTCCAACCCATCACAATTTCAAGTTCAACAATCACACACAACTAGATGTAAGCATTCTGGTATGTCATGAATTTTAAAAGTTGAAATTTCTTTTGAGGCATCAATGTTTGGCCATCTTCAATCAGAGATAATTAAACACTATTAGGCAGTAATTAAAAAAGGATTTGTTTAGCTTTACCCGACTCAATGTTTCGTTGGGATTTTTTGTCTAATACAACCTTTTTTTTAAATGCCAAACCTTTACATATATTATAATAAGTACAAGGTTAACTGTGAGCCAAATTTGCAATATCACGACTCTCATGGATTACATGGAAGTCTCTGAGAACACAAAATTGGTCATGAAATGTTTGAAAGTATGTGAAGATGAATGCAGCAACTACTTCTGGGTAATTTGGGGGGACTGAGTTGTGACCTTGTATTGAATGACATGTTGTAATGGAATGTCCTTATGAAGAGAGGCACCTTGAAAAGTTTAATATCATAGATAGTAAATCGTGATGGTCACGAGTTCTCCCGTGGACTCTGCACGGTTGACCCCCACCATAATGCTGACCGTTGTCGTATAAATGAAATATTCTTGAGTACAGCGTTAAACACCAATGAAATAAATAAATGCATGACTCTGGCCAGCATTATGATGGGAAGAAACCGAGCCGAGCCCAGGAGAAACCCGTAACGATCCACAGGTTGCTGGCAGAATTTCCCATGGCATTTCATGGTATTAGCGCACTAAGCCCATGAGCCATGTTATAAATAAAGACAATGATGGTACAAGTACATACCAATAGGCAGACCCCGAGCTAGGCATTTTTAGAAGAGCGATGAAATTGCCACCCTGTCCCTTTTTGAAGAAATGTAACTTTGCACCTTACCATTCTGATTTCTAGCAAGAGGTGTGAATGGGTGGCAATATCCAAGCAAACTGACGATGTATTACCAATGGCAACAACTGAGCTAATTATATATATAGCATGTCCTCAAACCTCAAAGTGACCAGAATCAACCCCAAAACTGCGCTGTTAACCATGGAAGTACTTACTGTTGTAAATGGTAGATTTTGTGTGTGTACTGCCCCTTGGTGTACACTTTGTCTGCCTTCAGTGGGCGTTCCGGTTTGTACTGGTCACTCTTTTCCAAGTCAAAAGGTTCGTTAGTCTTGACTTCGATCCCATCTCCCCCACCTGTCTCATTCTTACTGACTTCAGCGACGGAAAACAGCTGGGCTCGTTGGTACTGTGAACAAAGATGTATACAGGTATTTATGTATTTACTTATACATGTACGGTTTCAGAAACCGTATCCTGTGTGACTGAGAGACATGCACCTATAACCTCTCTCTGCATACATGTACAATGAAATTACAACAATGGTGTTTTATGCCATACTCAAGAATATTTCACTTACAGGACTGCGGCCTACATTTCATGGGAGGAAACTGGGAAGAACTCATCTGCAGGTTGCTGGTGTACCTTCCCACGTACCACGGGAGAGGAAGCCAGCATGAGCTCAACTTCAACTCCTTATAACAGCATTGGTCTGTACATCACATAAGAAACACTGTGATCATATGATGAAATTACAATGAAGGATGTTTATTGATGTTAGGGCATTTAAATTTTTTGGTTCCTTACTATATTATACCCAACACATACTTGTCCCCCAAAAATTGAATGCACTAACTTTAACACAATTACTTTTCCTACACCACCAGAGCCTGTTAAATGCCAGTCCACCATGGTCACCCAGCCCATAAGAGCGGGACTCAAGTTTCTCTCTACGTCCCCTAACCCCCAAAGTATCGTAACGTTAAAGCTTTTTGTCCAGAGTATCATAATTACAGCCTTTTTTTGCACAGTATTGTAACATAGTACTATATGATGTGATAAGAAAATCCAAGGTGTTGCAAAAACACATGTTTCATAAAATTATTCCCTAGGAACCTATTTTGCCATCATCAACTTGTTTTGAAACAAAAAGCCCAAACATATAAATAAGTCTACTTGTATCTCGTTCAATTACAGTCTTCGAAACTTTAGGAGCCATTTGGCAAGTAACTGTAAAACACCACTGCCCAAGCCTGCATGTACCTCCTCTCCAACATAGAACAGAGTCCATGCTGGAGTTTATAGAGGAATTTAAATGTATAGGCTCGGAGTTATTAACAGATATTACAAAAAATGACTGATTCATAAGGTCCATGAAGAAGTTAAAGGTGTTATAACAGGGACGTAAATGGACACGCTTGAGCTGCTCTGTATGTGATATATGTAGGTCAGCAAACTTCAGGTGTGACAAACAGCCAGCTATCAAGGATTTATACCAAAGAGTAGAGTGATTTGGCTATAACAAACTATGGACAGTGAAGTATGTGTAGAGGAGGTGACAAACAGATTTGTGCTACCAAAATACAATAAACACTGGCGCATGTGTGGGGTTTCCACACTGCCAGCTCTTCCCTTTGGCTCAAGATGTACACATACAGTACAGACCCCTAGCCAGGAATTGAGAAGGGCACGGTAGAAAGGCCTTCTTGGGGGCATAGGCCTATTAAGCGGGCGATCCTGCCATACAGCACCCACATGCAGAAGGCGTTTCGCGACTGGAAATTGCAGCACACAATGAGCATGTTTTACACTAACTATGACTAAAATATGTTTCTGGTTAAATTATAAAATAGAGAGCTATTTTGAAACATTTTTGATGATCTGACTGGAGAAAATGTATTTAATTGATGTTTCACGCCATACTTTATACAATGGCAGCCAGATTTATGGTAGGCCTACGAGGAAATCGAGAAATCAGAAATCAGAAAAAGAAAAACCTCAACTTATGGTAATCCTAAGGTACACATTTCACGGCAGGTTGTCCACTTGACGGAATTTTACAGACAAGTACTCCAATTTTCAAGGGTGCTTGAAAAGCAAATAAGCCTAGGTGGATTAGATGTTTTCACTTTCTACCTACATTTGATTATTTTTCAAACGCTCATTGAAAACCGGTGAGACATTGAAATTTATCATGGCGTTGTTGTTGTTGCAACTGAATTCACAGAACTTGTGGCCCTAGAACTAGAAGACGACTTTTGGCTAACACTTTTCTAATTTAAACATATGCTAGGATTGGGAAAAAATACTACCAAAACATCCAGTTATTTTTGTGAATTACAAAGTAGGCAAGCCAGGGAAATGCTTTGGGAACGTGTAAAGGCTTGGCACAACTACGGAGCACCCGTGGGGCTTGACAGGGCACACGTGGTTCACGAGAGGAGGGGGGGGGGTAGTGCTATGCTACGCCAAATACATACGAGATTTACTGTTCATATGCATTTTGGTCCATTGCTAAATTACATATTCTGTCCTATTCTGGAAGTTCCTCTGACATCAGAAAGGTGTTTTCAGGCTTGTTTGGAAATTAGGATGATATAAAACTGGAAAAATGTGAGTTTCATCAACATATCCAATATTTTATGACATTTATTTGCTTCTCAGCAGAAGTGTATAAGCCAGTATACCTGGCATGGTGTCAGTATACTGTGACTCATAGGCCCAGTTCCCATACATTGTGAATGAGACGGCTGTCAAGAATGGGGTCTAAAGGTTGGCCTGGTGTCTGTATACGGTCACAGGTCAACCCAGTGTCAGGATACAGTGACTTCTTGGTACAGTTACCCCATATTGTGACCAGGTTGACAACTGTTGGGTGTAAACTCTGGCATCCATTGCCCCTGGCATGATATTTTAGTGAGGCAGCATACTGAACAGAAAACCACATTAATTTACAACATTACTGCACCCCAACAAACACATAAACAATATACCAGTCATTTTCATAATATCCTGCCTGAAGTTCAACAAAGGTCAAATTCAATGAAACTATGGTGCAAGCAACCTGGGAACAACCCGAGGGAAACCCAATGATCATCCAGAGGTTACTGACAGATACAATCTTTTCAACAGCAGGACACAAAACATGTTTTACAAAGACTCACCTCTTCCACTGTCATGGGAAGTACCACACGGCTGAAAGAATAGAAAGGAAAAACAGAGTTTACTTCGGGTAATCATGCACATAAAGCCTTAACACAATATTTTAATTAATATCTTTGATCAAATTAAATAGTTATAACTGCACTGTACTGGAATCTGAAAGTTTATCAATTTACTGTTTCAAGCTGTAACCAAGATAAAAATTGGCCCATGTAACACATACTGTCACTTCCATTAAGAAAACAGCAAAGAAAAAGCGACAAAAATCAACATCAGTACCAGCAATTTTATTCTTACCTTGAATACATTTATTTATTTGGCTGGGGTTTGACACCACAGAATTAAAATTATGCAACAGCATTGCATAACAGCTGGAGAAAAGCAGAGGGATACAGACCTTTGTCAGGACTCTGGGGAACTTTACCTTGCAAAACTCAAATATATACACACCATATACATGTGGAAGACAAATACATGTTGTCTTCAACTGTGCAAACTATGCTACGAATTATCAACTGTTCATTGTCTGGCTCACCAAGGGCCTATGTACTGTTCATGTACAAGCGAATGTGGGGAAAAACCACACAGACTGAATACATATATGCCATTTACCTGCCAAAAATACTGAATACATATACGCCAATTATATCTTTAAATAATGAGTGACATAAACCCAGTGTGGTCAGGACATTATTTCCACCATATACATCATCAGGCCAACACTGAAACATACGTTTGTTGTAGGTAACGGACCCTTCAAACAAGGGCCCTACTTCCATCAAAGAATTTGTAACCGATGGCCTGATGTAATGTCTTCTAGGTGAAAAAAGGTAAGCATTTACATGCAATCACTGTTTATCATACAATGTACAGGTTTAGTTAACACAAAGTTCAAACTGCAGGATAACACAGGATCATATTACAGACACTGAACCATGACTACAGCCAGATTATGTGCGAGTTGAACTTCACTCAATCTGGGACCCTGGAGGGCTGCAGTCATTGCACACCCTTGTTAACTCAAAACCTGTGAGATGTCAAGTTATAACATCTGTGACAACCCTGTTCAGGTGACATGATTTCAGCACAACTAGTTAATTTTTCATCTGATTGGTGTTTCATGCCGTACTAAAGAATATTTCACTTATAAGATGGCGGGAGGAAACCAGGCAGAGCCAGGGGAAAACCCAGGACGATACTTGCCAGCACAATTTATGAAAAATCATTAATTTAATTGCACACAACACAGTCATAGCTGTCAAACAGAAATATTCCACTGCAATTCACTTCCTAAAATCACTCATCCACTTGTTTATTTACTATCTGAATGGTGTTTTAAATTCAGGTATTTTGCTCTTACATAAATGTTGATTACATATTTCTGTAGAAATGTACCTTGTGGAATAAAACAATGACTATAGTTCCTTGCATAAACCCTAATTTTTCAAAATACACTAGCAAACAAATATGCCTTGAGATAACAATACTACTCTTTGTCTTGGGTACTACATGTAAACACTAAATTTTTAAACCCATATCAAGTGGCGTTTTTCTTTAGAATCCATTGAGTTCCCATCTGCACTGCAGTAAAGAGCCTTCAGAGGTCAGATTATTCAGATAACTTATACACTCTCATTGCATTTTCCATTCTTTAATAAGTTACTACTAATAAATTGTACATGTACCTCTCTTGCGAGCTTGACCCAAATGTACATATATTTTTGGGCCAAGAATTCATGTGACACCAAGTTTACATCAACAGAATACTAAATATTTCTCCATTTACTGCTAATCTATATGTAAAGATTATACATGTCTTCCAGGTCAAGATTACAAAATATAATCATTTTGGGCTACAAACTGATTTATAATTATTACTACTCGTAAATAAGCAAACTTAGGCCGAAGAAATTCATTTTGACGTTCTCAGTATTTCGATTTTAAATAAGGCATCCTCAGGAGGAATGTTCTTCGGAGTTACTTTGCTAATTTATTATGCTAAGCTATTCAGTGGATCAACTAGTCACTGCTTGCAGCAGCTGTGATTTTCAGAAAAGTCATCAGAAGCAAATAATCAATTAACACTGGCCTCAGGGGACATGGACAGAGGAAAGGACAGTTATATCACACGCTGTACTGTAGAGACCAGCAGATTGACAGGGCTCCTTTGTTGCTATGAATCTGTATATATCTACTTAATAGTCAACTTTGTATATGCTATGTATTTCCTTCTTTCCACAACTTGTTTCACAAATTTATATTTCTTCATGGCTGTGGTCTTAGTTTCCTGCATTTTAATTACCATCACAAACTTTGACCTTATCTCAGTGTATACAGGGAACACTCTAATGGAAAGGTATGCTGATAATCTTAATCAGCAACTTATATCTAATTGGTGACTCTTTCCCAGAATTTCTAATAAGCCCCTCTGAATGAGAGACAGGCTCTTCCTGAATTGGTATAACACTGGTGTGATCCTTCTGTACAGAGAATTCCCTCTTTGTAGTGGTCCAGAGCTTAGTGTTCATGGCATCTGAATGAATGTCAGCCGATGAAACAGAAGTTGTGGAACAGGGTTGGTGACAGGAGCCCAGCTAATGGGCTATCTCAAAAGTCTGCAGATCTGATCAGTGCAGTTCAATTCATTCTTAGTGTACTCGTCATATTATTAGATTCCGCTACTACATAAAATCCAACACAAGAAATATTAAGGTTTGCGGGTGTTATCCATCAGGATTTTGGAATTCCTGTTCCATGAATTTGGTGAAGACTGATTCTGAATTTTCTGAGAAGAACTAATAACTGATACTGTGATAAACGTAACAACCTGCTGAAGTTCTAGTCAGTATTCCTCCCACTCTGAGTGATTAAGGGTTTCAATGTGAATGAAGCGCCTCTATGTGCACAAAATGGCAGGTCCAAGTGACAGTGTGAACAGAGAAGAAATGTCGAAGACTTGTCCAAAATGGACTTACCACGCAAAACTAACCATGGACATGGAGAACATAAGTTAGACAAGAGTAATAGGTTGGTATCTCAGTGTTAGCAACGTTGGTTGGAAACTCTTAAATCAATCTAAATGAATCAACTTCTCCCTAGAACTGTAGACTATAGTTGGGCTCATCACAATATCTATTGTAAGCTTTAGAAAGAAAATTTGGACAAACCATGACTACATAAAATGTTTTTCACTAGGAGGTAGTAAATATCTGTAGTGATTTCTTGAACATTATGAGCCAGGGAAAGGATTCAAACGATGAGATAGGTAAACATTTGAAACTGTTGTAAATACACCCAAGCAAGTAGAGTTGGCATTTCAGCAGTCTCATGAGTTGACACACATGCAGGAAAACTAAACGAGGAGGTAGCTCTTTACAAGCTTTATACCGCAATCAGGTCCATATAGCCCTTTGGCTAAGGGTGGCCAGCGATCCCTATGTATCAGTATACACAAGCCACCCTTAGACCGTGATCTTGGGCTAGGTTGTTTCCGTGGCCTCAACCTCCAGTGGCTGAAGAGTTCCGAACGATTCAGCCTTATCTCCTTATAATAAATGTAAAATCACGTCTTTAGTTGTGACAGTTTGTGAGAACACCTTCGTCTCGCTTCAACTTGCGTGAACTCCAGATTCTCCTTGAAATGCTGACATGGCTTACGGTAAAATGATCGGTAATTCCGATGTGATTTAATTATAAATCATGAATGACAGTAAATTCGTCATTTTCTCTGAACCTGTCAAGTTCTTGTGTTTTGATCTAGGACGTTCAGGGTATTTATCTGTGGCGATACAAATATTAACAATTTTTTTTTGGGGACTTTTGAGTTGACGATCTGTTGTTGTTGTTTCCGAATACAGGGGTTTTAGGGTTTCGGTGACTTAGGCATGGTGACACATCTATTTCTTACACTGATCAAATCGATACAAAGAGCCCATGATAAGCCTCCAAGCTTCGTATTTCGGTTAGAAATAATCTATAAAAACAACAAAATCTACATATTTTCATTTTAAATTTGAGAAAGGTACTTACTACTCATAAATCAACATCCTGCTGCAAAATTTCGATACGGCTCACACACCTTCCGACATGGGGTGGAACAGTATGACGTCATGGGATGACCCAGTGCCCACGCAGTGAATATTTTCAAATCGGGTTATCCAGCAAAAATTTCGCAAATATATAAACGATGTGAAATCACAATTTAAATTAATTTCATCAATTTTTACGATTGTTTAGACAACATATGGGAAACAAAACCCCATAACGCCTCCATAGTAACCGAGGTCAAATACCTCAGCATTTGACCTGGTGAAAGTTCAAGGTCACGTAAACACGTGGTGACGTTTTGGTGAGGCATGTGACAGCAGTATGGACGGTTACAACTCTTTCTATGTAGTATAATTTGTCCTCTCGTTATCTCTCACCCATTCGATCTTTTTCAGGGTATCTGGAAGCAAGCAGTGTCTCCCCTTGCAAAGAAATACACGGCCGACAGTCACCAGATACTGAATTTTGGAACATACCGTAAATAATAATGTACTTTGCAGTGGGGTTTTATAGAACTTATCAACTACAAGATGTAGTAACTACAAAAGTACATTTTGCATGTCCCGATATGGTTTGTGACAATATAAGTTTGTCTCAGTTTTTCACCAAAGAACATCAGCCACAGCTGAAAATAACTTGAACCTGTTTTGTGTTAAAAAGATGTAGTTTATTTCAAGACATGATGATGTGACAGAATGCAGTAATCTCACTGGTAGCGGCTTGTCAAATCAGATAAGGTATCATTTGACACTTGATTGTTTTTCCTCATAATACATGTGTTTTGAAAAACTGGTGCAGGTGGCGATCAGTATTCATTTATCAGTATCTCTCTTTGGCTAAATTTTATGATAGTCTTGATCATGTTTTGTAACAATTTTTTGCAAAAGATGAATTAATGGATTTCGATGCATTGGGTATAAAATGACATGGAAGTGGGGATGGGGAAGCAAGGAATCAAGTGTTATATGCGTAACAGCCAAAACATTGAGTTACCTAAAATCTAGATCCAAAATCATCTGCTCAGATATATCCATGTTATCTGTTAAGATTGTCTGAGTCAGGATCCGTGATCACCTGGTCATTGACCTATACCCATGTCCTATAATAGGTTTGTACATTTCATTTTCAATCTGAACCTGTGGAGGGTCATGGGTTGCCCCCGGACCTGCCCGGTTTCCTCCCACCGTAAATACTGGCGGCCGTTGTGTGAGTGAAATATTTTTGTGAAACACCAATCAAATAAAGAACCAATTATTTCCTATCTGGGCACATTTATCAAAGCTTAACGTGTTTTGCATGCACATTTTGTGCTAAAAGCAAGTAGTTTATTGGGAGTCGTATGATGTTAAGCTATTTCCCATGCATGTGGGTGCCAGCCGTACAGCTAAAACACCTAATCAAAATCACCTGAAATCTAGATCCAAATCACCTTATCATATCCACATAACCTCTAAGATTGTGTCAGTGTAGATCAGATATCTAATCATAGGTCTATATCCATATCACCTTTTCAGTTTGTTTCATTTTTTGTCTGAAAACATATAACAGCACTTCGAGTAAAAATTTAAATTGCCTGTTTTTCGTTAAAACATGCAGTTTATCGCAAAGCATATGATAGGCTTCTTCTCGTGGGTGACAGGTGAAATCTAATGTAGGATGGCATTTGGCGAACCCCTAATTTTTATTTAAATATATTGTTCGGAATTATAACAGAAGTCTGTTCAGAAAGATTGGAACATTTGCAACTTTGATCTTACTTGCTGGAGATGGAATTCGAATGACACTGTCTTGAGGTAAGCTCGTTACTGAACTGTATGTGAAATGATAGTTTACATGCAGTGCTAATGCTGCACAGGTATAGTTTGGATCGTTATATGTCAGTTATTTAAATTTATTTATTTATTTGATTGGTGTTTCACGTTATACTCAAGAATATTTCACTTATATGATGGCAGCCGGTAGTATGGTGGGAGGACACTGGCAGAGTCTGGGGAAAACCCATCACCATCCACAGGTTGCTGGCCAGTTAATTGTAGTTTTGGGCAACAAATGATAGATGTGAAGACGATCATAATGTCAGTACAGTAACACGCACAGTGCTCAAGAACTTGATTTTGCTGTATTTTCCTGATGAATACAAATGTTTGAGTAAACTTAGATTATTTCTGTTAATTTGCTTGTCAGTAAAAGTTGCCAAATAACTGTAGTAATCATTTGCTGTTGAACTTTATGATATTTGATGTATTTTCAACTAAAATCGCATTGAACATTGCAAACTGTGAAGAGAAAGTATGAAGACCCTATGTGTTGTAACTCTGTAAGAGCGCAGTTTTTTGTCAGCTGTGGTGATGGATTGCACACTGGCCGCTTACCCACCAGAGATACAACTCGTGTGACACTTGAGATTAAACAAAATAAATACTTGTTTAACAGGCTAATCCTGTTTCTGTTCCATTGCCACAATTGTGTTGCACCAATAGACTCAGTTGAAATCACCGAAAAAATCTGTATCCTAACCACCTAATCATATTTCCCTACACTGATATACTGCACAAATCTGTATCCTAACCACCTAATCATATTTCCCTACACTGATATACTGCACAAATCTGTATCCTAACCACCTAATCATATTTCCCTACACCGATATACTACACAAATCTGTATCCTAACCACCTAATCATATTTCCCTACACCGATATACTGCACAACATATCAGTAGGATATGTCATAAATAAGATTTGCTTTGTACATAAATTTATTTATTTGTTTGCTGTTTTACGGCGTCCTCAAGAATATTTCACTTCTATGGTTGCTGGCAGACTTTCCCACAAATGATAGGAGAGGAAGCCAGCATGAGCTGGACTTGAACTCATAGCAACCGTATTGATGACATGCACTTGGGTCATTACGCCGCACTGGTGTGCTAACCTCCTTGGTTACGGAGCCGCCCTCACCGCCTACATGTATTGTTACATTTCTGTATTATGTTGACTTTATTCACACTTAACTGGTTTAGAAGGATCTGTTTGAGCCAGCCTTCGACCATCTGCAGTAATGCCGTGACATGTTATGTCTCCACCAGGGCATCACTAAAAATAAAGCTGAGGTGATAATGATTTGAAAACAACACAGTACAATATACTATCAGTTCATTATCTTTTGTGTACTAGTCCCGTTTTAAAAAAAGCATTTATTTCATTAACAGCTTGAGTGTTATTCCATTCAGGTCTAGGGTCTGTGTCACTGATTTCTTTTTTATTTGATTGCAGTATTAAGCAGTACTGAAAAATATTTCACTGATATGACAGTGCACAACATTGATAGGGTAAGGGGAAGCCAGCCAGAGCCCAGGCGTACCCACTACCATGTGCAGAACGCTTCTATGATTAAAAGGAGGTTAAAAATATCTGGCCCAAAATGTTGCTCAGTTTACTAGCAGATTATGTATGATCGTCAGATATTTCAGTGGTTTTTGGTGTACTGTTTATTGGGCTGTATAATCTGAAAAATTTGGAAAGTAGAATAAATATTTTAACAAAGATTTGAAAACAGAATAACAGGTCATCTCGTTTCCGAACCAGGCTGATTTTAACAAAACGGCAGTGCACTATGACGTATATGTGTTCGTGACCCTGTGTTCAATAATTTATTTCTGACAAAACTGGTGAACATAAAATGGTATAAAATAGCATGAAGAATGTTTTCACTGAAATAAATACCTTGCAGAGGATTTTTACTCATGTTATGTTATAGTGCTATATGTTTGTTTTAAAATCAGCGTGGCCGGGCTTTGGTATTCTGTCCAGGATTTAATTTTATAGTTGCCCTGTAAAAGATCTATTGTCGTTACGTTGTTTTCATGTGATCATTTACTAACTGTGACATAGTACAGCATTTTGAGTTATTCTAGACCAGTGACACCAATGAACATGTTTGGAATTGTTTCCTTTACCATTGATTTATCATTTTTTCCGTAGATACATGGGAGACAACTTGAGGTGATGTTTTGGGAATTATTTTTTGCATCGCAGGCAGTGTACGTGTGGTTTCATCCTCAAGACACCCCATACCTCAAGTTTCAAGTTCTGTCACAATGGAAACATGCTGAGTTACAAGTGTTACATCATCATCCATGGCAACCCCAGGGCCATGCCCGACGACCCGTCACATTGACTTGACTCCTCGTGTAATAGGATCTAAGCATCAGCAAAATGTTAGCAGAGGATTTCAAAATGGAATGTATGAAAGCCAGTAATGTCTCCAGTACGGCACACAAATGTGTTTTTCCTGTTTAGAGAAAATTTTTGAAAGAAGTATTACAATGATCTAAAGTATTTCACTTGCTAAGTATTCACCTGCCCTCATCTTTTGTTACAACCTGTTTCACTATCCCTCCCTCCTGCTTGGTTATCGGCCTGCCCACACACCTGCTTGTTTGTCCACCTGTCCATCTGCCTGCCCACCCAACAGCCTCCCACCTATCTGGCTATCACCCTGCCTACCCATGTGCCTGCCTTGATACCTTCTCACCTGCTTGGCTATTAATCTACCATCCCACCTGCTTGGCTATCAGCCTGCCTCCATCAGTTTGTGACCCCTTCTCCACCTGTCTGTCTTCCCACCTGGTTTTCTATCAGCCTGCTCATCCACCTACCCAGCAGTGTGCCTGCCAACCCAACAGACTGCCTGCTTGCCCACCCATCAGCCAGCCTTGATACCCACCAGTGCCTGCCTCTGCACATCCAATCCTGCCAACCCATCAACCTGCACACCCACCTTCCTGTCCACCCACCAGCCTACCTGCCCAACTGCCTGTCCTCCTGTCCCAACCCACCAGCCTGTTTACCCACCTGCCCAATCCATAAGTCTACCCCATCCATCTGCACAATACACCAGCCTACTCCATCCACCAGCCTATTAACCCACCTGCCTACCCCATCCACCTGCCAACCCACCAGACTATTAACCCACCTACCCACCCACCAGCTTATTTACTCACCAGCCTACCTCATCCACCAACCTATTTACCCACCTACCCATGCACCAGCCTATTTACCCACCTGCCCAACCTCCTGCCTTTTTACCCACCAGGCTACCCCATCCACCTGCCCACCCACCTGCCCACCCACCAGCCTATTTACCCACCTGCCCACCCACCAGCCTAGATACCCACCTGTCTACCCCATCCATCAGCCTATTTACCCATCTACCTACTCAGCATCCTATTAACTCACCTGCCCACACACCAGTCTGCCCACAATTCTGGCTGTCCCCAGAACCAATTTTGGCAACTAATTTCGGAATTTTAATGTTTTCAAGTTCTGCCTAAAACTGCCAGTTCCCCTCCTGAGAACATGAGAAATTTGAAATTTGATGTAAAACTACAAAGGTTAGATAAATATTCTTATTTGGATGTGGAAGTAGAGGAAGTTATTTTGCTGAACTGGCCATCACATGAATGACAATGCATTAATCACAGATTAAATAAATGCCCATTTTGAAAGGGCTGTTTGTGATAAGATTTCTGGTTTCAGTGGTAACTGACTGGTAAATAACAAGTTTCAACAAAATGGTCCCAACAGAAGTCAGTGATTGGTATTTAACGCCACGCTCCAAATTTTTTTACTCAGATGACAACAATAATGTTTATGGGTGGCGGAACTGAGAGCCCATAGCAAAGGTTTGTACGGCGATGAACTAGGTTCATATTAAAACTAAGGTTGATTCAATCAGATATCTGGTTTGCATGGAGATGTACTTGAAAATGCTATTTTCAATGAGATGAGCACAACACAAATTTTGCCTTTTTCGCACAAGGACTTCAGATTTGCTTAATAAAGGCTCACGTGGCTAAGTCAATTGTGTTACTCGATACCATGGCAACACACTGGAATTTGCAAGTTCTTAGGTTTTGCATGTACAGATTCAAAGTTATTTGAATGCACTGAATGATTGTGTCACATGCACTCACTTATCGTCTTAAATTGTTTGGTATCTCATTTGCATAATTAATGAGGAGGACAACTCCATCTCCATGACAGTGATAAATCAGTGGCACTTTTTTTTACGAGGTGGCAGATCACTGCATTTTATAAAATCTTTTCTCATGTTTTCAAGATGTTTATTCAAGCATGCTCAGACAAAATTATTTATTTATTTGACTGATGTTTTACACCGTACTCAAGAGTATTATCACTTACACAATGGCAGCCAGCATTATGGTGAAAGGAAGGCAATGTTCAAGTTGATCCACTGAATTTAATAATAAATAAGCAAAAAAACTCTGAAGAAATTCAGTTTGATGTTCTCAATATTTTGACTTCAATTAATTCATCCCCATTCTCATGAGGATGACTTAATTAAAGTTGAAATATTGAGAACTTTGAGTTACTTTTCTTAATTATAAGGCAATGTTATTCATGAGAAAATGTTTATGGGAAAAGTTACAAGAAATTGATTTACAAAGTTTTACTAAAGTGGGCCCTGGTTTTCTGCTACAGTGACATTGTGTTCGAATACAGTTGTTATTTGTTTCGCTGTGGTTAAAAATCAGGAAGTTTGTTGGTGAAGGCCGGTGGTGTACATCAGGGCCTCATGAACCTTACCATTTTCTAATAAGTGAAAAATGCTTTCATGGGGCATTAAAAACAATCAAATAAATCAAAGATGTTGAACAGTGACCTGGTTTTGGAACACTGGCCTTAACTTGGTACACACCACGGCACTAAATGTCTTCATAGAAGCCCAGTCACACCAAATCTCTGACTTTGATCTAAACATGCAATTTGCCACAATTCCTAGATCGGGATCAGCGTAGCGGGTCGATTTTAAATGGATTGAAGCTCAGTTAATTGTTTGCTGTCTTAAATAAAGTGGGGTCTTTGTGGCTCAGGGGGCAAGTGTGCTAGTTGCAGTGTAATGACCCAGGTGCCTCTCACCAATACTGTGGTTGTGAGTTCAAGTCTAGCTCATGCTGGCTTCCTCTCCGGCTTTAAGTGGAAATGTCTGCCAGTCACCTGCAGATTGCCGTGGGTTTCCCCGATGTGAGTGAAATATTCTTGAGTATGGCGTAAAACACCAATCAGATGAATAACAAAATTGACTTGAACTCTCCTATTTTTTTCACTGTAGTTATGTGATGGCATGACATCACAGACAGAAATGAGTGTTCGAAGCGATTCCAGAAGGTCGTTTGCCACAGTTGTGTGGAGCTCAAACAACAATAATACCTGGCCAATTGCTAAGGCAAGTCAGAAGAAATGCATTATCGCAAACAATAACCTTTGACCTGTTCACGGCTTATTATTGTGCCTGCAAAACAACTCCTTGAGATTTATGGAGATATAGTCTGACTTTTTCAATCATTAATTGTCTTTGCCCAAAATGAGCTAAAATTTTGTTCATGACTTTAAGTTGCTGACTTTTCCTGATTCTGAGAGATCTGCTCATTCTAGAAAGGTGTTCTGAGGTTTGTTTGTTAGGTAGCATGATACTCTACTGGAACCATGTACGTTTCGGCACCAAAAGTAAGGTTTTATAGCAATTATTTGTTTCTAAAAAAGCACTATTTTGGGTGAAATTTTAGGTCATTTACAGCAGGGATTGATATATTCGTTCCAGTTTACAGCTGCCAGAATTAATGTACAAAAACCACCAACAACATTAACATGCACAAAAGCAACCAGCAACTCCCATGTGTTCTATGACAATGTCTTAATATTCCTCAAGATTGGCTCAAGGTCCTCCACTACTTTAGAGCATAATTGATCCGAGATTCATAATGATCACCTGCGCTTGTCAAACGCATGTCACCTTAGTTGCTTGACAGGGTAAGGTCGGTGGCTGGGCGTTATTTTCTGGACAGCTCACCAGGTAACAATACGTGGCTGGGCCTTATTTTCTGGACAGCTCACCAGGTAACAATACGTGGCTGGGCCTTATTTTCTGGACAGCTCACCAGGTAACAATACGTGGCTGGGCCTTATTTTCTGGACAGCTCAGCAGGTAACAATACGTGGCTGGGCCTTATTTTCTGAACAGCTCACCAGGTAACAATACGTGGCTTGGCCTTATTTTCTGAACAGCTCACCAGGTAACAATACGTGGCTGGGCCTTATTTTCTGAACAGCTCAGCAGGTAACAATACGTGGCTGGGCCTTATTTTCTGAACAGTTCAGAAGGTAACAATACGTGGCTAGGCCTTATTTTCTGAACAGCTCAGCAGGTAACAATACGTGGCTGGGCCTTAGTTTCTGGACAGCTCAGCAGGTAACAATACGTGGCTGGGCCTTATTTTCTGAACAGTTCAGCAGGTAACAATACGTGGCTGGGCCTTATTTTCTGAACAGCTCAGCAGGTAACAATACGTGGCTGGGCCTTAGTTTCTGGACAGCTCAGCAGGTAACAATACGTGGCTGGGCCTTATTTTCTGGACAGCTCAGCAGGTAACAATACATTGATTAAATATGCGCTTTCAGGTCAGTGTGTTTCAGCTCATGCTCCCGGGTATGTGCCTGGTAATGAAGAGCTTTAACCCATGTACTGATGGTTATTTCCTATTTCGTAATCACATGTCCACCAATCGGAGTCATAACCAGCGTAAATCTATTTCCAGACATCTATAACTCAAAGTTGGAATTAATGACTATGAAGTATTGCGCTGGATAAAAATAGAACGCAGCCATCATGTTATAATCTAACTCTTCCATAATTAACCGTATTGATAGCCATTAAGCATATTGGTAGCCATGGCAACCCATGTTATTGGATCTAGTTCCAGCAGTTGTTTTGGCTGGTTCACGAAAGCTTTCTTGGGTAGGGTCTGTTTGGCGTTTTTCCAAAATCTGCCAAAATGAACTGATTGGAACTTCTTTGTATGGCATTGATTGGAAGATAGGCAGGTTAAGCTTAAGACACTACACAAGAGATGGGGCCTCTGTGGCTGTTGGGGCAATCTCGCTACTGCAGTGTAATGACCCAGGTGCCTCTCACCAATGCCATCACAGTGTGTTCAGGCTAGCGCATGCTGGCGTCCTCTCCAGTCGTACGTGGGAATGTCCGCCAGCAACCTGCGGATGGTCGTGGATTTCCTCCCACCATAATGCTTACTGCCATTGTACAAGTCAAATATTCTTGAGTACGGCATAAAACACCATTTTAACAGTTAAATGGAAAAGCAACTTCCTGGTTCATGAACTTAACTGATAATGACGTTGCTAAGCTGAGGCTACATCAAAGTGTCGAGTTAATTAACCCCCAGGTTGTTTATCCATAAGAAATAAACTAACTGACAGCATGCACAAACCAAGGGCTTGAATGAATGATTGTAGCTTTAAATGCCACTTCAGCAGTATTAAATGCAGGTATATTGTGGTTGTAAGAGCAGACAGATCCTAAAAGTTAAGAAATAACTCAGTTTCAATATATATAAAGGTTATATACAATAAAACCATACTGAAGAACAAACCTTTATTTACAATGAAAACAACAGGCTGGTGGCGCCCCCTTCTTCTCCCTGGCTGGTCCCATCCCCCCTATGGCTTGGCTGTCTGGGCACTTGCCTGCTAGTGGCATCCATCCGTCATCAAGGTTCGAAACCTCCAGGGATCTGCCGATTCATTCAGTCACATTGTGTCCAGGAGTACAGTGACGTGCAAATTAAACTACATGTACCAGCTTTTGTCAACTTCCTGACAAACTTCCCTACAAGTCATCCAGAGATTGAGTTTTTAATCTATGTTGGATCGGTGTTTTACACTGTATTCAGGAATATTTGACATTATATGATGTCAGCTAGCACTCTGGTGGGGGGAAACCTACAACTATCCACAGGTTGTTGGCACATCTTCTGCCATATGGTGCCAATTGAGCTGGAATTGAACTCACAGAGGCTTCTCAGATGCTTGTACACTAACCACTAGGCCACAGAGGCTCCAACGCAGCGACTGAGCTGAATGTGTGTGTTGTACTGGTGGTGGAAGAATCGTCCTCTCCCATAAACTCCATGCTCAAGTGGTTTCAACAGCTCAGTGTCACATATATTTTATTTGATTGGCGTTTTACTCCTTACTCAAGACTGTTTCACTTGTACAGCGGCTAACATTATGGTGGGATGAGAACGGGCAGAGTCCGGGGGAAACCCACGACCATCCCCAGGTTGTTGGCAGCCCTTCCCATGTACAGCTGGAGAGGACAGCCATTCTAAAGACAAAGGTCTTGGTCATCTAGAAAATGGTCTTTATTATCTATACATCAGTGAAATCCCAGTATTTCCTTCACTTATAAAAGTGATATCTTTTGTTATTACAGTTTGATATTACACTGCTTGTGACCTTGACCCATAATCCAGACGCCGCGAAAATGCAAAACTTTGTATTTATGACGTTCCAATCTGACCTCACTGGGATGACACCGTAATACAAGTCTAGTTAATTGCTATATTCCGCCGTCACACAAGAAGACACGACGTCATGTATAGGCCTACCGGCACGACGTCACACTACTGACAGGTCTTTGAAGGCCTGCAACTATAACATTGCTTAAAACTTCTTTAAACACATAAAATCAGAACATTGTTAAAGTAAAAATAATAAACAGAATATTGCACAATGAAGGTTGATTACCATTGATATTGTTCTCATGAACGGTGGAAATGATAACCCACTTGACGCTTTGAGTCTCGTGGGTTATCATTTCCTCTTATCACCCAAACAATATTTATGGTATTCAAACTTCACTTTGCAATATCCTCTATGTTCTTTTTAGGTAATACACATGCACCTCATTTCACCAAAAGCTTAGCATGTAAAAATGTCTTTTCAGAAGCACATAAAGACCTTAACATGACACTTTTGATGGCAACACTTGCGTTTTCCTGAGAAGAAATTAATCAAACTTTAGACTGAAACTCATAAATGGCTTGATAAGGCGAATGAATAAATCGGAATAAAGCAAATTTTCACTTGAGAGCAGCTTAACTTCAGGTGCTGTACAGGAATAGTCTCTATTCCTCACGTGTACAGCTCTAGCCAAAATTTGAAAACAGGGTGTCTCATTTGCACTTTCCCCATCTCTCAAATGTTAATTTTGTCAGAATACAGTGTCTGTGACATCCCCGCACACCCACCCTCCCTATGCTCATCTGGCTAGTCCATCTGATATACTTACATATACATGTCCTTGCTTCCCCCCAAAGAAAAACACACAGAAATGTAATTTTTTCTTTCGGCGCTGCGAACATCTGTCCTAATAATTACAATAGGGTGGTACCAGAGTAGTGACAACAGTGTGAAAGTTTGCAAAGAGTCACACGTGACCTGTGAAATCAATCCCCTAGTTGCTACCACTCAGGGATTTATGGCAAGTGTTCATGCACCAGCTTACACACCCTCCAGCACTGAAACCCATGAGCAATGAAGGTTTTTATTTGATTGTTTTTCAACATGGAAGTCTGGAATTTTTCATTTATATAAAGGCTGTCAGTTTGATGGGTGGAGCAAACTGGAGTGCCAAGAAGTGAACCACCAGCCTTTGGCCAGCAACTGACAAACTTGTCCACATGACATACAGATACAGCGTTTTGGAAGAAAACAAGATATCAGCAAAGAACATTAAATTGCCCCAACGGCTACGCAAGCGGCACTGACTGCTTATTTTCATTAAAACCATAAATAGATCTATTTATTTGATTTTATGCTGTACTCGAGAGCATTTCACTTATGCGACAGCGGCTAGCATTATGGTGGGAGGAAACCAGACAGAGCCAAGGGAAACCCATGATCACCCACAGGTTGCTGGCAGACCTTTCCACGAACGACTGGAGAGGAACCCAGTGTGAAGTGAATTTGAACTCAGCGATTGCAGGGGTGAGAGGCACCTGGGTCATTAAGCTGCACTAGCACACTAACCTCAAGATCTTAGAAGGTACATGAAGTAAAGCAAAGGAATCTACATATTCCCTGTCCAAGGCCAGGTTCATGTGTCTTTACGAATGAAAGGCAAGCATTTTACCCATTTGACCTAGGCTTCCTCAAATTCTCCTGTATTGAACCCTGAATAATGTCGTGGAAAATGACATCGCACTTAAAACAGGGTATGCACTGAATGCAACAAATAATTATTGTTGTCTTAAAGGAATCCAAGGGGCCTCCATGGCTCAGTTGGCTAGCGCTCTAGCACTCTAATGACTTAGGAGCCTTTCATCAATGCAATGGCTACGAGTTCAAGTCCAGCTCACACTAGCTTCCTCTCTGACTGGTCTTGGGAAGGTCCACCAGCAACCTGTGAATGGTTGTGGGTTTCCCCCCAGGTTCTGCTCAGTTTTCCCTCCCAAATGCTGGTCGTCATCATGTAGGCGAAATATTCTTGAGTATGGCGTACAAAACCAATGAAATAAATAAATAAAGCAGTTCACAGCTCAAAGAAATTATTTTCAACGAATTTAATGTCTTCAGTTAAGTGCATACAGAAAGTCCTGTAAAACAAGCATTCTAAAAATGTTTGGGACAAGAAGAAAAAAAAAAAAAATTTACAATGTTCAAGTCAAGTGAAGACAATGCTACTGGGGATATGCATCATTAAAAAAAAAAGAAACAAAAATGATGCCAGTAAACACATAAAATGAGGACAAAACCGTTGTTGGCTACTGAGCAAGAACACTCATCACTTGGAACAAATGTAAATATCATCAGCCTGAGCTACTCCACAAGCATGTACAGTAATGGTATTTGGAGTTAAATGATGCTTTGGGGCTTTCGTATCAGGTAAGGTAAAAGTAATCACTAAAACATGATTCTTCACACTCAAGTATCCAAAATGTACATATACATCCAACCTGGTGTAAAAGTAAGCACATTTCAAAACGAGTCAATCACAATTTTTTTGCGAGTATTTGTCTGCAGAGATTCTGAACATGGAAAAATGTTCTATCAACACCACTGTGAAATAAAATTGTCAAACATTTTTGGTTTCCAGCATGAAGCCTAAATTGAACACTACAGAGTGGTGTACTGTAAATTTAATGTCCTACCAACATCGACACCCAACCAAAAAGGGAGGGGAAAAAAAAAAAGAAAAAACCCACTGACAAGTTACATTTTATTCATGTGACCAGAATGAATTAAAGCAGTCACTGCACTGTCATTGGGAGTGATCTCCCTTTGCACAGGTCTTCTGTGAAGAGTGGCTACATTTGATGACTCTCCCAGTCAGAGTGCCTTGCTACGTGCAAAATTAGCATAAGAATAATCTGTATGAAGAGTCCCATTCTACTTTCTCCAATTCTTGTATTTTCTCGGATTCTTGCTTGTTCATTCTAATAAAATGTCCGAAAGAAAGGGCTAGTTAGGTAAATTTTGATAACAATACAAAAACTATATATGCCTATGGTCTATAACACTTGATCCCTTACTTCTCATTATAATATTCTGAAAACTCTGAATAACTTACATTTACCATTATTTTTGGATTTTATGATAATCTTAACTTTTGTGACATTTTCTGGAAAAAAATAACAGAAATGGGTTCTGATGCAGGCGGTCAAATGATGTGCGAGCAGTATTAAGAAGCAAGGAAACAAGTGTGATTTGCATAAGGCATGTTATGGCCATCCTTAAAGAACTGTTTGTTGGATGTAACCTGACCTTATGGGGAAAAAAATGGGGTCTGTTGTTAGGGAATTTGTTCCTTTTTTTTTCTCTTCATTCCGCCTCTTGAAAAGCATAACCATTTTAAAGAAATCAACTTTCATCAAAATACAACTAGAAACTTTTGAGTAGGGGCCTTTTTTGAAAGATTGGTCATGCCCAAGAAACATATTTTTAAGGATGGCCTTAGTTAGTTGAGATGATGGGATACCAGCCAAAACATGTGATATTGTTATATTGCTATATAAGTTTGTGGCCATATCGGACATGTTCTATAATTAAGATACATGCATTAATGACAACATGTAGATGACCTGAAGGGTGCAAACTTCACTGATTGGACGAAAGCATCCATGAAAAAATCGACTAAAGCTGTTTGTATTTAATCTTCCTGATTTGCAATTGTACACCCCATCTGGTAAAATTGGGTTCACACAAAAGTGACATCTACATGTACAAGCATGAATATTAAAATGGTAGTCAAGCAGTAAGAGGGTAAGAGGAGCTGGCAAGGGAAGGGGGCAGGGGTAGGGGTAGGGGCAGGGTTGTGGCAATGCACATTTTCAGATGCCACAGCTGTAAACTGAATAAATTTTGAAAAGAGAGAGGGAGAAAAAATAAATCACCCTTTCGTTATGTACATGCAAGTGAATGCAAAATCATTTTCAGTCAAGCGTAAAATGATGTCACTAAAGGGCACATACATCATGCCTTCTGTGATACATGCAATTAGCTTCCACTACTCAGGAATGTCAGGTACCCATCAAGTTTGTCTCAAAGCCAGGGTTGCGCATCAATAATAGCATCACTGGCGTTGTCGTGGCGATATGGTCTTGAGCAACTTCCACTGTGCTATCATAAATTGCAAGTGCATACACAAGAGGTAAATGTGTACACAGTCCGTAAGGACAAAATTCTTGCATGTTAAATGCTCACAATGTGGCCTTGAAACAGCTTTGTGGAAATTACCCCCCCCACACCAGGGAGATATGGATTCACACCAGTGCTCCCCTGGACCAGTCTCCAGTCATGTACCAGTATATGCCTGCCAGTTAGGTGAACTACTATACCAGAACTTACTGAAATTCAGTAATTACTTTGATCATAATGACACTGGACTGGAAATATTACGTCATAACACAACCAACAAAGCCCCAACCCAAAAAAAGTAGTGACCTCCTCCATGCAGTCAGGCTATAATACTATCACGGCTATAAAAGACACAAAGCTTAAGTTAATTACTGTAGAAATTTAGTATAAAATATAGCAAGTCTTTGGTCACCACAGAAATAGTGTTCTTGCCCGAAGCAAAGCACTTTACAAAACAGCGACTCAGGCTGCAACCTCTCACAAAGTTCATGACGTGAGCCTCAACGTGTAATAAGTCTGCCATGGCAAACAGGCGCAACACTGAAACAGGGAGTTCGCTAGTCTCGCAGGAAAACACACACCATACTTAACAGCATAGTCCCCCACGCCTGGCCAAGTAAATTACAGTTACATTTTAAACAACTATGGTTGGAAACCTCGGATGTATTATAAACAAAATGAGCAGAAAAATTTATTGTTTGAATTCTTATAAGCTGAAAAACGGAATCTCAAGTAGCTAATTACAAAAATTTCAATGGGCTTAAAAATCGCCATACACTAGTATGGAAATTAATGTGAAAAATATCAGTGATAAAATCTCGACTTAGATCCTTTGTCTCACCACTGAGTGTGTGAAATTCTCATTTTTGCAAAAATACATGTATTAAATGAAAACTACTAAATTCTAGCCAAGTTTGCAGCGATTCCTGACTTCTCCACAAACAATCGTCCAGTCCTCAAGGGGATTTGAGAAATAAAAGTTTCTGTAACAAATATGTCTGCTGAAAATATTTCTGCACCTATTATTTTTAAACTTTCTAGGGGGCAAGAATTTTCATCTATCGCCCCAGAAAGGTTTTCTGAAGCCTCTCTGTCATTGTAATCTGGCCCTCATTTAACAAAGAGGGAGTAAAGTTTCAACAAATGCAACTACCTTTGCAACTTATCTCTACAGTATGTGTCACAGTGGCAATTACATTTGACATAACTTACACCCTGTTTGCACATCAGGCCTCAGATGCGTTGAGCTTTTCAGCACACTGCTCTTCTGCATCATAATCACACTTTAAATTACAGTACACAGTTTTAACACATTAGTATGTACCAGTACTAAGACAATCTCAAATCAACGAAGACTTTCAGGAAGAGGCTTTACTGTTCCCAGTGCAAATGGATAAAAGTGGGTAAAAATCAAGTATTAAGGATGTGTGGTGGTGGGGAGTTGGGGACATGGCTGAAGATGAGGGGTGTGGTATTAGAGGGTGTGTGGGTTGGGGGAGGGGAGGGGGTATGGCCTGGGATGCACTAACTTTGGTAAAATTCTACAATTATAGCTTCACAATCAAAAACAACCTTACACAACACTGTTAAAAAAAATGTGCTGAAAGAAAGACAAAGAAAAAAGAAGCATGTAATGGGAGGAAAAATATAACTTAAGAATGTGTTCTTGACATTTTGAAAACTGTCGTCATGACGTCACAACATAGGTGAGTGACATGCACTGATTCCAGGTGAAGCCAACCCGCTAGTCACATGACTGAGCCATACAAGTCAGAGTCCTGTCATGGTTCAGGCTGTTATGTTTACCGCGTTGCACATGTTCCAATCGTTGTTAGATCACACGACGCAGCATCAGTGGACAGAATACGGCACAAACAGGCTGTACTGTTGGAACGATTAGCTTCAACAGTTCAGGCTGGTACATCAGTCCTCCTCTGACATCAGGTGCTGGGCATGCTGTTAAACCATACACTGTACTTTTCCCAGTATCCGCTGGGACCAATGTTGAAACCACATCAGCTGCTGCGAATGTTGTACCAGATTCCTCCACAAGTCTGCTGGAACGTGCTGGATGGTGCATTGTTGAACTGCGTCAGCTACTGGGAATGCAGTTGAACCACGCTCCTCCACAAGCCTACTGGTTTGTGCCAGGCCTTGCATTGTTGAACTGCATAAGCTGAACACACTAGTTGTACTTCAAAGCTTACTAAGCTTTTTGAGATGAATCCCAGCATACTGCAGATACCACAGTTACCATGTGGTATATATATATATACACACACACACATACACAAACAACCTCAGCTTGCAAGTGGTATACAAGCGTCATTGTTAGAAACACGGCACACTGTCTGTCGTTTTACCCAGCTCCTGTGGGTTCACCCGGCCTCAGGCTATCCCTCACTCGTTGAACATATCAGACAGGCAAAGAAAAACAAGATCAGTCAAAATTCAGCACATGAAGACATTACGAGGCGAAAAAAAGAGTAGTGACCTCCTCCGTCCTGTCAGACTATAATACTACCACGGCGATAAAAGACATAAAGCTTAAATTAATTACTGTACAAATTCAGTATAAAATATAGCAAGTCTTTGGTCACCACGGAAATAGTGTTCTTGCCCGAAGCAAAGCACTTTACACAAACAGCGACTCAAACTGCAACCTCTCACAAAGTTCACGATGCGGGCCTCAACGCGTAATAAGTCTGCTACCGTAAATAGGCGCAATACTGAAACAGGGAGTTCGCTCCCCTTGCAGGAAAACATTTTCACTGTTTAACACCCACCACACTTAACAGCATACCATGTGCAAGACAATGGCGTTGAGCATACAGTACAACACAACACTTTACTCTGCAGCACAGAAAACCTTTGCCCCAATTTATCCAACTTGGATAACATTCCTGCAGTTCGAGACTAGACAGCAGTGCAATTTAGAATTTTGCAGTTTCAGAAAACTTTTTTTTTCCTACAGCACACTTCAATACCGGCCAAACATCCACACAGCGGCTGGAGAATGGTTGGGGGTGGGGGGGTGGGGAAGAGGTTTTAACTTTTGCATGCAGAGTTAATAGAGTGAAATCTGGTGTATTGTAAATACACAATGCAGCTTATTAAAGGAACAGGTAAGCGGTAACAGGGTAATACAGAGAGAAGCTAGTGCCACAGAGTTTACTAAACGCCACTTCCGGTATTTGTTTCCGACCAAAATACCTACTCTCTGTCCTCTACAACGGCAAGATGTCATGCCAAATCAATTGGCAGATTTGAGCACATCATATCTCTGTGACGCTTTCTTCAGGAGTGAATAATGTCTAGATTTGGCTGTACAGACCTGCTACACAGCCAACAGTACCTGTAGTCCTGTAGAATCACAAGTACACATCTATATACTTGTGAGATAGAGGGCTTACACTAATATCTCAGTATTACTTTAGGGGTCAATCTCTCAGTGGAAAGTCAACTTGGATAATCGGCTTGCTGCGTGTGTTGTTCCGTAATCTCCACACTCTTTCCTCTCCCTCGCTCGTGAAATTCTTGGATGACTTGGTGAGAAATCACCATCGCCCAAGCGTGCAATGAGATGTCCTTGCAGCCCTGCGCCTTGGCGATGTGTCATACTTCCTCTGCCAGTCCCCCCCACCGCACGCGGTACTTTTTGTTCCTCCACACAATTTTGGAAGATGAGTGTGCTTTAATGGTAAGGTACAACGCCATGGATTCTCGTAAAAGCCAGGCTACCAAAAATTCAAATTTTGAAATTTTCAAAGGGCCATTCTGGACGGGAAAAAAAGAAAACAAATGTTAGGATTTATTTACAGACCATTAAAAAACATATATTTATTTATTGTTTGATCAGTGTTTAATCCTGTACTGTGATTTTTGCACTTACAGCATGATAGGTACGTTACTGTTTCAACAAAATTGGGCTCTGCCCCACTCTTTACATAAAGCTGAAGTGAAATTAGCAACAGCTAGATTTGAGTTATTAAATCCAATCCTTTGTTAATCAGCTTTCCATATTTTGTTCACCACCCCCAACGTTAAAATTGCCAGATTTTACCACCCTGTTAAAGTTTCCCCAACTTTTAGTGTTAATTTTCTGGACTCACCTCTACGATTCTCATGAGCATGTAATCCACCAGAAACCAACAGAGAACGTGGAGAAGAAAGAAGGCAAGAGGACTGACGGAGAAGAGGTGCTGGGCGGCCCAGGACACCAGCACACCCAACAACATACACTCTGCGATAGGCTCCAGAATGATGAATACCGGGATCATCGAAGACCGAAGTCTGGCCCATCTGAAACATCATTGATTCATTTATGTATATATTTGAATGATGTTTAAAAGCCATTCTTGATAGTTTTTCACTTATACAAATTGCAGCTGATCTTATAGGAGGAGGAAACAAGAGTACCAGGCTTAAACCACCAATTTTTGGTAAATTACTGACATGCATGCCATTGAAAGGCAAGCGCCTCCAACCACTAGACCACGGCCATCTCCCCTGAAACAGTAATTCAACACAGCATGCAGACAACCATACTTTACAAGCACTTCACAAACATATTCACTTAGAATCATTTTTCTTTGGGGTTTACATAACAACAGCATACCTCACTACATTACGGCATGAAAACTCTCTGTAGACACATTTCGCGTTTTCCTTTTTCAAAAACTTTCATGCAATTAAATTTGAATTTAGTTGAATCCTGGACTCTTACCGGTCTACAATGCTGTAACGTAGGCCTACGTGAACATGGCCATGTGATTTGTTGTCCACCAACCGTATGACTGCTTCTGCACACACGTACACTTCCTGTTCAGATCTGTGCAGGAAGGTTCTATTGCACAAATGCCATGCTTCAATTTTGATGCCCTTGTTACAGAACTAGTATTACTTCCAATGAGGAGTTAACTCAGTGGAACCAAATGTCTTAAACTGACCTCACGAGTCGTTGATGAAAGCCGTCAACTGAGTAAGTCCCGCAGTTTTGCAGAGCTGGCTGTCCACAGATCACAGTACTGTACCCTCTGAGGAAACAATAGCAATTCCGAGTTTAAAAAATAGAAGTTTTGAATTTGACAACGAAAGCAGTTTTGAATTTTAAAAAGGAATTCAAGTTTTAAGAAGCACATGTAGACTTACAGGCAGTAACAGTATGTCGAGTGGATAAAACATGTATATTATTTAAGGGGTATGTGGTCATAAAGTAGATTCTTTCTAACCTCACACATTGTATCAACAACTAATCACCACACTATATTAAGTTTGTGAAAATTCATGTCCATCTTTATTTGCGTAACAAGAACTCATATAAATTCAAACGAATTTACACCAACTTTAATATATCACCCCTCAACATGCAGTCTGTGCATCTACAATAGTTTCTACAGCAAGGTGTGTATTTGTTTGAGAATTCCAGGAAATTATGGGAGATTATTTTCTTGTCCAGAAGCTTTATTGTCTCACTTTTCTCTAAAAGCTTCAGCAAAGAAGTAATCCTCGGCCAAGTATTTGCCAAAGGCAGCCATTCCGCCAGCTTCTTGCAGGACATCCTTCCTCATCAAGCATGACATGCCTGTGGTACAGTTCACACCAGCCCAGTTGGCTGACAGGTAGTTCCGTGCTTGCTGAGTGCCAAAGTACACCTGTAACAATGCAAAATAATTACAGAAAAACTGGCAACGAAAGCATTATGAGAATTGTGAACTTGTAAGCAGACATGGCAGAGGCATGCCTTTCAAAGGAATGGATAGGCTGCCTGGAACATAAACACAAACAGTGGAAAGAAAGGACTGTATATATCACCTAAAGTTACGCCAATAATGAGACTTAAGTGTCAAGGCCTAAGTTTTTCTCATAAGAAACTTTACAAAAACACTCTTAAGTGCTTCTAACAAAATTGTTAGTTCCCTGGTGACTTCCTGTTGTGAATCACTGAAAAGTATATTAAGTTTTGCTTGCCATCATCACTGTGTCTGTGGACTGGCACGGGCAGACAGGTAGCCATATCTGCACATTTTTCACGACTGAACTTAATACACTGCACCTTGTAGTGGGTGCAAATGTTAGATATGCCATCAGAAATGCTGAGGCCATAAGTTTTATGACTTAACATGGGTGTGGGTCTAAGATCATCGTATGGAGTACCAACTGAGGAACAGGGTCTGCATGCACATAGTGCTCATAGAGTTACCCACATGTAATTACTATAGTGAAGACACAATGTTGCTGTGGTAGTTATTACATGTACATTACATTATGAGTGCTTTTTGTGCAAAGCCCTGTCTCCTGGAGTGGAGCCAAGAGATAGGGTGCCAAAACAGCTAGCTTCTATTAATGTACATAATATTATGCAATTTTTCTTTGTTATAGGGAAAGACCTTGTAAAAACGAACTTAAGGAGAGTGAAAAGACCATTAAAAACTGTATCTGAAAATAACTTCACTGATTTTTTTACATTTTTTTTTTCACCAAAAAAAATCCAGCCAAATGTTTTGATTGTATGGTGGGTTTTATGGGCCATATTGATAATATTCACTCAACATAGGTTCATTTTTACGAGGTCTTTCCCTCTAAAATAATTATTTTAATTATTTTAAATACTACTCTTTACAATAAACTGTCCAATGCACAGATTAACGGAAAATGTCCAGCACTTCATAATACATGTATCCAAGGTAAAAAAGACATGACGTATTGATTAAATAAGAGATGACCATATCTGTGTGGTCTACATATGTTTATGGTCAAATGTAGGCAGCAAATTAGAGTGAGTGTATGTTTGGAGTCTAACACTATACTTAACAATGTTTCAGTCATATGATGACAAGGAGTCCTTTTGGTGTGTGCATATACAGTGTGTCTTCTTGTGGCAGGGTAAGTCCATGAAGCCACTGGAACATCGTGACACCAGACATGATACCCGACCCTGTCATGTTATACTGATGCCGGACCGACAAGTCCTGTTTCCTTGCTCTGACCTCTCAATGCTGAGTGCAGCAACGAATACCATTTTTTAAAGTCTTTAGTATGACACGACCCAGGCTTGAGCCTAGATCTCCTGACCTCGAGGCGGATGCTCTGATCACCAGAGTAACAAAAAGTAACAAAATCATCACCATATTTTTCACTGACAAATTTCTGTTTCATGTCTGAAGCCTTTCTAGTTCATCTTCAAAGAGCTGATTAAGTACCTGAATAAGTATATCAATGGTAGGCCTCACAACGGGTACCCAAATATGATGTGCTTGCAGTTACCTGCCCATTACTCCAATGCAGGCTCTACCATGCTGACCCATATTTCCAGCATTATGTTGCCATGGTTATTTCTCATACACAAACCACATGAGCACCCCGTGAAGCTGATATGCTCTGAATATCAGTTTATGACATTACAAGTGGAAGAAAGTCAAGCTTGTAATCCAAGATGAAATCTGCGGGAAAAGTGAACCATGGCTGTGGACTCCACTCATGCCTGAGTGGAAGGCAGGAAGGAAGGAAGGAAGGGAGAGTTATTTGTGTCTGGGCCAAACTGGCTGAGAATCTCATAAATGCTACAATTCCGCATTCCAAGGACTACCAGTCACATGATCTATGCAGCAAGCCTACAGGTCCCAGCAGTCTGTTGCTGTGGTAACAACACAATATCCGGGTAAATTGTGGTCCCTTCCCTATGGGGCGTGGGTGGGGGGGTGGCCTGATGATCTGAAGAGATGCTCGCACCTCTACCCGTAACCAAACACACTTGTACATTACAGCCGGATTTATGGGTTTTTCCAGGTAAATCAACAGTGCAGAGCAGAACACAAACTGTGGTGGTGAGCAGGTTTCAAAATGCACCATTACACAATCCTCCTCGCCCTTCTTGAACATCTGGACCATTTAACCAGGGATTCTATCCATCCAGTCCATTTATACAGGCATGTGAAGGATATGGCCCACAAATTTTGTCCATGGCTGAGTTGTATGTTTAGCTCAATTCTGAGAGTTCAGTTGATCTTAGAAAGGTGTTTTGAAGTTTGTTTGAGAGGCTACATAATGTCCTACAGGGTAAATGTAAGTTACGGCACCAAAAGTAGCATTTCATGACATTATCTGCTATAAAGATATTTGGGTGGTGGGGTGGGGTGGTGGGGTAGGGTGGGGGGTGGGGTAGGGTCATTCCTGCCCCATAGACCTGAGAGCTGGATTCAGGATCTCACAATATCTTTATCTTCACTTGCCACAGGTACATGTACCCCGGGGGGGGGGGGGATCCAAGGGATTGTGGGGTGGTGGTGGAGATAGGAATGTGGTAGACAGTGGTGATGGGCTGGGGGGAGTATTTGACATCACAAATACAACAGCCAAACTTGTTAATTAACAAAAGGCCAAACATGTATATACATATACTTATATCCCTGTAAGATTATTTCTACATTTACATTTACCAGGCAACAACCAAGTCTTGCTAAACTACCTGTGACTACTGACAGTACCTTTTTGAAAAGTCTCAAAAGAGACCAAACTTGTTAATGGTTTCAATACCAGTATGAAGTTATATCAATCTCCTGAGTTTTCATTCATTGCACTTTTCACTAGCCATAGCTTGAAAGTCATTCTCCTGGATACACCATACACAAGGACTTATAGGTATAGAAATAATGGTACTGGAATTTATCACTAAATGTTTTATCATATGAATAATAATGTAAACTTGAATAATAGTAAATAATTCTGATACAACCAAAAAATTGGTTGTTCAAATCTCAGTCTCGACACATAAAGGAGAATTGTCTCCCTTTATCCTGTTCCCGTGTATGTACTCCCCTCAGTTATTACAATACATTCCCTTTTGTACCAACTTTGCTATATTCTACATGTACATGGAATAAAATCAACAGCTGTTACACTGTAAACAAGGTCTACAATGTAGTCCTCTGTGAGTTACTGTTTATTAATGGTAATCAAACCATCAGCTCAAAAACTGAAAAGAATAATTTTTTCTTCTGGACAAGAAGTAAACAGTAATACAATATCATGCAGGAAATAGGTGTACACGTGCATTTCACATTCATTTACTTGACTGTTGCTTTTCATATGTCATCCTAAGATTTCAATTTTTCAGACCCCTATATTATTTATTTATACATTCACTTCGTAGTTAAGGCCATGCTCAAGTGTTCACTTTCACACTAGCAGTCAGGTTTATCAGGGAAGATAGGATGAGTGCTCAAAGAGATTTTTTAAAAATTATACTCTCGCACAGCGCGACTACCAGCACCTTACCTTTTCATAAACGGCAGCGAAGCCTTTGCGATCACAGACGTAGGGCATCTGATGAACGAGACCCGCTTTGGGGTTGAGAGCAGCTACCATGTCCGTGAGTGCATCTTCATTCACTGCAACAAATAAAACAGGACGACTGTTAAAGCTTGTGGAACTTCTTCAAATTCTATTTGCATGAACGCAGACTTCTCCCAGTTAAGCAACGAAACCGTTCAATTAATGTTTCTTGCTTACTACTTAACATAAAGGGAATGGGCCGAGTCCTGGTAGGTCCAGTGTCAGGACATGATTAGGTGGATCACTGAATTAGGTGGATCATTGAATCAGGTGTGGCATGGCAGTCCAGTGAGGCAGCACTACAGATATGTCAGCATTGCAACACAGTACGACCGATCTAACACTGAAAGTCACATAAAACTTCAATCCAACTAACAAAAATAACATTTTGCTTACCACATTATCATATTGATAAATTGCACTCTTGTCATCCTGTGTACACAGAACTGAACTGTGCCTAATTTCCTATTACTCTAACAAGACGTCAACATTAATGAATACAAAACCCAATGCTGAAGTTGAAAATAAGAACAACACCTGTTACAAATACGTACATATTAATTTTCGAAAAAATTATTAAGAATGTCTTATTTTCGTGTTTATTTATGACACTGTTTCCACCTCTTGAGGACAAGATAAACACTGCTTAAGGCATTCAAACTTTTACATACATGTATAACAACCTCTACTTGTTGTACACTTTGCCACACCAGACATCTTTCATACAATTATTACCACATTTAGCTTAAGAAGGGCTGCAATTTTGAAATGTACATATTCGTCCCCATGCATTGCTCCATTTTCTCCTTTTACCCTCATTCATCTCAATTTGAGGGTAAAACTGTTGAACTGTTGACAAAACTGATATCTGCGTGGGCACAATCAGAATAGAATATATCTATCTTGCACCTGATCTACCTTCTACCATCGGAGAACTGTAGAATGGACACTGGTAGATAACAATATACACTCATATTTTATTGGTCATTTTTAAGTGTCTATTGCCTTTGATTTATTTATATTTTCATTGGTCATTCATATGTAGAGTTAGCCAGGCACTTCTTAGTTTATACCTGAAAGTGGCATTTTCAGCCAGCTCATTAATATTTGCAGGCTTGCCGTGTAACAATCAACATTTTCTGAAAGTGCATAACAACTGCTTATGGAGGAAACCTGTAGAAAACTCAGTTTGAATTGTTTGAACCAAAAATTTATGATCAATCTCTGGTAAAGCCTTTACAGACGCAGTTGAAGCAGGAATGAATGAATGAATGAATGCTTATTGTTTAACGCCCTACTCAAGAATATTTCACTTATACGAAGGCGGTGTCTCCTTGGTGCAGGACGGATTTCCACCGTATCTTTTATCTGGTGCTGCCTCACCGAGACGACTTGCCGAAGACACCCAACAAGCCCCCTCACCCAGTCACATTATACTGACACCGGGCCGACCAGTCCACCCTCTATCCTCTTATTGCTGAGCGCCTAGCGAGGAAGCAGAATGTACCATTTTTTAAAGTCTTTGGTTTGACTCGACCCAGGTTTGAACCCAGATCTCCCCGTCCGAAAGCGGACGCCCAACCAACTGCGCTATCCTGGCGGGTCAGTTGAAGCAGGAAGAGCTAGGGATTAGCAGCACCTGCCTGAACATTGCATCATGAGAAAGATTTGACCACCTGAGCCAGATATCCCCTCCCCCTGCAGACACTTACAGCTATCTGCAGGCGTATGTTATGTGACAATGTTGTGAGATACTTAAGGCCAATGAAACTTGATCATTTGTCATAATATTTTGGAAAACTGTGCGGGCGGCGGAACATTTTTGGTTACTATTATTCAATTAACTTTTTTTTTTTGTACATTTCCTGGGGGGAAAAATAAGAGATGATGATGAATTCTGATGGTGGGGGTAAAATGACCTGCGGTTGGGGATGGGAAACAGGGAATCAAGTGAGAATGACCTAAACAACTTGGCAATGGTGGTTTTATAAAGCTGACTTGCATGTACAGGATACAGATGACAGGGGACCAGCTTAGCCCCCCCCCCTCCCTCCGACTCTACCCCCCCCCCCCGGGAATGAAGAATGTGCTTATAATAATATGTGAGGACACATTCAAAAAGGCATTTAGTGCTTCAATACTTTTATCTGTTCTAAAAATTACAGTAGTACAATTACAGTATTTAGAAATCACAGTAAACATTTCAAGTACCCTTTAGATTACTGATGCCTTGTTGTGCATACAGTAATTATGTTCATTTATATATATGTATTTACTTATTTATTTGATTTGTACCTTGCTAAAACAATTTTCATTTACAAATATATGATGGAGGGCAGGTTTACAGGTGGAAGGAAGTTATGTTTTTCTTCCTCCAACTTAATGGGATGTCATACACCAATTGTGTTTAGGGGAAAATGAAATTGGCTTCCTTTCCACTTATGCAAATGACAAATTTAGAGGCCAGCAGATTTGAGCTTAGGATTGTCAAACAACTGTGGAGGTAAAACTGACAAATATTCTGCCCTACAAATTAAAGGTCACTCAAAGTGTCTCCTGTTTTGAAACTGTATGTCACTAATGCTTGGCATTCTAGACACTTACTACTCAGCGAGTTAGGCCGTGACCTTTTCAATCTTGCGCACAGATAAAGGTCTGGATCGGTTTACAGGGGTATAAGTGTGAGAAATGCAGATGTGGCGCAAACATAACACTTAAAATCATACAGCATGGAGGATAAAACATGAGCTGTGATGGCGGCGTGATGACTGACCAAGGGTCGCAGGTAACTGGTCAAATCTGGCCTCTTGACAATTTACCTCAGATAAGGTATTATTCCAACATATCGTGTAGATGTTTAACCAGTAGCAAGTTACAAGGCCCCTCGCACCAAGGCTTACGCAGCACTAGATTTTAGGCAGTGACGTTTTTGCCAATGTATCAGACCTAACAGATCGAAGATTAAAATAAACTAAGATTATTATTTATAAAGGCTGTACTGCCCAAGAGTAACACATAGACAATGCAAAAAGGTTGTCAGCCATACTTAGGTCCTAACTAAGAACTTGTGATCAACAACCGTTTCACAAAACAGTGCTACCTATGTTTTACTGTGTGTTGACTGGTTAAGGACTTCAGATTAAGACTTACAACTTAAGTTTTGTTAATGAAATGAGACTCTGGCCTCCAGGACTCGTAGACCACTAACAGGACCCTGGTTTTTGCAGGAATACAATGCAAGAAGACTACAGCTTAGACCATAAAAACAGACCACGGCTGACAGTTTTGGAATTGATGATGTCGAGCATAAACACAGGGCACACAGAACCAAGTCACCTGTCAATCAAACTTGTTAAGGTACCTCTACTTCACAACCACACGTATCTCCCAGTCCTCAACAATATCTGAGAAGTTAGTTGTCCATACTAAACAATCTTTAATCCAAAAACCAGACACAAGATGCTGCCACAAGTGTCTACTAATATGTGATCCACTATCTGTTGATAGAAACACCCTCTTCTGCATACTAGGTGCTTGTAGTTCAAACCTGCTGAGAGCATAAAACATACCCAGGGAAAGTTGTCTAAAATAAAATATGGCAAAAAAAGCCACATTCTTCAGAAATGAATAGAATCATGACCATATGCAAGTGTAAACAAGTGTGTATCATATTTGAAAAGTGCTACTGTATTTCATTAGTTTTTGAGTTATCTTGCTTACACAGTTAAGCCGCACATTATTTAAACACGCCCTTGTATCTGTCCATGAAGAGGATGTCCTGGCTCACCCAGAAATCTCATGCAATCCCCATTCATCCTTGTTGCACAATGTGAGACAGCCACACCCAAGGCAACCATCGCAATACAGTAAGGCCAGGCTGCCCCACGCCTTGGTTACATGGCCCTGAGTGGCCGGCTCAGGTATAAGAAGTAGGTTGACAGGGGCTCTGTACACTGTCACTGTACCTTCCTGGGCCAGGATGTAAGACTACAATGCACCTGGGTATATATCATGAGTGAAGAAAACGAGCCACGTGAAGGTGTCCCTCTATCAGTGTCTTTGTCCCTCTATTACTGAGCATTCTTGTCATATTGCTGCTTTAGATGGCAAAACCAGATTAATTATTTGTGCACTAACAAAAATCAAAAACTGAACAAAAATAACCCTGAAAATGCATCTTGATTATTTTGTTTCATCCTGTTGTTTCTACGATTTTCCTTGCTGTTTTTTCCCCCCTTTGTTTCAGCTTACTGATCTCGCAAATATGTCTTCAAAAGGAACCATTGCTGAACATTCTATATCCCACAAATAAAATGAGTTTCATTTTTATTTTCACATCATCCACTGACATTTGAAAAAGATTTATTCTGCCCATAAACAAAATGGCCTACCAGAAACTTGACAGTTTTGACTATTTTCTAAACCTGAATCAAAGCTCAGCAGTTGTTTTTCCATACATTTGCTAACATGTATGTAACAGGTTGTGATGTGTTTCCACACATGTGATGATACTCATTTTGTGTTACCTAATGCAAGTACACGTGTACCCTCCACTGTTATTACAATAACAACCACTGGTTCATAATATACAGGTGACAGGCACAGAATATACTCCATTCTACCTTGCACCAGCTTAACCCATGCATGTATAAAACAAAAACAATGTCAACCCTGCATAGCATTAACATCACCTGGTGCTCTGTTAACAAGACAAACATCCTAATAAATGGGCCTGATCTGTTGTTTAGGATACACACACACTTGAACCTCTCCCCATATAGACAAGATCGACTGATTGAGACTTGAGATAGTGTATGTGTAGGGCTATACTTGAAAACATGTTCGTACAGGGTAGCTGTGTAGCCTGTCTCAAAAATGTTTACAAGCTGGTCAAAAAGAACAATTTTAATGACCCTAATGACCTTGTAAATAAACTGACCAATGTCACAGAGACGGAAAATAAAGCGGCTTTATCTCAACACGAGTTGGACTTGAGCTCACAGTGATTGCACTCGAGAGAGGCTCCTAGGCCGCTGTGCTGTGCTAGCATGCCAACCCCTCAGCCATGATTGTTCCCCATGTAATTATTATCCAAGGTACATGTACTACTTGTGCATGCAGACACCATCTGTAGGGATTAAACAATATATACATGCTGGATACAAACTGAAAAGTCATCACTGAGAAAGTGTCGTTCACAATAAGTTATGATACTTACTGCGCAGGTTGCTGTCTGAGACCACTATGAGATCGTATTTTGAGGCCTCATATGCCCGTATCATGTTATTAATTTTCCCATTTGGACCTACAATTTTTACACCTGGAACAAAAGAAATCAACAATAATTAACCAAATTACCATTTGCAGGTAAATGAAGCAGTGTATGTGTAGTTTTGATTCCAGTTTTACTATGCATGTACACCAAGTTATCTCGTTTAACATATATTTATGCCAGGCTTGTGAAGTTTGGGACTGTTTAGGAAACAGAGCTTTCTAAACACCTTAAAATCTTTCTTAAAACAAGCGGTGACTTGAACTGGATTTGAACACAGAGCCTTGTTGCTGTGGGACAACCTAGTGTACATGCAAGTACATGCATGTCCTAAACATTCAGAAACTATTTTAATTGGGGAGACCACAAAACGCATAACCTGTACATGCAAGTGGTTATGTTAATTAGGCTTTCCAAATATGAATCCTAAACACGTGGATGTAAAGTAATCTCCAGGTCAACATCTGGCATGCTGGTGATCTTTAATAAACCTTTCTTATATTTCAATGATTGTGTTAAACTCTTGGGAAGTCTTAGGTTTTCTGAGAAAATCCACTTGAATATATGTAAGTAAACATTTAGAAAGAACAAGCATTCTGCCAGTATTACACGGTAGTCAGGCATTCACATTTGAGTGGTGTTTTCACCCTTCCACACCTAGCACACTCCTGAAACACAATCTGGGAGTGCCAATAACACATGTGAAATAATGAGTCACACTCTCCAATCACACTCCTGATCTTCTGGACTGGGAGTGACAAGCATTCCTTCACAAAAACAAAAATGAAGGCCTCAGAACTACTGTACATGTACAATGCATGTCTAAATCCACAGCAGAACAATTACTGCCATGGCTTTGTTTTAACTGAACAAACCAACATGAAACACAAACTTAATCTGTACCTTGTCAGTAAGTTTTAATTCAACATGATGGACTGTTGTGAAAACAGATCAGTAAAACTATTTCATGCTGAATAAGGTGTAAATCCCCCCCCCCTTTCCCCCACTGTACCTGTACGGGACAAATACTAAGCAATAATAAATTAACACAAACTGAAACTGGGGCTGAATTGGCAGTAGCATGATGAGCTGCATGTGTGCACTAGAACCTTTCTCTCAGACACACTTCAATTCACGTCTTCTACCAACAGTAGCAAGACTTTTTGGCTACAAAAACGAAAAGAGCAGGACTAAACACAGATGATAAATGGGACGCGACAAATTCGCCTAGCTCTTCAATTACCCAAAGGCATTGTATTCTCCTAAATTCCTCTCTCTGCAAAATGAGAATTGTTCCGAAAAATCAATTCCAACCCATCAATAGATTGACATTCTCAGGCAGAAAACGGCTAAATAACAAATTACAGGAAATCCCACTCGACACTCCGCCGGCAGGGATGATGAACCAACGGCTTTACCACATGATAATTCTCTCTGCTAATTAACTTTTCACAGATTCATGATGGCGATAACACTGACCCCACGCCGTTAGGCAACGTGATGCTGGCAAAAATTAATTAATCTCAAGTCAACAGCAGAAAGATACATCAACAGCTAACGTGCATGTACATACATCTCTCTGTAAATACTGCATGCTGAAGTAGTCTATAAAAAGAGACATAACTATAAAGGCCACTGAAAACAACCGATTTGTTTCAGGTCTACTATAACTTCAATCAAAACACAGTGGGCAAATCCGAAGCCTTCATTTTCTGCAGGTGTAATTTAAAACCCGCCCTGAATTTATATGATTTATTCCCTCCGTCTCAGAATGTAATGTTTTGGCCAGTAGTATTTAGCTCCCTGTCTTTCCATCTGTTCGTCCATAACTTTACGTTATACATGCATCGCGATGAGATTTTTAGGCATTAGGCTCAGGATTAAGCATTATTCTGGTGGTGATCTAAATTAGGAACCATTAATTCTTTAATCGTTTCTTCATCATGAAGATACATGGGACAGTTTTAATGCAAAGTATGAGCTCTTTAACAGTGAGATCTGTACATTTTACTGTGGCAGAGGTTGGCACTTCCAGATTGCCTTCACTGTCTTTCAATTGAAGCTGGCCAAGTATTCAGGTAATTAACATTTAAAACCTTAATTCATTGTCACACATTTTTATTTATTCATCTGACTGTTGCATCATATTGTACATGTATTTACAGACGTTTATTTTAATATACAATGGACTGGAGGAAACCTGAGTGTATTAGGGTACACCATCAGCTTTTGGTACATTACTGACATACATAACTCTTTGTCAGAATTGTTACAAAAATATGAAAACCGCAGTGCCTACATTTAGCTACTGTGCACAGAAAACAAGATGTAAATTTGAACATTAGAGAGTAGATTTCCATATGTGAATTGTGTTAACTTACCTATAAATAGTTTAGCATCTACTTTTGGGTATTTGGCAATAAGACTTTGGACGACCAGGATGGCTGGATCACTGTCATCCTGGACACAAAACAGCAACTCATACTGAAACAGACAAACAGCAATTTGTATTAACATGTACAGAAACTCCTACTGAAACAGACAGCAATCCACAGTATAATAATACAAATACAAGTACAGAAACTCATACTTAAACAGACAATCCGTGACCTGTATTAACACAAACATACACATCAATATGTAAAGCAGCTCAAAACAGTGACTGGGTGGCTGATTCCACAAAGCTATCTGAGATTCGGGGAAAAAAAAAGAGTGAAATATAATTTTAAATCCTATATTTCGGCCCTAGATACATGTATTAAAATTTTGACAAACTCTTACAGTCAGGGATGGCTTTGTGTAATTAGCCAAAGTACTACAATGTCCAGGTATCACATACATGTGTACAATATATCAACTGTGTATGTTTTAGTTTATCCTTTGTGTTGGATCAGACAAAGAGCAATCTCTGGCACCAGGTAATAATGTGTAAATGTATATATAATGTATTTCACCTAAGTTTTCACCTAAGTTTAGCTTATTGTACACGACAGATTTGCCAATTCTGATTCATCCACCTCACAGGGCCACTTGAATTAATTCTTATTAATTATATATATAACAAAATGCTGGCATCAAAAGTACCATTTCAAAACTTTTATGTACATGTACTTCTAAAGTTTCTGTTTTGTAATATAACCTTAAAGTGAAACACAGTATTATGTAAACTATATGCTCATACAATCAGCTGACTATATAAAATGAACATAAAGTAATGTATACCAAAGAGAAAATAGTAATGCCATTTGAATCTGCATAGCGAATTACACTGCGCATCTCTAACGTCTTTATTGTTCAAATACAACACAGCATGTGAAAATTTTGTAACGTCTTAATCCCAGGTAATTACATGTACCATCAAGCTCTATTGATATATGCTGCATTTTTGAACTTGAGAAAGCCATGCCTTGAATGTCTTGTATACTAAAGTAATAGACTGATTTACTGTTTATACATCAGTGAAATCCCTGGATTTTCCTCTCTGGTGAGAAGGATATTGCACTGCTGATGTCATGTATATCATGGTATGCTAAAGACAGGTCTTTGAATGTATACACTAAAAAAGTTCTTTAAATATACAAAATCCCAATGTTTTTAAAGTACATATAATAAAAGGAATATTGCAAAGTAAAGGTTGAATACCATCAATATTGTTCTCATGAAAGGTGGGAAAGATAACAAATTCGTTATCATTTCCATCTCTCGCTTGAACAGTATAACTTTGGTATTCATACTTCACTTTGCAATATTCTAATTTTAAGTGTGTACCATTTCATATTACATACAAACAGGTGTAGGCCTTTGTTTTTAATTTTGAGCAGGAATGTGATTTATCACATCCCTTGAATAAGACAAGTGTGATAAGCATACCAAGATTTTGTTTCTCGAGAGCATTAGGTATAAGAGTATGACAGCACACCTCAAATACGAAGGCCTGCAGGTACATGTACATTGAAAAACTGCCAAAGATCAAATCAATCATGTTGACAACAAACAACTGGACACCTGTTACCACGGACATGACTGAAGGGGGAGCCATGGTAGCAAGAAAACATGTGCACTAGACGTTACTGACACGTCAAATGCATTCTAGTCTCGGAGAACCTGTAGTTTTGCACGTAAATAAAGCAGTAGGCTTTATGCTGTTCTTACATGTACAAGGGAAACCTACACAAAAATAATCCTACAACATTGTACACCTTAATGCCTTGTCACTTCTTTCCCTGTATTTGGCGGTGTTTTTTAAAGTAAAGATATGGATATGTTGTCAATAAGACAGAAGGACCAAGTGAAAAAAAGAAACAGTGCATTTCTGTTAGACGTAAATTGGTTAAAAAGCATAGACCAGATGTTACATGGGATATGCCCAATTCCCAATTTCCCACATGGAACCAACACCGTACATATGAAGAATTACACATACAGGTTTATTTGATTCCACTGGAACACAAGACCTACATCTACATGCACATGCATTTCTACGAAGTGTTTTGCTCATTTTTTTCAATTTTTTGTTTTCATTTCCAAAAATTTTGCCCTTAACAAAGTTGTAGATTTTGTCGGCTGCTCTTCCTAAAATTAAAATCACAGAATTTTTCCCCTCCCACAAAAGTAGTTATTAACTGTTTAAGATAACAAATAAATCAAAAATTTACGTCACACAGATAAGGCTGCCAAACACATTGTCTATTGTCCAGCCAATGATGTATGTCATTAATGGTTTCAATTCACACACTCCAAGCGTTCACCTTTTTCCGGACTAAGCTGTTTGTGACCACCATAATTCAAAATTTTTCCTTTGGAAAATTTCGCTGGCCTGCTGGCACCAGTTATTGCACATGAGGTTATACAAGTAGATTTTTTCTCTTCCAAAATACACACATGGTAAATGAAAGACAGGATTAATGGAAACATGTTTTTGTACTGGACAGCTTAGTATGTGTATTTCTGAGAGCTATTGTACTAAGCTTATAGGGTTGAAACAGATCCCCTGGATAGAATACTAACCTTACACCTATCACTAGGATACCAACCAATCAAGCGTAACCTTCACAATTCATGTAAATATTGTTGTTTAAACATTCAAGCCCAAGAGTCAAAACCCTTTTGATCCACGGGCATGAAGTCAGTGCCGGTATACATGTTGCTACTTTACCCACACCACCTCATATGTTTGCCCAACACCTAACAGGGCGATACCCAGCCATTAATCACCATGATCAGGTGGCTTGCTTTGACTTGGGATTAATAGGGCATCCCCTATAGGGAAAAGAAGTGGTACATTGGTGCCTGATAGTACTACAGCAAGCTTCATGTAAATTTGGGAGTTTTCCAAATCAAATCTATAATAAGCATGTTCTGTATTATGGTGAAGGAAGCACTAAGGAAAATGTAGGTTTGAGAAATATTAGGGCAGAAGACCATGAAGGTCAAGGCCATTTAAAGCAATATAGTTTGTGATATGGTGGTCAGATTTGGCCATTTTTGGCCTGGCATGGCCCTTGATGGCCTGTTGAGGTCTGCTGTGGCCTTTGATGGCCTGCTATGGCCCCTGATGGACTGGTGTGGCCCATGATGGCCTGCTGTGACACCTGATGGCCTGTTATGGCCCTCACAGGATGACAAGGCATGGTCGTAGATGGGCTGAAAAACAGGCTTCAACCAATCACAGTCAATTATGCTTCAAGTGGAAGGACTAAATTACAATACATGCAATACCATTAATACATTAAGAATTAATGAAGTTCCAACACTGTGCTAAGTTCTCTGTTTGCACAACTATAGGGGTGGAGGGAAGTGGAGACGAAGGCAGAATGGGCACGCATGTAGAAACAGCAGAACCACTGATTTACCAATCAGCAGGTCATGAATGGGTGGCTGAGATTGGATCCGCTCATAATGGACCTTCTCAAGAGAAGTAGTCCCAGGGAGCCGACATCCCAACCTCCATCCTTGCCACCGCTTGGAAAAAAGACCCTCTGGGGAATACTAACCTCATCACATCTTCTCATGATCCTGGAGCCAGAAGCATAGCAGACTGACCCGGAAATGCAAACAACCATTTGGATATACAATGGCCATTGCTTACAAATTGTTAGGATGTGGAACATGAGTAATCCAGAGAAATCGTTCACTGTTTCGAGGGCGCAATGACTCTTCGATTTTCGGGAGTGCCAGCCCCAAAATAAATTTAGGCCATGGATAATTGCACATTTATTATATACCATACTTTTTCTAATTTTTAAGACAGGTGCTGGTAAGTCTGAAAGCAAAAAATAAACTTCTCTCTGAGTTATGGACATGTGGTTCATTAAATGGACTAACCATGCGTGAAAAGAGAAACCGTGTATTCTTGTTACAACCACATACATATACTGGCTACAAACTGCTGTACAGATGCATACCTCCACAACATTACATCGTGGCAATTATGTGTTTATGTTGCCAGCCCCTGGTAATGAATATACACGAAGATACATGAAAATACATATTGTGATAACATGACTTATTGATGCAACACCTGTGATACATGTAGACATGTAACAGATGCCACACTCCATTTCATATCATATCATGTAGATTTATAGTGTATATATATATATATATATATATATACACATGTACACACCAAAATGTATATACCCTAAATGACCTAAAATTTCATTCATGACGAAGATGTTTATTTTTCTAGATTGTGAGAGTTCCACTGATTGTAGAAATATATATATTGTGTTGAATATAGTTTTGAAGGCAGGGTGATATCCTTCTGGCAAAATGTAAGTTTCGGCTCCAAAAGTAATATCTTATGGCATTTGTTTGCATGGTTTAAAAATGCATTTTGGGGATGAGATTTTTAGGTCATTTACAGTATATAATATACAATATGTATGCAGCAAAAGTACCAGTCACACCCCCGACTCAAGTGGCACAAATGGATCACCTTCTAAACAGAGACAGCACAAGCAAACATCTACAGTACTGCATGTTGTGTGTGTATCAAAACCAACAACAACAACAAAAAACATCGGGCAAACTTCACTGTATACCGCTCAGTCTGACCATCTGACGGTAACTTGATGTACACTGTGTACAGTACATGAACTTGAAGTAAAAGACAGTTCATGACTGAGGCACTGTTCATGAAAACGATTACAAAATTCTCTTTTGAATACAAAAAGCTGTTTGAAATTGTATTTCTTCGTTGCTGAATTATCTTCGTTTTAAGAGTGGAATATTATGCTGCGAACTGGGGATGAGAGGGTGCCCATGCCTTCAAGCGTCTGAGAGATTATCCAATCAGAGAGCCAGGAGATATACACTGCTTATAAGCTGTGACATAAATCTTCTGAGTGGAATGTCAATGTAACATGCAATAATATAGGGACAGGACACTTTTTTACATTTTAATTAAAACTAGTACAGATGTGAACAACACTGCAAATTATTCCACACCATATGGTGTGTTATGGTGAGAGTAAGTTTCTAGATCATTTCATATCATAAATTTACCTATACACTTAATCACAACTCTAGCAGATTACTACAGTCTCGGTTACAAGACTGTTCCATGCTTGGAACAATTATGTCAAAGCCCGGACAGAATGACTGTGTTTCATCCTAGTCGACAGAGCACGGTCAAATGTCAATTTCCACTGTTGTTGTGGCTGTTAGAAAAAATATTTTACTGAAATAAACATACTATTATTTAACCTTTTTGGCAAACTTAACCTAGAACATGTGCTGTCTAAATGTACTTTCAATACATGGATATCTTCAGGATGTCACTGGCCATATGATGTGCTAGTAGATCTTTACGTTTTATCTCTCTGTAATGTCATGAGGTCTCAACTGCTTTCACCAAGAACAGAAAGAAAATTAACGCTGTCTTAAAAAGAGGGAAGTGTGACATAGGTTATATCTGATTTTGCAAAAGTAAAGAATTCCCAAACCATTCTTGACAGCTGACAAGTGTTACTGTTGTTTTAAATGTGAAGTAAATGGTCTAAAATTTCACCTGAGCAAGCGCCATATTGGAAGCAAATAAATGTCACAAAATATTACTACCATGTATGTCTAAAGCATTAAGAAAAATGCTATCTAATGCAAGTGTAAAAAACCATATGAAGCCACCTGTTCAGAAACAGCTGATTTTTGCAATTTATGTTTTGATGTATACATCTAATTATGTGCTCTTTCAATACCGTTTAGATTCTAGTAAATGATAAACAGGCCTGTCCATCACAGCATGGATGATTGGAATGGCTCTGTTTTAAGCAGAAGACAAAAAAGCAGCTTGAAAACTCTAGAATCAGAGTCACAGCACAGCTTGGACCTGAAAATTATCACTACAAGTGATTCATGTACTTACTGCTGGATATTTAAGTTTGAAGAATGTTTCGAGGTTGGTGTAAAGATGGGGGTCGACCCCTGTGAGTGGCTTGATGATGGATACAGCTTGCAGATCTTCCGGTGACACGGGAGGAGTGTAGTATAGACGCCATTTTCTGAAACAACAAACACAGTCTACATTTAATAATTGTTACAATTACAAACATTTTTTTGGTTCCCATGTAGGAACCAAATTTTACAAGAACATAGTGAATGACACACAGTGAAGCCTGGATATTTATATCCTCTTTTTCACCTTTGATAGTGCATTTATGCAGCTTACTTACGACTGATTTAACATTCATGTGTAGCTATTGAGATCGACTCAGGCAATCCAATTACTCCCAGCTTATTATGCAAACTTCTGACATATATTCCATTTAATAATCAAATTTGAAATTTATACAGAAATACTGTACCATACCACCTGACTAGAAGTATGGTAATTCAGAGAAGAGTCCTTTCTTCAGAACTGCACATGGTATATATTACTGTGCAGATAGTTTGTGAATACTTTACAAATTTAATAAACTGATAACCCATTACAAAAAACTGAACAAGGGGGAGGTGAAATTATTTTAAAATAAAAGCATGGTCACCACAAACAATGATATCTTGGAATTCTCTGTTCTCATCATGGTACAGACCATGTACATGTACATAAACCACTGTCTCTGACAGTGGCGTTTCAGAGGTCCTCAATACTTCGCTGTAAGAGTAGACCAATCATGAGAAAAAATATCTGACATAACCTGATTTGAGCATAAAAAATTTTTTTTTTTTAAATTCTGGCTGATGAAAACAAACTTTCAGAAAAAAAAAGAAAAAGAAAGAAAGCTTTTAAAAACATAACCACGAAAAATTTAAAAAAAAAAAAAAAATTTGCTCGAAATCCAATAAAACCTTCAGAGTCAGGCCGTTTCTTTCACGGGTCCTTCAGGTTAAGCTAAATCACCATATTTCTACAGATGGCCACGCCCAGTACAGTAGCAAAAGGGCAGCAACAAGACAATCTTCTTTGAATAGTTCAGGACTCTCAGCTCAGGTTTGTGTAAACACAGGATTGCTGTGCATTTTCTCTATGCAAGAATGGAAATAAGCAGCAAGGAAAGGACAATGTCCTGCTTCTGTTAGTATTTCATACAGGACAAAGCTGATATGTTAATAACAGTGTGACTTTTTTAATAACATGAACTGCTGGCAGATCTGCCACCATGGGCCATCGCACGAACGTAATTTCCTGGCTTGAATGATATGTGGTGTCCAGCCCCAGCCGTTACTAAAGGTAGTACAGGCATATTGATTTAACTATCATGCTGGCAGGACTCTATGGGGAATTCAGTCCAACAACTACACTGTGTATGTAGCCACCCTCAATGTTTTTGTTCGCAGCCTGAATTCTTATGGTTTATATGTACCCATACATATCGTTGGTGTAATCTCCAAGGGTCTTAATTCTTAGCTGCAGCAAACACTCTGGACTATCCCTTAATACATGTATGTGTAGCCAATGTCAGTATACATGTGTTCTTTCCACAAGCCTCAATTTTTAGCAGTGACAAAGCCAATAGATGGCACTTTACACATACTTCGTATGTGTAATTACTGTCAGTATACTGTTCTGATGCCTCAACTCATACCTACAGGAAATGCCATAGACTAAGTTTTACTAGCAGCCTCAATTCTTGGAAGTAGCAAAGACTATGGACTATACTGCACACAGCTACCGACCATGCATTTTTCGGAAGCTCTTTGCAGCAACAAAGATAATGGACTAAGTTTAACATATGCATATAGCTACCGACTGTGTTTACTATTGCTAGCAGCCTAAATGCTTGGCAGTAACAAAGAGTGTGGACTATAGCTACCGACTGTGTTTACTATTGCTAGGAGCCTAAATGCTTGGCAGTAACAAAGAGTATGCTTTACATGTACATGAAGCACTAGGGGCCTACAGCCTGTCCGTGTCCAAGGGCATACCGTAGTCTTGAGACATTAAAGCAGAAAGAGATCTTGAATAACATGATTGCAATTACACATCTCACCTCATCAAATTTATCACTCCAGATAGTGGAATTAATTAAATGTATTTGTCAACAGTTAATGACATTATGCTGAGTGGCTATATCTTGATTAGTACATACATGTACATGTATGCAATATGAAATATGAAATATGAAAGCACAAGGTGTTACATGAACAGAATCAGGTCAATTTGACAGGTGCGAGATAGGCCTCAGCTGCAAAACCTGTCTCAATGTTATCCGTCTTGAAGAAGGTTTTTTTTTCCTTAGTAACAAGATCACCAGTTTAAATTAACACATAACAGACATTTATAGAAGCAACTAGATATTGTCTTAAAACCAAGCACGCGGCGCCAATTCTACAAATCCCAAGCCCATTTACCATGGTGACGTACATGTACTTCTACAATGTATGTTGTCATCGAAGTTACGCCAGGCACAGTTTGCGTCAAGCCGATTTACCATGGTGATGCACCTGTACCTCTAATTCTATGTTGTCATCGAAGTTACACCAGGCACTGTTTGCGTCAAGCCCATTTACCATTGTGACGTACACCGTACATGTACCTCTACCCTGTGTGTTGTCATCAAAGTTACGCCACACAGTTTGCGTCAAGTGCATTTATTACCATGGTGACGCACATGTACCTCTGCACTGTATGTTGTCACTGAAGTTACGCCAGGCACAGTTTGTGTCAAGCACATTTACCATGGTGACTTATCTCTTCACTGTATGTTATCTGTCATGGAAGGTGTGCCAGACGCAGTTTGCGACTGCTTCTACTAATATGGTACGAACACCAGGAACATATAATCTTGAGACCATATCATCTTGTTGGTCAACTGCACATGCTGTACATAACGTACATTTATTCATTTCATTGTTGTATAATTAATGCAATATTTAGGAACATTTAATTTAAATTCTGGCAGCCAGTTTTACGTGTGAAGAAAACTGAAGCACCCAGAGTAAACCACCAACCTTTGACATGTCACTTGTGAACTCTCTCACATGTGACATCCTAGTATGTATTGGTCAAAACGGTGGTACAGGTAAGTGGTTTCCTGTGAACTTCATGCTAGACCATGATTATACCTGTATGTCGATCACACAATCCCACCAAGGCCCCAAGAACAATGACAGCATGGGTATCTAGAAAATTCTTGTTCCAAGAATGAGATTGAACCCATGCTTCCTGTGATCAAGCAGTTGAAAGGCAAGCACCTTAACCACTGAGCCACTGTCCCTTTACCTGAAAGCACTATACATGATAAACACTCAGTTAGCTTTCTTTGCAATTCCAGACCTGCAGCCTGCCTTTATTTGTCACTTTTCTGGACTCTAGCTGGGAACGTGTTGGCACTAACCAACCCTGAACAGTGTTACCGCTGGGTACATGCTCCACCGCAGTATGTGACGTGCAGGTAAGAGCAACTAAGCTATAGTGTAGACGTACTGTGTGCATCTGGCGTATAACTGGGCCTGCTCATAGTTATCTTCTTAATGTTCTCTAGGGTTCTTCAAATTGCTTTATGGCTGGTACCACCAGGCAGGCCTAACAAAACAATGGCCTGACACATGTAGGCAGCTTGGTCATAAAGTCTTGACTGGCTTATCGGAGGAGTTGCTCTCACTGTTGACCCCCTTCATTCAGCCACAGTAAGGGACAATCACACCAAATTATGGGTCACACATACAGGTATGCCATAGGTCTGGCTGCAAATTACGCATAGCTGATAACTGGTATTTTACACTAGACTGTAATTCTTCGATCTTTTCGCAAGTTTACAAGCCATGGATTCCAGCAGACATTATTCTGTGCACACTGGCAAAATTATACTTTTTCTCACATGGGCTAACCCAACTACATGTAATGCAGTTTTGTCTCCACAATCATATTAAATAGGAGCACATATCACAATGAAATGGGAACCTTGAGAAATTAGGGAAACCAAACTTCAGGCCAGTCCCTGAACTTATTCAGGCTACATGTAAATGTGACCATAATTTGCCATATATTATTGTATACACATTCTAAAGATTTAAGCAATTTAACGAATGAATAAATGCCATCACATCACTTGCTGATTCAGTCTGTACATGTGCCTTTAACAAAACCTTCGACAATTATTTTAGGGTTGAAAGTTGAAATCCACAATTGACTGAAATTTGTATGTAAATGAGTCTGGTACAACATCTACGAAGGGACAGCTTGCAACAGCTACATATAGGACAAGAGTCCAGAAGTGTTTGTCATGGAACTGGAGAAGATGAGACAAGGCTACAAGCCTGGACAGCCTCCTGAACCTGTTGAATTGATATCAAAATGTCAGTAGTACGTATGCTAACTTGGAAACAAGGGATAATTATCATTATCCCGCAGACTACAGTGATGGATTTACAGGTAACACCCACCATCTCCTATACGGAGACAAACACTCTTGGCCTACAGGCATTTTTGCATCACACATCATCCCAACAGACACTTCCACAGGCTGCCCTGTATGCCACTGCCACCTTGTAAACAAGGTTATTTTATCGAAGTACAAGTAATTAGATTAGGGGCTCTGTACAACTAGAGCATTATAGATTCAAGTAACACAACTCTTTGCCTTTCCAGCAATCAGCAAAAAATGCAGCTCATTTTAATCCATGTACCCTGCAACAATGAATAACATATACATGTATATAACATTTATTTACTGAAACTACATCTTAACATATCCAATCATTCATGTCATTCTACACGCAGAGACAGCTTGAGATGCAGCAGACTGTGTTGCATTTTGATTCTCTTCTATGGCTCCCTGTTGTCAGCTTTTTTTTCATGTGTGCATGCATCCCTTAATGTACACATACATGTAACAATCTCACTTTCAAAAGCAAAATGCGCATACAAATCATTACAACCATCACCATAAAATACCAATGTATACATGTAAATGCATGGTACAATACTCAATGCCATTTTACAAGCATGCCTGTACTGTGTATATCTGCAGGTATCTACATGTAATTGTATAAATAATTCCAGCCCTGTGCAGCCAGTGTGGGGCCGTTCTACATACAGGACGTAACACTACATCAAACATAACTACCATGGCGACAGGAATGAAGGTCGTGTTTCATGTTAGCAGGGTCAAAAGTTAATTTCCACTGTCGTAGTGGCTCTTAGAAAAAATACTTTACTGAAATAAACATAATACGGTCCAACCTTCCTGGAAAACTTGGAATATGCCTTGTCTTTCACTTTAAGTAAAAACAATACTCTTACAGGTTTTGTCTGATTTCAATGAAACTTGGCTTAAGTGTACACTCCATTTGGACACATAATCTGTAGTAGCGATTTTAGATTTCAATGATTGGTTGTCCATCTGCCTGTCTGCTCATCTGGGAAAAATGCTACTAGTTACTAGCACAGTTTGTGTCTAATTTCAACAAAATTTGGCACAGGTGAATCAAGATACATATTTCATAATACTGCTTTTTTATTTTGATTGTCCACTGCCCCTTATACATACTTTACATAATTTGTAATCGACTCTGTGACAATTTGGAGCCATCAAGTAGAGCTACCCTCTCATCACAGACTGGTCTCATGCGTTTTAATCAATTCATGTTATGATAAACACATATTTATACACATATAAAAGAGGAGAAAGGTAAAACATAAAATTTTTTTGTCATGGCTACACACAGGTAATCCTTTCCATCTATGTACAAGGCGATATGTTTAAACATGAGATAAATACCAATAAAAGACTGGAAAGAGAGAGAGAGGCAGACTGTAATACATTTACCATGTGAATGGCCTGCTGGTCAGACAGGCTTATTAAGAAGACTGATTCTGATGCCCCCATCAGAATCCTGCCTGCTGCTCAATGCAATCAACACCGAGTTGCCAGCAGGCAAATTAACAGGCATGTTCTAGTAGAGGACAGGACGACCTCAGGGCTACAGTACATGCCACATCCCCTCTACTGAGAAGGAATGGCTGTAAAATGGACAGATGAAGCCTGTCGTGTTGACTGTAACCATATGCTGCATTTGTGCCCTTGAATATCTGGTATGTGCATGTAGCGTTAATTTATGTGCATTTTGTCCACATTTCTATCCCAAACATCATTTGGAATATTTTCAACCCTATTGCGAGCACACGTCATAATTATGCAAGTAACTCGACTTGCATCATCAGTCCTATAACAAGACAATTAATGTATCTGTATCATTTACTTCTGCAGGCATCATTTACCCTCATTTATGCTCCTGATGATATCCTTGCACAAGTATAACACCCATATTTTTCCAACAATTTTCCTACATTCTGTATGCATAAAATGCCTATAATGATTATTAGTAGTAAATTCTGTGCCCTGCATGCAGATACATGTAATAAGCAACAATAATATACATGTAAATGTATTACGTCATTCAATACATGCAGCCTTCAAACAATGTGATAATAAAATCATTCCATGTTCAAATTCTATGCAATGTAATTTATACAAGTTGCTTTTGATTATTACATTTCAAAGTCAAGTCAGGATTCATTGATTTCTTCCCAAGGAATAAGCCCTGTTAATGTTTCGCTGACATGCATTGTTTGCAGGGGGTCAGGGTAAGGTGAGGGGAGAAGCGAATCTTCATCTGGTGCTTATGTTTTTTCTCCTTTTTCCTGGAGGAACCACTATATGTAAACATATTGTATACTGTAATAATGACCCTGAGTAAATATCCAGGGGCTATGGATCATGTGGTAACAAAACCATCATGGCTTATTTTTATTCATCTGCTCATTTTTTCTTTCAAGATGGCTAAAGCTTATCTACCACTGTGTATTATTCATATGTTAGTGGGCTACTAAGGACTCTTACTGATGGGACAGTGTGGTAAAAAAAAAACAAAACATGGGTCATCTTTCCTCTTCTATACTACATTTTTTTAAGGCTTCAGACAACACCATATAGTATATCTACCTAGTACAAAGTAAACTATGAGGTGAAGAAGTCCATCGTCTGAAAGGAAAACAAGAAACTTCCTTGTTCTAACCCTCAATCATCCTTCCACACTTCCTCCTTTAGACATCCACTTCACAACACACTGCTGTAGCTCAAAGATTTACTATTTTCACCTACTTTACAAGTGTTAACAAAAGTGTACACCTTCGGCACATTTCATCAGGTCCAAAATCGTTGTTAACTACCTACTGAAAACCCAGATGCTCTCTTCTGGTTATACGAACAAGGAAGAATGTAAACAAATTCATGTAAATAAGGTCGGAGAGGGTTCTGTAACACACTAGTACAAATTTTCAAGGATTCCCAACCTAAAAAGTGCCAATGCAAGAAGACTCATAAACTCCTGACGATCTGAACCAAACAATGAATTAGCAGTGGTTTATAGACGTATTTTGACAGCATTGTTGTGTCAAGAAAACTGGGCTTTCCATGTACCAGCATCACTTGAACAGCCAAACTAATATCGTTTCACATGGAAACCAAAGAATAAAAATTTCCTTCGAATTAAAATAAGATGTCATTCACTATTAGAAATGGTTGAATATATTTAATAGGAAATATTTATCAGTGCATAGAGATAGAGTGAGAAGTTGATTTCCCTGTCCCGTCCGCAAAATAGGAGATATAGAGATGCTAGAGCGACGATGAGGTTCAGGTTTCGCTAGTCACCTGAGAATGCAATAATCACCACTCATTTACCCCTTGTAATAATCATTACCCTCTCATGACAAGCTTTTTCCAGACAATGCATGTGGCAATGTGCCAAATAACAGCAGTCATTACTTTACAGGTTGCTTCTTTTCGACATTAAAGTAAATGACAGCTCATGACTGATTCTCTCTTGGATGCAAAAACCTGTTTGAATTTATATGAATTTGTGGCTGAGTTATCTTCCTTTGAAATGTAGAGTACTGTGCTGCTGACTGGGGATCTGAATGTTATATTTTTTAATTATAACAAGTACATGTATTAACAACACTGCCAAGTATTTCCAGATCATTGTGTTGTGGAGGGATCAAGTTTCTCCATCATTTCATGTTATAAATTTCCATATATACTTAAGTTTCAACCACGTTTCTAGCACCTTTCTACAGTCTCAGGTGACAAGAGTGTTCCGCGCTCGGAACAATTACTTCACAGCACACAGAGAATGGCTGCGTTTCATGTTAGCCGACTGAGTGCTGTTAAATGTCAATGTAACTGTCGTTGTAGCTGTTACAAAAAAATACTTTACCGAAATAAACATAATACTATCCAACCTTTTTTACAAGCTTAACTTTGAACATGAGCTGTCCTTAGGGCTGTCTATGTACATGTATATTTAGATACAATGAATTTTAAGAAGTGAATTTGTGCAAAACAGTATCTGAGAAAATTTGCATAGTTGTAAGTCAAAAAGTTAGAAAAAATACAAACACAGACAATGAGAACACCGCTGAATCCTCATCTCTTATGAAAATCGACATTGTTGAGATGTGAGGCCTGTAGTGTAGATAGCTGTCAAAAAGCCAATGGAACCCCAGTGCATCACAACAACGGCCATGCCAGCTTGAGGTTGTGGTCTGACTTGCCAAGTAACAACAAATGACCCATAATGATCTCTAGAAGCCACCAACAATTATGAAGTCAATGAGGTACGTACTATAAATATTGCACGGGATTTATTTCTCTGAAAGTCATGTGTTCTGCAGAGGGGAAGCTGATACACTTCTTGCTCATTATAACGTGCTTCATTACAAGACACTGCTTCAATATAACACATTCAGAAATGTGTCCCCTAAATTTTTTACCAAGTTGATGTTGAAAACATCTGTTGATACTTTCAAAAGTTTCAAAAGTTTCAAATTTTAAACTCAGAGGCTTAGTAATCAAGTTATTTTTCAATGATAGCCATGACATTAAGCTGGTTTGACTTACAGTCAACATCCAGCACCATAATGGGCGCATTCCTTTATGACAGTGTCACAGACTACCAGTAGTTCAAGGACTTCATATGAAGCGCTTCACTTATAACATGGTGGGCAGATTTGTCCCCCCCAAAACAGCGTTGTAATGAGGGAGGGGTATTTATGTGCACAAGTACATGTACGTCACTCATAAAGAATGTTCTACGGGAGGTGTGTTATAGATTTCCGCAGCAAATCAGCTAGCCTGCAATTAAATGACTCACACGTTTGAAAAGACCCCTTTTCTGAAAGTGGTATGTTTGTTCAAAGAGGTGCTTTCAAAAAATGTCAGGCACCTATTTGCAGGCTGGCAAATGCTATCATTATCTGATAAAACACACCAGTGACCAACTGCGCATAAATAAGAATCTGCAAACCAATAGCATAGATACTGATATAGATATATAAGTATGGCTTATTCTGCCTGATGTATTATGTATGCACATATGTCAATACGTGCACTGAAAAGGTAACCTATATGGGCATGTACATGTACCTGCGATGAGAGACTGTAGGACGGCCACATAAAAACGGTTCAATCCTTAGAAAAACATACACATGTAGTTTTCCTTTGTGATGTTGTAGTGATTGTGTACTACCCCAAGGTATTTTATGAGCACACAGGCACCGCTGGTCACAAAGGAAATCTGAACATAACAATAAATAGGTTTGGACGATCTTGATTCAGGCAATATGGAGTTTAACAGAATCCCTATGGTAAGCTGGACATAAATGTATGCAGTTTCCACATCCACTAGGTCTGACATCTGTGACAGTTGCAAATCCATTCATCCATCTATTAACGGGACACCACCCTCGGAATCCAAGGCCTAACACATGCTGTTAAAGCCATCTCTACAAAGGCAGATCGGCACGCGTGCTGATTAGAGAGTTCCCAGTAATGCTTGATAACAACTGATGCAGAGCCAAAACAAACGGGTCATGATGAATCCTCTCTATCTATATCAGGATAGAGTGAGTTTCGCTCCCAAAAGACACATCGAGTCACAGGAGAAGGAGGTAAGGTGGATGGGAGAAGAGGGTCAGCCAGTGATACCACTTTATCCACGTCATGCATATCTCTAAGTCAACCTCACAGTTACAAGTATTTATTTATTTATTTGACTGGTGTTTTACGCCGTACTCAAGAATATTTCACCATGACAGCGGCCAACGTTATGGTGGGAGGAAACCGGGCAGATCCAGGGGGAAACCCACAACCATCCGCAGGTTGCTGGCAGGCTTTCCAAAGTACGGCCGGAGAGGAAGCCAGCATGAGCTGGGCTTGAACTCACAGCAACCGCATTGGTGGAAGGCTTCGGTCATTGGGCCGCGTTAGCATGCTAACCAAATGAGCCATGCAGATCCCCCAGTTAACAGTATATCCAGCTCATAATACATGTATTTGACAGATGTTCAATGACCAACGCCAAAACTTTCATGTATACGATAGCAGTCAGTTGGTATGGGTTACATGAAGTTATAACCTCAAAGCAGCACCATTCTCCCAGTGCTCCACATAAGTATTTTTTGGTGGCTGTACAGTACTCCTCGTAGTTTTAGCCAAAGAGCACCGGTTTATATCATAGGAGTACTGACTACTTGAAGACAACCAGTTCGTGTAAAGAAACCATGCACGTTTATTTAGGCAAATAAATTAATTAAACTAATATAAGGCACTGTTCTCCAAAGGGAACCATGCACGTTTATTTAGGCAAATAAATTAATTAAACTAACATAAGGCACTGTTCTCCAAAGTGAACAAGTTTTAAATTATTTCTTAAAGGTCACAATGTTTTTGATTCAGCAATCTGTTCAAGTCATTGTTTATGCTAGGCTGATACCAAAAAGCCACGTCTGACTACAGACAATATTTAAAACATTGTCAATAAATTTAACCTGTCTTTGAACTTGAAAGTAGAAAACTTGACACATTTATCTTCTGGAGATGCCAGTTTGTTGGCCCAGACTTTATTTTCTAGGACCTCCAAGCTCTAAGATTCCATTTCAAATTTCCACTTTGGTAAGAAATGGCTTTGTGGAATTGGCCTCTGCAATGGCATCAATTAAGATTTGTGCAATTGTCCCAACATTTAATCAAGCCCACATTGCCAATAACATTGGGTTGCTTTTTTCCTGACAAGTTTCACTGAAAGAACAAATCTCTTCACTTGGCTTTCTGAGTGAGATAAACAAATGAATGAATGATTATTATGGCTTAATGACACGTCGATATTTCAGCCATATTGTGGCAGGAAAATGTTTAAATCAGGAAGTAGTGAATGGTTTTTGAAACGATGATAGGCATATTCAAAAAGCAAATAAAAAGAAGTTAAGGAAATGTTTAAAACCAGTTATCCAGGAGGGAGGATGAATCATGGCTGTCAATTCCATCGTAATCTGACTCGCGACTACCTATCAACGCAAAATGATATACCTTGATATGGATACTTTTAGAAACTAATGCGTATCTTAATTTTTAGTGGGATATTTACTACGCCTATTTTCTAACTTGAATGCGTATTGGTCATTTTCACAGGTGTAAATTACTCCTATACGCACCTTATCTGGAGCACTGTTTCCCCAAAATAATCAGAAATCAAAGTCTTGTGACAGTGGCCTGTAACTGATACATGTACCTTCAATTTCAGAAAGAACACGGATTCATCTAAAATCAAAACAAGAGACTGCAAACTGGCCACAGCTATGGCCTTGTTATACGTTTATGTTCACTCGGCATAATGGACTCCAAAAACAGGCTGTGCTATGTTTTATTGGTAAATGTATGTGGATAAAAGCTTCCTCTCCCCCCCCAACACCCCATGTTAATATCCATACCTTTTTCACTAGCTACAATAATTTAAACAAATTACAAACAACAACCAACCCTACTTCTGATGGGCTCGCGTTATGCCCAGCAAAGAATTTTTTAAAGATGACCTAATTAAAGCTTACTTCATGTTCTTCAATCAGAACACCTGAACATGGTATGGGCCTGCTAAAATATAGATTAAAGATCATGGAGCATGTAGACAATCTCAATCATGTTTCATAGATCTTCAAAAACCCTTACACTAAGAAAGGACAATTTTCACATTAACTTTCACCAGTTAAAAAAATGTGCACAAATTGATGTGATTCTCAATCAAACCGAATAAAAAACCTTGCAAGATTGATTTGCCATAACGTATTTACCATGGCCATTTCATCCAATACATGAACCATTTTGACAACTCTGGTAGACACAAATTGCAGATCTCACTGACACAATTAGAATGGTTTTCATTAGAAGGTGTTATTTAGAGGCCTACAATTTTGAGAGCATGATAGTGCCTGCACGCCCCTTTAAAACATAAACCATTCTAAGAAGGGACACTGAAAGCTGAAATTGTTCAATCCAAGGTAGAATCACCTGAACTAATAATAGCAAAAAATCCAAAACCTTTTCATCCCATTAAGTATAATTTGCTTAGCCTTATCAAGAGGAAAAAAATTAGTATTTATACCTTCAATCTCCAGCTACCTAATTCCATCCTTAAAAAAACGGTTTGTTGGGTGTAATCCAACCTTATGAGAAATAATAGGGTGAGTGAGTTGAGAATTCTTTTTTTTTTCTTATTCTAGCTTTTGAAAAAGATTGGCTTTTCAAAAAAAAAATTAACATGGAGAGAAATACAAAAATAAAAAAATCTGCCATCAAAATATCAATACAAACTTTTGAGTAGGGACCTCTTTAAGAGGGTCAGTTGGGTTGTACATCCAACAAACCTATTTTTAAGGATTGCCTCATGAATAGGCAAATGAGATGATCAACATACTTTGATAAAGAACTTTATATAAGTATGCCAAGATACATGGTAAGATACTGATAATTATCACTTGTAAACAGAAAATGTCTAAGTTGTGCACTCTGCCTGATTTTCAAATTTGAGAGTTCTACTGATCTTAGAAAGAGTAAAAGTAATATTTTACGACCTTTATTTGCCTCTAAACACACATTTTTGAGGGGCAATATTGTAGGCTATTTACCACATTACTGTGAACTAATCTAACAAATATGCATTTCGACAGAATTTGCTTATAATCGCACCTTAAATTATCAACTAATCAGACATAAAACTAACAAAGAAACAGGTGGTCCTGAATAATGAATTTGAAAATGAATATAAAACTATGACCTACATTGTAGGGCAGTCTGACCCAACTCATACATAACCCAGTAGTTTGGTAAGCAAAGGTGGAAGCTTCTAGTTATGTATCAATATGTTAACAAACTGTATACATGTATATTGCCTAGACAAGCTAATTTACATACATGTATACTATAACGCATATTTATATATAAATATTTCCAACTTTGAAAACTAATTAAGAAGAAAAAAAATACAACTAAGGGCAAAAGTGAATGATCTGAATCGTTATATTATTTTGAACACATCACAATCAAAATTGCATAAAAGCTTTAAAAGAAATTGATAAAATCTGTTACGATTATCAAAATATATGAACATTATAATGTACAAACAAAATTTAAATATCACAATTATCAGTCAGTCTGTGCGAGAATACTATGCATAGAAGTCTTAAGCTGCTGTATTTCGTACATTTTACAATGCTCTTTACTACATGTCAGTTGACCTGTTTAGTTCACCATAACAACCTGCATAAATAACATGGTAATCTTGAACTCAGATGCCAATGTTGATAACTTTTGGGCTAAATCTAATATAAGTTGATTTGGATAAACGTCCTTAATGCAGCAACCAGAAAAACATACCTAACACTGAGGACATGCATTGTGTCAACTTAATCCAATATTATGTTTCATATTAACAGACAAGTTCCAGGTGCGTGAAGGTATTCGATTTTGTATGGCAATTATAAACGTCACTTCACTGTCGTGTTGCGTTATGATGAGTCTTAATTTACTGTAATGTCTTAGTTCACAGAGCTTGTTCTGATATAAAGTTGCCTCGACAATAGCAAAAGAGTAATATTGTTGCCATCTTTTGCCATACAATGTAAGGCAATGCATATGTCTCAGGGCTTATGCCGAAAAGGTCTATTTACTGAATGAAAACAATCTGAAAGGCGATGACCATGGCCTTATTTACTGTTCCATGTTTCTGCTTCATTTAATCATCTACCTCAATGATATCATTTCTGTACCAGAACTGATCACTATATTTATCTGGGGGAGATAAGGAAAATTAATATTTTATGTGCAACGTTAACCTTGACATTGAGCTAATAAAATTGGCTCAAGGTCATGGAACACCCTCCTGATGTATGGAACATTTATAAGTATAAGCTTATACAAAGTTGTCATTAAAAAGGTATGGCCTGGACAATGTGGCAAGGATAATGTGCTATGGTGACCTTGACCTTGAGCTAATGATCTTGCATCAAGGTCATGACACACCTTCCAACCTAAGGAACATTTGTGCAAAGCATAAGCTTCTGTAAAGTTATTATTTTTAACTTATGGCCAGAACCAAAATTTTAGCATAAAGTGCTAAGGTGATCTTGACCTTGAGCTAATGACCTTGCATCAAGGTCATGACACACCTTCCAACCTAAGGAACATTTGTGCAAAGCATAAGCTTCTGTAAAGTTATTATTTTTAACTTATGGCCCAGACCAAAATTTTAGTATAAAGTGCTCAGGTGATCTTGACCTTAAGCTAATGACCTTGGCTCAAGGTCATGACAATCCAGACGATCGCCATTTAGTTAAAATTAGTGTTAAATTAAAGCCACAAGAGTGACAACAATAATCATCTGAAAACTCAGAATATGAATCTGGCCAGAGATGTCAGTGTCATAATTCACAATAATATGGGATCAAACTGATACAGCAGTATACATGTATCTGCTTCTGTGTGGCTAGAATCCATCTTGAAAATGTCTGATATGAATTCTCATGTTATATAGCCCAGCCAGCCATGGGTTTGCCATCTATAACGTCACCAGGGTTTGTCATACCGGGTGGGCGTCTGGAGATTGGCTAGGGCAGTAAATCTATTGTTTTTGGCAGATTTGAAGTGATTATTACGTTTCTCAGAAGCCCTTTGGGTAATATAAATATACTGTGTAAACAAGATATTATTTTTATAATTTGGACCAGTAGCAAAATCTGGACACTAATCATTTAATGTTATTTCAAAACAAATGTATCATAATTTCAACTTCACAATAAAAAGCACTGTGACTGCAGACATTATTTGTAGTCCCCAAAGGCTTTGTGGAATCAGTCACTTGTACTAATGTAATGTCTGTTGTAATAGTAATAGGGCCACGGGAGTATCTATGGCTCAGGAAATACATGTGATCTAGAAACTTGTTTGGATAGCTATATGTAAAAGTGTTCGTTTATAGTATTTTTCTCTTCAGTGTGAAATCTAGAAATCACTTATGTATGATATCAGCATCATTTACATGCATATATGTATCGATACACATTGGAGTAGTTGTTCTAGATGGATTCAGTGTGTTATAAAATTTTGACATTTATCACAACAGTAAGTGCATCACCCCAACTCAACAAAATCACCACAGATTTCTGAACTTAAAAGAAAAGAACACATTTATACAACCTAAACCTTAAATTAAAGAGCTATACAAACTTTGTGGAATACTATTTTTTCACATTTTTTAACGGTGTGGTAAAAGAGACAAACTGTTTTAAACATCATCATTTTTTACAAAATCCACCTATTCAGGGCACAATGAAAGCCACACAATGTTTTAGGCTTGTCCAATGAAAATCCTTTCCTCCTCTTGAATATTCATTGTGATGTCACTGTGCTTAGGGTTTAACTCCTACCATTTAATTAACAAGCATTTCCAGTCTCAGCTAAATATGTCCATACATCATGATAATCTTGGATTTTAAGTTCTGTTAAAGCCAACTCTAAAAAGGAAGAGTTTGAGATGCACTAGAGGGCCACATCATGCCTACATACACGGCTGTAGGCTGCCAAAATGCGTCTGGATTGCGATATCCTGAAGGCAGAGAGCACAACCTGTCATTTCACAGATTCCTCCTGTCAAAGCCAGAAATCCTGGTTCCCACTCACTTGAGCTTGACGAGTGGTCAGTCGAACCACTGCCCTCAGCCTCACTTCTCTGCTTCTCAGACTGGTGGCGTGGTAAACCGAAGTTACATTCACTATCATAACTAGAGATGGGGTCCCCACTGAAGCCCTCCATTACGTTATCTACATGATTTTTGTTTTCACCTTCAAAGACAGAAGAGCTACTTTGCAAAGTAAAACATGATGAAGTAAGTATTCTGTTAAAATGGTGGATTAAAAAGGGCAAATGAGCAAATGTTAAACTATTCAATACTCAAATAACAAGCACTTCCACCAGAAAGTTGAGATTTTTTGTTCAACCATAAATAAAGCTCTTTCAAGGTATAGGTTGTATAAATGTGTTCCTTTCTTTCAAAGTCGATGTAAGTGCTTTCATCAAGGTCCGTGTTTGTCTCATGCAAATTAATGAACCAGTATTCAAAAAGGAAATTCTTTTCATGGCCTCTTTGGTTGCATTAGATGTATGAAGACTGAAGTTTTGTCCACAGACAGCAATGAAAACATCATAGTTCTCAAGGTGTTTTGGATGTCAGAACTACAAGAGTAGGTCACATCAAGTTTCAAAATGGCAGTTGAATGTGAGCCACTTGTTTATGTTTTAAGCTCTCACAGTTAATGTGACCACAATACAAGCAAGTTAATCAGTATCATTGGTAAGGGTAGTAAATTTTGACAATAGCATTTGATATTCACAGAAAATGACATAGAAATGGGCAAAAGAGGTGAGCGGGAGTGCCGCCTGTGTTTATTGACTTTGAAAATCTGCAGCAGATTCACTGACTTCGGGTGAAGAACTCTCCTGTGATGAATGTCAGAATTTTAAAATAACACACTTATTCCATCTAGATTGACTAATGTTTGGTTTGTTTTGCAACATGTAAAAATGGACTAAACATGTCTGAGCAAGGGGAATAATAATTAACGGAAAACAAGGCAACAAATAAAGGATTAACGGTGGTGACTTATAGGATTAACGCTATAAACATTGCTTGATAGTAACTACCTGTAACTACAATAATACAGCACACTGTAGGGGGTTTACAGGATTAACACATTAACAGGATATTCTAGGGCAGGTAATTTACATTTCTTTAACAGATGTTCAATATACAGATTTATATCAGCTGGTAATAGCCACTGTGAACCACGAAATGGTGATCCAGAAGTATCGCTTTAAAACCTTAATGGCCTTAAAACCATTACTTAGTATGATATTAACTTTCAAATTTTGATGCATTTTTTTTTTTCATACAATTAACATTTCAATATTTTGATGTTAATAAGTTCATGATGTCCACAATGGCAGAGTACAATCCACAATAAGCCACATTCACATTTCAGATGGCCATCATTTTTTTTTGTCAAACATAGGGAGCTGGGTCCTAATTTTAACATGGAGGCCTGTGACTTAACATAAAAGTTGTGAGCTTAATAAATTAAACATCCATTTCACTGATACACTACACAGTCATAGCAAATTACAATCCTATAAGCAATAACTTCTAGAGAAGACAATGAAGAAACTAAAAATATCAGGTAGAAAGTGTTACTTTAATGAAAGGTTGCTGCTTTATAAGCTGCAGACTGCAGAATCAGCCTCTAATTTCAAAGGCCATTGTCTGAAACTAGGAGTTTTTGAATACCTGATACCTGAGAATTTGATACCTGATGCTCTCGTGTGGTAAATTAGAAGAGAGCAGTGTGAAATGTGAGTGTGGCTTATACACACTGGTACTGAAAATTTAAGTCGAAAACTGAACCACATACATCCCTAGATCGTTCCATTCACAAAGGTTGCTTTCTCTCCTCATAACTCATACACATGTTCACCCAAGAACCCACTCTGAAGGAGAGTCCATTTATACATGCAGTCAATGAAAGAGCCAGTAAATAGCTTAGAACTATGGCTACAAGTGTACATTACCTTGAATTATTAACTGCCTGGCCTGATTCATTCATTTATTTATTTGACTAGTGTTTCATGCTACACTCAAGAAGATTTCACATATATGACCATTGCCAGCATAATGTGGGGAGGATACTAGAGAGGGCCCAGGGGAAATCCCCGACCATCTGCAGGTTGCCGGCAGACCTTCCCACGTACAACCAAAGAGGAAGGCACCAAGATTTCGGCTTGAACTCAAAGGTCTCGCACTGGTGAGATAACTGTCATTAAGCTACACTATAGCGATAGCCATCTCAGCCACAGAGGCCCCCTGCAAGGCCGGATATCTACAGATGTAAAAATGACAAGAGCATGTATATGAATGATGTTACAAATATCACTGCCCGCACACCAATTACCTCTACCCCCCCCCCCTCCCTGCGTGTGCTGTGCCTTGGACCTCATTTCACTTTTCTGACAGCAGCCTTGTCACAAAAGGTGAAATCATCATAGGGGACAGCAGAAACATAAATGACAACGAAAAATGAAAACTGCTCCGTCGTTCGCAGCAGTTTTCAAAATATTATTACACCAAACAAGGAATCAAGTGTCACTGGCCTGGTAGTGATAGCGTGGACTAGTTTTAGCTCATTTTTCTGGTGTAATTTCCTGGAACGTCATTTATAGCCAATTGAATGAGCTATTATGATAGCACGGTGTTTTTTAGTACATTTAACGTTCACGAGAGGAAGAAAAGAACATAAGAGTGAATGGTTTTGATGCGCATGATTTGAGGTTTAAGATTTAGTTCATGTCGGCTAAGGTAGGCGGTAACCGATGGGCTACAAATCGCCTCAACTGCGAACCGGCAACTCGGCAGGAGACAGTAACATGTGTGACTCACCATCTCCGAGAAATTTCGAAACATTCCATATTCCACGGTGGAAAATAATTCCCCAAAATGCAGTCTGAAAGGTCGGGGAAAGTGGAATGTTGAGCAGGGATCGATAAGAGCAGGCGCCGGGCCTCAAACTACGAGCGGCTCAGCGACCATGTTTGTCAAAACGTCGGCGTTCCGCAGACATCGTGGATTTGAAAAAAAAAAAATAATAATAATAATAAACTTACCCGTAAACGAGGGCTATTAAATGTATACACCAAACGGCACACCAAACGACCATCAAAATAATAGCACATGTTAAAGCAACTCCTCTCCCTACCGACATCGTATCCTCATATTGCCACAGTAGTGACACTCACTCGCTTTACGAGCTCTCTTTTTCACGGAGGTGCACTGACATGTTTACGCATGCGCTGTGACCTCCTGGGAAGCATTCATGACCCATGGAGAAGCCATTAATTATCTGCTTCCATGACTTCGCCGATAAAAGAACAAAGTAAAACGATTTGGAACTAATTTAAGCAAGTAACATGTATGATTGCGCAAAATATAGTTAAATATACATATTTTAAAGAACTGGCGTCTACAAAACCATCTGTACTTGGCCCGTCAAACCTCATACAGGAAATGATTGCTCCCTGGTGTAAAAATCAACATCAAGACACAGCATGTAAGCTATCAACAGCCGTCGTAACTAGGGGCTGTATACGGCCTTCTCAAGTTAGGGGGCACAACAAATACATGTACATTGTTTACTTAACAACAATGGAGTATCGGACTTCAGCTTACAGCTTAGATAGAACGTATTCAATTACATTCGTGTTCAGGAGAATTTATTAATAAACTGGATGTGTTCATTTTAAAGTTGGTCGCCAATACCATACTAAACTATGTAACGGCATGCTCCTAGAAGTTCACCTCAAACGTCAAAAAGGCTAAATAAGTTTGCTGTTTTAACTAAAATTTGAAGCTATGCTCACAAATTGCTGTTCTACTTGTATCTCCTTTCTCAGAATTTTCATGCAATAGAGACAATATACATGGTATTTTTATAAGAGTGGACATACAATTAATGTCATGAAATCGGCAGTTTTAATTTTAAATCTTTAATTTTTTCTGTACTTTTTTTGCAGACAAAAATCGGCAGTTTTAGTTTTAAATCTTTAATTTTCTTCTGTATCTTTTTTTTGCAGACCATCAAGACCTACAAACTTTGATAGAAATTGTCGGTAGATTTCTTTATGGGCCTAGACATACTTTATATACCTGTTGTTAAAAACTGTCATATGTATTAAACACAGGCCTATAATCGATGTGTCTAAAAGCATTCGTTTTCATTCACTCCCGGCTGCTTTCCAAGATCACTCATACATGTATGTTAAAATTTTTTCCATTCACTCACACAGGGGATCAAGTGTATTTTGTGACCAGTTCCGTTTGTATATATAAAGCAAAGTAACTCCGAAGAAATTCACTTTGACGTTCTCAATATTTCGACTTTAATTAAGTCATCCAGAGGAGAAACATTTTCCCGAGGATGACTTTATTATGCGAAGCTATTCAGTGGATCAACTATAAAGGCCTGCTTCAGCCATTTTGAAACGAAGCTTAGGTCTATAAAGACTTCAAAACCGGATCACCAAATCAAGGGATTACTGGATGTAGGCTAACGATACAAGGTCAAGCATCCCTTGCCCTTTAAGAGGTCGAATTAAAAGCGGCATCAACCTACTACATGATAAGATAATAACAAGACTTGATTCTATAACAGGTCAGTTGTATGCATGGACTGTATAGTTTGAATTGAGTGATTCGGGACAGTATTTGTTCGCCTACGTGTTCAAACGATAAAATATTATATGTCGCATAGAATCAATAGAAATTCTCGAATGTAAAGTATACACTGAGAAACTGAACATACTGACTTTGAGCAGGAGCAGGATGAGATAGAGAGAGCTGAATTCGAACACGCAACTGGAAAGAAATTGGCAAGGGACACGTAAATGCTTCAGCTATCCTTGAGCCAGTCATTGTTTTATCATGTAAAAATGAAGATATTTCCTCACTGAAATGTTCAGGGGTTTCTTTTTTGAAGAACTGCAAATGCAGCTAATGATATTGCCGAAAGGATCGAGCTATGCACATCGTTTTGCATGATTTGCATGGCCATATTTTATTTAAGTTTTTATTGATACATGTATTTATTAATGTTCTTAACGTTTCGGTTTTCCAGCTCGACATTCATGAAGAGAGCCCATTTTAAACCCCAACCATGAAGTTTTGAAATAAAGATTACATGTCTATATCTATATATGCCTGTAGGGAGACAGATTGACAGCAGTTAAAACCAGCCTTTCCTGTTGGCACTACATATACATGTATATTCCTGACTGTTATGCATGGTGTTAAACCTCAATCAGATCAAACCAGAGGTGTGACACAGCCACAGAAGTACATAGATGTCGATATCACATGCAGTGTCACTTTAGCAAGGATCGGTTGTTCAAGACTGTCATGCTATGCAGCTATTCCCCATAAAGTGCATGAAAAAGCTTAATTTTTCTATGATGTTGGATAACTGGGATATATCGCATTTCGCAGTATGTCTAGTTGCGTTCAAGAAGAAAACTGCACAAAGGCACCGCCATGTTTTCAATTTTAAGCAATCAGGGGCAAATCATTTCTGTAACATCAGAAGGTACCTTTTGCCTTTAAGTCAAGCTGACACTGTTTTGCCTTTAACTATTTGGGTGAGTGTGTTTCCAGTGACGCCACATCGTGTTTCTGATTGCTTAGAATGTATGGCGTATCCCATGCATGTAAAAATTCCCAACTGAAAGTTGATTTTTAAAGCATGACAGAAAACTATGACTGTGGTCCTTTAAATCTGTTTCTACTCTTCTTCGGAACTAACAAAAGTAATATTATTTTTTGTCTTTTCCATTAATTCGTCATATTTAAAATGACATATTCATTCTTGTGCCACACATCGCGTGCATTTAACCCCCCCCCCCCCATGCTGTCATACAAACCTGACCAACCGTTGGATAAGTCATGATGCAGTATATGGAAATATATAGGAGCAAAAGGAATTGCACAACGGTCTGTATATTCCCTACTTAAATGACATACCCGAAAATATATGCATATAGCCTCTTGTAATCATGCAACGATTAACCGTTCAAAGAGTTTATTCAAAGTCAATACCAGACCCAAATGCTCTTGACGCGCTATAAAATTACACAACTGCATGACTTACAAAAAGATTACTTTTCAAATTGTGCAATTTCCACCCACCGGTTATTTTCCACCCATAAAACTGACGGCTGTCGTTAAGAGCCCTCGAGTTTGGCGGTAATGATTCAGGCTGTTTTCAGTTATGTCCTTTTGGTTTGCACTTGTGCATGATTGCTGTGGTTTGCATATACATATGATTGTGGTTGTGATTTTTATCTGTTCTGGTAGAGCGTATTGCTTCTTTCTTTTGACGTGCTACTATTGCTCATGAATATTTCAGATCAATCATAACTCGCTCTACCAAATTGCCTTTTGTCAGAGACAGGTCAAACCACAAGCTCTGCACAGGTTCATATTATTGTCAACGAAATTCAGTTAGAATATATGCTGTTTCTGTTTCACCACGATTGACCAAACAAGCTTTCTTTTTGACACCAAGAACTCGTTGTCTGTAGGAACATGATAATTATTCTAAAACAGGTGGCATGCTGGCCACTCTCCATGGAGGCTTATTTGTTTTACAACATGCAGCTACGAGGAGTCCTTAGAATGTATATATACTGTGTGGCAGAGCGAGTCAAAGTTGCCAAGTGCTGCCGATCATGGTGATGACACCCCATCCAGTCACATTATACTGACACCGAGCTGACCAGTCCTGTTTCCTTGCTCTAGCCTCTCAGTGTCGAGCGAAAAAACGACACAGCAATAAGAACCATTCTTAAAGTCTTTGGTATGACTTGAACCGGGCTTGATCCCTGATCTGCCGACCTCTACGCGGACGCTCTACCAGGCCATCGATGCGGTCCTTCCACGCTAGAAGTTCTGTTCTGAAAGTATTGCTATCACTACGTATATCCCTATACACGCTGGTTTGAGTCATCACAATGATTGCACATCATTATATTTATATATTTGTTTGATAGGTGATTTATGCCGCACTCAAGAATATTTCACTTATATAAATAGTAAATTAGGTGTTTATCATAATTAGCAGCTTATGTAATATCTTAAACATGCATTTCTGCAAAAATTTACGTATTATCTTACGAGAAAAAGCGCGACAGTTTCAGTGCACTGCATGCTAAAAACCAGGCGTTTTTAATAAATAATTTTAATTTAAATATATTACACAGAGAATTTCTAACAGTGCAGAGCACCGTAATACATGCCAATTTTTTTACAGGCATGTAAAAATAACACTGCCTAATAAAACGCCGACGTTAACACTACACGGTTGAGCCAAATACCACGTAAGTTTTAAATGGTCTAAATCATGATGATTTCAGCGAAAATTTCGCAAAAATGTCATCGCAGGCAAACAGCATGGAATTTGATCTGCTGATCAAATAACATACTGAATCCATATACTTGTGTCGGTCATGCAGACATCATTATATCGTAATGACAAAGCTAACGGTGTACACCAATTTGTTGTCATCTATAATTGGTTAAGCCTAGGGCCAGAAAATTTTCAATCCAATGCATTCCGAACAATGCACCTCGAAACAAATATGGTTAAAAAAAAAGCCAAGTCCAAAAACCACGAGAAAACAGCATTTTGAATAGGCCAGATAGCTGTTTCGATTGCGCATGACCAGAACTTCTTCACTGCTAGTTAAACCGACCCTCGTGGCTGTGTTAAAGGCATTGTAGCCGTAGGCAGCCACACATATTCAACCCGTTTCGTGCATTTTATGTGTCTGCGTGACATTTGAGACTATGCGTGGAATTTAGGACTGTTTCAAGTGGAAAACTCAAGTGAAAAATACGGAAAAAAAATTAGAACTTAGCTCTACACTGGGTTGTTGAAGTCTGTAACAGACATGGATGACAGACATGAATGGCAATGTGCTTTTGTTTGTCTACCGTATGACGCGTTCAACTCGAAGCTGCTATTTGGCTTGTTGAAACCCGTCCAATGAACGGCAGCAGGACGTTGTCGTCATTTTATTGACGTCAAATGTACCTTTCCCGTCTCATCATAATGACGTCACATAAAAGATAGAAACTGATACATTGTTACGTTGTAGACGTTGCACCAAAAATCATTTGTGATCTGTCAATGGATCTGGTCCTGCTTCACACTAACGCCATCTCACGGGATAAAAAAAATATATCGCCTTCCCAATGGACGCAAGTGAGCAACACAGCCGCAAATAGAACTTATGTCTTAAGGTAATGCCACATATACCGCCTGATGAATCGTTCTGAATACCAGTTGGTGGCGTAGTCTGTACGGTTGCATGTATTGCTGGAGATCTGGTGCCCGACTCGAAGTAGCCTCGGAATTAAATCTGAAAAAGTAATCCCCCCCTCCCTCATTGGATATATCAGAATTATAAAAAAAACAAAGGTCTCTGTCAGAGTGCATATAACAGAAATACATTAAACAACCTGGGGACCTTCTTGGCAGAGGAGGTTAGCGCGCTGGTGCAGTGTAATGTTCCGAGGTGCCTCTCACCAGTGCGATTGATCGCCGTGAGTTCAAGCTCATCTTGCTGGGTTCCTTTCATGCCATACGTGGGAAGGTGCGCCAGCAACTTGCGGATGATTGTGGGTTTCCTCCCACGTTGCCGTCGTATAAGTGAAATATTCTTGAATACGGCCTAAAACACCAATCAAATAAATAAATTAATAAATTGTACAAGATAAGGTGGATGAACTTTACAGAATGTCTCAGTCTCTATAGTACGTCACACAAAAATGTATAAAAACCAAAAAAAAAGTCTGGAAGGAAATGGGTTTAAATTGTCACATCTAAAATGTTAGTGTTGAATGTTGACTGCACATTGTGTAATTACGTTGCATTCGAGAGATTCTGTGCATTAGGAGCGTGATGACATTCGTCTAAAGGTCATAAACATGTGTTTAATGTGGGAATTAACTTGCCAGCAAATTTATATAGCTACAATCTACAAAATCCTCTCTAACTGGGGATCTTCTCCAGCATTATTACGGGACTAAAGTATTTTCATGTACTTTACACAATGTCCAAGGCCATATGTCATGCATGCATTATCAAATATCATAAACTTTATTTTATTCTGAAATATTAAAGTTATCATTATAAAGTACCAACGTTTTCATTCTTAAATACTAAGATTTCCAATCCGTTTGTGGTGTTGTATAAAGTGAAAAATTCTATCAGTCAATAATAAATCAGTCACTAACAATTGTAACGCTCCCCGGTTGTTCCTTGACGGGGGTTTAGGGCTGAAGGTGAGGGGCGCGATAGTGCGGAAAGTGGAGGCCGCGCCCGGAAGTCTAAAGAATTATTACCGGATTACTGTCTTGGATTACTCTGCACATGCAAATATAATGAACGAAAGTATAAATCTTAAACTAGGTTTTAGATGAACGGGTCTGTACGATTTCGCAGTTTGCTCATTTGACTTACGCCACGCAGCCAGGGATATCATTTACATATAAACTGGAGGTAGAGTAGATTACCACCATGCATGTATTTATGATGAAATTTAAACTCGCGCGTATCTGCGTTTTCGCTACACGCATGCGGGTATTGATTGATTGCCGGTGTCGGTTTTTATATGCAAGTGGCTCCAGGGGGCGGAGTGGAGTGGTGGGTTGAACCAGAGGGCACCCAAATAATCAAAGTGAGAGGGAGAAAACGAGAAGACATTGACGTGTGTCGGTTGAGAGTGACTTCCCTTGAATTGCTGTCGCCCTTCTCCGAGAGAGGGCAGGTTCACGAGCAAAACATGTCAAAGTAAACGTAAACATGTGAAAAGAATGCTTAAAATTTAATTAATTTCCTTAAGCCCAATTGGTTTTAAGATGTGACAGTGAGTGACGACGATGCAAGAAAGATGTGTGCTCCTAACCACGCAGTGGAACACAGGAATAGTTGTTTGCCTTTTGACAGTCAGCTTGACTGGAATTACAGCTGGAAGGAAGGTATGATCACAATAACAACAACAACAAGGTTGCTGTAACTCTTGATTCTAGTGGCGGGCGCTGCTGTACTCGGCAAGGGCGACTAGTGCGCCGAATATACTATTCTCTCTGTATTTAGGGACCGTATCAGGATTGTTGCATATGCGATACACAATACCTAAATCCACTTGATTCATGGTCAACGTAGATCAGTATGGCGAGTAGGCATTACGAAAGGGGCCGGTCTAAAGACTGGAATGACGGACTGGACGGAAGTGGGGTCAGCTGTACATAATTGACAGATTGTAGCACAGAAACTGCTGTGCTAACACCTCTCACAGTAACAGAGTTAAAAAGAACATATTTCAAGCTATCCATGTATATATATATATATACAATAAGTCATGATTTGGTGCAATTTCAGGCTTATTTTTTGAACTAAACGAAAGAAAAATGTGACCACGAATACTGGCGTGAAAGCCATTTTTAATACGCGATCTCCCTTGTTTGCCCTGGCAGTTTTGGTCACATGACTCAAACAACATGACTCTTGGACAGCGATCTCGCTCGTGATCTTCGCCGGTCCGGTTCACAAAACGGACCTGAAAGTAAAGCAATTCTTCATCTAACATATATTTCTGTATAGCTTGGTACCACAGGAACTTGTGTGTGGCTCTCCCCCCTCGAGTCCAGTCTTTATGCCTGTCGGGTCTATCAGTCTGGTCTTTACGCCAGCCCGTGTGAGAGTCTCATGCAGGTTCGGGTGAGACAAACTAATGTGGCAGAAGACAGGATTTTACTTTAGGTGCATTGTCGCCCTTTACTTAGAGCATGCTAAGGGGCTTTCCTGGCCTCTAACTTTGATGGCTGAGGAGTTCTGCATGAGTCAGCCTTATCTGTTGGGGTAAAATCACGTTTTTAGCCATGTTAATTTACAAGAGCACCCTCTTGTCTTGCCTCAACCTGTGTGTGCCAGCAGCATAATGATTCAGGTGCTTTTCACCAATGGGGTCGCTGTGAGTCTAGCTTATGCTGGTGTCATCTCTGGCTGCACGTGGTAAAGTCCGCCAGCAGCTTGATGGTAGTGGGTTCCCCCCGGGCTCTTCCCGGTTTCCTCCTGTAATAATGCTGGCGGCCATTGTATAAGTGGAAATATTCTTGAGTATGGAGTAAAACTCCAGTCAAATAAATAAACAAGTAAATTTATCAGAAAAGCTAGTCAGATGCAGAACACTCCCAATGACCCTTGGTCGCTGTGGTATTCCCACCATAGTATCGCTTCGATCTCCAAAACCATAGCTGTTTTTCACTTCAGCAGGCTGTGTTCCTTGATAATTAGCCCTCACGTTGGTGTATGATATACTGGTAGATGGTCAGGTTATGATACTTTAAAACAGCCACAATTCTCTTTTTGTTTTACTTCCCTTGCCTCTCAACACGGACAGCTTAAATATGACCCACATTTCAGATCTCATTAGTGTTGGCTGCCACCCTATAAGTGAAATATTCATGAGTATGGCATAAAACACCAATCAAATACCTAAATAAAATGGATCGCCTTGGTGGAATGGTGGTTAGACCTCAAGTTCGGGAGATCAGGAGTCACTCCTGGGTCGGGTCATACCAAAGGCTTTAAAAATGGTACTTGTTGCTGGCTTGCTTGGCTCTCAGCATTGAGTGGTTAGAGCAAGGAAACAGGTCTGGTTGGCCAGCGGTCAGTATAATGTGACTGGGTGGGTGCCCTGTCTGGTGTGTTTGGCATGATGTTCCAGTGGCGCCAACACTTTGGAGGCATGGACTCACCTTGCCCCAAGAAGATACAGTATATCTACATTTTAAGGACTCATCGTATGACTGAAAAATTGATAAATTCAGCGTAAACCCCAAGCATACATATGCACATAAAACAAGTGATGTACATTCAAAAAGATCAAATATTTTCAGACAACCAGATACCCACAGTTACCACCTGTTAACTGCAGACATCTTACGTGTGATTGGGGTTGTCAAGGCTTTGCAGTTTGCTTTTACCTCTGCTCTGGCCCACCACCTTGCATAAGTATTTTGTCAAAAAGTGGACTACAAAGTTTGCTCATGTCAGGTCAGAAAGAATTTACAGACTTGAACTGCTGCCATAATATTTATTTTCTCAGAACCAAGTGTATTGATACAAGTATATATTAATTGTGATGTTCATGCATTTATCTACATGTATGTTACAGGGTATTTATGAAGATGTAGGAAGAGAGACAGCTGGAAATGATTTTGATTTCAGCATTGGATTGGATGAGTTACTGTTCTTGAGAACAGGTCTGAAGCCAGAGAAAGTCTATGGTTTGAATGAAAAAAAGAGCAGACCATTGATGTATAATGGGAAAAGAGTGAAAGAGATGCAAAACAGACAGCATGTGAGCCTCAAAAATCAGCGAGTATCTTTACCAGTAGTGAAAGCTTTCAGCATTGACAAGAACTGGTCACCTGTGATATACCGTAACCCTCCACGGTTAAAACAGAAAGTACTGACACCAAGTAAGAAATCAGGAGAAGACGGTGCTGTGAAAACCCTCAGAATGCCAGAAACTGTTGACGATTATGACAGCATGAAACCTTATTATGACACAAAGGACACGGGCACAAAAAGGAGGCTTCTTGCAGTTGTGTCAGCTAGGAAAAGGGTATACCAGAAACACAACAATGACCAAAAAGCTGAAGTGCCAAAACTGACAAAGGGAGACAAATCTGTGAATGCATCAGCTGAAAACACCACAGATTTCCAGATTCTGACCAGAAGAATATGGAGACACAGAAGAAGGTGAATGGGATAGTGTTTTGTTCTCATATATAGAGCACACATAAGTTTAAGCACATTTTGCCTGATTTTGACCCTGAGTTTTATTGATGGGAGAAAGGTGTTTTGAATGAGGTTTGTTTGGCAGATAGGATGATATTCTACTGGAAAATTGCAACGGTCAATGCCAAAAGTAATGTTTTATGTTGTTTGGTCATTTACTGTACAATACCCTAATTGTTCTAATTTGGGGACAGACATTAGCATGTTGAAAGCCAAAAAATGACATTTCTCTCACATTTTTACATTTTTTTCGTAGAAGTAGAGATATGGATACATGTATGTTTTTCAGTAGATGGACAAACCATGTGAGGAAAACGAAACTATATGTTCCTGTTGCAGTTACATGCACATGTATATTGGCTAAATGGAAAAAGTGGAAATGTCTCCAAAATTAGCAGAATTAAGGTATGTCTCAAAATTACCCCTCTTGTTCATGCATATTTTCTGTCAATGAGTAGAAATTTTCACATTTGATGTCAGTGGTGAATTTGGTGGGACCAGCTTTAGCTGCCTCCTTCCCCTGAAATTTTGTGAGAAGTTAGGAGGAGTGGGCTGCTGAAGTAAATTTGTGTTTGTTGGTGTCTTTTTTTTTCTTTATGGGCAACATGAGCAAGTAACAACAGAGCCCCAGAGAGCAAGTAGGCCTACTTGTGCATCAGCTTGTATCTTATGATCCCTGCATTTGTGACACCAAGATCAACTTGTACATTCTTACTATATTGTTGCAATTCTGTAACAGAATTGAACCATGTCTTACAAAACACTCCCTGCTACAGAACACATGCTCAAGTATGATATAAAGATGAATTTCACATAAGTTATGTACTGCGCTAGGATTGTAATACCAGAGCTTCTGGGACCTAGGTAGCTCCAGGGCCCTCATCCGTTGAGCTGGGATGGCAGTTTAGCTTCCTCTGCCCGCAAATCTAAGGAGTTTTTATGAAATGAAAAGAAGAGAAACAAAAAAAAAAAAAGAATGAAAAATGAAACAAATATTTAGTTTATCCTGGTATCCTGCTATAAATTTTGTCACCAGATATCGCTTAGAAGGCGTCTCTGACAAGATAGTGTGTCCTGCATGATAGATGTGCAATAAAAAGGATACTTTCTGGGTGCATGTGAATGATTTTTTATGATTTACAGGCCTTATAGTGTCAGTAGGCCAGTATAAATGTAGTTAATGTTAAATACTAAGAAGGACACAATTGGGAAAATAAGTTTATGCACATATGTTATCATTGAGTAGGAAAAAATTCATTAAATTAACCTTCAGTTACTCCCTATATTTCTCCTACATGTGCCCTATATTTTTTGTCAATTTTTCTGCTATTTTTAACCCTATATTTTGGTAGAGAGTCACTGGGAGGGCTGAGCTTTGCGCCACCATTTGTACTTTTTTCTCCAACATAGTTGTTTGGGCATTTTCACCATTTATCTCACAGCTTAATTTATATACTGACTCCTGTGGTCTGGGGAACACTATAGTTCCAAGTCATTTTTACTTGAGAATGACGCTGAGAATTTTTGTCTTTCTCTCTTGTTTAAGAAACCTTCAAAACTGCACATTAAGGAATAACAAAAGCATGCTTTTCATGTATCTTTAAATAAATGGTCAGGGACTGAATTACCATGTGTCCAGGCTTAGCTAAGTGTACTTCCTATCTCTACAACATATGTTGCCATGGCAATTAAGGGAATACTTAAGTGAGTGTGCTACAAGGAACTGGTGCGTGGGCATGTTAAAGAGCTCCTTTGGTGTCAAAACATCTGTATCTTAAAAGCAAGGTAAATTGATAAAGACTGGGATAGCCTGAGTTGCTTTCCTAAATTGTGAAAATATTTGCAGCCAATTAAAACAGATATTGCACATTTCATCAGACTGTACGGAAACAAAATATTTCTGTCGCTTCCACTTTGCCTGGTCAGCCAAGAACACATGACGTAGTCAATTGCTGACATTTAAACACATATGACGCTGCCCTTTCAAACGCCCTTGATGTCATCACAGCATAAATGCCTTACTCAACGTCACATCTGCCTGATTCGAAGTCATACAGGGACTACATGTCATACATGTCACATCAGGAAAATTTTACAGAAGCAGCCAAAGATTTTGTTTTTCAAGGAATCTTCAGTTATGTGGATTAAATAGTGTTATTCGTCAAAACCCTTTTGAAACATGGTGTTAGGCTTACTCTGTAGGATTTCTTTCATATCATTATAATATTTCCATGCAATTTGTATTCTGACCAGAGTGGCACTTTAAATTTCTTCCAGGCAAGATTTTTTGCTTTTCTTCACGTTTCATGTTGCCCATGGGCTTATGGCTTTTTTTTTTTAATGGTAACCCCTATGGCAAGTGATCAGAAAAGTTAATATCGGCCCTGTATGTCATTTTGTGTATGTGTGTTTCAGTGGAGATGCCATGTGGGGACTGGCCTGTACGTCATTTATTGTCATCCTGCTGGTATGGGCTGTCTGGTTCTCTGGCATGTGTAAGGGGAAGAAGGAGAAGTTCATCCACGTGGAATATTCCACAGCAATTCAGCATATGACTGTCAGAGGTACGTGGATCTGGTAGCCCTGCTAGCACAAGTCAGACACAGGGCCTCTTCACCTGATCCCCTTCACAGAAAATTGCTCTTTAATACCTACACAAACTGCATGAGCGCGTCATAATATTTGATATACATTTGCGCTGGTTCGGTGATTCATACATGTACGACTCTAAAAAAAGACTAGAACTGACATTGACAAAGCTTCTTTTAACATACGTGTAATCCAACTGTTGACACTGTTGGAGCTGTGTTGCATATTGCATTGCCGGAAGTTCTGTTGAAAAACCTGGCAGGGGTTGGCTTCAGATTGACTCTTCTCTTCAAGAGTTTTAACGGCAACATTTTCATTTATTTTTGAAATGGGTTTGCCTGTGCTGGTTTAATTAGTGTTTTGTATTTTCAGTACATGATAATATTTGTTTCACCATAATTTGTGTATAATATTAAATTAACTGTTTTGTAGGTCTAGCTACATCTACCTATGACCATTACGTGGATAGGTTTCATTTTATAGGTACTACATTATTTCCTGAAAAGCCTATTTTATATTCAAAACTTTAAATTATGATGCATTTTTGTCTGGGAAAAAAAAAGCTTCAAAAATGAATATCAGTAAACAGAACTTTTAGATGTAGATTTTTGAGGAATTCAAGAGAGTCATTGATATTTCAGTCATACCTGTAATTTTATTTTCCGTAGAGATGTTGAAGAATCGAGCACAGCATTTACCGATTTTCAAACATGTCAAAGCGTTTCGAAAGAAGAAACAGGATGATTTGATTCCATTGCTGGAGGTGACTGAGGAATCAGAGGAAGAAGATAAGCTGTTTGACCAAAAGTGGGAAAGTATTGAAGGCGAGTCATGACAGAGGAAGAGGGTGAACTGCTTCACCAAAAGTGGGAAAATGTTGAAGGCGAGTTATGAGAGAGGAAGAGGGTAAATTGTTTGACCAAAAGTGGGAAAGTGTAGAAGGCGAGTCATGACAAAAGAAAAGCTGTTTGACCTAAAGTGTAACAGTACCGAAGGCAAGTCCTGATAGAAGAAGAGAATAAGCAGTTTCACTAAATGTGGAAAAGTATTGAAGGTGAATGGTGACAGAAGAAGAGCAGAAGGTGTTTTGAGCAAAAGTGGGCAAAGTATGGAAGGCAAACCACGACAGAGGAAGAGTATAAACTGTTTGACCAAAAGTGAGAAAGTATTGTAGGTGAATCCGGAAAGATATTGAGCAAAAGTGGGAAAGTGTTGAAGGTAAATACTGAAAGATGAAGAGGACAAGTTGCGTGAGTCAAAGACTGAAGTGTCAAAGTGCTGAAGGCAAATCATAACCGAGGAAGAGGGCAAGCTGTTTGACCAAAGTAGGAGAGTATTAAAGTCCAGTTCTGACAGATGCTCAATAGCAGGCACCCAAAGTGTGTATCCATTATGTGGCTGTACTCTTCCGCATGCTTGTAATCACGTGCGTTCTGGATCAGTAGAAATGAGGTGTGAATGTTGCCATTTTGAGTGGTGTTAAACATGTACTGTGCAGTATGGGGTTCAATAACAGTGCAATTCCTAGCGAATATGTCCTGCTGTATACCTGATCTGTTGTCCAGGTGTGTTTTTGTCTCAGAAGGGGGTGAACTGATCATAAACATACTCTAATTAAGTACTTAGTTTAGTGAGTCGCTAAGCTGATTCTGTTTATGTTTATATATATATATAGAGATACACACCAGTAGTATATGCCAACCGGGTAAAGTGTTGACTGAATAACACTAAATCTGGTCTACCAAAAGTTGCATTTTTCGAGCTGAGTAAGCCAAATGGACATATTTTTAAGGATGGCCTCATATGGACACTTCAAAAGAGCAAACTGTGCCATGGGAACACCTATGGAGCAGGTTCACTTGGTTTCCTCCCCATGTACATATATGGGTGACTCGAGGACTCTTGTCTTAAGACTCTGGCTGGTACAATAGTGAGTGGTCTGTCAGGCACTGTGTGGCCCAGGGGTCAGATTGACTGGTCATGTACTCTTTTTTTTAAAGGGAAAGACCTCGTAAAGAACGTTAAAAACTGTATCTGAAAATACCTTCACAGAATTTCTTAGATTTTTTCCTCCAAAATGAACGAATTCGAATGTTTTGATTGTATGGTGGGTTTGTTGGGCCATATTGATGATTTGGTTCACCAGTGGTTCATATTGACGTTTTCACACACAGGCAAACATTACAGGAGTACTCTTCACCAGACCTTTATTGAGAGCTCAATGAAAGAATGACCTCAAATTAAGCCGATGTCATCACAGAGGTGACTTCAATCATGCAAATATTCATAATCTCTGACACATAAATAACACATTCTGACACATGTTTTACTCACTTCCATGTTGCTTTACACTGATGTACAATAGTACATGTAAATAGAATCTACCACGTTTTACATCATTAAGTCATATTGGATGACCTCAGTTTGTGTCAAAGTCATGACTTGAATTATCAAACATTTTGAAGCCCGTGGGTAAAGTGTAACACAATCCCTTGAGAAGTAAATGATGTCAACCCTAATTAAGGGTGACAAAATTATATTAATAAATAGTAATATTCAAGTTATAAAATACCTGTGGTATATTCCAGAACCCTAAATATCAAGAGTGCTACCGTGGAGCACTCAGTGTATGTATGAATGGATCTTCAATGCCAACTGCCAGATGTGTGTGATAGCAACCCACTACTGCGTCTCACTGCTGGCACACCCTAAGCAAGCAACTACATGTGGCAGTCAAAAATTTCCACCCCGCAGAGGGTGCAGGGTTATGTCCAAGGGTTATGAAAATGACACCACATGAGAAAAGCTTTACAACCAGCCCACAGGTTAGACAGGTTTGCATTAGTACTGCACAAAACTTGAATGCTCCTACATGGCTTATGCTGTAGGAGCCAGAATTTTTATGCATTAAAGGCATCTTGATTTGTACCTGTCTGTCTATGTAGCGTGCGCACGTACATGTACCCATGCATCTGTGTGTTTTTAAGAAATCTTCTACTAGTAGTACTAGTAGTTGTATATGTACGCAAACTCTTGAGTCTATGTATTGCTGGTGGACAGGATTTCTCCAAAACTATCCAAGATAGGGCTTCCAAATTGGGTACACACATCATCTCTTGGAGGCATTAGTTTATCTATTTACATGTAATTGTCATTTTACAGATTTTATACTTAGCCATTTTTCTCTGTGATTCAAGACAGGTGTGTTCTTGCATGTGCCTGTGTTTGGTAATTTATGCAGTAAGGTGGCTTACGTGTTTTATAAACACAACACAGCTTGTGGCTGTCTGCTTGTCACATTTGACTCTGTATTAATATATGTGTGTACAATATCTGAAATTTGCATTGTTAAATTCTGCCAGGGTGACCTCCCTTGTGTCATACATCGTGACATAAGCCGGTGACATTTGGTCCCTTGTTCCTTGTAGTAATATTTTAGAAAACTGGTGTTGATGAGGATGCAATTTTCATTTTAATTGTCATTCTTTGGTTAGATTTTATGATAGTGTCATCTTTTTTGACAGTTTCTGGCAAGAAATAAAATAATAAGTTCCATTGCAGTGGGAATGGGCAGGGTGTTTGTGTAAAATAACGTGTAGACAACGATGGGAAACCAGTAGTCAAGTGAGAATCGCCTTAAAATCCACCATTTTTATGCCACGGTAAAACACTTTGCCATACAATTTTATCTCTCTTGGATTTGGGTTATTTTACTCAGAATTGCATGTAAAGATTATCAAGTAAATATTTATGATTATTGTATTGCGTCTAACACATGTTTGCTTCATTCTGATCCTCCATGTAGGGTCAAATACTGTCATTTTATATTGATTGGATAACTTTCATATTTTGTTAGTACTACCCCATGGACAGGAAATTTAAACTTAACATGTCTGCCTTCTGTACTTTAATTGCCAGTAATCTATGATAAATTCCTGTTAGTGGTACATTCCTGTCAGTGGTAAATTTTTGTCAGTGGTGAATTGTTTTCTGTCAGTGGTAAATTACTGTCAATGGCAAATTGCTGTCAGTTGTAAATTTCTGTCAGTGGTAAATTCCTGTCATTGATAATTGCTATCTATGGCAATTTACCATTGGTTTCAGGTATATATATGTTGTATATTTTCAGTCACAAATATTTTGTCATTATCTTTCTTTAAAGCCACTGTGATCACCTTGTACACCTATAAGTTCAACAGTTTAGTTGGCGTACTTCACATGAAGGATGTTGCTAGTGCTTTATTATTCAACAAGTGCAAATTTGCAGTAGCTGCAACATACCCTAAAAATAACAAGTTGCTCAACAAAACATCTGAGTACAACAACATCAGCTTTTGCGTCATTGCACTTGTTTGGATTTTGTGAGGGCGTTTTAACTCTGGGTGGTGTGCTGTTTTAAAATTGTAACATTCATGTGTGACCGTATCATCTGAACTCAACTCCTTAGAACATTTCTAGGCCTGTCCCCCATTAAAACTTGACAACAAGCATGTCTTCAGTCGCTTTCTTCAATGATGACAGTTACTCATTAATGATTACTATTTTACAGTTTTTACTTGTAGAAAATAGAAATATATTTAAACTCAAACTCTGTTGTCTATCGTTAAATGGCGCTAGTGTGTCAAATATATGAGACATACTTATAGCATTTCCGGTTTCCAAACACTCGATTAGTTCTGATCAAAACACGCCTCCTGAAATTGGCTAGTGCTTAATTTAGAGTGCTTATTCAGTTTGAAATGGTCAGGTCACGTGGCAATTATCCATTTTCATCGCATGGAGGGGTCTCATGGGAAGGCATGAAAGTCAATCCCATTGTAATGCAGCGAGTTATCAGCGCAGTGAATTGCTGCACAAAACTCCATATCCCCTATGGGATGCCAAACACTACAGGGACATCAATGCACATAAGCGTGTAGAAAATACCGAGCTTCACAAAACTCAACCTATCAATCTTGAAAAATGTATTTTTATAAAACCATTTGGCAATTATTATTGGTTAAATGGCTTCAGCATCATGTTTCAGATACCCCTAGAATATACGGTTCTAATTTTTGTTAGGAAATTAATCAACCAGGTCAGTTTATCTTTAATTAGAAAACCTCAGAAAGCAGAAAAATCATTATAAAAAAAAAATGTCAAGATCAGACATTAAAAAGGATTTTCAGTTAGTTTTATTTTTTTATTTTTGGATTTTTTTATTTTTGGCTAGCCTGTGAAACACAAAGAGAATTGGGGAGTTTGGAGTTTGAACTCTTATTGCTATACGTAAGAATATCTCTACTGTAACATGTGACCTGTCAAGAATGTTAGGCAACTATTTCTGATTACATTTACTATAACATGGGAGTCCAAGAAAAGTTTCAAAAAAGTTATTTAGACTAGACATACAATAGGGAAAATTGAGGAGTTGAAAGTTATTTTATTTAAGAAGCTCCTCAACAAAGGAGAGTTCGTTTGTACCTCCCTAACAGAGTGAGACAGGTGATCTGTAAATTAAAGTGAACAAAATTGCCTGACATTTTTGACAAGTCACATTAAACAGTTGAACTCTTTTTACCTTCTCAAACAGTTCTGAGCAAAACTCGAAACTCCCGCATTGGTGTCCCATTTACTGATGCATTTTATGCCGTAACAAACGTCATGATTTTGAAATATCTAGACGAATGTGTGCAATTAAATGAACATTAATGCACAAATTATCAGTAACTTGTTCAATTGATCTAGTATTTATGGTGATGTTTTATATACAGTGTGTGTAAGGAGTTATATGTAAATGCACGTACATTAGACTTAATATCCCAAAGAAAATACCAGTGCACAAGAGCGTAGAAGGGTGTACATTAAGTTTATATATTGAGATAATATAAAATATATGAAATGACTTGTGTTATTTAAATTTGTGGCAAAGCACAGATTTAATCTCCACATGGTTTCTTCAAATTTTGTAACTGTTGGCTTGGGTCTGGCTTGTTTATCCAATAATACATCTTGACACATATGTCAATGAGCTGCGTGTGAATATGTTAATTAAACTCTATGAACTGGTCATTAAGGGAAATGATGCAAGCGACCAAATGCTGTTCTTATCATTGTAACAAACATTTGTCTAGAATTTATAATAAGGGATTTTGTAGATGCATAATTAGGTTGAAGCCTTCTTTAATGAGTGAGGATTTACATGTGCTTAATCATCGTAACATTTGGCTTAAAATCATTAATCTTGCACACGTCACTATGACAACTGTATTTGTATGAGTAATTGATGCACATTTATCAGAAGATTATCAGACGGTTATGCTCTGCCTCCCTCGATATGAAAATGTCGTCATATCAGTTTGGAAAAATCGGTGCAAGCAAGCTGTGTATTTTGTTGAGTGTTTGAAGAGGTGCAGATGGAATTTGCTGACACAGCCTGTGGCGCGACACGGTCATTTAGGACTTCTGTTGGGTCTTTTGTTGCGCAACATGAAACATGTAGCATGCTGTGGTTTCATCTATGATGGAATTGATCTGTAATATTACACTATTGAAACTGCAGTAGAGTGTTCACTTCCACTAAAGTAATGTAAAACGTCCCCATTTCAAACTACATGTGAACTGTAATTCGTCAACCTTTTCAACCACTAGAGTACTTGTTTCAGTGGAGTTTCATGCGTTCATGAAAATGACACAAAAATGATTTGTTCGTGTGACTAAAGACGCAAGCTTCATAAACTGTGCAGATTATTTCTCTACACCCCATAGTTCTCTCTGAATGTTTCAAAATATCAAATCGCCGAGGTGGTTTCAAAGATTGGAGAATTAGGATGTATACTCTATGACAGAAAACTTGGGAATTCAGGATGGATGAAGTGGAAACGTTGGTATGTAGGCTGTGCGATGCGGTGTGAAGTAAACACATGTAGGTTGTAATGTGGCTTAGGAACTAATCCTGTCTGTTTTTCAGAAGCAGTTGAGTCCATTTTCCAATGTTGTATCATATTTTCTTGTTTGAAGAAAGTCACATACTCTTTTTTGTGTCTCTTTTTCATTGCTTGTTTTTTGCAGCAGATAGGCTTCTCTGTGAAGCATCCAGTGACCGATGGAGGACTTCGATTTGAAATGATACATGCTCGGGCCTCTAAGGTTTTGCGTTATCGGTATAAAGAAATGTATTTATAGCTTATTGGCTCCTGTGCCTCATGGTGTTACTCCTCACTTCATTCCTGGTGAAAATAATTGTGTCATGATGACGTCACAGAGAAAATGAACACAGTAATTCATGTGATCAGTCACGTCACAATTGTCCAGTATGATGTGATATTGAACAGTTGTTAATTACTACATAATATCGTTGGAGATGGACAGTTAGGTGTATAATAAACATGTGTATGCCCTTGTTATATCATAGACACATATTTTTGTATATCAGTTTCTCACCACACTCTACTTATGAAGGCCAATCAATTAATATTCTTATTTTGTTCAAAACTGTAAATCATTATCTTTTTGTACGTGTATGTATATATAATTGTGTAATATATACTTTAAATAACTCCTTATTTACAGCAGTAACTCGTGATGCTATCTCTTATCCTGAAAGGGCATGTTAAAGATAATAAATAAGTAGAAAGTGATCTTGAAACCCAATGATACCTCTTACGCCGAGGATGTAACTCTACATCAAACCTGTCTGCCATAGGTGACGTATATCTACAGTATGTATTGTCACAACAGTTGTGTGTGGCACAACTTCTACCTTGTGTGTAAAACGGGCCCCTGGGCACCCATTTGTCATTGAGGATGTAATCGCCTTCAAATTTATGATTTGTTTTACTTCAGTTCGGCCTTGTGGGGCTAAAGTTGTTGATTTTTGTACACTTTTAGCTCATGTAGAGCAAAAATCCTAGGACATTATGGGAAGTTTTTGACTGTGGGAAGTCTGGATATTCCAGGATGATGAAATGTGTGATAATCACTGAAATGTTATGAACTGTTCTGCTCTGTTTTTCATCAGGCTGTGCCCATCTACCTAGGTGGTTTATTGTGTACATACATGTATAAGTGGAATCAAGTCTGATGCTTTGCCCCGGCCATATTAAAACCCATTGGTTCTGATGTATTATTATTATCATTAAATCTGTAAGTGGAATGTAGATGAATATGAAGTCAAACATTGGGCAGGCCTTCTGTGGCAGAGTGGCCTTTATGCAGGCTCTGCTGTGAGTTCAAGTCCGGCTCAGGCTTGCTTCCTCTGTCTCTACATGGGAAGGTCTGCTTGTTGAGGGTTTCCTCACGGATCTGCCTGGTTTGCTACAACTGTAATACTGGCCACCGTCCTATAGTTGAAATATACTTGAGTCAAAAATAAATAAATTAAACATCAATCAAGCCTGATGTTCCACCTAGACCCTAAGAGTTGTGTAGCTTTATTGTAGTACTTAGCAATTGTGTATTTATTATGAATCCACATCCTGCCTAATATGTTATCAGCTATCATCCTGTTCATTTTGTGGCTTAGAGAACCCGAATGACAGTGTTGAAGGTCATAAAAATAAACAAAGGAGCTAGTAAAAGTGTGTGATCAAGTCAGTTATTTATTTGTTCGGTGTTTTACACCATACTCAAGAATATTTCACTTATACGACGGCGGAGAGCATTAAGGTGGGAGGAAGCTGGGCAGAGCCCCGGGGGAAACCCACGACCATCTGCAGGTTGCTGGCAGACCGCCTCACGTACGACCTGAGAGAAAGCCAGCATGAGCTGGACTTGAACTCACAGCGACCACATTGGTGGGAGGCTCTTTGGTCATTGCGTTGTGCTAGCACACTAACCTGCTGAGCCACGGAGGTCACCGTGATCAACTCAGGATCATTGAATGCTTTTGAAACTTTGGAACCCCAAGATAGGTCCACTGTATGCTGAAACCCGGAAGTTAAATCTACCATACGTTACATACTATCACATTAAATCAATTTAAATCGTTTTGAAAGAGAAAAATGTAACGTGATTAATTGTAGTGGTGGTGCCTAGAACAGCTGCTGTCAATATGGTACTGTTGATGTGTACATCATGGCGTTGAAGACAAAGCAGGAAGTGTACAGTATCTGCATACTTGCATGTAATAATGTGTAATAATACTATGTGTATATCATGTAATAGGTTTTAAATATATATTTTTCAACATATCCAACATTGAACTTGTTGTTTATATCTTGTCATTTTGGTGGGAATGTCCTTTCCACTTAGGGCTCAAGCCTTGGACTGGGAACATTGAGTTCAAGCCTAATTCCAGTTGGCTCCCTCTCGGGTCGTCCACTGGGAAGGTCTGCCAACAATCTGCGGATGGTTTAATGTCCGTTGAATCCATTTGTGTTCTGTCAGTATGTGGTGCATATCTGAATGTCACACATATGGAAGTTTGTCAGTAATTTGCCAAAGGTCAGTGGTTTATCCTGGGTAGCTGTTTCTGATACATCCCTTCTCTGTAAATCTGAAGAAATTTGGAGAATGACGTTCAACATCAAAATAATGAAATGAAGTGAATATACATACTTTGCAACTATGTCTACCAGATGTTGGGTCCCTGCACGTTTTGTACAGAGGACTTTCAAGATTCGTGTTCCTCCACTTTTCTTGATGAAACTGTCTAAAATACTTCTATAACCCTTTATGTGGTCTTACATGAAGGTTTGCTGGAGATCATTTGTCTTTTACCAGCATTATATGGTATGCATATTTAATGTATGTATGTAGACTTGGATTTGATGTCGTACTGAACAATTTTTAAGTCATAAGACGACGGGGAGTCCTTAGAATATGTATATACTATGTCCTCTTGTGGTAGGGTGTGTCCGTGCCGCTGGAATCACCAGACATGACACCCGCTCAGTTGCATACTGACGCCGGGCTGACTAGTCATCTTTCTAACCTCTGAGTGCTGAGCGCCAAGCGAGGCAGCAACAAGTATAGTTTTCAAAGTCTTTGGTATGACTCAACCCAGGATTGATCCCGGATCACTCAACCCTGTGGTGGATGCTCTAACCACCAAGCCACCATGGCGGTAGTTTGCATGTTGGGTTCGTGTCGTCTGGGTGGATATCTGTGCATCGCATGTGGAAGCCTGTTATTTACTTGCAGGAGTCAGATGGTTTATTTTGCACAATAATCTTCAGTACAAATATTATGAACATAAAGACATTAATCAGTGAATCAGCTTGGTTTGTGACATGCTCTACCAGAGCACATTTTTTTGTATTTTTTTTTTTCTTGCCACCTGTAATTTCGTCGTAAAAAGTTGAACTTTCTTGAGTGAAACATAAGAAAAATATCAGATCTGTACATCATAATACACATCACCACTCTGTTACACTTGGCTTCCTCTCCGGCCGTATGTGGGAAGGTCTGCCAGCAACCTGCGGATGGTCGTGGGTTTCCCCCGGGCTCTGCCTGGTTTTCTCCCACAGTTATGATGGCTGCTTTCATATAAGTGAAATATTCTTAAGTATGGCGCAAAACACCAGTCAACTAAGTAAAACACACCACTTCATCGGACATGTTAGGGTATACAAGCACATGACTGACCACTCCTTACCCCATTCCCTTTAGTCAAGTGCAAAATGACAACAAGCCAAGACTGACTATTTCAAAACTTTAGGTAAGCCACTTATGACAAATTTCGAGCTTACTCAACCTCTCTGTGAGGGTCTTGCTTTCCTAACATCTATGGTGTAGCAAGGCAATGAGCTCGCATATTCAAATGTAGCTCTTGCTGCATTGGCTGAGGCTTGCAAAGGTTTGTGGGTTACCCTAGGCACTCCGCCTTCCTCCATCACATGATCTGAATATAAAGCTCTTGTGTATGCTAAGTAACACCAATCAAATAAATATAATACAATACTCTGAACAAAAGCAACACAAAAAAGGCTTTGTTGTCATTTATTTCAACAAATAATTTGAAGTAAAAATTAAATACAAATATACATGCATATGTCGTCTTTTTATTTTGTTACAGTAAATACATGTAAATACATAATCTACATTGACCATATGTTCAAGAGAATTAAAGACTTGATCAAGATGTTAACATCAGTCTAAACTGAAGATGCATTTGCTATGTATTAGAGTAAAGACTACAGTATTGAGATTTTATTTCTGATTTTATTATTTGATCGGAGTTTTATAACAACGACCAGCATTACGGTGGGAGGAAACCCATGGATGGATCCACCATATCTAATGGCCCACCATATCTAATGGCCCACCACCCCTTCGCATGACGCTACATCTCATTCCATTCCCAGTGAAAGAAATTGTGACGTCATGACGTCACTGAAAGATAGAACACCTGTAATCAAGTTGTGGAACAACCGCTTGGCCTGCTTGCAACAATACTGATTATGATTGATCAAATACACCTTCTCGATTAACACCTGGGAAAGGTGCATTGATCATCCACAAGTTGTTGGCAGACCTTCCTACGTACGATGTGACAGGAAGTCAGCATGATTTGGACTTGAACTCACACGATTAGTGAGAGGCTCCTGAGTCATGCTGCGATATTAACATTTAACATGTTTAAACCTGGCGCAGCTTTTGTTATAAATATAAACCAGTCCTATAATATCATTTCTACAGAGGTAGTATAACCATAAAAACATGCTACACAATAATTAACCCCACTAACTGTTTATTTTTTACAACTTTAAAAATAAGCTTGCTTTTATTTATTTCAAAGGTTTTTACGCTAAGTCTTCTAATTTTTAGGACACTTGGTATGTTGTTTTCAGGCAATCCCTTTTAGCTATTACACACAGGGAATTCGTCATTTCTTTTTCGTTGCCTGATTAGCCCATCTAGTGGTCAACACATCTTTACCTTTGTTTTTCCACACTGGGCTCAGAGAAATGTCTACTTTTGCTTTCAGCACTACTAATGTCTGTCCCAAAAATTAGGGTAACACTGTATTAAAAGTTTTTTGACTTTTTTCACCAGACTTCGTGTTAGTGTGTTTTACCGCTGTTCTCTCCAGTCCTACACGGACTTTTGTTTTCCTACATAGTAAAATTGCCCCACGAAACAGATTTGTAAACCTTTTTCAGCAGATGTGACGTTTTCAAGCTAACAGGTGTTGGCAGCTGAGATGACTTCAGTAATTTTCAATGACAAGCAGGTTTGACGATTGATTCTGTTGCCCCTTATTCAAAAGTGTAACAAGACTTACAGGATCAGACTTACAAAGTATTAAGTACAGACTAAATTGGCACTGACTTAGTAACAGGTTGACATTTAAGCCTGGAGTTAGTCCCCATACACTTTTGAACAACTACTCTAATCCGTCAACCTCTCCGCATGTTTGCAAGGTGTTTGTCAAGCATATTCTGAAGGCGTTCCTCTGTGTTAACTGATAAAATTATACTTTTTATGCAGCCCTGAAACTGAACAATCCAACCAATGTAGTTTTGTGTAAAAATGTGTATAAATTGCACAGAAAGTTACTCTTTCATATGCAAAAAGGTTGAGGAATTTAATAGTGGATGCACACCAATGTACCAATCCCTGACCAAATTCTGACCAATTTCCTCATTGGCTGGTCAGCAGTGTCATAAAATGTATAAAACCTGTCTTTTAAAAAATTCTAAGAACCAATCACAAGACAAACAAAGAAAATTTTCCAGATTTGTCATGATCAACCTACATGTAGCAGAATAAATACTTAGATAGTTTGTTTGAAAAATTTAAAATCTTTTTCAATACGTTCACAAGCCAGTAAGTTGCTCTCTGCAACCAGTAACATTTGAGAATAATGATGTGGTCACAAGATAGGCAAACATAAAAACTGAACACAATAACCGTTTCAGGTCCATATTGTTGTCTGACAGTGTTATATACAACTTCTAAAACCTGTGAAATATCCACAGACAACATGACATCAATGTCTCTATTTGATTGTTGTTACACAACACCATACCCAAACAAATTTTCACTTGTACAATCTTGGTTTGTGGTTGGGTGGAGGAAACTGGCCTCATTGGTAAACCACCAAACATTGGCAAGTTACTGATGAACTTTCCAACCTATGAGGTAGAGATATGCACAACATACTGGCAGAAAACAGATGGTTTTTCATGAATAATGGACTACACACATCATAGACCATTTATGGTAACCAAAGGTACACGACAACAAAGTCCTGGGTTATATTTGTATCTTCTGTCCACGTAATTCCTCTTCCAAACCTTATGAATGAGGAGGAAAATCTTCCAAAAACATTCTTCTAAATTCGAGGCTAGCAAATCCTGTCTGTGGACTGCCTACACACTGTCCCCAGCCTACACTCTCCCCTGTCCTCAGTAGTTGATGCCTGGTATCAACATGATCCTGAGAATTTTCACAAACAGTTTGGTTTGGTTTATAATTGAGATCAGGAACCGAGGGAGTCCACGGGAGGGGCCAAGGATGGATCTTGCGTTGTCACGGCAAACTCGGAACTGTACAAGTGATTGACAATGTCAGAGCTCATGTCTTCCAGCTCCCCTGCAACCTCTGTGAGGCAGTCGTTAAGGATTTCATCAGAAACCCTGAAGGAAAAAGAGAAACAAAATTGGTGGTGATTATAGGTCTTTTCCAAAGAAAGAATATCTCTCCACATGACCATTATATCAGCATAATATTGTTATGCTGCTGCTACATGTATGTGAACTGTCTTACATGGTATGTCACTAATTATACATGTATTTATGGTATTAAAGTGATCTTAAAATTTGCTCCCATGAGTAAGCTTTACATTTTGCCTGATTCTAAGAGTTCTACTGGTTTTCACATTTTGTAGATGATATCCTACTGGAAAAGTACAAGTTTCTGAATCTGAAGTACGTATCTGTAATATTTAACTGCCGTTTGTTCACCTCTAAAAATTGCCATTTATCATAATGCTTTCTGAACTGGCATGATTTTTTATTTATTTATTTATTTGATTGGTGTTTTACGCCTTACTCAAGAATATTTCACTTATACGATGGTGGCCAGTGTTATGGTGAGAGGAAACCGGGCAGCGCCCAGGGGGAACCCATGATCATCTGCAGGTTGCTGGTGGACCTTGGCATGATTTTTGTTACATTTGCCAATACACATGGGCCTTTATGCGGGGGCATGATTTCCATTCACACTTGTCAATGGGAAGGCAGTATACATTTTACTCCCATGAGGTGGCGCTAGTGTGAAGCAGGACCTTGAGCCATTGTTACATCAAACACTGATAGTACTGCAACGTCTTCAATATCACAATGTATCAGATTCTACTGTAACATCGTCATGTCTTTAATGCGACATCATTATGATGAATTGGGAAATGAACATTTCACGTCAATAAAATGAAGACTAGGTCGTGTTGCTGGGCATTTGATGCATCACCCTGTTGTTCTGATGTGATAATTTCAATCTGCGCAAATGCAGGGATACTCAATACCTTAACAGAACTACAGCACATGTACAGTTTCTTTAGCTCATTAGCATACATATCCAGGCTACTCACTCTTTGACCAGTTGCCAGGGATCAAATTTGCCAGCCACGTGGTGACATGTCCTCTTCAGGTAGCTCTCATACTGCTCCACGTGTTCCTGAATCTCCATGACAACATCCTTAGGAAGCTTGACAGGAAGTCTGGCAAGCATCTCTGCATCACCAGTATTAGCAGAGCTCGGCAAGAATTGTCTGTCCTTGTCTCCCCTGAATGGTTTGTTGACCTTTGTGAACAAAATGGGTCCCACATCTCCTCCTTGTCTTGTCCTAAAAAGAGTGCTGATTGCATTTAAACCTTATGAATATCAACAACTTTTAATTTCAACTGACAAGGCAGACTAGTAAATATGTATCAGAATTTTGTTTTTATTTTTTTTTTACATACATGTATCACAATTATAAATTTGCCATGTCTACTTCACAGCCAAAATGACAGCGTTAAACAATCTACAAAGGTGTCTGATTGGCTCATTTGATTGACAGTTGCATGAAGCCATTCGCTGTGGATATGATCACCTCACCCTAATTTCGCCCTTTCAATCTTGTCTCTGGAGAACGCAGGCAGATCTAAAGGGCCAGGGTCTGAAAGTTCGTCATCACCACCAGCTGGAACATAACAGACGTGTTTAGAATGAATGATTATGGTCTAGGGTATTGCCATCTCAGCAGTATTTCAACCATACCATGGTCTCACACATTTAGAAGAACAGAACACTTGACCAAATGTATATGTATGTCCATAAAGCACCCCATAAGAAGTTTAAAAAGTATGTTTTTTCATTTTCGTGATTTTGCATAACTGAGATATCGCAGTAAAAACTAAACAAAACGATACACAATGAGAGAATCAAAAGTGCTGCCCTGTTAACAGTTTTAACCAATCAGGGGTGGGTTATTTCTATAACCTGCAAACACAGCTGTATTTGCAGACATAATGGGAACCCTGTTTAACCTCTTAGGCATAAGAGGGCTTAAGTGGATTATGAGTGACGTGACACTGTGTTAGCTGTTTCCCTATGATGGCTTAAATCTGATGGCTTCCTAACATTTCGATATTAAAACTTGATTTATAGAGTAACCAAGCACATCAGATCACACTGGCTGTGGATGTCTAGGCATGTTTCCAAACTCTTTCGAAAGATTATACTATTTGCTTCCATTTCTCTTAAAACCAGAGAGATCAGATATTCTGGAAATTACTGTGATTGTTATGAAAAAGATCTCACATAACAAATCACCTTACAACAAATCAATCTTATTTCCCAATCCTAAATTTACTGGAACATGCGAGTAACCCAGACCCAACAGAAACCCTGGAGTTCTGATATGACAAGAACACATCCCATTTCTTCATGGCTTTTGTTCAGAAATTGCAACATATATAAAGGAGGCCACTACAGTTGGATTTATTTGTTCACACAAAAGCTAAGCAGAGTTCCATTTAGAACTACGTACCACATGTGCGTATTTCCTCGGAGTCAAACCTCACTGATGTCCACCTACGTCGTATTTCTTCCTGTTCCAGCTGCGAAACATTATCGGGAAATATTAAAGGTGGGGTTATTTTTAGTATAATTTCTGAATGACAAAGTAAGCTTTTTTACAAATCTGACAGCTGTCCTTCTTGTGTCTACACTGAATTGGCTAACAGACAATAAACGACAATAAGCTGCTTTGAGTAGTGCATCACTAAGCCTGGGCATAATGGATCCTATGTGGAATAAACAACAGCACCTGGTCATTGCCAAAAACTCTGCAGACTTCTGCATCAGCTTAACATTCAGGTAAGTTCAAGACTTTAATGTTTCTTTTTCACTGTTTTTGGACTGAAACTAAGCCCGAGCCCATCAATAATAATTATTACCCGAAATTTGCTGAGTTGTGTGCTACAGTCGAGGGTTATAGTACTTTAACATAGCCACATGCATTTGTTTATCCCACAGCCACGAAATTCGGTCAGGCGCATTTGAAATAGTTATCTGGTTTATTACATGACAACTGAATCACAGTGACCAAGTCTTCATTCTGGTGAAAGGAACTTGCATGGCATAGTGGTTTGCATGTTAGTGCAGCACAATGACCTAGGAGTCTCCCTCCAAAATGGTCCCTATAAGTTCAAGTCCAGGTGCATGTTTTACAAAGAACGTGTAACGTTCATCTGCTATTCTTTCTTACCCGTCAACTCCCGCTCAATTGATATCGAGAGGAGAGACGGTGTGATGACACAAGTTTAGCTTGGTGCACGTTAGGAAAAGTGGACACTGTGAAAAGGTTCTACTCAACTCTGCTGCGAATTGCAGGCCCTGTGCAAATGCAGTATATACATGTTTAAACATAGAAGACAAGTCAGCATTTCACTGGCCTCAGGACAGTTATGGTAAATGACCTAAAATTTTGTCCAGTATGACTCAGCTGCACATTTTGCCTAATTCTGAGAGTTCTATTAATCTGTAACATTTATCATATTTACATTTGATAATTTCGGCTTGCTGTGAACTCTCAGGATTTGGCTTTGTACAAAGGAAAAGGTTCAGTAATATCGAGTTCAACAACGTTATAGCGGTGTTAAACCCTACAACCAATTCCTGCTCAAACATAACCTAGAACTCACCTCCATCTCCTGGAGTCGCTGTACCATCACTTCCAGTGAGGGGTTATTCATCAGCCTGGCAGCCTGTTCAGTGACAGAGTTCTCTCCCTTCAAAGCTTGGAACTCTTCAACGGTATCAGTGAGGAGGTCATTGAACAATAACTCACTCAATACCTCTCCTCTTGTCTGGTGCTATGAAAACACGTGGTAACAACAGGATCCCAATCAAAAATGTAACAATTCAAAACTTCTATGTCTCTGAAAACTTAAACATGCCTTCAAATGACTCCTTGATTCCCTACAATTCCTTTATTTTTTCCACTGTTACATTTTCCTAATTTTCAAGTTTTATCGGAAGTAGCAGACAGTTTTTGAATTGCCAGCACAGCATGAAATGCACTTTCAATGGGATGACACTATTCGATGTTGGCCGTCCAATCACATTATACTGGCAGGTACATAAAACTTACGCAATGCCAAGATTATCACTCGATTTAAGTTTGATCCCCAGATTACTGTTTGCAAGCCAGATATGTCTGCAGATTATACAAGTAGACGTGTTGAATTAACATAAACATTTTGTTCTTTATAGAGGAACTGCATATTTCATTCTGGAACTGTTGTTGTTGAATGACAATAAATTTTGCATTGGCCAAGTTCATACTTTTCAATCATTCTGTTTAACAAAACTAATGCTCTGAAAATATAAAGAGAAAATAAATTTCAACTAAAACCAGAGAATAGATCGTTGATATATGTAGCTTTGAGGAAACAAGTTTTTTTTTTAACTCCTTGAACTTTCTTAAGCTAACATAAGTCAGCAGTCATTTTCAGGTAATTATTTGATCATTTATGGACCATGAGTGATAAGGTCCTCAAACACTGGCTTGAGTAAACATTTACCCACATTAACTCCTTTGCCACGGTATATTTAATTCTCTGCCACCCGAGATTCTTCAGCCGTAAGGGAGTTTGAGAATCCAAGTTGACCAATCAGCACTGACTTCAATGTAGCAACAACCAATTTAAAGGCACTGAACAATGGTAACTCAACGAGCAGTGCTGGTCAGCAAACAACTTGAACCGCTGTGAGCGGCGAGTCGAGCAAGCAGAATTTCCCTTCATTCCCGTTACTCACATCAATATCAGTGTCCATCTGGAAGTTTCTCCTCCGGTCCAAATTTGCCCTCATCGCTGCCTCTTGTTTCCTGGCCAATAACTGGAGTCAAGTAAGCAAATCACAGAACCACTGACGTACATGGAGAGATACAAAAATTATGGACAGCTCACAGTGAAACGAATTACTCAAAACGAATTTACGCTAAAATTTCATCCATGACTTAAATTGCTCATTTTGCCTAAGTTCTATGGGTTCTACTGATCTAAAAAAAAAGAAAAAAATTCCAAGGTTTGATTGAAAGAAATATATTATTGTTGATAACTTACTGATATAAAGTTGCCTCACTTTTTGGGGAGAAATTTTAGGTACTTCATTTCAGGCAGACCTCTGTCAAAGGCTTTACAACAGCAATAGCTAGACAATTCTACTTCCTGATTTATCTCAATGTTGTGTAAGGCAACACCTTTGAATTTGTCACTTATACAATGGTTGTCAGTTTTAAGGGTCTGGGAAACCAAAGCACCCTGGCTAAATCACTGACCTGAAATTAACTGACAAAGTTTTCTGCATTATTGTTGACTACTTATTGTCATCAAGACTTGAACAACAACTGGAGCACGGAAATCTACAAAGTCCCTGTTCCCGGCCGGGATTAAACCTGCACCTAGTGTGCTTTGTGGTGGCACATCCCCCTCCTTAGAAAAATTGAACTACAGGTATTTTGTACCAGTTTTCTTATTTCTGTGTGAATCAGCTATACAATTTTAAGAATAACACTGACCACCTCCCCCCCCCGCAGCCCCTAAATCTCACGCCCCCCATTCTCTCATCCTCTGGGATATGTTTGCGGGTTCACAGGCTTCATCTTTCTCACCTCTGATTGGCTGTATAAAGGCTCCAATCGTCTGGCAATGTCATCTTCACCGCTTCGTTTTATAGGAAATCTTCTGAAACAGTTTAAACAAATCACAAGTTGGATTAGCTGTTCAATGGGGACCTGTCAAACGCCTGGCAGCAGGACCTTCATGTCATTTTATTGATGTCATTAGTTCCTTTCCGAGCTCATCACAATGACATCACACAGTATGACATTACAGCCCTATTAACTGAACACTGAACTGACAATACTGAACATTCTTGTCTGACTGAACTTACTGGTTGAAGTGTAATAATCAACTTACTGGCTGAAGTGTAATAATCAACTTACTGGTTGAAGTGTAACAATCATGATGTAACAAAAGAAACTTCTGACTGAACTATAGGCAATAAGAATGCTTTCATCATAAAAATGTACCTTGGTGATGGTGATCTTGAACCGGGTCGTGACCTTGAACTTGCAAAATGAACATGGCCTTTGGGCTGAAAAAAAAAACAAAAGAAAGAAATGACCTTGACATATCATTGTAATGTGACAATGCAATTCATTTCACAAATTCACCCAAGCTCTCTCATAGCTATGTTCATGAGCAAAATATTTTCAGGAAAAGAGTTACGTTATAAAGATGCATAAAGGTCTATCAAAATTTTTTATTTTCCAGGTTTATTTTGTACATGATCTTACCGACTTTTGTGTCCTATTCTTGCTGAAGAAATCTCTGTGCACAAAAAAAAAAACAAACAGAAAGATCTTAGATTTTATTAAGGTTATGCTATCCACAAGTATATGTAATATTTTAAAAACTAACATTTTATTTCTGAATCTTTCCTTAAAAATTGAAGTCTGTTTCTGTTCCATCACTTAAATGAATAACAAAGTTCGGATAAAAAATGATTATTTCTTACTAGTAACTTACAGAGAGAGATCCTCCATGGAGGCATTCAGGCTTGCACAGGTGAGACACCCCGGGCTATGGGAGCGGCTCCGTGGGGTGCCCATTTTGGGGGTCTGAACCGGAGTGCCTGGCGGGAGCCAGTGAGGCTCTGGTGTTCTGCTTCTTCCCCTGCTGTGACCAAAAAGAAACACCCTGTTGTTGTATTTGTAATTGAGGGAATCTCGATATCTGAACTTTGATTTGCTGCATATGTGATTACGTGTGATCATGTGTGATCGTATGCGATCATGCGATCCCTCTAGCCGAATGTACTGCTGACAAATCAACGCAGGGAAGTGGTAAGAGCATTCAAAAAACTCTCTTTTCCTAGCTGTGTTATGTAAACTTCTTTATCAAATGATGATGATAGTTGTGCAGCATCATTTACTGGTACATGTATTTCCGATTATCCAATTGCTGTGTTCCATCCAAAGTCACAAAGGGGACACAGTTTGCTTCAACTTGCTTGCAATGAATTCATCCACTTTGTAGGGCCACTTAAGAGATTTTTCTGAAGTTTGATTGACTTCTTAACAGAAAAAAGTGTTTTCGTCCTAAGTATCATTTTCAGGCATTAATGTTCTTCTGAAGGAGTATTTTTACGTGCTTCACTTCAGGTGAAATACAGTAGGTGAGTAAAAACTACAAACACATATCTCAAATCATTCTAATCTTGGATATGATGTGTTTCTATGTCAATCTGGATTTCTCATCAAAAGAAACAAAACAGTCCATGAGAATGTTTGTTGCAGTTCAAATCTCTGAAACAGGCAACTGAATGTGGTCTTAACACACCTGGGTGAGGCTGGGGCAGAGGATGCCCTAGGTTCAGTAACTGGGTTCCGCTGAGGGACCACAGCCTTCATGTTGAAAGACATGGTGGGTTCCGCAAAATGACCACTGGGCACTGCCGGGACACCCATTGTGCGCTGCAAAAATAAAAAAAATTTACATCAGGTCAACTGGCATATCTCAAAGTAATTCTCCCCACACTGTCATGCTTTCCCCAGTGTGTGATAACTTGTACTTCTTGTTGTTTACCACCAAGTCACACCAACACCCTTTAACACTGCTTTTTCTTACATTTCCTTTTCTTGAGTATGGGCCGTCCAGTATACATATAGTTGATCCGTGCCAAAAGTCCTGTAATTTTCTGTGTGCTTTAATATTGTGCCAACTGCTGCAATGTCTTGTCTGAGCGTTTGTGTCTGGATTCCTGCCATTCTGTTGTGCCTGTTCTGCTGATGCTTGCCATTTGGTGATTTGTGCGATGTTTCCTGGATTTATGATTTGTGCCGAGTTTCCCTGGATTTGTGCCAAATTTCCGGAAAGTGTGATTTGTGCCATGTTTCCTGGATTTGTGATTTGTGCCATGTTTCCTGGATTTGTGATTTGTGCCATGTTTCCTGGATTTGTGATTTGTGCCATGTTTCCTGGATTTGTGCCAAGCTTCATGAATTTGTGATTTGTGTAGACAGGCTGTAATTTTTGGCATGAATGATTGTTCAGGTTACGTGGAGGTTACACAAAAGGTAAACTGCCGCAACCTTGTGACTTACTTCCCATTACATCAAAGAAACACACAACAAATTTCTGAAAATGTGAGGAGATCAGACACTTTGGGTATATTTTAAAACAAATCTGAGCCTCACTCGATCGTGGATTGTCATTTTTCTATAACAAAACTGAAAGCACTTACGTGTTCGCGAATAATTTTTTAAAGTAGACATATCCTGCAAAGAACGCACTGACACATTTACGTGTAGTCCATTGATGTACATGGCTTCAGGAAAAATTCTAACATTCAATCAGAATCCTTCACCCGCACTCAACAACACCGCTGGAGATCTCGGACTCAACATCGATGAAACTGCTGTCGATGAGGCCCGCGCTCGTGTCACCCAAATCTATGTGTGCTAAAAACTGCTGTCGATGAGGCCCGCGCTCGTGTCACCCAAATCTATGCGTGCCAAAAACTGCTGTCGATGAGGCCCGCGCTCGTGTCACCCAAATCTAAGTGTGCCAAAAACTGCTGTTGATGAGGCCCGCGCTCGTGTCACCCAAATCTATGTGTGCTAAAAACGGCTGTCGATGAGGTCCGCGCTCGTGTCACCCAAATCTATGCGTGCCAAAAACTGCTGTCGATGAGGCCCGCGCTCGTGTCACCCAAATCTAAGTGTGCCAAAAACTGCTGTTGATGAGGCCCGCGCTCGCGTCACCCAAATCTATGTGTGCTAAAAACTGCTCCCCCTCCCCTCAAAAAAAAAACTTGCATTTTGAAGATTTAAGTGAAGCCTACAGACGACAAGGAAAACGTTTCCAATTTTCCAGTTTTCAATATGTTTTCAATGCCAGAACTCGTAACCATTTCAGGACCAAGAGTAGGTTGCCAGACTTTTCAAAATGGCTGCCAACAGTGAGCCATTTGATACGTACGAAGTTCTCTCCGATGATGTGACAACAAGACATCTCAATCAGTAAAGTCAGTGAATTAAGAAGACAGGATTCGATATTCAACCGGAAAATAACAAAGAAATTACTCACTGAGGCTCTTCAAAGGGCCGTGGGCAGCCTGAAGCCATCGCTAAGTTTTGCTGAGCACTGCGCAGTTCAAGCGCTTTACTTGTGGTTACGTTCCCTGGGACAGATTGGCAAAACCGATTCATCGGTCTGCACAATTTCACTCCATGTAACTGACATGTGAACAATCGTTTTGTTTGCCCTAAATTTTGTGACCTGCATGTTGTATATAGCCCACAACATTCATAGATCGTCACTGGCGCAAGCACTCTGGCACTGAACTTGCTGGTGTTTGCCACACAGTGTGATAGACTGCATAACCTTTCGCGTAACCTACTGTTCATGCAGAGAAAGAAAGACATAACCAAAAGATAGGTTACGTTGGTCTGTTCTCACGTGAATGGCATATCGTTCACATAGGATTTTGAAAAATTACAGCCTGGTAGAGCTTCTGGAGTTGTGATTCATGCCATAATTCTTGGATTTATGCTGAGTTTCCTGGGTATGTGATTTGTGCTGGGTCTTCTGGATTTGTCCTCTACAGTGTACTGCCCTGATTTCCGGACGTGTTGTAATTCGTTTTCTGATTTCGATTATGTGTGACAGTTGACTGTTTCCTGTTATATCTTTATTAAATGGTCATTCTAGTACAAAGACTCTTTGCCGGCAGAGGCTAAGACTCAAAGCTCACCCCACTCCAGCTCTGACCCCGCTACGTGGCTGGCAGAGTTGTCTTCCCTTAGTATGGCAGCCTTACCTGTAAGTGTTGGGGCAGCAGTAACCCTCGTGATCTGCCGGCAGAGGCTAAGACTCAAACCTCACCCCCCTCCAGCCCAGACCCCTCCACGTGGCTAGCAGTGTTGTCTTCCCTTAGAATGGCAGTCTTACCTGTAAGTGTGGGGGTAGCAGTAGCCCTCTGTGATCTGCCGCCAGAGGCTCAGGCTGAAACCTCACCTCCCTAACATGTACCCTGTCTTCCAACCCTGACCCAGCCGTGTTGCCAGCAGAGTTGTCGTCCCTTAGTATGGCAGCGAGACCAGCTCTGATTGCAGCTCGTCTCTCTGGGCTGGCAGATTTTACTGAGTTGGGAAAATAAGAGCTTGCATTAAGACGATGAAAAAAAAACAAAACAAAATAAAACGGGTGGAGGGGGGGTTGTTGGGGTCATATGTAATTTTTTATCAATTTTCAATCAACCTTTCAAGCAGTGTCATATTCTCCCCACCATACCTATTTATAAACCCCGGCTACATGTAGTCTTTCATCAACGAAAACAAAACAAACAAAATTACAAAGTCAAATTAATCAACTGAAACTGTTACCATGATACAACAGTATATAGTTACCACATTACTTTGTGGAGTTTAATTTCCAGCATTTCGTTACCACTACATGAATTTTACTCCGTTGACAATGGTCATCAAGGGGCAGGTGTAGAAAACCTGATTTTGAGTTGGATGATGCCTTACCTTGTTGTCTCCCCTTGTTTTGCACCTTGAACTTCCCTACAGTGCTTTTGGTCACCTTTTTCACCACACCTACATGCGAAAAGCTCATTTGTTTTATTGTGCACTTTTACATTAAAAATATGTCAGGCAGATCCTGAAGAAAACCACAGGACTTCACCAGATTCAAAAGAAAGTCATCAGTCTCAATAAAAAGCTACAGCTAGACCAGTAGAAGCTGGACGCAAACACACAAACTGGTCCAGACTATGTGACCTCAACAGACCTCTAAACCGGAGAGATCTCTCTACCCGATCACAATGTACTTTGATTTTCTAAGAATGGAAGACCCTCATTGGCTCAGGAAGCTAAATTGTTGCCCGTACCCCACCCAATTGCCCCCTGACAAAAGAGTTATCTATTTATTTATTTGATTGAGATTCACGTCGCACTCATGAATATTTCACTTATACACAGGATTTCGCCTTAACAGAGGGAGGAAACTGAGCAGAACCAAGGGCGTAAACCCATTCGCAGGTTACGGCCGAAGAGGTTAGCCTGTACTGGACTTGAACACTCCTGTGACAAATTAGGTCATGAGCTTGAAAGAGGATACATGCAGGCACTCTAAATCCCTCTACCTATAAACCTCCTAGCTCTTGTAACAGTGTAATGGAAAATTCTTGACTGTGGTTTTAAACACCAGCTGACCGAACCAATATGTTCAATGACTACAAAATTTTGACCCCAAAAAGTGCACTTTATAAAAGTGCAAGTAAACCAATTTCCCCAAATATTACTAGTGGTTATAAAACTTTCATTTACCCTGTAGGATTTCATCCCACCTTCCTAACAAACCTCCTACAATTTCCTGAGATCAACAGAACTGTCAGTATCTGGCAACAATGAGCAACTTACTAATGGACGCAATATTTAGTTCATTTACCATACCTGCAAATCATCCTCTGAACATAAATCCAGAGGTCAAAAATGGACACGTCATTTTCCATTTTAAATGACAGATACTGACAAAGGGTTCAACATTTACAGGCGTTTTTAAAAAGTTTCTGTCTCTAGATATTTGGTTTTGGATGTCAAGACCTATTCAATAAACACCCTAAGATTTGAAATAGATTAAGAAATAGCTATACATTTCATCCTGCGGGTCAAAAATGTAACAGATCTAAGAAGATCTAAGAACACCTAAGAAGGGAGATAGCTTCTCCACTCACCTCTGTGAAATGATTTCACTTTGGGCCCACTTTGTTTGGGTTGGTTGCTGACATTCCTCTCGGGCGATTTGTGTGCGGCTTGGACGATTCGACTTTCCTCTTCCCAAACTGCTAACAAGTCCTTTTAATAAACACCAAAAACTATCATCAAAGCAGGGTGGCCACTTTCACACACATATACGTTTGACTTTTGAAGAGATGCAACGGATTTGCAACATTGTAGTAATAGGGGAATCTTTAGTTTATTATAATGACTTGCAGGTGAGCTAGTAACTTAGTACCAAAGTAATGCAAGACAATAATGGTCGAATCAACCATAGCTACCAGAGGCACCACAATAAACAGCAAGAAGGTATGGTCAAATCACAACAGGAACGATAAAAAGACAGGGATGGCAACACCACACCTCACGCTTAACCCAAACCAGTCAATATGAAATGTGAATTTCACAAATTTGAATTTTCTTCGTTGTAAAAAAATTCATGATTTAATCTGTTCATTTTTCGAAAAATGATGTTTTTTGAGCTGAAAAATTGAACTTAGTCTATAGCTTGTATTGGAAAAGCCATGTACCATGCTTTGACTCAATACAATAAGAGTTTGGAAAACAGCTAAACACGACACACTGCCACACTTGTACTTTTGTCCAAAATGGACGAAACAACCCATAACACAAAGACATTTTCTTGAAAGTAAATCCTTACTTCAACATGACCCAGAAGTGTGACTGTAGTCTGAGCATCTGTCTCTCTGTCTTCTACGTCTGTCTGTCTGTTCTGAACGATTTGTGATGACAGGGTCGTTAGCTGCTTGACAAGTCCAGTCAGTTCCCTGCACCCAGTTGGGGGGCCCTCACGGGGCAGCTGGTTCTGCAACTGGGTGACAAATGTTTGCAGTGCCCTCACGGCGCCCCGATGGGCAGAGGCTAGGCGGGTTAGAGTCTGAGTCTGAAACAGGCAGCAACAGATTTGCTGAGCAATTAAAATTTTAAAAAGCTGTCTACCTGCTTCAATACACCAAAGCATAAATCCATTTAGATCATTTTCTATGACAAATGTACAGGTAGATTTCAAGTGAGTAGAAATCACAGGGAATAGTAAACAGTTCTCAGCAATAAATAAATTGAAGATTTAAATTTACTGCTTGCTTCACATGTTTTTTTTTTTGTTTTCTCTTCACTACCATAAATACATCTGTATCATTTTGATCACGGCTGCCAATACTTTCCAATACTGAAACAACTATCTAAATGCCAGCAAAAAATACTGGTTTGAGTGAGATTCAGTACCATGACTTTATGGGTTATTTAACTCGAACAGCTCTACAAAACGAGCCAAGCCCCAAAGCCACGTGTTTTTAATGATGGTCATCAAAATTGACTTACACTGATAACAAGGAGATCGGGACAAAATAGCTGCAGGTGCTTAAGACTGTTTTCATCCTTCTTCCAAAATAATATTAATTTACACTATATTATTAAGGGTTCAAGCCATCTTGACTGGAATCCCTATTGCTTTCGTTCCGATTATTATTATTATTATTAAGGGTTCAAGCCATCTTGACTGGAATCCCTATTGCTTTCGTTCCGATTATTATTATTATTATTATTAAGGGTTCAAGCCATCTTGACTGGAATCCCTATTGCTTTCGTTCCGATTATTATTATTATTATTATTATTCTTGGCTATTTTGTACCGCGTTTTAGAGAAAATGGCAGGTCACACAGTTATGAGGCTCCAGTATGTTTTATCTACAGACCTAAAATTTGGCACTTAAACTTTTGGAAACTTTTAATCGCGTGACTTGGCGGCCATATTCGATTTTGATGAAAACTTTTAAACATCTTCTCCAGAATGGTTAATGTGATTGAGCTGAAATTCAAACAGCCATTGCACAAAGCCTAAGTGTGTCCAGGGTGATAACAAGTACTTTCTGCGTTCAAAATTGCACAAGCTCGCTACTGGGTGAAATTATCATTTCAAAAAATCTTTTTGTGCTAATAATTTCTACACTTGCAGAGATGATGTCCTACAAATAGCCATATCTGATGTAGTTTTGGACGCTGATACCAGATATGCATATTTTGGAAAACTGGAAGTGACACAATCAAAACCCATAGTGGGTATATCAGAGATGCAGTCATATGGCCTAACATCATCCCAAGGCATTGAGATGGATTTTACAACTGGAAGTGACATCAGCAAGCCGAAAGTAATACATATCAAAAAAAAAAAAAAACTGCCATTTTTGCAAGTTTCAAAACTGAAAAACTTCTGCAGCTAAAAGAGCAAAGCCGAAATGCGTGACACTTAGGTAGGCAGTAGGCCTGGGGATCGTCTATTGCGCATAAAACTTTTGGTGTCCTTAGTCACGTGACTTTGTCACAATATTGGGTTGACGGGAAAACTTTTGAGAGGCATTACCTTCAGAACCCCAGGTCCAATTTGCCTTGAAATTTTGCAAATATAACAATTGCTGCCTCTAGATTATTTGGTCGGAAACACAATACAATGTGTGAGCAAATAACCGGAATCGGAAGTGATGTCAGGTGGAAATAAAAATTTTGAATTTGAGTCTTCTGTACATAGCACCCTGCATAGTTTGACATCCTGATCACGAATGTGATCTTATTTCTTTCCTACGATGCATACTTTAATTGCGATCAAGATGCGAAAAAGTTTACCTGCATACCATTTTGATTTGGAGAATTTTCTCTGGACCCAATCGAGTGAAGTCTTCCTGAATTCCACGGACCTGTTGCTTGAGGAAGTAGACTGTTCGTGCTGAGCGGGTCGCCTGCTCTTCGCATCGTAACCGCCTTCTTACCTCCCCTTCCTCCTCACCCAAATGCAGGTCATCCTGACCCCTTAGCTTTACTGTACCATCTCGCATCATGTCACCTGTCATCAAGCAAAAGATGAGCTGTATAACAGGATTAGCTTCAAGCCATACAATTCTGACTTATCATGACACACATACAACTGTGACTGTGATCTTTGCACTAGGCCTACAGCCCTGAAAATGCCTGTCATTTGTTTTTAAAACACCCCTATGGAGTAAATGGTATGACCCATATTGTCCCATTGCATAGTATCATAAATCCATGTTTACGCCGTCCTTGATCCAACATTACATTAACGTGGACAATATGGGTCTTCACACATTCTCGAAAGGATGTGCTTTGAAAAAAAAACAACAAAAAACAAACTGCCAGGCCTATGTTCAGGTCTTTCGTTGCAAGGCATAGGAAAGAGGGTCATGCTAAATGAGTGAGCTAGACTGTTTCCGTCCAACCCACAAGCCCCCTGTTGATGAAATCATGTGTCTGAACCTACTGTACATGTACTTCACTCGACTGTGGTTTCAGGATGCTTTTATAAGGTGCCTGAAGGAGGCAGGTGGTGGTATCCTCTGCCTGGCGTTCTCTGCCTAACAAACCTGGCTGTTGCTGTATAACTAAATACTCTTCAGCACAATGTAAGACACCAGTCTAAGAAATCAATTATAGATATGGTCCCATGTACACGCAGAAGTATCGTTAGATGGATTTCTACTGCTTCCTCATGCTGACTGTCAGTTGATTGCTGCGCAGTTTATCGCAGCAAATCTAATGCCAAGTTCTTTTTTGAATAACTATGAGAGCAACGTCAGCTAAGGGCCCTAGAATCCCTCAGAGGTGAAATTTGGACAATTTTTTTTTAAATTTCACATTCTTATCCTCCATTCTCCTATCTTTAATCTCACTTAAAGAAGGAATCCAAATTCGAATTATAAACACCTTCCATTTGACAAAAACTGCAAACTTAACCAAGGCGATCTCTCTGTTAGGGTTAGCTCCCAAGTATTAGGGGGATTAGCTCACTGAGGTGGGTTAGACACACCTCTGGTAAAAGTGAATTTGCATCCATCTATAAACTATGCATGGCTGCTTGTACAGACTACAGAAGCAGACCTACTAACTAAAACAACAGCCTTAATCATTCCATGGGAGTGCCATTAGGGAAGGGGATTTACAAACTCATCGTTGTTTTGCTTCAAACTGCCAAGATAAAACATCAAGTCACCCTTTCATGGAACACAGCACGTTTAAAATTTAACAGAACTACGTAGATATGTTTACATTCTAACTGGAGGTGGGACAGTTCTTGATCAAAATAAATTTGCAAACGAATTAATGACCAATTTTGTCACACATTATGCTCCTCCAGCCGTTTTGGTGTTTTCTTCCTTTCCATTTTTGAGATGGTGGTGTCGTGAAATACTTTTATTTCTCATTTATTTTTCAAGATAATGTTATGAAAGTTGGCACACAGGTAGTTAAGCTAAAAACCAGTCCCACAGATTTTTGATATCTGTCCTAGTTTTAAAGACATTTGTAAAAGAGTATCAAAGTTTCAAAAACTTTTTAAACCTTTGAAAGATTTTAATTTAAATGATCACACAGAACAATCTAAGATCAATATTAAAATCAGTGCGACAGTTTTTTAGTTCAAACAGTAAACTATCTACTCTTGCAAGAAAATTTGAAAATTTTGAAAAACAGCTTTGATTTTTTTTCAAACTTTCACTTTATTTTGATTTATATTAAGGATAGGAAAATTTTAAAAGCTTTATGTGATCAGCAGTTGTTTAGCTTTCAGAATATATAAACATATGGCCATATTTGATCAATACTTTTGGCTACACAAGGCTAATGTGAAATTTTGCTTACAAGGGGTTCTAGTATGCTTAAAGAAGGATACCGGTGACAAATTAAAAGAAACAGACAATAGGGCAGCATTTCTTCTTTTTAACGCATATACACGTATGACGTTCAATACCATAATACTGAAAATTACATGCAGTAATCAACTGACAGAAAAATTTTACAAGCCCTTTCTTTTTCGCCATTAGATTTTTACCCAAAATGATCACCACAGAACATAGCATGTTGTAGTTTTGAAAAAAAAAAAAAAAAAAATTGCCTGGAAAAAATTTGTGATAACTACATACCATCCACAATTCTCTGAATCAAATCCTGTATTTTCATGAGAAACTGTTGAATCTCCCTCTGCAGACGGCTGACTTCTGAGGACTGCAGCTCATCTTTTGTCAGAGCTCTTCTGGGGTTACAATCACGTGTTGGGGGAGAGTATGTGGTCACTGCAAAAATATAAATGGACAGAAATATATAATATATATTATATAAGATATAAGATCAACATTTCTGTTTCTTTGCTTGGCATGTAATCATATTGTCCCTTTCAATATCATGAGGCTTGTTAGTTCTTTCTCAGTCACAATACATGAACACTGGCACAAGCTAGGTATATACTGGGCCATCTCTAAAACTATGTCACACGACCAGGCGACCCTTTCAAAAGGGCCCTTCTCAAAAGTTTTTATTGGTATTGTGATAAAAGATTTTTTCACAAATTTTTAAATTAATGTTAATTTCTTTAAAATCCCTATTATTTTTGAGAGCCAGAATAAAAAAAAAAAAAAAAAAAAAATAGAATTCCCTATTAACCAACCCCATTTTTTATCATAGGGTCAGGTTATGTCAAATAAACTATTTTTTGGGATGGCCCTGGTGAGGAAGGGCCAGTATTGTTTTTTTCTTTACATACATTTATAAATTTAAAATGTAAATATGTGATATATATATGATTATCTCTATGTCATATGTGTGAATGTTTGTCAAAAACTTGCCAGAGTGTTGGTTTAACCTGGGTACTCTTAGTTTGGTTTCCTTCACCCATAAAATTGACAGCCATTGTATAAGTGAAAAATTTTTCAGTATGGCCTTAAGCATCAATCAAATGAATAAATCAGTATTGGAGCGGTGTGCTCTGACTGACATTATCTTCGATAAGAAAACGGTCACTTGATAGTTTATTCACTTAAAATGATTATATCTAACTATGCTGATTTATGTCCATCAATATACAATGATATTTTCAAAAAATAAGCAGTTGGTACAAGTGTACATTCATCTCTAAGAACAAACCTGGAAGTTGCGAGGTAGGAGAAGGACTTCTAGTTGTTTCCTTTGACACCACTGGCTTTCTCTCTTTGTTTATATTCTTGCCCACAATTCCTTTTCCGACCCGTTCCCTTATTTTCAGTGCATTTGCTTTCTTCTTCTTCAGCTCTTGTTGTCTCAGTCTTTCTTTGTATTCTCTACTTTTCACTATTTTTGTCCCTCTTCGGCTTAGCGGTGACGGTGACCTTGAGCGATCCCGAACAGTGGGTGAACTTGACCTCTGACCCATCTGATCTTTAAATTTTTTCTTTTTCAAGTCCCGTTTTGCCAACTGAACTGCAATGTCTAGTTTGTCTTGTGAAAGAGCCTGGAACTGGAATGTTTTCCCAGCATTGACAGCCAAAGGGGGCATAACTCTGTTTCCATCCGCTGCTCCAACTTTTTCCACAACGATCGGGTCAATCACTTGATGTCGTAATGCGAGGCCTGCAGTGGATGGAGGCACGTTCATATTGAACTGCAGCTGGTTCTTCATTCTGACTGGTTAACTATGTTTCACGAAACTGTTTCTGAAAGACAAACAGCACACAAATGTATGTATATCACACACAGAGGTTTGCTTTTACATTACTCTGATCAGAAATGGTGAAAACTGAACTGGCGTATTTTGAAATTTGAAACTGAGTTTCAATATCTTGGTTGTTTCGGGAAATTAGGCTTGCAGACAAAATTGATTTTTCGTATTTTTCAAATTGAGTTTGACAAACAATTTTTTTGAACATATCCCCTGCAAGCCTTCTGAAAGTGTTGGAAAAGCAATACTCATCACCTACCAGTTTGAGCCTGAAATCAAACTTGATTTGTAACTTGTCAAGATGATGCCAGGTATATACGCTAAGTTTCAATCAATATCAATATCAATAATATCAATAATCAATATCAGCCTGCAAATATATGTAAGTGCCTGACACTTCTGAAAACATCCCTTTTAGAGAAAGTGGTGGATGCCAAGTGACCTTTGTCCAGTTATATATAACATGAACAACACGGCCAAATCATTTTCTCTGCAGGAGTGTTTTCAAAAATGTCAAACACCTAAAAGTATCTGCACCCTTGCAATATGAAGAACTAATCTGAAAGTAAGTCCTGAAAACTGAATTGTGACAAACTGACGGTCTGAAGGATGAATGGATATGAATATTTATTTATTTACTTGATTGGTGTTTTACACCGTACTCAAAAATATTTCACTTATATGACAGCGGCCAGCATTATGGTGGGAGGATACCGGGCAGAGCCCGGGGTAAACCCACGACCATCCGAAGCTTGCTGGCAGACCTTCCCACGTGTGGCCGGAGAGGAAGCCAGCATGGCCTGGTCTTGAACTCACAGCGACCTCATTGGTGGGAGGCTTCCGGTCATTGTGTTGCAATAGTGCACTAACCGACTGGATATGAACATGACAATCATCTTAATCTACTACCATCAATGACTGAGTTCCTCTAGATGGAGTATACAGAGACGGTGGCCAGCATTATTATGGGAGGAAACTGGGCAGAGCCTGGGGGAAACCCACAACCACCTGCAGGCTGCTGGCAAACGTTCCCATGAACTATCAGAGAGAGAGCCAGCGTTAGTTGGACTTGAACTCACAGCAGCCACACTGGAGAAAGGTTCCTAGGTCATTACGCTGTGCCAGCCTGCTGACCACCGTGGCCACGGAGGCCAGGCTAAGATGACCACATGATAGTTCAGTAATCTTTGGAAAAATTACAGCTAGGGTATATTACAGCACATCATAGTGTGTTCTTGAGATATGACCGACCTAACTGTGTTTGTGGGAAAATCTTGTGACAGCTTTTACTTTCACTTGCTGCAAGTTCAATTTAGGCCCTATCACAATCATAAATCAATAAAGAACTAGAAGCAGAAAGGTAAAAAAAAAAAAGCAAAACAAACAAAAAAAACCAACCAAAAAAAAAACAACAACAAAATATCGTGAATAAAACTCTATTTGAACTTTGCTTAGTTTCATGTACTCAGCGTACATGTAAGTTGTTTTTGTTTGGTACACTGTCATGTTGATGTTGTTGTCAACAAGTTTTGACATGCCGAACTGGTTGAGTGAACAGTTTGCTGCATCTTACTGTAGTGAATCACTCAAACAAAGTGATCAATGTTAATAAAAAAAATTTTTCTTCATCTTAAACCTTTCCTCTGAACAAACAGGGCTATCTATTGCAGAAAAAGAAACAAACGCACCTTTTCAATTCATATCTTCCCACAAAATTTCCAAAACGTTCAAACCATCCGCCATTTGAGCAAAGGGAGGTAACGCTAACCGACAAATGTTTAGAGGGGTAAAATAAGAATAAAAGAAGCCTGAATCCACAATGCCAAGCAAATATCCATGGCAGTGTTATTACTACCTGATGTTTTACTATACTGCTAGTAAAAAGACAAAATCGGGGACGTCAGTAACGAGGGTTTGCACAGAATTAACTGCATGTTTTCATCCTCGCTTCTCTCCCTCCGTGGAACTCTTTCGCTATGGAGGCGCACATGTTCCACCTCCTGACAACTGCGTGCCGGCAATATTTGTACTGAAATTCGTTTTTGGTTGTTAGGTAACACAGAAAATAAGTTGTGTTTATTTTTATCAGTAATTCATGATCTAAAAACATGGATTCTAGGAGCTTTGTCATCCTAAGATAATTCGCCTTGATTTGCCTCTCAGACAAATAATCACAATCCTGGTGAAATTCTCCTTACTGTATTTGTGTCCATTAGAAACAGGATCATTAGCATATGAAATTATGACATGCCACAGGATGAAAGAAGCGTTGTACCTGGGAGGTAAACTGAGGTGAACTGCAGGTGAGATTGCTATATGTGCCCAGTGTGTTTGATTGAATGTACTAAATTATGAAGCCACCAAATGTGATTAGATGGTTTGCTTCATGGCAGGGTCGTTGTTTGCAGTGGGGTTAATACAAATTATTTGATTTGTAAGGAATGATGTTTTTTTTTCACTGAATGTGACAAATTTTGTTTTGCTTCAACAACAACATGACACTAAACACTTTAGCTTGAGACCATATTTTTGAAGCTTGGATATTAATTATTAGCGAATGAAGTTGCCACAGGAAATAATATAAGCTGAGTCTGTATTACTTCTAATGCTATGCACAGATCAACTGGTTCAATTAAATTAAATGTTGATGTCATATTCAATATTTCTATGACATTCAATGAATGCACAGTGACATTACAGAGAGGAGTGAATGTCTCCTTGGCTATAACTCATATAACTTTATCATACCTGTTTGATTGTCAGTCCAGTGATCTATCTTGAAAATGTTCTGGTTGTCATTATTTAAAAGTTAAGTGGTGGGTATATAAGTATATATGACACTAAGTCGCAATACATTATATTCTTCTTGGATAATGGAATTGCATTGGAATATTGAATACTTGCTACCGGTACAACATAATGTGCATGTCTAATAGACTGCATTTATTTTCTATTTTTCAGAGTATTTTTTTTTTCATGTTGCAAGAATCGTTAAGGATCAAAGGTGATGCTCTGGCAATGACAGACAGTATTTAGTGTAAGATATTCTTGGAGTGTGTATAAGTGGTGAGGGCAAAGGGGGGAGAACTGCGGGTAGAACGCTCGGAATGCTGAAGCAAGGTCTTGTCCAGGAGAAAATCTCCGATTTATCTCCAATGAATCACCTTCCTCCTCTCAAGACACTTCCTCAGTGGTCTCGGGTGAACACTCTGGATAAAGCTCGGTACCCGAAGCCATTTGTGAAGGACAGATTGCTACCCCCAATGGAGCCCCCAAAGAGTGATGAAACCTCTGAACAAGACATGGCATCGTTGACCAGTTCACAGAGAGTCCATCATTTGGAGAAAAGTGTGATTTTCATGCGTCAGCAGCATAATGAGATTCTCCAAAGTTTACACCATGAAATAGAGGCTCTCAAGAAAGAAAATAAAGGTAAGATATACTGAACAGATTTGATACAGAATTTCAATTATGATTAAGTGCTTCCTTTTTTCATACCCCTCGGCCAATTTTGGACAACGGGCATTGTTGTAGCGGGCCGTCTGTCTGTCCACATTCCTCATAAAAGCTCTGTTTCAAGAATGGCCTATCTGATGTTCACCAAACTTACACCACACTTACACATTTGCATGAGGACGAATCCTATCGATTTTCAGCAACATAGACCTTGTTATAAAAGGCTTGGAAACAATCTATTACTAGAAGGGTTGAGCCCAGGTTCACCAAACATTATATCATACTTACACCAGACTTAAATCCTTCCAACTGGATGGACATGGAGTTACGAGTACCTAACATTCAAGTGATGTAATTTTGATTATGTTTTAGAATAAGATATAAGCCTACATTACTTTTTTATTGATTTATTTGCTAGTGTTATAAGCTGTACATTGCACTTAATGAGTTTTGACATATTTGATGGCTGTCAGGGTTATGAATGGAGGAAATCTGTGACAACGACCCCATATGATGCATGGCCACTCTTACTGCATTTTCAGAAATTTATTCATGCTGTAGTTACAGATATTCCTTCTTGTAAACCTTGTCATAAAACAACTGTTAGTTGAAGTCACCAAAACCGAAATAGAAATAATACGCTTAAATTAATATAATCTATTTCAACAACTGGTACTGCAGCATAATGGCTCAACTGCCTCTTACCAATGCAATTACTTTGAGATCAAGTCCAGCTCATGCTGGCTTCCTCTCAGGTCGTACTTGGGAAGGTCCACCAACAACGTTCTCATGATCCAGGGTTTCCCTGGGCTCTGCCTGGTTTCCGAACATCATAATGCTGGCCATGGTGGTATTAGTGAGATATTTTTGACCTCATTTTAGATCTCAACTTTAAGATAATCATGACACAGAAGTCCAAATCCCCATCAAATGCCGATTTTAAGTCTGACGGAGATGCTGGGCGTACAAGTGCATCCAGAGAAAACCTTGTCACGGAAAAAGGTCAGAAAATATTTGATACACAGTACGACACTGTATAGCTGATGTTTTTCATCTGCCATCTTGTAGCTTTCCAATAACCTTGTGTAAGACTTTGTACATTGATTTGGCCATATGTAAAAAATTCTTTGCTGGGTGTAACCTAAACCTAGCTGAAAAAAAAAAAATAATGAAAAAGAGCATGGAGCAAGGAAAATAACAGAACTTTTGTCAAAATATTTATAAAAACTTTAGGGCCCTTTTTTGGAGTGTCGGACATTCAGGTTACGCTCAGTGAAGTTTTTTTTTGTTAAGTATGGCCTTCTACTTTGTAACTTTTAATTCATTGTGAATGATGTCAAAATTTATATTATTAAGGTTATGTAGATTTCTGTAAATTTTGCTCTGGCAGCTATTCATTTCTAAGCTCACCGAATGACCTGACGGTAGCTTGCTTGTTGAGGTCATCTTTAAAAATATGTTCATTGGGCGTAGCCCGATCAACTTTCAAAAACAGGGCCCTACTCAAAAGTTTTTATTGGTATTTTGATAGAAGTTTCTTTTCTTCTTTTTCTCTTCATACTGATTTTTGAAAATAACTATCTTTTTTAAGAAGAATAAAAAATAAAGGAATTCCCCGCCAACTGACGCTATTGTTTCTCATAGATTCAGGTTAAGCCCAACAAACATTAGTTTAAGGAGTGCCTCAGTTTCCCAATTACTATGCCTCTGATGCCTTATATTCATATTTAGTGAACATATATTGTTTCAGGAATATGCACAATATATGTGTCTCTGAATGAACCGTTAATGCATCCAGTGTTATAAGTATAGTGCATATCATACATTATTTACATGGAAGAGAAGTAAAGTACACATAGATACACAGAGCTTGTACATGTACTTTGATAAAAAAATGCATCTACATGTTTATATTATGCTTTTTGCTGTGTCAGTTATAAACACTGTTGCTTTTATATGTAATATATATACTTACATACATATATTCAAGCATGCATAATATTACTGTCTACTGTAAAAGCTTTCTCTGTCTTAACCACGTTTACATTCCCTTATTTTTACATACAAACACCCTGAAGTAGCTTTAGATGAAATGGTGAAGATTTGAGTAAAAGCTCACACCAAAAGGGGCACCCGGCATTCTGCAGAAAAGTCTTTTTCATGCTTTCTCTAACCTTCTTTATCCTGTTAAATTAACACCACCGATCCAGTGGCAATTGAAGTAATTGGTCACTGGTGACCTACAGTAAGACACATGAACAAACAACGGGGAAATAATGCTGTAGATGTACATGCTGGTCATGTGTTGTCAACAATTTGCTGTGGACAGTCTGGCTACAAAAAGGAAAAAGAAAATATTTTGATTTTCGAAGCATTTCTTTAATTTTTAAGAATTTCTGTTACATTTCAAAAACACAGTGATATGTAAAATTGTGGTGCATGTTTGTTTTTTTTTCTTTCTTGAAAAAAGGATTTTATTGCAGAAATATCAACTGCATACATGTAACAGATGTCACACATGTTGTCAAATGCCATGCTAAGGAACAACATAACAGTGGTGAATTTGTTCCATAATCAACAGTACTGACTGTACGGCATGCCCTCTCCTGTCTGTGAGCACTGCTTTCTGTCTCTTATTTACGCATGACTGCTATTTAATCTTGTTCTCAGAGCTTTCCTCAACCTCTTTGAAATCCAAGGTCTCTGACAATTCAGACAGAGGTAGGTCTATAGGTATATGCATGTCTTTTTATACTGTCATAGGATTGATGTGGGAAAATACAGTGAATTTCCTCTATACACGTGTGCTATGTTATACCATACTGCACACAAATTTTGTCTTGTAAAAATGCACTCTAAGAAGCACTTTTTAATATAAATGTACATATCCAAAATGGCTCTTTTCATATCAACACTTAAACTTTCCTGATAAAAAGTTAATCAAACTCCACAAAAACTGTTAAATGGCCCTATAAGGTGGACGAATCACTCAGAATAAAGCACACTGTGTTACTTGACAGAAAAAAAGCTAAACTTCAGCTGAAATACAGTATACATGTATAATGTTTTGTGGTGTTATGATGTAACCTGAATTAGTCAACTTCTTCGCATGTGAAAGAACAACTTTCAGTGCAAATTATGCATATTTTTAATTTGGTTTTGGAGCCAAAAAATGCATTCGTTGGGTTGGTCAGTTCAGACCTTCACAGAAATTATAAATTCATGAGTTTTCACAGAATAATGCCTTCAGAATTTTCTTGAGTAAACAGGAAACATGCAAAAGGTTGAAGAGTTATAGTAGCTTATTTCGGACTGGAGACATTGATTTACTGTGCAACAATCGAATGAATTTTACATGCAGTATTTTTTTTTCTTTTTTTTTTTTAGGGAAATTTATTGTGACAAGCATGCCTTTTAAACTCATTAACTTAGTATGATGGGAACTGCGTGGTTGTTGTGCTGGTGCAGCATGTTGATTTAGGAGCCTCTCACTACTGTGGTTGCTGTGAGTTCAGGTCCAGCCCATGCTGGCTTCCTCTCTGGCTGTATGTGAGGCGTCTTTTGTATAAGTGAAATGAGCATGACGTGAAATGTCAATCAAATAAATAACTAAATAAATAAATATATGTCTCAGAAAATTGATCGATGTTATTGATGGGGATTTTCAGAAGAGAAGTTGGATGAACTGAAGGTGATTTTCCTGGAGGAGGAAGTTCGAGAACTGAAACACACGGTCAGGGAGGCAAAAAGTCGCAACGCCCATCTAAGTCAGATGCTGGAACAGTCTGAAGACCAGAGGAAACGACAGTGAGTATTAGCCTCAAATTGGGTGTAGGTCGACTCGCAAGCTGAAGCAACTGGGTCCAACTCGACAAAGCGACCTACAGGTAATGCACAGATTGACGAATATAGATGTAATTGGATGCTTCGAGCGGTAGAACAGTAGAAAATGTTGAGGTCCAAGCAACAGAGTTGTTTCCAGTTATTACGTTTTGCCTCCAGACACCAAAACCCCAGTTGCTGTGAGTCAGTCTACGCCAACCTTTTAAAGAGAAAGGGCCACCTTTACAAAACTTCGTAAGTCCTATTTTGATAGCTTTTCTGTCAGCGGTTCTCAAATAAGTTTTCAGCTGTCCTTTAAAGTTGAGGAAACAATCAGAATAAAGCAAAAAGTGTCACTGGAAGGATGCTAAATTTTAGATGAAATGCAGTGAATTAAGGAAGTGGACATACCCGACACCCTGGTTCAAACAGATAAACTCGATGTACGGTATATTGAATAAACACACATTAACAGGTTTAACTGAAATGTGAACCCTAACAAAAATTTTTGGTACTTGGCTACCATTTTTCTTGACCTACCTAAAGCTGTGAAACGTGTCATGAACATATTAAATACCTGTGATTTAGAATGGGTGGAATATTACATCAAGTAAGAGAGTGCAGATATGTTTTCATGATTTCTTTTTGTCTTATTAAAGTCTAATTTCCTGGGAAATTATAGAACGTTACCATTTCCATATCACTTAGCCTTTTCTAGATTTTGAAGAATTCTCTGCTTTCATGTCCGAAAGTGACATACCATGGCTGTACCTTAAATTTGCAGCTATATCTCATAGCATGGTGACGTGTTGTATTCATGGGTGAGGTAGTGTGCAGAGCAAAAGACAGATGAAAGAAAAATTTGTTTCTGTATGATGAGAAAAATACACATTGATATATGTGTATTAAAATATGGTCACACCAAATATTGTGGTTGTAATTGGGGCAAGCAGTCCAGACTCGTGACCTCACTCTTTGTGAGGTGTCGGCTGTGATAAGAGTGTACAACTGTACAGAAACACTACGCACGGAAAAGGTTGTCAGTAATTTGCCAAAGGTGACCTGTATTTCAGTTTCCTTCTCTGGTAAAAAACTAACTACCATCACAGAAGTGAAAAAATCTTGAATATGGTGTTAAACAGAAATCGAATAAATAAAATGAAGGAATTTAATATCTGGCTGATAAACTGCTCATTTGTATTTGCAAGGCCGTAGAGGTGCAGCAGCACCAGTAGTGCATGTGTATTTATTTGTATGTGTGGCATTTGCAAGCACAAGGCCATAGAGGTGCGATACATTTGTGGTTATATGTATGTGTGGTTGTTTCAGGCACAAGGCTATAGAGACGCTTCAGTACCAGCAATATCAGCAGGCTCAGGCCAGTGGTTTCACCATCGACAGGCTCCCTGAGCACCTTAACCCCCTGGGGCGCGTCGCCAATCCCCAGAGGCCCCCCACCCTGGCAGAGTGTGAGCTCATCATACGACATCTGCAGCAGGTCAATGAGAAGCAGGCTCATGAGGTAATAAAACTGAGCTTCATTTTAATCATTTTTTACCAGAATCTAAATGGATTCCCATCGATTATTTTTGCCAGAATCCACATCTAGTATAAAAGTAATTTGATCGCGTGAAGGATTTGAAAGTATGTAAAAGTAAAGAGATTTTGGGGATTCTGTGCACATGACTGTAATGATCTGAAACAATGCATTTTTTTAATTATAATAAAACAATGAATTTGAATTTGATTTCTTTTACGGGAATTCAGTTAGATTCCCGTAGATTTTGTTTATGGGAGTCATCACCAGAATTCGATTTCTGGATTCCCATGGAAAATAAAGCCCTGTAAAGGCTGTTGTACATCTTGGCACATTTTCAAAGTGTATCAGATGGTACAGTAAATTCATTGCATTCAGTATTCATGGCATTTGGTGAAAACCTAAAGTGACATCCTTACCGCCTCAGTGGCTAGATTGTAGGAGTGTCTGCCTTAGGATTGGGAGATCCGGGATGAAACCTGGGTTGGGTTATGCCAAAGACTTTAAAATGGCACCTGTTGCTGCCCCGCTTGGGGCTCAGCACTGAGAGGTTAGAGCCAGGAAACAGGACTGGTCGGCTCGGCGTCAGTATAATATGACTGGGTGAGGTGTCCTATCTGGTGTCTTTGGAATAATGCTCCAGTGTTGTCAGCACTTTGGCAGTATGGACTCACCCTGCCACAAGAAGACACACTATATGTACGTTCTAAGGACTCATCGTCGTCATTTGACTGAAATATTGTTTAGTACGATGTTAAACCCAAGCATACACACATACACACATATAAGCACGTGTTTTCCTACCAACTGTAAGGCCTGTGTAAAGTGACATCCTTATTGAGTCAGTGTGTAGAGGTTACCAATGTTACCATGGATACTCTGTTTTCAGCTGGAGAGGTTAAAGTCAGACCTGAAGGATGTGTTGTACTCCCACAAGTGGACACCGGATGCGTACCTGCTGGCTAAGGCTTATGTGGCTGAGGATGGGCGGGAACCTGGGGCCGCCCCACCCCCACTAATCCAGGGAGCGCCACCGCCAGACCAGCCCAGCTCACGCCTGCCGTCCAGTCGTCTAGTCCCCAAACATCAACCAAGAAAACTGTGAGTTGATGTGGTCATGTGTGACTGAATAGAGTTGAACTGACCTAGTTTCCTTCATGTTTCCAAACTGTATTTCTGAATAAATTTTTTTTTGGTTGCTGGAGGAAGGGAAATCACCCTGTTTTATTATTTATTTATTTATTTATTTGATTGAGGTTTTATGGAATACTCAAGAATATTTTACTTATACGACTGGAGCCAGCATCATGGTGGGAGGAAACCTCCATTTTTTATCCATATTTTTGCATGATTTTTCAGACTTTGGACATACCTGAAGGCAGATCTGCTTCTTTTACACTTTGAACAAGTCTGAACCCCATCCCCCCTCACCTTCTTTTCTATTTGTGATTCTGTTTCTTGATCAAGTCATTCCCCTGAACTACAAAAGAGGGTGGGAATGCACAGAATCTAGTTTAAATTTGGCTAGACTGGAGGCCATCCCTTCAGATCACCTGTAGTGAAGCAACAATGAGCTGGCATTGACTTTGTGTGAATGTGTTAGTTTGCTGAGTTCGTGACATTATGATTTCAGGCCTGACATCGCGTACATCCAGAGGGAAAACGTGACATTGCCAGCGCTGAAGCAGACCATAGGTAACAAGGCTGTGGAAAGGCGGAAGAGGACACAGGTGTTGCAGAAGGCAAGGATGAAGAAAGAAGTCAATGAGCAATACTAATCTGTGATCAGATCTGTGATCAGGCCTGGAGTACCCTACTTCCTCAACCTCTTCGCATATACCCTAATCGTCCTAAAATTTCGTCCATGACAAAGATTCTTATTTTTCAAGATTGTGGGAGTTGTGTTGACTGTAGAAAGGTGTTTTGAAGTTTGTTTGAAGGTGAGGTGATGTCCGTATGGAAAAATGTAAGTTTCAGCTCTAAAAGTGATGTTTTATGACATTTATTTGACTCTAAAAATGTGTTTTTTTGATGAAATTTCAGGTCATTTATAGTACCGGTATATACGAGAGCAACTTTCAGTGCACTTCATACACATTTTCAATTTGATTTTGGAGGCATTGGTTCTACATTGGTTGATTTCGCCAATTTCAGGGCTTCATAAAAAGTATGATTTTATCAGCCTAAATAGAATAATGCTCCCAGAGTATGCTGGAGTGAACACATTGCAAACATACGAAAGGGTTGAAGAATTACAGCAGTTCAGGTTTTGTTACTGCTTTATTTTGTTTACTGTTTGTACGATAAATTGTAAATGTATGATAAATTGTAAATACACGTATGTTGACTGTTGCAGGCCTAACATGACTATTTTAGGGTCAGTGTAGCAAGCTGTTAATCTGCCTGTAGTTTGTCCGTAGTGTGCCAGTGGAACGATTATGGAACAGTTACACTAAAAGAATATTCCAGTTACCATAAGTGACATAAAATTTCTACCATGACTGAGTTGCTCTTTTTTTCTGATTGTGGGAGTTCTATTGACTCTTAGAATGGTGTTTTAAGTTTGTTTGGTGGATATTATGACGTACTACTTGAAAAATGTAAGTTTCGACACCAAAAATAATATTTCCTGACATCAATTTGCCTCTAGAAATGCACTTTTTGGGTTGAAATTTTAGGTCATTTACAATAATTGTCTGTTCACCTTGTCCTTAGCACACATGCCCCAGACTTTGTAAAATGTTTGATCAAAAAATTTCTTTGTAAATAATGTTGCTTTGTAGTGCTGTAACCAACATGTCATTTGCGAAAAAGTTACAATAAGCCTGACCTGCAAAGTTTAATGGAAGTCAAGTCCATGGCAGATAAATGCTAGATGAATGGTCGTGGAATGTTGGAAGCATACTATTGGTGAGCTAGTGGCTTTCCACTGCGAATCTTCAGCTGGATTGGTACTTTCGTTATATTCAGTGCATCCTCAGTCGTACATTAGTGAATACTGTGTAATGCTGAAGACCATCAGGTTGGTATATATGCCATAGTGGGAGAAAACCAAATTTTCATTCACCCAAAATTTTCATTTTGTAATATTTTTGTGGACCATTTCAAGAAATACAGAGTAATTTTGGACAACATTGGCATGATAACAATAAATGACTACTTAAATACCCTTTTTTTAAGTTGTTTGTAAAGTTATGGATTGGTCTTGTACAGAGTTAAATAAAAATTGCTCTAAGAAAATATCCGTCCAATCAGAGTCCCCCGCCCATTTTTTACATATTAAGATACTTCTCACAGTGTACACTGTATGATTTGTGTTCATTGTACAAGAAATCCTCGATTTTGTTGATCTCTTTTAATTGTTTCCATGGCAGTTAGCATTTTGTGTAAGGCACTTCTATATACATGTGCATGTATTTTGGGGAGATTTGGAGGAACATTAAATGATTGTTCTCAGTTTTTTTTTTTTGACCAAGATATGTACAACCTGTAAATATTTTTTATTCGTAGTTTGCTTGTAGGTGTAACAGTTATTTTCATATTGCTTCAGCTATGAACGTAGCACAAATTGTTTTTTTGTTAATGGTCTTCATCTGACAACTACAAATGAACATTCCAACATTATTGAGTTCTCAAATGTCAAGGAAAACGATTTACCATTTCATTATTCTAATCTCATCAGCATATTATACAGAAGGAATAATATAATCACAATGTCCATTCCTCTGTCTATGGGTCTGTCTAAAGGTGGCATTGCAGTGTGAATCAAACTGCTGGAGAATTAGGTATGCAGATTCATATTTCTGGTGAACTAGGTTCCTGTTTAAACCGGGGGTTCTTTCGATAAAAGTTTTGGCAGCTATAGCTACCAACTGGAATTAGCCAAATTCAAAGATGTGATTGCAGTGGAAGAATAACCAGCTCACAATTTAAACCAAACCAAGTTTCATAAGTAGTTTCCTGTTTAAACAGGGGGCTGTTTCGATCAAATTTCTGGTTTCTGCAGCTGTTGATTGGAAATGGCTATGTTCAGTGATGTAATTGCATTAGAAGATAACCAATTCTGAAGTGGATTTCACATATGGTATGAGGTTCGTAATGAGGTCCCTGTTAAATCTGGGAGCTGTTTCGATAAAATTTTGTGGTATCTATAATTACTAATTGAAAATAACCAGTTTCAACAACATGATTGCAATAGAAGATAAACCAGTTCAGATATGAATTTCATATTTGGTGTGAGGCTTATAACTGGGTTCCTGTTTAAACAGGGGGCTGTTTCGATCAAATTTCTGGTTTCCACGTCAGCTTGACTAGAAATGGAAAATTTGAATGAGAACACGTCCGTAGTGAGTCGTTCCATTTCGCCCAACAGTTCCAAAGTTGGTCGGGTTTAGGTGAAGTACTTGGTGCTAAATTAACCCAAAGCTGTTTTGATGAAATTTCTGGTTCTTCCCTTTAAAAGCAGTTAAACTTCATGAAATGGGAGACTCTGACACGCTACACAGTGTCCAAAGTGTAGTAAAAACCCATTGTGTCCTGTTGTGACGCTGCAGTGCTTGTGTACCAAGCGTTTTGTGAGCAAACATACACCTAAAGGTGTCACTGTCGCTAAAGAACACAGGTTTGGACCCTTTTGCCAAAGCCAGGAAGGAGTTTTCTGAGTTCTCCATTGTTTGCAGGCAGTTTAAATCTTTAGCTTGTGAGCTGATCTGAGCACATCTGTACTTTGCCTGGGTATATCTGTGATGTACAGCATACATGCTCTCCTCTCTGTGATGTCACTCTGCTGACACTGCAGTAGAACTTTGCCTGGGTATATCTGTGATGTACAGCATACATGCTCTCCTCTCTGTGATGTCACTCTGACACTGACACTGCAGTAGAACTTTGCCTGGGTATATCTGTGATGTACAGCATACATGCTCTCCTCTCTGTGATGTCACTCTGACACTGACACTGCAGTAGAACTTTGCCTGGGTATATCTGTGATGTACAGCATACATGCTCTCCTCTCTGTGATGTCACTCTGACACTGACACTGCAGTAGAACTTTGCCTGGGTATATCTGTGATGTACAGCATACATGCTCTCCTCTCTGTGATGTCACTCTGCTGACACTGCAGTAGAACTTTGCCTGGGTATATGTGTGATGTGTACCATGCCGCTCTCTCTGTGATGTCACTCTGCTGACTGCAGTAGAACTTTGCTGGGTATATCTGTGATGTGCAGCATACGTGCTCCTCTCTGTGATGTACAGCATGTGCTCTCCTCTCTGTGATGTCCTCTGCTGACACTGCAGTAGAACTTTGCCTGGGTATATGTGTGATGTACAGCATACTGCCTCTCTGTGATGTCACTCTGCTGACACTGCAGTGTTTCTATGGGTATATCTGTGATGTACAGCATACATGCTCTCCTCTCTGTGATGTCACTCTGACACTGACACTGCAGTAGAACTTTGCCTGGGTATATCTGTGATGTACATGCTCTCCTCTCTGTGATGTCACTCTGACACTGACACTGCAGTAGAACTTTGCCTGGGTATATCTGTGATGTACAGCATACATGCTCTCCTCTCTGTGATGTCACTCTGACACTGACACTGCAGTAGAACTTTGCCTGGGTATATCTGTGATGTACAGCATACATGCTCTCCTCTCTGTGATGTCACTCTGCTGACACTGCAGTAGAACTTTGCCTGGGTATATGTGTGATGTACAGCATACATGCTCTCCTCTCTGTGATGTCACTCTGCTGACACTGCAGTAGAACTTTGCCTGGGTATATCTGTGATGTGCAGCATACGTGCTCTCCTCTCTGTGATGTACAGCATACATGCTCTCCTCTCTGTGATGTCACTCTGCTGACACTGCAGTAGAACTTTGCCTGGGTATATGTGTGATGTACAGCATACATGCTCTCCTCTCTGTGATGTCACTCTGCTGACACTGCAGTAGAACTTTGCCTGGGTATATCTGTGATGTACAGCATACATGCTCTCCTCTCTGTGATGTCACTCTGACACTGACACTGCAGTAGAACTTTGCCTGGGTATATCTGTGATGTACAGCATACATGCTCTCCTCTCTGTGATGTCACTCTGACACTGACACTGCAGTAGAACTTTGCCTGGGTATATCTGTGATGTACAGCATACATGCTCTCCTCTCTGTGATGTCACTCTGACACTGACACTGCAGTAGAACTTTGCCTGGGTATATCTGTGATGTGCAGCATACGTGCTCTCCTCTCTGTGATGTCACTCTGCTGACACTGCAGTAGAACTTTGCCTGGGTATATGTGTGATGTACAGCATACATGCTCTCCTCTCTGTGATGTCACTCTGCTGACACTGCAGTAGAACTTTGCCTGGGTATATGTGTGATGTACAGCATAGATGCTCTCCTCTCTGTGATGTCACTCTGCTGACGCTGCAGTAGAACTTTGCCTGGGTATATCTGTGATGTGCAGCATACATGCTCTCCTCTCTGTGATGTCACTGACACTGACACTGCAGTAGAACTTTCAGTGCCACTAAAATAACGTCACGTGTCCCACATCTCGTACATCTGCCTATGTCTTGTTGCACTCACATAAAGGCGTTTGGCATTCCCGTGAAGCAAAAAAAAGATCTTTGGTGACCGTCGTTTTTACTTGATATTTTTCATTCTGGCCAAGGGGCTTAAAAATGTCTACCTTTTCATTTGGTTAAATGATTACTTTATCTGAGAGACAAACATGATATCTTTCTGTTTGACCAGTTGTTCAGCTGTTCATTATGTCTATGGCTTCACATGGTTTGTAATGTTATAATGATAATACAGTGGAAGGCTAACTTGCCATTTTAAGATACAAGCTTTCCCATTAATCTGTTCACACGAGTGTCATATTGTATATGATTGGTTGAATGTTCTTGAATGTTAAGGTTACAGCTGTTTTGATTGGGCAGTCACATGTACATGTAATGCCAACGTACATAATGTGTACTGGGAAGCATGACAGTTCATTGGTTGAATCATACGTCTGTATGTAATAGTTTTAAATAATACAAAGCTGATACTTTTATGTTCATGACATATATGATGAGATGATTTAATAAAGATATTATCATTAATGAAATCATCCCATTTTGATGATATATGTTTTCTGTCATTTATTATGAAGATGTAAATATGATGTAAAGTTTGAAAACAAAGGTTTCAATCTGATAGATTTAGAGTCCCAGGCAAATGTGTATTTACCATAATTGTCATGGTACACATGGAATTTTCACATTTTTTGTGTATGGAAAAGATAATTATAGCTGTTATACATTATGCAATTTGTACAAACAACCACAAGAATTATTGTAGTTCAGGTAGATTTTGAACATCACAATAACAAAATATTGTAAATTTGTTCACATATTTGTTTCCTATGATTTAAATCTTTCAGCTGAGATGCGAATGTATTCCAATCTGTTTTTGTTGAATTTTGAAGGAAGGTGTAACATATCTCTTTGTAAATGGTGAACTGGAAAAATCCAGTAGTCTTCAGTTATATCTCATATCTTTCAAATTGAAGACTTCCTTATAGCTTCCAATTTTAGACATTTGATTGGTTAGTACCCTTTCATTTCTAAACACTCCACGAGGTAAATTCCTCAAAGCATTATTTGTTGATATAATAGTTGTTAATGTGGTATATACATGTATGTACGATAAATCTATGTTGTACACTTGAGAGTTGTACACTTGTCTAATATTAAACAAAATGTTTAATTTCGTAACTGATGTTTATGACCACAGAGAACACCCTGATACAAAAATGATAAAAGAATTTATTTATTTATTTTATTTAAACAGTTGATGAATTGCTTTGACTACGTTCTTTTCTCCTCGTTGAGAGCCCTCTCTGGCCGAGGGGGTAACCTGCCAGTACAATACAATGGCCCAGGAACCTCTCACCAATGCAGTTGTTGTGAGCTAATCCTGGCTTCCTCTCCAGATATGTGTGGAAAGATCTGTCAGCAATTTGTGGACGGTCGTGGGTTTCACCTGGGCTCCTCCTGCAGTAATTCTGGCGGCCGTAATATCAGCGATGTACAATTAATTACACCACACAACTCAATCAAATAAAGTTTGGTTCTAGCGTGTAGGCTTTCACCAGGAACTGATGACTGATCAGTGGACTTGGAAGTTTGGATGTCAGTTTGCTGATATGATATGATGTACATGGTACTGTAAATCTTTGAACTTTTCAATCACTGAAACAGTTTTTAATATGTAGTTTATGAATACAGTTATTGTAAAAATGAGGCCCAAAATTTTTTTTTTGTGTCACTACAAGTATACACTTCATAAAAATATGAGAATTATTTCTGTGGACCCTACAGTTCTCCAAGTAATGAAATATTGCTTCACTGGCAGTTGAAAAGTTAGGGTATATATACTTTCAGCTAAGTTAGCTGAAATATAGACCTTAAGGTGAGCATGACTGATGTTTGGACTTTCTGCCAAGTTTAACTGACCAAATGGACTTTTTGGTCTAAGTTAGATGGTGATTTATGAAGTTTGGCTGATATTAAGTCTTCCTGGCAAATGTGGCTGACAAATGTACCAGGGTGTCCTGGTTGGTAGTGCTGACCTTTTATTACTCTGTTTATGTTGCTGATTGAAGTTTTATGCTGTACACAAGAATATTTCACTTACCGGGTATATGAAGACGGCCATCATGGGGTAAGGAAATCGGGCAGTGCTTGAGGAAACCCACGATCATCTGCAGGGTCTAGGCAGACCTACCCACATATGGCCGGAGAGGAGGCCAGCATGAGCTGAACTTGAACTCACAGCGACTGCTTGGTAGAGAGGCACCTATGTCATTATGCTGTGCTAAACTCTTTGGCCACACAGCCAACCTTTTATAAACCTAACTACTACCTATAAACCTGCTTGTCGTAACTAAAAACTCCTTGTGAACTGCATTTTAACACTATTCAGATGTAAAGAAATTCCCCAAAACCACCTTTCTCACTCACCCATCTGGATAAGCCTCTTTGGCCCCCTCAGTATTCATGAATACTGAACCCGGATTGAGGAAGTGCAAGTCTTGTGCTGTTTTAGTAGCCATCTTGATAAGATTTTCCACACATCTGTGGTGGTATGTAGGTGTGTATGAGCTTTACATCGTACTCAATAAGTTTTCAGTTGTATGATGACAAGTCGTCCTTAGAAATATATGTATATATATATGTGGCAGGGCAAGTCCATGTCGACAAAGTGCTGCCGCCACTTCATGCCGAAACACCAGACATGACACCACACGAGTCATATAATACTGATATCAGGTCACCAAATCCTGTTTCCTTGCTCTCATCTCTCAGTGCTGACCACCCAGCAAGGCAGCAACTTGCACCATTTTTAAAATCTCTTGCATAACCTGACCTGGGACTCGTTATTGGGGTCAATACTCCACCATTAAGACTGAAAAAATTCAAAACAACCATTTCACATGTGTGTTCATAATGTGTATTTCTGAATTCCACGAAGATATGGTGTATATTTACAAGACATGGAGTTTAATTTCAGAGGAACTGCAAACGCTTGTATTTTGTTGAAGGGAACGATTCCATGTTGAAGAGTCATGTAAATATTCATGAAATGCACTGATTACTTTTTGTCATATATATTACACGTACGCATGCACGCACACACATACACACACACACACCCCCCATGCCCTGGTTACGAGTTTATATACTCTAATTTACCATCATCACAAAATTCACAATTCCAGGGCCATTCTATACACTTCACAAGTGTTCTTCCAATAGCACCCAAACATCTGTGTAATACTCTATTACTAAATGACATGCAGAATGTAACCTTTTGCTAAGCGTCATATGAGGATGTCTCCTTGTGATACAATGAAGATAGCGTGGATACTCAGAGAGGCAATAATTCCTCCAACATTCCTAGAAGATGGCCCCCAGTTATGTTTGATATCTTCACATTATTGATTTCATCACACTTTAAGTTTGGGATCCAGAGTCTTTTTACACATCCTTGCCAGCAGTCCCGACATCTGTAAAAGGGAGTCCACTCCATCACAGATCCTCATATGAGTGAAACCGATTTCCTGTAAGTGAAAATTGAGATAAACCCAGATATCTACATGACAGGGGAGGTAACCCACCTTCTTTAGTCCAGATGGCAAAGCATGCAAGATGTATACAGAAGATCTGGAAGAGTTGTGTTCACTTCATTATGATACAAATCTTCCCCTGAATGTGAAGAGGCATAAAATTCCTGTTATTCCTGCAAAGACAGGACCAGACATAAACCAGGCTCGCAGAATTATTTTTCCTCTACAGTCCGCTGGATTTTTCTATAATACACTTCTGGGCAAACCATGTCCCAATGGTCAAAGGAAGAGGTAGCAAATCAGTAATACGCTGTATTAAACGAAAGTCCAAGGCTTTTGCTCATTAATGATGTAAAATTCAAACTTTTCTGTCATGTCTGTTGCAATTAAATGCGTTTGAACTTATGCGTTACAGAGAAAACATGTCTTCCATTTTGACGCAGCCACTGTTTGAGGCCGTGTCACCATTAGCCAATCAAAACGCTTTTTACATAGGGCCCATGAAATGTTGGCAATGTATGTGACACACCACAGCCTTTTTTCTCAATGCGAACAAATGTTTATACCACAGAGGATTTTTAGTGACTTTCAACTAATCACAGGCACACAAATTAATATTCAGAAGACATTTGAGATTAAACTTACTTCATCTGATTAATAATAAATTTTAAAGTTTTTCACCTTTTGTCAGTCATAATAACATTCTATCACATTGGTAAAATGTTTAACCGAGGAAGCACAGACCAGCTCAAAACGACCGAAGAATGTAACATTCTTTTGTAGGCAATAACTGACATTGTTCCACGTGACACTTAGACTCGTCCAAACAAAGGTTGAACAGGTAGTTGTCAAAACATATCCTCTGTCACAACATATCAAGTTTAATGCTGAAGTTCATACACAAAAAAATCAACACCAAATGACCTCTTCAGACGTATCTGGTGTACGAGGGTGAAAGAAAAGGGATAAAGTTTCATGATTTCTGACGGGATTTCATAAAATCTGACCTTTTTTTGTGATCATGTGGCTCCTCTTGTGCTTACAATGGTATGACGCATTAGGAAATCGCTGGAGTGGTACAACATTTATTTTACCACATATACAGATCAATATATCCATATATTAATCTTTTCCCCTAAAGTCCTAATGTGATTGTAAGGAAACAAAAAAGTTTTTTTGTTTAATTTTAGCGAAAATGCCACAGGTAGATGCAAGAAAAACAGCTGGGCTGACTATTTGAGAACTTGGCCTCAAACACTCGGCAAGTCAGTTCATGAGGAGTTTGAAGAGAGTAGTAGGTTCTCCAGGTACTTCATACTCATTGATCTGAATATAGCTGCTTTTGCAAAACCACCTCGACGGACCAATTATTTAATGTTTTCCACAAAACAGCAATGATGTGAAAGATTTGTGCATGTATACTGAAAATAGAGCAGCTTTTATGACTAAAGTAATGTTCATTATTTACTGCCTCTTCCTTTAAGAAGCTTGCCTTTCAATTGCTAGGAAAGTGGAGGTGCCAGTTCAATACTGGCTTTGGGTAGCGTATGTATAGCCAGGGATTGTCTCGGTGACTTTGACAGACCCTGTTTTGACAAAATTAAACGTGGGAGAGAGGAAGTTTTGGAAACAAGACACCCTAACATGAAAGTTGGGCAAAATCTTTGTTACACCAGGAGTCTTTGAAGTTCTCTTCACTCAGTGAAGATGTCCCATCCATAATCTTACCTTAATGAACTCCAGCTTAAGAAATTCTGGCATATTTGTTGTCTTGCACACCCTGAATATAATGGTGATGATGTCATGAGGGGAATACCCTAGTTTCCACAGGTGTGCCATTACCGTGTATGCCTCGTCAATGTTACCTGCCACACACTGTTCTAACATTCCCTTGATGAGTAGTGGATGAGGCTCATCGCATACCTGAAATCACAACAACATAACAGGTGTGCCATGACTGTGTACACCACACATACCTGAATGCACGGAATAGTCTTCCAGATGATGCATACTTTGAGAAAATGTTGTCCGTTCTTTGAAGTCTAGTAGTTACCTGCCCACTATGTTGCTGGCAATGTTGAGCAGTAAGGCAACCCATTCAAAATAACAGTTTCAACCAATTGCTTACCTTAAACACATTATCACTGCTTACGTGACCAAAGCCTTGGAATGTGGACTGTAAGTTGTTCAATCCCTGCAAGCATCAGTCATATGCAAATTAGATATCTGATAGCCAATGAAAACTGTTGTCACAAGTGACTTGTTTTCATATAACACTGGTGTATAACATCGCAAATAGCGTCATTAATTTCTAGAGAATTTATTACAGTACTTCTTTAGAGAATCTAACGATAATTTTCATTTTCATCAGGAAGATCTAAGACAATTCTTAGATTAAAAATAATCATCCTTAAGGAGTGTCCTAATTTTAGTGCAGTAAAGAGTTTCAAAGTTAAGACTACTAGTGTCTAATTCAGCAGCCTGATTTCCTGAACTGGGCATAACTTATTTGTTCATTTATTTGATTTCTGTTTTACAGCACATTCATGAAAAGTTCACTTGTAAGATATTGGCCAGCATTATGGGGAGAAGGAAACTAGACAGAACCCAAGAGAAACTCATGAACATTCATCCGCTACCAGGCCTTCCCATGTACTACATGTCAGTCTTCCCCCCAACCCCCCAACCCACCAGACATATGTGTCTCATGACACCCCGAGTCACCAGACATGTGTGTCTCAGGACACCCCGAGTCACCAGACATATGTGTCTCATGACATCCCGAGTCACCAGACATACCTGTCTCCTGACACCCTGAGTCACCAGACATACCTGTCTCCTGACATCCCAAGTCACCAGACATACCTGTCTCATGTCGCCCTGGGCTGTGAATATGATGGCCTCAAGTCCGTCGTCAGTGTAACTCACACCCTCCTGTTCACAGATTTCTAGAAGCCGAGCCAACAGCTGGGCGTCGGACAGTTTAGAATATCTCAACACGGCACAACGGGACTGGATGGGCTCTGACAATACACAAGTAATGATCCTTAAATCATATGGGATAAACAACATCAAATGAAGATTAGGAAGTTCTTTTCTTCACCAATTTCATTTCTAAATCACATCCTATATCTGTTGATTACCCCTTCATTTGATGCACATTTTCCGTCATCCATCAAAACATACTGGAAATGAATTTGACAATGAAAATACAGCATTGATGTAGGCCAGGGTTAACGTGTAACTTTGACTGACCTACCTATGATTTTGTCTGATGCGTTACAGGCCATGGCAAAGCTTGTGGTTTTGACTGACTTACCTAGGATTTTGTCTGATGCATTACACTACAGGGCAAACCATGTAGTTTTGACTGACTAACCTAAGACTTTGTCTGATGCATTACAGGCCAGGGCAAAGTGTGTGGTTATGACTGACTTACCTATGATTTTGTCTGATGCATTACAGGCCAAGGCAAAGCGTGTGGTTTTGGAGTAAATCTCCATTGTCCTTCTCAGTGCCTGTTGAGCTCCGTCTGTCATACTGAAAAACCACAAGCCAGTAGTAGTGTAGTTGTGATTTATTTATTCATTTACTTATTTGTTGTTTTACACCTGACTGAAGAACATTTCACTTATACAACTTGCTGGTAGACCGTCCCACACACATGTAGTTTCTGCTTAGTTATTTCGTTAGAATGGAAGAATTTGTAAAGCGAATACGTCAACGCCCAAATGTCACCTCACATCGCAACTCAAAAGCTCCTAATTATATACTCATTGGGAAATTCTTTTCTATACCATATGGCCTTACCTGTCTGCCTCATCCAATATGATGATTTTATGCCTGCCTTTTGGAAGCGTGACTTTCTTCTGAGCAAACATCTTGATCTTATTCCTCACAACATCTATCCCTCTGTAGAAAAACAACCCCATACAGATGGTTAGGAGAAACTCTCGCCGAGAAGTTAGTCAGTTCAAATTGCTGCTAATGTTGATGGCGCAGCTGACATGAGTAAATAGGCTGTGTAGGTCACCAATGGCAACACCACATTTGCTTAAATTCACAACACCTCATAACAATGAGCTAAAAAAAACTTGCTAAGAAATGTAACGTGGTCATGGTGTGTTGCTGCCAGTTTCTAAACTAATTTGAGAATGTACTGGGGTAAAAGCTAATCTGTCTTTACAAAAGTATTTAAAAAGTTGAGCCAGACATAAAATGCCAAATTGAAACGTGAAAAATTTGACCATAATCTGAATTAGTAACTATCTATAAAGCCAGTTTTGTAAAATCATGGCATACTGTTCAGTCTGAAACTTAATTCTTCCACCTCTTAGGCCAAATATTTACTTTTGAAAGCAAACAGTGAAGTATACATGTATGTTGTTCAAAGGATGGACTAACCACATTAGAAACGAGAAACTGTGTACTCCTGTTATAATTATATTGTCTGAAAAGAGCAGACTAGATATCTCAAATGTTAAAAGAATTATGGTAATTCAAATCAATTTGGAACATTTAAAACGGGTGAACAGTTTCAAAAGAGGGAAGCTTTCAGTCCTCAATGAAATGTCACTGCAGGCCTTCATATTTGAAGTGCTCTGTCACACTGTCATACCAAGCCCACTCTTCACATGGCCGAAATAATAGGGGATAATCTGAGGAGTGTAAGTCTGTGTGCTAACCACACTCCTGCTCAGAAACAAAAACGCAGGCCTGTACTGGTGCTATTTCCAAGCCAGCTGTCCTGTGAAACCAACCTGTCATTAGAAGCATTTAATTCCAGTACAGCATCCTTAAAGGACTGCCCCAGCAGTGCACGGGCCAGACACAGAATACTTGTTGTTTTTCCCGTACCAGGTGGACCCTGAAACCACAACAACAGTTCAATTACTGTAATTCCTTCAAATGTATCAAACAATAAAACCTGTGGCATATTCTTTGTGCAAAATTGTTCAAGCCCAGCGTTTGATTGGGTATTTGTGGAATTTCCACTCGGTTCATGGGGTCTTGGTAGCAATACACAGTGCATTAGGCTGGTGTGACTGTTTGCACAGTCTAGCTTTTGTCGTATGTCACATCAGGGAAAGTTTCTCAACAAGTTGCCAAAAGTTAGTGGTTTACCACAGGCACTTTGGTTTCCATGAAAGCTGACTAAAATCAGTTAAAAAAGAAAAAAAGGAAAAAAAAAAAAAGGTTCAAATTTAGGGTCTATATGTGTGACCAATACATGAGAATGATCAAAGCACACCACTGGTATAACATATAAAAAATACATTAACAGACTGCATTTGCTCACAAGTCAGTTCATGTGCAACAAAAATCTTGAGTATTTGGCTCGAATAATGAATACCTTTGATTTTTTGTGTCTGTATTTAGTTTTTCAAATATTCTTAGTGCATTTAAGTCTTACTGGACTTGTACCCATATCTACCCTGTTGGCAGAGCAGACTTACGGCAATGATGACGTTAGGCACATTGCCCTCCCGAGCAAACACCTCCAGACGACTAATGGTCTCTTCATTCCCCACAACATCCTTCAGCTTGTGGGGTCGGTATTTCTCTACCCTGTCGAAACACAAATCAGAGGAATTGTAAAACTGAGACTGCTGTCCAATTTTTTGTTACTGAACCGCTTCTCAGATGCTCACTGTCAAAAAGCAGTTTCTTCAACAAACTGATGAAATGATATCATATCACTATAGTTACTGCTTGGAGTCACCATTCGGTGTTGCAGAATACCCGGACCCTGACTTCGGGGGTTTCATTTCCAGTCTATATAAATACTGGACTTGATATCGGTGACATTTAAAAACCGACATAATGACTACATTTCAATTATGACTGATGCTGCTGAGTGCTTCACATGGGTCTTGTTATGTTATGTTTTCTGTCTTTCACAGAGTCTGTCTGTGTGGGTGTGCTGCCTTTTGTCACTCTACAACACAAAATACATGACAGAGTTATGAGTCAAGTTTGTTTCCGTTTTACTAACGTGTAGTCTTGTCCAGATTGGGTCATCATTTTTGGATGATGGCAGCTTTACAAAGACCAAAATATGGCTGTAGTAAAGATGAGGGTGGTGTAACATGGTGCAGTGATGTCAATTCATTGAAGAATGTCCCTTTCCTGCGTGGGAAGATCTGCCAGCAACCTGCAGATGGTCGTGGGTTTCCCATGGACTCTGCCTGGTTTTCTCCCCCCATAATGCTGGCCGCCATCGTATTAGTGAAATATTCTTGAGCGCAGCGTGAAACACCAATCAAATAAATAAATAAATAAATAAGAATGTCCCTTTCTTGATGAATATTGCAACGTGGGTCAGCGACAAACAATAGCACAGCCCTAATCTTTACAAACACACAAAATACTCTGGTCATGACAGCCAATAATTCATTTATCAGGTAAATGATTGAAATTAGCCTCACATTAAAGTCAGGTGATATTTACCGACTTAGGTACATTCTTTTTATCTGTATTATGAAACTGGGCTTACCTATCAAAGGTAACACTGCCGACCTACATACAATGGAGCGTTTAACTCTATGATTTAATTCTTTTCACCTGCCACGTAATGTACACAGAATTCCCAGCTTTACAACTTCCCAAGTGTAGATGAACAAACCTACTTTGACAATGATAAATGTGCACTTAGAAAATGTTCTTGTGAAGGAAAGAAACTATACACTTTTTGGACGTAGTGAGGGTGTCTGAAAGAGTCTTGTTGAAAAATGACTGTATCAATGGAGGAGACCCTTTTCATATGTTTTCCATGTGACAAAACCATGTGACACACATGTGCACAAAATCCTTACTAAATTGATCTATCTTCAGCATGTCTAAAAACAGCTTTTGGCAAAAAGAAAGCCTACGGATCCGACACTGTTATTTCATGGGAATTCAAAACCAGCGATTTTCTCCAGGAACTTCAAGGTAACAGAGTAAGCTTACACAGTACGCTACATACGATCGCCACAAGAAACACGGGACTACATCATGTGACAGACTTCTGCTACTGAACAAAACAGAGGTTATTTAGGCTATTGTGAACAAGAAGGTGGTGTCACTCATTGAAGAATGTCCTTTTCTCCCATCGGAGCATCAGAAAAGTGGGTCAGCGATGATCAGCAGCACAGCCCTAGTTTTTATGAATCCCGTTATTTACATTATTCTTTTTGAAAAACAAAAATCACATTTGTTTTTTAACCAATGAGAAAACAGTAAAAGCATGTGACAGTGACCTGCGAGTCACCAATAGTTTGTTGGAAATAAGCCAAATTACCACTGCAGTAATCTCTCGAGATCCCGCTGGTTTTGGACGAGACAGAATGGGGGTTATCACGCCCAATAACAACAGCATTGTTAACCTTCGTAAAATCACAGCAGTTTGCTACAGCCCCCACCCTGTCAGGTCCAAAACCACCCTGATCTTAAGAGACCTCTGCACTGCTTATTCTGCTTATATCCACAATGTGGACATAATCCATCAAAACTTCATCGCGCCGATTAGTGCTTGATTTGCACACAGCGCCATTATTTTCAGACTGTTCTATCCTGTAATATCACCTTAGTATCTCACTTGGTCAAGCACCATAACAGTGAAAAAGTTAAGGTATTTCTGTTTCACTTGTAAGGCACGAATTGGGAAGACGTTCGCTGTAAAGGTAACAGCAGAAGGACTGAAAATTATTATGGGTTGGATTGGTCAGAAAATAATGGTGCTGTGTCCAGATCCAGCACTTATCCATGTGCTGACTTTATATCATAACCGTATATCCTCCGCCCATCATGGCCGGATGGTCGACGTATGATCTGCTGACGATACATCGACCATACGATGACCGTGGGCCAATGGTGAGCAAATTTGCTGTCACAATCTGTGTATCACCCAGGTATCATACGCAGATGATGGATGAATCATGGTGCCACGGTCGACATATGATTTTACGACATTACCTGACTGGCATGCTCCTCTTCAGCTGATCTCAGATTGGTGCTGTTTTGCATGTAGGAGTTCCATAAGGTCACAATGTTATGTTCATCACATCTGCTCTATGCAGTCAGCGCAAAATTAATCTTGACATGTTGAAAATAGTAACCTTTCAATCCTCACCTCTCAGAGGCACATGTTGAAAATGACGAACATCATGCCTGACGTTCCCATTTCCGGAATGGAGTAATTAGTAAGATCAAGAAAACACATCAACTAGAAACAGAGGCTGACTGCTTGATACAGTAGCTGGGTACCTCCCGTAGGGGCTTATCATGGAATGACAATGACAAAAAGTCATCAGCCTAGCTCAATAGGTGTTCACATGACTGGCGTCAGCACGTCTGAATGATCGGTGTGCAGAAAATCAGTATGTTATAATGACAATAAACTCTGATCAAGATGCGCTGACCATCCAGCCATTATTCACGGATGATGGCAGGAGGATAGCGTCACCATTGGTGGAGGGAGGGAAACATGATCAGCCGACGGTCATGAATGAATGATTATGGCTTTACACCACAAAGGCAATTTTTCAGCCATATCCATGCGAGAACGTGTTTTAAACCACGCATCAGTATATGGCTTTCATGAAGAAAATGCGAACATACAAAATAAATGAAAAAGACGAACGTGTTTAAAACCAGTGTTTTGTACGGAGGAGGTAGGGTGGAAATGTTTTATTTCTAAAATCGGTAAAACTGTTTCCGACCCAGTCTTTCTATGTATGCATGATATAGTAGGCCTACACACGCAGTACTATGGCCGGGCCTGTTGGATCGATACAAGGGCCTGTGCCGGAACCCATGTTATTATCAGGCGACGAAAACTGGACGTTTGGTCGATAATCTCCTTGTCAGAATGCACTACGACATTAGTTTATGATACAAGAAACAAGACATACCATGGTAATTCATATGTGCTACGGCCTTTTTCTTGCTTTTTGGGATCAGCTGACGTTGAAGTAGTAGGATCTTTGCTACCCTCTTCGTCAATTTCCATCTTTTCTTCCCCGTTCGCCATCTCTGTTGCTTTCCAGACTTTCGCGCCAAGTGTGACATCAGCGACTCGCCACAACAAGGACAGACAACTCCAATGTAATAAACACTGATCATTCTTTGTGGTTTACAACGCCATATTGACTATAGTGTCTAAAATAGCAATCATGAGTAATGGAATAATTACTGAGGAGAAAAAACATTGTTGATCGAATATGTGATGTCAGCCCGCAATGAGGATTTGGTGAAAAGGCATAGTTCGATAAAAAATAGTTTCTTTTACAGAATAAATTAAGGCTGATTAACTTGCTTATAGTGCGGCGGTAGTGATTTTATTGAGAAATTGATCACCCACGCTGAAATTCCATGCGTGAAATGTCTCCATGTGTTTGCACCACGAATAAGCACTCCGCATACCCCAAGCTGGTCAAATCCACGTCATAGCATTATCTCCCCTTTCTATTTCCAGTGACTAATTTTGTTACGGCAATTTGAAATGAAACTTTAGGCTGCCATTATAAAATAGTGAATGGCGATGAGAGTCAAGAGATGTTACGATATGAATATGACCACTTAATGGTATAACGAGTGCTTGTTCGAGGTGCATTTTGTTTATCACCATTGCATGTTCACATGATGAGTTGTCTCATGCTGGCGACCGCGTCTTTTCTAATGCTAATTTTAACGTCTGGGCAATTTCGGAAGTCCTAAGTAATTTGTGGTTCAAATTTCTGCCGGCATTCGTCTGTTTAATGAAGATCACTTCATGAACAAGCGCCTCGATTAACACATTTAGTAAATTAATGAGTAGACTAAGCAATTGATACGTGTGACGGTAACGTTCTCCTCCATACAGGGTTAGATGACAAATGATATTTTATAGGCCTACAGCATTCAGTGGGCTAGGATCGCTGCTTCTGACGGATAGACCGTAAGCTCGCGCAGGGATTGTGAAATCTTTGACGTATACAAGGTAATGTGTTCGATTCCATGTCTGGCTGCTTTGTCTGAGGATGTAAGCCAGGAGAATCCCATGTAGTCCTACCTGGCTATCAAGGTCGGCGCACGTTCTCTCTGAACGTTCTAGGTCCAAAACCCATAAATCCGGACATTGTTATAAAATACAAAAAAATCTTCACTATAGGCCCTACGACATTATGAACACTATGATAAAATAAAATTTTAATTGTCAATCACACCCAAAGTGCCATGACCACAAACTTACACGAAAAGTCCCCATTTGTCCACCTTCAGATACATGAGGGCAACAATTATCCATTGCTGTTTCTACAAAATTATCCCATTCTGGTTCCTCAAAACGATCACTTCACGCCGGTTCGCTTTTAGAAAAAGTCCCAGCTGTTTAAGCGCTAATTTGGGTGTGTTTTTTGGAGGGGGAAGGGGAGGAGGGAGAGTCATACAAGTGTGTTTATGTGCCGCGTAGCCTGACAACCGGATATGCCTTTGTGTTTAGCAGGCGAAGAGGAACTCCAAAATTCTACACCAAAACGCTCATTTGAGATTTTTGCCAGTACCTAGACATAAAAGAGTATATGTCGTTCATGCACGAGACACACCTTTTCCCGCGCAATGGCGAGTCGGTTCTATGTTGTTTTCTTGAAATGAATAATATTTCTACACATACCTTACCATCGGAACAGCGAGAACGAACATTGGATTGTACACATCTTTTAGGCAGGAAAGGTTTCTTACTATAGTTTGACGACATTTCCCTTTAGTTGTAAAATGTAAATGTCCTTTAAATTATGAAAAAAAAAAATATTTTATCCATACTTGGATTGGGATGTGGCATCATCTGTATACAAAATAATCAACTCGTCAGCAAATATTCGGATAACTACAAGAATCAGACGCACAGACACCCTAGTAACTCCTGCCCCCTCCCCCCCCCCCCTGCGGTTTAGATGTAGATTAAATGGCTGGCTATATATTTTTAAATACTTTATACAGGTAGTGGTAACAAGATTCACTGAAAAGGCAAATAAGTTAGATAAATAATAAATATAATCACGCAAATTTTGCAGACTACAAAAGCTATCCTTGAGCATGCACTCTTCAAGTTATTTTTCACCGTACCTTGCCCTTCATTCCCCCTATGTCATATTTACATATTCATCCCCCGTAGGTGACAGATCGCAGGAGTGAACCTGAAGGCGTGGGAGGCTAAACACGGTTTGGATGAGTGGATTCTGCTGCATGAAGGTGAAACCATCGTCGGGTAAATAGGTTGTGTCCCGGGGGGGGGGAGGGGGTCAAGGTGTGAAAACTATAACTGTATCTGGACCAAAACCTATGCAAGCCGACATGCAGGCTCCATGGTTACAAACCAGGACATAGTTCATGTATGCTATAAACAATATCTGTAAATAAGCTGAGAAATTGATGCTATATATATATATATATATATGATTACAAGAAGTAGGAGCGAAGAATTGTTTCCCGTATTCTTAGATCTGTACACTATAAAGTTCCTATAGAGCTTAGATCAATGGTGTCCCATTTCGTCTGTCTTAGAGATTACATGGAGAATGGCAGAGTCTACACTTGTGTGTACTGAGTGGCGATCTTCCCCCCCCCTCAAAAGTGGGCTTTTATTTAAAAAAGGTTTTATTTTAAAATCTAAATAAAGTGTTTTCATTACAAATGGGAAAAACATGGTCAAATCAAACAAGCAGTACAAGTTTTGGACTTGTTAAATTTTTGACAAAATTCATGATGTATAATGTCATTATTATTCAAGAAATTAAAAAGCTTCTGAAAAATATGCATAGTGTTGGATAAACCAATAGGGTCAACTGGTAAAGCCTAAAATGTGCGGTTATCAGTTTTTAATGAATGACCTTGTCAATATTCCGTGTCACACAGCGGCCATTAACAATATTAATCTGTGCACCCGATAAATCTCGGTCACATTTCTCTTTCGGACCAAGTCCTCTTGTTTCTAGGGCAGCGTGATTAATCGATCTGAAGCTCAATAATACTGGTGAGAATTGGTCAGATTGTTTATCTTGCCCACCTGGCACACGCGCGGGACACTTGAAGAGAGCAGACGACACAGGCGATTATTGGTAACGCGAAGACCGGCGAGATTAAGCGAACATTTCGATCTGATTTTTTTTTCTTTTTGTGTTTTTCTTTGGGGTACAGATATTATGACATTGCTTTAATTCCATCCGGTTTCTGCATATTCAGTGTCCACTTTATTGGGATGATCATGTCGTATCTGTCCGAGGATACGTCCTCGACACATTATTCGTGTGAATGATCCGTTTTTCACTTGTGATCGATGTGGAATTGAATTAACATACTGCTGGTGAGCCTTGGTCAGGTTGGTTTCCTTGTCCATCTGGAGCTCAGATTTCGAATGTCGATTTTACTGGGATGACCTGGCTGTACCCGTCACAAGATTCCTAATTTGTTTGTTTTGTGTGGGTCAAGCTAGGGATTTCATCTTGTGGTTCCTGCACAGATTTTTTCATTTGTCGATGTAGGCTTGTCGATATAACTGCTATAAGCTGTCAGCTGACAACTCAATGGTAATGCGATCACATACAGCATTGTGCTGCATTTTTAGGTTTGGGTTAGGCCTAATATACAGAGTTTTAGGTTATGCTCATATTTTTTCCCCTATGAAAATCACGTTGTCTTTTCTTTGTCACCTCAACTGGTAACGACTTCAATTCTCAACTGAGATCTAGACCAGACCGACGATCAGACAGACAGACAAAGGTACACATAAACTGGCAAATGGATAGATACGCTTATGGAAATGTTAATCCTTTTGCATTGGCCGCGGCTGGTTGACTGAGGTTGTCGCTTTCAACATTGTGGCATCCGCATCAAGATGATGCCTCACTGTAGCACACCAGTCTGATGCTTAGTGTATAGGCCTATATCTTGTGTACTTCATGTTTCTCAGTTTTTCAGTTTATTCAACCAATTCTTTGCATTTTAAGTACAATTTTTTTCCCGACTTTAAACGTACTGTTCTATATAAGAGCGAGTCTGGAGGCCGCTGGCGAAACCTACAAATAACATATAATTCACACTGAGTGCATGTAACAGCAACCTGCATGTGAAGAAATCCCCCATTGGCTGTCTGTATACCAGAAAAATCAATTTCAGAACTCAGCCACAACTGGAAAATACAAAGTACTTCATCTTTGTATATGTTTTTCCTGATACATGAATATTCCTTCATGAATGGATTGAATTATATATATAGCTGATCGATCGAAGCTTTCTTTTAAATATGGAAAGAAATGTCACTTAAGTTCTCACACTGCATGAGACGAAGTTTACAAGCCCTGTCTTTAGTAAGTTGCGCCTGAAGCCTTTGGAGTTTTTCTTCTGGTCTTGATATCGTGGAATTGTCAGCAGATCCCATACTGGCCTCTTACTCCTCAGCAGTTGAAATTCCATCCACTTCCAATCCTTATAAATCACCTCACTTCATTCTCTAATAGTCATTTATCCGAGAACATAGATGAAATGTGTTAAATTTACCAGGAACATGGAGGGTGTTGTACTCACGACATACAGTATAAAGAGGCAGGTGTTCAGCTCTCAAGGCGACATGCACATGTAAGTGTTCAGTTGTACACGCAACATACACACGAGCCGGTGTTCAGTTCTATATACGCGACATTCACGATCAGGTGTTTTGCGTATTATATACGCAGCATTCACGGGCAAGTAGTGAAGAAAGGTGACTCGTCGAGGTATCAGAGCTTAATTTTTTCTTGTTTCGCCAGATCACGTTACGGATCTGTTTTCCTTCTCTCAGTCACACTGCCATGTAGTTTTTCTACGAGACCATGAGGCATGACAACAGTATTATCAATAAATCTACATATTGCCTCTTGTATAACCTAAAGAGTCAAGGCCATGGGACGCTCTGATCGAAAATATTGTTCAGAAACAGAAATAGCGTCTATGACAGGCCTTTGCTGTCCAGATTGTGTCATCATAGCAATGCATCCTTGACTGTTTGATAGAGCCATTTGGGAATTGGCAGGGGTTTTTGTCCTTTTTCGAAAGTGTTTCTTTAACTGATTCACAGATTGTCAAGTTGTTGTTGATTTCTTGATCGATGTGAGTAACTGGAATGAATGGAATCTGCGTAGTAAGGCTATCTGCAATCCAATCCTTGTTTCCGAGAGGGCTTACCTTTTCTGGCTTCCATGCTTGTTTTTTGGCACTGATTGATTATTTATTGATTCCTAAAAGAGGTAGATTGATTTGTTTACAGCTGAAAGTCGCACGTAGGGGACAATCACCCATCTGCAATCACTGTTACAGCCTGGTTACAGTAGCAGAAGGCTTTCCAGTGGCTTTAGACATGACGTCACTAATTCCCACATGTTATTGAAAACCTGCTTCTCAGATGTTTATAGTGAAAAGCCACTGGAAAAGTATGGTTCCCGTGACTTAAGAGCTGCTTACATGTATATCAACAAATCCACGTACATAAAGTGATCAGCCGAGACATCCGGGTGACTGAGGCAAGAGCGACTGCCGGGGAAACAGTTTCTGTAATTATAAAACCGTTGGACCTTGGGCAGAAGGATCTTGGTTTTAAAAGTGAATATTTGTTTCAATCGGTGATGTGTATGTGTGACATGGGGAAACGAGTGTATGGGGAAATTTCCCTGATGACATGGATGGTGGAAAAGTGATATGAATATTTCATGTACGGAAACTCGTTACATCTCATGCAGTGGTAATGTGGTCGCGGGTTCGACTCCAGCTCTGGCTCGTTTCGCAGCGGTTATAAGTCAGGAGGTTTGTTTGGGGGAACTGGTGTGTGCGGTGCTTGTCGTCGAGCTCTGTGGGATATCCTCCACACAATTGTGGCTCCCATGGGCCGAACAGCTGAGTCAACAAGATCAAAATCGAGAAAACCGATAAGAGCCTTTCGAAAACGAGGCTAAAAAGTCGCACATGTGCGTTGCAGCTCTGCTCGAGAGTGTGAAGTGGCTTCTTTTCATTTCAATGCCACAAGTTCAGACTAAGCCTGAGAAAGGTAGATCCGAGATCGACTTTATGCTCACAGGAACCTCTAATTTGCGTGTTGGAATCGAACTCATGACAACTCAGCTGCGACTTTACGTCAGCTAGGGGTTTTGATGGTCATGTGACATGTGTGCGGATGTTTTCTTCGGCAGTTTGCGGGGCTTTCTCAGCTCACAAACCCTGACCTTGCGCAAAAATCCCGGAAGATGACAAACAATTGTGTCAGATTTATTAAATTCGGCGTCAGCTCCCACCTTGAATCTGTAGGTTTCAGTGTGCAATGGGTGAAAACTACCCTGCTGTTCCTAGAAAGGATATCCTTCCTTGAGGATATCAGTGCCTTACATAGGAATGCACAAGGTCAAGAGTTCAAATCATGAGTGGGCGGCTTTACGTGGTGTACATGTACATTTGGGGACGGCGTTGAAGTGGTCACTAGTTTCCTCAATGGGAGTGTGCCCCCTCCCCCTCCACAAAAAAGAAAAACAAAACAAAACAAACAAACGAACAAAAAAAGAAAAGAAACAAACAACAAAAAACGTTAGGAATACGTGATATGCGGCCTTTTGTGAGTTCGGCGTTCTTACTTGCAATATATGTACAAGGATGGAGTTGGTCATTCGAAAGTACTCTGTGTAATAAAAGCAATGGACTCTCCCGGGGTCAGCAGAAAATGTTATCCCACCCCTACTCTCCACCTTACCCATGCCATCTGCTTTGATCAATTCAACGCGAGATGTCACTGTTCAATTTTGGCTTTAATTAGCTCTAAAATTAATCCCCATCACACATCACCATGTAGGTAAAGGTCAGTAACCTCCTCGATCATGCTATCACCCTGCATATTCGTACTTGGTATAAATCTCTTGCAAACCATCAGATCAAATCTTAAAAATGTAACAAAAAATTTCCAAGATGATTTCCTTGAAAAAAATGTTATCGAGAGAACGTTTTTTTTTAATGCGAACGTTTATATGCAATTAAATGGTAATTGAGGCCAGGGGCAAAATAATGCATATAAACGGTTGAGGTGATTTGAAGTATGCACAATAATTACTTGTTACAAGCCACCATAAAGGATAAGATTCGCGATGTTTTATCGATGCTACAATAGCCTAGGGACAATTCAGGATTTCAAACCGAGCTCCAAATGGCACCGTAAAATCAAAAAGAAGGCGAAAATGCAGATTTAATTGCGTGTTTCTTTAATCTGTTCTTGATATTCGAAACAACTTCATTGGGTTCCTATTCGTCCTCCAAGTTAGCCGAATCTTTAATTCCTTTCCACTCTATGCCTCATAATTCCTGTCACTATTTTCTCCAAAGGTCTACTGTAGCCGTGAACATTAAACATTGGTGAGGCTGACCTGGAAGACGTAACTACATGCAAAAAAAGATGAAAGATTTCCGCTTCGTTGACACGGCTAGGGTACAAATATACACACCATATTGGAGGAGGATACACAGGTTCAATCGCTGTAGACAGCGAATTACTTGAAGCTTTGGTGACAACAAGCGCTAGACGACGACCATATGACCGTTTTCCTCGTTTACGCGACTTTGAAGACCACATATCCACATAGCCAGTTTGGCTTTAAGACAAAATGAGGAATGTGATTTGAGCATTTATTGTTAGGCCTAATACATGGACGTTAAAACACTGAACTTTGCTGTGTGAAGACAAATATGTAAAATGTGAACTTTGAAAGCTATAAACTACATATTGTGCCGACATTTTTATGTTTTGACGGAAGAATCATTAAGAGAACAGATCACCTTCGAATAAACTACGCCTCATGATCTGAAAGGCCAATTTGTTCTGCTTGCAAATAGGGCCTTTATTATTTCTTGGCCTTTATTTAAGAAACGATTAAACCGGAAATAAAGACTGGAATGCTACAGTGCACTTATGATTCATACTGCACAGACTGAAGCACAGTGACGTCACAGAGTCTATTTAGATGCTCAACATCCACTGATTGCTATATGGCTATGCTCTACATGAATACACATGTAGTAATAGGTACTTATAGGTACATCCATGCTGGCTTCCTCTCCGGTCATGCGTGGGAAGGTCTGCCAGCAACCTTCGGATAATCGTGGGTTTTCACCGGGATCTGCCCGGTTTACTCCACCATAATGCTGATCGCCGTCGTATGAAATATTCTTGAGTGAGGCCTAAAACACTAATCAAATAAATAAATATATGCATATTTAATGTGAAAATGTAGGCCCCCTGCAAGTCATGAAGACATGCAATCAACACCCTCTTTGGGACGCGTCTGCCCACCACGTCTTTAAGGTTTCACTTCCTGTCCAGACGTTCTGTCCGGGCACCATTATCCGCGTGCCCCTCTTTCGGATTGAAAACTGATCAGGTGAGGCAGGATGTAAAGAAACGCTGTAAAAATACACCATTTGACGTCGAGATTACGTCTTGTAAGATGGAACTGCGCAATTGTAGCCTCGTGTTTTTTCCCGGTGATCTGAATTCTAGAAAGGGATATCGGACACTCTTTATCATTTGTCAACGAGAAAGAACCTTTCAGTCGACTGTCCTCCATTTTCAACATTAATCTTATTTATTCCAGTAGAATCCACATGGTGCCCGCATGGTGTCCGAATGGTGACGGGTAAGAGAGAATGAACCATCAATTTTCAATGTTGGCAGGTTTCTAAATGTTTTAAAGATATAACCTGAGAGCGATTTGCTCCCTTGAGTTTTACTCGTGGCACCTTAAGCTGATTTTGTAAGAGTTGTAGCTTTTGTTTTTAGCCATTTATCACATTTCGACGAAATAACATCACTGCAGTCAGAATATGGCAGTAAAATGTTATAAATTGTGATCAGGGAACAAGTCTTGATGAGATATCGTATGGTTCGAGAGTGCACAGCGATCGTTTTGGAGACTGACTAAAATTAATTTACTCTTTCGAACTTCCCAGGAGAGTTTTCCGATGCAGTCAGTTTAACATGTTGATTTATTTTGCAGATTTATTTGACTATTGTTATTTGACTAGTGTAACGCCACAGCAAAAAAAAAATATTTTACATGTATAGAAAGGCGGCCAATCGTATGAGTTTTGAGCTTACCAATATTACCAAGTCAAATGATTTTTTTTGGTTGGAGGTCAGTCGTCTCCAAAGAAACTATGACTATTTTTGTTAATATCCTAATTTTTACCTCTTTTCTCTTATGGGCAAACGAATCTTGAGCGCTCGGAATACAACATCAGAATTTGGCAGTTGCCCGAGAAACCTCTGCCAAGAGGTGTTCAATGGGCGTATCTCTACGTCGTTTACTATTCATTCCACAGCCAAGGAAAGCAGGCATGTAGAAGCAAAAGAGTTGTGACGTCAGCTTTGCTTATTTTGCATATGCAATACCCAATTCGTTGGATGCTTGACACTAATCTTTCTTGGGTTATCAACAATACACTCAGTGAGCGTAAAGTCGATCGGATGAATGACTGTGGAGAAAATCAAAGAACAAAGATATTGTAAGAAATAATACTATGTGTAATAACAGTTGGATATTTTTGTAGCTATAACATCTGTGATTCACTTTACAGTTTACGAATGTACTCGTTGTATCTGTACATTTCAAGGGCTGTATCAGTTTACCGTTATGTCATTTGGATTGACCAATGCGTCTTCGACCTTCGAAAGACTCATTGAGGACGTCCTTAGAGGTCTTCACTGGGGGAGATGCATCCTTTACACAGATGATATATTGGTACAAGGACAGGCACTGGAGCGACTGGAATATGTGTTTCAACGGTTAACGGAAACAAAGTTGAAACTTAAACCATCAAAATGCTGCCTGTTTCAGAAAGTGATCAAATTCTTGCTGCATGTAGTATCTGAGGAAGGTGTATCTACAGATTTGGAGAAAATATCTACAATATAGGAATGTCCACAACCTAAAAATGCCAGGCAGTTTCGAAGGTTTCTCGGACTTTGTTCGTACTATCGAAAGTTTATTGCAGGATTCGCCTACATTGCACGGCCATTACACAAGCTTACGTAAAAAGGAGCGAATGTCAGTTGGACTTTGGAATGTGAAAATGCATTTCAAAACCTGAAAACAGCTTTATCTCAGCCACCTGTTTTGGCTTACCGAGTGCCTAATCAAGGTTTTATTCTTGACACTGACACTAGTTACACAGCAGTTGGTGCGGTGCTTTCTAAGGAATTTGACGATTGTGAAAGGGTGATACCTTACATGAGTCGTACCCTCAATGAACATGAGAAGGCTTACTGTGTCACTATAAAAGAATTGTTGGCTGTCGTTATGGCTCTCAAGCATTTCCAGCCTGATGTATATGGACAGAAGATTTTACTAAGGACAGATAATACTGCAGTTAGCTGGATGAAAAACCTTAAACAACCCATGGGACAAACAGCACTATGGTTCGAAACCCTAGGGACGTATAACCTAGAGGCAAAGCATCGTGCAGGACGTAGCCATGCAAACGCTGATGCACTTCCCAGGACACCATGTAAAATATGTGCGAAACAGCAGGAAGTACAGTATTCAGCCATTCATGCAACTAATTTGAACACAGACTGTCACAATGCAATGTATTAAGTCCGAGTTATAACGTGAAACCTTGACAAACCAGAGCAGCTTTCTAAAGCTGTGGGCATTCTTGAAGGATGGTCCATTGGTGATATAAGACGGCACCAATTAAAGGATAATGGTGTTGGACCCATGCTACTGGCTGTTGAATCTGGCGATGGGCGGCCTGACTGGTCATCAGTTTCTCACCTCCCCTCAGCCTTTAAGGCTGTTTGGAGTCAATTGGACAGACTGGTTGCGATGGATGGTATCTTAGGCAGAAGCTGGGTAGATAATGACAGGACTAAGCCACAACTGATAGTTCCTGAAGAACACAGTGTGTGCAATGAAATATTACCATGATGTACCTTCATCAGGGGATCTCGGAGCTGACAAAACGCTTGACAGAATCACACCGGCATTTTATTGGCTGCACATGAGGCGACATGTCTAGGAATATTGCACAAAATGTTTCCAATGTACAGCACGGAAAACACCACGAGATCCGGGTCGGTCACCATTAGAAAGATATCGTGTTGGGGAACCCATGGAACGACTAGCTGTGGATATTCTAGGGCCTCTGCCAGTTACCCTAAGTGGGAACCGTTATGTTCTTGTTATGGTGGGCTGTTTCACTGAATAGACAGAAAGAGTAACTTTACCAGACCAAGAAAGCTCTACAGTTGCCGATGGCTTAGTTGACAACTTTGTCTGCAGATTTGGAACTCCTATGCAAATGATCACACAATCACCAATGGTGGTGGTCCATGGATTAGTTAGGATGGAAGTCAACTGGGAAGTTAGTAGCCCATGGGTATGGGCAACACATCATTATGTGGGGTCAGGGTAGGCCTGATCAACTTAGACCTGAAGCACAAGAGACTCTCCTAAGATTTCTTGCTTGGTGTGAGGTGGCTGGTTCCATGGTACAAGTGGTAGAAATGATTCAGGGGGAAATAGTTTTAATTACGATGCAATTATGAGATGTAGGATGTATGTTTTCCATTTGGGTTATTTTCAACTTTGGACTACGCTGAAACAATGATGATTTTCTGCTACTTCCAGAATTCTGAAGATGGTGTGATGCAAGCACTGCCACACTACTCTCCAAAGCAAAAAGGAGGTTAAATTTCATCTGGGCATCGGTTACTGTACAGAACAGGAAACCCGTCATGTATGCACTCGCCACAGAGAGGCAGCCAAACGACTCCCGTTAAGGTTCTTTTTAAAACCAAACGGTTCTGGCTCACCATTACTCCAGATGACTACCTGGACGTGATTGGTCACCCTCCATGGGATTCTGCCCTGTCAGCAGAGACAAAAAAGTTAGTCAGGAACTGGTGTGACAGAGTGAAAATATAAAGTAAAACACCCCAAGAATGGGAGGAAGGTTGAAGAATGAATCAAAAGGCAGTTTCTGCCGAGCAATCAGTCAGTTTAGAACTAGTTCTGATCAGTGTGAAGTCGACAGGGTTCACTGTGTGGCTGCGCACGCCAGGAAAGGCTCAATTGACCTGGTTCAAGGTTGAGCTGGGCCAGGCCATATTGCAGGATAAAAGAGCCAAGCAAACCATCGAGAGTCACCGAAAAACTGGACGCCCCCAGGCTACCCAGTGGGGCTGGGGTAGAAGTAACCACTTGCACAGCCACTATTAAGACCATATCATCCTGCCTGGGAATTCTTCGGCACTTTGTCTTCAAGTGCACTGAAGAATCCACCCATGGCATTTTCTTGAACCAGCCCAGGCGGCCTCAAGATCTCCGACTCCACCTTTGTGGGATTTCCCAGTTCTCTACGGCGACTATTATTTATGGGATATCACTACAGTTCCCTCTTTGCCATCAGCTGTGTCCACGGCAGTTGTCACAAAACCTGAAACAACGGCCACAATCAGTACCCTTGCACCAGCAGTTCCGACAAGTCTCTCTACACCACCATTACTGATAACCTCCCCTGCACCAGCTTCTGATATCGTCACTACCCGACTGCAACTGACAACAACTACAACTATTCCCTTTTCGATCTTTGCCTCACACTGTACAGCATCAGCTTTATCACCATCACGACAACTTCCATCTTCAACGGAACAGTGCTTAATCCGGACTGTTAGTAATGCCACTAATCTCCCAGTCACAGAGCCTGTAAGCCCAGTTTCATCTCCCCCTCCATGTCTGCTTCCTCTGGATTTGTCAAAGCACATGCCTGTTCAGGAAATTGCTCATTACTCAACACCATCTTCACAGTCTGTCACAGATTCCAATGACATGGAGTCACAGCGCCGCGCAACCAACATTGTGCGCTACGGTTGTGTGCCTTTAGTGCCTCCAGCACATACAGCCTGGGATGGTGTTTGTTTGGTCGTCATTCCTGCAGGCGTCAACACCATTGCATGGCCCATGGCAATCTGGAAGAATGCAGATGCTGCCACCAGCTTACTCCAGTGGGAGTGCTTTAAACTTCACGAAAAACGCTCTCACATAAGCACAAAACCTCTTGTTATATATAGTTCTATAGTTACAGCTTCCTGCATCGTTGTCTGGGAAATTAGTTCTCTAAATCTGGCTGATCGGTAAAGCTATGTCATGATTGGTTAACTTAGGTCACGTGACCATAGGCTTTTGGAGTATAAATAGGGAAACCTTTCCAGTATTTGCAGATGACACACAGCATCTCAAGCGGTAAAAATGTAACTATATAACAATGCATACTTTAGTGAATACGACAGTATTCAGTGGTAAATAAATGGATGATTGGATATAATATGTAGATAAAACACCGTGGTTTAAGATGGGGAGCTGGGTTTCTGCAAGTTGTGTCATCTCCCATCACACTCAATACCAAGCCTAATACACCAGAACACATGTTATGTATGGGTGATACATCAGTGAGAGTGAGGTATATGGGAAATCCACTCTGACTGCCAATATCTTAGAGCCAGAATAAAGAAGTATGTGTTGCTGCCTACACTGACTTATGTTAACTGATCTTGTGCTTGATCAATATGTTGAACACACACATTTAAACCCATGAAGAACACTGCCTACAATTAGAGGTGTACGAAACACATACATAACGGTGCCACAGGTACACACGATATATAGCGGCAACAAAAGATTCACGTACACACTAACGTATACCTGACATAACACATCTTTGCAAACTCTATAAATGTGTTCCAAAAGTCGCTGATATTTTTATTTTGATAGCAAAACTAAAAGATTGAATAATAACGTTGCAAATATTAACCACATTCAATAAAGCTGACTTGGCATGTACCGAATGTAAAACACAAACTACATGTTACGGTCCATTTTCTGATAAATAAGGTGAGTCATGTTTTCTTTACAGATCTGGTAGTAATTAAGTAGTGAATGACTTTGCTCTTGGTATTTGTCCACCAGATATTAAACACTGCCCTCAGGAGATGTAGATGTACGTGTCACAATGAAGGGGAGCCTTGATGTTACAGTACAAAAGCAGACCTTGCCATGGGCTCAGTTCAGAGTTAATTACATGCGGAAAGTACACAAAGAAGACTCTCTTCGTGGTTGGAATTTCTAAGTAAAGTATTATTTTAAGGCCTGGGCCACGACCTGAGATTAGAACTATTTTAAGGCGTTGACTTTTAATCTAGGATTAAGACATTGGTTCCAACTTCTGATAAGGTCACCCCAAGGTCACATGTCTCTCTGTATTAAAATCTTAACAATATTTTTCCAATCGCCTTTGTCTGACGTCATGAACTCGCTCAGTAACCAATCAACATTAGGACGATCGACATATTCGCTAACGCAAATTGATTTTTTCTCATTTTCTTACGGCAACCATTAGCCTGTTACTGACAATGCCAAGAGTTGCCAACAGGCAGTTTAGAGCGTGGGTGAGGGAGATTTGAAGGTAAAATATTCTCAGACCATGCATTTTAGAAATTCTCAGACCATGCATTTTAGCTGGAAGCGAATCTTCTTTGTTAACACAATGCTGCATAAGATACATTACAAGACTTATTTCATCTCGGATGCTGTATAAGATATATTACAAGGCTTATTTCATGTCGGATGCTATATAAGATATATTACAAGACTAATTTCTTGTCGGATGCTAGAGAAGACACATCACAAGACTTAATTTGTGCCCAATGTTACGACAGATAAACATATACATGATCAAGAGCTATACAGTCTCTTCTTGACGTAAGGGCTTTCTCAGTTGTCACAAATTTATATCATCTGAATATCTGCTATTTCCAATACTACATGTAATCCAACTTGCCCACATTTAAGCCTAAATGCTTCAACTTACCACCCCTCACTGTAAATGAATTAGACAGGTATATAACTGAAGAAAGAAATCAAACTAGTATTTGTGAATAATTAGCGGGACTCTTATATGACTTTCCCAATGTTCAGTATTATTTTGTTTTATTTTTATCTTATTTCATGGACAATCTTGAAGTAGCATGGGAGACAAGTTCTTACAAGATATATACAACTTTGAATAACAATAGATTTTGCAGGTGTAAATCAAGATAATGTGAACGGAAAGAAATAAGTTAAATTTGCCGAAAAGGTCAGACAATATTATATTTACTTTGGCGAAGTATATTTTCTAACCGCTACTACCACAGTGGAAACTGACCTTTGACCGTGCTCCATTGACCAGCATGAAACGCAGCCATCCTGTCTGGGTTTGTGACGTAATTGTTCTAAGCGCTGAACACTCTTGTCACCTGAGACTGTAACATACTTTTTAGGTTGTGGTGGAAACTTATATATATATGGAAATTTATAACATGAAATGATGTAGAAAGTTAGTCTCGTCATAACAGACTGATCTGGAAAATGTTTACATTGTTCACACCTGTACTAGTTATAATTAAAACGTGCAAGGTTAAAATAGTGTCCGGTTCCTTTATTATTACATGTCATATTGACATTCTACTCTACCACTCTGATTGGTCTCTCTCTCATAAGTTTAAAAGCATGGGCGCCTTCAGACCCCCAGTCGACAGCACGATACTCCACACTTCAAACGAAGATAATTCATCAAAGAATTCATATAATGTCAAACAATTTTTGTATTCAAAAGAGAATTTTGTAATCTTTTCAATACACAGTGCCTTATTCGTGAGTTTTCTTTTGCTTTAAAGAATTGGGGAGGTGGGGTTGGGGAGATGTGGGTAGTGTAAGAGTCCAAGTCAAGCGCTGACTTGCTACCTGTCCGACCTATTCGTGGGTATGCCCCGAACTTTGTCCTGTTTCCTCCCACTATAAAACCCCGAGTGTGATTTCAGAGAGCGAGGATATATCCTTGCCTTCTCTGATCTACACAAAGTGGGTTGCTTAAGTGCAGATCTTTTGGTTTCTATTACATGTCTGGACACTGCTGCGAAGATATTTTCCTTCCAGTCGGATCGCCTGTGTTTCCGCTCAAAGCAAATCCTGAGATGCCAGATCAATAGGATGTGTTTCCATCATCAACGTTTCTTGGGTATAATCCCCATCGAGGACAACATTATGCTTCAAATGATGTCGGCCCGTTCTATTCACTGAGCCCACAAGGAGAACCCAAAAATTTTCCCAGAGGACTCAGGTTCTATTCTCTTCATCCCGAGACCCTACAAGGACTGCTATCTTGATTCACTATCTGTTAAGAAACGAGTATTTTCGTCCAGCTGGGAACAATTTTACACTTTGAGTAATTTCGGCCAAGGATCAGTAGTTTGTTTTACGTTCCCACCTAAGTGTTTATAGGGAGCACATTTTTACAATGCCAACGGTTGTCTTCAGTTTTACTGCAGATGAACCTTGACTGAAATGGATACTGCACAGGTAGTTTGACCCAGTTACAGATTAGCCTTAACCAGGTCACCCAGCCAAATCTCATAGCACAAACCGTCATTTAAATATTTTGTTCAAGTCTGTGATGGACGTTTAAGTAGGATATTCTGATTGGTCGCTCCGGCACTTCGTTGGTTGAAACATGTTACATGTCCTTCAATTAAACTCGAAATACACATGAAGGATATGCGATTCATACCAAAGTCTTGAAGGGAGGGCTTTGGTAGTGCGAGAATGGAGAAATGTGGTGTGACTTCATTTGCAGTACAGAACAAAAATGCTTATATATATATATATATAATATAGCAATACCATGCATTGCGTGTCTAAATTCCATTTAGCGCCATCATACTGCAACATGTATGTACAGTTTTCAAAAAACCGTTAAGTATAATTCGCTTTGCATACGCTATTATATAATCAATATTGTCTCAGCTTCCTTCTGGAATGAGGAAATGTTGCTGCTGGAGTGGTTAAAAACCCGTTCACGTAGGCATAATAAATCGAGAGGGACAATTTGTTCAGGTGTCAACCGCTACATCTCACGTGTGGACAAGTACTTAAAAAATTGGCACACATAAAAGTCCTCAAACCAGGAAGTAATACAGAGCACGATGTTGAGTCTGTTGCGAGCTAACTTCCGTTGTTTTATCCTGTTGCGGCACGAAATGAAATTTATAATTATCTTGACGAAAATCCTCATGAACCCTCGGGGCTGAGTTCGTTGACTTCAGTCACAATAGAATGAAACCTTAACTGAGGTAAATTGACAGGACGTCGGATCTCACCAGCTATGTGTGACATTTGCCACGTATTACACTGTCGTCCCTGTTTCCATTTTACTCTTTGCGTCTTTGTATCACATTGGCGCCGGTTGCTATTTTATTTGTCAACAGAATATAGAGACAGATTTACCTGACACTGAAACGGGTTAAGGAGACGGCGATGCTACTTGTTTTTTTAGCATTAGAACCCTATACACATAAGGTTGTGTAGGGCGCCCGCCTCGGGGTCGGAAGATCTGGGAACAGGTGGGGTCACACCAAAGACTTTAAAAATGGTTGCTCGTTTGTATCTTAGCACTGACAGATTAGAGCAAGGGAACAGGATTGGTCGACCGGGTGTCAGTGTAATGTGACTGGGTGGAGTGTCATGTTTGGCGTCTTTGGCATGACGTTTTAATGGCGGCAGCATTTTGGCGACATGGATTCTACATTCCACAAGAAGATACAGAACTCTTGGTGATCCCATAACTCAAAAATTATTGAGTGCGACGTAAAACCTAAGCATACGTACATTAAGGCTGTCGATTTTAAATATACCTCCGTCATTCCCTAAGACGCTGTCTATTTTTCTAAATATTGTTCAGCTCTCCTCTGTCGCTCTTTTGTTTCTTTGACCATTGCAGGCGACAATTAACACAAAAACATTTCACTGACTGACATTGGTCATGCTCTGGAACGTAGTTCTTACAGCGCTAGTGCCGATCCCTACGTTCGCTTTCCATCACTGTCACGACTAGATGGCCTTAGGCCCCTATTAACTTTCCATAAGCGACAACGTTAACGTATAGTGCTGTAACTCAGCCGCAGACTTTCCGTGGCCAATAACCATCGGTGCCTACCTTGCCCAGTATGTGAGAAAGAAGCCATAAAAATCTCGACACAAGTTGACGATCCAAATTTTGAGCTTCGTATGCCAGAGGCTGACAGGGGTGTCTAGCAACGAGAAGTGGGCGTCACTCGAAGCCTTATCACCACCTGATACCTCTCCTCAGAAATTTCAAACCTTTATCAGTGGAACTCTTACCTGCTCAAAATTTAGACAATTTCCATTATTTTCATACCAAGCATGTATCTGTTCACAAAAAAATGGCCTGCTGATAGTGGGAAAAGATTTTCTACCGTATAAAATACACAGCATTACAGTCGCTGTTAAAGTCCAGCCTAGGCTTGCTTCGTCTCCGGCCGCACTTGGGAAGGTCTGTAAGAAACCTGCGGATGGTCGTGGATTTTCCCCGAGCTCTGCCCTGTTTCCTCCCACCATAATGCTGACTACCTAAGGTTATAAGTGAAATATTCTTGAGTACGGCGTTAAACACCAGTAAAATAAGTAAATAAATATTTTATTTTCAGGTACATGAAACTATGGGCCTGGATGCTTCCACATCGTACACGAACTTTGCCAAATTGCCCTTTGGGAGGAATTAACACACAAGATATTCGAAAATCCATTTTTCCTCACTTTAGCATGACATTTAAGATAATTTATGCTTGGTCGCTGTGGCCATCCAACCTCTTCGGTGATCTAGTCGTTATAGCGTTCGCCACAAGATCGGAGCATCCAGGTTTCAAGCCCGGGTCGGGTCATACCAAAGAGTTTAAAAATGGTACTTGTTGCAGCCTTGCTTGGCCCTCGGCATGGAGAAGTTTGCCCAAGGAAACAGAATCGGTCGACCCGGCGTCAGTATAACGCGACTGGGTGGGATGTCATGTCTGATGTCTTGGGCATGATGTTCTAGTGGTGGCATGGACTCGCCCTAACACAATAAGACACGCTATATGCACACACTAGAAGGACCCCTCACCGTCACATGTCTGAAACATTAAGTACGACGTTCAACCCCAAGAACTCACTTGTGTTGCTGTGAGCGCGTTGTCATATTCGGACCCCGCCTAGTGCAAATTGGTTACTTATCAAGAGGCATTTAGAGGTAACTCTGTCTAATTGGTGCACCATCTTCAACTTTTTGACTTATGTCCTGCTAATATCACAATTACACATGAAGGCAGGCCCTATGCATAAGAAAATTATGTCATTTCCCCCTTATTCAAAGGTTTATTTTGATGGAAAAGAGTGCTTAAAATACTGATATGAGTGAGTTACAAAAATGAACAAGTAATAAATACTGGTTTCAATAATGTTTCACTCAAAGTACACCGATGAGAGTTGTGGAACACAAACTACATGTAAAACCTGGGATATAAGCAATTACCTGTCAAAAATAGACAGGTAAGAACAAAAACTGATAGTGAGGAAGTAAACGAAAAAAGGAAAAATCACGTGCATAAGAGACATTAAGTCATTAACATAAGTGCATTAGACAAACGCCTAAAGAAACCCCCAAAAACAAAAAAAGAGGACACAGGCCTTTCTATGTCACAAAAACTCTTTAACGGCAATGTCAAAATTAAACTAACAAGGAGAACACAAACACTCAAGCATAAAAAAAAGGAAATGTGAGTACATCAGTACTTTAAGGGCCACAAAAATGCAACGCAGTCAGGCTTACTTCATCATCAAGTCAGAATATTGAGGACAACAATGCGAAACAAGAACCAACAAGCAATCAGACATTTTGGTGTAGGAAGGTGGTGGAAAGAGCAAGATGAGGTCGAGAATCTCGGTATCAGGACAGAGAAGACCACGATCATTTCGGCACAACAGCAAGACGATTCTTTTCCTTCGAGGGGTCTCCGTGGCTCAGGTGGTTAGGCAATCACCCAGAAGCCCTCCACCAATGCGGTTCCTGTGAGCTCAAGTCGAGTTCATGCTGGCTTCCTCTCCGACGCGTGCGTGGCTCTGCCCGGCTTCCCCTCACCAGAATGCTGGCCGCCTTCGTATAAGTGAAATATTCTTGAGTATGGCGTAAAACACCAATCAAATAAATAAATAAATAAATAAATCAATTAATCTTTTTCTCCCGGTCATGCAAACGCCTATGGTGTACTTTTCTGTGTAGAATCACAAAAGATATAAGGGATGTGAGTAAACAAACATATAACACTGAGTTGTAAGACTGTTATTTGTTCCTCATTTCTAGCACCAGCCCTGGTTTAAATAACCCATTTTAGGACAAAGACATGCACAGCTGATGAACGGAAATATCAAACCTCCAGTTTCCGGTGTGGGGCCTTCGTTGATTATAATGTCCGTAAGGCACGACAAACTCGCTCTCTCTCTTGTCAATATAATGTCATATCGCTGACAAAATGGTCGGGTTCAAAGAAGGGCGGTCGTCACGAGATCATTGTCCGTTGTTATGCTCGAGTCTGGCATCAAATAACTTGGGAGTGGGACTAATTCTGGACAATCTCCAGTGTCTAATCGTTTCAGCATCATGTTTACAAACAGCCGAAGGTGCACGAAATTCGTTTTTTTGACAGGTTGAATATTAGGCGCTGAAGATTTTCGCTTCTTGGATGAAACATTAAGCCATTAAACCGCATTTAAAATGTTTACGTTCTCAACACAAGCTTTGAGGAATGAGCTGTAACTTTCAGCCATTGTCACAGTTTTGCTGACCTCTCCTCTGTGAACCATGACCTCTAACCTCTGTCCAGTCTTCATTACTTACAAACCCATCCATTTCCAACTAAAATGGAATATTTTTAATCACGCCAAGAAGAAAACCAAATTTTTTGAACAGATATCTTTTCATGCATGTCGGTTGGTCTGCATGTTTCGCAGTCTCTCTGATCAAACCTCAGAAAGATAAATGATGTCGTGGTTGGAGGGGGTCAATTTGGATAGACATGTACATTGCTCCAATTCGTTTTTTTTGATTTTATGTAAGTTTGTTGTTTTTATGTGTACTTGAATAAAGTTGAATCCTTGTTATGTGTAAGGGTACCATTATCGGAGAGGAAAATGATAAACAAACGGCTTGTTCAGTTCTCAGACAACGATAGGCCTTACACAAGGTGAAAGCAACACGAAGACGCTTGAATACCTTCAATGTATATATTTGAACAAAACAGACAAATAGTACTGCTGACAATAATGTACAAAAACAAAACAGATAATTAAAAAAATATACAGTTTCTTACTGATGATAGCGTGCAATTCTGGATGGAATTTGGAGTCAGTCCAATATAGAATCCACAGTTCTTGGGAATTCTCGAATCAAAGGATGACAGTCCTGTTAGTGATACACAGCGTGTATGTTTCAGTCCTCGGAAATATACACAAAGTCACTTTCAGGGTAAACTGCTATGAAATGTACGTAATCGCACAAAGAGACAATGAGCTATACAAGCTCCAAAAGAATGTCGAACTCCAACGATATCCCAGAAAAATCCTCGTTGACGTAAACATGACAGCTCTCAAATGAACATGAGTAAATGACCGCGAAACTTCTAACTTCGTCGCCCATATTTATAGACTAACGCAAAGAATATTCTGGAAGGTTTGATCGTAAACATGTTTACAACATGGTCACATCTTTCCAGAATGTACGCTCTATGTACAGTAACACGAAACTCATAAAACACTGAAGCTTCGAGAACGCGCGACTGAACTCTAGTGCAGGTTAAAATGTACACAAAGGGAAAGTGTAGGTCAGATACCAACGCGGTTAGCGTGAAAATAAAATAACAAAAATACTATTCACTAGTTTAATGAAGGGGTTCGTGATAAACGTGACAGTGCTTTAATAGCAGGGCACATCTGATCACCATTAATGTCTCCTTGCTTTATGTGCGTGCTGTGTACGTACATTATGAACTGATTTATTTATATATTTACTTGATTGATGTTTTACGTCGTACTCAAGAATATTTCACTTACACGAGGGCGGCCAGCATTCTGATCAAAGGAAACCGGGCAGAACCCGGAGGAAACCCACGAGCATCCGCAGGTTGCTGGCAGATCTTCCCACGTACGGCCGGAGAGGAAGCCAGCGTGAGCTGGACTTGAACCATTTGAACTGAATACGGCTGCCTGTACAATCCTGCATAATGCAAAACATTCACTTAACTTTCAAGGAGAAAATGAATCATTTCTTTTCACCTTTTTATACATACGGTACTACAGCACACATATCCTACTTCTCAAGCAGAGTCCATGTACTTCACTTTCCTGCTCTTCCGGTGAAATCTATTTTCAGGGAAGCAACATTAAAAGCGAATCTAAATAAATGATTTGCTTTATTTATTGTTCAAAAGGCCGTATTAAATGATGGAAAGAGCTGGTGAAATACGATCCAGCCAAAGTCGTTAGCTCTCATCAGCTTTAAATCTGGCCACTGATATGTCGTGCTAAGTGTTAATCCGGGGGAAGGGGATGACCAACATAAGGCATTTGAACAGAACCTGATAAACGTTTGTTAATTTACCTGAAGGCTGGTCTGGCTGTTATCCGGGAGGACGTGACATTTAGAAGAGGTTCTTATATCTCTAAATAAATCCAACACCCTGTATTTTATCTGGCACCAGTTGACCCCCCCCCCTCTCCTCCACCCAATACCTGCACTAGAACACCAAGCAGACACGATATACTTCCTCATACACAAGTCTACAGACAAAAGCGCTACCATATGGCTAAAGCGTCTCAAAGGGTAAATGGTAACAAACGATGCTGACCACCAAGTCGTCTGTTCAGTCGATGCGTTTTCTAAAGACAATTTCGAACCCTCCTTATGAGTTTTCCAACAGGAAATAAGAGATTCGAAGTGCTTTTGGTAAACTAACAGTACGCTTGAACCTGGGACTGTTATATACATTTATAAAATTCCCAGCTTGAACCAAAATAAATGTGTGTGTTTTTTCCAATATATATATATATATATATATATATATATATATATATATATATATATATATGTGTGTGTGTGTGTGTGTGTGTGTGTGTGTGTGTGTGTGTGTTTCCTGTTACCTGTTCAAAGACCACAACGGTTTAACGTCACGACGACTTTACGGCACTAGGGATAGTTTCGAGTTTGATGTGAACTATACCTACTTGGAAAGCAATCAGTTTGCATCATCAGAAAATACATGGAACAGATATAATTTCGAGTCTCAATCGAGCCAGTATTTTCACTGCTGTAGAAATTTATACCTCTTCGTTCCCCAGCAGTATACCAAAGCGCCCTGCATATGGCTTCTAAATATCTAACTTCTAACTTGTAGCATTTGTTAGATCATGTGTGTTGGGTGATGACTTCAGTCGACGTTACAAGTTATTACTGCAAAGACTAGTGTGTCACAGACATTCCATCAGACGCCTTCACTCTAAGTTTCTTACACTTTACAACAAGTACATCTCTCTTGTTAATAAATACGGACACAATGTCCAGAATCTCTGAGAGCCGAATGTCCGTTTGTTCGACTAAATAAAATATAACATTTTACAAGTAAGACCTGGTTTCTTTAAGTTAAACGGACTTGGGGACAGTAATAAATACCAGATATCAATTATTATGATTAATTTAAAATAAGCCCGCTAAATCAGTAAATGTGTAAGGATACACAAGAGCCGATGTTGAACCAATCTCTCTCCCCAGTGCATGTGGACAGGGCCACTGTTATCGTTTCAAACTTTAGTGTAAACTGATAACCGGGTAAACAACTGCAAGTGGACTTCATCGATCTTAGTCCGTGCCCACCTTGTGTTGGTTCTGTTTGTTTTGTGAGACGCCGTTCATCATCTTCAAGGAGTTTTTCCCATAGCGGCGAAAAACGTCAATGAGATAATGGCCAACGTTCGATAAACGTTCATTGGTGGGATCGTTGACCGCTCGATATTCAGTTTTGACTGATATGAATGAAAGAAAATCGGAAAAGAATTGGTGAAGTACAGACTATTTCCTTGAGCACTTTCCGCGCTCACCTTTCAACTCGATGGGCTCTGAGAGCAGAGGATTCCCGATAGTGAAACGCTTTCATCTTCGCTGCCTTTCATGAGCTCCTTTTTCTTGGGGGCTGGCTTCATTTTATCCAGTGCAAACGTCGTGGTGGTCTGATTTTTTATCCCCTCTTTTATTATTAGCAGTCCGTTAGCCTGTCAGCTATAGCTAGAATAAGCGTGATGCTTCAGACGGCATACATACAGCCGACGCTTTTTACAATCCCTTTGTAGATCATCCCCCAAGGGCCATTTCGAATACTTGGGGTGATAAATGATCTTCCCTGTCCGGAGTACCTGTCACCCCATACCCACTCCCCACCACGTCCCATCTGGTAACCTCTCGCGTGGCACATGCGTGTGGCATTGTTAAAGGCATCCAGCCCACGGAATGGGTTCTCTACAGGATGTATATTTAAAGAAGCCTGGAAGACAGAAAATCGCGGTGTTCTGTCTCCATATCAAGGCAGCTGTTCAAACGGAACATGCCGTGTATGAGATGAAGCGAAATCTCTGAGCTGGGAACATTGTTTATTAAATTGGCGAATAAATCGTTACCGTGTGGCACTGGTGGCCTCAGTTAATGCAAGGACTGGATAGCAATATCGTAATATGCAACATCTTTGGGGCTGATTTTGCTGGCCATTAATTTGGCTGTTGGCTTCGTACACGGGAGTAACCATGACACAGAGGACTACATAGCGTGAAGAGTGAAACCAGGGCGGCGATGACAGTGTGATATTTGGCAAATGGTAACACGTTATGGGTAAAATACGACCTCTTGCTAATTTTCCCCAATTAGGGTTTTATTATGACTCTTCATGTAATTGCTTAAACCATAACAACTTACGCCCTTCCCCCAGCAAAATGGCTTAAGCACAATAAGGTAAACAGAATGCTTTGATCAATTTATTAAACGCCATTGGTCTAAAACATTTCAAAATTCTTTGGTGTCACCATATGTACTAACCAAATAATGAAAACAATGGAAACAGGAACACGAGGTGAAGGCTCAACCCCCGGCATTGGACCGAAAATTTTTAGATAAATTTGGTGACCTTGGTGGCAATAAGCGCTCAACGATACATTGCTCTTTGCGCAGTCAATTCGTTCGATTCCTGTTAACAATTTACAGTGTTAGTGCGTTAATATTTCCAGATCCAATACAACGAGACGAATCTGTTGACAGGTCGCGTAACTCACTATGCGAGTCGCGTTTTCATTGCAACTGTCTGTTCATAAAAACATCACGTCGATCCAATAAGCACGACTTCCTATGTAAACGCTAGTCTCAAGTTATAGCGGAATTAGATGTTGTGACACACGCTGCCAGAGGCTAACAACAGTGTTATATTAAATGTCTCATTTTAGAAACTGGCTGTGAAGGCGCTGGGCGAAGTATTCTCGAGACACTAGTTGTGGAATAAATAACTGGTGACGTGGAATGAAATCGTCACATATGACACAGAATTTAACAAATCTAACAGGGATTCTTTACAATAATTACAATGAACTAATTACAATGAAAATACGGAAAATTTACGATGTTAAAATGTATGAGCATTCCCTGTAGAAAACCTGTAGAGTTGATTCCTCACCTGACGTGTCTTAACAACTGAAAGGCCAGCGTCTTTCCCGTTCCTATAGTTTTGAAATTAAATTTCATAGAAATATAACGTGAGCCGGATAATCATTATTTGTCTCGCGTAATCAAGAAGACAGAGGAGGTTTTTTTTTTTATTATACTGGTTTTCTGTTCTAAGCATTAGGACTGTTTTTATATGGGGAATTTATTCCACTGCGATACCGTCTCCTACCCTCAAAGCCAACGACACAACGGAACTTTATCAGGATGGAGTTCTGGCTTACGAATCATATCAGCTTTGTTCCAAACACCTGTGCTTCTTGTCAAACGGCAGTCGTTGGTCGAATTATCGGGGACGTCATGCAGACGTGTAAGTGGCGTCAGCTCGCGAGCCGATAATCTCACCGGAAATATCGGACCGGATAACAAGTCATAAGCCTTTATGTGTCAACACAATGCAGTGTACATCTGGCCTTTGGGGAAGGCAATAACAAAATATTTCGATTCAAGCCATAGGAAAGACACGCTGGTGTGAAGATTATTGTGCAGACATCTGTCTTAATATTGCGAGGCGTGTCGCGGTAAAAAAAAAAACACCATAGGCAATAAAGTATGGTTCACTTTTTTCACACAATAAAACGTATTTTAGTTTTCAGCTAAACGGAGGTTCGTAAGCCTCGGTGTTTGTGCTGTAGTGAATTCTGACCAGTGCAGTAAACGTTCTGTGCTGTCATTAAGACTTTTACGACTCATTCCAAGACACACGAAAGGAACAGAAATTTGTAATACTGGGAGTGTGATTGCCCACATCAGAATGAAGATTTGCGCAAATAAGGAATACAAACCTGAATGATCTCCACTTCGTTGATCACTGATAACTGCGCGTGCAAACAGTAAATGGAGGACTTGTTCAGAGCAAGTAGAATAATCATATGCATGCAAATTAGGTAAAGAGCATCATGCGTTTAAAATTTATAATTTCTTTTGCCATAAAGTGCGAGCATTGCTGATAAATATTCAATATATTTGTCTACTTCAAAGTCAAATACTTTCCGCCAGAGAGGTAAATATCTGCATCGACAGAAAAAACAATGAACATTTTGTTTACACTGAAATTAACAGTTGCGCAATTAACGCAGAATAATAAACATCCCAGGAAGCTGAAGAAAAAAACCTCTGACAATACCATATTCTCCTGGCAAGCAAGCGACGATGGACACGTGCCACATATTTATGTGTTAAAGTGTATTGGAATCTTGAAAAAAGCCTTAATTTATCTTCTTCGACACCCATAAAGAAAGTTTCGCCATCTTGTATCCGTTCTTCTGACGTCACTGACGAGAACGATACTTGATCGACAGTCTCAGGCAGCATAAAGATATACAAGAAAATAAATGGTGTAAGTCACAGTTATCCGAAAACGCAAAATTGTTGTCTCCAAAGAGCGTACAACACGATTTCAAGGCTAATTTGACGCTATTATCAGGGCTTGGGGTTCTTCAGAACGAAATCTTGTGAAATGAAACATGTGAAGATTTGTAGAAAAGGTTTCAGCTGGGAATGGAGGATAAAAGGTAAAATGGATTCTTGAGAAATTGAGTTGATTTGATTTGTTTCACTGTCGTTTAATGTGATATTCATATATTTTTCACAAAGCCGATGACACCCAGTTTAATAGGACTACTCTGGGCAAACCGTCAAGCTTTGGAGGTTACTGGCGAACTTTGTCACGTTTGATGTACAGATATGTACATACCATTATTCATACGACTGTCGTCAGAATCGCATTGTCACCAAGGCGGCACAAACTGTGGGACTGGAAATGTGCAGAGGTCGGGTTTGAATCCTCAAATCGCGTTTCCTAGCGAATGAAAGGCAAGCCCCCATAAACACAAAGCTGTCTATTAGATTTTACAGTCTTCATTTTAAATGACACCAGTCTGTGAATTCAACAATCAATTAATCCAAAACAATCAGCACTGGGAATCGAGAATTTGACTAATACTTGTCAAACAAATAACCTGGTTGAAACATTCACCCATGGCTTTTGTGGTATGCAAATTCCCAACAAAGGTGCACGAAAGCTGTTAGCGGAATCCATTTTGTCTCCAGACCGACAGCCGGCCACCAATTTTTGGTGTTGTATCCAAGAATTGTCCTGCCGTCGTCAGCTGTACACGGGATGCATACCATTTGTTACAATTGTTTCCATTAGGCACTTCTAAAAATTTCAATGTAAAGCCGGTATATCAGCTCCTAAGCAAGGCACAAGACGGTAATCAGACGAGATTTCTAAGTTTATTCAAAATACTGATGCGGAAAAGCAGATACGTATGTAATTATTTATTTTTTTCTTCAAAGGTGTTACATCTATACTCACGAATGTAGTGTTTCAATAATCCACGCTATATAAAGATGACTGCTTTCTATTTTGTTTATTTGATTGGTATTTTACAGTCAAGAATATTTCACTTAGACGACGGCGGCCAGCATCATAGTGGAAGGAAACTGGGCATAGCCAGGTGGAATCCCACGACCATCCGCAGGTTTTTGCCAGACCTTCCTACACAAGGGACTGCTTTCTAAACTAGACAATCAAAGCCATGGGAAAAGAAGGCAATATGTCCAGATTTGAAGTGCAGTGTGACAAAACTGTCAGCCGATATGCTTGGGCAATTGGCTATCGTCTTGGCGGAGGTGTTTTCTGAATGAAACCTTTTCATTGAAATAAGAGGTATTAGCATGTGACTTGATGGTGGCTATATGATGTCGGGCTGAGAGGCTCAGTTTGACATTTCGGCGGTGGATGTGTCTTGGAAGCAATCGAAGACTGAAGTTCAGAAGTTGGAAAAGACATCACATAGAAAACAAAGTGCATCCTCATCGCCTAGAATTCGTAGTCGTTATTCTTCCTCTCTTATAGCTCACAAGATAACATCGGCTCAAAAACACTACATGAACAACCTATGATCAACCTTTCAAGTTTGTCGACGACTACAACAAAAACACCGCTTTAACAGAAAAAAAGATAGGCCCGATTCAGTTCTGTGACAGAGCTGATTGAGGCAAACACGGCTTGGGAACAGATTTGAAGAAAAAACGATGGATCTCTATGCTCATGCAAGCAGCTAATTACACGAATCAATCAACATCGATATTTGACTAATAAATGCTGGCTGGAGGGATCGTCGGCTTGGTTTTGTCTGAGAGAGCGTCGGTCTGTGTGGCTGGCCTTGAGGCACCTACATCGCCATCGAGGGACGCCTGACTATCCGTCTTCTGGCTAAATCCCCCGGGAAAACAGCGTACTGGGTCAGTAGGACAAAGACGTCGCTCATTTATCTGACAGCGGATTCCCTGCCGATTGTTACATTACAGGCCACAGACTTACCCCCTCCCCTGTTATCTAGATTCAGGCTCCCTTGTGGTTCCCTTTATGTCAATGATAATGGTTTGTGAAGCATTAATTTAGTTTTTGCAAGCCTCTCTGATGATAATTACCCTGTCATATTTAGGACAGATCTAGTTCTCTTTATTATTTCTATTGAAAGCAAAAATTACACTTCCAGCTTTTCCAAAAAATTGAGATATTGATATTTTGTATAATTGATGGACATTGTATACGTGTGTTAATTTCATGTATTTTCATGGCTGAAAAGCGTGAACCAGATGTCCCAAAATTAGGAGAATTGGTGTTGATATAAAATGGTAATTCCCAACAAAATGACTTTCTTCATAGATCAGATATTGTGGTCTTCCAGCAGCCTGCGCAGAATCGTGGGTTTCCACTGGGCTCCGCCCGGTTTCCTCCCTTCGTAATGCTGGCCGCGGTGGTGAAATATTCTTGAGTACGACGTAAAACACCAGTCAGATCAAATAATTCAAATATGGTGGAATGGAACATGATATATGTCTTGGTAATAATTAAATTCATCTTCTATAGCAGAGATTTAGTACTGTGGCTGTATTCATGGAGCAAACTTTGATCTCCTTGCCGATAGCCTGCCAGCTGTATAGTGTGCTTAATGCTTCAGACAGAAGACAACGCTGTTCATAATTCCATTGTAGATCATACACTAAGGGTTTCAGTTTGAATACTTGGGATGATGAATGATCTTCCCGTCCCTCACTTCCTATCCAGCACCTTCACTCCCTCCATCGTGGTTACCCACCACGTGAAACATGCGTGATCAACGCAAGGAGCAGGCTCTTCTCATCATGTATGTGTAAAGTGGCTAGGAAGACAGCAAATTGCGGTGCTCTGCCTCCATATCAAGGCAGCTGCTCAAAGAGAACATGCCGTGGATTAGATGTAACTGGCGATAAAGCATCTAAGACTTTGAAATGGAAACCTTACCGATTAAACAATAGAATAAATGGATTACCTTGTAGCATTGGCGGTTTGAGTTACTGCAAGAGCTGAAGGGCGGTCCAGTAGTATGTAACATTACTTGGACTTAGGGTAAAACATGCGACATTCTACCAAATGGGTCCAAGATCAGGCTCCGAATTTAAGAGTGCCGGAGCACTGATAGGATAATGCTGTCAAACAGACAATCTAGATTGTTGATACATTATAAATTTCTATACTGTCACTTTACACCCAGTTAAAAGATATCAGAATCTGATCTGCTTTGGCTACAACTGAAAACTTTTTGTCAGGGGACTACACGCCCCCCCTCTCCAAGTTACCAAGCTGACAGAACGTCATTATGTCACTTCCATTGCTAGGTTGATTTTTTTGATATCATGTAGAGAAAAGTCCAAGCTGTGTGTGGTAGTATGGCATACCATCATGCGAAAGTTTGAGAATATATAGTTTTGGGGTTTCAGTTGACAAATTTACTACATAACTAGTAAGGGAAATCAATGCACTCATGTAATCTTAGTTGTGGTTGCCAAGAGTTTGACTCTCGGCTTTGTCAGTGGGAGTAACAATGAGATACACGAGGTTTTGGTTCAACCCCGGCCAAGAACTTTGAGGTTTTTCAGCCTGTGCGGGAATTGGTGACAATAACCGGTTGATAACATTCGTAAGGCGACGTTTTGTGCAATATTACATTCATTGAAAATCACTTGTTGTCTTTCAGAATGGTTTACATATATCAGTACCCCAAATATAGGAAAGCTCCTCAGTAACTTGCCACGACAGTGGTTTACCCTCCTGTGTTCCACATATGAAAATTTCCACCAGAATACTGTTGAAAAAAGTCTAGGATTTTATCGTCCGTAAGTAATGTGTTTCCTTAGTAATTCGTAAGCCGATAAGTTCACATGAAATATCGGAGCGGATAACAAGTCATAACCCTTTGCGTGAGGGTTTTCATAGTCAGCTGTGTTAATATTACTAGACCTGTCAGAGTAACAAAATCACAGTAGGCAAGAAAGTATGGTTCTCTTTTATGAAAACAACAAAATGCATTTTAGTTGAACGAAGATTCTTAAATTTTATCGCTTGAATTCACGCCAATGCATTTCAAATGTAGTCTCCGCTGCTGTCATTGAGTTTATTTATTTTATGGCAGACTTTTTAGAATACGTAGAGTAGGCAAATGTATACAAACTAAATAAATGGCATCCTGCCTTTAAAGTTGATAATTCAAGTTCCCATAATGCGCGTGAGTTGCTGCTGTAAACACATAGAGGATATTGCGCAGTGAAAGTTGAATACCATAAATATTGTTCGATAACCCTCGAGGCGCGAACCGTCATTTCCACCTGTCAGGAGAACAATATTTATGGTATTCAACCATCACTGTGCAATATTATATTTATTATTTATACTTTACAAATGTCGTGATTTTGTGTGTTTAAAGAAGTTTTAAGCAATGATTTTAGCTGCAGGCCTTCAAAGAGCTGTCATTAGCGTGACGTTGGAGCGGTATACATGACGTCGAGTATGACGTCGTGTCTTCTTGTGTGGGGTGGGGATATAGCAATTGACTAGACTTGTATTATGACGTCATCCCGGTGAGCTCAGACCGGAACGTCATAAATACAAAGTATTTCATTTTCGACGTCACGGCTCAAGGTCACCAGCAGTGTATTATCAAAATGTAATAACAAAAGTGATATCTAACCAATGAAGATATCATTTTTATCAGTGAAGGAAATACTGGGATTTCACTGATGTATAAAGAATAAAAAATACCTGTCTCCTTCTAAAGTCAATACTTTCGTCCCGAGACTCTAAATATCTGTGCCGGTACAAAAGACACTTTATTTTTTATACATCAATAAAATGGCAGTATTTCCTTCACTGATAAAAGCGATATCTGCACTAGTTAGATACCACTTTTGTTATAGCATAGCGCAATAGATCTCCCCCGTGAAGATTGTAATTTGCACTCTGCACTTTAAATTGGAGGCGTTTGATAGTCTTGAGTTATAAGTTTCATTAAAAATGTTTATTGACGTGAGTTGACCAGTCTCAATTGCTGGTTGGCTGAACTGTGAAATTCTGTGGCACTGAGCCCTCCAATCCCGGATGTAAGAAATGAATGAGGGTGGCTTGATGTCCGCAGTTCCACTATCATGTCGCGAACTGGTGGACGGACGAAAACAGCCGTGTGACCTACAGTGGATAATGACTAGCGTCTTGGCGGATGTATTTTCAGGGAGAAGCCTTATGAATGATATAACAGGTTTAGACAGACAGCCTGTAACGGTGGGTGAGTAATGGTGCATGTCGTCTGCTTGTGTTTGTCTGGATGCTAGAGATGGACAAATATCTGGTTGATGGACGCTGTTTGACATTTTGACGGTGAAAGTGTCTTGGGAGAAATCGAAGATGAAGACCACAAATTAGAAAACGCATGAAAGAGATAATAAATTGCATCCTCGAAACCCATATTTTCGCTTTTTATAGCTCACATGATCATATCGGCTGAAAAACACTACACAAACAACCTAAGAATAACCTTTACTGACGTCCACAAAAACCCTACAACCTTACAGAAAAACACCAGCCACGACTTACTTTTAAAAGAGCTGTTCTAAGCAAACACAGCCTGGCAGCTGATTTGAAGGAAAAAAGACTAATTTCATTGCTTATGCAAGCAGCTAATTTCACGAATCAATCAACTTCATTATTTGACTGATAAATCCTGTCTGGAGGGATCGTCAGCTTGGTTTTGTCGGACGATGAATCGGTCTGTGTGGCTGGCCTTGAGGCACCTACGAGGCCATCGAGGGACGCCTGACTATCCGTCTTCTGGCTAAATCCCCGGGTTAAAAGCGTACTGGGTCAGTAGGACAAAGGCGTCGCTCATTTTTCTGACAGCGGATTCCCTGCCGATTGTTACATTACATGCCGGAGACTTATCACCTCCCTGTTATCTAGATTCAGTCTCCCCCATGGTTTCGCTCAAGTCCAGTCCTTGTCAGTGATCATCGTTTGTGTAGCTTTTACGCTGTTCTAAGCCCATAGATGGTGATTACGATGTAACACGGCACACAACATATGCAACTTGAAAGCTGTTAGCTACATGTTACATGTACCTGGTACAAATGTAAGCAACAAATTCTGAAATGTGGTTTTTAAATTTAAATCCGAATTGCACGCGACAAACACAATTCTACAACGGATTGCACTTCAGTTTAATCTTTAATTTCAATGAAATCATAATCTGTTGCCTTTGTTTGATACAGCTAAGCAAAAGAATATGTCAAATTTTACCCTAAAATTAAGCTTAAAATTTAATTTGGATTTATCGTTGTCTGAGACACTTAAGGATATCAGATAATTGAAGGCCTATTTCGGAACCAAATAACTATCCCTAGCAATTTCCATGGAATGATTACAGGATGATGTATATAAAATAATAATGAATGTACATTATTTACTCTGTGAGTGAGATGCTTACTCAAATCCATAATTTATATAAATCTCCAGATGAAAAATTTGAGAATGAATAATGGACTCGAATCCTGAACAAAACGCCCTGTAACTATCGGTCATTTGGAAGAAACGATATATTTGTATAGTGAAATCAAAGACAAAAGCGTTTAGCGTCGCTTTGATAGACTCTAATGGCGAGTTGGTGCGATAGATCAGATTCCTCGGCCTGTGATGTACTGCCCTCATGAACAATTGGTCGGCTTAACCTTTCCCTTCGAAACATGCATCCGCCTACTTTCACGCAGGCGTTCTCACGCCACGAACGTTCCACTATCGCCACGTATAACGACGGCCTGTTTACGAAAAGCTCGTTGAGGGCGGAATGCCGATGAATGAGCGGAGCTATCTTGTGTCTTGGTACAGAGTTAGTCCCGCCAATCTCATTCATTCAGCATTCGGTGCCTCCTCGATCGAGAGGCCTGATCAATCTGCTAGCCAGCTGGCTTGAGGAGGCCTCCTACCCCAAACAGAGCCGCGTCTCGCCACTTCAAAGTCATCCGACGGCGTAGACTTCCGTGACTAGATCCAACGGACCAAAAACACGTGCCGACGATTTACTTAACGGGATGGGAGTAGCTTGCCTGACTTGGATCTCTGTACAACCGGGTTTTTCTCTTTACAGCTGGGTTGCCAGAGCAAGACAAACTGCAGTCGCTGGAGGATGGAGATAGAACTTCACCTGTCTTACTTACTCTAGACCCCTGAGTATAGGGGTCAGATGCAGACCGAGAGTTTTCCTGGGGATTTTTGTGCCAACTTTGTGATTCCATGCACTCATCAACCACTTGTGCGACAGTAGGATACAGTATCGTGACACGTTGCCCTGTAGGAGACCATAGGATAGCACATCGTGACACGTTGCCATGTAGGAGATCATAGGATACCATATCGATGCTGGGATCGAAGCCAAGGTATATGTGAATGAAGCCTTTGTCATTTATATATATACACTTTTCATGTAATATAAAAGTTTCATAAGTATAGACTAAGTAAACAGTCTAGGCTAGTCTAGAACTTCAAGGAATCAGATGCTTCTTTTTCGTTATTAAATTTCAAGTTGCCGGACGACGTTAACACATATTGTGAGCTATACTCAGTGAAGTGTGTAGTGTTGATCGCTATTTTTCTTTATTTTCTGGAAATATTGACGAGAATTAAAAGATGTGGGAATTTTGGAGAATCTTTTCACCGTTATTAACAAATTAGATTGAATTGCGCAATGCTTTGTTGTTTGTTGTGGTACGGGTCACTTTGCCCATTGTCGAGCTTGCAACACAATAAAGCTACTCTGAGGTATTCGGCAGCTGTACAGAGGAAAATGCTTTGTTCTTACTACACTCTGGATCGTTTTGTGTATTCGCCCATTGCTGTGATCCTTGAATGAAAATTAAGTGCCACTCATGGAAAACAAACTCAAGGTTGTGAAGTGGAATCCAATCTATCGCCTTCTCAGAAAGTTTCGTGGGATTTGTGATATCATTACAAGACTTTCGTGGACTAATTCTTTATCAGAAAGCTCATTTTACACTGTGTTCATAAAATGGTTTCTGCCTTCACATCCAGTCGGATTTGTTCGTGACATGTGCGAGATCTGACAAGGCACCAGTTTAGCCGACGGGTGAGAATGTCGCGACATTCCGATGAGCCGGAAGGAAACGTCACCGTTTGGATATCTTCATACGCTTCTGACCTGGATTCGACTTCCCAGTCCGGATTCACGCATAGGTATTCGGACCAAGTGTCAACTATATTTCCGGTCGAATATTATAAGGATTCGTTTTACTTGTGGATTTTGACATCGGTCACTATTGTCGGTTTCCTTGGCAACTCCGTGTCGATTGTGACAATAGTGAGGCTGCATCCGATGACGTCATCATCATTATGTATTATTTTTCTAGCTCTCGCTGATACTTTGTCTCTCTTTTCAAAGACTGCTTACATGCAGCTGTCTTTTCACAACGTCAACATCGGCCATTCGGGTTGTAAAATCTTCCCGTACTTAATGAACACACTACCGATGATAGCCAACTGGATCATCGTTGTCATGACAACGGAACGCTTTGTAGCCACGTGGTACCCTCTGTGGATTTACAAAATCAGCACGTTAAGGACTACGTCAATGGTGACGTTCGGCATCGTCATGTTTTTCTTGGCCATCAACAGCGTTCATTTGATTCTGTTTGAGCAAGTCTCGGATTCCCGAGCCCGATACTACTGCCTGCCTCATCAAGACTTCAAGTATTTCATCGTGAAAACCTGGTTCTGGACAGAGGGCAGCTTCGCCGTTATTTTACCGTGTATTTCTCTGATAGCCCTCAATACTCTTATCGTCATTGGTGCACGGAAGTCCTTCCAGCCGGGTTCCGTCCAAAAGCGGAAGCAGCAGGCCCAGCTGACGGCTATGTTGGTTACCGTGTCCGCCATGTTTATCCTGTTAACAATTCCGGGAGTGATTTTCTCGATTGTCATCGGGAAATGGCATTACTACGCTTCTCCCGATTTGAAACACGCATCGACCACTGTTAGGATACTGTCGGACTTAAACCACTCCATCAACTTTTTCTTGTATTTTTTAACTGGAAGGCGCTTTCGCAGGCATCTGTTCTTGGCCAGTCTGGAGTCCCAAAGGCCGAGGCGTGCTCAGAGTGTTTGACGGAAACCAAGTCAAAACATGGTTACATACAGATCGCTGCAGTCTGGAAAACGACTCAAAATTGGGTTATACACAGTTTTGCGCTGTCAGGAAACCGACACAAAATAGCATTACATACAATTCTGTGTAATCGGTAAACCAACTCAAAATAAGATTACATATAGTTCTGTGTATACGCTTCAGCTCCTGGTAAAACCCCTAATCTCTGGCACATTGTGAAGGTAATTTGTGGACAATCAGGTTTGAGCTCCTGTATCCGGGCATTTAAAGGAAACAGATTCATCGTTTATTGGCTGGTTTACTGTGCATTTTCCCCGTGACAGGATGTCATAAAATCGCCTCCAAAGGAGGACAATATTTATCTGATGTATTCGATTGTAACAAGCCACACTGGGTTACAAATGTAACTACACAGATATTATCAATCTTAAAATATTTATTTTTCTCTAAATTTTAAGATTGCGGCTTGCTGACGTACAAAGTGTAACTTTCTGGATTTATCTAGAAAGGAAAATGGTAGACGTGACAAGACCTATCGTCGCATTGCAGGATCTTAAGTGTATTATTAATTAAGGAAAGAGGGGCCTCCGTGGCTCAACCGTTTAGCGCGTTATAGCAGCACAATGACCCGAAGTCCCCCACGAATGCAGTCGCTGTGAGTTCAAGTCCAGCTCATGCTGGCCTCCTCTCCGGCCGTACGTAGGAAGGTCTGACAGCAACCTGCGGATGGTCGTGGGTTTCCCCCGGGTTCTGCCCGGTTTCATCCCACCATAATGCTGGCCGCCGTCGTATAAGTGAAATATTCTTGAATACGGCGTAAAACACCAATGAAATAAATTAACGAAAGAATACCTCAGTGCAAAAGAAAACATTGCAAATGGGCCTTTTCCTTTGTTTACTTTTAATCTTAATGCTGTGTTGCCTTATTGTATTACCAAAGTATAGGCATTATTCTAATTGTTCAGCCAATCAGTGTAAATTTTATGTCCTTAACACACACATAATAGAAGACTCCGACGGGCTGCGCAAAAGGGTCCAAACTGCTGTAAAACACATCGTCTCCTGCTGTGACGTTGCAGTGCTTATATACTACCTACATATACATGCTCTGCGAGCACACATGCACCAAGAAGTGTGACGTACTACTGCAATGAACAAAGAAGCACATAGCTTTGGGCCACTTTGTTAAGCGCGGGAAATAGTTTTATGCCACCCCAATTGTAACGAGGAAACTTTCCTATTTACGTAAAGCAACGGAGAACCTTTCCCGCCAATAGGTAGTTGCGTGCAACCTTCACAGCAATGAGGAGTCGCCCTAAGACATCCATCCGAACGATATACTCTTTGTTGGTTTCTGTAATATTCTGTTAATTACTTAATTGATTAAATCCTTCCTGATTACGGATTGTGTGTTGCTGTGTTTGTAAAGCAAACACGTAGTTCATCACTACCGCAACATAACAGCCGATTGATAGAGTGTTTTTACACGGTTTGGAATCGACTTGTTTTTTCATTACTCATGTTTGTTCAAATTGTTCATGTCTTGAAGACAAAAACCAGTGTGAGGCAGCCCATCAGCACTGTCACATGGAAACAAGCGAGCAGACTTAGCTAAGATATCATCTGTCATTAGGCCTGAAAAGGTACAAATTGATTACAGGGTAAAACTGGACAGATAATCCATAATCATAGGTGCCATGCTTTAGTGCTGACTTGGCAGTAAAGTGAAAAATAATGAAGAGAGGACTCGATTCGACATTAGATCGAAGAAATTTTTTCATCCAATAATGTATCAGTAATTTCTAGCGCTTCTATCGAATTACGGATTGAAAATTACCGATCGATTGGGTGTCATACTCAACAAAGCGCATGTTTCGTTCTCTACGCTTTCTTTATAATAAATTCACTGCCCTCAGAAAAACCTTCCCTTAAAACCGTTATTTGAGGGATGACAGTTTTCAGTTCCGTCAGTCTAACGGATTAATTCATTCCTGATTACAGATTAATTCGGTCTGAGAAATGGATTATTAAATCGCTACCAGGAACAGACTAACGCATTAAATGAAAGAAAATGCATTTCGTCATCCATCAAATTACGGATTTAAGAGAAGAGTTTTTTTTAAATACGTGTACTAGACTAGCCTGACCTTTAAAGAGTGTGCACCGCATATAGGCTTGTTCCTGCTTAACCTCACGTTTGATGTCATTCGGCTCCATAAACCAGCAATCATCAATAAAACTGTTTCCACTGTCCGATAGAATCATATTGTGCATATTTCAGATAAAGAGAATGCATGTGTATGAAGTATTAACCGAAACGGTGTCCCAACTCGCCTACTCTGCATTTCGCCTACCTATTTTTTCGTAGATGAAATGCCAATAGCTACCAGAAACTATTAGAATTAAACTACAGGAGTCAAGCTCATTAAGACCCAGGAGCCATTCACTTAAAGGAGTGTATATCGCTCACGCTTGCAGGCATCAGCCTGAAGGAAAAAATTAACTAGGTGTGTATGATTTGGGCATCAAATATTTCATTTACATCGTAGAAAGTCAGCATAGATTTTACACAAAAGAAATATGTTTAAGTATTTACAAGTGAACTACGTCGCTAACATTTTTTACAGTTTAACTAAGAATTAACGAACAGGCATATCGGAGTACTGAATTGGGGTCTTTAGTGAGCTGGGTTTTCAGTTTACGACGTATGTCGACAATGTCCGAGGCTCAGTCGGTTATCGCGTTAGCGCAGCGCCAAGGCCTAGAAGCCTCTCACCAATGCGGTCGTTGTGAGTTCAAGTCCAACTCATACTGGCTCCCTCTCCGGTTCACTGCTAAAGTCATCATGAGTGTAATCGGATCAGCACTCTGCTGTGAACTGAAGATATCCCGCCGTTAGCGCGCCGCTGGTATATTAATCTGGCACTTGTCCTCCAGGTAGGCGAGTTGCGAATGCAACATAGAAACATAGGTTGAAACTGACATCACTTCCTGCCTCATTACCTTGATTCTATAGTGACTTAATTTCTGTACAAAATTCGCTGGTGGTGGCAGTGATGTAAAGCGGACGTATAGAGAGCGACGCATGCGCTGTGAGGAATATGACTATTGCCTCTTCATGAGCAAAGGCGCCTCGGGTCCAAGCTGAATTCACCAATTCACCAATTGCGCGAGGATTTTTCTGTTACTGCATTTATATTTGCTGGCAGAAGATAAGATAAGTCAAGTGCTTGTACAGAAATTCAGGCCTTTTTCGACAGAGCATGAGGCAATAGGACTCAGGCTGTCAGTGAGAGAGTAAGTGCGCTAGACGCTCTGCGGGCAAGCTTAAATTGACGCTTTAATTCGGAACTGAACGGAAACAGAGCAGAATTTATGAAAATATTTAAAAATGTGTTGAATCAGTGCCTCATAATGTTAGCCCAGCAGTCTTGTGAAATCACTGCTAGTGCAAAAGTGTTATTTTGCGAAAAGAATATGTGATAAAATTTGTTCATATTTCTAGCCTATATATGGATAATTGTGAAGATTTTCAAGATTTCTGTCCCGGCATATTTGATGAAAAAGTGCCAAACGACAAAGACAGTGGTATAAATGAAGAACTTACAAGAGTTTTATAATATTATGTAATTTTGTTGTGTTGTTAAGATTTCGTGAAAAGAGAAAGCAAGTTGAATGATGAACGATGCCTTGGAAACTTAGGAGAGTGAGGGTTTTTTCTAAGATTTACGGCCGAATTTTGTAATGAGAAGAAAACAAAAAGGAATTGCTAAGCTAGTGGCACAAGGTTTCTCTTCACTCTCGTTCATTCCAATTCAATTTGAAAAACGGAAAATTAATTCTCAAAACAATTTATAATTAAAATTCGACGGACTGAGAATATGTAGAGAAATTACTGTATGGACTCATCAGTGCAGTAAAGCAAAAGGCTCATTTGCATTACAATTGTAGCTTTGGTCTCAAATATTATTTTTATGAAAATGTCCCTGTTTTCAAGCCGTTTTTAATCTTCAGTCTCACTTAAAGCTGTACAAGCTGTTGACAAAAAGTACCACTCCTAGCTTCTGTCAAAATTACTTCGTTTTTCACTGATTGAAAAATTAAACACGTTTTAACAAATCAAAAGCATGTTAATGTATTAAAACTCTTCTCGTTCAAAATTCTGAATTCAGTATGCATTGATGCCTTTTTGTGTGTTGTTTTGATGGGTAATTTGTAAATGGGCCTCAGTGTTATCGGCTGAGGATTGACAAGTGGGCTTGTATCTGTAATGGCTTCTGGGCATTTTGTATGACGGTAAAGGAAGGAATATACCGTTCATGCGCAGTGGGCTCTTGGGCCTTAGATGCACTGTTTGGGAAATAAAATAGTGCGTCACTGCTTGACAATATTATTTGTTCATGGATTGTGAGTGTTAGGCCTGTGTTGTATACTCTTTATTTCGAAATATCTATGCTTTCTCTTTCATGAAAATCTTTATTGATTGAAAGGCTAACATGTCAATTATTTTTTGTCTGTACCTCGTCATTGTTTGAAAAGGTATAATATATGCTCTCAAGAAAGATGTCTCAGGAAGTAGACCAAGACAATGTTATCATGAAATGTTAGGTATTTTTTTTACCGGTGAAGAGGGTTTTGTAAAGTATTAAAAGAGAAGAATTGATTTTGTAAGGTATTAAAAGGAACTTCTTGACAAAGAATTATGTCTGCATTTTTATGTTAGATTCAAATGTTATACATTGTCAATCAAGTTTCCTCCGAATATCCTTTTCTCTTCTTTGTGTTCGACGGACCTCCATGGCTCAACCGGTTAGCGCGCTAGCGCAGCGCAATGACCTAGAAACCTCCCACCAATACGGTCGCTACGAGTTCAAGTCCAGCTCATGCTGGCTTCCTCTCCGGCCGTACGTGGGAAGGTCTGACAGCAACCTGCGGATGGTCGTAGGTTTCCCCCGGGTTCTGCCCGGTTTCATCCCACCATGATGCTGGCCGCCGTCGTGTAAGTGAAATATTCTTGAGTACGGCGTAAAACACCAATCAAGTAAAGAAATAAAATCTTTGTGTTCATGGTTCATCTTTACATTCACGGTATACCTTCAGTGGAGATCACATCAACATTGGTAAAGAAGAATGGTTTACCAAAATAACATTGTTCCGTCATACATACACAATCTCGGCTAATGAAACCGATACAATTTCATAACATACCACATGGCTTATGGATAAGGGGTGAAAATGTTTTGATCTCGATTTCGCTTAGACCTTTATCGTTAAGCCATTGGAGATCCAGTGATTTTTCCACAATAACCAAAAATAATGCCTTACCTATATCTTGTAATCTTTACACATGGTGATAGTTCATACCTGGCGGGTGTTAATTCTTTTCAACTATATATGTATATATCTTCTGTTTATTTTTCGTGTATTCTTCTTGTCCTTTACGAGCTACTTAGGTGTAAAAACATCTGTGTCTTAAAGGCAAGGTGAATTGATGAAGACTGGGATAGTCTGAATTGCTTTCCTAATTTGTGAAAATACTGCAGCGAATTAAAACCGATATTGTAGGTTTCGTCAGAGTATACAGAAACAAAATACTTCTGTCGCTTCCACTTTGCCTGGTGTGACGTCAGCCATGAACACATGACGTCACCAATCGCTGACGTGTATACACATATGAAGCTGCCCTTTCAAACGCTCTAGACGTCATCCCAACATAAATGCCTCACTCAACGTCACATCTGCCTAATTGGACGTCATACAGGGAATTTTACGTACACAGCCGAAGATTTTGCGTTAGGATATAGGATTTAGGAATCTTCAGTTACATGGTTAAATAGTGTTATTCATCAAAATCCTTTTGAAACATGGTGTCAGGCTTACTCCGTAGGATTTCTTTCATATCATTGTAATATTTCCACGCAATTTGTATTCTGACCAGAGTGGCACTTTACTGATATATGTAATCAGGCAAAATCATGTCATTACTACTGGCTTTCCAGATGTCTCAGAATCGAGATCGAAATGTAGCCACCCAATAAACCAAGAAATTGTAATGAGGCAAGGTGTTATTTCTTTACAATCACGTAAACGCCAATCAAATTTGTTAAACAAATTCTCTGTATAGTGACAGACATATATTTGTATAATACAAGGTTGGAAAGGGTTGGCTACATGCTATCAGCTTAGTTAGTTTTGGAATTGTTGTCAGTATATGTGGTATGATTCAACAATTCACCATAACTTAAGGCTAAACTACCCGATGTGATGGTTTATTTCCGAAATATGAAGTCTCAACCCTGTACCCACTCACACTTCCTTGTTGAAATGGCTTAATTTGAGAGAACAGCACATTTTAACACCATACTTTAGAATGTTTCACCTATACACTATATCCGTCAATTTTTGGTAGAAGAAACCACTGATCTCTGGAAAGTTACTGACAATAATTCTTACGCGTGACGTACGGATATACCCGTCATTTCGGTGGATAACAAATCGTTACAACTGTTACCACTAGCAAATTGTGTACACAAATCTTGAACAACGTCAAGGTCACCAGTTCTCCAGGGTCACACAGGAAGTGATTCCAGAAAAAAGTGCAAGGATTCTGTCTCAACCTTTTTTTATCCTTACAAATACTTGATTTATATACATTCTTTTGATATCAAATATGCACAGCCAAATTCTAATAACTCTTTTGATGAATGCTGATTATATGTCGGCTCAAGGGTATTAGTGACGAGGCTAAGCCTAAACAAGAATGTACGTGCGTGACACAGGCTCCAAAGTTCAGGGTGTCTGGTGGTGGGTGTGATGTAAGGCGAGCGTACTGACCGGCAGATGCGCTAGAGGTCCTAAACTGCTAATTTGGGTTAAGCTCACGTTCAGAAGTTGCGAGCTGTTCTACTATCCCCTCTCCTTGGCGAACTCAATTAATTTAATAAAGAGATATGTCAAATACTTGGATTTTCATCGATATCAGCTGGACAAAAATTCCAATACATGTACAGAGCTTGGTAAATGCTGCTGTCAGATGAAAATCATACTTCAAAAATTTCGGATCCCTTTCTTTATCTGTCTCCATTTAACAACCTGATGTTAAAATAAGGAAGTGTCTTTAAAATTTATGAGCTTAGGTTTCATGCTTTTTCAGTATGAATTACAGCTGCTAAAAGTGAATGATCACTGCAAACTCTGGACCTGTTCATGGCCACTCCATCATTCCCATTAAAAAAAATTATTTTTGTTTTAAATGGCCGAGGTTTCTTTCTACATACCTGAAGACGTTTTGGAATTATCGACTAATAATGTATAAGAATGTCAAAATTCAGTTTTTTGATTTCACGTTAAGCATAACAGGAGTGTGTATATCGCTAAGGGGTTTTATTTCTGTAGAATTTGCTAGTGTATTAAAAAGGTAAGGTTTGCGAAATTCCAAGTGGGTCTTAAGCAACACTCTTGACTGTGTCCTCACTGCGTGTCATACAAAACCCAACAGACGGAGAAGATGAAGGCTTACACTGTTGATAAGGAGCTTACACGGCCTCGGGGAATTGTTGTCATCAGATCAATATTGGTGATAAATGTCAAAACAATCGGCCAGGCTTGAATGGGCTACTCCATATTCTAGCCTGCTCCACAGCATTGTGGCTTATAACAGGCAAATCAAGCTGGCTTCATCTCCGGTCCTACATGGGAAAGTCCGCCAGTAACATGCGGGTGGTAGTGGATTTCCCTCGGGCTCTGCTCCGTTTCCTTCCACCATAAGGTTGGTCAACGTCGTGTAAGTAAAACACCAATGAAATAAATAAATACAGACAAAGAGCAGTAAATTTATATACTGATACCGCCCCATCCTCCTGGCCACTTTTCTTTCCCTTTTCTCTCTGTGGAGAAACATCTTCATTGAGATTCACGTGGCCTTGCTAGCCCTTCTTCATTATAAAGCCATTAATAGCCCAACTGTTCACAAATGATGCAATATTTTTAATTTCCAGCTTTGCTCTGACCTTAAAAGATACATGATGGACTGGTTTGTAGCCCACATTTGTAAGTAAAACATGAGTTTATAGAAAGGGCGCTACAAGGTAGAGTGGTCAAAAGGGCTATAACATGATGTTATAAATAATAGGGTAAATGGCGTTATAGAGTAATCTGGTCAATAACCAAAAAGCAATTTTGTAAATAGCGCTATAGAAAAAATGTGATAAATATTTATTTATTTAACATTTTACGCCGTACTCGACTTGTACCACGACGGCCAGAACTATGGTAGCAGAAAACCCACGACCATCCGAAGGTTGTTGGCGGACCTTCCCGCGTCCGACTGGAGTGGAGGCCAGCGAGACTTGGACTTGAAGGATGGCATTGGTGAGTGCGCTAACCCTCCCATGCTGAGGGCCACATGTTGTAAATACAGTAATGCAGTAAATAGGTTCAAAATAATGTTGTAAATAGTGTTATAAAGCAATGTTGAAAATAACGCTATAAGTAATGTGGTAAATAACTCTTAAAAGCAAGTCGTCAATAACGCCATGCGCTGTCATGTAATCTGGTAAAATGTTTAATTGGGGCAAATCAAGACGTTTCTGTGACAACCGAGGTACAAGAGATTTCACTCCGGGGACAAGAGATATGGGTTCAATTTTAAGATCGGTCGGCTTGCTAAATTTAAATCTGATTTCTTAACATTTTCCATAACTTTATAGGCCATGCACTGGAGTGTACATTGTGGGTACACACTGTCAGTATGCACATGGCTGATGTTTTACCAGCGATGCAACACTAAATATTTATCTGAATGACGTTTCACACCGTATCCGAGAATACGTTGGCAATATTCACTATTTATATGAATGTTAACCCTCACACTCAATGATATTTCACTTTATATGGAGGTTTTCGGATTTATATCTGAAGAAAAACCGAACCGAAAAGCCCGCAGCTTACGCTGAGTCTGACTTCAAACCGCATCCAGAGCAGCGAGAACTAGAATCATGCAGACAATATCATTAGTAAAGCTGTTCTTAAATGAACCATAACCCCTATATAGGACAAACATCAAAACATGCACTAATCGCAGAGACACGTTACGCTGGGTTTATGCGTGTGTTACCACCTTATAAAGTTGCAACCGTCCCCTGGAACGTGCGTTTATGAGGCTATTACACTGACGCGTCTGTTAACAAATGTACTTTTAGCTGTTTTTTCTGCGGGAAATGTATCATTACGACGTGATTGTATGTCGTTATGATCTATACTTTAGGCTTTTTTTTTCATTTCAGCAGGTTTGCGTGTAAATGTGAATTTATTATCAGTCTCTTCACAGAAACGGTTTATATTGAATGTTTCACCGACACCCTTATGTTTATTCCGGGCTGCATCAGCCCCCAGAGAGGCTATGTTGATGGGACCGGTTTGTTCCAGTCCTGCCATACATCACTACTAACGTTGTGGAAGGCAGTGTGAACATTATAACGATGCCGTTCAGCGGCGCCTTACTAAGGAGAATTTACTGAATCCAGAGAATAGCAAAGATTTGATGTACTGTATAGTGTTACACCATAGAAAGAAAATTGAATCATTTCAAAACAACGGACAATGTGTGTAAAAACACAACTGTTATTAGACAGTAAGTAGGATGAAACATTAACAGCCATATGGAGCCATGTTACCAGATGGTTAAAAAGATATCATTTCCAAAGGGCAAGGTCTTGAAATACAGTTGTTAGTTATATACATAAGCAGTGATGCTAGATGATGGTAAAAGTGAGGATTAATTTTCAGAGCCAGATAATCTTTTGATATACAGGAATGCTAAAGGATTGAATGTGTGGGAAGTGTTTCAGATCATGACGATGTTTTGATAGACAATTACGTGTACATTACACCGTTTTATACATGGCGAGAATGAATCATGAATTTAGAACCCGGCTGTCTCTACGAGCCATCTATATAAGCTGTCTCTCTCTCTCTGGTCCAAGCTCTCAGTCCTTCTCTCTGTTCCTGTCTGTTCTCCTCTTTACCCCTTTATGATCCTCTCACATGTTTCTCTTTGCATGTTCCTCTCACCTGTTCGTCACTAGCTAAGGTAGGTGTGGATAGTTATATAGTGGGCCAGAGGGTGACAAGTGGCATTGAGCAGTTCGGCGCCCACGGAATGTTACGGTTTGTCTGTGGCACCCTGCTTTGGTTAGGTTTCTGCAGCTAACTGCCAAACAATTAAAACTGTGTAAACAAGTCTACTGCCATCCAAATCATGCTGACCAGTAATGGGTTTTTGACACTTGGGGTCGAATAACTTGTGCTACACATGTGTAAGAGAAACCGTGAGAAAGCCTATTTAACCTGTCTTTTGTATCACGGCGTTCAGATTTGTATCTGAAGAACAACCGAACCGGAACCACCGCACATTACCAGAAGCCTGACTTAAGACTTCAGCCAGCTCAACGAGAACTGGAAACATTCGAACTACATAATTAGTAAATCAGTGTTTAAATGAACCTTAACCCCTATGTGGGGAAAACAACAAGGTATTTCATAATCGCACAGACACGTTGCGCTTCGTTTATGCGTATGTTAGCACCCTGTATAGCTGTTGCCGTCCCTTGTAACGTGTGTTTATGAGCCTGTAACACTGACACGTCTGTTAACAAATCTTCCTCCCAGCTGTTCATTGTATTGAAATGTTGCCCCGCAGAATATGGCATTTCCTATCATTACGATCTGATTGTATACCGTTATGGTCTATACTTAAGGAAAAATCTGAATGCTCTTTTTTTATTTTAGCAGCTTTGCGTGTACTTGGCGTCAAATGGGATTTTATTATCAGTCTTTGGGCAGAAACCGCTAGTACTGAATGTTTAACCGACACCGCCATGTTTATCCCGGGTTGCATCAGCCCCACCCAGACACCATGTTTATTTTGGGCTGCATCAGCCCCACCGAGAAGCCATGTTTATGGGACCGGTTCGTTCCAGTGCTGCAATACATCATTGATAGCGTTCTGGAAGGCCGTGTGAACATCACAACAATGCCTGAAGCGGCGCCTTACTAAGGAGATTTGCCGTGAATCCAGAGAATGGCAAAGATTTAATGTACAGTATAATGAAAGAAGAATTAATCATTGCAAAAGAAGACAATGTTTTTAAAGCACACAGCTAGAAAACCGATCTCCAGAGCTGGTTTTGTTTTAATACAGGAAAAATATAAGAAGAATATTGAATTTTCAGAGAACAATCGACAAGGTTTTGAAATATTATTAGCCTATGGCAAGGCGGGTAAATATTCCCAGAGTATTGCAATGTTTTTATATAAAGCCATCTTAGACGATGATTAACAAAAAGGAAGGAAACGGTCTTGAAATACAATTGTTACACTACAACAAGGAGAATGAACTTATTCCAGAGTAGTATAATGCGTTTATTAGCAATAATGCTAGATGATGGTAACAGGGAGAATTATTTTTCAGAGAAGGATAATCTTTTGATATACAGGAATGCTAATTAATTGAATGTGTGAGGAGTGTTTCAGAACATGACGATGTTTTGATAGACGTGTACATTGTATAGATGTAGACTGAATCATGAATTCAGAGCGCGGCTATGTTTTTTCTGTTACTAGCCACGGCAAAAATAAGATGAAATCATTTTAATATAAAGGATTACAGCATAGAGAGTAAAACCATAGGAGCAACGACAGTGTGATAGTTGGCCAATGGTCACATGTTACCAGTGGAATATGGCCTCTTGAGGCATATTTACCTCCGTTACGGTTTTAATCTAACTGTTCTTGGAAGTGTTAAAGAAGTAACAGCTTAAACGCCCCCCATCCCCCCCACTACCATGGCTTAAGTAATAAAAATGTAGTGATGTTGAAGGCAATTTGTTAGACGTCATTTGCCCAGAATTACTCAAAATACCGTTTTGTAATCACATTTAATAATGTAGATAATGAGATGAAAAGAATACAAGGGACCAGGTCTCGGGACTGCCTAGTCCACCAAACGACTCATGGCTTAGTCCACTAGACGACTCCTGGCTTAGTCCACCAGACGACTCCTGGCTTAGTCCACCAGAGGACTCCTGGTTTAGCCCACCAGAGGACTCCTGGCTTAGTCCACTAGACGACTCCTGGCTTAGTCCACCAGACGACTCCTGGTTTAGCCCACCAGAGGACTCCTGGCTTAGTCCACTAGACGACTCCTGGCTTAGTCCACTAGAGGACTCCTACCTTCAGCAGGAATACGAGACAACAGCATAGAGAGTAAAACCAGTGCAACGGCAGCTGTGTTATAGTTGGCCAATGGCTACACGTTACCGGCGAAATACGACCTCTTGTCAATTTACCTCTGTTTAAGAGGTAACAACTTAAACATTCTCTGCCACCGTGGCATAAACAGAATTAGGTAAAAAAAAATGCAATCACATTAACACCAAACAATGTGAAAAATCGCATGTTTGACTTCCCGGTACTTGTAGCTGGGAGAAACAGCTTGATGCGTCACACGGGATGTACTAAAGTCTGTGTGTGGGTCGAATTCCTAAAATCGTATCTGCTGACCGGGTTCATTCACTTAATAAGGCTACTGAACGCACGACGGCATCGACGTATGGCGGAATGTATCAACTATGGCAAAAATTACGCTTGTTTATTTGTCTTCTTTTGAATAAAATCTTTGATTACAACATGGAGAGTAAACCTATGGTAGTCTTAAGAATGTGATAGCTGGCTAATGGTGAAGTACCTGTTGAAATGGTGCCTCCTGTTTATTTACCTAGCTCAGTGAGGGTTTTATTCATGTAAATGCTTAAATGGCAGGCCCTAGAACCCTGACTGAAGGAAAAAATGCGGTATTGTTAATTTCAGTCAATATTAGACGCCATGCACTGGTCTATAGAAGGCAAATAAACAAACAATACGCTTCATTTAATTATTCAAACGTCAAACACGCGATATTATCTCCTTGTATTCAGAGCTTTTAGATCATCCTGTTGTAAACCTAACGGATCAAAAATTCTTGGACCGGACGGATAACCAAAAAAAAAGCAAACAAAAAAAAAGACAACGGTAAAATATACAACGTAGACAATGAATACACCTCTGTGGTTAGTAAATACGGACGGAGTGTTCCTCGTGTTGAGTGTGATCGTCACGCTGGATATATGAACCGTTGCAAATCAAAGCGCAACTGAAATGCATATCTGATTATCGACACTATACATTCTTATACGGTGCAAGATTTGGGTACTGACTTTATTCAACCCCTTAGAACATTCATTGCTTCTTTTCGTCATCACTGAAATCTGTTGGCTGATTCTCTTTTCAGCCTATTCTATTCAGCCTAATATTTTATGCTTTTTTTATACTTTCTTAGTTCTTTGGTGGTTTGTGTTATTTGATGTGTTTGGGAAAGTGCTCTTGCAATTACTGACCCGGAACGCGCTTTTTGGTTGACGGCTGGTGTACGATGGTCTGTTTCGACGCCTAGATTCAGTGATTTAGACCAGCATATATACACTGTCAGGCAATCCTGTGGGCAGTGAGATAGACATATCACCAACTAAACACTGAACACTTTTATACCTAGTTAGCCGATCATTTTGACAAGACTCCAAGATAATTAGGACCCGTTCAAGGCTTTGGTGACAATTGCGTGTTAAATTTCACTTCCTTTGAGATTCGATAAGAGTTTAATTGCATTGTATGTACTCTCATTTCAACCTTATTTAAGGTCGTGGAGGAGAGGTTAATATACTCGTGGGTTAATGACTAGGTCACTCGAAGTAGGGTTCAATCTACATCATGAGTAATTCTAGACCCATGACAGCTAGTATTTTCCCTTTAACACCATTACAGTTTTTTAAAACCAATTCTCTGCTCTGGTTTTACTCTCTTTGCTGAAGTCTTTTATATTTGACTACACCTTGTAGTGTCACACAATGTACCTCTGGTGTTACTCCTTTAGGCTCGATTCTCCGTTTTGAAGGCTGTCAGTTGCGGCTGACGAGATATGCATCGATACATTAGTGTGAAATTTGTTAAGGAGGCGGGAAGAAAATGCTACGGACTTCGAGTATCGTTGATCTGTGTTAACTAAGCATTGCCTCTCTGGCTAGTAGTAAAGTACAGGGTCAAATGGCAAAGGCGCTCAGGATTTGTCTTAGGCACGGAAGTTTTAGAGTTCCTCTCTCCGACTGTTAGCGAGGTCTTAGTAACAATAAACGGTCGAGGACGGTCGTAAAAGATAGATCCACAGGACTGGACAATGGATTCATTTAAGTCTCAGTCCCGTATACGAGAAATCTTGATTTGGAGCAAAGACAGGGCTTGAGTTTTAGATTGGAAAACTTACTTCCTAACTGTGTAGGTGGATACTGATTAACAACAGGGCCCCTTGGTGACACCCCCCCCCCCAAAAAAAACAAAGAGAAATATATTTAATTGCATTTTGTATTGATCTTTAGCCATACAATAGTGTGGGCTGGTTGCTCTAAAGCAGTTATTACACAGGCAGTCAACAAGGTCCGAGTGGGAAAGAAGCTGATAACAGAGTTTAAATATGACACCAGACCTTGTATGTCTTCTTCCAGCCGAGAGCTCAAAGACTCCGGTGGCATTCTTCAGGAAAATTGGAATTAGGCGTGGGAGTCACTATATATGGTCTACAGACACCTTTATTGGATGGAAGCCAGTTCATCGCGCTTATGAGTTAAGAAACTGACGTTCATTCGCCCACATGGCAATAAAAATTAACCTTAAGCTAGTTACTTATTACTTGTGGGCGCTTGGTGACCAGGAATGGTCAGCTACGATCGTGTGGGCATTTGTGCGGTGTAACTATCGTTGAAGACCGTTTTCCACCCGCCAATATGGTGTGCGTGTTTGTAATTCACACCTTACTAAGGGTGAATGGTATTCCTAGGTCATTCTGGTTTCCTCCACTCATAATGCTGACCGCCATCTTATAGAATAAATTCTTGACTGTGACGTTAATCAAGTATGAAAGTAAAAAGCAGGAGAGATCCAATTCCAATTTGTCTGATGTAAATTGGTCTGTGGCAAATTTTAAGCACTGCATCCCTGTGTTCGAAATTTCTCTGTGTGAAATTACCCACTGCGTATGATTTTATTTTGTGGGAATGTGTCGTAGCAAATATATGTATATATATATAATTATTATTATTATTAACAAAACCAAAACAGAAGTATTTAAAAAGACCCAGCTAATATAGCGGTTGTACACGTTTCCCAGTTGTAGCGAACAGAAACCCCGTGCTTCTGTCAACATTTCCAAATAAAAACGAGGCTGTGATAAACGTGGCGCCATGTTGCTAACGAGGCCAGTTAATGAGGCCATCAGTCAGACACCCCTCGCCATTGGTTAATTTCTTCACGCATTTTCTCACAATCAAGGGGATAATACGAGACCAATGACTCCCAGTTAACAGGTGGCTGTTTCAATAACCAGCCCAGACCATTGGTACATATATATACACTGTCTGTAGATCGCTTCTCATACCATCTCACAAAGGTGACGAATTGAGAGACAAAACATATTTAGTGGAAAAGATTTTGAAAAGATTCTCAATAGCTTGTGAGACACCAAAAATTATCGTCAGCCTTTTCTCCGCGTTGCAAACCCATCATGACATAGAGCGCTGATAAAATATCACATGGCCTTGCGATAACAAGGTAGACTGTAAAAAGCTCTAACGATCTGTTTTTGTTACACAGACAGGTCTAATCCAGCTGAACCCAAAGTTAGGAGCATTGCCAACATGACTACATTTACATTTTCCAGCTTGGGCATCCAAACCCACATTCGCACACCAACCGTCAATCGAAACTGGTGTTCCGAGTCAATCATCGCAATATCATTTTCCAAAACAGGAAATAACACAAAGCCACCGGAAAAAAAGACAGTGTATAAATTTGGGCGGAGAAATATTTTCAAAGAGAAGCAGTCAACAGTTTCCCCAAGTTTTACATACATATTATTAATGAGAAATTCAAGCAACTGAAAAAATAAGGAGATACCGCATGAATGGTAATCCTGGTATGTAGTGGAACTAAAGAAGGCTTTGTTGCCACTGACATCAATGTAGCGGTTCCCAGTTTTAGTAAATATCGAAACAATTAATGGCGAAATTCTGTCAATTAAATCTGTGTGAAATATAGCAGTATATAGAGAGAGAAATCCAAGTAGAATGTCGGTATAAGTTCACTCTCGTATAGACTTAATTTCTCACCTCTGGTTTTCTGGGGCCTTGGTGACAATAAGCCGTCCATAGTGACCGTGACGTAAGTATACTTTAACCTTTCATAACTTCAACTTCAAGAGTTGAATTCCATGCCTTGAATATTTTCAAGTTCAGCATGAGAGCATTGAAAAGTTATAACTGTCCTTATATTGTGCATATAAACCTGTTTTATGCTATACATACAGTAATGTGTATTTATTTCACTTACGTTCAAACGCCGAACGCATATTTTCATATGCGTGGCTTCCTCATGCGAATACCATTGTACCGATCAGCCAAGGAAACTTTCAATTGAAGTGAAATGAATCAATGATTACGGCTCCCCGCCTCTGCGTCAAATGTCCTGACATACTGTGACGATAATCTAGAATTGAAGCAAACGCATCTCAAGAGAGCTGCTTTTTTTAGGATGCACTTCAGGAGACGGTGAAAGCTCACAAGGAATGTCAAGGGGAGACGGAAAATAAACTTGGACATGAATGATACTGTAAATTACCGACATGCTTGATTACGACGTAGAGGGCGTCTGTTAGTATGTAGACGCTGTTATGGAGGGTAGGGGTCAAATCAAACGTTAACCTCCAAACTAAGGCCGTGCACAGGAGGGCGACTGGCGCGGGCCTGATGATGTATAATTACATGACATCAAATCTCTGGGCAGACGGAAGCTTCTCTATCATGGGCACGGACTTGGGGGAAACTTAATTAAGGACTCACGAAGAAAAAGCTTGTAGCCGTCCGCCAAATGCTTGATTTGGCATGCTTTCCCATCCAATTTATCTATCTACGTCCATGTTTTTATCAAACGGGTTGGGAATGTGCTGAGAGAGAACTTCAATCGAATTCGTCGAAGATCGTATCCCATTACGCGGCTCGTCTGATTTGCAGCGACGCAAATTAGGGCAACCTATCCCATAATTCATCTAGTTTTCAATGGTGATCTGAATCGGGTCACGTGATGTATTGTTCGACGACAAGGTATCTTGGCCATATTTTTGTGGCTCAATCAAATCAGGCCGGAAACCAAGACTGTAGTCACGTGGTGTGTGGCCTGCTATAGGGAAACCTGTATTTTGGCCGTAAATCAGACCGTAAATCACTGTCCAGACTTACAAGGTTTAATGTACGAGTAAGACGAGGCTGTAATTTGATTGCACTTTTCGGTGTTACTGTGCAGATTGTGCACGATTCTCCTTTCAGGGAGGGCCTGTCGGTTGATGACAAGCTTTCTCTGTCCACACGAAGGCAAAGCACTCTCTGCGTGACTTATGATCTATGGCTTATTCACGTCGTTTAGTCAACGCCCGATATCGAACATGGCATTTTGAGCGGAAGGCTTTACTGGCAATTTGCGGACAGGTGTTCAATCCAGGTTATTCAAAGTGAATGTTCTTTGTCAGCGCATGATGATAAACGTCGGCGAGTCACACGTTTCACGGCTACGTTTGGAATGAGAGACAAGTGGAAGTGAATAATATAGAGAAGAAAAGGGTGGTACTTTGCAAAGCTCCATGCAGAGCCCTAGAGAAAAACGAATGCAATTCCCTGTTCGCATTTTTAGAAATTAACACCTTACTAGTGGGAGCCTAACCTAACTGGGGAAGAATTAACAGCACCTTCTCCTTAATTGATATCAGTTTTGTCAGTTTCTTTTTCCTGCTGACAGATGGAGTAGAAACACGCGCGAATGTGACTGTTGTCCAGAAGGTCTATGAAGATTTTCAGCACGATGACTATACATTTAATTTCCTACAACAACAGCATAAAACAATCCCAGTTAATCCTCCAGAGACTCAGTAGCGTGCTCTGTATTACTTCCAGGCTCCAGTGCCTTTATCTATGGTTTTTTTTCCACGGTTCTTACAGCAATATATATTCATCCTGGAGGGCAGTTGAGGCAGTATAGCTTACGTAATGGCGTACACAATTAAAACGAGATTAGAAAACAGCAAAAATACTGTCAATGTAAAAGTTTTATGTATGGTGATGTGAGAATGGAATTCACATTGAATGCCTACTGACAAAAGCAATTGTATACTTTTTGTACAAATATGTATTTCTCCTATTTCTTCCTTTATTCATTTAGCATATCCTGCTGTGTCTGAAATAAAATTATCATCTTTGAAATGAAATTATTATTATTACTATTATTATTATAGCTGTACACATTTATTTTCGAACGGCACAACGATGGGCTATTAGGAATTTAGACGTTATTCAACTGACAGTTACATCTGATATCTGAACATAAAATGGTATAGTGTAGAGAGTACAACGGGAGCAGCGGCAATAGGTTGATAGTTGACAAATATCGAGGCAGTACCAGTGAAATCCGGTCTCTTGTCACGTTTCATGCAAGTGTTTCAGAAAGTGACTACTCCATTGTACAACCGCTTAGTGCCATGACTTAAGCAGAATTAGTTCAGTCACTGGTCTGGGCTGGCTAAAAATGCTGTGTTGTCACCACATTTCATTAGTACATGTACACAGTAACACGAAGACAACGCAAACGGACCAGGCCCCACATGGATGAAGCCCTCTTTACGTCACGAGCACGTATATAGTAACCGTGACAGCCAGCATTATGTCCACAGGGTAGTTACGTGTTCTTAACGTTAAGAGGGCTTCGTGCAAGTTGGCCCACGCCTCGGGGATGCATACTCCTCCAGGAGACTTCTGATTCACGTATGTATTCTGATACCTGTACTCAGACGAACACTGGCATACACATTTATGTCGGAGTTGGTAGTGTCATACAGTGATAACGGCAATAGGACTGCAGACATAGACGTCAAGTTGTGAATTATGTATATCAACAGTGATAATTCACAGCAGTAACGATAATTTCAGAAACTGTAACTACCGATACTCTCGATACGCCATTTCAGAACAACCATATGCCTACGTACGTTACTGTGGCATCCAGTATCGGTACCATAGAAGTGAAAATTTCACTACAAATAACAGCTCGAACCTACCTCACATTTGGTATGAGTCGATTCCTTGAGTCAGCCGGAACATAAAAAAGGCCAAAGCCGGCGCCGGTAAACCAACTTTCAACAGTATTTCAGCCGTTTAAACTTTTAAATCGAGTTTTTCAAAACATCGTCGCCATGAAGCTTACTCTGAAAAGGTAAACAATCGTCAAAGTGAAACATAAAATCGATTTGTCAGTTCAACCCCGTAAATAGTCTGCCAAGGACATATCCTCAAAATACTTATTGGACCAAAAAAAAAAAACCCCAAAAAACAAAACAAAAAAAACAACAACAAACAAACAAGTCATCGGGATAAATGCTGTCAACCACACATAAGTATAAAGTTTATTTATATATTTGATTGGTGTTTTATGAAGTACTTAAGAATATTACTTCATTTTAAACCTTATTTAACAGAGGTGATTTCAATGAGTGTAATTCGTTTGATTATATAGCAGGTGGCACCTTAAACTGGATGAGGTGATTGACTTAGTTTGAATATATTTTCTCTCTCTTGGTGTTTCCCAAAGACTTGCGAGTAATCAAAATACCCCCCCCCCCCAAAAAAAACTACTGTTTTGCATTCCAGCACTGGGAGTTTCCATTAAATCTATAAACTGAAGCCAGATTAAGTCATAGCATACAATTTTGGTGAGAAGGCCAACAAATATTTTTTGGCTTCACACTTTTGTATAAGTTCCATTTTTTTTTTATTAATTCTTGTCATTGTTTGAAGTGTTTTGCAAATATATTTCATTAAAGTTCAGTTTTAGTTCTTTCACGAGAATTGTCTCCAGCCGATTACGTGGGCTTCTCCTCGAGATAATAGCGCTTTAAATGAAACTCTGTTACACACAATATAATGTTTTCTGGACTTCTTTGAGATATACTCCCATGTATGTCGCCTGTTTATCGTGCTGGTGATCCCAATGGGAATTCGCCTCTGTACAGCTGTCCGTCGGGCAGAAATGTCTATTTGCGCCCGAAAGTAAACCGTCTCTGGTTCTTAACTGTGTAAGGCGATTTACTCTCTGAAAACCCTTACCAGACAATATGTGGACATTTTCCTTTTTTCTCGAGGGAATCGACTGCCCTCTACCCTATCTTCTCTGATTTCCTTTTGTTCAGATCAGTCGAAGTTGAATATCGAGTATTCTGCTGTCCCATCTATGAACGTTTATCAAACGTTGGTCATTTCCACAGTCCATTTTAATCAAACAAAACAATAATCTGTACAAACCATGTACTCATAGTTTTAGTAATAAAAACACTGGTGTAAAAGATGTCATATGCCTTGATTCAAACGCGATAATACTGCGTAAAAAGTGACAGTAGGGTTGGAAAAACCACCATCTTTGGGCGAGTTGCTGGCGAACTCTCTTATGACATATCTTCCACAACACAAGGATGGCCACAGTGCCCTGGTCATCATTCGGATTAACTGTTTAATCAAATTCATGCTCTACATAATGGATGCCATGATTTGGCATAGATGGCCGTTGTCTTCAGGCTGAAAACGAAAACCGACATGTAATATATAAAACAACAGTATAGAAAGGAAAACCGACGGCGGGTTTGTTGTTTTCAAATACTGATCTTTCCTGCTGACCTCCTCCATCTTCCTCCCAACAAACATTTGTCTTAGTTGAAACGTACTGTTAGTTTGTCAAAAGCAATACTAATCTCTCTTTACCTGTTAGGAAACTCATAACAAGGAGGGTTTGAATTTTTCTTTAGAAAATGGAGCGACACAAACGGCGACATGGTGGTCAGTGGCGTCTCTTATCTCTTTCCCTTTGTTTTAGGCAGACGGTAGCCCTTTTAACTGTAGTTTTGGGAAGTAGGAAGTGTGCCCATTCGCTGGGCGTCGGGGGCAAGGGGCGAAGGTGGGGAGCCTAGTGGCACAATGGTGTTACTGTCGTCCTGGGAGATATGACAGTGACATGTAATATATAAAGCTTATTGTCACGAGGGCACTACTGGGCATCGGGAGTCATCCTGAATGACAGACATACCAGTATTCAGTCAAATTAACAGAAGTTAATTGCACGCCAGGTTCTGTCCAAATACCTTATGTTGGTCATCTCTTCCCCCGGATTTACACTTAGCACGACATATCAGTAGCCAGATTTAAAGCTGATGAGAGCCCACGGCTTTGGCTGGATAGTATTTCACCAGATATTCTTACATTTAATACGTTCTGTTCAGGAGGAAAGAAAGCAAATAATTTGCGGACATTCGGTTTTGCCTGAAAATGGATTTTACAGGAAGAGACAGGACATAAAGAACAAGGATGCTGCATAAGAGGTGACGGAACCTTTTTGCAGTCTTTATTAAAAACGGTGCAGATAAATAACCCATTTATCCTCTATGGAAATTGCTAATTGAATATGTGTACAATCTGGGTTTACTGTATGCAGATATACTCAGTAAGCACCCGACACCCAAACCTTGGAAGGAAATATTCCTGGTGATCTGGTTTGTTATGTTACCAGCGCTGTGACATTAGAAAAGCTGAAACTTTGTTCCAATGCGCACGGAACGACAAGTACACTCCAAGTTAACTGATTTTGCAAAAATATATTTCTATCGAAAATGACCCGCATACTATATTTGCTTGTCTGATAAAGTTCTACTCAGACACACTGTGATTTATACAACATGCATGTACATACGAACATCGATAAGTAAAAATATTTTGTTTTTGACCTGATTAAAATTATTCCAGTTTATATGCGGCTAGTGGGGTTTGTTAGGGGAGAAAAACGGTCAGGGATCAGAGGTCAGTAAAAATTTGAGACCCGATTTGATCGCCTAATCTTTGAAACTAAAATGTCCAAGGCCTATTATACAAGTTAAGACAAACTTGAACATGAACAAAGTGTAGACTTTGTGGAACTGGCCCCTGTTCCAGATATCTGAAGGCAGACTTGAGCATATGAATGGACATTGAACTCCGTGGTAACAGCGTTCTTTGAATTAGACCGTTAGGGTCATTAAAAGACAGAAAATTTGTCAGAAGAGGCTGAATGTTTGTCATTGTTGTTCATCAACAATCTGTCTGTCCTTCAAAATAAAAGGTGTCTTTTTTGGCCTTCAGAATAAAAGTGTTGTTTTTGTCCTGGAGAATAAAGTGTGTCGTTTTAATACGAGCTGAAGTTAGGCCTGAGGGACATATAGCTGTTTTACAAAATCAGTTTTGTCTGTATACTCATTGCATCGTTTTCATCTTTTGTGTTTCTATATACAGAATGAGAGACCATCGGGATCTGTATCAACTAAGAGTGAACAGTTGAAGTCGAAATTTTTGTTACTGATAGTGAAATTCTTTGGTCACTGTTCAGTTTTTGAAGATGAAGTGGGTGTATATTCACTTCTCTATTTCGCTGCAAAAGTACATGTGTCTTGACTTCACAATTTCGACACTGAAGTGCTTGTGTCCTAACGTTTCATGTCTGACACTAAAGTGTTTGTGTCCTAGATTTACAGTTTTGATGATATGAGGTGCTTGTGTCCTCTCTTTTCTATTTTTGTGTCCTCGTCTTCGTATACGTTGACGTTGGTGTTAATGTTCGCTCGGATCTCTCTTTCCACGTTTAAGTGCTTCTGCTCTCACTCTTTTCGTTTCATTAATGTGCATGTGCTCTCACTTTTTTAGTTTCACCAAAATGCTTTTGTCCTCGCTTTCAGTTTTCTTTCTCGTTTCGCAATCCAGAACTCTTACGGCTAAATTATCGGTGAAATATTACTGAACACTTCATAAAATTCAAAGAAAATGAGCAAGGAATCACAGCTAAATCTCCGTGTGACACAAGGTCATTTTCAATACAATTTTGTTTTTGTTTATTCCTTTTTTTAAATTTGTGCTAAAATTTAGTGCCCTTAATTCAGCACTCTAAACATTGTCCTTAACTGTTAGATAAATAGGGCTTGTGCTTTTGATGAAATGTTCTTGCCTTAAGTTTACCGAGAAAGACAGAGTAAGTAGTTCTGTTTCAGAACGTGATTGTTAAAATATACGCCAGGTGGCGCTGTGTCAGGAGAAGATGATTGTGCAATATTCCCTGTGTTTATTCCTTCCAAGACACACCGGCAAAGCACATTCAGGCCGATGGTACTTAAAATTCCTGCACTCTACCATGACAATTGCGTGAACCCTAACGTAGCACTAAGAAAGCTTTGTGTGCCTACTCTCGAATTCTTGAGCCTCCGGCGTGCTAATTAGCTTAACACAGCACAAAGGAAACGCGGACGGTACCAATACCGTCAACATTACATTATACAGGGGGATGAACGCAAAAAAAAACAAACAAAAAACCCCCCAAAAAACAAACAAAACAAACAAACAAACAAACAAAAAAAAAAAAAAAAGAAAAAGAAAAAACCACAAAAAACAAGTAGTATCGCTGTCTCCCTAACGTCATTTAAATCCAAGGTTATCTTTTTTTGCTTTCTGCTGACGGATAAAATAGAAACAGACAGCGAATGTGACTATCAACGATCTCATCCCCGAGGGTCTATGAAGGTTTTCCTCAGCAAAACTATAAATTTCATTTCTTGCCACAACAGCATAAAACTACTTCGCAAGAGACTCAACATTATATTTTGTATTATTCCCTGGCTTCTATGCCTTTGATTATGTGGTAGTTTTATTAACTTGTCCCCATGCAACTCCCAGGACCTGGTACCGGGAAGTACTGCCACTCTGTGAACGGTTGTCACCATATATGACACCAGAATAATTCACCCTCAAATCTTCCTCACACCACGTGCTAAGCTGCTAGTTGGCAGTTAATGGTTTATCCAAGAAAAGGTTAATAGCTGCCCTTCATGCAAATCAAAAAAAAAAAATCAGCGTTCATTAGCAAATGCGTCGATCGTCACTGATTTTTTTTGCTTACTCAGTCAGCTCATGACGTCAGTCCGAAAATAAGCGATCGGGCAAATATTAGCATTGTTGAGATTGCACGGTAAGGAATGACCATGGGTTGACCTTGTCAGAAATTGGGGTCAATGTCTTAATCCCAGGTTACAGTCAATGCCTTAAAATAGTTCTAATCTCTCGTCCCGGCCAAGGCTTTAAAATAGTATTTTATTGATAAATTCCAATTACCAAGAGAGTTTTCTTTGTGTCGTGTCCATGTCTAATTAACTATAAACTGGCTGTAAGTAATTACTTGCCCACGGCCACATTTATATATGTATTATAACAGCAAGGTTTCCCTTGTTTATGAGGCACACATCATTACCTGTGAGCAATGTCAAATACGTGGTTAAAAAAAGTTTAAGAGCAAAAACAATATACCTAAAACAAACATCGCTCCTTTATCAGAAAGTGGTTCCAGGATATAACGCTTGTGTTTTATATTAGACAAGTCAATTTTCAATGGACCTAACACTTACAACTTATTTTTGCTTTCAAAAAGCAATTGTACTCATCTTTTGTACGCATTAAAAGTGTATTTATACGAAAAGATGTGCTATGCCAGGTATACATTTATAGTGTCCATGTGGGAATTTGGTGCAACTAACGGGTACTTTCGGCACACATTTTATGCATGTTTTGTACACAATTTGGTTTTTGCGAGTGGGCCTCATGAGCTGAAATCTGGCACATCTAACATGCGTTTGAAAGAATGACCAGCGCTAGCTCATCTAACTACGAAAGGCAGGAATCTTTGTATGTATATTTGTCCTCCAATTTTCCCCAGGAGCTGGTGCAAGGAAGTACAGTGTGCAGTGTCCGGTAATTTGCATTTTGTGCATGCAGATTAGGTAACTATGACGTCACAAATAATTCGCCTTTACGCGCGTGCTTCCTTTGGTTGTGGAATGAATACTGGACAGATTAGAGGCATACGCTTTAACACTGCGTGGCTGAGGTTTGTCAGATTACTTGTGAAAAAAGTAAAATTTTAGATATGTTACATTGTTACAGCTTCTTTTGGAAGCGACTTACCTTCCGCCAAAAGACATTTGAGCTCGTTAAAGGTTTGGAAATCTCCTTTAAACCCATACACCGCGAATAGGTGGCTCAATCGGTTAGCGCGCTAACGCAGCTCAATGGCCCAGAAGCCTCCCACCAATGCGGTCGCTGTGAGTTCAAGTCCAGCTTATGCTGGCTTCCTCTCCGGCAGTACTTGGTCTGCTAGCAACTTGCGAATGATCGTGGGTTTCTCCCGGGCTGTGCCCGGTTTCCTCCCACCATAACGTTGGCCGCCGTCGTATAAGTGAAATGTTCTCGAGTACGGCGTAAAACACCAATCATATAAATAAACATATACATGAACCAATACAACCAACCGCAGCCATATACGTGTAAAATATTATTTTGGTGTGGTGTTAAACACTAGATAAATCAGCAAATAAAGCAACGCATCCAACTGCATGGGATGACTGCATGACATTTAGGTCGATTTGAAACTCTCCTGGCAAGTTGGAAAGAGTAAATTAATTAAGATCAGTAATATCATAATTATTTATAATCAGTCTCCCGAAGGATCGCCGCGCATTCTCGACACAGACGATATCGCACCAAGTTTGTTTCCCTGATAACCACTTATAACCCTCTCATACTATCACACTACGATAGTTGTTATTAGATCGAAATGTGACAGATTCCTAAAAAAAAAACTACAACTGTTACAAAAAACAGGTAACGGTACAAGGAAAAAGAGAGGCAATCACTCTCACGACAAATTAACTAAACCAAAAACTGCGGCGTTAAACACTGGTAAAATAAGTCAGCAAATAAAGCAGCACACTGATATGACTGCACTGGCAAACTCTACGAGCAAGTTTGAAAGAGTAAATTAATAACGATCAGTGATGTTTCCCAAAGGATCGCTGTGAGTCAGACTGCATCTGTCGCAAAAACAGGTTACGGTACCTCGTCACCATTCTGATAATATGGGTGTTACACTTGAATGAATGAGATTACACCACCATGTTGAAAATGGAGGACAGTCGATTGACAGGTTCTCTCTCGTTGATAAATGCTACAACTGTGCCCGATATCCTCTTTTTAGAATTAAGATCGCCGGGAAAAAGACGAAGGTGCCACTGCGCAGATCCATGTCACAAAAGTTAATCTAGGTATCAGAAGGTGTTTTAGTGCAGCAGTTCTTCACATCCTGCCTCGCCTGATTAGTTTTCAATCCGGAAGTCGGTCACGCGGATAATGGCGCCAGGGCAAAACAATTGCACCTGAAGTGAAATCCCACTGACACGACGGGCAGATGTATCCCTAAGGAGGGTGTTGATTGCACGTCTTCATGATTTTTACGAGGACTAAATTATCCGATTCAGGGAAGATGCCATTTCTGCTCCAATACTGTCATCAACCCAGTCCAGTTAGCAAATGTCGTTCGCCTGCAATTCTTTGCGCGGAACCTATAGGGCTTATATCGTATTTCTTACTTCTTATAACTAAAACCACAAAGCAATGGTCGAGAGGTTAAAAATCTCGCTCTCAAGGTCCAGGTTCAATGCTGAGTTTAGTAATCTTGATAAATCAAAATGCCTGCTGTAAAATGCGTCGTGGCAGCTTTCTGTCTAATGTTTTCATTACAACATTACACTTATGCAGCACTAGAAATGTATTGCGGACCATTCCAAAAAACGGATTCTTTCGTCAAGATTTAAAACTGTCGACATACGCAGTTAATGGCATCGAGGGTTCACATATTGACAAGTTTGTTTTCTCACAGCACTGTTCAGAGTTCTAATTTTTAACTTATGCGTGTATGGCCTAAAATTAAGTGGTTAAATCACATTTCAGATTTTGCCTTAAAGCCAAACTGGCAGTGTGGAATGGGCGCCAGATGTTTAGTGGACAAGTATAGCCCAATCCACTACAAATCATAAACCTATATAACGAAAAACCAAAGCAGGCACATCTGCCAAAATAAAGATGTATTTCATTCAGCTCATATTTTTATATTTTTCATCACCAAAATAAGATTTAAAAAGAGAGCGTTCAAAAAGAATATTGTAGGTGGGAATAAAGTTCTCGCACTCTCCAAACAATTTGTACACATTTTCAATACATTAAGTGGATTAAAATATATTTTTTCATTTACTTCATATGTGTCATTGCTTGATAATAAGCAACTGGTTAAAGGTAAGCCATTTAATGTAGTTTGGCAGTCGTAAAAATAATCCCAAAATTTTACGCATTCTATTACTATAAAAAGACATCTGCATAAAACAAGTAGAATTTACAACAAAATGTAATTCTAAATATTCAATTCAACTTCAATTTCAGTTTCTAAATTTTACCTTTCTCTTCATTTTGAAATTTAAGACAATAATGCCCCAATGGACGAAATACGCTTTTTTGCAATACACCGAGCCTCTGTAAAATTTTCAGATTCATTTACGTTTTTTAACCTTGATTTTATGTTACGTTTGGAGCTCAGTTCGCTATCATGAATCTTCATTTGTAAAGCAGCCTTTCTGGCCAAACCTAGTCAGTCCTCAGGGTGTCTCACTTTGGTTAAATCCTGGTGGTTAATAAAGGGTACGGTTGCTTGTTACAAGTAATTATTACGCATTCTTTAAAAAAATTTAAGTAACCCGAAGAAGGTCCATCCCTTTCAAATATAATTTCCATTATAAAAGTAAATGGAACGCGTTTTGGAAGCTGATTAAAAAAATGTATAAGACAAGAATGAGTGCCTATTACAAGTGATCACAGCAGACGGCTTGGGGAGTTATCAGGCCCTCCTCCGGCCACATCACTCGTGTCATTCCCGCTCTAGTTTTGAATGAATGCTTATGGCTTCACGCCACGTAGGCAGTGTCTCAGCCATATCGTGGCGAGCTCTAGTTAGGAGTGAAGCACTGTCTAGAGATGCCATCTGAATGTTTGAATCTGAATACTGTCTGTAATGCAATTGTTTATATTTACAGAGTAAATATTGCCTATTTTACACCAAAAGTAAGTCGCAGTAATAAGAACATGACAGCTTAAAGAAAAGATCTGTTTCGGAAGACTTAGTCGAGGAGAGCTCCATGATTCTTCATGATTTCCAGAGAACCATGATAAGCACATGTAATCAAAGGCCTTTTACATTACTTGCAACAGATGCAGAATAATTTAGTCTATAGAGGAACAGTCCTAAAAGTATTTATATTCTTACGAACGATTTCGAAAACAATTAAAACCTGATAGCAAGTATTTCAAAAACACGATGGTAATACGGATAATACTCCGTATTAATACTATAATACCATCCGATATCAGATTCTTGATATCTTAACACAAGGACAAATCAGTTCTGTAGGTGAATTCAAACTATAGTTAATACTGCCCTTCAACCTTTCATCTTGCAATTCTAGGTTGCCAATAAATGCGTAAAAATACTAAAAAGTTCTTACCGGTTTTCTCGTTTTTCATCCTGTTGACACCGAACTATGTTTGCCAAGAGGACCATATTTGTTTCATTTATTTGATTTGGTTCAAGACTTTTCGCATGAATGTTTCACCTGTCCGAGTTGCAATCAGGCTAATGGGTGGGGGACACTGCAGAGCTTGGGGAAAACCACCGCACATACCCGCTGCCACTAAGAATCTTCCTGACTTAAAACCGTTGCCACAAGAGCCAAAGCCGGATTCGATCGCGCTACCTCATTGATTAAGGGCTAATCGTCTGCATCAAGAGTAGCGTTGTAGGGAATGAGCATGTGAGGGACACGTGAACCATCTGCTAAAGCGCATGCTCAGAGAATGTGTCAATATATCACACTATATTAGGGTGTAGTTTTTGAACTATAACCGGAATCACTGCGGTACCATGCACAACAGCTTACGCCTCCTTATCAAAATAAACCCCAGCTCTCGTCTCTTCTAAGAAATTCTCAAGAGATTCTCAATCCGACATGTTATTATGAGTAACTGCTTCAGAGAAACCAAGCTCCAGTACATGAAATATTCATATCACTTTTCCCATCATCCATGTTGTCAGTGAAATTTCTCAGCCGATCTGCGATTATCGCCAAATAAATAAATATTCATATTGTTGGGGCATTCATTGCAATAATTCTCCTTCCTGCAGTTCCACAGGTCTGTTATCATACATAGACTGTCGTAGATGTCTGTCTGTTTTCCCCTGCTGTCACTATCGCCCCAGCCACCCGGGTGTCTCGTTTAATCACGTTATGTTCTGCACACCGACTAAAATGAATATTCGCTTGGTGGGGCTTTGTTACAAAAATTCTCCTGTCTGTATAGCTCATCGGATTTCTCATTTCAGAGACGTCTGTTTCACCGGCAGTGGCTCTCGCCTCAGTCATCAGGATGTCTTGCCTAATCACGTTATGTGCAAGGATGTGTTGATGTAACCAGCTCTTATGGGAAGCCTTCTAATTGGTAACTAATGTAACCAGTTTGTAAAGGTGACTAAAGTAGATTGACGATTGTCTCCTGTGTCCGAATGTCTGCTCTATACAGATTGTACGTGTATCAGTAATCTGAGAGGAGAAATGATAAAGAGATGGCTTGTTCCACTCTCAGACAGCGATAAGCCTTACACAAAATCAAACTAAGAAACACGAAGATGGTTGGATAAGTCCAGTACATATAGCTGAACAAAATACAAAAGCAGTACAACTTATAACACTACACAAAAACAATTCAGAAATTTACAAATATAGTTTCTTACGGTAATTAATGTCCAAATCCTGATGAAATATTAGGCGTCCAAATGCGAGCATGTCCACATAAATAATGGAATTCCCAGTTCATATGAATTCTTGAACTTGAACTTCACGCCGACGATGGTTTGTATCCAATGGTCTGTCTAGGTACACTTCCCAAGGCGGACTGGTAGACGATACCATGATATATGTATATTTCCTCCCGGTGTAAATAGGGATGCAAACCACGTAATCGCACAAAGCGACAATGACCAATGCAAGCTCCTAAATAATATCTCAGACGAAATAGCAAGTGGCAAAACACAAGCTTACAAAGCGCAAACTACAAGATGACAATTGTCAAGTGTCACAAAGGAAAATAATAAATCCCAGAAATCCTCTCAAGTAGGCGTAAGTAAATATGAAGAGGAAGTAACTGTAACTGTGACGCTCATATTTATAAAATAACCTAAAGAAAATCCAAGGTAGTTTGATAAAGAACATGTTTACAACACGGGTACGTCTTTTAAGAATGTACGCTCTGTGTACAATGATACGAAAGAGTCATATAAACACAAATACCTTCGAGAAATAGAATGCAGGCGATGATGCAACAGAGGTGAAGTTCTGGGTCAGACATCAGTCCGGCCAGCACAATGACAAAGAAAAAAATAATCTCGTTCTGAAGAATCTCCTGTTCTGTGTTTCAATGTTAGTGTGATCTTGTTTTTCAAAGTTGTACACTATCTGAAACAAACAGATATTGTACTTTCAGATATCTGTATTTTGCATCAATTATATACTAGTATTTCTTTTTGCCATATTAAACTGTTCATTGTCCTATTTTAACAGCTATGTATGATTTCTTCGTTTTTTTATTAATTATTTTTTGATATTCACACTTCTGCCGCAAAACAAAAACGAAGGCCTGTAATTGCATTTTTTTTATTAATTTAATTCTTTTTAACGCTTCTAGGACATTTTCATTGCATGTGTAAGAACTAGATTTTGATATAAAATGTCAGTTTTGCAACATAAATCACTTTGAATATAAACATGGCCACATTCGAAATAAGTTCCACTTCTGATATAAAAATGGGCCACTTTTGAAATAAAAATTACTCCTTTTTTCCCCTAACCGGTCAACTTTTGTTTCAGACGTGAAACTTATTTAAAAAATGGTTAATTTTTAATTTCAAAGTTAATTCGCGGGATTCACCCACCAGCAGCATCAGATGGCAGAATATTCAAGCTCTTGGAATCAACCAATTGGACATGAAACCCAGAATACTATTGGAAGTCATCACCATAACATAATGAATACTAGAACTTAACAGAGACCCTGGGTTCTATAGGTACACTGCCTATGACCGTCTAATCCTCAACAATGAACTCTGCCTCTGTGGTTAACCGTGCCTTATGAACTTTTTGTTAATCTCGTTGTTTACTGATTTGCCTTGACACTATTTATTTGTTAGGTACTGCTTTTGCTGACTGCTTCTCTTTGCATGAATACGTTCTTATTTTTATATTTTACATATTTCTCAGGTTCTTTGGTGGTTATTTGTCGTTCTTGCGACTACTGGCCAGAACGCCCGTCATGGCTGACGACTGGTATACCAGTGTCAGTTTCGACGCCTAGGTCTCGACCATTGACTGGGATTTGCCACTATCTGGTCACATAACGGAGGCATTCATGTAACAGTTTTGGAGATAAGGCTGATGGAGCTGGGGGAACACACATAGCCTTTGGTTCTGACCTTCATATCAATAAAAATTGTTCTGAATTTTATCTGAGTTTTGAGTTTGGAATGTCATTTTATTTGTGAACGACATTTTCTACATTGCCTATTAAATGACGATATGTCCTAAATACAACGCTGTAATTGCGCAAGGAATTCTGACAGTGCTTACTGCTTTCACACCTTAGTTATGGACATTTACCCGGAAATATAGGACAATATTATTGTTATTAAAAGTACAGGTGGTTTCTCTGATGTATATTAGTCTTGATACAGATAAAACATTTGTTTCGTAACTTCCCCTTCGGTGTTGTTGTTGTTGCTTTATGAATTTATTTATCTATTTATTTGATTGGTGTTTTACACCGTACTCAAGAATATTTCACTTATACGACGGCGGCCAGCAATATGGTAGGTGGAAACCGGACAGAACCAGGGGGAAACCCACGACCATCCACAGGTTGCTGGCTGAACTTCCCAAGTACGACCAGAGAGGAAGCCAGCATGAGCTGGTCTTGAACTCATAGCGGCCGCATTGGTGGGAGGCTTCGGGTCATTGTACTGCATTAGCGCGCTAACCGACTAAGCCACGGAGGTCCCCGTTGTTTTATGGATGATCTTCATCTTATTTTTGATTCTGTGTTGTAATTGTTGAATTCGCTTGTGCAAAAATGACTGCATGATAATTCGGTGTAACTCGGTAAAAACTATTTCTGAACCAAACTCCTTATTGATGGATTTGTTACTTCTGACAACCGTCATCTGGCCATGCTTCCGAGAAAAACTCTTTTTAATGCGTTTTTTTTAACAAATTATGTTGAGCAATAGAATAAACAAGAGGGATAAACTCTGAAAATGGTGCATACCAATGTGAGGCTGCTCTTTACGCGGCACGTTATGGTATGGAAACCATGTCTGTTATGTATTTGTATATAAATGAAACGTTATAAAGTACACAGACCAATATCCACATATTACATTCCATGTGCAAACTTCCTTTAAAACGGAACGGATATGCTTGTTAAAGTTCAGCTGAGTTAATTAATACGAATATGTTTTCCTTTGGTATAAACCTTCAAAAGTGATTCTAAATATCTTTATTATTCTGGTTCATTTCTTCTTTTGGCTTCTCAGAAGACAAATGGGTGAGACTCTGTAATCAGCCCTTCCATAACTCTATTGGGTTTTAACTAATCTCTGTGCTGTTTTCTGTTGTGTTCGGGAGGCTTAATAAGCTGAAGAAGACCTTGACCTTCTGCTATTCATACTGGCTTTTTCTGTTTTATTTATAAGTGCACAACACAAACAATGACACGAAATCGCTGTAGTACGATGCTAAAATTATCTACGAAGCGGACAATCCTAGAAACCATTACAGCTCCAACATTATCCCAGTTTTGGAATATTGACTTCTTGGAGGTTTTAGCTCGAGTAGTAATAGTGACTGCCCAAGAGCTTTTGATCACCTTTGATCACAGACCGCTTCTCTACTGATCCACAGGAAACACCACAGTATAACAGTCGGTATCTCTGGTTTATCCTCAAGATTTCTCGTGTTGGTCGAAAACGGGTTCTAAAGGATATAAGGAATGTAACAAAAAACTTAATTTTCGAACCCCCTAGGGGCCATGACAATGGTTTCAAAAACTCTTTCAAGGTTCAGAGGCTCGATAATGACCAAAAGAAGGAGACTGGTTTCGCTTCCAACTGGCAGATGGACAATTGGCTAGGGTATGCATGTAAGTCATGTAAACGTATAAAGTACCAACATCAAGGGTTGGATGGTATTGTACAATATAATTAGCGATTTGTACCGCAGCGCTTCGATGCTAAGAAATTCTTCTCAATTCTTTATCTGTTCAATGAAACCTTTATGCCAGGTATGTATTGAACTAGGCAACCCTTAGTGTCCGCAACAGCCATATCACGCTGAGTGAGATCGTAATTAAGATTTGCTGGTCTATAAGGTTTTAATATGCGACTTCTTTCGGGATTTTTTAAAGTCAATACCGCTAAATGTTCGTTATAGTGGTTATAAGGGATCGTGGAATACATGCGTTGGGGGGGTTTAAAACCGGCATTGGGCAGGACATTGTCTACATTCATGGATTTTTGGGTGAGAATGAGTATAACCGGTCGACGACTTGCGCACTCTAACTCTCGCGGAAGACCAATTATCTTCCACCAATATCGTGTCCATGTCTGTGCGTCACAGTTCGTTAGTGACTTTCCAGAGGTCAGTGGATTACCCGTAGTACCCCATTTTATTTTCCACTCATGACCGCCATTGTTTTAGTGAAGAATTCTTGATTACGGCGCTAATCGGGTCGCTCTGAGCAGTTCTCCTCCGTTGGCTGGTCAGTAAACATATCATACAGCACACAACACTTTGACATGCATGACTTGGCTCGAATACACTTCCACTTTACTGCTATTTCATAACACTGTTGTATTTACAACCTTTCACAACTTTGAACTGAAATATAAACATCAAAGATACAGAGGGTAAAACCAGAGCAGCGACGTCTGTGTGGTAGCTACATGTAGCCAATGGTTCCACATTCCCGGTGAAACCCTCAGTGATGGTTTTGTTTTAACTGTTTTGTTTTAACTGTTCATGTTAAACAGTACAAACGTACACTCTCCCTAGCACCATGGCTTAAGAAGAATGGGGTGAAAAATACAGTAATGTCAATAGCTCTAGAATGGGAGACTGTCGGGCTACACAAATGGGTCAAATGGTAAAGACACATGATTTTCTGCTGGGATTGTGCAGTTTTTGTGTACTCCCTCAGTGCTTTGTGTGACCTACTCCAGGTAAGTACAAAAGAGTACACAGCTTTGGACCCTTTTGTTGAAGGCGGGAAGGAGTTTTACGAGCTCCACATGACTCAAAATGCAGTGTTGTCGTCACATTTGGTGCATAATCACATAAAACAATGCAAAGAGACAAATTCAGGCGTCGAAACCTACATTCGTATACCAGTTGTGAAGCACAATGGGCGTTTCGGGTCAATAATCGTAAGACCAGTTTCCAAAAACGACAATCAACACAAATCTCCAAAGAACTAAGAAAATAAGTAAATATAAAAATAGGACGCACTCATACAAAAAGAAGCAGGCAACAGTTTTCAGTGATGATGGAAAGACGTAGTGAATGTTCTAGGCGCATGCATAAAATCAGTATCCAAATCGTGTACCACTGTAGTTTATGTGGTGTCGATAATCAACCATGTTTCTCATTTGCGCTTTGATTGCAACTGTTCACATATCCAAAGCGGCGATCACATTCAACGCGATGACCATACGGCCCTTGCCGCGGGTTAAGTGGAATTAGACACAGTTATAAAACAGTCCCAGAGTTTCTGACCACTCCGTCCTTATTTATCAAGAAAGGCGTACTCATTGTAAAATTTAAGAAACTTGGAGTTTGATGGAATATACTTGACACACTAATTTTTGGATAATTCACAATATCAAAATTGAAACGATCTCTTTTAAAGTCGGCGTGACAGAACCATCTGAGTTGCTTTGTTCACAATCTTACAATAGTATGTATGTATATATGCTTAGGTTTGACGTCGTACTTAACCAATTTTCAGTCAAATGATGACGAGGAGTTTTTAGAATGTATATATACTGTGTCTTCATGTGGTAGGGGCGTGCCCATGCCGCCAAAATGCTGTGGCCACTGGAACATCATGCCGAAGACATCAGACATGACAATCCATCCAGTCACAATACAAAAGTCTTTTGTATGACCCCCACCCCCAAGATTGATCCTGGGTCTTCCGATCTCGCGACGAACGCCCTAACCACCAGAGTACCTGTTAGAATGGCATAAATATAATAATAATAATAATAATAACAATAACAACAACAACAACAACAACAACAACAACAACAACAACAACAACAACAACAACAACAACAACAACAACAACAACAACAACAACAATAATAATAATAATAATAATAATAATAATAATAATAATAATAATAATAATAATAATAATAATAATAATAATAATAATAATATTCTCTTGTAAAACTTTCCAGCATTGGGGGTTTTAATCGTTCTTTTTTTTTTCAACCAAAAGATCATATAATATTTTATTATTTCTTGATTAAATGGTACCGCACTTTACATTTCGTTGATGTTTAATTTTAATTTTTCTGCTTGGATTGGCCGCAGTGGACAGGGGTTTTCTTCTCGAGATAATATCGGTATAAATGAATTAAGTTGAGTCTTACACTCTTACACACAATCGTAAATCTCTTCACGATTTATATACTTCTGCATTTTATAAACTCTCCGAAAGCAAACTTCTGTCTTACCCCCTTTCAAGTCTTCTGCTTAGCGAGCTGGTGATCCCAACAGAATTTCGCCTCTGTACAACTGATGGTGTCCATCAGTTTCTGTGTGCTTAAACCCCGCCAACAAACCGCCTCTAGCTTCTTGCTGTGTACGGCGATTTACTCCTAGAAAACTCGTGTCAGACAATATGTGAACATTTCCCTTTTTCTTAAGGGAGAAGAAAATATAAATGTATGTTTAAAATTTACTAGTTTTGAACTGACTTGCATGATGCAGCAAAGTGTATTTATTTATTTGATTGGTGTTTTACGCCGTACTCTAGAATATTTCACTTATTCGACGGCGGCCAGCAATATGGTGGGAGGAAACCGGACAGAGCCCAGGGGAAACCCACCACCATCCGCAGGTTGCTGGCAGACATTCCCACGTACGGCCGGAGAGGAAGCCAGCATGAGCTAGTCCTGAACTCACAGTGACCGCATTGGTGGGAGGCTTCGGTTCATTGTGCTGCGATAGCGAGCTAACCGACTGAGCCACGGAGGCCCCCAGCAAAGTGTAACAAACCGGGAAAAGGAGCAACGTTGCACATGCGCGCAGTGTGAGCGTTTTACCTATGACGTCATCAGTTTGCGTAGTTACGAGACACATTGCGTTTCACCTCTGAAATGATTGACTAATCATCACTTACAAATATGAATGAACAACAGCTGAAAACGTGCTGTTTAATACTAGATGATCATAGTGTATGCATTACGGGATTAGCTGACGGAAAATGAGCGAAAATTCGCGGTAACAGTCATAGAAGGTATAAGTACAAGTCCTTGCACTGAAGCCACTATTATTCACCAATACTGATTACTTGGTGGCAGATATCATCGCTCTAGATTGCTCTAGTGTGTATGGTGAAACATAGAGAACGTTTAGCAGAATGTAAGCAACAAATCTAAAATGCTGGATTCCTTAATCATTGATAAAATTTCTAAGCTGAGCTGCAAACCTTTTGAAAATTTGCAGGGACAAAAAACCAGGAACAATCCAGATATTCCCCATCACACTGATTCAACACAAGAATAAAAATCCGCCAGGATGATACCGTACTAATCAAATACAAAAACTACAGCACAGAGAGTGAAACGAGAGTGTCGATGACAGTGTGGCAAATGGTCACACGTTACCGGTGAAATCCGGTCCCTTGTCAATTTACCTCAGTTACTGTTCTTGTAAGTGTTTAAGAAGTAATATCTTACACTCCCCTTAGCACCATGACTTAAGCAGAATTATTTAAAAAAAATTACAGTGGTATTACATGCAATGCATTGGACGTCACTAGTCTGGAATTACTCGAAGTGTCGTGTTGTCATCACATTTAACACATGTATACACAATAAAATCGAAGCCTTAGACGAAATTTGAAGAGGCTGCCTATCAGTGAAAACAAATAATTTTATAACGTCATTATCACGTCCATTGCAAAATCTAGAGGATCCAGTTAAATTATGTACAACCAATGAACAAGTGTGCAGTCAGAATAATGTTGACATTTTACGATGCCAGTATTCAGTATTGTGTTTATGAAGCTGGAGACACAGGAAGGACATCCTCCAAAACGGTTGCTAAAAGCCAGTTGTTGCTTATACCATCATGTTCGGTTATGTTGTTCAAAGATCTTAACAGATTAGTAAATGGTCAATACGGGGGTAGGCCTATGTTTTAGATGTCGGGATACCAAACACAGGTCCTACTGTAGTGTTTCCCAAAATCGGACAAAAGACACAGATCAAAAAAGTTCTCCTTACCGAGTCTGATTCTTCCGCCGATTACACGTGCCACGTGTTTTGACGTATGCAGTGACAATGCACAAGCCCCAAGGTATAACTCTGGACGAGATGGACATCTGTTGTGATAGAATCTCACATCCTCGACCATTAGCAGTGGCTATTGGAGAGCAAAGAGAGCGTTCTGTCTTCGCGTACTTCATTATGACCAGCTCTTGTGTGGTCAGCATCCATCATACATTACTGAATCTTATGATACCCCTCCTGTGCATCAGTGTGATTTATCATGCTGTCATCAAGTTCTTTTTCAACCATCACCTACAATATTAAATCTCAACAGCGCAGACTCCAAGACAGACCACATATTTGATCTTGATGCCATTTCTGCCCAGCCAACTTTTAGTTCCCATATCTAATAAAACCTCGAGGTTCATCTGCCATAAATTTTCTTTCAACTGATGTTAACTTTGACACCCTCATTTCTTGGACCCTCTTACCCATGAACAATAAGAGAGAAACAGATGCTTACAAGAACTACATGGGCTTTCAACAGATATACAGCGCTTCGGACGAACCATGTGGTGTGTGTTGTCAGGGGCAAGTCAAGAGGAACGAAAGGACAAGAGAGAAATAAAACCAGCAGACTGGATGAACGTCGAGGCGAAAATATACTCATACATCACACAACAAAACTTCACACTACAGTTAAATGGTTTTGAAGCTTGATCAACATTTCTCTTCCTCGATACAATATTCTGTCCGAGTATAACACTATCCATTGTCTGACAGTAGGTTATATCATTTCGTCTTTTTCTAGTCCCATTATGAAGGTCAGGGTGCCCGCAGAAAATGTTCTTGACTATGTCAGTATTTATTCTACCGGGCACAGCATAGGCCCCTCTCTTTGTTCTCTTCTTTCATAGCAGTGAGCTGTCGTACCCCAATGATGGACGATGGTAAGTCTTCAATTGACTGGTCTGACTTCATTTTTTTCTTCACATCAGTTTTGGATAAAACTGCTGCTTTGTCGCATAGCACTTCTTCTTCGCATTCCCCAAACCACGCCAAACATCTTCTGTCTTCTGTTGTCGTGATAGGACGTACATCCCTGAAAACATCTACCAAAAGGCATATCTGTTCAACGAATGTGCGCACGATGTTGATTTAGCTGCCTCTTTGGGTTCAGTAGACTCTGGGTAGGTTTGTTAAATAAAATAAATCAACACATATATTTCCATTACATATATATATAAAATGTGCATCTTATTATCTTAACATAAGATATTTATTATCGGATTTGCATAAGAATGCAAACATTACCTAAATACAGGCTGTGATAAATTATATCGTCAGTATATATATATATATATATATATATATAACATTTACAGAAATGATATGTGCTGAATTGTTACCTTCATCAGATATAACATGTCCTTGTTGAGAACTTCAAAGACCAACCTATTTCTCATTTTGAGATTGCTGTCAGGGAGGAGATGGTTACGAGTCAGCCTGCCTTACTCCCATGCCTTCACCCAATACTTCCATAAGATCTCGTGTCCCACAACAGTTAGAATTCGTTTGACACCTATTTTCTGTTAGTTCTGGAGAAGATTATTTCTGATTTTCTTCAAATTGTGCTGTTTGAACAGAAAAATAACAGGTATAAAATTATAATGCTAAATAATATAATAAAAACAAAACAAATGTTCACAGTAATCTAGAAATTTTCTTTGTCAATGAATTGTAATTACCGATGATCCATGATGAAGAAAATCTTCTGGTTGGACCTAAACACGTTTGTTGTGGTATACAGCCTGCTGCGCATTGATCCTGGATTGACATGAAAGTCCGGTTTTGGACAGCCCATGCATGCAACTGTTGTTAATCTGAAACAAATGTTTATTGATATACAGTGCTCTATGAAAAGGTCAGTGTATCACACGTACACACAGCTGTAATAAAAATGAATATCTATACTTTTGTGCACTACAGCAGTGGGTACCGGCAGTATGTTTTTTTTTTTCAGTACATAAGTTGCGCACCTCCAGCTCATAAACTTAATTGTACATGTTGAATTTTGTTACAGTTGTGCGTACGTGTTGCACACAATCGTTTTTTTAGAGAATATATATATGAAATTCGATTATATTTATTTAGTTATTTATTTGATTTGATTGGTGTTTTACCCCCTATTCCAGAATATTTCACTTATACGACGGCGGCCTGCATTATGGAGGGTGGAAGCCGGGCAGAGCCCGGGGGAAACCCACGACCATCCACAGGTTGCTGGCAGACCTTCCCACGTACGACCGGAGAGGAAGCCAGCATGTGCTGGTCTTGAACTCACAGTGACCGCATTGGTGGGAGGCTTCGGGTCATTGTGCTGCGATAGCGCGCTAACCGACTAAGCCACGGCTTCCCGAAATTCGATAATAGGAAATCTTCAAGTTTATTCCTTTTCCCATTTAATCATACATCATTTTGGCCTTTGGAGCCGGAGAGTATAGAACGAACCTTAAATGACCATATAAACAAAGCTTGCACAGCATCCCAAACTTTTCTCCATAAAACAGTCCCATCAACTTCATTTGTCAGAAAGTGACACAATGGGGACCGAAAGCTCAATTTCTCCCACCCCACAAAATAGTTGTAGTACGTCGGTAGCTAGAATTTTCTCTCATTTTCCTAGAAAATGAAAAATATATATACATTTTATGATCATATTTTATCTTGGACATTTAAATAATATATCATTTGATGTAAAATGGTCTAATTCTTACCTTTATGGTGCTGAAAAGCTTGAAAAGAGCATGCAATTGATATACCTATTTCAATACCCCTCATGTGCGCTGTATTTTCCCCCAGGTCTACGAAACCCATCAAATGTTCTTGTGCACTCTTTTTTTTCATGTGGAGATCGGACACTTTACAGTGGAAGAAAACAAAAAAAGAAAAATGAAGTCATGTTATGGAATAATTAACAATATGAAATTTGAACAAAAGTATTGTGAGGTGGGAAAATAACAGTTGCCCCGAATTTCTCTTACTTAAATCAACGCCAGTTTCTTTTAATTCTGTTGTGCAGCTGTTGATTTTTAGTCTCCTACTTGTACCAGAAATATATACAGGTTCACCCCTCGTCTGTGGCTCCATCTGTCGTTCGTGCAGTCCGCGGTATAACAGTCCGTGCAGTCCGCGGTATAACAGTCTCAAGATTTTTTAAATAATGGTTCATTATTCGTACGATTAAATGTCGGACTTGATATAGCTATATAATTTGGACAGCCCAATCTGGTGGGGGACATGTGTCGCTAATAATATTCAGTACTACTTCAGTAATGTTCATTTTAAGAATCGTCTGATGAATTTGCCTTTGAGCCGTTATAATTTGGTATAGGGCTGAGATCATTGTACATTTAGTATATAAGGATTTGACATATCTTGTTAAATGCTCTGCACAGGGTGGTCAGAACTGTTAGGAGCTGTATACCTGTATTGACATTTCATCGAAAAGAATTCCTCGCACCATGCCTGATATGGGTTGTCCTGTGTTTAGGAATTCAGTGCATATGCACTGGAATATCTGTGAATTGAAACCTGACACCTGTCGTACAGAATTTTTGAACGACGATAAGAAACTATCTGAAGGCACTAAAATAAAGCCACTGTTTCACAGATCGCTGTAAGCTTTTGGAAATCCACTCCACAACGTCAAGCATAATTGAATAATTCTAAAAAAATGAAAAGAAGAAAGAAACGTGAAATTAATCATCATTGTATGTAATCTTTAAAGCAATTGTACATGTATGTATATCATACATGGATTACTACGTATATAGGAATTAATACATTTTATTTGTATATAAGTTGAATGCATGTAGTTTTTCATGCAGTAACTTAATGAATGTATAAGCATTCATATATGCATGTGTTTGGTCATACTTAGGAATCCATCTTCGCTGCCTTTTGTCTTTTCTCAAGATTTCAGGTTGAAATTTCAAATTTCACATCTTAGAGGCCGGGCATCTCTTTTTTTTATAACAACAAAGAAATTAAATTTATGTATATAAAAGGAGAACATGTATTGTTGTTTCACAAAATTTATTTTACACGACAAGTGTTGTACATGATCTATACACTATATTCGTGTATTATATACATGTATATTAAATTCATAAAATCTGATTTCAAGTGATTGTTTTAACGAGACTTATTTAACAAGACACAAACCATTTCCGGTGCATGTTTATCTACACTACATATGCTTAGAGCCTATAGCAATTTAGCTCTTGAACAGGGCCACGTGATTGGAGTTCAGCTGTCGATAGTTTGACTGCGGATTTGTCACATACAAACCGTCTGTAAATTTTTTTGTAAACATTTGTGTTTGACCATTCAAATGCATTTCGTATGATATATCTCTAGGCCTCGAACCCGAGATTCGTATCAAACGAAATGGGATTTCCGGATCAATAATGGCAAGGGAAGTTTCCAAAAAAGAAAAATAACACAAGCCCCCAAAGAAGTAAGAAAATATACAAATATAAAATCAGGGCGGGTTCATGCAAAGAGAAGCAATCAACAGTTTTTAAGTCCATCTATAAAGGCACGATTAACTGAAATAACCGCAGGCATGTCTCCGTGTCAATGCTGCAAAGCCCTTGATGCACACCAGTAAAATCTTTCAGTTTCAGTTTTTCGCGCCATAACTATTCAATGAAATTTGTGACGTAATTGCAGTGTTTCACTGACACAATGGAGTCGATATTTTGGCTTTTGATGGATTAAAATATCGTCTGAAAAGCGACATTTATATATAAATAAAAAAGACAACAACATGGAGGGCTGTTGTCGCATATATATACAGTACGGAGCTTCATGCTGAAAAAATAACATATTTCTTTTGGCTTCGGGGTACTATTAGTTAACCGCAGTACTAATCTTTAATTTCCTGTTGGATTTTAATAATGGATCGGCATATGGGTTTTTTCTTTATACCCACTTTATCTTTTCATCTTTCCTAATACGTTTTGTTTGATGGAAGTCGTCGTGCTTTATCTGTAGGTTTGGATTTAGGAAAGTATGTCCACTGGGTGTTATAAAGCAGGTGGGTGAGCCGTGGGTGAGGGGTGACGGATATCAGGAAGATTGTTAAAGTTACCCAGGGAGATATGAGACCTTCGCCTAAATGTCACGACAGAAGCACTTGTCAACTCCCGGATGATAGCGAAACCAGTCTTCAGGTATATTCACAGGAGTTTATTGTACCACAGGTTCTGTCCAATTGCCTTATGTTGGTCTTCCCTATCTGCTGATGGGCATTGAGCCTGACACATAAGTGGTCAGATTTAAAACTGATGACAGCCCACGGCTTTGGCTGGATAGCATTTCTCCAGATATTCTTACATTTAATATGTTCCTTTGAGCAGTAAAGAAGGCGAATCATTTACTGGGATTCTTTTGATAGTTTTATTCTCTGAAAATGAATTTTACAGGAAGATACAGAACATAAATATAAAATACATCACCACAGAGAGGAAAACCAGAGCTTCGACTACAGTGTGATAGTTGGCAAATGGTCACACGTTATACCGTTATAACGGTACACAAATATTCTGTATTGGACAGCCAAACCATGAAAGGAGGCGTCTCTGGCTACCAGATGAGTCCTGTTATTAAAATACTGTGACATTATCAAGAGATATATGAAACGATATTGTTCAAAGGTTAAAATATTCCAGTCTTTTTTGATGGTCGTTGGGTTTCTTAATGGGAGAAGATCAGACAGGATTCAGATTATACAGATCAAAGATCATGGAGCATAGGTCAGGGGTAAAGGGTCACACGAAATTGTAGCACTTTGCCATGGGTACAAGTTACAGATCTTATGGTGAAGCTCATTCCACAAAACCTTTTGATACATTGGCAAAAAAATTGAAATGCGATTTGATGGCTTTATTGTTAGTCTGTGAAACTGAAATGTTCAACTCCTAATATGCATCACGTTAAGACGAACTTGTCACAAGCTCTACTTCGAGCACCTTCAACTACGTGTAATACTGAATCTTAAACATGTGAACACAAGAGGTTTTGCAGAAGATTTTGTTCCTGGTTCCAAGACTTAACATCAGCGGACAGGTATTCTGCTATCGAACTAAGCATCCCCGAAGCCTGGCCCCTTTGCATTGTTTTCATGTTATTGTGTAAACATATGATGACAACACTGCATTGCGTTCTCAATTTACGGTCTGTACGGTAAAGTAGGTCTATTTGTGTGGTTCTTGTGTGCAGCTTGTAAAAACCACTGGTATCCTCACATTTCTGTTTTGATGATAAAGTACCTGAGTCCTCAGCTGTTTTCCTTTTTATTTAGATTTGGGCTTATCATTGGAGTTTTGTGTCCACACACTTCTATTCTGACGCGGAATTGCTTCTGTCCTCGTTTTTCTATCCTTCCACAAATGTGTGTACTTTTCTCATTTGACTAACAAGTGTGGATGGTTACTTTTTTCGTTTCTCAAATCTGCTTGCTTCTCAATGTTTTCCTTCCTCTGGTGTGTTTATATTCTATCTGTCTATTGTGAAGGGGTAAGTGCTAATGCCCTCGCTTTCAGTTTTTGTTCGTGTTCCAATATGCAGGACTGAAGCTCATGTATTACTGAATCTAGCATTAAACATCAAGCATTAAACTCAAAGCACTACAATGAGGACACTAAGTCTTCTGTCCAGTCAGATCATTTCCTCAGTGTTTTATTATTGCTTATTCCTTTTTATTACCTTGTTCAAAAACCTATACTTCCTCAGCGGAAACTCCAGCCTTTTAGAAGGTGGTTATTCAAAGAAACGCCATGTGGCGCTTTGTCTGGAGTAGATGACGGACGGAGTCGTCAGAATCTCTTGGACTCTGCTATACAATTTTGTCTTACAACGGGGTTAGGGGCGGTATGTTCATGTTAAGTGTAATCTCCACGTTGGATATATGGACAGTTGCTCAAAGCTCAACTGAGATACGTAGTTGAATATCGACACCATATATGTGTAACTTGTAAACGATTTGGATATTGATTTTATTCATTCGCCTAGAACATTCACTACGTCTTTTTGTCATCACTGGAAACTGTTGACTGCTTTTCTTTGTATGAAACCGTCCTAATTTTATATTTATATATTTTCTTATTTCTTTGGTGGTTTGTGTTATTTGACGTGTTTTGGAAACTCGTCTTGCGATTATTTACCCGGAACGCCCATTTTGGCTGATGGCTGGCATATGAATGTCGGTTTCGAAGTCTAGACGCCGCAATTTTCCTTTCAATGGCCTTTCTAATGGTCTGAGCAAATAGCGTTGGGCCGATCGATAACAACAACGTCTTCAACCGTAATTGTGATTTTACCAGGACATAAGCCACCGGTACACCTGTGCTTGAGGGCACTTGTGGGGAGAGTTGGGGAGGCGGGAGGCGGGAGGCGGGAGTCGGGGTCGGGGTCGGTGGTCACTGGGTATTTTGTCGGAAGAAATTGGGGTTAAATCTAGAAGATGGTGTTTATCAGGACGGATCAACTTCTAAATGCCCCTTGTTTTGGTAAACGATTTGCGGGAGGCGGGAACCGCGTAAGACAAAGCCTTCACAATGGTGCATACACACTATGGTTAAAGCCAGGAAGGTTCATAATCAAGAAGAAAGCAATCCCTGAGTTTGAAGACTGCTGGATACAATATTACATGGCGACAAAAGTTGCGAGAAAAGCGAGGAAGGATGGGTTTGTGATGTGATGACAACACGACACTTTGAGTACATGTATTTCTAGACCAGTGACGAGTAATAAATTGCATACAACATCACTGTAATTGTATTTACGTAATTCTGCTTAAGCCATTGGACTAGTGGACATGTAAGTTATTACTTCTTAAACACTTACATGAACAGTTAGATCAAAACCCTAACAAATTGACAAGAGGCTGGATTTAACTGGTAACGTGTGACCCTTTGCCAACTATCACACATTCGTCGCTGCTCTCGTTTTACTCTCTCCCTCAGTCTTTTATCTTGCAAATGTGTTGTGCGTTCATTTATTCCACTGGGCAAGCTGGCAAAGGTTACGTACGATACAGAGGCATTCAGGTCGTTGGCCGTATGTACTGAAGATAAAACCAATACTGTCGCGATGCATCACCATGGCAACTACCTTAGCTTTGTTTTCTTACACATCATGTGAAATTGGCTTCCAATGTTTACAGCAGTGGTTATTTATTTGATTGTTGTTTAACGACATTTTTATGCATTTTTCATTTTTACGTTGACTACCGCCATCGTAGAAATCGGTAAATATTTACTTCTTTAGAAGGGACTTCGTAAGTCGGTCTCAACTTCGACGATTCTTGTTTTAGGATGAAGTCTTGATGTTACGATGTGTGCAAATATGAAGCGGCCATGACAGCGTGATGAATGACTGGATGTAAAGAACATAGACACAGTCGCTGGAGTACAGTTACTCGGTATGTCTTCCCAGACAAGGTGCGAGTCTGACCAGTCATTAGAAAGCTTAAATTTTGAAATTGACCACGTCCAGCAGAGCCGTGTCTGGAGCGGAGTAGAGTTTCAATTACAACACACTGAAAGGCTTAGATGATAAAGCAATTCACAATGAGACAAATCTAAAAAGAGATCGGCCTCGTGACTAGAACAACATTGAAGTCACACGTTGGAATAGAGAGATTTCCACCCCGCACATCGATAAATCCTGCCATCAGATTTATTGATTTATTTGACTGGTGTTTTACGCCATACTCAATAATATTCCACTTGTACGACTGCAGCCAGCATTATAATGACAGAAAACCGTGCAGAGCCCGGGGGAAGCCACGACCATCCCGTAGGTTGATGACAGACCTTCCCACGCACGTTCGGAGAGGAAATCAGCTTGTACTGGGCTTGTCCTCACCTAGACCGTAGTGGTGGCTCTTCTGGGTCATGCCATCAGACAGCCAAACTCATCTGATGCAACATTGGAATTAAAACCGTTTTTCAAAACCGTTTAAAACAGCACAAAACTGAAAACATATTACACGCCAACGGGAAGAAAGGACAGACAAACTCAACACCGAGTAAAGGGGTCGATCTGGAAACTCGAATGAAGCTGCAACGAAGTTTATATACGTTAGTCACGGAGACCTATAACAATTACACTGAAAGAACATCAATCATTTGTACTAAAATTAGACCATATGAAAGCGTACCCTATCCCCACCACCAGATGGCAAAATATCCAAACCCTTGCAGCCAACGAACCGGACCTAAAATGAAAAAAATGAACAATAATAAAAAAATGTCGAAAGAAAAACAAAAGATGATGAAAACCAAAAATGAACGGAGACCAAGGGATATATATCCGCACTGCCGCTGACCTAATCCAAGCCTCATTGATGGATCCTCCTACTGTGGTTAACCCTGTCACTGTGCCTATCCCACATTTTGCCCATCCCATTGTTTTAATGACGATGATTTGATTGAGCAACAGTGACCTGTTAAGCACTGTTTATGTGTGTCTTTCATGTTATGTATGTATTCCCACTTGCTCATCTATTATTTCAGTGATTTGATAACGATGTTAGTTTCTACAAGACATTGCCTGTGATTAAATAAAAGTAGTGCATCCATAAGAATCTCATCCCTGTTATCAAGATATATGTGTCAGCTCAAGATGCTCAGATGGTTTATTGTTCCACTTACAACAGGCTGAAAAACCATCGGTTTAAATCAATATTTTTGGATCTGTCAGGCTATTACCACGTAACCGTTTTCGAGCAATCAAAACAGCTTTAGAGCGAGAAACTCACCAGCTTTGACATCTACCCCTATACTGATATGATGTCTCACTGATCAGGCAAATGTTAGATTCCAAACGAGTTTGATGTAAGGTTTACTGCTGATCCAATAAGTCAGGCTTTCCTTGATGATCACTATTCAGACTTCGCCTAAGCTCTGTGCGCATTGAATTCCACAGGTTGTTTGTCACGCTGTCTGGGGGTGGTGCAAGTCAGACATGCATGTATTTCGCTTGGTTGGCTTTAGCTGGCGTCTGCTGTCTAAGATGTTCCCATTTAATAATACGATTGGTCTGCAGCAGATCCCGCTGCCTCGAAAATAAATAATAACGATGAACAGTGCATTTAATAATAACGATGATAAATCGTCAATTCTGAAAAGAGAATATGGATTGTTTTGCCTGCAGAACAGTGGACAACCAGCTGTAACTATGGAAGTGAAGCTGTTACCTTGAGATTAAAGCTCTTGTTAAATTATGCTTTTACGTCCCTGCTTGTGACATATTGATTCGGCTTTTACCTCTATGTGGTTAAACAATCGACGGGAAACGGTTTTGACGATAAGACTGATGCGGCTTGCGGGAAAACACTTAGCCTTTGTTTTTGACATGAAGATCTACTAAAGCGATTCGGAATTTGATAAGAATTTTGGATTAGGAATATCAGTTGTATTTGTTAGCGGGATGTTGTACATTGTTTTGCTACATGGCATAACGTTTAAGATGCAGCCCCGTAATTGTCCAAGTAATCGTAACAGTATTGTCCGTTTTCGCGCTTCAGCTATGGGTATTTAGTTTGAAATATAACATAACATATATTACTATTACTATTTCTATTATTACAAATGGAAGCCTAGGTTGTTTCTCTAATGTATGGTATTTGTGTTGTTGATGAAACATTTCTTTTCTAACCGCCACTTCAGTGTGGCTTGTAGGAAGTACTTGTCACTAGGAAAGGGATGTCTCCTTTGCTAAGGCCTGTGCGTGCCCGTTATGTGATATACAAAAGAAGAGAAGCGGTGTCTTTGGCTGAAAAGTACACATCTGGCCTTTGTTGGTCACTTGCATGCTTCATGTTATTGTGTATACATGTGTTAAATTTGATGATAACACAACACAACACTAAGTAATTCTAGACCAGTGACGTTTAATAAAATGTAACTGTATTGCTAGTGGGGTGTAAGTTGTTACTTCTTGAACACTATTATGAACAGCAAGTCCCGACGTAAATCGACAAGTGGCCGGATTTCACCGGTAACGTGGGACCCTTACCAACTGTCACACTGTGATCGCTGTTCTAGTTTCACCCTCTGTGCTGTAGTGTTTTATATACCAACCAAGTGGGATAGTGGGTGTGGTAGATATGCATATTCTCGTTATCTGTGAAGAACAATTAAGAAAGGAATCGTTGTTGTTGTTGTTTTTGTTATAGGGATGTTTTTCTTGTTTTTGATCGTTACGTGAACATCCGAAATGCGCATGCGTCACATGATGTGAGCGTACATCAGTCCTTTGTTGTTGTTTGAAGATGATGTCATAATAACAGCAACGCTACCCTACAAGTACCACTTGTGCACCAAAATCCTTTTGATCGAATTGCAGCTTATCACAGTCATCCGCTGGCCATGGATTTAAGGATATCTGCTGAGAAATTAGGTTGAGCGATAGAATGCACAAGGCAAAACTCTTGAAGTTCCTCTTCACACTACCCTATCTGTTATATGTATAGGACCGCCAAGGAGCGATCAAATGTAGCATCAAAGTTGTTAAACGAGAGTTAAAAATTTCGTTTGTTTCGAGTCTTTGACGAGAAACAAGCGAAATTTTTCACTCCAGTCAGAATCACAAGTTGAAGGCTCTGTTTATCCCATAAATGTAAAGTCGAACAAAGGCACAATACTGAGCCTCAAATCAACTTGATTTACGCTTGCAGATGTGCGGATTAATTTAAGTATGGGCCATCAGTGATTCGTCCGCAGACCAAAGGGCATCATTTACACAGAGAATAAAATATACGCCACATATAAGAGTTCAAATTTAAACTGCTACCACGTTTGGCGGGATTTTTGACATTATCACCTACATAATTAAAATCATGTAGCAGGCATTGGTTTTTAAACAGTTTGCGAACACCTTTGTCAGACTGTGGAAGACAACAAGAGGCCATGGGAGAAACTACTCAACAAGTGCGTACCATGCACGTCATGCTGAAATGCAGATACAGATATGCGTACTCGACAAGAAAATTAAAGAACTTTAACGGCAATAGTATTGCTACGAAACAAGATTTATTTATTTATTTATTTGATTGATGTTTTACTTTGTACTCAAAAGTGTTTCACTTAAACGACGGCGTTCAGCATTACGGTGGAAGAAAACCAGGCAGACCCCGGAGGAAACCAACGACCATCCGCAGGTTGCTGGCAGACATTACGCAACTGAAATGAAACTGATCATAGAGTCATCTAGGAACATCCTCGGGCATTTGCACAAGTAGGTAGTAAAACAAAGTAGTTCGGCGTGTGTGTAGCTTTTGATTGGCTAATTTTTATCAATGCGCAGTCACGAGTCAATCAATAAAAACTCCACACTCTTGACAAAATAGTAAATGCGATATTTATGCCACCCCCTTTATGTCATTTTCTGGGCCACATTTATAAGAAAAATGTATGTTTGTTTTAAAATACACATAGGCCAAAATGCGGGACAGTTATACAAACTTCTTTTAAAATGGAATGGCCGTGAGCATGAAAAAGTCAGTTGTATTGATTAACAAGTGGCCGACTGACTGGAATCATTAAATTCACTCTAAGTACCGTTTTATTTTGGTTCATTTTTTCTTTTGCGTTTTGAGAAGACAATTCTGTGAGACTCGATAATCGGCTGTCCCTCAATTCTCCTATTCTAACTGATCTGAGTGTAGTTTTTGGTGTGTTTGGAAAGCTTAGTTCACGATGGAAAATCTCGGCCTTCTACTAATGTTTACCATTGTTTTTTGCTTTCTTCCTCTTTTGTTTTTAAGTGCTTAAACGAAAATCGCTGTATTACAATGTTAAAATTAGCTTTGAAGTGGATCATCACAGAACCCGTTAACGGTCTAACATTATCCCAGCTTTTGAAAATTGCCTCCTTTTAGGTCCAGATCGAGTAATAATACTGACTGTGTAAGAAGTTCTGCCTTTGATCACAGACTGCCTTTCTACTGACCCACAAGAAACACCGACCTAAGCGTCGCCGTCAATGGTTTATCCGGAGTAGATTTGTCGTGTGGATTCTAAAGGGTAAAACGGATGTAACCAAAATTTAGAACTCCTTAGTTACCATGACAACCGTTTTAAAAGCTGTTCAAATGTTCAGAGGTTTGATAATTGCCAAAAGGAGAAGATTGGTTTCGCTCCCAGTTGAGAAATGTATAGTTAGCCCGAGTATCAAAGACCAACTTTAAGGTTTGAATGATGTCGTACGCTATAATTAGCGACTCTGATGCTCAGATCCAGGGAATCAGGATTTTCCCTGTCTCAATTCCTGCTTTGATGTGAAGTGCAATTCTTAGATTTATTTATTTATTTATTTGTTTGGTGTTTTACGCCGTACTCAAGAATATTTCACTTATACGACGGCGGCCACCATTGTAGTGGGAGGAAACGGGGCGGAGACCGGGGGAAACCCATGACCATCCGCAGGTTGCTGACAGACCTTTCCACGTACGGCCGGAGAGGAAGCCAGCATTAAGCTGGACTTGAACTCATAGCGACAGCATTGGTAGGAGGCTTCTGGGGCAATTCTTAGATGTCACTGGTCTAGAATTACTCAATATGCTCCGCTGTCGTCACATTTTATACACAATTACATGAAAAAATGCAAAAGGCCATGTTTTGGGGATGCTTAATCCACAAGTACAACCCTGTTTTATGTAGAAGTGCCGTCTAAAAGACTAAAAGACTAAACACAGAGAGAAAACCAGTGCAGCGACAACACGCCCACAAGCGTGTATATGCAGTGTCACATCTTTGATGTGCAAATTTGTTGAAAAAAATGGAATGGACATCCTTGTTAAAAAATCAGCTGTGTTCAGCTGTGGTCCGTTGTCATGGATCTTTAAAGTCCTCCTAATCTTTCTAATTTTACAAATTAGGTTGAGCGATAGAATTAATTATGTTATTTTTTCTTTTACATTCTGAGATTTGCAGATGATGGAAAAAAACATTTAGCTGAAATCGTTTAGCTGGACATTAAAATGACGTCGTCACGTAAATCTCTCCTCCGCAGTGGATGTCAGCACAAGCCTCCTGGTGTAGTTTTAGTGCAATCAGGATTCCGCACTCTGCGCTTGATTCAAAAAGATGTCAACAAGTTCCGGTTTAAATCAGTGCAGTTACATAAAACCAGCACATTTGCTTAGGCTTGGGACATACCACGTGTTAAGGCTGATAGGCTCTAACCGACTATTACCTAAGACAAACACTGCTGCAACGGGTAGATATCAATTTCTACTGAAGCATGTCCTCGATATTTTTACCATACCCCGGGTGGTATAATATTAATTATACTATGATAATATGCTAAGTATGATAATATGTTAGTCATGATAATATACTGTTATCAATTAATATAATTGTTTAGAATGGTTTGAAGTGAGAAATCAGCAATTTTGAGAGAACCTATGAAGATATCAAATAATGTTCTAATGAATGATCTCGTGAATGGTCGTCTTACTTCCAACATCTGGCGCCCGAGGAAGCGATCATTCTACAGTCACCACATCCGCAACACAAACTTGGCTAATAATCCCAAGAAATGACAAATCGGTCAGGGCACATTGACCCGTGCTCCCTAAGCACTTTTCCACGGTGGGCTGGTCTATAAATGTTTATCTGGGTGTGAACGAGATAGCATACCTAATAATCCTGAACAGAATCGTTAGCCTTGTTGCTGAGAAGATGTCATTTTTTTCAGGCCAATTCTCCATTTAACTGAATGAAATAGACAAGACTACAGCACAGAGGCTACAACCAGAGTCGCGACGACAGTGTGAAAGTTGGCTGATGGTAACAAGTTATCGGTGAAATCCGGCCTCGTGTCAACTTATCTGAGTTAAGGTTTTTTCCATCTGTTTATGTAAATGTTTAAAAAGTAACAATTTTCTCGCTCTCTCGCTTAAGCAGAATTGCGTAAAAAATGACAGTGATGATAAATGCAATTTAACAGACGTCACTGGTCTAGAATGTGACGTCATCACATTGAACACATGCATACACACGAAACCAATACAAAACAATACTGCATAAACTTCATATGGAATAATTTTTTGCGTGCATATATACATTTGGTTTCATGTTGTCTTTTCGTTTAAGTCAAGATTTCATGTCGACGAGAGCACCGCTTGGTTTGTTATCTACGTAGCACTTTGTTAAAGGGACATGATCACCCAAATAGTAGGTATTCGCGTTACCACAGAATGACATCAGTATTTGGTATTTTTTCAAGAAGTAAGTTACAAGCTTTTCGTTTATCCCACTACCAGCATTGTACGTGAAGTGAATTTTTAAAAATAACAAAAAAACCCCAAAACAAAACAAAAAAAAAACAAACAAACTGAAAACCTAAAAGTGACAGAATGTTTAAATGAGGTCTGACAATTCTGTTGAAATGAAGCATGCACACAGCGCTCGGTAAATTTCATATGTAAACAAACGTGGCTGATGACACGTGTGAAAGAAGGACTTACGGCTCTCTTACAGGATAAGCCAAAAAAAGGTGTAAAAGAGAGCTCAGCATTTTATTGTTGTGGCGATGTTAAGCGTCGAACAGACACACGTTTCTGACTCATAGTTTAATGAGAAGATTATTGCTTCTCATGTTTTCTCGATGCTGTCTAACCTGCTGTGCTCTCCATGTATCTATGTGTATCAAAATTCGAAATAATCCGAGTTCATGTCGCCAATATCGACTGATCCCGAACGCCTGTAGATCTACACACATATGCACACAGTCACATGAGCCCGTGAGATAAAAAGCAACATTCCCGAACGAGCCTCCTCAACTGAGTGTTGTTAATTTAGGTCAGTAAAGACAGAGTTTCCTGAGTATCACCGATTTTCGTGTAGTTTTCCACGAGTTGAAAACATTGGGGAAGATGTTGTTCAAAGTTTTACGTTACAATCGGTAGTAGTGTTGTAGTTTCAGTACATCTAGAAAAGGAATCATTGAGCGTTAATTACGGGAATATTATTAAGGGCTGGACATAAGATAATGATCTATAAATATTTTACAGTAAAATTCTTCCAGTCACATGAGTCTGATAGATAAAAAAAAACATCTTCCCTCAACAGGTGTTCCGAACTAACTGTTGTTAAAATGGCTCAAAAATGGCACAGTTTCTTGAGTGTAAAATCATTTGTTATCACACACACGTCCCATCGAACCACTATGCACCAAGTGATCCCGGCAGTTAAAGCGGGAACAAAGCTCTTATAATTGACATTTTCTTTAGCTGAGACAGTGGTTTCTGTTGATCTACTGTGGCAGTTTTCACGCGTCTCCATTCAAGCAAGATGGAGATTTTCGTCTTGGCTTATTGTTGGAGGAAGAGAGAAAGCTCATATCTTCTTTTTCAATCTGCCGAACGCAAATTTCAGTATTGTCTTATGACTGAAACACGATCGGCTTCTCACATTTCTGTTTACCCTATTTCTTATGGTCGATATTCATAATGTGTTTAGACATTGGCGTCACGCCGACTTTTCTCTGCCCATAAAACAGTACTTTTTTGTTACATTTGTTTTTCCATACACAGGCACACATTACAGCAGTCCAGTTCACAGGACCTTTATTTCAGTGTGATCATAAGGTTTTCAAAAACATTTTCGATGTCACTGTTGACACCCATTATCAATAGGCCTACATTCCATAAAACTCACCGTATAATCAAAACCTTTAACTGCGTTCACTTCGGTGAGTAATGCTTAAAAATCGTTGAGTGTGTTTTCGGATACAGGTTTTAATGGTGTTTTTACTCACCATAACTTCATTTTGCAGAGCCTTTCCCTCTAAACGGTATTATTTGACAGCCAAAATGAGCAAAGCAAATTTCGTTCTAATCTCGTCATTTCACGCGTTACTAGTAACCGACAGTGTCCATCGTCTGCTCTAGGGCTTCCAAATTCTGCACAGAGGGCACGTACGTCGGGAAAATCAAAAGCATTTTGATCAAAAGGAGTCATGTGACGGAATATTATTCTCACACTTGGACAGAGTATGAGTGTATTTACCGCTAGGGGATAGATGCATTAACGGGAGCAGCACTCCAGCGCTAACAGCCGTTGGTACTTTCCGTTTAACTGAGGGGGTAGAGTGGTGGACTTCAGCTGCAGAGATCCCGAGTTCAAATCATTGTGTGACCCACAGAGTAAATCCTCCATCCATTTCAATATTTGTATGGCGGTAAGGTAACACAGAATGTGGGGATTATTGAGAGCTTTCGAGTGATATCTTTCTTATAAAGTTTAATATAAAGTATTGATATCGTCTCTAAATTGAAGTCTCTAATTTCTTTTTTGGAAAATGTTAATTTTCTTAGCCGCGTATCGGTGTCTCTACCTGATTATCACGGCGATGTTTTCTCGCAAATCCTCGCCGCTATGGTAGACTCGTGTACATAGCGATTAGAGCTCTTACCGAACTCCGATTGTCACGTGTTTAGTGTATTAGTACGCTAATAAGGTGTTTTTAGACTTTTCTGGGTTTGGAAATTAGCTTCATTTTTGGATAATTGAAGTGGGACTGATGTGTGACTACCAAATTTCAGTATAACGAGACGTGATTGGACATCAGCTGATGTATACAATGTTCGAAAGGACTGTCGGATTTCAAGGTGTACGGTACGTATACCTTGAAATCATTCTTCGTGCTGCGCACATAAAATTCTTCTGACAGCTGTTTCCTAGAATGGGCACACTGGTCATTGACCCGACCCTGCGTGTGCGGGTCATTAACTTGTCCCTTGGTTTTCAGTCCTCCGGCATTTCTGGTCCCCATCGGACCTGAGAAAGGGTTTGACCGGAAGCTGCGAAAATAGGGCATACATTATTTACCGATGTAAAAGTGCTTACACAAAGGCAAACTGCGGACACCTACAGTGTTCCCTTAAATGTATCACGAAGCTAGGAACCTTTACCGTCGTGGGTTTCCCCAGGGTTCTGCCCGGTTTCCTTCCACCATAATGCTGGCCACCGTCGTATAAGAGAAGTATTCTTTAGTACGGCGTAAAGCACCAATCAAATAAATAAAAAATAAAATTTACCTTGTACATTGTTGAATTGACGCCCACGCTGTCAACTTAGGATTTGGATGATTCAGTACCCTTTAGTTAAGATTGCAAAAATAAAATGTCAGCCTATAATTCCAATAACATAACGGGGAAGAATAAACATAAACTAGATTTACACAAGATTTTCACTGTGTATAGCAAATGATTCCTGTTATGAACGTCGATTTTGTTGTTTTATTTTTTGCTAGACATGCGGTAAACTCACGGCTATGCAATGATTTGTCATCTCAAGGATAATATTGAGCCGTCACATTCTATGTCCTTCATAATTTGTTGATCGTTTTACTCTCCATTTGCACACCTACAGAACGCATCACCATCCCGTCAATGAATGAGTTAGCCAGTCAGTTATTTCTGTCCGCCAACAGAACATTATCCATAAATCGATTAATTAATGAATCACTGATCAATCAATCCATTAATCAAATTTCGAATATTTATATGAGTTATTCTAATAATCGAGAAGTTGTTGGTATGTATGGGAATTATACCGATCTTGCAGATCTCTTCCGGTTGCGTGAACCAGTTCTGATAGGAGGAAATGTGGCGTAAAAACTGCAGCTCCAACAATATGTCAGTTTCACAACAGGCTGTCAACACGAAGAGTTGTGCAATCTTTCAAGGGACATAAAGAAATGAGAGAGATTTATTGGCAAAAAATGAATTTAACGCTTTGTTTTGAATGAAAAGGAATCAAAAACTTGAAATGAAGACAGCCACTAAAACAATGTAGAATTCATTTATGCCAGTCACATGCAATCACTTGTTTGGATTTGGGGAAATTTAGAAAGGTCCCGTAAATGAACGCAGTAAAAGCATGACAGAATAAAAACAATACAGGTTTAGATTTTCTTATCCAGCAAAAGTAGAAAGCAGCGACAGTGGTTTGCAATTGAACGTGTCTGCAAAGAAATGTAAGCGAGATTTACATGGTGAATGTTAACGCTTCGATCAATGGCCCTCAAAATGGGATGAGCAAATTCAGCCGCGTAGTTTTGCTCTTGTCCCATACAGGGCCCGTAAGAGCCAGAATGTCTTGAAACAGAACTGCCAGACATTTTTAATAGTTTTAACAACGTAATAGCACAGTATGGACAAGAACTGTATATAACCAGAGATCGCAATTTGATAAACGAAAAAGTGGTAAAAATTAAAAGGAAAATAAATTACCTTGTACTAAATTTCTTAATTTGCCCATAACGCAAATTATTGCACATATTATGTCTCTTATATCACTGACATGTACAATGTCTTTAAGTACATCAATACTTAATAACGTTGAAATGTCCTTAAAATAAGGGGAATTCTGAAATGTACTAATGTCTTTTTGTGTTAATGTGGTACACTGCACGTATCATGACATATATGATATTTAACTACAGAACTGACAAATTAATAAATAACGTCGATTTGAAAACAGAAATATAACAGATATATATATATATATATATATATATATATATATATATATTTGATTGTTGTTTGACATATACGTGATAACTATTTCATCTCTGCTTTAGTCTTGCAACATCATTTGAATCGGTAATACCAGGCCAAACAATACAATACAGCTTAGGGTGGTTTTATTTTGTACGGTGAAATCAAGCCAAAGATTCATGAACAGGTTTGACAAAGAATCAGGTGACATCTATTGGAAATGTTGAACTGTCTGGAAAGAACAGTTGTTTGCATTTTGTGAGGACGCCTTTGTCAATCCATTTTTCCCATGAAAATATTTTCAGTGCTTACATAAGGTTCGTGACTGATAACAAAACCTATGAAACTCGACAATGAAGTCAGCATTATCAGGTGGATAGCCATCTGCCTGACGCAATATTCATGGATTCCACCCGGTTGTTGCCTTCTAATTGTTTTATGCCAAACAAAACAACACGCAAGTCCATCCCCGACATATGGGCTAGACAATAACAATCTCAGATAAAACGTGAAATATTGATATCGGTGTCATATCCAAGTCATCCGCGAAGTTTCTAACATCCACACGAATTTTATTTGGCACGTATTTCTGATGCCATGGAATCCTCATCGGTTATCCCCTCGGTCAATCCGAAGAGATGTTGCTGCCATGGCTTAATATTGCCCTGAATTGAAGAGATGTTTTATGACGTTGTCTGGGTCAGAGCCGACTGGTCCATGTCAGCTGCTCTCCAAGGAGCGTCATTTTGTTTTATGGGCTCTGCTTCTGTCATCTGTCATGTATTACCTACATATGTATACATTGTCAAGATAACATTGTAACTATTACAACGACCTCTATCTGTCTGTCAAGGTATATAATAAGTTCTTTTTTCATAGAGCACGCCGGGAGATTGATGCTGCAATTGTTAACAAAACTGTGCTAAAAATTTTGTTATCGAATCTAGGTGACATGAGAGTTATGAAATATTCATTTATTTCATTGATGTTCTACGCTGTACTCAAAAATATTTCACTTATACGACGGCGGGAGGAAACCGGACAGAGCCCATGGGAAATCCGCAGGTTGCTGGCAGACCTTCCCACGTACGGCCGAAGAGGAAGCCAGCATGAGCTGGATTTGAACTCACAGTGACCGCATTGGTGGGAGGCTTCTGGGTCATTGCACTGCGCTAGGACGGTAACCGACTGAGCCATGGAAGCCCCTTGTTATGAAATAAATCCCTTTGGGTATAACTGATTATCTGTAAAGGGTTATACCTCAAATACTCGCCTCTACCAGCTGCTTCCTAAGCTGCACCTGCCACTTTGATGTTGAATTTTGAGATGCAATATGACAGGTTAGATAGTAAACCAGCAGTGCACATTGACATATGTAATCCTAACTTCGTGTATCGTCTGGTTTAATTCTTACTTGGCTTTCAGAAAGGCACAGCTGATACACAGCTAAATAAGTTTCGTTAAGGCCTGGTGTTGTTGTGTTGTGACTTTGGAAAGCGTAATCAACCAAAGCTTTTGCACTTTTTCCATTTTTAATTATCCGCATAAAATCGCAGTTTCTATCTTTTTCTTTCACAGCCAAACTCACAGTCTCAGAAAACAAACTCTTCTAAACAGGCACGTTTGGAGTCGAGAATGCCCTCCTTACTCATTGCCATATTTTATGCTCCTGAATGCCCATGAATTTCATCGCTGATTCACTGGTGTATTGTGGGAAGTGTTTTTCTGGTCGGTTAAAAGGTTTTTTGAAGAGCAAGAAAAGATCTCGCTAAAAACCCTGCCCTAAACTGTGATAACAGCCTCTGTGAAAGCTTGTAAGTAAATTTTTCTTGAGTGTGTCCTAAAACTCCCGGTAAAACGTCATAGTGCGTGAATTCAAATCAACAAATAAACAATATATGGAATCCCCAAAGGCTTCTTTACTCAACACTGATTTATCTTACACTGACCTTTACTGATGTATCCTGGGAAATATTCTGTTGTAGTTTTAAGATTGGGATTCTGAGGGACATAACACAGACAGGTTTGAGTGAATATACTCAGTTAACATAAACAAGAGTTTGAGACATTCTAAGTTATTCATGTTTCTCACAGTGGTCAGGGTTTCTATGTGCATCCACAAAGGGATGATTTCAAATTCTTCATGCATTTTGAACGACGTGTTCGGCGGGTAATCCACTGGAGGGCTTTTGGTGTGGGAAATGGATAAATATGCTGTTGCTGTTATTTTGTGTATAGTCCAGACAACTATATATATATATATTGCATGTTAGTGTGTTTTTTCTTTTGAGTGATAACACTCACATTTAATCCATAATGACGGTATTCTTCCTAAAGTATTACCCCCAAGCCTGAGATGAAAATTATCATCTCAGGCTATTCTGCAAATAACTTGACTAAGGTCTCCTGTCGAACATAATCAACTTACTTGTTAAAATTACATGTGAACCGTCTAGACACTGGGCGAGTGTGGCTGTTTAACGATGGCGGGATGTAATGGAACACATGGTTACTGCTGAATGATGGCGATTAATTTCTGACTACGGGAACAAAACTCCACCTTTGTGGAACGTATGGTTATCTTCAAATGGACGACAAACAATCTGTCCTTCAACTGTAAGTAATAGTTAGAACTTCCATATTTACCCATAACAGGTCTTCAAATACATTCCTATGGAACTCAGTCACAGTCTGTTGTGATCGTATTGTTAGTACGCTGAGAAGTAGTGTGGGGATGGCACTATTTACCAGGATTATGTAAAACTTGCACTGGTAGAGATTCGGACATGGACTTCTGCAGTGTAATCCAACATTACCTAATAGACACACTGTTGTTTTGGCTAGAAATCGATTTTTAGAGGTTCACAATTTTGTTGGCTTTTTGCAGAACTCTTGAGATGTTATCTAAACGTGTTATTTTGCGAAGAAATAATACTACGCTATAAATCACCCTACAACGATTTTACAACTCTTCAGCAGCCGAAGTTGCCTGTTGTGATCGTATTTTTTCGGTACAGTCCAGAATCAGTAGTCTAGGCGTGGTTCTAAAAGCTGCCAGTAAGTGTGGATTTGAAACATTTGGCGGTTGTATAAAATGTGTACCTGTAGGGATTTATGGCGAGCTATTAATTTCTACTGAAACATACCCCGTGATGTGTTTTTATGGCAACACCGAGACCCAGATATGATGCGTCGCTGGTGAACTCCTCACAGTTCCCTCACATTATGTGACTGTTTTTTGAAAGTATGGAATGCAGCGGGGGAAATGAGCTACTTTGCGAGGAACCCAAATGAATCCGTTTTTGTGCTTCGTTTGGTTGACAAAAATCTACCTTGTCAACCTTCCTCCCAAAGGTAGCTAACAGGAAAGAAATGACAACCTAAGTATCAGGTGATTTCTCGTGTCGATGATGTAATTGACAGATTTACAGGTCCATCCATGTGATTGCTTCTTAATTTCTCCCCTGGCTGGAACCGACTGCCTATCACACGTGACCTGCCCGGACAAACCACGTGCACTGCACGCACGAAATCACAAAAGATCACGCTGATCTCAAATGATATCGAATGGTCTGAGATCATGTTATTTCCAAACTGACTGATCCTTGTGTGATACAGACCATATATGTTTACTTTTCCTCACAAATGTAATCTGGCTGTTGTTCACGAAATGATTTAATCGTTTATTTTCAAAGATTTTAAAGAATTGCAGAAACTTGTAGACATTCACATTGTTAAAATATAGCTCTAGGCAGACATGGTGAAATACTGATGTGTGTGAAAAGAATGTTGATTGTTTGAGAACAAAATGCCAAGTTTATTGCTTGTCAGCAGAAGGAATCTGTTTGTGATTGGTATCGCCCACAAACAAGCGATAGTTTGGCAGCATTTTTTGATTGCGTTGTTTTAAAACTGGTGAAATATTACAGAGCCCACTGGTGTCGCTGTGGAGCCCATTGGTTTCACCGTGGAGCCCATTGGTGTCACATTGACTCTCAAGAAGCAATTTCGACTTTTTAATGAAAACTTATTTTTTATTCCTTAATGTTTGACTTTTTTCTCTCGGAACTTTTTAATTTTTTCCATGGAAATTTCGGCTTTCTTGTTTTGAATTATCGCCTTTCTATTCTTCACTCTTATCACCATGATATACCAGTAAGCTTTTCTGATTCCAGTTAAATAACTAAGTCAGAACATTTAACCTTAGGGCAGAGAAGTGGGGAATCTTCTGTCTCTTTAGGTTAAGCAAGCCATTGATATTTCCAGTATCAGCTAATGCTTAGAGAAATGTAGAAAACCAAACAGAATTTCATAATAGTTTAGGCACTCGAAGAAGGACAATCTCGGTGGTTCTCGCGTTACCGCAATCATCTGTGTCGTATGCTCACTGATTACGAAGATAAGCAAACTGACTTTCTCCCATCAACATCGATAAACTCGAAGTCGCTTGCCAAGGCGCAGTGAGAAACGTGAGGATTTTTTTTATTTTTGATTACGCGTGGAGAATCATGAACGCAGGCAGGCGGATCAATATTCATTGGAGGCATTGAGATTAAGAACATAGAACTTTAGGAATTTTTCATCCATACCACAACAACATTGAAGAAACTCCGATCAATGATGTTAATTAAGTCGATGTTTCGGTTTAATTCCAAACCCATATCAACCCATAGTACCGAGAGCTTATATAGACCCATGCACAGCAAACAGTCAACAATAAAAAAAGTATTCCTTGTTTTTATTGCCAGAACTAGATTTACAATTTTTTTCCGTTGCATAATAATATTAAGCAATACTGAAGTCTCCTGTTGAGATTTCCCACGCGTGACGCACAGATGATGTTGAAAGTTACCATTAACAAACGTTATAGACTGTGAAAAGGCCGCATAAACAGTGCCGACCGATTTGTGTCACCACAGCTGCACAAACAGTGGGAGCGCGGGAATCAACACTTTAGCTGTGCCAGTGTGTTCATAGGTGGCCGGTAATAGGCACCTAAATAATTAAAATGTGTGTTCTAAAAACATGTATAGATAGTACTGATATGATGTGTGAAAGAAAAATGAGCCTTATTGCTCGGGAACGATAAACGATTATCAGATCTATTGATTTTATTTAATCCGCCGAAGGAATCTGTATTTTGTTATCATTAACACGAATCACTGTGCTTTGGTTTCCTTTAATGCTAAGCGCGAAATGGTGATTTCAGCTGATTACAAAATCCATATCATTCTTTGAGAACACAAGAGTAGGGAAGCTTCCTTCGTCTGACACACTACAAAGCAAACGTACCGCGACAGTCGATACTTAGACAACTGTAGAAACCTAAACAGAATTTAATCTATATCATCAGACATGCGACAAGTGCAGTCGGAATAATGTCCAATCTCTTTTGTTTTCCCATTAATCACCCGTGTCGTCTGCTCTCTAAACAAATCTGTCTCACGTGACTCAGATTGCGTAGATAAACAGTCTTGCCCGTGCCAGGCAATATCGACGAATTTGGAATCCATTGCCAAGCTACAGTTAGAATAGTGAGAATTTCATTGAAAAGAGAAACATCTCAGATTTGTCCTGTGGATGTTTTGTATCACGCTTGTAGAACACATGCGTGCGGGCTAATATTCTCATTGGCCGCATTGTGCTTCAGAACATTGTCCTTCCAATATCAAACGATGACCTCGGTTTTCTGTATGTATCACACATTGACACATTGATGTTGCATATGGTTTTTGTTTAAGAACGAGAATAAACTTTTTTGAAATAAGTAACACGATTAAGGTAATACGTTCAAGGGCATGTTTGTTGTAAACTCTGCATAAACTGAAACTGAAAAATTCTGTTTAACAGTTGATACTTGGTATAAGAAAGTTCAATTTGACCTAAGATAATGCAAACGTCTTTACGCTGATCCGCTTTGATTCCGATATCTCACCTCTTGGCGTCGACTGTTGATGCCTCCCAGGACCCTTTATCTTTCAGGAGAAGGACATAAAGACGATCAGACGTTGTGGGAGGAAGAAATAGGAGATACATTAGTTAGCGGTGTTAGAGGCGTTTACAGGTCAATCCAGAGTCCTGCTGGGTATGTTCTTCCAGAAGCATGAAGACAGTCACCTCGCTACTGTACAAAAGGAAGTTATCGACTGGCACTTACCGCCTCCTAATGCCACTCAGTCCATGTTTATGGGTTTGGATTAAATGTCGACTGTCAGTTTATGTCATATATTGGAGGTAATGAATAACCTTGACAACTCACAGAACTGAGTATTTGTTCATGTTTGTTCAACTTAACATCGTTGATCGCATTTCAGATTGTTTTACTAGGGATAGGCAGATGTGATGACGAGAGTAACGTTTGATTTCAGCCTGATGGTTTCTGGATCTCAAAAAAACAACTTTGATCGACAGCTGACCGCTTTTCTGTAAATGCTGAAGTGCTGATAAAAAGGCCTGTTGAACGGTATGGCAAAACTGGTTCAGTAACAAGCAAGTCATAAATGGATTTACTGTCACACTGATCTTGATAGCTCCATCAGTCTAGTGTTCTGGATTTGAAATCTCACACAATCACATGCGCAACCCTCTCACTGTTGTCAACTTCACTGATTTCTGCGACCATCTTGTTCAATCAAAAAACATATCTGCTACCTCCCATGTGATAACTAGAAAACCATAATCCATTGTTTGGAGAAGTGGAACAGTCAACCAAATGTCCTCTTTTCTTTCGACCCATTTTACTCTCCCAACATTCATTCAAGCTGCAAAATACATCTAAGAAAGAATATTCATAAACATCCGGAAACTAATTAGCTGTTCGATTTCTGGAGGATTTACTGTATCGGTTTCGTGATGAGCATAGGTTTCGGTTCACTGAACTATCCCCCTAATCGTCGTTCTGATTGGTGGTAAATGTGACGTACATTAAGTATGTTACCAGAAACAGAACATGTATGATGATCATTTTCGTCATTTATGTATTTATTTGATTGGTGTTTTACGCCATATTCAAGAATATTTCACTTATATGACAGCGGCCAGCATTATGGTGGGAGAAAACCCGGCAGAACTCCGGGGAAGCCCACAGCCATCCGCAGGTTGCTGGAAGACCTTCCCACGTATGGCCGAAGTCGTTTTCCTAATGAAAATGTCTTCCGGTGTACTGAACCAAACTGGTCTTGTCAATACATTTCAGTTCTGAGTGGGGTATCACTCTTACAAAATACTGCCTTTCTTAACAAAGACATCTGCGCGAGCATTTACGAGACACTGAGAAATGAGGGACATGGGTTAAAATAAATCAAGTATACTTCTTTCCACATTTATGCTTGTGTTAGAAAAACATGGAATAAAAACAGGATGCACAGTACAGATTTTCTGGATGCAAATCTGTCCCGCCTATACGTTGGACTCATGGGGTAGTAAGACGGATTTCTAAAGCGGCAAACCTCGGAAAGGACGACGATTTTTAATCGAAAGTGTCAGGAGATGCAGGAACATGGCGACTTGGAATGTCGAATTCTAGCTCATCTATCATCGCTGGGTAGGGGTGGAGGTGGGGGCGAGTAGATTAAGCCGAGCTCTGCTCGACTGTTCTCACACATGGTTGATTGAAACCAGCATAGCTCTATATACGGTACTAGACTCTCAGCCATCTTAATTCATTCCGAAATGAACTTAATTACACACTACTGCAAGAATTCGACACGCGGAAAAGAAAACCTATTAAGTTTAAAAATTACCCACAGGAATCAGATCTTTGAGAATTATTCTAGAATTCAGTGAACTTCCCTGGGCTTCGATGAATTAGTGAATACACAATGAAAAAGATATTTGTTTGTTCCATACTTAACCGTTGTTTTGAACAGAAGCGATTTTTCTTCTAAAGGTTAAGGAATATTTACCAAACGTTAATTCGCCGATGTATGTTTGAGATATTGCCACTGACAACCTGTCATTTATTTTTAGTATTTAATTCAAAGGGGAGAACGGGACGTGACAGATGACCCGTTAGAATAAAACCCGAGCTAAGGTTAATTGACAAGAGGACGGGTTTCATCGATTAAGTGTGACCATTTGCCAACTATCGTTGCCACTCTGGTTTTACTCACCATGCACGATGTAGTGTTTAATACTATCAATGGTGAGATACGCAACTCTAAGCCAACCACAGGCGCACAAGGTACCGGTTCAGTCCTGGCCTTCAGCACGGAATTCTGAAAATAGCTTCTTCCTGGGGCCTTTGATGATTCCTTAGATTTTACTCGAACCCTCTCGAACCCTTATTTATATAAATTTACGCAGGTTTACGTTCGTTGGATGCCACTTGCCTTCCATTACCAATATGTTGTGCAAACCATTACAGCAAACATGGAGAATTTTGCCAGAAAATAGCCAAAAGTATCCATGGTGAAGCTCGGTTTTTTCCTGCACCATTGAAACTAACAATCGTGTATAAAATGAAAGAGGGTAATTCCCGCTTCTTATATATTCACGCCATGATACGGCTGAAATATTTCCAGTGCGGTATAAAATGCCCGCCATTCGTCTACTTATTCGTTGCGGTGGACGAGCAAAACATAGTCAGCCAATTAACCATACTGTGACTGACTGTCTTGATGTCCTTATTATATTGTGCACGGCATCAGCCGTGAATAGGGTTATACCAGATAGAATAATATTAGTTCGTATGACAGAAGAAGAATGTCGACGTTTTCTGTCTGATGTGACTTTGATTTATTTTTTACTTTTTGTGTTTTTTCAAAAATTATATTTCATTACTATAATAAAGCGAACTGAATCACTGAAAACAGACATAAGTACTGCACCATATGAAATAAAACAGGAGCAGCGGCAGCAGTGTGATAGTTGCGAAATGGTCACACTTACCCAGTTAAATCCGGCTTCTTGTCAGTATACCCCAGTAACGGTTTTATTCTAACTGTTAATGTGAATGCCTAAATAGTAGCAACTTATACTCTCTTCACACCAAGACTGAAGGTGAATTGGGTAAAAAAAAATGTACTGACGTTATATATCAACTCGACCTTACAGGCTGTGATAATTTAATTTTCTACTGCTTCTGTTACATTAAATGAAATCGCTTTGCCCAGAGTCAAGTGGTATCGTGACCGTGAATATTCATGAGCCGCAACAAGTTGATAAAGTCCAGCTTTGAGGATAACTGGGCCTCATTTTCATTTCGATAGGTACTTTATAAAGAGATGTTGAAAATAAATGCCCAGAATATTTTTTAATACATTTCCATCATGCTCGAAATGAAACGGTTGCTGTTTTTTTCTCTCTGGCCATCCACTCTCACGGCCCCTTGCCAAGACTTCTAAAAAAGAAATGAAATCCTCAGCTGCATTACTACTGAAACCTAAATCTAAAATGCTATAATTTACTAATTCTAAATTCCTTCTCAATTCCTCCGTAGACAGTATGGACCATGTTGACGCCTTTAGCTCATTTGTATCCCGTCGATGTTTGTCATACTTATTAGCCCGATTTAACTCCAAAACAACGCCACAGACAAACATTGTGTAGAGGAAAAATAATTGCAGCAAGAGGTATCTAAAAAAAAACCCATTGACACACACAGATGAATTATCTGGCATACAGAGAAATCATTTGGCACACAGATAAATATATGTAGTAGAAATTTTATTATATAGAAATAAAGGAAGAAGTTACTGATCTGGCCTTAGTGGAATGTCCCCCCTCTCCCTCTAATCTTGTCAATTATTCCATACAATAATTCGAATTCCAGAAAATACCAACAAACGCTCAAAGACGGCTCTTAGAATTTCTCCTTCAATGGCCAGTCCCACCAAGAGATTCTGTCTGCCTCACTTTAAGGAAGTCTAAAATTCCCCTACTTTTCAAGTTTTATTTATGATGGTGGGTTGAAAATCAAACACCAAACATATGCCTAAATTGCAGAAAAATGCCTAGAGGTTGTGTTCTTGGAATTAAACGTAATTTAACGGTAAAGTCTATTTTAAAGAAGAAAATGGCCTCGATAATTTGGCAAGAGTTTAGACTATTTGAGCATTTTGGGTGTGCAAAAGTGTGCTGGCAAGACTAAATGCAAATAAATGATTCGCGGATATAAAAATGAATCCTTATTCAGGTTTGATTAAAAGCAAAAACGAGAAAACGCTTCATGTTGATCTAAGCCTACCTCCGTCACAGCTGGTGCGCGAGTGGTGAAAATCTGAATTCCAAACCACCCATTAGAAAATAATCCAAGGACAATGTTTATATTTATCTTATAACACATCTCAGGCTGCACTTCTCTGTTATCAATCCAGATTTATCTCCACAGGGACTCAATTAAGAAAATACTCTAAATGCAGTCTGAATGCACTTTTGAGACATGTAGTTCGATATTTCGGACGACGGGAACATTTAATGGCATAAAACCAAGCAATTTCATTCTTTCACTTAAAACTGATTAGACTGAGAGTATTTATTGAAAAGAAGAAAAAAAAAACGCCTCTAATATCTTGCCATCAAACATTTTTTTAAAGATAACCTTACCTAAGTGCACATATATTCAGCTGTCATAATGTCTCATGGCCATTTTTCTGTAGGTCTGTGTTGCATATGTATTTTAAGCCATTTTGTTTCCCGAATCTACAGGAACCAAATTGCTTGCATACTGTATAATATATCTTTGCTGCATTGAACTGTTTGTTTTTAGTTCATTTGAATGTTTAACTTTATTGATCTGATTCATTGATTTTTTACCTATGTGCAGGAACCGTGTTACCAGTCGAAATACAGCAAGTTTTTGAGTATCACGATGTCAGAAAAAGCTTTTCCTAATCTCACCACAATTTAAAATGTTGAAAAAAATGTAATGAGTTAAACATGTATAACCATATTCGCAAAAAAATCCCCTGTACTTAAATACTGTACACTGAAAAAAGGCCTCGCCCAAGAAGCCCGCCATAAAAATGGCGCATTTATATCGCTTAAAATCTAAGAAAAAAAGGTAAAAATTAAAATAGAATGAAAACTAAAAAAATAATAAAAACTTCATAAAGATGTCACTCAATTTTATTCTACGTGATGATAAATGTACAAATAGCAAGAACATGATAACGTGTACTGTTCGAATGAAGCCTGATATTACCCTTTGTCAGACAAATCAAGCGATGAAGAGTCCCATAAAGGCCGGTTTGCCGTTGTTGGGTGACAGGTCAACAAAATGGCTGACTGATAATCGAATTACCCAACCGTCTTGGATTTCCTGCATGGTAACATTTTGTGAGGTCACCCGGAAAGCAACGAATGTCAGCCTTTATGAATGAGCGTTGTAAGACGATAAGATGTTTACCTTCCTACTACCAACAGTATGTCTCATTTTTTGGCGCTCTCTGCCCGACTGAGTAAAATTGGCTTGAAAACCGAAACTGTGTCATATCATCCATCTAAAATCAAGTGTGCTACAAATGTATTTATTTATTTATTTGACGTTTTACGCCTTACTCAAGAAAGTTTCAGTTACACAACAGTGGCCATGATTATGGTGGGAGAAATCCGGGTAAAGCCCAAAGGTGAAACCAAGAATAATACTCAGGTTGTTGGCAAGCCTTCAAGCGTACGGCCTGTCAGGAAACCAGCACGAACCGGACTTCAACCTCCAGCGATCGCTATGATAAGTTACAGATGTACTATACACGGGTATAGGATTTCATTTTGTGGATTTCCTCACATGCATGGAAGCAGACGACAGTAACTCACTTCAAATCAGTATAGTGTTCAGATACCGTGTTTTCTTTAGCAGAATTTACCCTAATTATTAACGTATATATTTATCTCGAAAACAACCGAAGCGGTCGTTGTGAGTTCAAATCCAGATCATGTTGGCTTCCTCTCCGGCCTTACGTGGGAAGGTCCGCCAGCAACCTGCGGATGGTCGTGGGTTTCCCCCGGGCTGTGTCCGGTTTCATTCCAGTACAATGTTGGCCGCCGTCGTATAAGTGAAATATTCTTGAGTACGGCGTAAAACACCAATCAAATAAATAAATAAATATCTCGAAAACATAGCAAATGTGAACTTGAATAAAAATGAGGAAAACTGTGGAGAAAGTTCTTTATTCACTCAAAACAAAACATGGAATTTTTAGCAACCAATTTATACCCGTTCTGACAACTGAAATGAAGCCTGTTGTTTCTGTATATATATAAATGTCTATTTTTTCTTGTACATGTTTTCAAAATTACTTAGATAGCACTGAACGTTTTCCTTGTAGTCGCATGTCTTGGCTTGCCAGTTGAAGTACAGTTCTGGTGGACAAGTATGAACTTTGGCCTCAAAGTCCAGACAAACAACGAACTGATCACATCGGGTCGGGTGAGGGTAAAAGCCGCATCGATTAGGACAGATGAAAATTTCTGCAATGAACAAACAAAAAAAAATCTTCAGAATATGTAATTCAGTGTTGACGGTATGAAGACTGAAAATGATAATACCCTTTCTGGCGTTCCAGTCTTTAGTTTGATTCACGCCAAAAACGAAGCATGGCTGAGATTGCTACCAAGAATTGTGGTATTTTATACGGCAAAGCCTGCATAGGGTAAGAATGAACTAGAGACAATGCCATCCTGACGATACACGTTAACGCTAAACCCTTGACGCCATCCGTTACACGGCTTCGATAAATTTGTACGGCAGCGTTTCCACAAAGCAAATATCGTCTTAACAAAAGCTATAAAGAAACAGCATGCTTTGTTCTTCCGTCATAACACACGGATGTATTAACTTCTTTTGTAGCAAAAGTAAAACAAAAGCACTTTAAGGATCTTTGCATTCTGATGTTTTTCTGATGTAGACCTTATTGAATACAATGTATTTCGACTGAAATTCGGCCTGTAAAAGTGCACTGTCAGAATATGTACTTGGTAGATGTAAGTAATGGACAACAATAAACAACAAATGAACCAAACGAAGACACAATGCACATGTACTTCTGAAATATATGATTGACATGCAACATATATAATGTTTGAAATCGATAAACATACAACATTTCGACTACATGAAGTCGACAATCTTGCAAAATCTGCCAGACAACATTTTAAATGCCGGAAATTCGAAAGCCTATATCATCTGAAATGTGTAAGATCGGCATATGTACAACATCTAAAATCTATGACATCTGGAAACATAAAACATTTGCAATAGCTGAAACCTGGAAACATGCAACATGTACAATGGATGAAATCTGGAAACATACATCATTTACAATGGATGAAACCTTGAAACATGCATCATCTACAATGGATGAAACCTGGAAACATGCATCACCTGGAATGGATGAAAACTGGAAACATACATCATCTACAATGGATGAAAACTGGAATCATACATCATCTGCAATGGATTTATTTCTTTATTTGACTGGTTTTTGACGCCGAGCTTATTTCACTTATACGACGGTGACCAGCATTATGATGCAAGGGAATCTGGTAGAGCCCAGAGGAGACCCACGACTATCCGCTGGTTGCTGGCGGACTTTCCCACGTACAACTGGAAGGGAAACCAGAACTCACAGCGACCGCATTGGTGAGAGGCATGAGGGCCATTACGCTGCACTAGCGCGATAACTTTCTCGGCCACGGAGGCCCCGTATCTACAATGAATGAAATCTGGAAACGTACAACATCAACAATGGATGAAATATGAAAACATAGAACATTAACAATGGATGAAACATGGCACCATACAACATGTACACTGTGTGATATCTGGGAACATCCAACAGCAACAATGGATGAAATCTGGAAACATACAACATCTACAATGGATGAGATCTGAAAAAATACAACATCAACAATGGATGAAAATAGAATACATACAACTTGTACATTGGATGAAATCTGGAAACATACAACATCTACCATGAATGAAACCGGGAAACATAGAACATGAACAATGGATGAAACCTGGATACATACGACATGTACACTGGATAATATCTGGGAACATACATCATCCACAATGGATGAAATCTGCAAACATACATCATCTATAATGGATGATATCTGGAAACATACAACATGAACAATAAATGATATCTGGAAACATACAACATCAACAATGAGTGAAACCTGGAAATATGCAACATCTACCATGCATGACACCAGGAAACATACAACATTTACAATGGATGAAACCTGGATACATACCACATCAGCATTGGATGAGCTGAAATCTGGAAACATATAACATCTACAATGGATGAACCGAGAAACAATGTTTACTGTTATCACATCGCCAAGCACTCACCTGCAGACGTTGAAGGGAAGGCCGTGGTAGTGGTGAAATAGTCTGAAAAAGCTGAAACCAAATTCGAACAAGAGCCAGTGACTACAAGAGTAGAGCACAAATCAGTAGATAGGTAAAGGACAAGTTGCCAGGGGACAGATTTAATACAGGATCTGTAAGCTTTGCGAAGTTGTCAGCACAGAGCAAGCGAGAGGGAGAACGCAGGGTTCTGCACATGTACAGCAAATTTCGAATCACCGGGCGCTACCAGGCTTGCAACGGTGCTTGCCGCACATGGAGAAAGAATCCACGAATGGTTATGGCTTAGCATCACTTAGACATTTTCACAGCTATATCGTGGCCAGTAAGCTAATGTTATTTAACCGAACCCGCCTAAGCTTTGAGGTTCATTGTTCATTCCTGCCTTCGTGCCGACGATTTCAAGGTAAAACTGGCCACGTCATACAACAGAGCAAAGTTCAGTGAGGCTTGGGCCCCTGTAATAAATGACTCGATTAGGGAGTGAAACACTCCTCAGAGGAGGCCTACATGTAACTGTTGTTCAGATGGGTGTCTGATTCGCTGCCATAGAAGGACAAGTGGATTTGGTCCGGACTGTTTATAAGTACGTTTGTTTGGTTCTTGGTGTAGATGTAATCGACGATGGTGACGTAACAGAACATCCATCAGGCCGTGTAATCAGCACCTATGGCGAGGCGTTGATGTAGTTTTGAAATTCAAGACAGCCACTCGCAAACGAATCACGCTCGTAAGAACAGCATTGAAAAAGTTCATACATTCGTACAAAATATATGAAGGGCCAAAAACGAGTATTTAGCCTACTACTGAAATTGGCTTAGAATGGGCACTTGTCTGAATTCCAATTAGCACAAAGACTGTGGATTTGTGAAAAAAAAAAGAAAAAAAAAAAAGAAAAAAAAATGAATGTTCAGTCCAGCATATATATAATCAGAGAAAGGCTCGGCGATTATTTTCAACGAATTTACAGATATTCTTTTTCCACAAAATATACTGTCTTTTGGCTTTCTGACTTCTGTTGCCCTTAGGTTCATTTAAAGGATGCTGGAAACTTTATGGTTGTTGGAAGTTGTTCATTTGTTGTAAAAAAGAAAGACAGACTTAGGGAAAGAAAGGGATAATTTCGAAAATCCCAGAAAAGAAGAAACGCTTCATGACAACCCCATGTAGATCGATTAGAAATTGTGGATCTAACAGTTTTATAGTACGAATTAAAATTATCCAATATTCCTTCATTGGTTATATTATTTTTTCCACTCATAACATTAACTAACCTATCAACTAGTTGTAGATTTCTTCCCTTGACACAAACATATCAACGGAAATTTGTAAATATTCTTCACATTAGCTTAGGTTTTATTTAGAGCAAACCTATCAAAGATATTGGTTTAATCTGTTATTGGAAAACTTTAAGATTAATTCAGGTATTCAACGCATTATGGGTACCGGAAATAGAACTGTATCAAAGGAAAGCAGATACATTTCTTAGATGCCCGAGGAGTTAGAATACTCTACGGATCAAACAGGCAAGACAGCGAATGATACAGCTTTAAGCAAACAGTGCCAGTGGCATGCGCAGATTAAAACCCCGACACTGCGGTATATAAAAATAAGAGCAGTGGAAAATAATTAAATACAACGTACCTATTCTGCTGTAAAAAATGGGAAAAAAAGAGGAGAACAAGAACTCGAAATTTGCTTTTGCAAGTTTAATGAAAAATACAATTCATTTTTGCACCTTGGATCTTAAACGTTCTAATCTGATTGATTTCTTTGACCGCTATATTTTCGGCTAACGAGAGTATTTCGACTTTTCTAACACAGGTTGAATGAAATTGGCGAAATATCTGTTTTGGTAATGACCCCTTTCTTCCTGTCTCATTACATGTTAATATTATTACATCTTAATACCTCGTGGTCTCGAGAGCGAAGCTATATATCCCGTTCCTCGGTTTCTTGGTATAATGTTCATAGTTTAACAAACATTCTTATAAATGGTGAAACAAATAACAGAACATTTCAGCAAAGAATCTAGGTCTGTATAATATCTCAAAGCGACACGATGAAACATAATGGTAAAAGACAGGGCATGTTACGTGTGATCATTTACCAACCAGCACATTGTCGTCGCTGCTCGGGTTTTACTCTATGCTGTAGAAACTGCCGTTCATAATGTAACTTCGCTGTTTGGCTCATTTAACAGTTCCTTTGCTGTAGACTTTATTAAGATTAGACGAATGGCCAAATGCGGTGTTTCAAGCATAACAAAGGAGTACCCTAAAAATCTTTCCGTTAAGTCCGTTATTTGAGAGATGACGGATTGCATTGTCATCGATCTAACCTATTCAACCACTCCTGGCGACGAACTGATCGGTTATAGACCTAAGAAAATGCAATTCGTCATCCAGAAATCAACGGATTTCACGGAAGGTGGAGGGGAAGAGAGTGGTGGCAAGATGTAATGGTTATCTAATGGTCTAGTTAGTTATTGTACAATAAATACTGTGAAACTTATGGTGGCCAATCTATCACCACCAATGGTACGTCTTCATGACAGCATGCAGAGGTCTGTTGTGGAGAGTTCATTCGACCGGTAAAGGACGAATTGCAAGTGAAACGGTCTCCAACGATATATTTAGTTCAGTGCTATTTAAAACTTCAAGCTCAGCCCATTGCCTATCTTATGAAGGAATGCCGAGAAATCAAAGAAGCTTAAATGGTTAACCAGATTGGTTTAAATTTAACATCCATTACAGAATTTTGAACAGCTGTTCCCCAGAGTCCCGTTTAAATAAATAACAGATTTGTCTCGATTTGTCGCGTTCTTCTTTCTTGCTGGCAGTTATTTTCGTGGCACTGATTTTCACCTTGCCTCACGTTCGTGTCTTGGTAAAGTACACTTTTATTATTTAGCTAAGGTTTTCATCTTGCCATGCATTGAGGCTTTTCCTTTAGCTTATCATGCTGCACATTTTTTGCCAAAGACATGACCGTGTGCGTTTTATACACTCTTTGGTACTTTTATAATCTGAATGAATGACTGAACAAGTCTATTTTATTTCTTTGACTGGTGTCTTACGCCGTACTCAGGAATACTATGATGGGAAGAAACTAGGCAGAGACCGGGCGAAAACCACGACCATCTGCAGGTTGCTGACAGACCTTTTCGCGTAGGACAGAAGAGGAAACCAGCCTGAGCAAGCTTAAACTCGCAGTCGAAGGACTCCTGTGTTATTGTACTGCACTAGCACGCCAACCGCTCGACCACAAAGGCCCCAGTTTAACCTCTTAAATCTGATATGAGACACACACTGACCTGGACTGTACGAAGGCATAGCGCTCGTCCAATGCGTCGGCTCCTGACTCCGCCATTCCGTAGTCCCTTGACTCGGCCAATCCGTGGGGTCTTCACTCGGCCTCGGTCTCGGTCTGCGACTAGGACGATAGGTCGGTCTCGGGCCCCCATCTTTGATGCCGTTCTCGTCACACTCCGTGACCTGTTCTTTGTAGTTACAGGTGCCAATGATGTCGTCGAAGTAAGTGCCCGGGGCGCACTGGAAGAGGATAGGCCGAGTCATAACACAGCGGTAGAAGTGATCGCAGTACTTCGGATGGCCGAAGTAGCCATCGCTCTTGCAGATAAACTTCCCGTAGTCCCTCTTCGGCGTGGTTTCTGGTAAAGAGGACAAGAATGAAAACGAATGAAAGCAGCCAAATGTTTAGTTCTTCTATATAAGTGATTCTAGGAAGGATGTCTAAGTTGCAGTACATGTACAATTAGAATAAAACTTTAGCCTACATCTCACAGAGTACTTGTGACCATTTCTAAACTATCCCACTGTCGGCTGTGGTCTGGTTTTGCTCTCCGCACTTTGTGTCTAATGTTATCCAAATAATCAGACCGATTTGTAGGATCAAAAACGACGGTAGTTGGATTTGATCTTATTTCTGACTCATTTAAACACAGGCCCATGCAGAGTGTAAAGTAACTCAGCGCAATTTACTTGAAATGCACAGGTTTGTCTTAAATTTGTCAGTTGATACCATTCAATGTGAGATCAAACAATATAGAATACAACGTTGGTGTCACCGGATTCTTTATTGTCGAATGAACGTTCTAAAATGCCTTTACATGGGCGAAATTTGTCCTTCCACTTCTACCCTATAAACGGCTAGAATACATAATGTGAGAGCACAATGTCATTATATAAGCGTAACTTGAAATTAGTCGCGTCCGTTGTTATCAAGAGGAAGGCATATAACTTGTTTGAGTGGCGTTTAGAAGTTGGCAAGGAAGTACACTGGAAACGCCCTGTTAATAAACCAAGAAGTTGTATATCCATAAGTAAGACTTATCCAGTGTTAGAGAAGACGAAAAATTTTTCAGATAAATTGGGCAACAAATCCTGAAAAAATTTACCCGATTTTTGCATGCCTCATACTCATCTCGTTTACGTCAGTGTCTGACCACTGCTGGACAAAGCGCCATTTACCGGGCAATTTTAGAAATGTGCCCAAATCATCCCAGAAGTCACACATTTAAATTGCCCGGAGCTACTTTAAAATAACCCGAACTGGCCTCAAAGAATACAAGCAGTAAATATCTGCTGTAATAATATCTCTTAAAGGGACAATATTTACAGGTTTAACCTTGATTTCGTCAACCTTACCCTATTTTGACTTGACGTATTTGATACATAATGTTAAAAGCAAAGCTAAATGAATCTTAGGTCATATGTGAGTCAGTCTTGTGTGAGTTTTATTATGTTCATATAAAAATTGGCGTCGAAACTGACATTCGTATAACAGCCGTCAACCAAAATAGGTGTTCCGGGTCAATAATCCACAAGGTGATATTTGCTTTGTTGCTCGTCACAAATAACTGTGCCGTTGTGTTGTGTAACATGGGCGTACATATGTTTTCGTTTACGTCATCCGTAACATTACGAAACGTGCACATATTTTATTGACCGCCTCAAATATTTCAAGCAGCAAGAACATCTGTCAATGCAGTCATTCCTAGTAATTTTTTAAAATGACACCAATTATTCATTCATGTCTTACACCTCGTGGCTTTTTTAACCGCGATTTTCCCTAACTCGCATTCCCTACATTAATAAAATATTTATCGGATCTATTCATAGATGACGTTTTTCATAATGTAAATTTTATTTATCTCCGTATTTCAAGTGTGTATTTGTGTGCCACGCTTACACAAAACATGAGGCTTAGTTCAATAAAATCAAAGGCCAAAATGATGATTTACTTGTCCAAGGCGTTAGAGGGTTATATAATGGTGACTTCAAATGTGTGCTCGCCACGATATGGCTGAGATATTGCCAATGTGGCGTTAACCCAAAATCATTCATTCATTCATTCAAATGTGTGCAACTTGATTTCTTCACGTCAAAATCCTGAGAAGTAAACAAAATCCAAGACAAGCTAAAACTGTCAGGAGTTTGTGGTTGTTGAGATCCATCTGGGTAACATACCACACATATGACGTCACACAAAAGTTTCCTTCCTAAGCTATTTCACAAAACAAACAATAAAGCCTAATTTAAAAATTAAAATTTCTAAATGATTAATGATGCTAAATTTGAAAATCTCAAATGATAGATCAAACTCTCAATTGATTTACAAAATTACTTTACTATCTCTGAGAAAAATTGATTTATATCCATCTTCTATATTGTCAAATAATACACTTTGCGATTACAAACTCTACAAAATCATTCGACAAAAGGATTACAATGTTGACATTCTCTATGCCTAGACTCTTGCGAGAAAACGTTAATGAATCGGTTTATTCTGACAGTCATATGCATGAGTCCACCGTAAAGAAAATCATTTCACAAACGTTGTTATTTATTTATTTGATTTATGTTTTACGTCGTATTCAAGAATATTTCACTTACACGATGGAGGACAGCATTACGTTGTAGGAAGCACGGTAGATTGCTGACAAGACATTCCCAAGTACGAGTGGAGGATAATTAAAACGAGGTGAGATTTTAGTTATGTTTTAAGAAAGAGCTGTATCAGGCTTACGTCTAGGCGGCGTATAACGTGAAGTAGTCGGGTACCGGCTCTGGGTGTACTTTGTGGTCCGATATTGGGTGGGTGGGTAACGGGTGGGCGGGTAGCGGGTGGGTGGCTCTGTGGTCTCATAACTAGTGATGGGGTAATCGGGGGTCCTCTCCGTGGATGGGTACCGGTTTGTGGGCCGGTAAGAGGGATCCGGGGCCGCGAAGGTCGGGTTGTCTTTGCTGCCGTGACCACACCCCTTCACCCGGCTGGTGTAATCACAAGTGTTGTGCGTGGGGTTGAAGACTGTGCCCGGCCCACACGAGTGCCGGTCCCACCCTCCGTCCACACATCGGTAATAGATCTGACAGTTGTCCGGATCCGGAAAGTATCCGTTCGACTGTGGACAGAGAAATCCGGCCCGGACAAAGAGTGACAACTGCGCTCCTGTAAAGTGAAAGTGAAAGTAAAATGTCCAAAAAACAACACAAGCCAGAATCTAACGGTTAATCCTATCTATTATATTCCATGTCTCAACCCCCAAAATCTGCCAACATAACACATGTGAGAGACATTCGAAAAAACACGATACCGTTCTAAAGATAAATACACTCATAGTGTTTTTAAGTACGTAAAAGACGGTGGACATTTCAAGCAAAACTCAAAGTCGAATTTCAGGCTCTCAAGTCTATAGTTGGCATGGGTTTTATATAGGGTTCTGTACGTATGCACGCCAGTTGTACTGTGATTATAAATATTGATATTATCTCTAAAACGACTGTGTACAAATTTGCACATCCACAATGCGTGCATATCGCTGCTACACACGTCATTGTGGACGTATTACAGAAATTACACAAACTGTGTACGGCCAGTGTACAAAATTATGTGGATGAGCATTTTTGCCACAGTAATGTGTACCACTCATACACAGCAGCTTTTAGAGAGTACACATGGAGTTGATGCAAACACACTGGTGCTTTTACTCCCACAATATGGGCTACAGGCGCCTACAGACATTTGGCTTCCTGAATGTCTCAATCTATTAATAACGTGTTGCCATGGTTTTGAAATCAAGGATGCTTGATTTTAAGCCATTGAAGAGCTTATTCTCTCAGGAAGTCTGAGCTGAATGCGACCTTCTTGATAACTTTCTCAGTGGATGCGAATTAAGATGAAAGTAATATATATACTTCGATAACCCGGGTAAGCAGACACATAGTTGGCCTACGTATAATATTTTCATTATGATTATTATACATAGCTTAGACCTGATAAGAGTCCGGAATGTAACAATTAATAAATCCGGAATACAGTTCCTCCAGGAATGTAATAATGAATAAAATCCGTGAATTAATTCCGGAATATAATTAGCGTTTCTTGCACACAGTTGATCTTGTATGACGCTCAGTGGCATTATGTTAATACTGCTCCAGCTTGTAGCTCTTGGCGAGAAAGGTTAATACGTCGTAAGGCAAGAACTTTTGGACAACTTGGTTCCGTGGCTACTCATGTAATAGACACATCACGTTGTGAATGTAAGGTATTTCTGGAGCTCAATCGCTAAAGGTAAGGAGGCATTCGCCGTCTGATTCCGGAAGTATTTGTCAGTCCTATACTTATACTTATACTATTTGCCTGTACACATCTATATTAGGTGACATGATTTCTGTTCCAATAATTCAGCTTACTTTCTGGCACAGCAAATCAAAAATAAGTCACCTATTTCAGATCTTCAGAATTTAGGTTCCAAGTCGTCTTAAAATATAAAGAAACTTACTTACCAATAAACAATAGTGAGCAGACGTAGACTGGCCCCATGACAGCTTGTTGTGAAACACTCGAGAAACGTAGTCCTACGCTTAACTTCTACACCTGCTTTCCAAAATCATTCGAAAAATATGAAGCATAATGCGGAATGTTCGTATTTGTGAAAACTTATATACCACCTTAAGTCTCAACCGACTTAAGGCACGGTGAAGGTTTTAAGAGGGTAATACAACAACAGTGTCTGCCATCGGTGACTTGTGTCTTGCCGGCCGCCTCCCCCATCTCACCACGTATGACCTGGGGTGTGGAATGCCCTTCGATCCCGTTGTCCTCTCTCGTACCTTGTCGCTGAGTGAACAGTCCAGCGCCGAGGTCTTCGTCGGTGGTCTGCTCACACGTTTTGCGGTGACATTCGGAATGTCCAGCTACCCTCGACACGCTGCTGTGTTGCTGACTACTCGCTTTGTCATAAGGTTGTGTTGCGGGTTCGTTTTGTTTGATCAACTCGTTAAGAAATTAACTTTTTTGACCTCACAGAACGAAGTACATGCTGTTTAGGGGTTGATCATAAAGTATAACATTTCACACTTTTTGACCACAGATATTTTTTTTCCTTTTCGTGTCTCGGCGAAGAGAGTTTATAAACGACTATACTGAAAATTCGATGAACGAGACGCATGAGCCAACATCGGGTCGCGAGTTCAAATCCAGTTGAGGAAAGCAGGAGGGGTGACGATTCAAACCCGACCGTGGACAGAGAATTTGTAGATTTCTCTGCTGTTACTGGAAAAATATATCTATCTGTCTCACTGCGCACAAGTGATCGACCATCCGCGAGTAATCCGAATGCACACAGTTTGACACTTCTTCCATCCAACAGAGTGCGCATGTCAATGCGCCACAGGAAGGAAAGTTCGTCAGTAACTTGTCAAAGATCGAAAACTTTCTTCTACCTGTAAAACCGACCGCCATGGTATAAGCGAAAAATTGTTTAGTTTGGCGTTAAAACAACCATCAAAGAAATAAGAAATAAATGAACCATTCCAACGGCGACATTGCTCACTCCGATAAGTCAGATGATAGAAACTTCGACAATCTTCCCTTGATGTCAGATTTTCAGGCCTCATCATGAACTGATCGGGTTCAAAAGAGAGAACAGTCATAGGATAAAGCGCGGACAATGAAAACTCCCGCGAGGTGTAATAATCAGTATTTGATCACACACAAATGGTCAAATAAAGGAAAAGAAAATAACAGCAACAACTACACGTATGCCTGAAGCGAAAATATTCGTCCATATAATAAGGACTATGTTTGCAATTCCATTAAATATCACAAGTGAGACAAATGTTCTCAAATTCTGTGTCCTGGGATGTTGTGGGAACAGTCATTCTGTAAACGGGTTGTAACCGATCTCTAATGCTTCCACTTCCTAGTCGGGGATGACTGTATAATCCCCTGCCGTTTTTAGATACATTTTCTTTTCCTCTGCTGTCTTTTTTGTTTGTTTTCTGCTTTCTGGATGTTATTGGCTTGTAGGATCAAAGTTTGACTCTAGAATAAATTTGTGAGTTTTTCAGAAAATAGAGGCGGGGCAAAAGTTATGACGTCAGGGTTCACTGGCCTCTCTCAGAGTGGATTTGACCCCGATTAGCTATTTGCAAAACTTTTCCAAATATTTGTCATCGGGTCACCCCTATCAGGAGCAGATTTATAGTGCTATTAGACAGAACGTAAGCAAATGCAAAATTAATGTTGAAGTGTGGTCCACTTTGTTGGGCCCAAATACTTCAATCAAGAAAAATTATCGTCCGGAAGAATTTATTTATGTACTTACTTGATTGGAGGTTTACGCCGTGCTCAAAAATACGTCCGTATGATTTAAAACTGGAGCAATATGGCCTGCTACAAATAGAACATCAGCTAAGACATGGCCATTATTCCACAGCACTCTTGTTTACATACACTTGTAACCTGAAATGCAGAGTTGGGGCATTTGTTTAGCCTACACTACCTATAGAACTGACCTTCTACATAGCTAAAACCGTTTGAATACGAATCTTCGTCGAAAAATCTTGGAGATATTTTAGCACTGGCTCAGTGGCCGAACGCGTCAATCTCTACGCAGTTGACCATCACTTCACCATTATGGTTGCATGCTCCATTCAAGTTTCGCTGTTGCAGCGTAATGAATCAGGTGCCTCCCAACAATGTGATCGCTGTGAGTGCATGGTTGTGGGTTTCACCCGTGCTCGGGGGAAATCAATAACTAAGTAAATAAACAAGTAAATAAATAAATAAATAAATAACTTCAGTGTATCCTGATTCCAAATCGGTTTGCATGTCGGACAGGTGGCCAAGGGCTGTATATAGTGAAACATTTTTGACAGGTACTAACATAGAGTCCACAATGTACTATAAAAACTAGGAACTAATCATTGTGAGGTGAATAAGAGGTATTAACCCATAATCACGCCGTTCTGAAAGAATATTTCATTTATATGACGGCGGGAGGAAACCGGGCACAACCGGGGAAACGCATGGCCATCTACCTTCACATCTACGGTCGGAATAGTAGCAGTTAGCGCTGTGTATATCATTGTACTGGAGTGAATACGAAACTTGTTCGGCGACAGCTGCACCAAACATGCATCGAAGTGAAACAGAAAACCGCTAAGTGAAAAGTTCACTGAGTACAAATAACTGTGCTGAAATGAAAGCGAAAGTTATTGGGAAAATGTGGCAAGATAACGAAGGAAAATGGTTCATCTTGATTAAATATTTCTTTAACGTCAACCAGAATTCAAATCGGTGTTGCAAGGACTATTCATTCTCATTTCCTCAAAGCAAGATAAAACCAAGAAAAGTACTTTCCTGCATTCAAATCCATTGAGTCAATGAGAAAATATCTCAACAATTACTGAACAAAAATTTTTAAAGTCTTTATTTGTACTTTATTCTTTGCTTTCTGCCATGCTGAAACATACTTTTGTCAGTCAACAAATCCGTTTGGCTCGGATTCGAACTCAAGCCTCCAGTATTGGTTGTTCTGATATAAAAGGCTTTATTGAAACACGTATTGATCTTTTCTATTTATTGAAATCCAATGTAATTGCCGTTAATGCAGTTTTCAATTAGCTTACCCTCCCCCTGTAAATGAAAACCTCAGACAACTGATTAAATACCAGGTAAACAATGTTAATAGGCTAGGGTGGATTTAGATAGTCATGTGTCAATACAGGCTGTTGACTTTACAGCCCCTCCACGCCTGTCGTGTTTGACTATTGCTCGAGGCGTGTGTACGAAAGGCTGGCGGATTGACGAAGAATTCCTCTCGCTAGTCACACAGGGAATTCATTCATCCCGAGCGTGTATTCTCGCGCGGGACGTGAGCCTGTGACGAGAATGTAGTCCCTATCCCAGCAAAGGGACATTTTGTATGAAATATTGCTTTTGTTTCAAGCTGAACAAAAGACGTTGATAAGGTACATATCTATAGAATTAAACAGTAACTCCTACAAATCACTAAAACCAAACATAGGATGACTTAAATTGAATTTGTTTCCAGTTACATGCATATAAATCACGGCACAAGTTCTCATAATTTTTTTATCGGTCTATATAATGATTTTAAGGCAGGTAAATTAGCTCTGATTAATTTGTTCCTCTTATCATCCGTGAATGGTCCTCGTGGATCTAACAGGCGTATTTAATGATTTATTTCATTGTCGCTTAACGCCATACTCAAGACGTTTACAGGCACTTTTGCCATGGTGGTTAGTTTTATGGTTGGAAGAAACCGAGGTGTCCTGGGTAAATCACCCCACTTTTGGCAACTAACTGACGCACTTTTCCACGTGTGACGCACTGATGTGCACACACTACTGGTGGAAGACAACTGGTCAATCCTCAAGAAACATTATGGAAAATGACGCGGTGTTCAAAATTATGTCAGCCTTTCAGAAACCCAGCTACATAATTATATGATCTAAACTAATAACTGAAATAGAAAACATACAAAGCAATCTGGAAAAAACCGAACAGTATTCAAATTCAACAAAAGACTTACTCTAGAGTTTTTTTGTGGACGTTCTACAAGTTAAATCCTTCATTCAAACAGTCAGTCATGTAAGTTATTAATCGATGGATCTACATAGTATTTAGTGTTTACGACAGGCGAATTGGCATAAAGGAGTTCTTGCAACTAGATGGGAAATAGTCTCCAAGTTGCTCAGGCCGATTTTCAGTCTGCTCACAGATATGTAGAATGAAGCAAGGGCTCCCCCGGTATACAGTTGAAGTTGTTACGTAACAGGTCTTGCAGCGGAATAGGTCAGCAATAAAGCAGTATTCGTTTTTAATAAGTCGGATTTAAAACAAATTTTTCTTAGGAATTTTATCGTGAATACATGTATATGACTGGGACTATGTCAGACATTTATTAAGGTGAACTGATAAACCCATGTAGGTACTTTTCCCCACAATGTGACTTTTTGACGCGTTGAAACGGATTGATAATGTTTACACCTCTTACATATATTACCCAGGCATATCTATTATAGTGTAAACAAATAATATTTGTCTCTTGCCTGATTTCATCAATTTCTCGGTAAGACATGTTACCAAATAGTGTCAGTAGATATAGGAATCGAAGTCTTGAACACTACTGAGATTCGGATTGGTAGCCACGCGAGTTACCGATGTACTATGGGAACAACGATCCTCAAATCATGAGCTATTATGGAGCATATGCCGTTCCAATAGTCGTATAAAATATTTAATTTTTTTCGATTTACATAAATATGATTGCGTGAACCAACATGACACTTCGCAATATATCAGAACTCTCAAGCTTGAGATCAAAAATGCACAAATGATTTTGGTTCACGTAATCATATTTTTATTATGATGGCAATTCCTTCAGCAAAACGCCTTAAAATAGCGAAATCTGTTTTTGACCTTACTTTTGTCTACTCATAAAATAAAAAGTATGAATCACATCACTCCAATTTTTCACAGATATGTTGCAGAGTAATTGTGCTTCACATTCAAGTGGATTTTCCATCTATTTCTGCACGATAAAAAAATACACCTCACTCATGCAACACCTGGGGACGATTTCCCATCTAGTTACGAGGGGTCCTTTGTTCCTTATATCAAATATGAATGCTCCACAAAATGCTGGGGACGGGGGCGTAAACTGACGGATATAAGGAAAGACGAAGCAGCTATTGCCCAAAACCAACGACCAGTCAGAATCAAAGATACTGTTAAATGTGTAAAGACAGACGTGACCTGAAGTTCCACAAGATGAACTTTATCAAAATAGAACATTTGGAGGATCTAGGCGTCCAAACCGGCATTCGTTTACCAGCCGTTAACCAAATTGGGCGTTCCTTGTTAATAATAGCGAGGCCAGTTTCCAAACAGGGCAAAATAACACAAAATACATAAATATAAAATTGCACGAAACCAAACCGTCACAAACACAGACAGAGGGACTAACGGACAGATGAGCAGATTCAATTTGTGGCCCCTTAAGTCTAGTCTGAAAACCGCTTTGGTCTATGCATAAGTTTTCCCGATTTCCCGTGGGCTATAAGCTCGTTAATTTGCTTAATAATGAAACCTATTCAAGAAACGCTGGGTAAAAACTTCCAAAAGAAAACCAGAAAAATAAACAAAGGAGACACTGAGCTGGTTGATCATACAAAATATGGTATACTTTATTATACATGGAACGTTAAAGATAAAGCGTAGAGATCAGAAATTTTTCGAATAACGTACATGTAGATCTGAGAAAAAAAACCCATTAAAACACACGTAAGTTTTAAAGTATTACTTCCCTTGAAAACTTTTTCATTTTTACAAAAAGTAAAACATTTTCTAATGCTTCTGCGGTTGCAAATAACCCGCATTTTTTGACAACCCAAAATAGGACATAAAGACTAATTACATACATTTGGGATATTAACAACATAAATATCACAGATTACACCAGAGGTGGCTAATATTAAAATGAAAGAGACAGCAGTCTGGATATATGCAAGTCGTTAATAATTAAGTTGCATTTTTAATTCATGGCCGTGTGCTTCGAAACTTCATCCATCCTGAAAGCCACAAGAAATCAAGTAGCTTCAGGACAAGATGACGTCATACCGCTTCCCGTGACAACAAGTCACGTGACAGGAAGTAACGTACCCTGTTATTCAGTTGAAGCAGTAGGGCTGGAAAAATGGACTGATGTTTTCTCGGGTTCCACAATTGGCCAGTAGGACGTTAAAATACAGCTCCCCACAGGATCTGACCGTCTCCACTCCGGATTGGCATTCGTAGAACTTGTGGCAATCATCAGGGTCGACAGCTCTCCCAAAGAAAATCCCAGGGGGACATGTAGAGGGACTGGAAGTGGTGGTAGGTGCCTCAGTTGTTACTGTTATAAACAAAAAAGCAAAATACAGGAGAGCTGAAACCTTTCTCACCGGTTTTTTACAGCGTTTGTCGTTATGTTCAAGTTTGTGAAAAGATGTAGAAAAGGAAAATGTAGAAAGGAAATCTCGAATGTTGATAAATTACTATTGAAGCTGCAACGGTATCGTATTTGAAATTTAAAAAGCTCTTTCTTCACCAATGCATGAGCAACGAGATGTTAAAATTAAAACAATGACACTGCAAAGGTTCAAGGTTATAAGGAAGCAAGAAACGAATCAGCTGGTGATGTTATCAATAACGCAAAAGTCATTTGATGTGAAAACTCTCCAATGACGGATTGCTGGAGAGCTATTGAGCATTTCAACAGAAAATGTATCCCCTTTTCAATTCACGTTTACGTTTTTATTTCATTCCGCCAAATGTTTCAAAAAGGGTTTTTGTGATTTCAAAATAATTTTCTTTTGAAAAAAGGTTGATCTGTGTCGTTATATATTTAAGCGAGAGAATGTGTTTGATGGTTACTGGCAGTGAGGGTTGAGGGGCGGTTGTCCCGACTGGCAGTCGCACTCACAAATGCTTCTTAACGTTTCGAGCACATAACTTATAACTGCCATGGCGACATGATGCCTATGTTACTGGTTTCCATGATAGTTACATGCACGTAGGACTACGTGTTCTTTGTGAATCGGCCCCTGTGGCCCGTGTTACGACGCTGTCGCGAGGCTACATCAAGCGCAGTTACCATGGAAACATGTCACTTCACTATGTGTTGTTATTGAAGTTAAACAAGGCGCGATTCGCGACAGCTTCGTAAAACCGGCCACATGTATGGATCTTTACGAACCCTCCTTTCGAGCAAGACTATTCCTAACAGGAGCTGTTATTGAGGAAAATGTAAGTAATGATATACAAGTATCAGTGCACAGGTTCCATCCAGTCAAAATCTTATTTACGTTAAAATCTGACTGTCTGACTGAATATTTAGAAATATTCATGAGCTAGTGCGCCAATCATAATATCGTATCGCTGCTGTTATTGGACAAGCGCGTCGTGGTGACGAGAAATGACGATGTTTAGTTAATTTGTAGCTTGAAATGCTAATTTCAACAACTTCAACAGAGTCTGTTTTTTTCACGTATCCTCTTGGGCAAGGGATACTGAAAACAAAGATCGCAGCACAGGGTGTAGGAGAAAAAGATCCGTCCCCACTGCGAGCAACAACCGCAATTGCAATGGCAACTACGACGTCGAAATAAATAGAACGTTCTTTATTCCATAACACCATCCCCACTGCCTAAGTCATACCACGACGATATCAGGACATCAATGTCGCCGAACTGATTCTGTTTTCTTGGCGATTGTTTTCATATCGCTGGCAGTGAGGACAGCACAAAACGTCATGTAGTTATAGTTGTAGTTGCGGTTGAGGTTGTCGCGTGCCGTGAGGGCGAGTCTTTGGGGATATGTACTCAGTTAATCAACACTAAGTATTATTGATGTGTTTGATCTATGATAATGAATGTAAATCCGCTTCAATACTGACATATCGACTCCAGGAGCTTTTCGCGATATGCAACACGTTATGTAAGTGGGAAAATGTAAGTCTGATGACGGCCGAGGAAAGCATCGTGGGAATGCATTGGGATTATTTCTTCAAGAACATATTCATTTATCTAGGGACATTACATTTAAGGCCAAGTTCTACCAAGACCAACAATAACATAGGAAGCCTTCATATCAATGACTAACTTCCAACGAAATGGTCGCCATTCCACGTGAGTATAACTGACATGCACCAGTCTCCATTAACCTGCTTCATTTTTAACATTATTCCATCAAAACACAAGTAATCGTCTCGCCATCTCACCTGACGTGGACCGGAAATAGATTCTTGTCACGGACGCTTCCCTTGTCGTTATGGGCGGTTCAGTGTCCGTGACAGGGAGACTTTGACTTTGAGTTTCTACCGTTGGAATTCTGTCCGTAGCAGAAGACGCACCAGGATTTGCCGTCTCGTTTATCATGAACGCCGGCGTTGTAGTTATCACAGATAAACCTAAGGAGGACGCAGTCTGATAAGCGGTATCCGTCATGCTGGAAGACACAAAATCGGTCTTTTCCGGCACGGTGGTTGTGGATACCTCCGTCCTAGCCTCTGCCATGCTCGCATGGGGACTAGATTGTCCTGTAATACTGGAAGGTTGTGTCACATATACAGATTCCGAAGAATATGACACAGATGCGCCACTGGTTAATTCTGTACCATTGGCTTCTACACTAAATGTCACACTAGTAGCGTCTGTAATATTTTCTGTTACATATGGTTGCTGAGAAACACTTGCTACGCTAGTCACGCGCGAAGAACCAGACACACTTGATAGCACAGTGACAGTCATTTGTTCTGTGCTTTCGGTGACACTTGGCAATTCTGTAGTGTTGAGTGGTTCCGTAACACTAAGTTGCTCCGTTACGTTTGATTGCTCTATTATGTCTGTTTGGGCTGTGACACCCGGTTGTTCTGTAACACTTGTCTGCTGGGAAACAGTTGAGATCTCTGGTACCCTGGATATTTCTGAGGTATTTGTTTTTTCTCCAACACTTGACTTTTCTGTTACACTAAGCACTTCCGTTACATTTGGATTTCCCGCTGTACTCGATGGCTCTGTTACACTGGGCACCTTTGTAACAGCAGGTTGTCTTGCATTTGAATCTTTTGTGCCGTTTGACTGCACTGTCAAGCTTGGCAATGATACAATTTCTCCTGTACTGTCCTTTTGGTTTGTGGAAGTTTCCATAATAGGTAAGTCTGTTACGGTCACGTTGACATCCCCAAAGACGGTGCTCACTGTCACAGTTTTGTTCCTTGCAGAGTGTGTCACTAAAGTAGTACTCTCAGACGTTAGGTTTTCGTCAGATGGCACTGACGTTGTCAGAGGAACCCAGCCCGAACTGGTTTTGACGAAAGTAACGTCACCGAATACAGTTGAAACTGTTCGAGTCTCCGCGCTGCTCTTGGAAGCTCTAGAAGTAGTTTTATAGTCCTGTGACCCAAACTCGGGAGACATTTGTGTGCTAGTGATTTCTACAGTCTTCTCCTTGCTAGCCTTGGTCGTACGTACCGATGGTGAAAATTCTTTTTCAGTTGTCTCCCCTTCAGTTGTCAATGAAGTTCTAGTCACACTTTCCAGTGTCGTGTATGGCTCACTGGAAATAATCGGGCCTTTGCTGTACACTGAACTTTTTCCGGTATTTGATTCAGTCAAACCGGGCACATCATTAGTAAAAAAGCCGTCTGTTGCCGTTTTCTTTGCAAATGAAATTAATGGAGGGTAAACTGTGGTGAATGAATCGGATGTCTCCACGCTACTTCGTGTATCGCTTACAGTCGAAAAAGTTCCAGAAGCGGCAAAAGCTGTTACCGTGGGGGATGTCTCAGTGGCATCTGACGTTGGGGCTTTTGAATCCTTCCCTGAAATTGGTGTTCCGGTTGTAGACGCTTGAGACATGCCTGTGGCGTCCATCTGAGGAGAAACAACCGGCTCGATTGTTGGAAGACTTGTAGGCAATTGTGCAAGCGAAGCCGCAAAACTAATTGTGGAAAGAGGTTTTGGTGAAAACGAGGTACTCCCTGAGATGGAAGTCGTCATGGTGGATAATTGCTCCATCGTTACACCCCCCGTTGCTTTAGAACTCACCTCAAATGAAGATGAATGAGGTGGTAAGGTCGATACGTTGTCTGTCTCGTACGTTCGGGCATCTGAAGAAGTGTCCAAACCTAGTGAGCTTTCCATTCCATTAGTTGTGTTACCTGATTCTCTGTCACTTGCCTCCAGCATCTCAGTGAAATCTTGCGAAAACGCGGTAGATCCTAACGTCGGACGAACGGTAACATCGGACGACACAGGAATAGGTATTGTGGGTAACGTCGCCGGTTGAGACGGAATGGTGGCCGTTACTTTTATAGTTGAAAGGGGGCGTACAGTAAACGTACTACTGCTTCTCGGACCATCCGATATTATGGAAAAATCCACTTCGGTGAAATCCCTCGTTGTTCCGGAATAATTGACAGATGGCGGCGTTGACTCCCCTACATGTCCAACGGACGAACTGGTGTTTTTGGACATAGTGGTAAAGGACACACCCCTAGGGGTTTGTTCGCCTTTGTTGCTTGTTGCTTCTCGTAGGGATGTTAACTCTGTAGAGCTATAATATCCCTTACCAGAGGTTTCATTGCTACTAAAACTACTATGAGTAGTCTCACGATTTGCAAAAGAGCTCTTTGCTTCTCTTGGCTCTGTCGTCTCAGAAGTAGTTCTGTGCGCAGATGCGGTTGTACTAATCAAATCCATTTGCACAGTTTCACTTTCGGCCCCGACTGTAACACTGTGAGAAAAAGTAAATGGTTTCGTGTTTTCTATTCCAAACGTCAGACCCGAACTACTGTCTCTAAAAGCAGTTGATCTGGGAACAGTAGTTGATGTATCTTTGGAAAACGTTGAAGATTCGTCTTGAGACGTTGAGATATCGACAAACACAGGTGTTATAACATCGCTCGAAAAAGTAGATTCAAGAATGCCTACAAAACTTTTGGTATTTTGTTGAGATCCGGAGGTAGTTGTCGGTAAATCACTACTGGCGGAGGTTTCACTTGTGACAACCGGTGTCGCGGTGCTTGTCGATCTAGAAGATTCTGTAGATGTGTCATTTAGTAAAGTTGGAGAGGTACTCCCAGTTGTTAGCCTTGATGGCATATCTGTTGATGCCGAAGTGGAGAACGTGTCTTCAAACGCAGACGTCGAAGTGTCGTCAGGAGCAGTGGCCCTTTGCGATTCCTGAGTTAACTGTGTTGCCCTGGATTCGCTGACTCGTTTTGTGCCCCTTTCAAAAGTAACGTCTGCAGCCGTCGTCAAGGAAGGGGCAAGTGGAGAAGTATCACGGTGGGAAATAGAGCTTTTTGTTCCACGTGGATCTGCCGTGCCAGAAGTAGTTCTGTCTGGTGATGCGGTTGTACTAAATAAATCCGTTTGCATAGTTTGATTTTCTGTCCCATCTGTAACATTGGGAGAAAATGTAAACGATGTGGTGTTTTCTACTCCAAACGTCAATCCCGGCCTATCGTCTGTAAAAGCAGTTGTACTAGCTACTGTAGTTGATGTATCTTTGGGAAACGTTGTAGATTCGTTTTGCCACGTTGAGCCATCGACAAACAACGGCGTTGTAACATCGCTAGAAAGAGTAGATTCAGGAGTGCCTGCAAAGCTTGTCGTTTCTTGAGTTTGGGAGACGACTGTTGGTAAATCTCTACTGGCAGAGGTCTCACTTGTAACAACCGGTGTCGCGGTGCTTGCCGATGCCGAAGAATCTGTAGATGACAGGGAATCTGGTGGAGAATCCCCAAAAGCTGTCGTCCCTTGGCTTCTGCTGAAACTTGTCGACGGTTTGACAGATGGAAAGTCCGTTGTCGCAGTTGCTTCTGTATACTCTTTTGTTGTCGTGTCATGTAGTAAAGTTGGAGAGGTACTCCCAGTTGTTCGCCTTGATGGTATGTCTGTTGATGCCAAAGTTGAGAACGTGTCTTCAAACGCAAGCGTCGAGGTCTCGTCAGGGACAATGGTTCTTTGAGATTCCTCAGTTGACTGTGTTGCCGTGGATTCAGTGACTCGTTTTGTACTGCTTTGAAAAGTAACGTCTGCAGCCGTCGTCAAGGTAGACGAAGGTCGAGCAGTATCAGCGTCCGTAATAGAGCTTGTTGTTTCACTTGGCTCTGCCGTGCCAGAAGTAGTTCTGTCTGGTGATGCGGTTGTACTAAATAAATCCGTTTGCATAGTTTGATTTTCTGTCCCATCTGTAACATTGGGAGAAAATGTAAACGATGTGGTGTTTTCTACTCCAAACGTCAATCCCGACCTATCGTCTGTAAAAGCAGTTGTACTAGCTACTGTAGTTGATGTATCTTTGGGAAACGTTGTAGATTCGTTTTGCCACGTTGAGCCATCGACAAACAACGGCGTTGTAACATCGCTAGAAAGAGTAGATTCAGGAGTGCCTGCAAAGCTTGTCGTTTCTTGAGTTTGGGAGACGACTGTTGGTAAATCTCTACTGGCAGAGGTCTCACTTGTAACAACCGGTGTCGCGGTGCTTGCCGATGCCGAAGAATCTGTAGATGACAGGGAATCTGGTGGAGAATCCCCAAAAGCTGTCGTCCCTTGGCTTCTGCTGAAACTTGTCGACGGTTTGACAGATGGAAAGTCCGTTGTCGCAGTTTCTTCTGTATACTCTGTTGTCGTCGTGTCATCTAGTAAAGTTGGAGAGGTACTCCCAGTTGTTCGCCTTGATGGTATGTCTGTTGATGCCAAAGTTGAGAACGTGTCTTCAAACGCAAGCGTCGAGGTCTCGTCAGGGACAATGGTTCTTTGAGATTCCTCAGTTGACTGTGTTGCCGTGGATTCAGTGACTCGTTTTGTACTGCTTTGAAAAGTAACGTCTGCAGCCGTCGTCAAGGTAGACGAAGGTCGAGAAGTATCAGCGTCCGTAATAGAGCTTGTTGTTTCACTTGGCTCTGCCGTGCCAGAAGTAGTTCTGTCTGGTGATGCGGTTGTACTAAATAAATCCGTTTGCATAGTTTGATTTTCTGTCCCATCTGTAACATTGGGAGAAAATGTAAACGATGTGGTGTTTTCTACTCCAAACGTCAATCCCGACCTATCGTCTGTAAAAGCAGTTGTACTAGCTACTGTAGTTGATGTATCTTTGGGAAACGTTGTAGATTCGTTTTGCCACGTTGAGCCATCGACAAACAACGGCGTTGTAACATCGCTAGAAAGAGTAGATTCAGGAGTGCCTGCAAAGCTTGTCGTTTCTTGAGTTTGGGAGACGACTGTTGGTAAATCTCTACTGGCAGAGGTCTCACTTGTAACAACCGGTGTCGCGGTGCTTGCCGATGCCGAAGAATCTGTAGATGACAGGGAATCTGGTGGAGAATCCCCAAAAGCTGTCGTCCCTTGGCTTCTGCTGAAACTTGTCGACGGTTTGACAGATGGAAAGTCCGTTGTCGCAGTTGCTTCTGTATACTCTTTTGTTGTCGTGTCATCTAGTAAAGTTGGAGAGGTACTCCCAGTTGTTCGCCTTGATGGTATGTCTGTTGATGCCAAAGTTGAGAACGTGTCTTCAAACGCAAGCGTCGAGGTCTCGTCAGGGACAATGGTTCTTTGAGATTCCTCAGTTGACTGTGTTGCCGTGGATTCAGTGACTCGTTTTGTACTGCTTTGAAAAGTAACGTCTGCAGCCGTCGTCAAGGTAGACGAAGGTCGAGCAGTATCAGCGTCCGTAATAGAGCTTTTTGTTTCACTTGGCTCTGCCGTGCCAGAAGTAGTTCTGTCTGGTGATGCGGTTGTACTAAATAAATCCGTTTGCATAGTTTGATTTTCTGTCCCATCTGTAACATTGGGAGAAAATGTAAACGATGTGGTGTTTTCTACTCCAAACGTCAATCCCGACCTATCGTCTGTAAAAGCAGTTGTACTAGCTACTGTAGTTGATGTATCTTTGGGAAACGTTGTAGATTCGTTTTGCCACGTTGAGCCATCGACAAACAACGGCGTTGTAACATCGCTAGAAAGAGTAGATTCAGGAGTGCCTGCAAAGCTTGTCGTTTCTTGAGTTTGGGAGACGACTGTTGGTAAATCTCTACTGGCAGAGGTCTCACTTGTAACAACCGGTGTCGCGGTGCTTGCCGATGCCGAAGAATCTGTAGATGACAGGGAATCTGGTGGAGAATCCCCAAAAGCTGTCGTCCCTTGGCTTCTGCTGAAACTTGTCGACGGTTTGACAGATGGAAAGTCCGTTGTCGCAGTTTCTTCTGTATACTCTGTTGTCGTCGTGTCATCTAGTAAAGTTGGAGAGGTACTCCCAGTTGTTCGCCTTGATGGTATGTCTGTTGATGCCAAAGTTGAGAACGTGTCTTCAAACGCAAGCGTCGAGGTCTCGTCAGGGACAATGGTTCTTTGAGATTCCTCAGTTGACTGTGTTGCCGTGGATTCAGTGACTCGTTTTGTTCTGCTTTGAAAAGTAACGTCTGCAGCCGTCGTCAAGGTAGACGAAGGTCGAGAAGTATCAGCGTCCGTAATAGAGCTTGTTGTTTCACTTGGCTCTGCCGTGCCAGAAGTAGTTCTGTCTGGTGATGCGGTCGTACTAAAGAAATCCGTTTGCATAGTTTGATTTTCTGTCCCATCTGTAACATTGGGAGAAAATGTAAACGATGTGGTGTTTTCTACTCCAAACGTCAATCCCGACCTATCGTCTGTAAAAGCAGTTGTACTAGCTACTGTAGTTGATGTATCTTTGGGAAACGTTGTAGATTCGTTTTGCCACGTTGAGCCATCGACAAACAACGGCGTTATAACATCGCTAGAAAGAGTAGATTCAGGAGTGCCTGCAAAGCTTGTCGTTTCTTGAGTTTGGGAGACGACTGTTGGTAAATCTCTACTGGCAGAGGTCTCCCTTGTAACAACCGGTGTCGCGGTGCTTGCCGATGCCGAAGAATCTGTAGATGACAGGGAATCTGGTGGAGAATCCCCAAAAGCTGTCGTCCCTTGGCTTCTGCTGAAACTTGTCGACGGTTTGACAGATGGAAAGTCCGTTGTCGAAGTTGCTTCTGTATACTCTTTTGTTGTCGTGTCATCTAGTAAAGTTGGAGAGGTACTCCCAGTTGTTCGCCTTGATGGTATGTCTGTTGATGCCAAAGTTGAGAACGTGTCTTCAAACGCAAGCGTCGAGGTCTCGTCAGGGACAATGGTTCTTTGAGATTCCTCAGTTGACTGTGTTGCCGTGGATTCAGTGACTCGTTTTGTACTGCTTTGAAAAGTAACGTCTGCAGCCGTCGTCAAGGTAGACGAAGGTCGAGAAGTATCAGCGTCCGTAATAGAGCTTTTTGTTTCACTTGGCTCTGCCGTGCCAGAAGTAGTTCTGTCTGGTGATGCGGTTGTACTAAATAAATCCCTTTGCATAGTTTGATTTTCTGTCCCATCTGTAACATTGGGAGAAAATGTAAACGATGTGGTGTTTTCTACTCCAAACGTCAATCCCGACCTATCGTCTGTAAAAGCAGTTGTACTAGCTACTGTAGTTGATGTATCTTTGGGAAACGTTGTAGATTCGTTTTGCCACGTTGAGCCATCGACAAACAACGGCGTTGTAACATCGCTAGAAAGAGTAGATTCAGGAGTGCCTGCAAAGCTTGTCGTTTCTTGAGTTTGGGAGACGACTGTTGGTAAATCTCTACTGGCAGAGGTCTCACTTGTAACAACCGGTGTCGCGGTGCTTGCCGATGCCGAAGAATCTGTAGATGACAGGGAATCTGGTGGAGAATCCCCAAAAGCTGTCGTCCCTTGGCTTCTGCTGAAACTTGTCGACGGTTTGACAGATGGAAAGTCCGTTGTCGCAGTTTCTTCTGTATACTCTTTTGTTGTCGTGTCATCTAGTAAAGTTGGAGAGGTACTCCCAGTTGTTGGCCTTGATGGTATGTCTGTTGATGCCAAAGTTGAGAACGTGTCTTCAAACGCAAGCGTCGAGGTCTCGTCAGGGACAATGGTTCTTTGAGATTCCTCAGTTGACTGTGTTGCCGTGGATTCAGTGACTCGTTTTGTACTGCTTTGAAAAGTAACGTCTGCAGCCGTCGTCAAGGTAGACGAAGGTCGAGAAGTATCAGCGTCCGTAATAGAGCTTTTTGTTTCACTTGGCTCTGCCGTGCCAGAAGTAGTTCTGTCTGGTGATGCGGTTGTACTAAAGAAATCCGTTTGCATAGTTTGATTTTCTGTCCCATCTGTAACATTGGGAGAAAATGTAAACGATGTGCTGTTTTCTACTCCAAACGTCAATCCCGACCTATCGTCTGTAAAAGCAGTTGTACTAGCTACTGTAGTTGATGTATCTTTGGGAAACGTTGTAGATTCGTTTTGCCACGTTGAGCCATCGACAAACAACGGCGTTGTAACATCGCTAGAAAGAGTAGATTCAGGTGTGCCTGCAAAGCTTGTCGTTTCTTGAGTTTGGGAGACGACTGTTGGTAAATCTCTACTGGCAGAGGTCTCACTTGTAACAACCGGTGTCGCGGTGCTTGCCGATGCCGAAGAATCTGTAGATGACAGGGAATCTGGTGGAGAATCCCCAAAAGCTGTCGTCCCTTGGCTTCTGCTGAAACTTGTCGACGGTTTGACAGATGGAAAGGCCGTTGTCGCAGTTTCATCTGTATACTCTTTTGTTGTCGTGTCATCTAGTAAAGTTGGAGAGGTACTCCCAGTTGTTCGCCTTGATGGTATGTCTGTTGATGCCAAAGTTGAGAACGTGTCTTCAAACGCAAGCGTCGAGGTCTCGTCAGGGACAATGGTTCTTTGAGATTCCTCAGTTGACTGTGTTGCCGTGGATTCAGTGACTCGTTTTGTACTGCTTTGAAAAGTAACGTCTGCAGCCGTCGTCAAGGTAGACGAAGGTCGAGCAGTATCAGCGTCCGTAATAGAGCTTTTTGTTTCACTTGGCTCTGCCGTGCCAGAAGTAGTTTTGTCTGGTGATGCGGTTGTACTAAATAAATCCCTTTGCATAGTTTGATTTTCTGTCCCATCTGTAACATTGGGAGAAAATGTAAACGATGTGGTGTTTTCTACTCCAAACGTCAATCCCGACCTATCGTCTGTAAAAGCAGTTGTACTAGCTACTGTAGTTGATGTATCTTTGGGAAACGTTGTAGATTCGTTTTGCCACGTTGAGCCATCGACAAACAACGGCGTTGTAACATCGCTAGAAAGAGTAGATTCAGGTGTGCCTGCAAAGCTTGTCGTTTCTTGAGTTTGGGAGACGACTGTTGGTAAATCTCTACTGGCAGAGGTCTCACTTGTAACAACCGGTGTCGCGGTGCTTGCCGATGCCGAAGAATCTGTAGATGACAGGGAATCTGGTGGAGAATCCCCAAAAGCTGTCGTCCCTTGGCTTCTGCTGAAACTTGTCGACGGTTTGACAGATGGAAAGGCCGTTGTCGCAGTTGCTTCTGTATACTCTTTTGTTGTCGTGTCATCTAGTAAAGTTGGAGAGGTACTCCCAGTTGTTCGCCTTGACGGTATGTCTGTTGATGCCAAAGTTGAGAACGTGTCTTCAATCGCAAGCGTCGAGGTCTCGTCAGGGACAATGGTTCTTGGAGATTCCCCAGTTGACTGCCTTGCCGTGGATTCAGTGACTCGTTTTGTACTGCTTTGAAAAGTAACGTCTGCAGCCGTCGTCAAGGTAGACGAAGGTCGAGAAGTATCAGCGTCCGTAATAGAGCTTTTTGTTTCACTTGGCTCTGCCGTGCCAGAAGTAGTTCTGTCTGGTGATGCGGTTGTACTAAATAAATCCCTTTGCATAGTTTGATTTTCTGTCCCATCTGTAACATTGGGAGAAAATGTAAACGATGTGGTGTTTTCTACTCCAAACGTCAATCCCGACCTATCGTCTGTAAAAGCAGTTGTACTAGCTACTGTAGTTGATGTATCTTTGGGAAACGTTGTAGATTCGTTTTGCCACGTTGAGCCATCGACAAACAACGGCGTTGTAACATCGCTAGAAAGAGTAGATTCAGGAGTGCCTGCAAAGCTTGTCGTTTCTTGAGTTTGGGAGACGACTGTTGGTAAATCTCTACTGGCAGAGGTCTCACTTGTAACAACCGGTGTCGCGGTGCTTGCCGATGCCGAAGAATCTGTAGATGACAGGGAATCTGGTGGAGAATCCCCAAAAGCTGTCGTCCCTTGGCTTCTGCTGAAACTTGTCGACGGTTTGACAGATGGAAAGTCCGTTGTCGCAGTTGCTTCTGTATACTCTTTTGTTGTCGTGTCATCTAGTAAAGTTGGAGAGGTACTCCCAGTTGTTCGCCTTGATGGTATGTCTGTTGATGCCAAAGTTGAGAACGTGTCTTCAAACGCAAGCGTCGAGGTCTCGTCAGGGACAATGGTTCTTTGAGATTCCTCAGTTGACTGTGTTGCCGTGGATTCAGTGACTCGTTTTGTACTGCTTTGAAAAGTAACGTCTGCAGCCGTCGTCAAGGTAGACGAAGGTCGAGCAGTATCAGCGTCCGTAATAGAGCTTTTTGTTTCACTTGGCTCTGCCGTGCCAGAAGTAGTTCTGTCTGGTGATGCGGTTGTACTAAATAAATCCGTTTGCATAGTTTGATTTTCTGTCCCATCTGTAACATTGGGAGAAAATGTAAACGATGTGGTGTTTTCTACTCCAAACGTCAATCCCGACCTATCGTCTGTAAAAGCAGTTGTACTAGCTACTGTAGTTGATGTATCTTTGGGAAACGTTGTAGATTCGTTTTGCCACGTTGAGCCATCGACAAACAACGGCGTTGTAACATCGCTAGAAAGAGTAGATTCAGGAGTGCCTGCAAAGCTTGTCGTTTCTTGAGTTTGGGAGACGACTGTTGGTAAATCTCTACTGGCAGAGGTCTCACTTGTAACAACCGGTGTCGCGGTGCTTGCCGATGCCGAAGAATCTGTAGATGACAGGGAATCTGGTGGAGAATCCCCAAAAGCTGTCGTCCCTTGGCTTCTGCTGAAACTTGTCGACGGTTTGACAGATGGAAAGTCCGTTGTCGCAGTTTCTTCTGTATACTCTTTTGTTGTCGTGTCATGTAGTAAAGTTGGAGAGGTACTCCCAGTTGTTAGCCTTGATGATATGTCTGTTGATGCCAATGTTGAGAACGTGTCTTCAAACGCAGGCGTCGAGGTCTCGTCAGGGACAATGGTTCTTTGAGATTCCTCAGTTGACTGTGTTGCCGTGGATTCAGTGACTCGTTTTGTACTGCTTTGAAAAGTAACGTCTGCAGCCGTCGTCAAGGTAGACGAAGGTCGAGCAGTATCAGCGTCCGTTATAGAGCTTTTTGTTTCACTTGGCTCTGCCGTGCCAGAAGTAGTTCTGTCTGGTGATGCGGTTGTACTAAATAAATCCGTTTGCATAGTTTGATTTTCTGTCCCATCTGTAACATTGGGAGAAAATGTAAACGATGTGGTGTTTTCTACTCCAAACGTCAATCCCGACCTATCGTCTGTAAAAGCAGTTGTACTAGCTACTGTAGTTGATGTATCTTTGGGAAACGTTGTAGATTCGTTTTGCCACGTTGAGCCATCGACAAACAACGGCGTTGTAACATCGCTAGAAAGAGTAGATTCAGGAGTGCCTGCAAAGCTTGTCGTTTCTTGAGTTTGGGAGACGACTGTTGGTAAATCTCTACTGGCAGAGGTCTCACTTGTAACAACCGGTGTCGCGGTGCTTGCCGATGCCGAAGAATCTGTAGATGACAGGGAATCTGGTGGAGAATCCCCAAAAGCTGTCGTCCCTTGGCTTCTGCTGAAACTTGTCGACGGTTTGACAGATGGAAAGTCCGTTGTCGCAGTTTCTTCTGTATACTCTTTTGTTGTCGTGTCATGTAGTAAAGTTGGAGAGGTACTCCCAGTTGTTAGCCTTGATGGTATGTCTGTTGATGCCAAAGTTGAGAACGTGTCTTCAAACGCAGGCGTCGTGGTCTCGTCAGGGACAATGGTTCTTTGAGATTCCTCAGTTGACTGTGTTGCCGTGGATTCAGTGACTCGTTTTGTACTGCTTTGAAAAGTAACGTCTGCAGCCGTCGTCAAGGTAGACGAAGGTCGAGAAGTATCAGCGTCCGTAATAGAGCTTTTTGTTTCACTTGGCTCTGCCGTGCCAGAAGTAGTTCTGTCTGGTGATGCGGTTGTACTAAAGAAATCCGTTTGCATAGTTTGATTTTCTGTCCCATCTGTAACATTGGGAGAAAATGTAAACGATGTGGTGTTTTCTACTCCAAACGTCAATCCCGACCTATCGTCTGTAAAAGCAGTTGTACTAGCTACTGTAGTTGATGTATCTTTGGGAAACGTTGTAGATTCGTTTTGCCACGTTGAGCCATCGACAAACAACGGCGTTGTAACATCGCTAGAAAGAGTAGATTCAGGAGTGCCTGCAAAGCTTGTCGTTTCTTGAGTTTGGGAGACGACTGTTGGTAAATCTCTACTGGCAGAGGTCTCACTTGTAACAACCGGTGTCGCGGTGCTTGCCGATGCCGAAGAATCTGTAGATGACAGGGAATCTGGTGGAGAATCCCCAAAAGCTGTCGTCCCTTGGCTTCTGCTGAAACTTGTCGACGGTTTGACAGATGGAAGAAAGTCCGTTGTCGCAGTTTCTTCTGTATACTCTTTTGTTGTCGTGTCATGTAGTAAAGTTGGAGAGGTACTCCCAGTTGTTCGCCTTGATGGTATGTCTGTTGATGCCAAAGTTGAGAACGTGTCTTCAAACGCAAGCGTCGAGGTCTCGTCAGGGACAATGGTTCTTTGAGATTCCTCAGTTGACTGTGTTGCCGTGGATTCAGTGACTCGTTTTGTACTGCTTTGAAAAGTAACGTCTGCAGCCGTCGTCAAGGTAGACGAAGGTCGAGCAGTATCAGCGTCCGTAATAGAGCTTTTTGTTTCACTTGGCTCTGCCGTGCCAGAAGTAGTTCTGTCTGGTGATGCGGTTGTACTAAATAAATCCGTTTGCATAGTTTGATTTTCTGTCCCATCTGTAACATTGGGAGAAAATGTAAACGATGTGGTGTTTTCTACTCCAAACGTCAATCCCGACCTATCGTCTGTAAAAGCAGTTGTACTAGCTACTGTAGTTGATGTATCTTTTTGAAACGTTGTAGATTCGTTTTGCCACGTTGAGCCATCGACAAACAACGGCGTTGTAACATCGCTAGAAAGAGTAGAGTCAGGAGTGCCTGCAAAGCTTGTCGTTTCTTGAGTTTGGGAGACGACTGATGGTAAATCACTACTGGCAGAGGTCTCCCTTGTAACAACCGGTGTCGCGGTGCTTGCCGATGCCGAAGAATCTGTAGATGACAGGGAATCTGGTGGAGAATCCCCAAAAGCTGTCGTCCCTTGGCTTCTGCTGAAACTTGTCGACGGTTTGACAGATGGAAAGTCCGTTGTCGCAGTTTCTTCTGTATACTCTTTTGTTGTCGTGTCATCTAGTAAAGTTGGAGAGGTACTCCCAGTTGTTAGCCTTGATGGTATGTCTGTTGATGCCAAAGTTGAGAACGTGTCTTCAAACGCAGGCGTCGAGGTCTCGTCAGGGACAATGGTTCTTTGAGATTCCTCCGTTGACTGTGTTGCCGTGGATTCGCTGACTTGTTTTGTACTGCTTTGAAAAGTAACGTCTGCAGCCGTTGTCAAGGTAGAGGCAAGTGGAGAAGTATCAGCGTCCCTAATAGAGCTTTCTGTTTCACTTGGCTCTGCCGTGCCAGATGTGTTTCTGTCTGGTGATGCGGTTGTACTAAATAAATCCGTTTGCATAGTTTGATTTTCTGTCCCATCTGTAACACTGGGAGAAAATGTAAACGATGTGGTGTTTTCTACTCCAAACGTCAAACCCGAACTACTGTCCGAAAAAGGAGTTGTTCTAGCCACAGTAAATAATGTATCTCTGGGAAACGTTGTGGGTTCGTCTTGCGACGTTGAGGCATTGACAAACACAGGCGTTGTAACATCACTAGAAAGAGCAGATTTAGGAGTGGCTGCAAAGCTTGTTGTTTTTGGGGATCGGGAGGTAGCTGTTGGTAAATCTCCACTGGTAGAGGTCTCACTTGTAACAACCGGTGTCGCGGTGCTTGCCAGTGCAGAAGAATGTGTAGCTGACACGGAAGCTGTCAGAGGAAGACCACTTGCTGTCGTGTCTTGACTTCTGCTGAAACGTGTGGATGTTTTAACAGGCGTGGAATCTGTGAAAATTTTTGTCATGAAATCATTCTTAGTACTTTTTAGGAATGGCTCTGGTGTGGTTGCGATATTTGTAAATGCTGTAGAGCTTTTTGATGCCGTACTTGATTGCTCCCATGGGACCTCTGTTATTCCCGGTGGTTGCTTGCTTGATATTTGTGTGGATTTTTCGGTTTTCGGTAAAGTGGCCTCTGGTGACATTTCTGTTACACGTGACGTTGGTGGTACATTTGTCATTGAGTCGCTTGTTGTTGGTTCATCAGGTAGTGGAATTTCTGGCTGGAGTGGCGGTAGGCCTCTAGTGGTAGTAGTCTTTGAAGTTTGTTTTATTGTTGTAGCAATATCTGGTAAATTACATTGTACCAGGTGAGAGAAATTGCAAGTGAGAATACTCTGATCCCAGAGAGTTCCTGGTCCACATTCAAACTGCCAGCCATACACTCCCACGCACCGTATAAATTTTTCGCAGCTTTCTGGGTGGGGATAAAACCCTGATGCTTTACCTGCGCAGGCGCTAAACGGGAGCAATTGTGTGTCCACTTCGTAAATTGTCACTGAAAGAAAGAAAGAAAGTTTTCTGTTTATCGCCCATTTAAGTGAAGAAGTTTACGCTAAAACATGCGAAATTTAGTCATGTTTGTGATGTATCCTGTGTAAATGAAGTGCGTGAGGTTTTGTCACTGCTTTCTTTAAAGTACGTGATTAAAGGAGCATGATACAGAATTACGTAATCCCATTTCCTCCTGATTCACCTTTAAATTGCAAGAGCCTGTAAGTTAATCCGTTGGTGTTTAAATTGGAGTTTTCCATACACTTCACACAAGTGGCCATCTTTCTTCAGTCATTTAATGCTTTTTCTTGCTTTTTTAATGTTTTGTGACCACTATTGCTTTAATCTTTGCGATATGCGAAAAGGCGGACATGTGAAATGACTACGCTTTGTTTCAACGTTTACAATGGTATGTTAAAATCATATGCGGCCCAACCCTGTTATCATATAGAAATCGAAACATGTCAGTAGAGACACTGCCATATTGGAATCAACACACGACAAAAGTCAGGCTGCCAGAGTGAAATCAATAGACGACAATGGTTAGGATGTCAGAGTGAAATCCACACACGACAGTGGTCAGGCTGCCAAAGTTAAATCCACACACCACAATAGTTAGGCTGCCAGAGTGAAATCAGCACACGACAATGGTCTGGCTGCCAGAGTGAAATCCACAAACGACAATGGCCAGGCTGTCAGAGTGAAATCAACACACGACAATGGTCAGACTGCCAGAGTGAAATCAACACACGACAATGGTCAGACTGCCAGAGTGAAATCAACACACCACAATGGTCAGGCTGCCAGAGTGAAATCAACACACGACAATGGTCAGACTGCAAGAGTGAAATCAACACACGACAATGGTCAGACTGCCAGAGTGAAATCAACACACGGCAATGGTCAGACTGCCAGGGTGAAATCCACACACGATAATGACCAGGCTGCCAGAGTGAAATCAACACACGACAGTGGTCAGACTGCCGGAGTGAAATCCACACACGACAATGGTCAGGCTGCCAGAGTGAAATCCACACACAGCAATGTTCAGACTGCCAGAGTGATATCCACACACGACAATGGTCAGACTGCCAGAGTGAAATCAACACACGACAATGGTCAGACTACTAGAGTGAAATCAACACACGACAATGGTCAGACTACTAGAGTGAAATCAACACACAACAACAATTAAGCGGCTGACAATTGTTATCTTTAATCGTGAGCTTCTCTGGGGGTTCCGAGCCCTACCGTATTAAAAAGAAGGCTCTAAATGCAGTTCTTATGCTACAACTGCAATTACGTGACAGAACAGTCACCACCGCATCCTGTACAGTAACGCTGTCAAGCGGGGGTGGGTCAACAGTACAATAGACAACATAGGTGCAGTGTAGTTACTGTTGCAGTGTCTTATTGTAGCATTCATGCATGCAGTCACCCTGAGTACAAAGGTGAGCAGGCAAAGCCGAGGACACTGTGCACAGAAATTTGCACCTGTTTCCAAAAATAACCAGCAAAATCAGCTTTTGTATAAATAACAAGGCAGTTGTTCTCCTTGTCTAACGCCAAGATTCGACTTTTTGTAGTAATAGTTCTGGGCGCTACTATTTTTAACTGCTTACATAGGAATAAGGGTTGGATATGCAAAATTTGTTCTTAAGAATAGCGTACGACACTGCAAGCGTTGAAGCGTTCCTGCGAAGGATCTATTTGTTTCATCGATTTGCAGACTTGTATTTATTTCATTACTTATTTGATTTGTGTTTTACGCTGTGCTCAAAAAAATTTTTACTTATACGACACCGTCCAGCATTATAATGGAAAGAAACCGGGCAGAGCCCGGAGCAAACCCACGACCATTCGCAGGTTGCTGACAGACCTTCCCACACATGACAAGAGCCAACATGGGCTGGGTTTGAACTCACAGCGACCGTATTGGCGAGAGGCTCTTGGGTTCACAACGTATAATTAAACACGGGGTTAAATGTTGTAAGAACGTGAGATGAATGTTAAAGACACACTGCAGAGTGAATTACATGTTATTGAAAAAGCGATGTCAGTTACACTCATATTCAGGGTAGTTCCGCCTCTAAGCTTTCGTTACTTTTCATTCGCTTTGTGTTGAGAGTAGCGTATACTTTAAACAACAGATTATTCACGTCTTCATGGGAACTGTTTTTGTTTGTTGATTTCTTTATCGCGGTGTGGGCAGTTCATTTACTTACTTTGTCAAAACTACGGTGGGCTTTGTTAATAATTAATGTCATTCATTAACTGTTATTAAATCAACCAAGTGTTTTGATTTTTCTGTCATTCATACACAGCCAGTAATGTATTCATTCCTACATTCTTCTCGTTTTATTAGTTAACTGTCTTACTCAGGTCTCTCCTTTAAATCAATTACTGCTCACTAGTGAATTTCATTTCCTAAACGTCGCTATGTAGGTGCCTGCTCACAACCATCAACAGGAAGCTCATAAACAAAACAGAGTGTATTGACTTCCTCCCTCGACTAGCAAACCCGACATTTAACTTCTGACCTCTTTGCGATTTACACATCTTGTGGAAATGCCAACAGCGGATCGTGCGACCGACATTCTTAAAGGCCTTTGGTAGCGTGTTACATCACCCTTTCATTCCCTTGTTACACTTTCTTTTTTACGTCACTTCGTCAATTGCATTCTTTTATAGACACACCGATAGGGACAGACGATAGGACTTACACCCTAACACTAAACTTTGCGTACACCACCCGTGTTTGTACGCTTAAAAAAACGACAAAAGGCCAAGCGTTTGTGTCAGGTGTAATAAGTGTGTGTAGGTTTAGTGCAAAATAAACGTTGAGATGTGAAAAGTGGGTTTGTGAAGAGAACAATGTGGTAGTCGTACAAATCAGAAGGCAGATGGTACAAAAATAGCAATTTAAAAAGCGATTATTATTGTTTTATCGAAAATAAGGAACGCTATGCCAGAAACAAAACCTTATTTTCTGAGGTATATTTCATCTCTCTTAATAATGTCTCTAACCAATGGATATTTTCCGCCAATAATCGGAAATGTTCAGAACTGACGTCAGTGATGAGTCTATTATCCCCCCCCCCCCGCCACACACACACACACACACACACACACACAGAACTTCTTCTTCAGCTGTCACCGTTGACGTCACCGCTTCAGGCTATATTCAGTTTCCGAATTAACTGTCGTAGTTTTAGGACAATTGTAGTTTTAAAGCCGCAAGAAGAAACAGTTGACTCTTCTTGTACTTTTATCCATTTACACATCCTATGCTGCATTCTGAGAAATAAAAACCGAACTCTTCATGCGTTCTTCACGATGCGCGGTAAAAATAGCTAAGACATCAATGCTTATCTGAAATAAAGCTAAGACATCAATGCTTAACGGAAATAAAACTAAGATACCAATGCTTAACTGAAATAAAACTATGACATCAATGCTCAACTGAAATAAAACTAAGACATCAATGCTTAACTGAAATAAAACTATGACATCAACGCTTAATCGACTGCACTTGATAACTTGGTAATCAATTATTCATCGATATACCATCTTCTTATTTATCACACACGACGTTTCGAAGCCAATGCCGGCATCGTGATTAAGCCGGCAGTAACGGTATCGAAACGTCATGCATAATAAACAAGAAGGTGATATCTAGAAGCATGCTTTCACTGGATTGGATAAATCGGTTCAATCCTTCGTTATGAAAAACGAGGGTGTGAGGGTGTTCATTGGTCTCTAGCGTTTCACGGGTCCCAGTTTTGTTTGATGATATATTTTAAATAGAAATTTAAAAATGAAACCTGCACATTTAAGCGCTAAAAAACGTATAACAATTATTCAGTCAGAAAAATAATGTGCTTTTTGGGATGAAAGAGGATAAAAACGATTGAAAGATGCACGGGATGAACTGGTATATATATAAGGTCTCGTAGAAACAGGTGTTAAACAATAGAAGTCACAAAAAGCTTTTTAATTTAACAATTTAAATATCCATTTGACATTTTAGGTTCATATATTAAAACTGAGATTATATCTGACCGCAAGTATGTAACATTCGCTAAACTTGCTAGTTCGCCAAAAATTTAAATTAAAAAATAGGACACCGGTAAACGGGCGTTACATACTCTCGCAGCAAGTTGTTGGTTTGATACCTCTAATAGAGCAGCAAGTGAAGACTTAAAGGTTGTGATACAGCTCCTATGTATAAGGAACATTTGTCATGTTTGTGGAAAGCATAAGTTTCTGAGAAAAGGGAACAGACAGAGGAATGGGCAGACTTTTGGGTGGAGGTCATGACATAACCCGTAGACATAAATGACCTTGGATCAAGGTCATGACAGACCATAGACCTCAGGAACATTTGTGCAAAGCAGAAGCTTCTGTAAAGTTATCGTTTTTAGTTATGTCCCAGACCAAATATTTAGCAAAAAGTGCCATGGTGGCCTTGACCTTGAGCTAATGACCTTGGGTTAAGGTCATGGCACATCCTCCAGACCTAAGAAACATTTGTGCAAAGCATGAGGTTTTGTAAAATTATCGTTTTTAAGTTATGGCCCGGACCAAAATTTTGGTATAAAATGCTACGGTGACCTTGACGTTGAGCTAATGACCTTGGCTCAAGATCATGACACACCCTCCTGTCCTAGGGAACATTTATGTAAAGTATAAGCTTCTACGAATCTGTCACTAAAAAGTTATGGTCCGGACAAGGCGGTGCCGGACAGACGGAAAGGCGGACAGACGGATGGACAACGCCATAACATAATACGTCCGTTTTCTTCTGCGTATAACAAGAAAAAGGATAAAATAAAATCAAATCGACTGAACGTTTTCAAACAAAACTTACAAGACACCAGGACTGATGAGAGTAAGACTAGCCGTGCCATAGTTCAAAAGCGAAAGTTCCAAAATCCTTGTCATGAGGCAGGCCGTCGTTTTGTACGTAATCCGTCCCGATATTGGTGCTCCGTCGAAAAACTAGAACCAGTCTGTGAACTGGTCATGAGGTGAGCAATGTTATATCGAAGTATCCACCCACGTCCGGGTGCACGCCGCACGTCGCACACCAGGCGCGCTTTGTTAACTAACAGTAAACAGGCGTCGGCAGAACAGCAGAGGATAATGTAGTGTCTTGTGTATTCTCTCTATCCACACCGGTAGTTACTCGCTGATGACAAAATATATTTCAGCGGACAAATGGAGTCGAGGGACACACCTGATGTGTGATGCATAGGTAGGGCAAAATAACACAAAAAGTGATGCAAAAAGAAAAGAAGTCCGCGGCTGAACGCGCCTAGAACTTTCTGTCATCATCGAAAACTGTTGACCTTCTCTTTGTATGAATCCGTCTTAATTTCTGACTCTATATACTTTACCTTCTTGGTTCTTTCGTGGTTTATGTTGGTCTGGCGACAATTAACCTGGAATGCCCACATTTGGTTTGACCACTGTGTGAATGCTTGTTTCGACGCCTAGTTTTGTGCTCCCCCTCACTTGAATGCAACCCTTGTTGGTTCGGCTGCAGCTTCGAGTCAGGAGGTTTTTCAGACATCTTACGAAGTGTGGAGCTTTACTCCAGCCACCCCTGTTTTATCAACTCGTAAATTTTTTCGCCGATGTAATCTGGCCAATAGTCTTTAGCAGCACATTAAACACCAGCCAAATAAATACATACTAAATGCTTTAAACATATTTAAGGTCAAATGGGAAGGGAATTTTGTATATCGTACATTGACCGAAACAAGTCGTTCTGTATCTATCATCGTAAGATGTATTTTCAGGACAAATCATGAAGTCAGATTCATGTACCAAGCACGAAAGGGCTTATATAATATTTACTTAACCGGGGTTTATGACACCATGGCTTATATTACTACTTGCTCATTGTACAAAAGTATAACTTTAGTGAAGAAAGTCGACATCTAATCGACCAAAAATCTCGTTAAAAGGAAGTAATCATGTAACATCACTGAAGCTCATACCTCACTTTGATGTCTGATTAGAAATAAAACTTTAAAACAAAATGAAACAAAACACTAGACCAAATGTATACATGTGTCGATAAATAATTCTATTTATTTATTTATTCATTTCATTGGTGTTTTACGCCGTACTCAAGAATATTTCACTTATACGACGGCGGCCAGCATTATTGTGGGAGGAAACCGGACAGACCCCGGGAGAAATCCACGACCATCCGCTGGTTGCAGGCAGACCTTCCGACGTACGGCTGTAGAGGAAGCCAGCATGAACTCACAACGACCGCATTGGTAGGAGGCTTCGGGTCATTGTGCTACGATAGCGCGCTAATCGACTGAGCCACGGAGGCCCCCATTTATAGCTCTAAGAACCATACTCTTGATTTTTGTGATGTAGCATAACCAAGATATCGCAGTTCAAAGTGAGCGAAAAAAGTCCATGAAGGTGACACATTTCTACCCGTGAAGGCATCTGTTGCTGTTGTGACATCACTCGTTCGAAATTCACCAATTTGTTATGTTGAAGTAGTGTTAAATCAGCTGTTTTCCTTTTCGATACGGGACAATTCTAATATACTTTAAATCCATTTTCAACGAGAAAGTGGTAGTGGCAATGGGTCTGGGTTTATTTAATGGCCTTCGGTTGTAACAATAACGGGATCTGTGCTTCGCACTACAAAGGAGTGTCTCGCCTCTAATGCTGATGAGGGTAGGGTATGCATGCCGCAACATCGTGTTTCCGGTTTCTCTAAAATGGGGACCTTTGAGATAATGGCCTCTAATTCCAGATTAAAAGTTGATTTATAGAGTTACCAAGCGCGTCATGGCTTATACAACCATAATACAACATTCTTTCTTTTCGATCTCAAATCTCTTAAAGTAAAAGACAGCTCATGACCGAGACACTGTTTATTAGAAAGATTACAAAACTCTCTTTGGAATACAAAAACGGTTTGAATTTGTTCTACTTCGTTCCTGAAATACCTCCGTTTGAAGCGTGGGATATTGTGGGATAACAAGTGTGGGGTCCATGCTTTTAAGCTTACGAGAGATTGACCAGTCAGAGAACTAGGAGATATCAGCTGTTTACAAGCTGTGGCGTAAATGTTCTGAGCTGAATGTTGACATAAAATGTAATGACATAGGCACGGGACATTCTATCAGCGTTATACGTTTTAATTATAACTAGTACAGGTGTGAACAACAGTGCAAATTATTTCCAGTCCATTGTGTTATGACCAGAGTAAGTTTCTAGATCATTTCATGTTATAAATTTACATATAAACTTAAGTTTCAACCACAACCGTAACAGCATACAACAGTCTCAGGTTACAAGAGTGTCCCGCCCTTGGAACAATTACGCCACAACCCAGACAGAATGGCTACGTTTCATGCTAATCGATAGAGCACGGTCAAATGTCAATTTCCACTGTCGTAGTGGGTGTTAAACAAAAATACTTCACCGAAAGAAACATAATATTGTCCAACCTATTTGGCACACTTAACTGAGAACATGAGCTGTCTTTCACTAAACAAACGTCATATGTCTTACATCAGATTAGACATAGCCTTTCTCATGGAGACAGGTATCAAGCCTTCAGCACACCATTGTACTTTCAGCTTTAATTCGAAGGTTCACTTCCTGGCTCTTTCCACCACAGCCAACATTGTCCTGCAGATGGTTGCAGTTTTAATTTATTGCTGAAATTGTTCAATTCAAACAAATTTTTAAAGCGTTCTTGTAGTGTATAATGTTATTTTGGAAAATTTGGTATAGTTTTAGTACTTTTAATTTATATGTCCATATCATGCACCTAATCCATCCCTAACTGTAATATGTTCCGTACATAACCTTAACACAGAGTGAAATACTTTAACTCCTATATCTAAAGATGTATGAGCAATGATCAGAATATGAACGAAATATATTCATAATACGTGTCGGAAACATGGACGAAACATATTCATTATAATAACGGAATATATCTGTAACATATAGGAGTGTTTGATGCGTACCTTTAAATCATTATACCCTGTACGACCGTATCCTATGGATAAATTTCACTGGTCTCCATCTGCGGATCAACGGAACTTAATGACGTGATTCTCACGTTGAGTAAGAAATAGGGAGTGAAGCCTAGATCTACATGAACTCTTCTGCTGCTCCCATATTTAAATGTGGTATAGCGACATCCGAATATCGGATCGACAGTGGAGTATATATAGGACTAGATAAAACCATGATCATTTATTTGAGTAGAAAGGTGTCATTATGGGCGACGATAACGAAGCGCGCATTCTGTATTCTTTTCATGTCTTCATTTTTTCTTTTACTAAAAACCAACTAAGCGGATGTATTGAGAACACAAACAAGGTCACGCCCATGATTTACTCTCAGCACCCACAGCTCACGGGCCGGAAATGACCAGGATGTCTTCAACCCGAAATAATATACCCGCCTAGATCTGCAGGTCTATCTCATGCCATTGCGATTTCTGAAGGGCTATATTTAATGCATGTACGATGAGGTAATAATACGGTGTTTGTGTTTTTCTTTTTTTATTTTATTGATTTATACATATTTCTTTCTTTTTTTGGTAGCTTTCAGATGAGGTTGATGTGGAAAATGGTTGTTATGGTGTTATGGTTGGCAAACGGTCCCACGTAACCGTTGAAATAGGGCCTCTTGTCACTCAAAATGCTTAAAAAGTAGAAGCTTACCCCCCTCTCCCCTGCATCATGACTTAGGCAGAATGAAGTGAAAAAAAATGGCGTGTCGCCAGTTGTAATCTATTAGACGTCTCTGATCTGGAGTTTCTCAAAATGCTGTGTTGACATCACGAGATATTGCCGATGTGGCGTTAAGCCATAATCATTCATTCATTCATTCATTTAATACACAAACGCATTCACTTACGTGACGGCGGTGAGGTTTACATGGCCACAGGAAACAGGTATACAAAGGGACCCCGCCTCGGTGATACCCACTCCATCAGCAGATTCATGGCTTTTGAAGGAAAGCCGTCAACCAAAATGGGCGTTCCAGGTCGAGACCAGTTTGAAAAGAGACAAATAACACAAACGACCACAGAACCAAAAAAGTATATGAAATGAGAAATTAGGACGGATTCATGCAGAGACCCAGTCAACAGTTCTCAATGATGACGAAAAGGCACAATGTATGTTCTATAGGCGGGTGAATAAAATCAGTATCCAAATTGTGTACCAATCTAGTGTATATGGTGTTGTGAATCAGATATGTATGCGCTTTGAAGACACACGTGGACATCGATCTGGAAGGCAGAGAAAAGCATTTGCCCCAACAAAGTGAGTGATCACGCATAGGAAACACCCGCCTCTGGTAGCGATCTATAAAAAAAATGCACCTATGTTGGAAAACTGAGAGACTTAAGATTTCTGATATTCCTATAAATAAATGGGTTGATAAGAAATTCGGTCAACAGGCAATACTTTGATGCTGGAGAGAAGTTGGTGGCATGAAGCTGCTTAATTACGGGTGATTTAAAACCCTAACTTGGTCAATGACGTCATTCGCAGGTGAAAACGAATATGGAAAGATAATCCGTGCCCAGTGCCGAGGCAAACGGGGCCTTTTACGATGATTAAAAGAGGAAAACACGTCATAAAGAATTGTCAACTGCAAGAGCGATCGTGTTTCTTGTAAATTGACAGCGGGTAATATTTATTACTGCTCTTATGCAGCGTCGGAAACAAACCCGACCTGGTTTCGTCAGATAAGTCAGGCTGGCCAATGGCAAAAAGCTTTAGTCTCGCGTGATTATACATTTGTATCAATCGACCTTGTCCACTAAACGGGACAGCCAAAATAACGATTTTCTTAAGTGGCCTGAGTATCGGTCGACCGCTTCAAGGTAATTCTCAACGTTGAATTACGGCCTGAAAAATTTGAGCGTAGTGAAGAGACAAGCTCCAGACCGCGAGCGCGAGTTCTTAACTTCATGTATTTGTTGATTTGTATTATTGCTTAACGCTGTTCCCAAAGTTCATATTTTGGGTGAAAGACTGTCAATCTATATTATACAAAAAAGAATTTATTTTGTTTCAACGTATATGTTTACTCCACTTGAACTCTGATGTTTTCGTTTGACATTCTCCTTAGCTTTGTGTACACTGTAAAACGACCAACGCCCAACGTGTTTAATGGGGTAATTAAACTTCTAATCGGGCTGTTTAATAAATGTAGACATATATTTAAGTATTAAACATAAGTGTCAAAAACATGTTTCTAGGCCTATATTATAAAGCTATAATCTCCAACTGTTTAACATCTTATGCATAAAAATCGAAAAACATCGAAATTTACCGTGTATATATGCATGTCTTGCGGCGACGCTTACACGTCTTGTATATGAAAAAGAAATATTAGTTTTCCTTTATAAACACGAGTCATGACAATGTTAAACAAAGCTTAAAGCGAATGTCAGTCAGATGTACCATCTTAAACAATGAAACTTTGTTTGAAACAAATGTTACAGGATATAGCTCAGCAGTGTTCATCTGAACCTTCGCCGGAAAGTATTTACCAAACGATTATGATATCTGTGAGTTGATATATACTTGACTGAATTTTACTTGATTGATTGCGGGTCCAGGGAGCAGATTATGTATATTTTTGGCGTGCGCAGATTAGGCTCTGGTGGAGTAAGAGACGAGCACTGCTCTATAGTTTTAATAACTTTATGTTGTGTTTTCTACCTCTCTCCCCCTCCCTCCCCCCTCCCCCGACTCTTCCGTGCTGGGGCCTAAATTACACGATGACAGAGTTGCAGTGTGGGTGGCTACACAGTTTACGCACAGCTCGGGACGTCCACACATTGTCCAAAGTCCGCATGACTCAGAGCGCACTAAATCTGACGATTTCTTATTAATGAGATTGTTTTAGTGTTCCTTACATCGTGTGTGAGTTCGTCCGCACTGTTTGAATCGTCCTTTGTGTCTCCAAAGTGAACACCACGTAACTTCATGGCGTAATGCCGGTGCCCTCAACTTTATGTAGGGGCGTATGGCTGAGGCGTACGTACGTAAAAATAACTGGTCAAATACAAACGGATACATTAAAATAAAACAGGTAAAAAAATCCGACATCTACTGAACTTGTGAGAAGAACGAGTAACAAATAACTATAAGGC